>CM055974.1:40670000-42102500 GCA_029531755.1 Holothuria leucospilota | reverse complement strand
TGTAATCAAGAAATAGAAGAAGTGACAACAGAAGTGCCAAGGTCCACGTCTCAGTCTGTGAGGTCCAGAGATCCCAATAAAACAAATGTGACTACATAGTGCTAAGCATGTTGTTATCAGTTTTGAAAAACTTGGATGAGGACGGAGCCAGAAGCTCCATCCCCATCTAAGTTTTTCAGAACTGGAATGACAACATCATGCTAAGGGGCTGGATGTGTATGGCATACTTGGAAATCTCTCTTAGCAGCTTGAATGGGGGTGGGGGGGGGGTGAGTTAGGAGGAAGTTTGTAAATTTTATCCCCTGCCCCATGGCTATGGACTCATTTTTGATTGAACGTGGTGCGAGGTTCCAACAACTCCACTGGATCAACTTGGAAACTAGAGTCATGACATGAGTTTGTACACTGTAGTAGCTAATCGTATTAATAGTAACATTGCTCATTTTATATAGGGGAAAAATTGAAGTTTTGATATGCAAAGATGCCATCCTGTCAAAATACTGTAATAAGACTCCCTAATCCCCATGCTTGAGAGTATGTTAGAGAACAAACCAAACATTGGTAGGCACTTGCAAACAAAAATAATTGCAAAAACGTTTTGCCTCTGTACATCTCTTCGAGTACACTAACTGCAAAAACAGGTGTAGGTTAGGTTAGAACTCTTGTGTAATATGTGCTACAGGTTAGGCAATGACAAAAGTGTCAAGACACTCTGAAGAAAACTATCCTAGTAGAGAAAAACTTTGACATAAAGGTTACAAATGTATTGCAGATTTGTATTTGAGGGTCTTTTGTACATACTGTATCATGCTTATGTTTTTGACATTCTTTACCATGTAGAGTATTGCAGTTGCATTTCAATTATTTTATCTTGCTTTGTGGAAGGAAGGTACTGTTAGTAGTACAACAGTGTATGATATGCAGAGAGCAGTAGCTCACTTGTTGAAATCACACCATGCATTTTGGATTGAAATTTGTCCGCTGGGGAGTCGAGTTAGAAACTTTGTGTACAAGTCCAGATTGGAAAGTACAGTATGGCACTTTTCGCTGAGATCTTGGGTGTGCACGAAAAAATTGAAGTGTGCAGTGTGCAACAAGGTGTCAAATGCACACTTCAAGTGTGCAAAAGAAAAGTCAAGTGTGAAATAAGTACTTGTCGTAAACAAAACCCTTGAAGGCGTAGGCCCCCCAGCCCCTCTCCCCCCCCCCCCCACCGTAGCTACACCGCTGCAGGTAAGGCTTTGAGGTTAGCATTGCATGCGAGTGGCCAGTGCTGTATGTGCCGGTACAACAAAGTCAGAGTGCTATATCATAATGTGTAGCTACTTGGTTTTGTAAATTGATACCTATCATTTACTTTCAGAAAGATAAGTTTCATATTTTAAAAATCATAGTGACATAGCTCATGGAAATATATCTTTGATGCAAACAAAATTTGCTGGACATCATGTGTGCACACACAACAGTCCTGTATTACAGTATACTACACACCACACCAGACATGGCCTTTCATTTTGGTGTCTAAGTTTTGAGCTTATTTCGTTTGGTGTACTGTAGTGAGTTAGGTAGTTAGATGAGATTTAACGACACACCAGCACGAATGTGTCATGTAGTGTCAACCAAGTAAACGTAAAGTTTACATACAGTTCCAAATACAGTTCAAGTTCAAGTTCGGTTTTAAATTCAGTTCAAATACGATGCAAGTCCTCCCCTTTTGTCGCCTCATATGACGGGCGGAGAATACCGTGGGCATATTCTACAACCCCCAGCCCACAGGGGGCTGGTGTACTGTAAGTACAGAAGTAATAGGATTCTTTGGAAAGTATGTACCATCTTGGTGTGGCATCTTAATTAGAAGCACTGTTTAAGGTGTAACTGTGTTTTGGGTGTGTAACATAATACATCCCCTTTGATGTGGCATCAGCTTTATGATACAGTAATGCATGTGTGACATTGTCAGTACAAGAGCTCCTGACCAGTGCAACTTACTTAGGACACTGTTAAAAAATGTTCAACATGACTTGGCCTTTGTGTAAGTAGGGAAACCCTCACTCGGGAAGCATGGGATCATTGCTAAATTAGCATTAAATGTAAGCTGTAATCAATGTCATTTCTCTTGCAAACCCCCCAAAAAACTATGACAAGTTTTAACTTTCCTTTGGCAGGAAAGTTTTGTTTGAAGCATTTAGCTCAACCCATTCTATCATGTAGTAATGTACAATGTTGTGGGCCCCCATGTAATCATCTTCCTCCATTAGATTTCAATTTTTGATGATGTCACTTTGTTGGTAATTAATGCTTTATATACTTTTACACTATTAATAAGTACTGTAAATTGCATCAAAAATGTTTTGCATTCATTTTCTGATCAAAGAAAAATGTGAATTCTTTCAAACAGATACAGTGCTGTTAAGTTTTCAGGATGTCAACACCTGTTGACAGTTTGAATTCACACATATCTGAGAGTGATGACTACTTGGTGGCAAGAACCCCCTCTCCGATGGCAGCAGAGTTTCTGCAGCCTTATCAATCAAGGAATGCATCTCCATCACCAAAGCCATCCATTATTTTCAAGAGTGAGGATTATTCAGGTATGAATCCATTGAATATGTTCATACATGTAAAGGCAGCATACAGAATGTGTACAGGCAAAGGGTAATTTACCCTAGCAGCAGCCAAATGTACTCAATCAAGGTGTCGAGGAGGGCAGAAATATGCACTGTTCCTCTTTTAAAAATAATTTTCAACAAATTATAAGTGGAATAGTTTTTATGGACCCCAAGTTAGTTCCTACCAAATTTTTAAGGGGCAATATTTTACCAAAGCCCCCCTCCCCCAATCCCCCCCCCCCCCAAAAAAAAATAAAGTGTGTTTTTTGATGTAAAGGATCCTTTTATTGTAGGTTCATGTTGCAGTGCAGTATATGCATGCATCATATGATGCACCTTCTGTATGTACCTACTCCTTGCAATGTTGCATGCAAAAGATTAAACCTTTGGTCATTTTTAAAGTAAATTATTTGTGTAGAATGCCAGTAAAGGTAAACACTTACATATTTTTATCTTTTGCTTCCAGTGCTAACTTTTTGATTGGAGTCTATTCAGATTTATCAACAGCTACTGTATACCACAACAGAAACATGAAATTGAATGTTATTAAGTTTACCATATCAGTGTACTATATGTGCTGTCTTATGCATTGACCATGCAGTAACCATCTGTCCTATATCGGATAATTACTGTACTTTCAAACTAACACTACCATTGTTAGAAAATGGTTTCAAATTTTGGACAATCTCAGCTCACAATATAAACACCACAGCACAGAACCACCTAATCCAAGTTGTTGAAAGTTTGTCAAAAGCCTAGGAAATGAGTTTTCATCACATAAGCAACTCATGCAGAGATGTGCTATCAGAGAAAAAGGCTGGAAATTTTAGCAGGTTCTGGTGAAAAGTATGGCGATATTTTTATATTTTTTCATGTGACCTTTAGTATCATTAGACATATTTTTAAGAATGGAAGGTTACATGCTGAACTGGAACAGTATTAAAAACAAGGGTTGAGGATTTTGCTTTGATACTAAAAGGGTATGTAATTAGCCAAGCATCCTGATGAAATTTGCATTCTGTTCATACTGTATGTGTGTTTCTCAAGATAATAGCAGATGAAGTTATCACATTTTCAACCCAAGACCTTGAAGCAGGCATGCATGATTTGATAACATTGAATGCATCAACCCTGTTTTGTTTTTCTTAAAGTATTGCCAGCTATTATCTCCTCAGTAATCTTACATTTCATAATGTGAATGCATGGGAAGCACAGGATAAACAGCTTTACATTCTGCCTGGAAAGCTCATACCTTTTTTCTCTAACAAGGTCAAAACAGTGGATTAAAAACAAAGCATTGTTCAACAGTGTGAGGAGATGACATCACTATGTACAGCTTCCTTTAAGATAACAAGTTTAGTAATTTCATCTGCTTATGCCTGGAGAACCACACAAATAAACTCAATGAAACATCATACCAAAAGGCTGATATTTAGTTCCTCTTTCACATATTATAGTAAACATCTGTTTAAACCCAACCTTTAACTATCTAAAAAATGGTATGACGGAATTGTTTGTTCTGTATTACTGGCATTGTATTACGCACTTAAACACAGCACTTAGCCTGTGTTTTACTGCATGTGTAAGTACCCCACTGCCGAGTTTACGATACACAAGTGGCAAAGAATGTACATAGTATATAGATTTAATTTATCCTAGTTAAAGTTTAAGAACATAAAAGCATTGTTGACAGGTGTGAAGGAGAATATAAAAGGTGTGATGAAGAACAGATGTGTAATCTTGTGTTGTTGTAACATAATCTATATCTCTTTTGAGGATCTGTTGGGGGCACAATTTATGGTGGAAGAAGTTGTTAGTAATAAAATTATTTAAACAGTAGCATGTCACTGTGAATATCGAATTGTTGCAGCATCCTTCTTGTGAACTGGTTCTGTACCGAAAAAGTTCGGAACAGGGAGTTGCTACTGTTCCCATGGAAGCACTGCAGTACCTCCAAGGTAGTACTTCCACGGTGTTCAGTATGTACAGGGCTCAATTTTAACAGTTGTCCAGTCACCCGTGACGACCAAAATTTGTGACAGACAACCAAAAAATGGTGGTTTGGTTGTCCATTGGACAACCAAAGTTCATGCACAACAAGTTAATAGACTGCTTCTAGGTTTACTGAAAATTTTCTTTGTGGACTACTGCAGCTTCTTTTGGACAACTAAAAAGGCATACAGGTTGTCCAATGGCAGACCATAAAATTTTCTTAGAATGGAGGCCTGAAGGTACTGTACATGTCATGCATCTGTGATATGTACAGCATTTGAAAATACTAGAGCCATAGAAAACTTAAATGAGCCAAAAAAAAAAAAAGAAATATCTTTCATATTGTTGGTTAGGGGTATGACATCTTGTTTTTTTGTCATGAAAGTGTAACATTCAGGAAGGGAATTTTGGAAAAGTGGGGGAAGTGTTGTCATTTTATGATATTTTGAGGGAAAATCATGGAATTTTGACATGAGGATGGAAAATATTTGTTTTCTTATTTGTGTCATACAATGTATATTCAGCTACTGTATGGTCATGATTTTACATTTTACAGAATGATGATAGTTGACCATAGTATTTAGGATAATCTCACATAGAAGTCAGTGAAAATGAAACCTGAAACATGATCAAGTACTTTAGGTGTAATGACATTTTTGTAATAGAATATTGTCTTGCACTCATGGATTTCAAAGGTGGATCATGAGTAACATAGATTTGTATATTTGTAGAATTTCAGAATGTCATGAAAAAGTTGGGACTTGGTTAACAAAAGAATTTTAAATATAGCAGGGGAACATCATGGATGCACAGCATATTTTTATGTAAATGGCCTGAGCAGTTTTTACCATAGAATAGCCTGTGTGGCCAGAGAAATGGCCAAGTCTTTCTTCAAATGTTTGCCAGTGAAATTGGCATTCCTTGTCTCACAGGTGGGGAAGGGCTGCTGCATTCTCCAACCTCAAATTCAGTAGTTGCAAATGCTTTTATAGAGTTTGTACGGACTGATGATTGGTGATGTTGAATCAAGACAATCAGAAAGAAGTCACACATAACATACAACAGGAATGTGTTGGACACTGTGTGATAGTACCGTAAATACTGTAGTTAAGTCTTTGAATGTGGTGGACTGTGTGAATTTCAGCAGTGTTCAATCAACCAAATAAACATTTCCTTGGTTCCATCTTTAAGGATTTGGTCAACTGACTGAATTGAGGCAGAGGATTAACAGCTTGGAAGAACAACGACTCAAGCTGACAACAAGTCACAATGAACAGGTATGAATAAATTTTAAACTCAGGTGTTTAACTCTTTGTTAGAACCATATTGTGAGAGACAGTTTACAAACAGGGCTCAACAAAGTGATGTTTGTACCCTCACAGTTTGCTACACGTTAGTATGGGGTTGTGGGTGTCAGGAGCACAGGGTGTGGACAGCACAGTTACATATATCGGAAAAAGGGGAACAACTTTTTTGTAACATTGTTGCACTGTATGCGTAGTGATCAGTGTGGTAGTTGAGGCCACAGGTCCCAAGGCCCTGGCCGAGGCCACACCCTCTGAGGTGGAGACCATCCCACTATGTATATATATATATATATTACAATGAAAAAGCCCTGGTCGAACCTTTTCAGTTTGTATAGCCTATATAGTAGGGATTGTGCCAGGACATGCCTGACATTGATGTTGTAACTTGCTCAAAGAGGAGGAGGAGGGGGATGAAACATTTTACCACATTAGTCTGGAATAAGGTAAGGGCATGGTCATTTAATACAACATTTGACCAAGACACTGCTATCCTCAAACATCGATTTGGCTACTACTTCAGTTATGACAGGGGTGGTCAGTTTTGCCTGGCAAGCTCTTTGGGAGTTTGGCTTAACACCATCAGTGCTGTTTTGGGAAGGGGTTAAAGAGGAGGGATATCTCCCCTCTGGAAAATTTGAAGAAAACATAGCACTTGGATGCAAATTGGTACTACATTTTTCAATACTTAAGCATAGTATGAGCTTTTGAAAACACTTTAAGTAGTTTGAGGTTCAGATATACTAAATAAATGAAATGCTGTTGTGGGAAGTTCATTCATACCCAGTATGATCATGTAATGGGCATCCATAGAAAGGTAATGCTATTAACAAACAATTTTCAATGGAGGATGGGTGCATTCTTGTGAAGTGTGGTGAATGAAGCCTTTTAAAGCAAGTGCCGAAGCTGTGTCTAGGGGTCCCTCGGGCTACTCCATTGGAAGTGCTTAAAGTGTACCTAAAGTCTGAAAATTCAAAAATATATATTACAGAGCATGAAAACTGAATTCCAATGGTCCAGTTCCCATCTTCACAGGACTTTCTTAAGCTGAGATATAAAATGTTGAAGTTTATTCACTCGATTTAAAAAGGTAGACTGCGCAATAATTTGTGATGTCATTGTTGTACTACTCAAATTATTATCTTTGTATTTCTTTGTTTTTCTGAAAGCCACAGCACCTTGTGCCAAAATGTGATCGCATTCTTACTGCTTTGGGGTGACTTGACTATATAAACCCTCTCTGTACAGCATGTCATGCAAGAAAACAGGAAGCGGTCAAGGTCATATAAACATTTTTCATTTTAAAAGAAAACAAAGCATTTAATGTGAGTTGTACAACAAGAATGTCAAAAATTATTGCGCAATGAACTGTTTGGATTTAAGTGAATAAATTTTAACATTTAATATCTCAGCAATGGAATAAGCTATGACAATGGGAGTTGGACCAATAAGATAAATTTTGTAACCTCTGAAATATATATTTTTGAATTTTTAGACTTTAGGTCCACTTTAAGAGTTTAGGGGGCAAACCGTTCTATACCCAACTTTTAACCTTTTCCAAGGTAATTTTGGACGTTATAAGACAAAAGTTTTACACTGAAATAATCAGGCGGTTACAACCCCCCCAGCTTCCCATTTCCAGTGTCTCTAGTATGATGTAATCTACTTGCATCCACACCTTTGTAGAATTTCACAACAAAAATTAAAAATTTGCAAGACATGTTGTCTACTCCATTCTAAAATGAAAAGGCTATCCTTTATGTTAAATTTCCTCTAGTTTTATAATTATGTGTACTAATTTTGGCCCAAATGATGATTCCTTTTGTGCTTTTGAGGTTTTTTACTTTTTGGCTTTGACTCCCAGGATTTGCACCCTTGATTTCAACACCTAGTATAGTGCAGGAATCTCAAACCTCAAGTACAAAGTTGTCACGACAGTTATGCATCTTGCATCTTAGAAGTCCATATGCTTGGAAATTTCAGGGATGGCTTCAGTAATTGCACAATGAAAGATAAGGTATCCCATGGTTGCTTAGCTGAGATGATGGCAGGTTGGTGTCGGGTGTAGAAAGGACATTTGAAACAATACCATTCTATTCAATTGACCTAGAAATTTGATGCAGTCTGCTTAATAGCTGCATGGAGATTAGAGTTATATTTAGTGATATGTGTGTTGTGTCTTGCTTAGAGCATTGAGCATGCCCACTTCTGTAAAGATCCTTTTGAAAAATTAACCATAATTGATTTCAAAAGCATCCATCTCGGGTGACTTGCTGCTGTGTGGTAAATAGTTTTGTATAGTACACTATAATCTATCCACATGCCCAAGGATGATGCAGTAGCTAGCCTTCAGTATACTAATGAAACCAAACTATGAAAGAAAGGTAACAAAATTGTACAATGCGCAAAGTGCACCAAAAATATGGGAATCTTGTTGAAGAAAATATTTCCAGTATATTAAGCAAACACGGGTGAATTGTAGGGACGACTGACCACCTTTAGGGATTCCTTTATGGCACCCTAAAGAAGTGGATGAAGAACCATACTGGTGCTAGTGCCATGCTGTGAGTATGGTCTTTACCCATCCTTCAAGGCACCCCTGAAAATTTTGACACACTAAACAACCTAGGCTGCAGTAAATTGCACTCTGAAGCAAACACTTTTCAGTTCATTCTTTTATGAAATGAGTAGAACGCCAGTATGTCTGTCTGTAGAGTTGTCGATATTTGGAATAGCCTTCCTGAGAGTGTAGTTTCTGCAACTACTGTTTTTCAGTTTGAGAAGGCTTTGGATAGGTCTTGGGCTGGCCATGAGATGTTATACAACTACAAGGCAGACTTTTTGTAAGTTTAGTATGGTAGTCACCCACAGCTTCTTGATTGTTGCTACAGTTCCAGATCATGAAGATTAAGAAGATGCGGACATAGAGGTCACTAGACCTGCGTCCACTGAGGTTCCTAAGGTATCCTAAGGTATGAGAAAACTTAATACCTGAAACGTTGAAAAAGCCTGCAGGAATGGTACCAGGACTATTTAACACAAATCGTCACTGAACTTTCGCTTTAATAAAACATGCGTGGGAATCAAGTCGCCAGTAGGCATTGATAGAAGATTTGCCATACAGTTATCATAAGCTGGCATTAGTTTTTAATGATACCAGTGTTTGGTTCGCTAAAAAAATTTTCATCTTTCCCAACGTGGTGCTGGACCTCTTGACGAGCATGCCGGGCTGTTGTCACCTGTCATCCTTCTAAGATCCCTGTCCTCCCACTGGTGAAACTTCTGCTGTATAGCAATTCAACACCATGCAAGACTTGGTCAGAAACACTCTTTAAACACCTAGCACAAGAAAACTATTCTTTGGGCAATTAAAACACATCATCTAACAGCTGTCATTGTTTAAGCCTTAAAAAGCCTTGGCTTAAATATCCGAAGCCAGGGGCACAAGGCTGAGGCCGAGGCATCATCCTCTAAGGCCAAGGCCTCAAAATTAGCCTTGAGGTGGGCCTCGAGGTGAGGCCTGGCCTTGAAACACTGAAAGTGATTCACTACCTCTATGTACTAGTTTTGCATAATTAGTGAAGTTTGTAGACCTTCCAGCTACAGTATCATGTCCATGTAGTACTGTACTGAAAGCACTGGTAATATTTGTTCTGTACACTCTACTTGAAGGAAACTTCCACAAAATAAAAACTGCAAAGGTCAAATTCATATGAAAGGGCTTTAAGGCAATTTAAACATGTGTTAAAGACCATAACTTTATTCATGGGCACCTAAACAGAACAGTATCATAATTATAGTTGATGTACAGTATGTTATGTTGAAAAGCACCATAGACAGGCCTAAAATCTGTTATGTGTCTGCCACATGGAAAATACTTAGATGCATAAACGCTTTTGTACATGGTGCTCACTTAAGGTGATCACAGCAGTAAATGTAGGGTATCATTGTCAAGGTTGAAGAGTAGTTAAGTGTTTTGCTTTGTCAACTTTCATAAACTCCTTTTTTGCAAAGGAGTTGTTTGTTAAGTGTAGATAGAGACTGTGTCTGTTGACTAGAATTGTTCATCATTGTCATTCCCATCAAACATCAGTTGGTTGGCAAAGAGCTTAGAGTATCCATCTTTCAGAAAGGAGGCTAGGGTTCAAATCCTGTTCAGGTCATACTTAAAATGGTACCTGTTGCCTTCTTGTTTGATGCTCAGTGTTCATACAGTAAGAGATTGGGACAGGGATGGGGTATTAATAAAATGTGAAAGTTTAACCGGTAGAGCCACAGTGGCTGCACTGATTGGTATAGCCACCAGGGGCTAAGTTAGAACATTTAAGAGTGACAATATCATGATGCATATCTGTAAAGCACTATGAGGTCTGTCCCTGGTTAAATACACTGTATAAAAATGGAATATTATTATGATGGTGTTGACGGCAGCAGTGGGGACGACAGCGGTTATTATTACTGTATGCTTCTCAGTTGTGAGGACTGTTTGATAGCACTGAATTAGGCCTTTGAATACAGTAAGTTACACACTGCACGTACCAGCTGACTGTGACCGTTGGAAACTTATTCTGACTTCTCATCAGGGAAGAGGTGGAGATTAAAACTCCCTAGTAGGGTCATACTTAGATCATAGGTTAAATGCACACCTGCACCAACCAGACTGGTTGTACTCAATTCAATCACATTGTTCCTGACCTTACTGGTATTTTGAAAGAAAATCTAGCCCTAGGTTAGTGAATCAATGTGTATTCATTTCTAGTGTTTATCGAATTTACCTTAAACTTGATATTTGCAATTTTTCTTTGGGGAGCACACTGTAGTGTTATTACTACTTCAAACAATTTATTCTTCTCATCAGCCCCATGGTGGCCTTCATTGGGACTTTCTATACAGGGCATAGCTGTCACTTTATTTTTATGCAACCCTTACTCATTGGCTACCCATCAAATCAAATTGTTGTGGGTTTGTTGACAGCTGCTTTCTACCATGACCCAAATCATATGGGATGCAACTTCCCCAGGCTCATTAACCAATATCTTAGATACTTGACATACCTTATTTGGCCACAAGCTCAAGAAAAGGATGGATTATTGTCCCGTGGTTGGGTGAGCAAATTTTAGCATACACTGCACCCACCTTAGTTTGTCAGCTTGGTGAAGTGTATGCTCACTTTAAGCTTCCTTTGATCACCTGGCAAATTTCAGCTGTTCACAGCTGTTTGGTGCCAGAGTAAGAAATCATTATCTATTTTCTAAAATAATAATAATAATAATAATAATTTAAACTTATAATGCGCACATATCCATCCTGCAGGATGCTCAAGGCGCAAAGAAAGAAAAGTTACAGACAGTTACAGCAAATCAGGAAAAGCTAGTTTCATGAGATGGGTCTTAAGCAGTCTTTTAAAAACTAAAATGTTGTTACAGGATTTCAGTTCAAGTGGGAGTGCATTCCAGAGGCGAGGAGCAATTACATGAAAAGATCTATCACCCCAAGTATGTTTAGCTCTCCGTCCTTGTAGAAGACACAAATTGCTTGAACGAAGATTCCTAAGTGGGGAGTAAAGATTAATTAGCTCAGAAATATAGACTGGAGCCAACCCGTTCAGTGATTTGTAAACAATGATTAAAATTTGTAAGTTATCCTGAATGAAACTGGAAGCCAATGAAGTTCGCAAGTATTTGTGTTTTGTGGCAATATTTCGTAGACTATGTAACAATCCGTGCTGCTGTGTTTTGGAGGCGTTGTAGTGGTTTGATCTGGGATTGTGGGAGACCAAACAAGAGTGAATTTCCGTTTATCCAGCCGGGAAGTTATGAACGAGTGAACGATTTGTTCAGCAGCAGCGCATCTCGATTTTATAAGAATTTTCCTGATTTTCCCCAATGTTTACGAATATGACATGAAGATGAACGGATTACGTTGGAAATATGTGGCTCCATGGTCATGGGCAGAATCAAAAGTAACCCCAAGACTTCTGGCTTGTGAGGCTGGAAAAATTTTTGAGTCACCTATTTTAATGTAGGGGATGCTGACTTTAGACAGCTGCTGACGGGATCCAAAAAAGTAAAAATTCTGTTTTTATCATCATTCAATTTAAGGAAATTTTGTTGCATCCATTGACGAATTTCCTGGATACACTTTTCCAAGATTTCAAATTGAAGAGTTAGCACAACAGTTTGATCTGGTTTAAACGAAAAATAGAGTTGTGTATCATCTGCATAAACATGATATTGGAGACGGTGTCTAAGAATAATATCGCGAACTGGGTAAGTGTAGATAGTGAATAGTTGGGACCAAGAACTGAGCCTTGAAGAACAGAGTAATCCAAAACAACAGGGTCAGAAATAGCATTTCCAGATGCACACATACTGTGGCCTTTGAGAAAGATAGACTTGCCACCAACTGAGTGCTGTATCTCTTAAACCAGATGATTTCGGAGTCTCAACAAGAGAATGTTATGATCAACAGTGTCGAAAGCTGCACTCAGGTCCAGGAGCACAAGAGCAGCAATGTTGCCTTTCATCTAGTGCCGATAAAATGTCATTATTAACCCTAATAAGGGCCGTTTTCTGTCCCATGATATTGCTTGTAAGCAGACTGAAAAACATCAGATAGGTTGTTGGCAGCAATATGATCATTAATCCTACAAGATACAACACGTTCAATAGTTTTTTCCAAGAAATTTTTTAAGTTAGCGACAGGCCGGTAGTTTTTCAAGATATTCTTGTCTAAACCAACCTTTTCAAAAGGGGACGAACGTAAGCAATCTTTTGACTTTGTTGGAAAGTGGCCTGAAGAAAAGGATGCGTTAACAATATCTGTGATATAAGGAACAAAGGTGTCAATACACTGTTTGATTAAGGTTGTTGGAACAGAGTCAAGTTCGCATGATTTTGAGGCAGATTTCATAACAATTTTTCTTGATCTCTCTTCTTCACTAGCAGCTTGAAAAGTACATAGTGTTGAAGGTGATGAAGTTTCACACCATACAACTGACTGTCAGGAGATGGAGTGACAAGTTTTCCTGATCTGTTCAATTTTTTCAACAAAATATTGTGAGAATCTGCAGGCCAAGGATCTATCAGACACAGCTGATGGGAGTACAGGATCTTTTGGTTTGTGTAGTAAAATTGTTAACAATTCTAAAACAGCTTCTTTTGATCACCTGAGCTATTAGTGATTTCAGTTGAGTAATAGGAGACCTTGGCTTGTCTGATAAGTGTAGCTACAACACCCCGTTGTTTGCAGTATTCTTGCCTACATACTTCACAGCTTGCCCTTTTGCCTCCATTTACGTCCAGCTGGCGACGTAACTTACGAGCGGAATGAATGTCATCGTTGAACCAGGGGGATATTGAATTCAGTTTCTTGGTGTACGTTTTCACACAGGAGCATGGACATCCATTACATTTCGAAGATTGTTTTCAAAGGCTGTGACGTAGCTATCGAGGTCACTAACTCCTGTGGGGATAGAACTTAGTTGTAATGTTTACATCTTCACAAAAATTTATGAATATCAATGGTCTTCAACCGACGGGTTTGAAACAGAATCTTTGGTGTTTGGTGGTTTCTTGATGCAATAAGGAAGCCATGATAGCAAAATGGTCAGATAAACCAGGATAAACAGATGTATTACTAATGAGAAATTTACCAGATTCCCGGGTAAGAAGCAGATCAAGACAATGGCCCAGGCGATGAGTGGGCTCAGATACATGTTGAACAAAATCATGACATGATAAACAGATCCAAAAATTTAGAGGCATTGCTATCAGAAAGATCATCGACGTGGATATTAAAATCACCGGTAACAATGAGTTCCGAAGGATGTAACAAATAATCAGTGATCAAATTCTCAAATTCAGTAAGAAAGTGTGAGAAGTTTACACGTAGACCAGACAAAGTTCTTTCAGGGCGGTAAACAATGACGAGGCGGACTGATTGAGAGTTACATGTAAGCTCAGCATGAAGAGATTCAAAGTTACATAATCAGTGTGGTTTTTTATGCACATTTATATCGACAAGGTGTGACTTAAAAAGAAGTCCAACCCCACCACCTGTTTTCTGCACCTAGGGAAATGATGAAATTTGTAACCTGCAGGTATACACGAAGAAATGATGCTGTTGTCCCTCTGGTTTTAACCAGGTTTCAGTGATTGCAACCATGTCTAAGTCATGGCTTTGAACAAAATCAACAAATTCATCGATTCTTATTCCGAAGTGATCTGGCATTTAAAGTACAAAACTGTAAAAAGGCAGATTGACTTTTCTGGGATTTTTTAACATTTTTTAGTTTACGGCGACCAGCCCGTACACCCCTATGCGTTCTCTTCTGGCAAGGCTCGCTGGGGGTCCGGCGACATAGTCCACACAATTTGATAATATTCAACACACTTGGGGACAAAGTTAGGCTGCTATCAACAGTTACTGTGTTAAGTTCAAGCAGTTGGTCTCTGCTGTAGGTTAAATCAACAGACTGCATAGCATTACACTGGTTGTTTCCCAAAACTCCACACAGGAGGAGGAAGAAAATCAATACTCCCATTGTTGAGGTAAGTGGAGGAGTTGTTCAGTAACACTTCCAGTCAAAGACGTTTCTACAGATTATTCACCCAAGGCAAAGTCATGGTTCAATGCACACTAAAATGGAAGATCCATGGAGAGGTGTAGGCTACACAGAGTCAATGCTGAATCAGGTAAATAAAAGGTAAAAGATTGGTAGGATTCAGGTCTTCAGAAAAAAAGCATTCGTTTAGTGAAATTTGGAAACCATCCTTACATCACAGACTGCCTTGGAGATAAAGACATCACTCATCACTATCTCCCTTAAAGTCAGTGATATTCTTGTGGTTTAAGCAAGCTCCTGAGACTTTCCTTCAAAGGAACTAAACCATTAGATCTGATTCTTCACCTAAAGTTAGATCTCAGAATGGTTTCAATGGCAGATATATAATACCATTGAAGCTATCAACAGAGAATTTTGACCAAGCTTTCATTCAAAAAGCTCCAAAGTAGAAAGTTTCAAAAGTAAATAGGTCTCGTAACAACCTGCCAAGTGGATGTTTAGTTGTCATGCATTTTGGAACGCTTGCATAAATATGGCAATACCATACCTGCAAAGGTCAGCCTTCATGCAGGTGTTGTTGTGGGTTACAGCTACAGTACAGTAATGACCTTACTCCCAAGAACTTTGTCAAGCTTGCTTGCTGCTAATTGTCATATTGAAATTGTGCACATAACGCTTAGTACAGAATTACAGTGAAGTGTATTACATATGTTAGTATTAACAACAGTATAAGCAAAAGATTAACCCTTGCAAGCTCACGCCATGATTTTGCTTCAGCAACTCCGAAGTATTGACTTGGTAGAATCAGAAAATCCGAAGGTAGATTAACTTCTGTAGTGGGATGATTAGCTCGGTGAACTGTCATATACAGTAGTTTGGGCAGACAAAGTTCTGTGACTTCATTCGTTAGTTGAGTTGTACATCAGATCAAGCATCATATCTGTGTGGAACTACAGTGCTGTACAGAACCACCTCCGAGCATGAGCTTTGCTGAAAACCAGCAAAGTATTGTACTTAACAGCTTTGTCTAAACTGTAAGTAGGTCTTTTAGTCAAGTAAATTGCAAAGCAAAGTATATGTAACAGTCTATAGGTTTAAAGGAGGCTACAAAGTATACAATAAACCTAGCCCTACGTATCACCCAATTCATAGGTGCTAGACCATCTTCATACCCCTACAGCAGCAGAAAAATGAAACCAGGGGGAATTTGTATGGTGAGTGGAAGACTTGCAAGTTTGGTATGGTGGAATTCCCAAGACAATTCAAGGGTTGATTCAATGGTATATTAATTAGCCACTTCAGGTATCTGCAGCTGCCTTTAAAGGCAGCAAATTTTCTCATGGTTAGAGCATTTTGGGCAATGGATATTTTGGGTGGGAAAATGCACAGTCACATTTTATCAAGCATGATTGTGTTGATTTAAATTGTCTATTAAAATGAGCAGCTGCATCTACTCATTTTCAAGAGGTGTTAAGAGAACTTTACATGAGATGAACAGGAAAGCTGTTTGCTAAAGCACTACAGTATACTGTGCAGTAAAGTGCTTAACATCAGACTTGCAAAGTATTTGTGTTTAATAATCTTTCATTCCTTTGTGTTGCCAGAAAATTGAGAGGACAACCTCTTGTAAATTCTGATAAAATGGCAAACATTGTCTGTTCACACAGGATGTGTTGCGTAGCTACTTAAGAATGAAAGATTAGACATTTTTGTAAATATCGGCATCACTCCAGTTTTGAAATCAGAGACAACAGAGATATGTAAGTACTTCAGATATGACCTTTAGTATGCTTCAATGCATGTCTTTTGCTTTATCAAACCATTTTTTGTCTTAAGTACATATTAATATTAACTTTCTTTATTCTTGTTTTTCAAGTGTGGTTGTGGCTCTTCCTTAATACCATTCATTAAATGATGAAAATAACTCATTAGCTTTGGCTTTGAACAAAATTTTGTTTGAATATGTACAAGTTAGTTGGATGGAGTTTTATGGCCCTGTTTCCAACCTATGGGTTCAAGTCGAGCCGGCCACGGCCTTTTTTCCAGTTGTGGCTCACTGGCTTGTTTTCCCTACTCCATTGCTTATGCGGAGCATCACCCACAACGTGTATAACGTGCACAATGAACATGTACTGTATAAGATTTGTAGGACCGAACCTTAGTAAAAGTTGACAAGAATATTGATGGTATATTGCACCCTTTCGGCCGTAAACCATGGATCGTGACTGAGGTTTGCTCAGACTGCTGGAAATGTTTCATTGTCACTGGTTACAATCTTTCGAACCCACAAATGTGACATTTTTACTTTTTACAGTAAAACACTCCAACTGACCTTCAGGTCAAGCATTCTTTTTTCTTCGGGTCACTGACTGTGAAATTCCATCCTGTAAAAGTGGGACCTTGTGGGAAGAAGTTTAAAAGATGGCAGATTACACAGTTGAGTGCGAGCAATGCTTGTAATTTGTTCAGTAATTTGTTCAAGTGTTGGGGCTGAAGTGTATTTGCTTTTAAGACTGTAGGACGTGTAATTGAACTGCTTGGTTGATTCAAGACAGCGATGCATTTTCTTGCAAGTGGTCTTCCCTGATGCTACTGTACAGTATACTGTAGTTGTACAGAAGATCATGTTCATGGCATGTTATAGACAGTAAAGGAAGTTCTTAATATGTAAGACTGGAAATTGCTATGACAAAGCCAAATGTTAAATGTCAGCATGTTAAAAATAATTAGCATACTTTTTGTTTACAATTAAGATGTGACCATTTCTTGATGAGGACAGAGGGCCACAAATTGCAAAATGATGAAGATTTTAGTTGTCACAGCTCTAGTGACAACATCTTGGACTTACTGCAGAATATTCTCTGTAATCTTTGAGGTCCATATTACATGTTTTCGAGGGGGGGGGGGGGGTCACATCATCCTGTCTGTCTGAGGGTCTAAGAATTAGTATATGGAAGAAAAATAAACTGGATCAAGATTCTCTCCTCTACCACTGGCATTAATTCACTGTTTTCACAGTATATTTTTGTAGATAATGTAAATTTGAAGAAAAAATGAAAATCCACCACAGGAAAAGATGATCAAGGAAACAAAATATTCCCATAGGCATGGAGCACGTGGTGTGACTTTGTTCATGCAGACTTGCTGAAAGTCCTTGATCTGTAAAAGGTGATACTGTACTGTACTGTATTGTGTGTAGAAACCAAAGGTCATATTTGTGTGTGAATGCATTTTCATCTTAAATATTAATTGATAGATGATGTGGGTTTGGTATTGGATTCTTTTCAAATTTAAGATGGATGAAACGTTATCCATGTGTGAAGTTTTGTTTAATCAAATGCATGGAGTAAGTGACAAAAGTCAATTTTTCAAAGTTATTCAAGTTCTTTAAGGTATGAATTACAGTTCTTTTATTTGTTAAGTGTGAATGAGAATACCATACTTCATGATTGGATGTTTGTATTCAGAATGCATTTCCTGGAGTTAATCTTGAGAGGGTGTCACAATTAAGAGATTGAAACTGTTAGCATTGACTTATTAACAAAGAACTTATCTCTAGGATATTATCTTTACGTCAAACCTATATCCATTGATCAATGTTCATAGATGTTTAATAGCAATATTTATCATACAATCGATCAAGATTGTGTCCCAGGAACAAACCAGACATACACAAATTAAAAGATCCAGGCAAACGCAATGGCCAATGTACAACTCAGAGTATATTCTTGATGCGCTGCTTTGTATGCAGGCTTGACTCTTATATATCAAATGAATGACATAACATGCAAATGAATACATTAACATAAGAACAGCAAAAGAACCCAAGCAATGCAAACTAGATACTCAGCAGATTGCTGTTTACTGGGTGCTACTGTGCAATGCAGGGTGTGCATACATTCACTTTATAGTAATGCTGGAAACTATTCATTTGATTTCCCTTTTCAGTTTGCCATACCATGTGGTCAGATTTCCTTCACAAATTTATGCAAAACGTATAGAGCAGATTTCTGTATTTAAAAGTAATACCAAGGTCACACCAGTTTTTTCTATAAAAGCAAATTAAGACATTGTTTCAAAATAAGGACAGGAAATATATATTCCTTTCCCTGTTTGTACAGTAAGTCTATTCCTGTTAAAGGTCTGGTGACATGAAAATGACATAATTTGTTATTTGATGTAAAAAGGATAAAAAATCCAGAAAAATAAAACTCCCATCAAAATCCATCAAATATTGTCCAATTTACAGGGTAATTACTATTTACCCTTCCATCATGAATTAAACATAAGTTAACTACTGTATGCAAATGTGTGACATGGAAAGATGGACTCAACAAGTATGGCTTATGTTATCCTGTATGTTTTCAACCATCAATTCATAGACAGTTATAACATTGATATGTTTTGAGGGGCTCATTTTGTCAGTAATAATTGTCTCTTTGAAGTATGTCAATATCACTTATCAAAGTGTAACTTGCTGGCACATAAGTAACTAGGACATAATTTATATAGGGTTAACAGTAGAAATGCCAACACTGCAACACTCCACATCATTAATTTTGCATGGGCAATGAGTAAAATCAGAAACATCAAAACTTTGAAGAGGTATCTGAGAATGGCAAAAGATTTTGTAATAATTTCAGTTAATCTATAACTGGGAGATTTTATTCTTTTAACTGCTGAGCAAATTAAAGCAGCTTTTGTTTTGCCTGTCACCATACTGTAACTTTAAGCACAAAACTGTACATAGGTATGCTTACTCAAAACCTCTGTACAGTACATTGCAGTTCAGAACAGGTACTGTAAGTTCAGTTACAGGTAAATTAAGTTCAGGTTAAGTTAAGTGTCAGGTAAGTTCAGTGCAGTAAAATACAGACTAGTACAGGAAAGTGCAGTTCAGTAAAGTACAGATAAACACAATGCCTATTAAAGTACAATTTTAAGCAGTTACATGTACAGTAGAAAAACAGTACTGTATGAATATCAAATTATACAGGACTTTTAAAAGTTGTTTGGTGATATGAGTACAGTTCTGTATGTGGGTTTGGGTCAAATACAGAACCAAGGTGGAATATTCGTGTGGTTTAATGAAGTTGTTTCATGCACCCAAACCAAGCACTATTAGTACTGTAGGCATAATTGTCCAAAAATGGTGAATGACTTGGTGACAGCTCCTTGTATGTACTTTAATTGAGCAGCGTTGTATTGGTAACCGTATTGTGAAGGACATTCAAAATAAGTGTTTGTACAGTATCTTCCGGACCTGAATGTTGATTCTGATCAATCAAAGAAAATGTCATAGTGATGCCATTCTGTACAAATGGAACATGAAATTTCTACAGAAGTGGGGCATTATTGGCACAGCACTGTCATCCTGATGATACTGTACTAGGTATAAGTGCATGGTGGACACAATACTACTGCCATACTGTATAGTCACAGTTCTGTGGTAAAGATATTAATTGGCATTAGATTATCTCTTTCAACATTAATTATAGTGCATCAGAACCTTATGCTGTACAGCATAGTGTACCACAGTACTAGGGCGGCCATTCGCCCTGCCTTTAGCTGGATTGTCAGGCTTTTCGGCAGCCCGTCCTCCGTCCAGCGTTACTTGACACCGGACGTTTTGTCCTCCTTTTTGAAGGTTTGTAAGGTCACATTGACAAAACTTGCAGATTTTAAATGAAAAATTCAGTCACGAATACATTACTTCCTATCACATCTGATGTCTGGACGTGAAACTATGGGTAAAGGCTGTCTCAAAATATGCACAATTCTCATCAGTTACATTTTCAGGCAACCATATATATTACAATCCTACTCTCCATGCACAGTCAGTTTGATGAAATAAGTAGTATGATGTATATAACCTGGTGGGCATGTAACAAATCTGTGTTTACAACGCTGGCATGTGGCAGTGGTCGGACATGACATGGCAGACGGTCATGTCCTCCTTTTTGGGAATTTAGAAATGATCTCCCTACACAGTACCCTTATTACATGGCATCATGGATACTACAGTATGTACGGTAAGTTCGGTAACAAGGGTATGGTCATTGAGAAAGCAGTAACACTGTTACAGATTGTTATGGAACCTGAACTGCTGATTTTCATCTTTGATCTCATGGTTCATAGTTTCCCTGCAGTTTTTACTTTTAGTAGCCCGTCCACCTATCCCATCTCTTGTACCTCCTACCCTACAGTACTTCCACAACTTTAGGGTTAATTCTGTACTCCTGATACTGTACACTTCAGTATAGTAAACCACCAACCATTTTACCCTTTCCGGACAATCTGCTGTACAGCTTCTACTTTTTTGTAATGGGAGAATCAGAGTTTCTTGTCTCTCTTTGTTTAGACATTAAAGTTAATGTTACTTACACCTGTATATCTGTGCAGAGGACAGTGCTCTTTAATCTTTAACTACAGTATGTGCATATATGCTAGTGAACAATAGGTGTGATTTTAGGGTCTCCCCGGGTGTTAGAATATGTGAGGTGGAATTAGTTCATGGGGTAAGATGCTGCCAGCATTGGTACCAACAGTGAGGGAGAAATATCACTACTTCTGTAGCTAGTATGGTACAGGTGGTAATTAAAGCAAATTTCTGTGAGGTGGTGGCCAATAACTGTGGGGTGGGGTGGCCGTCTCACAAAGTGAATGCCAGGGAAAAACCTGTGATTTGATACAGTTTAATTTGACTTCTTTTGTGTCAATTGAAATATTGTACTGTGACCAATTACTTGTTACCTTGAATGTATTTTGGAATTATCAGGATTCCTTTAACCTGCTTTCAGTTTCAAAGCTGCATGTGATATATACTTCAGTGTTGTACTTTCAGTGTGAATTTATCTCTGTATATACAAATTTGTATGTTTGCACAATCTGATATGGGCTACATTCTATGTGGGATCCATAAAGCTTTATCATATCATGTTTTTGGTCAAGGGTTGAGACCCCTGGAGTATTCATGGATGTTTACCCCAAAGTAGTTACAGTACAATAATCATTTGGCAAATATTTATTACAACTTTGACACAGTGTTATTGTGAGTGTGTAACGACAGACTGTCAGGTTACAATTGTACTGTTATACAGAACATTGCAGGAGGCAGCTATTATGAAGGAGGCACACACAACAACTAAATCTGTTAGACAATAAGTACTTGAAAATGAAGTAATCCCTTTCAGGTATCGAAATTTGATTGACAGATCTCTTTCATCCTGTTGTTTAGCCTTGATGGCCAACAGCCCATTTAAGAATGGTCCTCAAATTCACTGGGGGAGTAATAATTTGACACTTAAAAGTGAACTAAGTACTAAAATTGCTGCCAGAGATAGGAGGATTTAACCTTGAGTGCACATAATTAATTGACCCAGCCCACCGTATTAGGATTGTTACACGATGACATCAGCCAAAAATATGGATATGTAATTTTGCTCCTGATATCGTTCATGAAAATGCCCAAATGATATTGTGAAAATCCACAAATGCAACATCCTCACAAACTTTGAATTGACATGGTCCCTTAGTAAACACTGTAAACGAGATCACGTGATATTGTGATATATAGTTTGAGTATTGGAGGAAATTTTTTGTGATATCGATATTTAAAATTTCATATCGCAACAACCTTACACCGTATGATTGTAGACACATCCAGTTATTAATACAGACCGACTGTACCGGCTATCTATAATGCATTACATATATATATTCTTTGTACAGTATATATATTTACTGTTGTTAATCGCTATACTTACTCTTGGAAGGTAATTGGTGGTTATGTTAGAACCAATTTGTGCAGTAGAGCATTAAGTGGGCTAATGTTACAAACTTGGGTAGATATGTAATCTCCCCCTTTTTTGGCTAAAAACAGGGGACTCGTGTGGTATTCCTTATGGGCAGAGAAGATCCTAATAGCCCTGTTGACTTCCCCTTCCGTAATGATGATCTACCCTTTTTGCACCCGAGTAATCCTTAAACAGTTGCCATAGTTAAGAAGTGCTTTGATTTGAGGTTGTTGCTGATGGGCCATGCTTTAATCAAGATTTTTACAGTAGCTAGTGACTGTCAATGAAAGCTTACATAATGTACTTCCTTTGTGTCCCTGCAAATTTGATGCATCATCTGCTTTAAGCATTGTTAAAGACTAAATCATTTTTCCCAAGTTTGGGAAATTTCCTCATCACAAGAAACATCCAGTACTACTCAAAATGTAAGTTGTGTGGGAATTCTTACATGATGTTTACAGAAATGACATTGATTGTGACAATGACAAAAGTGTAACATTTCATATGTCTGTGTAATGACTGGCTACAAAAAGTTAAGTGTTCAGTTTAAGGAATGTATCTGTTCAATGTCATTTTAACAATAAGGTCACTAACTCCTAGTTGACCCTGGTAATTGTGATCGACATGTGGAGAAAAGCAAGATTACTTCTGGAAATGAATGTTGCTTCGAAGCTTTTATAAAATGATAGGTCTTAATCACCTCCCTGGTTGGAGTTTAGACCTTTGCATGTAGAGTGTACTACTCTTTGTACTGTCATGTAAATGCAGTGTTCTCCACTAGCTGTTTTGTTAGGGTGCCGCACCGGGACAAAATTGCAGAGGGTGCTCATCACCCAGACAAAAGTTGAGCCAAAATCTTAAAAAAGAGCAAACAGTAATAATTTCAGTGTGAACATTGAGTAATGATAATCAGAAATGTACTTAGTCATCAAAGAAGGCCATAATTAAATTTATCATCTATTTTAGAAAATAGTTTTCAAAGAGAGCATCCTCTCTCTTTATAGACAGCAATCACAATTAACCTTTAACCTTTGGAGCTCCCAGACAAAAATTAAATCAGTGGAGAACTTTGTAAATGCATTGTCTAACAGTGTAATGAACTTCACGAATTGGCTAATGTTGCTGACATGGAGTCTACTCATTTTCCAGTGTAAAAATCATACATACACAGCAAAAATGTTTGGAATACAACCTGAAAAGATTCTAGGTACCATTAGGTATACACATTCCCCAGGTTGGAAACCAATGTTGTAGGTGAAGGTCAGGCACTGTAAATGTGTCGTGGTAAACCTGAGGGGAGGGCAGGTGGGAGCAGTGAGGAAGGTCATGTCCTTCCATTTTCTTTTGCAAGATACTGTAAGAGTGATATGAAAAGCCTGTGAGTATTAAACATAATATCTATATATTACAATAGTGGCCCAAAAGTGTGAATGTTTTTTCGTTCAGCAATGGAATATGGCATCATTTTGAAACTTTTAACTTTATGTATTTTCCTGGAAATAAAAGGTGACAAAGCTGGAAGAAGAGGTTGCTAGATGGAGAGGAGAAGTAGAAAAGGGTGAAGCCACAAGGCAAAAGTTAGAATATGAATTAGCTGTCATCAAGAAGTCCTTGACAAGGGAGAAAGAAGTGACCACACAAAAAGAACATCACGCAAACTTGAATCTCCAACAGTATCAAGGTAAATTGCAAGTCTCTTTATGGTAAGCTTTTGTTGAAACTGAGAACTTCCTGTGGTTAAAATAATATATTTCACTCCTACTTACCTAAGTTACCTCCCCTATTATAATTTGGTACAGTACTTCAGTTTTCTTGGTCATCATGGTAACCAAGGGGGACCTTGACAGAGAGTTATCTGTTTTCAGGTAGGGAAAAAATCAGGGAATTTGAGAAAAATGGCTTAAACCAGGAAAGAAACAGGGAATTTGGTCAGAAAGGAGAAAGTTCTGTTATATTTTGTTTCGTGTCCAAAGAACAAAGAAATATCCAAAGGGAAATGTATCACCAAATTTCATCATGAAAAACTAAGAAAAAAGTCAACTCATGTTTTTGTGAAATGCCAGGAACCCAGGCCCATGCAATGTATGATGCATGTACTCGAAAAATGGTGATAGATGCTTGGTAGTAAGTGTAGGGCACAGAGCTGTTTATAAGTGTCGTTAACGGGTGACTATTTTTACAGTCACACCAATTTCGAGGTAGTACAAAATTTAAGAGTTGAGTTAATGCAGCTTGGATGTCTTGAATTGAGTTAATTTGATATTTCTGTGTGGTAGTGACTTGGGAATCTATGGTAACTTGTTGCTGTGCAGCATACAGATTTAGATTTATATAACACCAATCTTACCTTAAATCAGCTACAGTGCTTCATCATCATTTCTTTGTAGAGGTTGGTTCATAAGCAAGTTTTAGATGCCCCATGATTTTGTAGCACAACAAGTTGGGGACACTGATCTGCAAGGATTTATCAAGACTTCTGTCCAGTTTACTACTTGCAGAAGGCTGAAGGGATCAATGCAGTATTAGTGCATGGTGTTTCGTATGTTTGTGTGTCTGTGACACTTGCTCATAAGCACACTATATCAAGAGGGGTATTCCTTTGGATATAGAGCTCATACTTGGCATGTTTATACCCCATATTGAGTAGGTAATTATTCTGTTTAGCAGAGGTCAAAGGTCAAACTGTGAAAATGTAAACATTTCACAAGAAAGGAAATATGTATGAATTTCATACTTGGAATGTAAACTATAAAATGCACATGATTTCTATTGTTCTTGGTACAGGTCAAAGGTCATGTGAGGTCACTGAAAGTCAGTCTGCGTAAAAACCATAAAAATACTTATATAACACCTGTACATTAAAATTAGAGGTAACCATGGGTCAAGCTGTAAAAATCTTGTAAACATGGTTATTTTATGTTTAGATGGCTTATATTTGGCATGTGTGTAATGCCTCAAATTAAAAGCAAGAAGCTGATTTTTGGCCATGTTGACATGATGTCAGTCTGTACAGTCTTTAGCATTCCAAACCTGTTTTAAAAACAGTAACTTCACAACGGAACCATGTCAACTTAAAACAACTGTAATAAAATCACATCTCATGCTGCATTTGTGAGGAATCATCAAGCCATTTGGCATGCTGCTTTTTAAATCAGGAGAGCAGTTCAAAACAATGCCCTTTATTTCAAGGTCAGTGGTAATGGGGCAAAGTGGGTCAAATTTGCATTATTAATACTTAAATAAAGAATGGTTAAATCTGATCTTTTTTTTTTTTTTTGCAGATAGGCAGGGGGTTCCCCTCACTGGACTGCCCAACTCTCTGATCTGACATCCTACAGTAGCTAGATCCCTGCTGATCAGCAGAGCTGGCTTGGTAGATAATGAGTACAGTATATAAATATTAGTTGTTATAAACAACAAAGTGCTGTTGAATTGTTAATGTAGCAGACAGCTTTTGAGGTGGTTTTCTGAAGTGAGCAGAAGTGTTAGAGCATTCAAGGATTTATAGATAGTCTCTCATCTGTGGGGGCTGCCAGTGCAATATTTTGACTCATATCTGGAATCATTTCAATTTAGAAGCTTTATACTTTTGTGGTAGAGCACTCTTGTATGATCAAAACTCACCTCACCATGACCAGCATTAATCATACCTCCTGATTGCTAAAGCCTCAAATCTTCAGATGCTGCCACCTGTAAACACTCAGTCCCTGCCTGTTTTATTTGATAGCAAAATTTGTTCCTTAATGCCCTGACATTGCCTGAACTTCAAAAGCACAACAAACACTAAAGAAACCAAAATGAGAAAACAATGAAATTTCATTTCTAAAAGTCTAAAAGGGTGACTGCACATCAACAAAATTTAATTAACTCTTGAAGGTACATGTATGTACAATTCTTTCTGCACAAGTGTATGTGAAGGTATTCCTTACAGAGAAAAAGTTCTGAATGAATATCAAGCGGAAACAAGGTAATGGATTGCTTCCAGAAGTTGACATCCTCAGCTTGCTTTAACCTTATGACCCAATAATATATACAATAGGGGAGGAGTTGTGACAGCTTGCAGTGGCTGCGTCTGTGTCAAAGCCTATTACAAATCCCTAAGGTTTCCCAAGGGGTGGAATTATGAAATAAAAGCTGTAACAAAAAAAAAAAGATGAGAGTTAAGTTAAAGTCTCCACACCCATCCAAAAGTAATTGTGTGACAAAATATTTATGCATTGTTTTTTTTTCAGAAATTATTAGGGAAAATCCCAGCATGCTTTAAAAAAATGTAGGCTGAATTCTTGGCAGTCATAAATTCACTCAGAAGGAGGGTTATGGTATTATAAATCTGTTTACACATTTGTCCCAGAATTATGGCCAGATGAGGGAAGAAAGAACAAAAATTGCTTATATTGCCAGATGTTTACTTTGGAAAGAATTCCAAACAGTAGAAGTAAGATAGGCTGCACTTACCCAAGTCGCAGAATAGAGAAAATGACTTTGACATACAGTATGAGGCGGAAAAGTCAGAATTGCAGGTACTTTCAGGGCTCAAAATAACGGGTCATGAAAAATCATGACAGAAGTGTTTGCATTCCAGTCACATTTTGTTTTTCGATAGAGTACTTAATTGTTTTGGGAAAAGTGACTTTAATATTACCACTTCACGCATGGTTTTTGTTGGTCTAATTTGAATTTTACTAAGTTTTTTTTTCCAATTTTTCCTAGTTGAGTTTAAATTTTCCACACACATTGCCATTTTGTTATCTTGCGTATGTAGAGAAAATGACATTGACATACAGTATGAGGGGGAAAAGTCAGAATTACAGGTACTTTTACAGAGTTTATCTTACTACTCCTAATTTCTCACACTTTTAAGTCTTCCTTGTACTTTAAGTCTTCTACAATTTTTTTTTTGAAAATCTTACTTCACTCTCCTTCATGCTATATTCTTGACTTGCTAACAGTGATGAAAACAAGCAAAACAGATTTATTTTATTTTCCTGGAAAAAATGATACCTTCCTTACAGAGAAAAAGTTCTGAATGAATATCAAGCAGAAACAAGGTAATGGATTGCTTCCAGAAGTTGACATCCTTGCTTGCGTTAACCTTATCACCCAATAACATGGGAACAGGCCAAGTCGGCCCCAAACCAACTCGACCCCAACCAACTTGGCCCCAAGCCAAGTCAACCCCAAGGCAACTTGTCCCCATGTCAACTCGGCCCCATGCCAACTCGACCGCAATATGAAAAACCATGACAGAAGTGTTTGCATTCCAGTCACGTTTTGTTTTTTGATAGAGTACTTAATTGTTATGGGAAAATTGATTTTAATATTATCACTTCACGCATGGTTTTTGTTGGTCTAATTTGAATTTTACTAAGTTTTTTTCCAATCTTTCCTAGTTGAGTTCAAATTTTCCACACACATTGCCATTTTGTTATCTTGCGTATGTAAAATTTCGTAAAGGGTGGATTTCCAATTACTTTTGCCTTCAGTTTCTCTTCATGTTCTGTCACACAGAGTAAGTTTGGAATCTAGGCTAGCGCCTAACTCTTATAATTATGTAATGTTACCAATGATTTATCTTAAAATAACATTATGCCTAACATTGTCAATCTACCCTCTAATAATTTGCCATAAAAAATATCTTAATCAGGGAATTCTTACCTGAGGCCAAGTTGGTTTGGAGACAAGTTGGTCTGGGACGAGTTGGTCTGGGGCCGACTTGGCCTGGGGCCGAGTTGTCTGGGGTCAAGTTGGTTTGGGGCTGACTTGGCCTGAAGGCAATAACATATACAATAGGGTGGAGTTTTGACAGGTGTCAAAGCTGATCACAAATCCCCAAGGTTTCCCAAGGGGTGGAATTATGAAATAAAAGCTGTAGCAAAAAAAGTATGAGAGTTATGCTTAAGTCTCCACACCCATCCAAAAGTAATTTTGTGACAAAATATTTATGCATTCTTTTTTTCAGAAATTATTAGGGAAAACCCCTGCATGTTTTATAAAATGAAGGCTGAATTCTTGGCAGTCATAAATTCACTCAGAAGGAGGGTTATGGTATTATAAATCTGTTTACACATTTGTCCCAGAATTATGGCCTGATGACGGAAGAAAGAACAAAAATTGCTTGTATTGCCAGATGTTTACTTTGGAAAGAATTCCAAACAGTAGAAGTAAGATAGGCTGCACTTACCCAAGTTGCAGAATAGAGAAAATGACATTGACATACAGTACAAGGGGGAAAAGTCAGAATTACAGGTACTTTCAGGGCTCGAAATAATGGGGGCCTGTGGGCCCGATGGTCCTAAAAATCTGTTCAGGCCCGTAGCTTCTACAGGGAAAGGGGCCCAGTTGGCTCTTAAATATTGCAAGTCTAATGTACAGTCTGCACACAAACTTCTCCATACACATCCACGATCTTTTATTTTGCACGGCCTGTGTATTTCAGATACTCACAGTCAATAAAAACCTGCGAAACGCATTATTTCTTAAATCAATTGTTACTGCTCATATGTAGTCTGCTTTGTCACAACATGGAACATCACTCATGCAGGCATACACTGATGTCAGTCATGAGTAATTAGGCGGAGCTCACAAGATTAACTGACGACAATCTCGGCAAATCTCCTTTTCAACCACCGTACCTGCAGCGTGGCATTTGCACCGCTGAATTTACACTGTACTGTAATGCATAGACCTGCGCTAGGGGCAGTAGGAGTATGCCATCACTATAGATAGTGCACATTTATGTAATACATGCAAGAGACTATGTAATGGTGGAAAGTATATTCTTCAGTGATCGATGTAAAAGGAAAGGGTGGAATTTAACTCTTGGTACACTTGCATGAATTTTTTCACATGCAGCACACCGTATAGTACATCATCACACGCAATTTCGAAGCCTTTTGATTTTTGGGAGAATGAGAACTTTTTACGGGACGTTTAACTATTACAAAACTTGGCCAACATAGTAAGCCATTGGTACGGCAAAAGCCATGCACACCACACATAGGAGTATACACAGTCAAAAATCTATCACACGTAATGCAGTAGCGTACAGTTCTAATATCGCAAGATGGCTTCAGGTCTCTGTTACTGTTACGTACGCACTCAGGCTGTAGGCCTAGATCATTGACTGCACATATGAATGATGTCGGGTTTATCCAATCAGATTACAATAAACGATAATATCAGTGTCTTTTTTATTTGATAGCTTGGGCCCCTTGATTTCTCATTTGGCCTCTAGATTCCATGAGCTAGGGGCCCGACTGGCCCCCAGTTTGAAGGCTTCTTTCGACCCCTGACTTTAGAGAGTTTATCTTACTACTCCAAATTTCTCACACTTTTAAATCTTCCTTGTGCTTTTAGTCTTCTACATTTTTTTTTTTTTTGAAATCTGATTTTACTCTCCTTCACCCTATATTCTTGACTTGCCAACAATGATGAAAACAAACAAAAACAGATTTAGTTTATTTTTCTGGAAAAAAAATTATACAAGTCTACAACAAGCAGACAACATTTCAATGAGTCTATTTCTGTTGGTTGGTCTAATAGATTTCTCTTAAAATCCAGTGACTAAAGGCTAGGTGAATCCTTGTTTAATATCAAAGTCCATAGGCTTGTCATTTGATGTGAGTTGATATCTAATAGCCTACATGAGGGACACATTTCAAGGCTGATTCCAAGTCAGCACACAGTATTTCAGTTCAATTCCAACCTACCAAGTCTAAAGCATTGTCTCTCTTTGTGTACTGGAGTAGGGAAAACAAGCCAGTGAGCCACAACTGGAAAAAAGGCCGTGGTCGTCTCGACTTGAACCAATTGGTTGGAAACTGAGATGTTAAACCTCATCTAAACTAACTAACTCTTTGTGTACTGTTATGTAAGTGAAAAAGATTTACACAATGCTTTGGATATGAAAGTGTTTCTAGAGTAAACCAATTTTTGAACATCCCTTAGCTTGTATCTTTGACTCAAAGTTTATGCAGATTTCTAAGCATTTTATCTTCTGTGGCTTACATCAGAGTTAATACTTGCACATGCCACTTGAATGGTAAAGTTTACTATACAGTACCATGGAACTGATCCAACTGATAAATTTTGAAGTTTCCCCTGCCATCTTGGTGTAAAGCCACCTTGCTCTGCCTGATTGAATGCGACGCAACTCAACTAAACAGTTGCATCTCAGCACTGTGGCCACCCAAGTATGAGTTAGAGTTAGAGTTAGATGACGTTTTATGGCTCAGTTTCTACACTTTCTAACCAATTGGTGTAAGTGGGGCCGGCCACAGCCTTTTTTCCAGTTGTGGCTCACTGGCTTGTTTTCCCCTCTCCATTGCTTATGTTGAGCACCAAGCACAGTGTCAGTAGGTTCCATAGGTCATCTGGGGTCACCGGGCTCAAACTCTGAAATCTTTGTTCACATGATATCTCCATGCCGCTAGAATCCAATAGGCTCGTTTAGCCAAAGTTCCCCGAGAAAAGGCCGTTTTCCCGGGTGAAAAATATAGACGTCTTATGTCGCCAGATGGCTAAATCCTCCTATTGAATTCTAGCCTCATGTCAAGGCAGAAAGCTTGGATAAATTTCATACTTAGTATGTAGATGCCTTACGGTAAGAGAAAGACATGTAACATTTTTTGGTGGAGGCCAAAGGTCATGTGGGGTCACCAGGGGTCAAAGACCGAAAACCTTGTTTGCACAATATCTCAAGGTAGGAAGCTTGGATAAATTTCATACTTGGTATGTGGATGCATTATGGTGGGAAGATGAATGCTGTAGCTTTTGGTGGAGGTCAAAGGTCATCTGGGGTCACAGGGGGTCAAACACTGAAAACTTGTTGTTAACACAGTATCTCAAGGTAGGCAGCTTGGATAGATTTCATACTTGGTATGTGGATGACTTATGGTGAGAAGATAAATCCTGTCATTTTTGGTGGAGATCAAAGGTAATTTGGGGTCACTGAGAGTCAAATACTGAAAACCTTGTTAACAATATCGCAAAGAAAGAATCTTGGATAGATTTCATACTTGGTATATAGATCTGCCATAGTGAGAAGCTGTGCCATACAGTTTTTGGTGGAGGTCAAAGGTCATCTGGGGTCACCAAGGGTCTAAAACTGATAACCTTGTTACAGTAGCACAATATCTCAAGGTAGGAAGCTTGGATTAATTTCATACTTAGTGTGTGGATGCCTTATGGTGGGGGAAATACTTTTTTGGTGGAGACCAAAGGTCATCTGGGGTCACTGGAGGTCAAACTCTGCAAACCTTTTCAACTCTGTATCTCAGTGTAGGAAGCTTGAGTAGATTTATGCTTTGAGGTGTTGCATTAAATCCAGCAGAAAACCCATATGAGTTTTGTCGGATGTCAGGGGTGAAATCACCAGATGCCAAAAAGCAAATTGCCAAGAATTCCTAAAGTCAAATATAAGCACAAAACTGTATCATTCCAGCGCATTAAGATCACATTCACCCAATGACTGAAAGATGTGGGACATCTTTCAGAGATGCCAAGTGTCTCAACTTTAGTTGAAATTATAGTATTACGATTTTAATCCATAATTCTGCCATTATGAAAACCTGCATCAAATACCGCTTTTTAATATTGCAGAAGATTCTCTGCCCACAAAGCAGAGGACTTATGAAAGTTCACTAGACAGACATTTGTCCTTAGATTAGGACATGTGAGCTTGCAGAAATTGGAAATTGGAATTGATTAATTAAATGCTACTATGGGTTGTTAGTTTTATAAAGAGAACTTAGTAAATGATCATTTGGATCAGATACCATTGAGCGTGCATGAATTGTGATTGCTTAATTGAATAAAACAAATTGTAACCGTGTACTGTCTGTGGTGATATCCCTTGAAGTGCCTGTATTTCTTCAGAGCAATTTATTTATGCTTGAATGTGTTAACACAAGATGTGCATTGTCTACAGAGCAGATTTTGTGCATCTACAGAAATAGTTCATTCAGTAGTTGGCTCAGTTTCATTGCATTCAGCAAGGAACCACAGTGCCCATTGGGCTCTTGTTAAAGTCTTCGGTATGACCCAGCCAGGAGTCGAACCCCACACCTTCCGGCTGCAAGTTGCATGCTCTAACCACTTGACCATGAAGTCATGTTAACTGTACCAGCAAAAACATGGGTGCACCTGCTTCCTCCCATTTTATTATGCCTCTGTCCAAGTCAGGCAGTATGCAGGAGGAGGAGGGGGGAGGGGGTAATTAAGACAAAGGAGAATGGATCAACTGGTCTTCTAATACTGTACAGTACTGTACTTCATTTGGAATTGACTGTTTGCTCTTGAAAGCCTTTGAGAATCTTGTTTATGATTCCTTAAAAGTATTTGTTTATTCATCTGTATTCCTTGCTGGTATTTTCTGAAGAATGAAAAGCCTTGGCTATAAATTTACTGGCTGCATTTAACTTGTTGGTTGGACTTGTCTTCAACGATACCATCCTCTTTCTTTGGTCCATGACAAGTTAACCCCCAGCACCCTTCCCCTTCTTTGCATAGGCATAGTATATTGTGTACTCTTTTATACCAAGTTTATCAATTAATATTTATAAAATTTAATTCTGTTTTAGCGAAAACTGTTGAACTGACAGCGAAGAACAAAGAACTGGCAGAAGCTTTGACACTGAGGGAGAAAGAGACTTTGCAAGTGGTTGAAACTTTAAAGAAAGAAATCTCAGAGAAGGTAATAGTCAAACTATAGAACTCAAGATAACACATGTTGTATGTAGCCAAAAATGGCTGCCATTCCCTAGTGAATGAGGCCGGCCGGCAAACATAATTCTCACAATTATAAAACCATCGTTTTAAACTCCAAATGGGTTTACCACCTGATCTTTGGTACAGACCATACGGTAGAAGTTGAAGTGAAGAAAAACGCTGACACAGTGTATCACTGTGTACTTAACTTGTGAACCTATGAAAAGAGTGAGGGTGCTTTTGCTGTATGGCAAAAAGCTAGATTTGTATGTGTCCTTTTGCACAGGTAATAGTCAAACTCTAGAACTCAAGATGATGCATGGTGTAAGTAGCCAAAAATGGCTGCCATTCCCTAGTGAATTAGGCCATCCATATCAGGCTTTGGAGCATGTAGATAATAGTGGCAAACATAATCCTCACAAACATAAAACCATGATTTTACACTCCAAATGGGTTTACCACCTTTGGTACAGACCATAGAAGGTGAAGTAAAGAACAATGCTGACACAGTGTATCACTGTTCACTTAACAAGTAAAGCCAAGAAATTGTTAATTAGGGTGCTTCTGCTGTATTACAAAAAGCTAGATGATTTGTATGTGTCCTTGCACACAGTGTGTGTTCAACTTTGAAAGTTAAATGTCATATTAGCTTTTTTTTTTTTTTTTTTTTTTTAAAGGTTAGGAGCAACTTTCACAACACAAATCCTATAAATCATGCAGGATACCTTAAATTTTCATTATTAACTTCTGACTTTGAAAACTTGCAGTTTTAATGAAAACAAAGAAACTTTACTGTTAATGTAATTTTTCATCTATTATGTTTACACTTTCTTGTGTGATGTGAAATTCATCACGAATTTCAGCTCGTGCTGTCATGGGAGCTGGTTTCTCTGCTTCCAAGTGAATCTATTTGTGTAAGATGGAGAAACACTTAAAAAAAAAGAATGTCAAGTGATTAAAAGGTCATCTGTGCTTGTGGAGGAGTAAGAAAACAGCTGTGCAGATTAATGTGTGTGATTAAGGTGCAGTTTATATAAATTCTGTGGAAATTATGAGCCATCAACTTTGAAATTGCTTGTGGAACCAATACTAAAGTCTATTGGAACTTTATGTTAATGTTAATAGGCACACAGGTGTTCCATCATAGCATGTTCATACATGTGTATGCACAGCATGCTTCGTTGTATTATATTTACCCAGCTGCTGTATTTGGTCAATGATTTGAAGAGATTTGTTTACATTTGTCTGTGATGATTTTCATGTTAGTGCTGTAATCTATTATTTCCAGTTTTAACATGCTGGAGCGATATTTTCTCTAAATTTTATCTAAGTCTTGGAACTTAAATCTGCTCAAATTCAGAGGACAGTTTTCACATTGGTGGAGAAATCAGCCATACCACAGGTTAAGCCAGATAGTACATGGTTGCTTTATGATAAAACAGACGATATAAAATCAGTCAACCAGATGTGCATATTTACTCCAGTTAAACTCCCATTGTAAACATGTATATCTTGCCATGTGCTGCTAACAATAAATTATGCACACATGTTTGATGTAGACATCTATCAAAAATGGGTAGACTGATTTTGTTGGATTTGTCTGGCATTTTTTAATGACCTTTGTAGTTTTTGCTGTAATATCATTAATGCATACATTTTTAAAGATTTGTGGACATGTAACCAAACCAGTCGTTTTACTCAACATGGTTAGATTAAGATCACCTGATGAAATATCTGTTGGAATTGTTTGTATGCTTTTACCATTCTCAAGAAAATCTCTCTTCAAAGTTTGACCATTTCTGAGATTGCTCATTAGCTATGCAAAAATTATGAGGTGGAATGTTGCACAGTGTCTTTATTTCTTTTGTTAATCCTTTATAAATTATCTGTTAATTATGTACCAGCTAGTTTCTAGTTTGGTCGTTAATGTGGACATATTCTAAGAAGTAAATTGCTATTTCCAAAATAAACCTGTCTGGGCATCCCAACATTACAGCTGTCCTTGTAATGAAGGCTAACAAATAATGGATAACCTAACACACACCTCGTAGGTCCCTCTCTGCATGTCACAAATTTGCATACAGTGTGTAACTCATGTTTATTCATGGTGTAAGTGCAAAGCAGCAATTGTCTTGTAAAATGGTCAATATTTGATGGGTTTTGATGGAATTGCAACTACTTTTAATATTTGTAATTATGCTTTTTACATAAAGGAGGCAGGTATCACATTAAATGTTGAAAGACCTTTAACTCCTTTTGCTTATTGTGTTGATTTCAGGATTCCGAGATAAAAACTATCAATGAACAAAAGGAAAAACTTCGGAAGGACAAAGAACAGGTGGAAAGAGTTTTTACAGAGCAAGAAAAGTAAGTCAGGGTCTTTATAGACTCTCTGTTTAGAGACACCTTGTGGTTGCATCTTTGGTGTGGGTGTGTGTGTATGTATGTCAAATGTTTGGTGCTCCCATTTGCCTATGCATATCTCTTTGGTCCAGTGACCAGTTACAATAAAATGTGGTCAGAGATACCACATGAACATTTCTGTATGTTAATAAGGTCAAGGTATTTAAGCTGTACAATGGCCTGAAAATGAAACTGGTCAATGTCGAAGGGCTGAAGTTCAGTTCCAAGCAAACTTGGTGCACACATGCAACATGGATACCTTCATTTGTAATTGAGGTTAAAGGTCACATACCAAAATCAAAGATATTATTTTAGTCCAGTTAAATTATAAAGATTTCTTGTACAGCTTTACAGTAGTTTACAGTTCCTTTCTATAAATGAGGGAACTCATATAACCAATGGTAACGTGTTATGATATACAGCCAGCATACAAGATGGTCTTGCCTAGAGAAGCATAACTGTATCATAGGGACTATTGTAGAACATATCTGTACTGATATCACTAGAGACCTTCACAATGCTGGAGTTTTGCAATCATACGTCTCTGATTGCAAAATGTGCACCACATAGCACTGTCATGGCATATATCTGACCCATTCACCAAATTTAAATTTATGATAGCCTCAATGGCTTGTTAACAGATGACCTGCATTGGGGCTCGTAGCTCTGTTTTATCCATATGCCAGCTCAAGCTGAAAGGAATCATTTCATAAATTTTTCAGCACATCATAAATACTTCCCTTGCATTAGCTTCATACAACTGCATGAGCAAAATACTGTTTTATTGTGACATTCATGTCCCAGAGGTATCCAAACATTTTGAACTAAGAGGAAGTGATAAAAGATATATATGTCAAATAGTTGGATTACTTGTTGTATTGTCTTGTTCAATCCCATGACCTACTGTACTACCTGAATACTATATGTGAGCTTTTAAGGGGAAATGTTGCATTCGTATTACAGAAAATGTACATATTTTTAAACCAATATTAATAGATACAGAATGATAGACAATTCAGAATAAGGCAGTACAGTAGCTTCCTTTTCAAGAAATAAGGCTCTCACAGGGAAGTTTGGTCATTTGTTGCACAAACATAATTTGTTCACCCAAACCTTCAAAATTTTAAATGATGCAACATCCGTCACTCTTGTAATGCATAATATTTTGAGGAGATAAACCTATTGCTCGAGTTTATTGGTGAGACTGAATGGTTTAATAATGATTTAAGCTATTTTCATTGTATGCCATGTTGGTACATTTTAAAGGGAGAATGCAGTCACCCCAATAGAGAATTGTATAGTAGACTATGCTATTTCCTGAATGGATCTTGAGAATCATGTGACAGTATTTTTCTCACTCAGTTGTAAAATTTACGAGGAACAACTACTTGGTTTACCTTGAATGTACAATATTTATGTCCTAAAGTATTATGAAAGATACTTGGAAGAGAAATAAGAAGAAATTTGTGACATTTACCTATTGTTTCAAAATAAGTTTGGGGGGACTGCTTTTGACCTTTAAGCACAATACTTCCCTTTAAAGTATATACCTTAAGATGGAGTTTTCTTTATTGGTCAATGAGAAACTAGTTCACTACATGATTGTGCACAGATCATAAACATTCTCATGCAACATTTACAGTATGTAATACTACCCATGTATGAAACCAGGCAATTTATTCTCTTCTCTTATTAAAGCATGTTTAACCATTTACTTTTGGTTGACGTCAAGGAAGAAAGTCATGCTTTGTACACTTTAACAGGAAATACAACGTTTACATTCAGAAAAGTAGTGCACATCCGATATAAAAATGTGTACTTTGGAAGTACCATAGAAATTAAAGTAAGGGAGAATGACGTCTGCTGATCTGGACTGAAGCCATTGATTTGGCTAGGCTGTACGGCAACAGAGCACCGGCGCATAATACAAATATCACGTCATTGCTTTTGCCCCAAGTATTGGCAAAGACACTACAAGTTTTCAAGTTAGGAGTATAAAACAAAATACTTAAGGCACCATGACTTATTTCTGTTGTGAAAATTACTCCTAATCTTTCGAAAAACGGATAAAATAAGCTATAACTTCTGCAGCAGAATGCACACTGTACACAGGGAGACACACCAATCAACCGGTCTTTTGCCGTACAACAGAAGCGCCCTCACAACTTTCGTGGCTTCACCGGTTAAACATGCAGGGATGCATTGTGTCAGCGTTCTCCCTTACTTTTATTTCTGCTATGGGAAGTACAAAGTGAAATAGTTTGTTTTCTCTGCTGGAGACATAGTCAAGTGTATAATGTCATTAATTACTTATGACATAAAGTACTGTCAAGTACTTACTGTGTGGGAGTTATTATGGCTTTCAAATCCTCTAGAGTGGCAGACAAGTTGGTTTTTCAGTCATGTGATTGAATTTACAAGCAGTCAACATAGTGATTGTTTGAGAGACAGCACAATATTTTGATAAGTCTTCCTTAGAATTGTTTAGTATATTTGCCATTGGTGTATAGAGAACATTTTGTGAGTGATTGATTTGTTATGTACAGTATGCATCATTACAGAAGTTTGGAAAGGTTTATAGATATGTAATTGTCACCCCTGTGTATTTGATGTATATAAAACAGGAAAACCAGATAAAGCAGCAATACTTTTGATCAAAGTTCATCTACCTTTGAACATTTCATGAGGCAATCAGTGTTGTTTTTCAGGTCTGTACTAAAAAGAAAAAGAAAAAGAAAAAGAAAAATTTCCGAAGAATTCCCAAGATTGTCATCTTGGGTCACCAGAGGTCAAAATGCAAAATTTCCCAAGAATTCCCAAGACTAAGTCAAAACACAAAACTATTTTTCCAACATGTTAAGGTAGCATTTGACCAGTGACTGAAAGATATGGGACATAATGGCATTACTTGGAATACAGCTTTTATCATCGAAACCTCAATGCATTTTTGCATTCTGGTTAATGTTATCCATTGTTTAATTTTCATTTGAAGAACAGTCATAATGTTGGTAAATCCTGAGGAATGTATTGTTGAAGTTGGCTGCTGTCTAATTAGAAAATATCAACATTACATGGAACTACAAATTGTCTGGCAAGTAATAAAACGATAACTAGTATTTGGAGGTTTACAAAAGCAAAACTGATATTGTACAGCACTTCACATAATATTTACATAGCTAATGAGTTACCTCAGAAATAGTTACACTTTGAAGAGGGGAATTTGAAAATTGTCAAAGGTATTAATACAATTCCAGTGAATTTATATTAAGGGAATTTCGATCTTAAACTGTAGTGTAAAACAGCTCTTTGATGACATGCCTACATACCGTACCTTTATAAAGCTTAATTTGTATTCTAGAGTCATTGCAAAGAAATTTAGGTGGTGGCCTTCTTACTTGGATTATGTACAGTAGTCTTCCTTCTTTACTTCAGATAACAATTAAATGAATCTTCTAAATTCTTTCATTCATTTCAAAGTCTTCTCATGACAGCTGAAAGCAATGAGTTTACAAAATCATGGGTTTAAATGTTGTAAAAGAGTGTCATTGCATATTCAAAAAAAATTCAGTTTGGAGAATGTTGCAAAATGTTTTGCCTTCATCTTAATACGTTCTTAAATACTTGCATGACCTAATTGCTTTTAGGGAACTAAAATTATTTTTAAAATTGTATTTCCGTTTCCTGCTGTGGAAATTGTCCTTAAGAAATTCTAATTTGGATCAAACACTACGAAAGATGGTGTGCGCTGCTTGCTTGACACTTGTATTGAACAGTGTATAGTTGCAGAGAGATCAGAAAACACCTAAAACACTACTGAATCCAAAAGCAAAACAAAAAGATCCATGCTTTATAGGTTTTTTAGTTTCAGGAAAGTCTGAAGTGGAAGTTATTTATGAGACCTTGTACAGTATCAAGTAAAGTTTTTAACAGTTCCTGCTTATATGCTTGCATTGCTTATGATGTATATAGACTTCATAAGAAATCTATGTCCCCCTATTTGACCTATACCTTTTAAAGTTGAGGTCAAACTTGGCTGATAAGGGGAATTTTTATTTTCCTAGTTTGTATTCAGAGGCCCAGGAGAAGCTTGCCAATCTACGTATGGAGAGAGACACACAGACAGAGAGTGTAAGAAGACAATTAAAAGACCTCCACTATGCTGCTGAGAGAGAGGAACGCTTCAAGAAAGAGATGGAGGTAACAGTTCTTCCTTACACAGTTGTATAGAGAGGTTTCACCAAAGTCACGTGATCGCACATCTCTTCTATTTTGAAGGGCAAGATCGCCTGTATCTTGTGGTTTTGAAGGGCACGTGTCCATTGTGTCACAGTAGTATCTATGGTTATGCTGTGTGCTGTAAATATGCATACTGCATGTGTGCTTTGCCCTTCAGTGCCTGGCAACTCCACTCGCGTGACATCACATGAAATCCCTCTATTGCTGTTTGCTGCTTGTGGAATGAGCAAGTTTGATTTTAAAGATTGGCAGAGCATGCTGGGATTTTCGCTCTACCAGTAGACTGATTCTGCAGTTTTTAGCACATAATTAAACAAATGCTTTGAGCAAATAGTTTCATTTCTTTCTACAAATATACACTACTTAATCTTTTCACTCAGATTGATAGATATTTTCTCTTTAAGAAAAGTGTTTCCTTCAGATGGTGTTACTTAACCCCACAATTAATGTCAAATTTCATGACTTTAATGCCACAGTCATCCCTGCATATACAAAACATTGTCCGGTCTGTGAGAAAATCTGGGGCCTTTAATAGAAAATGCCATCCATCTGAAGCTTCATCATACCTTAAACCCTGGTAATTGACACCCTTCCAGCTGTACAGTGTAACTGAAGGTGAGCTACTCCATTTCTATCAGATTATCTGGTCAGGTGGTTCTATTGTAAACAAATACTTCCTGGCTCAGCCTTCATACCATGCAGGACACACAAGCCTATGTAAGCCAGCTGCAGGTGGCAGCTGCACACAGAGCTGGCCATTTATTTGCTTACACCAGACCTGTACATATAGCTTTGAGTCCCTTATCAAGGAATACATGCAGTATGGTCTGTTTCATACATGACTGATCAACATATCTTACCCACAGTTGACTACGAAGCTGTAGCTAGCCTGCTAAATAATTTTAGCCAAGTCCATGTGTTCATCGTTGTAGCAACATCGATATCTGCACTGTGAGAAATTTCTAAACACACACTTAACTCAACAGGAGAGTGCCATGTACCAACCTGCTGTTTACTGCAACAATGTTCATAAGACAATCTATGTTGAAATGGAATATACTGATCAAAGATTAAAACATCATTTCTCCTCATCAAACGTTTTCTTAAAAGTCATCTCAAGAATAAATGATGTACCTGCTAATGTTTTGAAGGTTTTATAAAATAAGTTATCTTCCAAAATAACAAATGTTTGATTGGGTGTAGTTGTGCAAAATAAGAACATGATTGTAAAATCAAGATTTCTTACCATCGTAAAACAAATGCCTATGGAAATGTCCATATGATTCAGTGCATGCAGATTTACCATACTAAAAGGGCCAGTAGCCTGCTGCATGTGCTGATTGGTCAATTGCCTCAACATAGTGTGCAGTGTGAGCTACTGTGGGCAAGGTAAATCTCAAACTGAGATTCCACAAGGCGTTTTAAAGCAAAAAGTGAAAGTTGTAGCCTAGGGTGATTTCATTGTGGAGATATGTGTGGAAAAATACAGCTAGGCTCATTGGCAGCTCTGTAGACAAAGAGCGATGCCTTGGCGCATTAATTGAATGTACCGATATAGTTCATGTTCACAAACATATTAGTAGCAACAGTCTGCATGTAAGTGATGTTATTCCACATTCGTGTTTGGTCTAGCGGTAGAGCATCCGCCTTTCATGCGGAAGGCCGGGGTTTGATTCCCAGGTTGAGTCATACCAAAGAATCTAAAAAGGGAACCTACTGCCATTGTGCGTGATGCTCTGCATAAGCAATGGAGTAGGGAAAACAAGCCAGCGAGCTAGCCACAACTGGAAAAAAGGCCGTGGCCGGCTCGACTTGAACCTATAGGTTGGAAACTGGGCCGTAAAACTCCATCTAACAAACTAACTCCACATTCAAATCTCTTTATGTTAGACCAGCTCAACAAGTTTCAGATATTTCCTGTTGGAGAACAAAAATAAAGGAGAACTCCATGGAATGTCATTGCATTCTTCACAGCTTATTGTATTTCTACAGACAGTGGATTGCACTGTGTGTGTATCACACGTACTGTCTGCAATTACTGAGATAGTTGAAAACGGGAGAATGGACAGTGGAAGACTGAAAGTGGAAGTCTGGTATGAATTTGATACCCCAAGTTTTTAGCAAAAAAGTCAAATCTTCGATGGACTATCTGGTAGTGTCTCGTCATTGGTGTAGGGAGAGTGCACTCCTTCCCAGCATGCATTGTTATCCAGTAATGTTGACATGGCTTATTGAGTAGTGAGTGTATATCTGTAGCCTTGCTATGACACAAAGAATCTTTCAGAGTTGTTTTAAATGTCAGTTGTATTCGTTTTGTATTTTCAGTGAGTTGCACTACTTTGTTCTACATCTATATGCAACCATGTGTGTGCACCCTGAAATTTCTCTCTGAAGGGAATTCTTTGTTATCTTGTAGTTAAAAGGTTCAAAGTAATTCTCAGGTTCAAGGCTATTGCAAGAAGCTGGTGAAGTGTTTTGCAAGGCTTGAGATTAGGAAGTTCAGCATCTCCCATTGAGTTGTTAATAGTCTGCCTGAGTGTGTAGTTAACTTCACATCAGTGCACTGCTTGAAGGTTAACATTCACCAAGTTCTTCCTTGACTGTGGTGCTGGGCTCACTTGGTGTTGGTTTGGTTTCTTGTATTAGTAAAAGGGTTTGGACATCAGGGCATCTTATGGGGCCTTGGCCCTTCTTTGCCCTTAAACCTGCTGTGTTATGTTATATGATTGCAAGTAATAACAGGTATTTCGCATGAAAAGGTACTTTCCCTTGACATTTACTGGTAAGCAAGGCAGTAAGTTACCAAACCAGGCTAAGAGTTTTCCACAGGCTTCACAAGTTTTACCCACAGAAATGATGTGACAAATAAAACCATGGCATAAAAAAATGTGTTCTGTGACAAAACCTGTGGCATGTAATTGACAGGAAGCTTGTGTCACTGTCACATGTGTCATACCTGTGATTACAAATGTTCAAGACATTTTAAGAACACAGGTTTGTTTTCACCCATGATAGCACTGTGATAGTCTTTCTCTTGTTTTCATGCATGATCCTTTGTGATCACAAGCACAGATTTACACAGGCTGTCTGTAAGGGTGCGGATGTACTAATTTGCAGACTGCAGACTGCAGACTCGGATTTTGCAGAATAGATGTTACAAAATGCAGAACGTAGTAATAGATAAAAATTACTAAAATTCCGTCGAGGAACCCTTCTGAATTAGATACAGAAATAAAAGTGATCAGAATCTTAAAAAGAAACTTAAACTTTATCGGCGAGTGTCTTTTATTGTCCAGACTTTAGCAATTTTCGAGTTGAACCTGATTTTTCTCTATGGTGGGTTCACAGTGAAATGCATTTCGCACTTTTGAATAAGCAAAAACATTCGATTAGTATACGTAAATCGCGACGGGTTATGTACTCCCAAGAGTCCCGTGGTAACTCTCTGCCCATTAGAGTCAAATACAGTAGCTAGTACAAAGTCTCGGCCACGATATGAACAACATTTTAGCAACGAAGATGCACGTACGCTGATCCTTCATTTCTGCCTGTAGAGCCACCGTAAATACCCTAATCTGACCGGGCGCAACTGCATAGTATCCTGGCCTACTATTATACATACTGCCGTGAATTCATTCATTTTACATTGAGTGGGAATAAGGTCCCCAATTTTCCGTCCAAAACTCAAAGTCGTATTTTTTGGCTATTTTATACACTCAGCATGCCGATTTATTCTCTCAAAATGAAGTGCTATAGCCTAGTGCGCTTCGAATTTCCAGACGAAAATCACCCGCGTAAAAATACCTCAGAGCTAAGTCAACCAAGCTTTCTGCCACCTCCCCGGCCGGCTCCTCCCGCCTGCGGCCTGCAGGAATTGGCGCTACTACGACACGCCTTCGCAACTCAGTGCTACTGATTGCTAGTCATACCTTTTTTAAAGTGCAGAAAAAAAAAATTTCGCACACATTCGGACGTGAAAGAGAATCGCTTCTTCATGATTGGTCATAATTTGAAATTCCCACATTTGATTGGGTCAATTTGAAAATGCCCCGCATGCGCTGAGCTGCAAATCGAATATTTTTTTCATATTTTAGACAGTCTCTATGCATTGTTTTGATATCGTAATTTATTCTTATAGATTCCCACACATACTTTTCAAGAAGTGATTTTGAGCATCAAAATCCTTCAATTTATGTTGAGGGGTGACAATGAGAATACAAAAAACCTTGAGATTCGAAAATCAAGGATTATGACCAACCAAAATTCAACTAAGAAGGAACAATTTGTCTCGATTTGACTTAGCGATGCATGCGTCGTCTACGTTGGGCACACATACCTGAAGTGCAAGACTTTCGACAACCCAGACTTTCTAGTCTCAAAATTTGACTCATCGAAGCTTCGAGAATTCGATTGCAATGTTTTGTCCAGTACAATCTGGTTTTGATTTTAATTATCAATCACAGAAGTCCCTTGCTTAAACATTCCAACACAAGTACATGTTTCCGATATTTTAATATTTGTAAATTTATTAAGTCGAATTTTCCGAGATAGTACCCGGTGTATTGCATCTGGTTAACTTTATGCTTCATTGTGCGAAACATGTTCAGCTAACCAGGGCATATCAATGATGAAGTGCAATGGGGTCGAGTATGTCGAGCAGTGATAAATAGGGGCTAAATACAAGAGTAACGTGCACAACGTGGCGCAAGTCGCTGAATTTGGATTTAAACACCTCGTTCGAAGTGCATGTGGCGGCCAAGACAGGCTCAGGCTTACTGTATATGGTTAATTAGTGAGGGTTTTACGCAAACTGATCAAAGGCTTTGCTCGTTCATAAATGCAAAATGCATTTTATGAGGAAGGCACCTTAGAGAAAAATCCGGTTTAATTCGAAAATAGCTTAAGTCTGGACAAGAAAAGACACTCGCCGATTAACTTTGTGTTTATTTTAAGATTCTGATCAATTTTTATTTAGGTATTTTACTCAGAAGAATAACTTGATGGAATTTTCATTATTTTATCTAGTACAACATTCTGCATCTTGTAACATCCATTCTGCAAAATCCGAGTCTGCAGTCTGCAGTCTGCAAATTAGTACATCCGGTAAGGGTGATACTGTAATATGTACTTGACATGTACTGCCATAGTTAGCTTTTCATATGAACCATGAAAGTAATCAAAGCAAGTACATATATTTATTTGTCTTTAACTTCTAGGTTGCTCTGGCCAAGATCAAATCATTAGAAGAGAGCACAGAGGCTGAGAGAGCAGCTCACCTTGAGACCAAATTTAATTCTGAGTTGATCCAGGTAAAAGTTGCCACTAGTTTTGTTTATTTTACTTTTTTCTTGAAGTATGAAAAGAACAGTGTAAAAGGTCATGGCATACGTCAGTGTTTTGTTCAGAGTATGAAAAGATAGTGTTGCAACACGTTATGACACAAGTTAGTATTTTTTCTACATCAAAGTGTTGAAAGATAGTGTTGTAACAAGTCATGACACAAGTAAGTACTTCTATATGGACATGTTGAAAGATGGTGTTGAAACAAGTTAGTATTTTGTCTGTGCCCAAGTTCTGAAAAATAGTGTTTCAAAAAGTCATGACACAAGTTAGTATTTTTTTATGCAAGAAAAAGGTGAAGCATCTAGGTCCTTTTATCCATGATTATGATCAGGTTTGTTCTGTCACTTTGGAGAGCAATGAAATTCTTTAATATGTAGCATTGGATGTGCATAGGTTGTAGGTGTTGTTACAGCCTTTGAATGAGACATGACATAATAGATCTTCGAATGATGTGCACTTTAGGTTCTAACATAATATCATCAAACATTAATACCCTGATAATAGAATGGCTAATGCTTCTCTTTCAACCGTGAAATATGCAGCATTTTGCCCCTGTGACATGATGATCACCACTTGTGTACCATAATTTTAGTATCTTACCTGTTCTATATACTTTAGCTCAGAGTTCGTGATTTACAAGGGGCCTTGGAAGTTGAGAAGGCAGCTCATAGTGAATTAATCAGGAAAACAGAAGCATTGGAAAAACAAGTCAGGTAAAGTGAAAAAAGATTATTTTTTGTCCACCATTCATTGTATTTTAAATATTTTTTACCGTCTGTTATTTGAAAATGCTGGAATTTTTTGCTGCAGGTCAAGCTGTTTCATCAATACCGAAAGAAGCAAAAATTTATGAACTGGAAATAGATGCAGTCTTGTAAATTAGCACTTCAAAATGTCAGTACTGAATAACAACTTTAAGGTTAAGCTATGTAAAGCTTTTGGGATTCAGTCATGTAACAAAATAATAAAGATAACTGTGTAGTTTTGCTTGTTGTGCCAGTTTCCTATACTAAAAGAATTTACAAATGCTTTCTCATCACTCGTGTAATGCTGGTTACATTACATTGTGTGAAATTTTAAGACTCCCATTGTTTAGACTGACCAAGGTGGTCTGAAATAATAATTTTGATCTGTAATGTGAGGAAAATTTGACAATTATCAATGCTCATTATCAAGTAATTAGGTAATAAAATGACTGCTTTTTAAGTTTCCATGTGGCAATTGTCTGGGGTTTAAGCTTCCTTTAATTAATTCACCCTCAGAATAGGGTCTTTTCTGTTTAAAGACATTAAATAAAATTGTGAGGAGAACAACCTTGATACTAAAAATCCTGTCATCTCTGTGTTTGTTAGGAGCGTGGGTGATTACAAACCAAGTGACTTTATCCTCCAAGTAAAATATATTTGTGTTTGCTTATCTTCCTGACATGAACAATCTCTTAATCCTTTTCCATTAAAAACAATTTACTTCACGGAATGTTTGTGCGTTAGGTGCATAAAGTAACAAACAAGAGATGGGGTTTGTTTGTAAGCAGTAATTATAGCTTTTTAAAGTGTCCTTCTGGCAGAAATTTTAAAATGGTTTAGAATTGGACTTGTTAGTGGCACACTGAGTAAATGCACAGTGTTTAATTGGATATAGGCAAAAAGTAATGTGTTCATTTTGAAATGAAATGTAGAGTTTACATATTAATCATTGAGGCTGAATGGTTATGTAGAACCAGCTTAGTTTTATAGATAAAATTATTAGTGAAAGAGGTGTTTGTCACATATTAACTTTTAATTGGTTTGATTTGTAAACAGTGACTTGGAGTTAGCATACAGTAAAGAACAAGCAGCTGCAAACGATGCAAGAAGCCAGATAGAAAGGTAAATATTTGACAGGAAAATGTTATGTGTGGTACTAGAATCAGTTTGAGTGTTGGCTGTAGGATTGGCTCTAATTTGAAAGTTTATGATGTGTGCAAGAGATGTAGTAGCCAGTGTAAAGAATGTCTGAAGAATGTATGACATGACCCTACAGTATGCACCTGTTATATGTCTTGTTTTTGTTTATATTCACATTTCCTCCACATATTTTACCAGCTCATGCTCTCCAAAGATGTTACAGAATGTATGTTTGTGACTGTGGTTACTGAGAAGCTTTGGGGAAAAATTTAGTGGTTCATTAAATAGTTAAAGAAGTCAGCCTGAATTGTTAGTTAGTCTTGTTTGCATTGCCTTATTTTGCATGTAAACACCATAGACAGTTTGGGAGAATTGATAGTGTTCCTAAAGGACAGTTTTAAAAAAAGCAGTTTTGTAGTCTTTTTCATAAGACGAAGTGCAAGCACTGCATTAGCAACAGCAATGACTTGACCCTCATTTGACTTAGTATGAGTACAAATTTATGTATAATAGTACAAGTACAAACAATTGCATCCATTCCCTCCCCCTTCCCATCTCACCCATCTACCCTCTTTGGTTGAGAAGGTTGGCTCAAGGGAAATGTCAATGCTTCCTAGTTCCTATGCCCTCTGGTCCCCTTGTGGGGATGTATGCATGCCCCTGCTGGCTGGGCTCCTGATACCAGTCAGTATGTAACTATACATATGTGCCTTTTTAGAGAGTATCTTTCAACCGGGTCATTGTGGCATTCACTAGGAATAAAAATCGTTTCCCTCCTGTGAAGTGACCCTAGGTATGCCACTGTCTAAGTGTTTAAGTACATATACTCATTGCAAGTTTGAAGAACAGCACATACTTTACAGTAAAAATTCACAGTTGATATCCTTATGCCTACCAAACTGGTTTTTCAAAAACAAAATATATTAAGTTTGCTTTTATCTACTTTTCTTGTATGATATTTCCTAATGCCATAAGAAAGGTAGGGGGTTATCAATTGAAAACTTTTATATATTTTTGTTAGAGTCCAAAATGAATATAGTTCTGTGAAATCAAGACTGTCTGCAGAAATGGAAGGCAAACATGCAATGGTTTCAGATATGTCAGAGCAATTACAGATACATCAACAGAGCTTCTCAGAGCTAAAAGAAGAATTGAAAAAGGTAAGGTCACCTTTCGTACAGGTATGTACATGTAGCTTGGCAAGAATATGTGCTAGCTGAATTTTTTCTGGAAAATCCTGTAAAAAGGGTTGATTACACCTTACAGAATAAATGAACCGTTTGGTACTTTATCAGGAAAAATAAATGCAACGGTAATAAACTTAAGCTAACTCTTTGAAACCTAGCCATTTTGATTCCTTTTGTAGAAAGTTAAATGGGTTAGAGAGTGTAACTATTTGTGTAAATGCTTGGATGGCTATTGGTTCTTCTTGAAAGAATATTTACCCCCAGCATAGTCAATAATTCTCTTGAATTTTTTTTTACAGCAAGTATGTTACCATTCTATGCATTTATGTGTATGGTTTTCCAATGTTTCATGTGCATTTCAAAATAGGCCAGGAAGAGACAGGCATATCTGGAAGAAACCTATGGAGGGTGTATGAAAGAATTAGAGTTGCTCATAGACAATGTTCAAAACATGCAGCAACCTATAGCAAAGAAAGGACGCAAAAAGTCAGAGACGCCGTCTCCCATGGAAGTGCTGGAAATGCTGAGGCAGATTACAACAGACTTTCAGAAGAGGTTACTGAATGCATCTAAAGAGGTAGTGAATTTGGTAAAGTCTTGTGTTTTATTTCCAAAAAATAGTTGTCACCGCTATTGGATTGTCTTAGAATTGACCCCTCACTATTGTGAATGGTGGTGAGTAATACACTTCCTTGGCAGGAGGAAGCAATACAAGTACGACTTGGGCCATACCAATATTTAAGGTGAAAATAGCATTGATTCCAGACCTGTCTTTAATATGTCACTGTTGCCTGACCAATAATTCTTTCCTGGGCCCATACTTGCATACTCACACTTTACCAAATTTTCTATTTACAATAGTAAAATAAATTATGACTGTTCTGTGTGTAGAATGTGTTGGCACTGATATAAACTGTTCTTTTTTTTTACTAATATATAACACTTGAGAACATTCTTACCCACAACTGTACTCATTCAATTATGTAAATTATTTCATCAATTGGTGTATTTCTTTTGATTTTCTGATGGATTTTGTATTCCTCATAAATGAAATTAAATGAAACTAGAATGTAGATGCTTTTGTTCACATTCTTCTTTGTAACTAAGCAGTCAACTTCACACATCCTGAGTATGTGTGTATGCTCACTAAATGACGAAAAGAATCTTTTGTGACAGAATGAAGAAGAGAATCCCTGTTTCAGGGAATATATTCTCTCTTCCATAATTTTAATTCTTAAGTACCGTATGCTTTTGTAGGTACTACAGGAAAAGAAGGTATCTCCTGTAATATGTATAGATGTTATGCATATGACGTCACACAACAGAAAGTGCACCCCGTTGGAGGCATGCATGTATCATTGCAACTTACGCCAACAAATGCAAACAGGATTTGTGTATCAGTCAGATAGTGAGTCTACCATGTGCGCGTGCAAAGTCTACACCGTGCATGCAGTGTGCTTTATTGTCGCTTGACGTCAATGCATAAGGTCAGTTCAGAACCTTCACATTGTAGTATTCTTTAAATTTCTCTTCTCATTTTCAAGAAAAAAGCGGTATTTGTATGTATGTTTAATTTGTGTTTTTGCTATTTCAGGTCACTAGACTAAAAACAGATTATGAGAAGATCAGCCAAGAGTGTCAACAGTACAAAGAAATTATGTGGGAACAGTATAAAAGCAATAAGGTGATTACAATATTTTCTTTGGTAAATGCTTTTTAAAGATGTGATTGGAAGGAAAAAAGAATCAAAGCTTCAAAGAGAGTAAGTAGGAGCAGGGAGCTGTTACGGGAGGAGATAAAGCCCTTGCATCTCCTTTGAAACTATCAGGCGTGCCAACGATAAGCTCCTGTTTGTGTTGCTGAGAAAATTATGGACCACTTGGAAGGGATTAGGAAGTGATGACAATAGTTCTTGTGGTTTGGTAGATCTCAAACAATTCTTGGGATGATTTCACACATTGCTACTGTATGTATGAATGTAATATATCAGTACCAAAAATATTTTCACATGGTTAAAATGAGCCCTACAAGTAAAATAATTCTCCTATCAGAAAAAAAGGAAAGAAAAACCACACATTCCTGTAAAGGGCAGTAACCCCAATCTTACTAAGGGTACTTCCCAGGCCTTGTAAGTTTCATCCAAAATTTTTCATCTTTTGAAGATTTTATGTCTGAGAAGTTTGTACTTGGAAAAAAGGTAAACTAGAAAAAAATTCCTCTTCAGAATCTGATGGTTTTGTGTTGGCTTTGCTGAAGTACCTAAGAATTAGTCTGTGATTTCATTGTCTATCAAAATCTACTGGTTGGGCTCTTCTGGTCTACTTTCTTTATAGATCACCTCTGGATTTAGTTTCCAGAAAGTGGTTTGTGGTGGGGGAAGAAACATGTTGCTAGGACATGGGAAGCACTGTTATAGTTGGACTGGAGTGTCTGATGATATAATGATGACTAAGACACTTATAATGCCGGTTCCTTCTGTAGATGTACACCCCTTTTGTTTGCACGAATTTACTTTTAAGGCTATTTTCCCATTTTTCAAAAAGGACTTACAGAAGAAACTTACAGTATCAACTAAGGAACTGGAAAAGGTTCGACAAGCCCTGAGTGAACACCAGACCCACACGGCAGCCATGAAAGTGGCCCTGCAGAGGGCTGAACAGGACCATTACTCAGAGAAAAGTAAAGGCCAGGACCTTGCAGAGGAATTCATTCGTCAGTTGAAGAATTTAGAGGAACAGTCAGAGGTTGTAAAATAATTAGTGTTTCTATGTATTCATGATAAAGTAACTAGTCTCATATCATCCTTACTACCCCTCTCCCCCCTCCCAAGTAATATCCCTACAGTCATGCCTAAAAGGGTCATCCTTATAGTAAAGGGTAAGTTTGCTGGCAGGTTAATCCAGCTCTGGCAGTGCAAGCTTTAAATGGCCTTGTTGACCATTACATCTCCTTCTTTCTTCACCTGCACTGTATAACAACCCAGATTTAGAAGGAAAAAGCCTGGAAGATCTGTTAGTGAGTGTTACCTGTCATAAGGATGTAATGGAATCATGAAGGCAGAACTGATACACCAATGTTATTGAATTAAGATGGGGAATACTTGTATGATCATGTTTATTTTATCATTCAAGTTTTATGTCAGTTGTAAACAGAAAATGTTAAGAAGTTTCATGGTATATTTCTGAGGTCTGATGATAGATTGAATATGCCTGCAAATTTCAGTTTGAATACTTTATTGACTAGCTAAAACTCATTTATCCGAAGTGGCCTAAGTAAAACCTCATTTATCCTAAGTGGCTTTTGATTTTACCAGAATGGTATTTAACACAGTTAAGAGAGTATTCTCCAAGCTTTCAGTGCATTGAGAGGCAAAAACTCAACAGAAATTTCAGCAGGAATAAATGCAGCACACTAATTTTCATGCTTGTATACAATAATGGTAGCATGTTTCACTGCTTAGAACAGCTCACAACCGCACAGAAAAAACCCTTTTTTACTCTGTTTAATTTGGAAGATAAATTCTGTGAGCTTCTTTTGACATTCTTGCTTGGAGACATGAATCAGTATAGGTTTGCTATCCCAAACATATTACATTTTAGTATAGTAAAAGATCTGGTTTCAGTTGTTCTGAAAAGTAAGTAACGAGCACCCTTCATACCTTAAAGCAATGAAAGTAGAACTTACAAAAATGATGGAAATGGCTGTTTTAGAGTCTCCTACACTTTTGTGTACAATTGTTTTGGAAATTTGTGCCAGTTTCATATTCAGGATTTCTCTCAAGATCATTAGAGCTTCCCTTGAACACACGTACATCTAGTGTATAAAAAAAAGTGGGCAGTCAGGTGACCAAAGGCTTGAATTTCAGAATAAAATCTCTTACTTTTATAAGTCCCAAGTTGTTTGTGATATCATTGGTCTTAAAAAACATTACTGAACATTTTTTGGCCTTTTTTGGTGAGTTTACTAGATGTATCAATACTATTTGGGAATGTTTTCAAATTCTCTCTCAGGACCTCATGAATGGTACTTGAAAGCTTTAACTTGAGCTGGCATTTATCCAAATTTGATCATCAAAGCCATTTTGGGTCCAGATGTGCTCGGATAAATGGCATTTTACAGTACAGTAAAACCCCGTTTATCCGAACACATCGGGACCGAAGGTTAATTGTTCGGATAACGAAAAAGTTCGGATAAACGGGGTTTCAAGTTTTTGCCCTAAGTACGGTACACTGGGTCCATATAAGACAGTGTGTCAACACATTTCCAAAATAATTCCGAAAAGGCTTAAAATTGCAGACAAAATCCCCCAAAATATTTCGTTACTATTTTTTGTGACCGATGATATGACAAATAAATTTTAAGACGTCTAAAACAGAGAGATTTTATTCCAAAAATTTGAGCCTTCGCTCATCTGAATGATCAATGCTTTCTACACACTAAATGAATGTGTGTGCTGAAGAAAAGCTGTAACGATCTGGAGAGGTATCTAGAATAAAAATTCTGCAAAAATTTCAAAAAATGTTAGAGACACATGTGTAGGAGACTCTCAAATAGCAGTTCGCAATATTTTTGTAAGGTCTACTTTCATTATTTTTAGGTGTGAAGCTCACTACGTTACTAACTTTTCAGATTTAGTGACACTAAGACTTACGCTAGCCTAACATATTTTTGTATGAGAAGATATTGAGCCTATACCGACTCATGGCTCCTAACAAGAATGTCAAAGCAAATACGTACGATATTTCTTCCAAATTTGACAAAGAGATAACAGATTGTTTTCCATGTCCACATGTCGGCTGTTTTAGCCATCGTGACATCTTTCCATTACTTTTAAAGTCCCAAGAAAAATAAGTGCATTTCTGCAAAAAGTTACGTTGAATTTTGCCTTGTAAAGCACTTAAAACTTGGTGTATACTACCGTAATTGTGTTGACTAATATTGTTGTCAAATCTGACGGCTAGTTCGGATAAACGGGGTTTCGGATAAACGGGGTTCGGATAAACGGGGTTTTACTGTACTGCTTTTTGAAATCCTTTGATTTTTGTAGTCGTTAGTAGCAATCATAAAGTGCATCATGGTTTGTGTCAATTGAAGTTACTGCAAAGTTTTGTATAAAGTATGAGATGAATTTCTAGTCTTCACATGCGGTATTAATGTGTGCAATTATTCACAGGTCCTAGCCAGTTGTCATCAGGGAAATTTGGAGGCAAGTTTATTTGAGAATAGTTGGGGCTATGGTTTGAACTCCACCCCCCCCCCCCCTCCATCACCCGAAGCCCTGTTGTTCCAGATACTACCGTATGCTTCCCTGCATGCTCAGAACCTTAGGGCTGCCCTGGAACATGACTATCCAGCTCTTTTGGGACTCCACTGTGTCTGTACTTTGTCAGGTACTGGGTGCAATGTGTGGCTGGTGTCAGTACTACTGGCATGTACTGCAGGAGGATTTTTTCCTTGCATGGCTGTCTACTAAATACCAGAGCTGCTAACTAGTACGTTTGAAACGTATTAATACGTTTTTTTAGGGAAAAATACGTTTGTATGTTTTACCGTGCTAAAATCCGTTTTTTGAAAGTCCTGAGTATGGGTGTGCGCATCTGGCTGTCTGTGATAACGAGCGTATGCATTGTTGTGCTATTGCCTTCTGTAAGTGATTTCTACAGCTTGCTGCGCGGGCGCACGCATGCACTTTGCAAAATAGACGATTGCACACATGATGCAAACTGTAAGCCATGCGTACAGTACTGTACATGGCGTACATGTATCTTCTCATGCTCGTGCTGCACGTGTTTGCTAATGGCCATAAGATACTGACTGTTTGTGCTAATGCATATACAGGGTGTGCAGTTTGTGTGAAAGGAGTATGCATGTGGTGTTCGTACGTGCATGTATACCACAGACTTCTCATATAAGAAGTCAGTGATGTATACGTACAAGATACGGTCGATGTCTTCGTGCATATATATGCATTTTCTTGGATGATATCGTTGTGGATACTATCAAGGAATAATGGCATCGAAAACTAGGCAGTTGCCAATTTGGTTTGAGTATAGCTTGGCACTAGGTTGCTTTTTATGCAGTAGAATCATGCAGCGTGGGATCGTGATTTATGCTAGGTGAAAATGAGCATGAAAAATTTAAGGAATAGGACTAGGCCTGTAGGCTAGGCTAGTTAAACCTCACGTATCATAAGACCCCAAAAATATTCTAGCCTAGGCTAGGCCTAATGTTAGGCTACACTTTTTACTGAGTAACAGCCTAATGTTACAGTAGGTCTGTATGTGCCAGTATTTTTGAAAACTTTCGCAATTTTCTTGTATGACACATCTTCTTTTGTAGTTGATTGGTCTTGCTACTATGCTATCCTAACAAGTTTAAATATAGGCCTAGAGGCTACTGAGCCTAGCCTAACTAAGGCCTATTCTTGTGAACAAACTCGCACTGTGAGGCAGTTGCTCATTTGATCTGAGTATGGCTTGGCGCTAATGCAGGTTATTTGGGGAAAATACCATATTGCTCTGTTGTGCTGAAAATCCTTTTTTTTTTCCTGATAATATGTGTTTTGTAACTAAAAAATACTTTTTTTGGTAGTGACAGGTTGGCAGCTCTGAAATACTGACTTATGTTTTCCTTTTCATTCTGTAGAACAGAAAGCTTTACCTTCATGGTTTGTACCAGAGGATCCATGCTGGGCCAGTCATCCCTGGTGTAGATCCTACCAAACTGTGTGATCCCAGCTGGGAGCAGCTTACTGAAACAGTCCAAGAACAAGTAGTATCTTTGATAAATGCTTTTAATCAAGCCAATCAAAAGGTTTGTGATAATTTTGCTTGCATGCCATGTGGTTTCATAATTTTTCACCCAAATGTGATGGAGTTTATGAATTCTCGTATTTTTTTGTTTCATTTTCTTTATTGCTTTTTGCATTACGTAGTATTAGGTTACATACAAAATAAACAAAGAATAATATGAACACGAGTGAAGTGGGGGAAAGAAAACGATGTAGAAAACCTGAGGTACTTCCAAGGAGTTTCACTTTGTTCAGACTGAAAAAGTTGAATCAGAAATATGTGAAGAAAAATCTAGAACAGTGTATATGAAGAAAGAAAAAACAAATTAGGAGATAACTGACTAATTAATACACATATTCACTTCAAGACATGACCGACCTTGTAAATGTCACCCTAACCAACTCTCACCCTTTCACTAAAACCCAGAGCTTCCCAAATTAAAAGTGTTAATTTACCTTTGATTTGTATATGCTCAGAGTAATGAAAAATTGGTTATGGTAACTTAACTCTTTAAAATTTTAATTAAAATCTATCAGTGTAGTGAAAGCCTTTATGGAGACTAGCTTTGGTTTTGTCAGAGAAACTTCTCAATAAGTGGAAAAATGTGTATTTGGCTATGCATGTAGTAGAGATGCACCAAATATCAGTCTTTATAAAGGATCTTCGTTGTTGCATCATTTTCACAAGAGAGCAAAATATACATTGGAAAGAGGAGTCAAGGGCTTGTTTATGTTTTTTCTTCAGAATAGGGGGTGGGAAGGGGAAGAGCACGTCTGAAGAAAAAGTATGATTTGTACTTGTGTGGAAATGAAAAGAAGAAATAGAAGAGAAAGAAAATTTGTGGAACAGTGCATGTCGTGTAATACTGTTTAATCATTTTCGGTCTCTCTGACCATGTGGAAACCTTTTTCCTTTTGTATCATAGTCCCATGAATTTTTCTTCAATTTGGTTAATATCTTAACAGAAGGAATTTATAAATTTAATTTTGAAATAATTAGCCTTGTCAGGGGGTATTAATTGGTAAAATTTCCTCCACTTTTTCTGGTTTCCATGCAAGGTGACACATTTAGAGACAGCATTGAAGAAGAAGGAGGCCCTACTGCATCAAGTACAGGAAGCTCATGAAGATAGCTTATACAAATTGAAAGAGGCGGGAGAAAAGCGAGAGAAAGACTGGGGTACTCAAAGAAGCAAGATGGAGAAACATTATGAGAAGCAGCTTCTTGACTTGAGAGCCAAAGCAAAGGTTAGTGTAGTAGTTATGAAGTATGCAAGCATATGTGGAAAAGCTGGGAAGCTGGGAGGCTCCTTCCCAGGAAATAAGGTTATCTGGAGGGAAATTTGGGCAATTGGAGGAAATTTAACTTTCTTGTACATAAAGCATACAGAATGACTTGCAGAAAATGTGACTGTCTTCCTGGGAAATAAACACTTTTTCCAGCACTGTATAATGCAGAGGATGTTCTGAGTAAAGTAATATTGTACAGTAGTCACATGATTTATGGTGAATGTCACATGATATATAAATATCAAAATATTTCTGAAAGTTTCTGGAGACAAGAGCTTTAGTCATGAGTCATAAATCATCACAACACTGCTAGGATATCAAAAGAAGTCAAGGGTGTCCTTTCCATCACTCATTAAGCTGCACACTTTTCTGTAACTTAGAAACACTTCTGCAAGTTGTTTTTGCAAATGCTTCAGAAATTCAAAGCTTTCCAAAATTATGACTTTGCAAGATACTCCATTGTCATTGTAGGAGTGGGGTTAACTCTGATCATACTTATTGCTAGTCTGGTTTGCAAAAAACAAAAGGTGTTTAAACTAGCAGTAGGTTTGTGGCTATTGTAAGGTGAGGTTTTCAAATCATTATGAGAATTAGAAAAAAAAGCAGTTAGATTTATTACTTTCTTCAATTTTTGTCCATAATTTGCATTTCATTTAATTTTTTTGTGTCTTGTTTTGTAAGAAAACCCAAGAATCAGCCCAACATGCTTGGCAGAGTGCTCAGACAGCAACATCAGCCAAAAGTGAACTTGAAGCAAGTAGTCAGCATCTTCAAGAGCTACTGAGCACCACCCAAGATAAGCTAAATAGTGCCCTCATTTCATGCAGTCTCTTACTGGGGTCACTCTGGTCACACAGATGTCAGATGAGAGAATTAATTCATCAGAGACATCTGCTGGTTGGACAAATTTATAGGTTTGAGACCTTGAAGAATCATCTCCAACAATTTGTGTCCACTGTCTCTAGCACCATGGAGAAAGAGAGTCAGGTTAAAGGGAGATTACATCCACTCTTGATGTTTAGGGTGGGGGCTGTTACAGTACTAGCTGCCAACAGGTACGTTTTTCTTTCTTGTCATGGGGACATTTATTTCTTTAATTTATTCATAACTTGGCCGTTGTTTTGCTCCTAGCTTGCCAGTGTGTTGTACTTGCCTAATGATGTCTTTGTTTCCTGTACAGTCTTTTGGTCTCTTTTCAGTATTGTTTGCAGCAGATTGCTTGATTCTTGACCCTTCCATTCACCCTGCTTCTTCTTCTTTGGTTATCCCCAACAGTGTAAAAGTGAATAGGAGACCATCATTATCTCCACAGGGTACTATCTCTCCAGTGAGCAATAGGCTCATCCAGACAGATGCAGTATGTGGTTTACTTCCTACAGCTCTTGCACAATATTCTCTGTAGTCTGCAATTTCATTGTGGCGAAATATCAGCAGTTCCAGTGTAACTGGGTGAATCTCTCTCCTTAGATGACCTTTGACCCTGCTTCTGACACCAGTGGAAAAAACATTTCTTAAGAGCCATTTACAAGCCGAAGCCTTCCTCTTAAGTTTGATTACCCTCATAAAAGCCTCATTTAAAAATTTCTCTCTCCTTTTCTTCATCTGGTAGGTTGCAACGTCTTGCTGCTCAGAAAGCTGCAGCGTATGAGGTTGTTCCAAGTGTAAAGGGACAAACTTTTGTTTTGCCCATGTACTTTTGGCCACCTTGTCTACACAATTTATATCCAGGTGAGTAGACCCATTTTAAATTCAGATCCAGCTGAAAAATAGGGACATGTATGTAGGGATTGGGCTTTAAATATATATGCTTAAAAGAACTTTTTACTGGCCACTGGCCTAAAAAAATTGATAGTTAGCTAATCTTGATAAAGTTATTCATGTTTTCCTCCTGAGAAAGTATACCATGGAGGATGAACTCTCTAGCAAAGAGTGTCTTGGAGTCTTGTAAACTAAAATATGGCAAATCTGGCTACCAAAAAAGGAAGTATTTATTCTTCTCTTTGGTTTAACAAGGAAAAACCCGTTTAAACTGGGCCCAGTTAGTGAAAAAAACCAGAATGCCAAACTTACTTAGCTAAAGTAAGACTAAATTTGTATTTTCAACCACTTCAATCATAAAAGTCTTACAGGGGCTGATCCAAGGGGAGTCCAAGGGGCCTGGACTCTCCTTTATTAGCAGCAAAAAAACTTCGACTAGGCTGTTCCATTCATTTTCTGTCACAAATTTCTGTAAATCCTTCAGAAACTATCAAAGTTTTGATGTGCTCCATGTGATTTAAACTTCATTTGTATTTTTTTCTTTAATACCATCCCACATGCATTTTTTCAAAGGTACGGATATGGGTTTAATTAAAATTCTTGTGCAAAATTTTGCCTTTGGCACTTAATTTCCATGGTTTACACTACATGCCTGATGACCATTATTAGGACAACAAAGTATGGAATTATTCTAGCAAGAACTATTTCCAAAAAGGAAGAGGTACAGCTGTGCATCCTTTAAGAGGTGATTATGTGGCACTCTTATATGTAGGCAACATTTTAAAATTCTTACCAGCAGACTTATTTCCACTGTGGTTCCTGAAATTTTATCATATTCAATGTTGTCTAAAAATTTCACCTGATATCTTTAAATTTTAAGACAGAGGCAGGGCACCTGGCAGTTCACAATATGCAGTGCTTCCACTTTCTGCCTGGATTGAGGAAGATCAGTTAATAACAGCCTTACAGGACAGTGTGTCTCAGGTGAAACAGGAACTTAGTGTAGAAGGTAAGCTTGTTATGTTTACCTGTAATAATTGTAAACACTGTAGAATAGCTGATAGTAGGAGGTAGGGGGAGGGGGGGGGGAGGAGTTTGAAAGGCAACAAAGATAATACAATAGGATGAGAAAGGGTTGTCTACAACACTCCCAGAATTGACTGAGTCTGCCTTAGAACTATGAACGTGCAGTGGGAGATTTGCTTGTGTTATTTTGAAAAGGTTGCTTTGCCTAGAAAAGTTTTCATGCATTCCTCCTGAAAAACTATTGTCTTGGTGTCAGATGAAGCAGTTGACCTCAGGATTAGTTTCTGTAGTGCGCCATGAACAGAGATACTGTACATGGTATCCATCTTTTATTGATGATTGTAATTGAAGTCATAATTTGATAAAAATCATGTATTTGTTAGTTAGATGAAATTTAACGACACACCAACACAAATGTGTTATATAGTGTCAAACAAAGGTTAAGAACGGTGCAAGTCCTTCCCTTTAGTCTCCTCTTATGACAGGCGGGAAATACCGTGGGCATATTCTACAACCCCCAGCCCACAGGGGAATTATGTAACAAGCGTAACACTTTTAATGGAAAGCTTATGGAACTTCAAAATGTTCGATGTACTAGTTGTCACCAAGTCACAACATTTAACAATGCCAGGATTATTGTGCCATAATAGCAAGACTACAGTATTAACTACCTATAAGTGTAAGGTTTTGAAGTTTATGTGGTGATTTACCAATGGAGATGTAACTGCTTTGTATATAAAGCAATGACACTGAAGGGAGAGTTTTTCATCAGGACAGGGGGAGGTGAGTTGAAGCCAGCTGAAAAAAAGACCCTTGCAGAATGATAGTCAGGAGCATTATAGGTATTAATATCACATAACAATCATCATTTCCTGCATGCAATAGAGGGGGTGGGCTGCATGTGGACAACCATGAATGATGGTAGCTGGTGAATTAGTCATGTCATAGAATGTTTAAAAGGATTTTGTTGATGGGCATGGTTAAAGTAGCAATTAGGTAATATGTAGTGATGTTAACATAGCCTCAAATAAAGCTAATGCCATTAATCCAAAGTTGGTTTAACTAATAAGGGAAAGTGTGTGCGGGCAGGATGCAGTTGATTTCTTCTCTTCCTCTTTTTATAACACTTGAGATTTCTGTCAGACTTGAGATTGCAATTTATCCTCCATGTTGCACAGGTCCAGCTGACAGGGGTGTCTCATGGCAGTCTGCCCATCAAGGCCTGAGTCAGGTCTTGTCCAAAGTTGGTACTCTAATGTCCCATCAACTTACCACCAGATACCAATCCCCTACAGTGGGGAAAGTGTCTTTTGGGGGCAATGGCTCTTTGGTGCGACATTTGTTCAATGGTCTCAGCAGGGCACTTGCCATAAGTTCTATGGGAGGCTCTTCAAATTGCTTCTCCTCACAGGTAATACACTCTATTCAACTCAAAAAGATAATGTAAACTATGAATATGATGTAAGAATTAAACTTTATTGCGACTGAAAGTAAGATACAAATATGAATCATGTGGCTTTAATTAACGTATGTATTTTGTTTTTTATTTGTATACTGTTATTTCAGGAACTTTCTTACCCACTAGAAATTTGATTTGTAATATCAGTTTGGTACCTTACCTGCTAGAAATTTGATTTGTAATATCAGTTTGGTACCTTAATTACTTGCTAGAAATTTGATTTGTAATATCAGTTTGGTACCTTACTTGCTAGAAATTTGATTTGTAATATCAGTTTGGTACCTTACTTGCTAGAAATTTGATTTGTAATATCAGTTTGGTACCTTACTTGCTAGAAATTTGATTTGTAATATCAGTTTGGTACCTTAATTACTTGCTAGAAATTTGATTTGTAATATCAGTTTGGTACCTTAATTACTTGCTAGAAATTTGATTTGTAATATCAGTTTGGTACCTTAATTACTTGCTAGAAATTTGATTTGTAATATCAGTTTGGTACATGAGATTTGCAAATATTTACCATTATGTCAGCTTTAGACTATTATATGATATCATATTACTGGCTAGTATGTAGCTATACATTAGCTGTATTTGTTACACATATTTGGAAGACTGGTATACTTTTGAGTTAATAGAATTAAGAAAGGAAATTATTATTCCATGTATCACTTGCATGTTTGTAGTAGCATATATGGTGTTTCTGTTCAGTGAAAACATTGAGACAAGAAAGAATTGATAAAACAACTGTGTAATAGCCTTATTGAATTTAACTTTGAATACAGAGAAACGAAATATTTAAGCAGTCATTTGTAGGTGGCAAAAAACCTTAATTGAAGCCTACAGCTTTGATTGTTGGAATTTGCTCATTTTGTCACGTGGATATGGGCCTTCTTTTGTGGCTTGGTGAATGAATCTTTTCTGTGTGATATGTGTGAATTTGAATGTGATTTTTACAAACATACCAGCATACTTCATCTGCCACACAGTTATCATGACTGTTTGAAGTGAAATTTTTTACTATATGCCGATTGCACCAACTTAGCCATGTTCCAGTACAAATTAACAGCCCATGTGAGGCAATGATAGTCTTCATCTGGAAAGATAATGAACCGTTACAAAGTTTTATTGACTCTCTTTTTACTTTGTCATATACTAAGTGTGATCTGGCTAAAATAGTTGCAGACTTGAAGGCGGCCAAGCAGGCTAACTCTGCCGTTGGAAATGAGACCAACTCTGAGAAAATGTCCGCATGTTTAACACTGGCATCTCTTGCACAAATTCTTGCCAGTGTCCCTAGCTTTAGCTGCACATGTACAAATGCCTGAAACTGTTGTAGAAATGTAATACTTGCTGCCTGCTTGGAAGATTGTTTCTTGCATAGTGTGTAAAGTTGGTTTGAAAATTTGGCTGCAGAATATTTTTGCTCCCAGAAGTAAGCATGGCAGGCCGTTTACCCCCTTTTGTACCTCAAGCAATATTAATTTGATCAAGAAATTAGGTGGCACCAATATATGGGCTCTTGTCTTCATTTCATACCATCTTTAGGAACTTCAATTTGTACTTGCTTGCAAGTACCAACCTGTCTAGTTTTTGGATGTCTTTGGTATGGAGGGGCTTTTCATTTGCAATTGCCATAGATGAGAATATTTAGGAAAAATACAGCATTATAGGTAAATTATATGTGGCCTTGCCTTTTTAAAGATCTTTAAAAATAAACTTACTGTATGAAACGACTCCTTTTCTAATTTTTGGTACTGTAAAAAAAGGTATTGCAACTCATACATGGTTGTAGGGTTAAGAGTTTTTCATTGTAATTGTGCTTTGACCTTGCAGAGCAATGTATTCAAATTAGTGAGAAGCAACCTCATTCATGATTTTAACTTTTATGGTTTGAAACTTTGCAGGAAATGTTATCCACCCTCAAGAAACATTTGGTAAACTTCACCCAGAGATTGTATTCTGGTGAGGTGGAAAGAAGGTCCCTACGGCTTGAAGTTTCTCAACTAAAGGAAGATGCTAATGGTGTTCTGCAGGCAGAACAGAGGTCAGAAGCTTTGATGAGAGAAATTGTGGAATTGAAAGCAGAGGTGAGAACAAACATCACATATATTTCTTAGTGTCAGGTTTTCAATATTCCATTTCGTAAAATTGAAAGTGAACATGAGAGAGTGTATGAACCAGTGTAAGTGTAGTTTAAGTGGACACAAAGGAAAAGAAACAGTAATTGAAACTTCTGTTTTAGCTGTCCTATTAAATATGCAAATGTAGAAAGTTTGCCGTTTCAACATATCTTTTGTTGACCAGCTGTAAAACTGTCAGTCAGGACTAGAACACACGTTAGGTCAAGTATGCTTCTTATAGTTTGGAACTTTAGATGAGAAAGTCACCCAACCTATAACTTCTAGCTTATTCTTCCTCATGCAGGTTGTAGCAAGATGTTCTGGAAGGGGCTTCTTTGTTCTTTGTTTATGACTGGTCTCAGCAAATCAAGATTTGTTTGACAACTGTCATTTATGCTCAGAATTTGTGGTACTTCAGAAAATAAGTGGCAATCACAGTCATGATACACCTCTTTTTTTAATTTTTACCAATAGGCAAAGAACCTTGTATCCAAGGAAAAGTTTGATAGTGTTTGTGAGGAGTTGACCAAAGCTCTAAGGAGGGAAGAGGAAGCTCAAAGGTTTCTAAATGAACAAAGTGATCAGCTAGAGGAACTGAATCTAAAACTAAATGTTCAGACAACAGATGATCTGGAAAAACAAAGAACCATTGCTGAAGCTTTCAAGGTATTGTGAACAGTTTTTAAATCACATCTAATGTGGAAGAAATGAAACCAGAACTTTCATTCCATCATTTCTTGGGGAAAGAAAATAGCACATTCAAGTTCTGTATTCTGCCTGGTGCTAAGTGAGGTTGGGAAGTGCTAGGCAGTACTTGATGATGCTTGGTAGTATTTGATTCTTTCAGTTTTTAGACAGCTTAAGTAATTTTGTCACCAAGTTCTTTCAAAACCAGTCTTAATAGTTTTAATTAGCCCAGGCCATACTTGGTAAGCCCTGGATAAAACTAGGTGAGCTCCTTTCAAAGTAACATCAATTAACAAAATTTGGCTGCCGTGAAATTTTTTACACCTTCCTCCCTATTCAGCTTGGTCTACTTTTTCGGAAGAACCCAGTCTTGGCACAGAGATAAAATTAAATAGTGTGAGCTATGTACTTTGCTAACTTCTCTCCAAAATTTGTTTATGAATATGGACAGCAGTTATCAAAATCTTGTCACAGTGAAATTCAGAACAACCTACCCCTTTGCACTTTGCATAACTTGGTGTTTATGTTCAGGGTCTGTCAGATGCAAGCATGGATCTGAAGAGGCAGGAACAAACAATACATCAGTTGAAGAGACAGATAATTCATCTGGAGGAGGAGAAACAGTCCTTGAAAGATGCAATGAGGGATGCAGAAAATACGCTGAAGTTGAATAACAAGTAGGTTTGCAATGAATATCTTTAATTTTAGTTGAAAGTGGCTTCTGTTTGCATCTTCTAGTTCTTCAGAGCATTGCTTAACTTGCATGCAAGATGTTATACATGATATGAAAGTACATAACATGTCTACAACATAAACATAATTTTTAATATAAGTCAATCAATGCTATATTAATAAATAGTCGCATAGAGACCCTTGGCCATTTTACGTTTAGCTAACATAGGCACTTGCCTTTTAATATACTGAAAGAGGAGATTATTATATGAATGGAAAACAGTGTGTCAAGTAGGCTTCGAATCAGTGACTTCCCGTGTACCATGCAGATGCACTGACCACTGAGCCATTGAGGCCTATGTGATAGAATGTGGTCAAGTGAGCTTAAATACTGGCGGGTTAAGTTTTCCATTTTTATGTCATAGGAACGTGTCCCATGTTGTATTGAGCAGGTGGAGAGACGTAGCACCTTTATGTAAATAAATGAATAAGTCAGCTAACGCTATATGAAATAGTCTCTAATTTTAAGTATGTATGCTCTGATGAATAATAAAGAGAAGTTTATCCCTGTACTAAATGTGTGACTACCCTATTGTACTTTAGGGTAAATGTAGTAACTGCAATTTGAATTAGTATACTCCAGTGTCCTAACTTATGGTGCTTTGTAATCATGGCGATGTGACTGAGGGGCGTGCTGTCACTTAGGCCTGTGCCGTTTCATTTAATTTATACAGTAACAGCTGTAAAGGTCTTTGTGCTCTAAGGAAATACATGTTTGTTGTTTTCTGGGTATGCAGTTCTTTTTTACTACTTTTAGTAATATGGGTCTTGAGAGTCAACCTCCTTGCTTGAATTTGGTTTTGACATGCACCTGTCATATGTATGAATACTTGGTACTGCTGATGAATATTCATGAAGTCCCTTCTTCATTGACTTAAACATTATGCCCGTCTTCATTGAGTGTCATTTGTACAGTATACCTAATAACACAGATGTCTCTTCCCTTGATCAGAAAGACTATCAGACTTTGTTGCATCCTTAAGTTGACCTAATTCATAGACCCTTTTCCAAACAGCAATTGTAATGGATTGTGGGACAGAGTTCTGGTAGGCGATGTTGTTGTCAATGGCATTTCGCCTTGGCAAAAAACGATGCACACCAAAATTCTATCCCACAATCCTTTGTAATTCCTATTGGGAAAAGAGTCTATGTTGCAAACACCTGACTTTACATCCTTTGCATTCTAAGTGCCTCCTTTTGTTTTCCTGTTGACCTACATCTATTTATGATCATAACAGTGAAGTTTATTGTTTATCTCACAATCTGGGTCATTTTCAGTCGCTTCTTTTATTTTAGTCTTTGCTGAAGGAGAAACACCTGTGCCTTTAAATGGAAACAACTAGTGTGTCAATGGCTATGAATATTCATAGATAAAAAACATCAGACAGTTTGGGAAGGTTAGGTCGACAACCTTTACAGTTATGTCATTAGATGTAAAGTGACCATTCTTTAAAGGAGAACTTGTTTCTGTTATGGGATACGAGTTATGTCTTACAGGGCTCTGAACACATTATAATGCAGTGCACACTTAAGCAATTATGATGATGTTTGTGCATATTATGTGTACATGCATTTTTAGTGATGTATGTCTGCACTGTGCTACAAGCTTGTAAACATGATGTCTGAAGAACAGAATCTTGGATTTATTTTATATGAAAGTTATAGGTCCCCTGTATAAGGTAGAAGAACCCTCTTGGTGGAGTTTAGAGCCAACTGGGATAGGCTATAGAGCAAAGTTTGAGAACCTTGTAAATATAAGTAGGGTCCACTAGGCGAAAGGTCTGTAAATCAAAGGTCAGCATATCTGTTAATGTACATTTGGTTAACCTCAATCTTAGCCCTGACTCAGTCTACAAAAGGAATTATTTGGTGTAGTGGACACTTAGTCTTGTGGCATCTTCCCTACTTATGACCCCACAGTATAAAGTGAAAGAGTAGCGACCAACTGCACTGTAGGTGCCACAGGAATGGAATGCTAGCCCATCTTGTTTATGGTCTTAGCCCAGTTGCCCTCAGGTGGTCCTTTATTGGTCCAGGTGAAACACCAGAAGCTCTGGAGTATCTGCAAACTTGTGGGGATTTAAGTGGAGCCTTACCCCATTTTTGAATGACAATGGATGCACAAAGGTCACAGACAACACAGATTGACCATTTTTTAAAAAAATTTTCTCGTAAATTTAACTTTAGCTGTTTTACCTAACAGCAGGTCAGTTTGATGATTTATGAAGTATTAATGAACAGACTGAGGTGAAAAGTGCACACCAAGTGTGCTGAAAAAATGGCATTTTGAAGGCATTCTATTAATATTTTTCCTTTGCACATCATTGTTAAAGTTATCCACTTTTTAAAATTTCAACCCACTCGATTGATTGTGAGGCCTGGAATTCACTGGAACTCGCACAGTGCCCACAGAAATAAGGCTCATCCAGTTTCCTCCTGCAGATAGGTGTGGCAGTACACTCCTGTTCAATGCTGGAATTTTGTACCCCCTGTGATACTAAGGTTGCACCTGTTTTGTGTGTGAAGACAGGTTACATACCATAGTTTATGCTACATTGTGTATACTGTGGGCTGTCGTAGGCTTACCACCAGGGAACTGCCAACCTCTTCTAGTACACTTGTAGTGGTATTGTGGGAATTACTTAAACTATCCAGAAAATGGTAAGCAATAAATGGTGGTTTAGTAATATATTATTACATATAGATTCCATGATGTGCTTCTGAGATTACATTCATGAATTGCCTCGCAAGCAAGAGCAAATGGTCAAAATACGGTCTGCATGCAGCTAGCTGGCCAGAGATTCTCCACCCCTGATCTAAGTTAAAACTAACTGAAACATATCTCAAACTTGGCATGTAGGTGTTACATAATAAAAGCAGGAAGCCTGTTGTCTATGTGAGAGTCAAAGGTCACTGTCAGCAGTTTAATAATGCATCATCTTTAAGTAACAGTAGAATGACAAATACCATGCTAAAAAGCAACTGCAGACCAAAAAGGCAACACAATTTGTCAATTCAGAGCCACTCTTTGGTAAACAAAGAGAAGCCTGTTATTCTGATTTGATGGAATTCTTGATGAAGGCTCGCATTCAGATTTGTTGTGCCCTTGTATGTCTTAGTAGTTGACCAAATCATAGGAAAATATTATGGTACATTTTTGTTCTAAAACAGTTGAGTTTTTTGGAGTCAAAGAATAAACCTGTCATGCGGTACATTGAAACATTGTGTTTTTTCCATGCTGGTGTAGATATTCCTTCTGTTTGTGTGATCCTGGTTTTTAAACTTTGATTGCTATTCATGTTGTGGTAAAAATTGATCAATTCACCTTGGGTAAGAAACTCTGGTAGTCAAGGATATTTTCATCAATGTAATATTTTACTATTGAAAGAATTGTATTTGTTCATCATCAAATATTACATATAAGTATCATTTGCCTGGGCCATTCACTGTTAATCATTTTAGGATTATCGACACGGAAACATTTTACAAATGCTGCTGTCTATTTTCTTCAGAGACAAGGATGCACTGCTTCTGTACCTGAAGTCAATAGAATCATCAGTGGAAAAATCAAGGAGGAGTCTACTCCACAAACCAGACAGTCAATCTCTTCAGTTTATATTTAATCAGGTACAATAATTTTAGAAATGTTTTGACATTTATTGTTGTAGAATCAAAAAACTAGGTCCAGAGCAGCATATTTTCCCTTCTGAAACTTCTCTCCAAATTGAAAGAATCTCGACTTAAGCTAAAATCTTTTGATTTGGTAACCAAATGAAATCAAGGTGTAATTTTCAGTCCCAGATGGGTTTGCATCATATTCTTGGTTGGCTGGTGTGTGGAATGAGTACCTCAACAAGATAATTCCTCTGTTATTTGACAAAAGTTTGCAGCATCCATAAATTTTATTTGTGAATGTCTTTGCAGTGGAAGTTTACCTTAGAATGTTTCATTTATCCTTGCTTAAGGTTTTAATAACAAGTTAAAATTTATTACATTTTTTTTTGTCTCATTTCAACTTAAATCTCAGCTCTCAACTTCAGCCACCATGCCAGGTTTAAACTTAAAGGAACCTGAAGCTAGCATTATACAGGTAAGAACATATTCTGCAAGCGTTGAATTATTTACTTTGGATAAGTCTTTTTTCTGTAGAGCCTCAATGCAGTAGTAAAAATGGGAAAAGTCTGGAATCAGTCAAGAATTTTTATATTGTCTGGAATTTTTGATGGTCTGGAAAAATTGCTATGCAATCTGAAAACATGAAATCAAAACACTTTTGTTGAGACTGAGTTTCTTTGTTTCTATAGTACCTTTATATGTAAATTCAAGTGAAATTTTTCTTCCCAATATAATTTGCTATTCTTGGATTTTGAAGAGGGTCATATAGTTGTAAAAATGTCTTGAATGTCAATATCCCAATCTTGTGGGAAGCCTGTTTCCAGCTTGCAATATTGGATGTCTTAAAACTGGCCTTGCCTTCAAAGCCTATTTTGCAGCCAGTCTGATAGCCTGTAAAGTCAGAAATTTTTACAGGGCTGATCCAAGACAATATTTTGTACTAACTTAAAATGCAACCTTCACGTAGACAGCTCAGATCATCTATTTCTTCCAGTGGCGTCGCCAAGGGGGGGGGGGGCACGTGCCCCTGGAAAACCGTGTGCCCCCCAACTGAGATTTGAGATTTTGAAAAAATTATAGATCTTCTGTAAGTTCTGTATTCAGAATATTTGACTACCATGTTTCATAAAATTTGATTCTTCTTAGGACAAGAAAAGGCAGCAATTTGTATTTTTTTCTAATAACAAAATCACCCCATCTCATAAAGCACACAGTGTTCTCTGTGTCAGAGGCTGAGCATCGGTCTTGGTAATCTATCCATAATCCTCACCGCCTCAACAGGTGTGAGTATACGCCTTGATAAAGTAGAGCGGAAATGTTTACCTCGTGGACTTATCAACCAAAACAGTGAATGGTGTTGTTTCGTACGTACGGTATCATGGAACTTGCCTGCCACTTGCGTTGCGAATTGTAATGCATGCTCAATGCCAGCAATTTTAAGGAGACTTTTCTGTATTTTCTTCTTCGAAAAATAATTCCAATAAATTTTAAAAGAGAAATATATGATACAAAATTCTATGATCACTTTAATCCCGTAAGACTCCAATCACTCAGTTTGTGGATCATGAGAATTTCACGTTAATTGAAAAGTCCACAATTGAACGAATATTTGATCGTTGAGTTGGCAATACACATGCACGTTTTTTCACTTTCATGAGAATTTCTCAGTCCATGCATAATTTTTTTTTAGTTCCTAAAAATTTGTTATTTTTTGACACAAATTTTACTTCAAAAAGGTAGCGTATGTGACACCAGATTGGATCAGAGGACACCTAATTTTTCAAAAATTTTCAAAGGGGAGGGGGACACCCCCTCCCCTTAGACCCCTCCCCAGGCCGACGTTCACACTACATACCGCATACGCCACTATCTACTTGTGCCCCCTCATTGAACTGTTGTGCCCCCCTTGTGCCCCCCCAGTATGGAAAGTCTGGTGACGCCACTGATTTCTTCAACCCATTATATTGTATTAAAACTTTCAGTGTGACATTCATCAATCAGTCATATTCCTGTTTCGGTTGTAAAGAGTGAAAGGTTATTTCAAATCACATCAAAAAATCTCAGATTGTCAGTTTATTTAAGAAACTGCTAAAATTTCGTTTGCTTGAAGGAACATATTGTGATGTATCTTCACAACTGTCGTATAAACCCTTGGAGCAATAGTGTTGATATTGGTGCAGTAAAATTGTCCTTGTGTGATTGATTGAAGACCAGGTGGTAAATGTAACCTACTTTCCCAGCAATTCATTACAAAATGCAGATTTTGTTCTCAGTCTGAGTTGGGGGGGGGGGCGGGCAGGGGTGGGGATGTGGCCTTATCTTGAACACTGTTAGCTTGCATCAATAGATATCCCAATGTTCCTGTGGTTATTGATAGTTTTTTGCATCTTTTCATCATGTTTTCATTAGGAAAGATGGTTTCTGAATTTTTTTATTTCAGAATCTACTTCAAGCATTCACTGATGCTCAAAAGACAGCAGTGAGTAAAATTGTAATGCTAGGGGATGAAATCACTTCCCACAAGCAGCATATAGCTAGCTTGAAGAAGGAACTCAGTGCTGCCTGTCGCAGAGAACATGATGGAGAAGAGGTAAGATTCAGTAAGGGGGAAGGCTGGCCAGCTAGTGGGCTTTGTAGCCTGATTGACATAGGGGTCAGAATATAAATCTGTCTTTTGACCATTAGTCTTGAGATATTGTTGATGAAGGTGTTACAAAGACTATTAATGAAACCTGTTGCCCATTCATATACTTCTACCCCTTATCCCTTTTTTTCTGTTGAAAAGGCCTTACCCCTTCTTTTATCTGTTAAATCAGATTGATTAACTTCTGATCACTCTAGGTTTATAGGTCTTCAGTGCACAAGTAACTTGTGATGAAGTGCAGAGCTAGTAAGACAATGGAAGTACAATGCAAAAATACCCAGAAATCTGTGAAATATTGTAATGTCATCTGTAGATATGAAAAAAATAGAATGTCAGTCTTGACAAGTTCAGAATGAGTTACATCATTTCATTATATTATTATATCAGGGTTCGTACTCTTCTTGACTGAGTAAATTCCATGCCATTTCCAGGCTTTTCAAGTCTGTGTGGTTGAGATTTCCAGGCTATTCTTTACAAAAGAGTTCTTCAAGGTATGTCATTAACTAATGCTAAAACCTGATGTGCTACTGAAATTGACCACTCACAGAACTGTAACCTGGTTTATACATGACAAAAAGGAGTAAGCCTATTAATTTTTGATACACACTTTATGACCAACTTTAAAATTTTGAACTAGGAGCCACATTTTGCCAAAAGTGGCTCCTGCAGGGTTCCCTTGTTTTTGATGTAAACAGGAGAAATTTTGTGTTTACCAGAAAAAAAGTGACCATTTTCAATTATGTTATGATGCATAGGCCTATGTCATGTTTCAAATTAACACTGACATATATGGTGAACTGTGCCGTACAATATGCAGTACTGTTAATAACGGGCTACAAGCTCGATCACCATGGTGATCCTTAGAGATTTGGTTGTCCATCCCAAATTTTTGTATTCTCCATACTATATGTTCATTGGTCTAAATATTCTCCAAGTCTGAAAAGATTCAAAGTTATAAAATGTTAAACTTGGAAAAAATGCATGTATACCGCAATGCATGCTGTTTAATCAAGAAACAGTTGACGTGCACAGCAGTAGGACTGGGTCCCTTCTTGGAGGTCCAGAGATCCCACGCAGTATAAAAACATGTGAAAACATAGGACAACTGTAAGCATGGTGTTATCATTCCACCTCTGAAAACTTTATTAAATCGGGACAGAGGGGCTGGTTGTCTGTGTGGCATACCTTTAAATTTCTTCCTTGACAGCTTGAATGGGGGGTTTGCAAACCCTATCCCCTACCCCTGGCCATGCACTCAAGTTTGATTGAGAATAGCGTAAGGTTCCAATCAACCCCATTGCATTTCTGATCAACTCGGATATTACAGAGTCATAATATTACTTTGTAGTAGCTTCTCGTAACAGTGATACATAGGGGAAAATTTTTAAATATTTTTTTCAAGTTTTGATCTGCTGCAGTTGCCACCATGTCAATAAAATAAGCCGCCGCATGCTTAAGACCACGTTAGAGAGCAAATAAAACATTGGTGGGCACCTAAGAACAGAAAAAAATTAGAAAATGTTAACCACTGCACAACTTCCAGTAAGTTGATTGTTGCAGATACACCTGTGTAGGTTAGGTTCACAGTGTACATATATGCTACACGTTAGGCAATGGCAAAGTGCTAAGACATGCTGAAGAAAATTACATCGTAGAGAAAAACTTTAAACCTAAAGCTCCCAAACATACTGCAGATTGTTGTATTAGGGTCTTTTACACATGTCTTACAAATATTTTTGATGTTCTAGATAGGGGTGTACCGGATATCCGGCCGGAACCGGATTTTTTTGTGAATCATTAGCAGGGATGTAGCTAGCCAAATTTGAGTGCCGGGTAATTGTCTGATCTGGGGAAAGCACCTCACTCCACCCCCATGGCATCTACCCCATTTTTCAGCCATTAATTTTTCATTTTTCCCTCATTTTACTTTAGGGGGTAAATTTAGGGCTAGTTTTAGGTCTCGGTAGGCAGATTTGTGGTGGGCGGGGAGACCTGTGTTTGCCTGGAGTGCCGGGTGGGAATATCGAGTGCTGGGTGTCACCACCCAGTGCCGCCCACGGTAGCTACATCCCTGATCATTAGTAAAAGGCTCTACAAGTACATTAAAATAATATGCATGATGAAAATAGGTTTGGTACAGAAGATGCCTATGTAATGGAGTGGTACTGAAATTCTTGGCTTGACTTCCTGCTGGTCCTCTTCTTAGCCCCTTTTTACTCAACACTCAGCAACTTAATCATTAGCCTGATCCTTGACAAAAAAATATTTCCAAATGAAAGAAGCCATTTTCCAAAGTAAGTGTCATGAAAGTCTGAACTATTGTGACTCCAGAGAGGCCACATTAAGCTACACATTTAATGACAACCAGTTACTAAATGATAGCCAACACTTGACACTCAAATACTGTAACTTAGTTCAAGGTAGGACATACAGTATGGTCAATATCACTCATGCTGTATGACAGCTGGTCTTGGTTACACAAAAGGATTGACATTAGAGTTGTGAATAGGAGTAACTTAAACAATAGCAGCCTTAGCAGGGCATGCTATTGTTAATGTCTGGCCCATTTCCTGCTTTGTAAACTGCCAATATTTTTACAATTCCTTTATACTCAGTCTCACAATATAAGTTAAAGAAAATTTCACCCAAAATGTTTAGGCCAATTAGCCAAAGGGTATAGCTATAGGCTAGACTAGTAATACCCTGTAAAAATATTGCAGCCCCCCATCGTATGTGTACCCCACCCCCTCCAACACATGAAGCCATAAAGGAGAGGTCCTGTACCATTCCAGTATTTGTAGAGGAAGTATGTGTATTGATCATTAAAATTTACTCTTAATGCATATATTGCAATTGCTTATAAAGAAAAGCCTAATGGGTGATCTCTAAGCCCTACCCCTTTGCCATTATGTACCATTGGTAGGCCTACTTCTATTTTACTTGGACCCTGATTTCAGTTACAAGATTCCTAATGAAAAAATCCGGTCCAGCCGGATAGTTCGTACTGTCCGGTAAAATCCAGTCTGGCCGGATCTTAAAATTCCAGATCCGGTACATCCCTAGTTCTAGACCACGTGGAGTATTATTGGCATGTTTCAGTACTTGATCCTGCTTTTTGGAAGGAATGTACTGTTACTAGCACAAACTAACAGACGTGCATGCAGAGAGCAGTAGATCCCTTGTTTAATCAAACCATGCATTTTCGGCCAAAATTTCTTCCGTTGAGGAGCTAGAAACTTTGTGTTTTTGATTTTTCCTAACGCCAGAATTGTCACTGTGAAATATCAGTGCACTTTATCTTTTCCACACATCTTCAATTCATACGGCGAACATTTTTCAAGATTCTGAGGGCCTAACCAAAGCCACATCGCATACACAGTACTGCAGAAAGTCGTTTAAGCCAATCACAGTTGGTGTTAATAAATGATTGCATCAACTGAGAAATCCAAATGTGATTCATTCACTAGGAAGCTAACGAATCTCTTAGTGGTATTTACTACATTTTACCGATGTCTATTCCATTTTTCCCTAGGGCTAAGTCACAATTTTTGTTTTGCCATATTTTTGTGAATTGTACAATTACTATGTCCATTTGAAGTCGGCTAAAACAGAGGGTTTTAAAACGGACCCATGTCCATGCACAGTACAGTATCTTCAAGAATGATGGGTGCTACTTTTGGCAAAGAAAAAGTGGCGCCTGGTGACATTCTTTTGGGGACTAAGGTGCTGTTTGGGAGGAAACGAGTGCCAAACATCACCTGGCGCCCAGCTAATTTCACCCTTGGTTGTACAGTTTCTGTAACTGCCCAGTTACACAAACCTGCATGCAGTCTGGCAATTTTAATACGTACATAATAGGCAATGTAAGTCCCGTGCATGTATTCGATCTGAATCCAATTAAGTATTAGGCATAGGGGTGCTGCGTGAAAAGTGTGTTAGATTTTGTCAGTGAATTTTGCCATGTGGCTTGCTCGGAGTTGTCAGGAATTTTATATTGTTATTTGAAATATTTCTGTTCAACATTAAAAAATAATTGTCCATATTTATAACAAAGCATAATTCAAATTTTCCAGGCCATTTTTACCAATTTCAAGGCTATGAGGTCGAAATTCCAGGATTTTAAGGCCTGGAAAATGAAATACCCTAATTCCATGCTTTTCCAGGCCCCGTACGAACCCTGTTATATTATTTATTATATTTGAAGAAGGTAAATTTAAAGCACCGATTGGTTCTCATTTCACAGACTCTGAAGCCATGTGGTGACCCTATGGCAATGGTGACATCATTCTTGCCTCCTGGAAAAGATCATGGCCCATCCTTATCTATGCACTATAGGTCTGAAAGAAGCTATGCAGAGGAATTTGCCCCTTTACGGTGAGTGACTTGTGACACAGTAGTGAAGGAAGGTGCTGACTTTGTTTGACATACAAGGGAGGAAAGAAAAAGGGAAGCCTTATCATCTACAAATTGTGGACAAAAAGTAGATGTGAAAATTATGAAGCAAGATCCACAAGTGTTAATCTGATTCCATTGCTTGGTCACATACTATACCTCTCAGCACTCACCTTATTTTGTTTTTGTCCAAAAAATAAAGAATGATCTTCTGCTTATTTTGTTTTGGAGCCAGTACTTCTTGCCTCAGAAAGCATAGAACTTAAGTTATATCTTCCCTTCACCCGATAAAGGGTTTGTCCAGAGTAACCAATAGATGTTCTTACTTTTGGATCTAGGATATGCTTTTAACAAGATGATGACTCATACATGCACAAGACATTGTGAACAAAGAGTGTATTCTGCAATTTTATCCCAGTGATAAAGTTATGTCTGTCAGTATATACTGGCTGCCAGTTTCTTCACAAAAGTAACCCAACATTGGTCTCTCAAGGGAAAGAAGATTCTGTGTTGACCCTGTTTTGTGCTACTTTGAAGTATGGATTCTTTAAAAATACGTTAGGTCCACTGTTTACTCCCTACAGAAAGTTATATAGAGCCCTCCAAATTTGGATATTTCAAATTTTTCAGATGGGGCTTTTTCTTAACTGAGTTTAGCAAAGATGGGAAGGTTGACTCTATTCCTCATGGATCTGCAATGGACATAGTTTAGGTGACAATACATCAGTTACAGGGAGTGAGGAATTGGAATGTCTGTGTTAAACTTACTTTATGTTTTTGCTACTTGATGATGTATTCGTTCAGTTGTTTTGAAATTAGAAATGATGGACTGGATAAAACCTTTGAAAAATATGATGTGAACTGTGTGCTACAGTAACTAGAGCAGATGCCATCAGATTTGATTTGAACCCTCCCAAACCCCTGCCTTCCTCTCCTCACAACTTATGCTAAATGCCAGCTCATGTTATTGTCTGTTTTTAGTGAATTGTTAAGTCATGCTGAAGAACACCATACATGGTAACCTTCAAGATGCAGGATTGCAATATAATACATAAAGATGAAATAATGGAGGAAACCAAAAAGGGGGTGGGGAAAAGGGAACTTTAAAATTTCAAAAGTGTGCATCTTTTGACAAACATAAGTCCACTTGCAATCAAGCAGCTGTTGTACAACTGGTTGGTTGTTTTCATCAAATAGACATGATGTTCATGTGGCCAACTTATCAGCATGACTGGACTCTGACAGGTTCAGTGACAAAGCATTTGATCTAGTGAGGGTATGTAGGTATGGGTATACATCAGGTGTGAGTAGCAGTGTCACGGCACTTATTGTTCTGCTTAATTGCTTTCTGATACCAGGGAGCTGTAAGGGGTGGAGAAACAACACTTGTCCCTCCTTTGAAACTAGGTCTTTTGCCGACACTTAAGCTTCCCAATTGTCTGGTTCCTGAAATTCCTCTAGAAGTTAGAGGGATTAGACAGTAAAGACAATCGTTCTTGTCGTCTGCTACATCTGAGGGAGCTCATAGGATGATTTCCCCCATTGGTATGACATTGCCAGCCATCAAGAAGAGCAAATTTTTTTTCAACTTGTGCCGCCAGGTGCCGCACTTTAAAAGGGTACAGGTTATCTTTTTGTTTACTTTTTGAACATAGATACATTGTTCGCTATGTCAGGAACACTCCGGAAACGTTTGTAATGTCATCATCAAAAAATTTAGACACCCTTTGGTTTTCAATCAGGTATATTTCTTTCTTAATGAAGAAATTAGAATAATAATGGAATTGTGCAAATTAAGAGTGGGTGAACAGTCGTTTTGATCAAAAACAGTGAAAGTGTTTCACATTTATCAGCTGCGCAGTTATCTTCAAAGCAACATCTTGTTACAGGATTACTGTGATTTGAAAGAGGGTGATCATCATTAAGAAGAAAAGTCAACAAATGTCAGACAATGAGAACAAAGAGACCTGTCAATCAAATTTGGCTTCCTGAAAAGGATTAATTTATTCTCAAGTACATATTGTCTGGCAGATTTGGTCGATGTTTCTCCATCTCTCACAGCTCCCTGCTGATACTTATTGTACACAGGCTGTGATTAGGAAAATAATGTACATTGGTCATTTGCTTTTAATAAAGAAGTGTGATACAAGAAATACTTCAGCCAGGTGTAATGTATAGGTAACAAACCTGTGACCCCTCAAGAATGTGATGTCCATTTCTAAGTCTGTTTCAGCCCATGAAGCTAGTATTCATATGTCAGAGAATAGTTTGAAGTCACTGTTGTTAACATTAAATTCAATTGTTTGCAAAGTCTTCTTATTTTGGTGTGGACTTTATGGTAGAGAGACTGGTTGAGATGGTGATTCCACCAGTAGTTCCATGTGGGAACACTTCCATTAAATGTAATATGGTTGCACAGGTATCAGATAGATGGGTTTCAGCTTTAAAGAATGTTGGTTTTGATGGGATGAGGAAAAACTTGGAGCTTTAAAGGCTCTATAGTGTCACCTCAGATAATACTAAAATTTCTCCCTTCTAAGTTTACTTCTAGACCCTCCTCCAATTTAATTAAAAGAAGACACTTGTCTAGTACAGACAAAGGTGCAGCTTGCACTGAGTTGCTCAAGGCGGTATCTTTACAATTACACTGTGTGTGAGCTTGGGAACACAGCTGACTGTACAAGTCATCATTGACCAACCAGAGTTAAGCTGCTGTCTGAATTAGTGTCAATCAGATTGCAGTTACCACTTGTATTTAGAGATATGATCATATTCCTAAATATGTTTAGGGTAATGCTATATCCCCTTTAATTTGGGGAGATCAAGTCTTACTACTGAAAAATTACAAAAATTTGAAATGATAATTATGTACAAATAAATTCATTTCTTTATTCAAAATGTTTCACTTAATTTACATATTCTACAATTTACAAACTCTTAAAATTACTTGTATCTTCTTTTTGTCTTACTGTATATTGACTTTTTGTTTACTTACAGGGAAGCAATGGACTACAGTTCACAGGGTACACCAGCTTCCAAAACCTCAGGAGTATGGTCAATGAAATGAACCAGGAAGAAAATGGTAACAGAATGAAGGTTTGCTTTGTGCTATCCTGGGTTCTGGCAATACAACAGCTATTGGTATTAATATCTTAATACCATCTGGTGTTAGTTTGTGATACAGTAACTAAGCCATCTATTGACCTCCACCTTAGTTTCCTACCAGAAAGATAGCAAAACCTTTTGTGAAAAGTATAATAAACCTTATGCAAGGGGTGACAACCATCCATTGCATTCCATGTGATAACGTCAGACATACTCTGACGTGTTTTAAGAGTGCCAAGAAATACTTAATGCACAGTTAATGTAGGTTTCACCCTCCATTAAAGCAGTAAAATACATTAACAAGTGTGCATGATGGTATGATATTCCAAATACTTTGATATGGTTATTTCAACTTTCTGAAGTATTTCAAGTGTCTTATTGGTATAAGCATTCAATTAAAGTTGCAACCCCATAATGCAGAGGCTTCATACCTACAGTTGTGCAGTCTGTTTTTGTGCAATTTATCCCTCAAAAAGTTTCATGATTCGTAAATTGTGGAACTGAAGTAGACCACAGCTTAATATGTATTCTGGTAAGTTTGGGTTACAGTAACATAGGATTAGCATCCAAGATGTTTGATGTTTGTAGTTTTCAACTATATATTTTTGGCAAGAAAACTATCGACTCTTTAATATGCAAAGTTTATGTAAAACCTCATAAGAGTAGGGCAGGTTGCTTTTGACAGTTCTGTCATATGACAACATTTGGAATAGCAGATAACATGAGCTATCATTTTTCATGTCCATTAATACTATGCAAAACAAGTAGGTAGTGTTAACAAAGGGACGCTTGTTGCTACTACCACTACCTTAGACACTGGGCACCAACAGTCTGTACATAAAATAAATGTGTGAGGTTAAGTTGCACTTTTATGGGAAAAGAATTTTATCTTGCGTGCAGTTTGTTGTAGTTGTGTCATTAACTGAAGCAAAGGTATCTTAACCAACCTTTTGAACTGGGAGTAAGTTTTGAAACCATTTGCAATTTAATAGTGCTTCCACGTCTTTGCCTTCATAACTTCTATTATGCAGTCATTTTATCTTTTCATGGAAGGCTGAAGTAATTTGTATGCCATAAGCCAAATGCAACTTGGAGGACAGGACAGTATTTCAGTTTTTAGGCCTTTTTATGCAAATTAAGCATCCAGACATGTAACAATAGGAATTTTATAACATCTAAGTATTATATTGCACTGCTCATTTCTCAACTTAAATATAGCTATTGGTATATTCTTATATTATTACTGTAAATGTGGTCAATATCACAGGGCTAGACAAAGTAGAATGCCATTCCACTATCACCTTGAAATTTTGTTCAAAAGATTTGTACTTGAATCTGCCAACTTTTATATCCTCTGTTTACTATTAAGCTATATTTACCTTGTTTTAACATCTTTCCCTTACTTATAACGTAAAGTTTGTTCCATAAACAGTACCATCAAATTGTAAAGTATCTACAAGGAAAATTGCAATACAGTTACAATTGGTTTCAGCCAATAATGAATGAACTGACCAAGTTGATTCTGAGAATTAAGATACTTCACAGGGTTAACATGCAGAATTCTAGAGGTACAGTTACTGTAAGCGCAGATCACACTAGAGCGATTTCGGATAGGATTACTGTCCTATTTTTTTGTGAGTTTTAGTTAAAATCTTCTCCATCCCTGGTCGGAAAGAGCCAAAATTTTGCCAACCTGTGTAAATATATGATTTGCATCAGAGGACTACGAAAATGAAATGTAAACTAATTATTTCATGACGTCACATCAGTAGAAAGCGTTTATCACATGCGCATGCCAAAATTGGATTGATTTTCCAACAAATACCACTCTGTTTAGCGATATAAGTTATATAATGTTAGCAGAACAATTTATTGTGAGACAAACTGGGATAAGTTATCAATGTAGCGTGACCATCCTTAGAACAAAGTCTGAACAAAAAACTATTGGTCCAATTCAGAAAAATTCAGATTGGATTTCTGATTGAAAATTGCTGCAGTGTGACCCGCCCTTTCGGGAATATCAATTTCCAACAAACTACACAAAGGTATGAGCCCTTTCAATTTTTCATTGCTCTTATTTCAAGCATTTTGACAGCAGTACAGTTATTAGTGATACTGGCATCTCATGAATATTCCCCTTAATGCATCAAATCCCACAGGTTTCTACATTTTTCCTTCATACTTTTTTTGGGGGGGATGAAAATTAATCAAGCCCATTTCACACTGTACAGGATACAATATGATGCAACATAATACAATGAAATCAAAGTTTTGCCCAGGCTCTCACAACATTGCATACGACTTTTGTCATCCCTCAGTGGTGTTCTAATGCTGTATTAGCCATGATATCGAACAGGTAATTCTATCTCATAATTGCTTACAGAAAATGTCGCATGGCAACAAGCAGTTAAACTATGTTTTTGCATCACATTGCAGTGTATTGTATCGTGCATAGTGTTGAATTGTGTGACTATTGTTTCAGCTTTTTTTGCATTGTATATCCTAGTGACATGTCACACCTAGTGTGAAGGTGTCTTTTGGGATCAGACGGTTGTATTGATATGAAGGCAGATCATTCTTTTTTTTTTTTATTAAAATTAACATGAAACAAAGACCTTGATTTGTTGAAATTGACATACTTCTAGCAATACTGTAAGGAAAAGTCCAGTGACCATACGTGCAATAATGGTACCAGCAAGACTAAGCTTGTATATTTGATAATGGGACTGGGTGCATCCAGTGGTTTAGCCAGGTCACTTTTCCAATGCCTCATTCTATATCACTGGCCTTGAACAGATGAAGAGGTGGTTCGAGGAGGAGGTTTTTGGAAAAACTGGAATTTAGTAAATGCTCTAGTTGCCAAATATTAGCATAATTGTAGTACTTATGAATGGAAACAGGACATATTTCATACTGAGATTGAGTTGAAATTCAGAATTTGTGATAATTAATCCTTGTAAAAGCTTGCACTAACTAGATCACTACAAAATGCAAAATATGTGCAGAAATTGATTATATCACAACCTTTTGGTCTGACACCATTTTATGTATGTGGCAGAAGTCGCACAAATATGGCCTGGCTAAATCAATGGGTGCATCTATTAAACACCCCAAGCAGACAGAGTACTTCAATTGCCTTGCTAAACAGCAGAGGAGTTTCAGTATTTAGCAGAATTACAGATTGCTCTCTAGGTTAGGTGTTTAAAATTGTTCCTGCAAGTCACACCAGGTCATTCTAGTGTAGCCAGTTTGTTCCAACTCTCAATCTCCTGCCATACCTGCCTCTATCCACACCACCTCCCCTTGCCCCAGTATTTATCCACAAGGAGGTAGTAGTTGTAAGTTCTGTCTGTCATCATTGTGACTATCATCTTGACCTTTTTAGGAAACTTCTTTGGAACAGATCGAGCACCATTTGGCCACTAAAGGTCTGGAAAATTAAAATCAATGTATTAGTGTTAGTACTGAGCCTCTCTTCAGCTATTCTTCATGTGAAAAATTGCCACTGAGGGAATGTACATGGGTAACTGACCATTTGTGTAATGAAAGTATAAATAATACCATTATAAACTTTACCAATGATTTTTGTTGATGACCACATGTGATAAACTCTGTCTAAAATTTGAAACTGCTCTTCAATATAAATAGCTAATATTTTTAAGAAATTAACATAAGATTGCAATTGTAAATTTTGGATTATATTAATACATCTGCAAAGAGAAAAATACAAACCTTTGATTCTAGTAATTCATTTAGTTTCTTGAAGTCATCTGTCAAATCCTTTTCCCCCTACAAGCCAAGAAAAGTATTGTCAAAAATGATTCATGAAAATACAAAGAAGTAACAACATTCTGAAAGTGTGGAGGAAAACATTTAACCAATTTATTACAATTTCATATACCCAGTAGACATACTACCACATAGATTTTTCAAATGGAGAAACTTAAGACAAAAGTTAAACAAGTTTCTACAATATAAGCAAAGTTTTACTGAATGGCAGTATCAGAAGTATACACCATTATTCTGTCAGTATTAACCGTGCAAAGTAGCAAATGCAGAAATAATGCAGCATAACATTCTTCTGTACAGTAACTTGTCGGTATATCAAGCAGAGCTAAGGATGATAAGGCTAGGAACCATCAAAGAGGATTTGAAAAATTTAGTTATGGAAGCATCAAACAATTAAAAGCCCTGTGATTGCAAACAATTACACAAAGGTATAAACAAATCATTTTTCTGAATTCAAACATTCTGCATGAATAGAATACATCTGAAAAGTACTGAAAACCTGTGTTGTCCTTGAGCTTCCCAATGCCCCCTTCCCTTTACACAATGACTATACATACCATCTGCTTGCTGTGTTCATCCAGTCTGAAAAAATTTTAATCAGTTTTTACAACATCATTCTTAGTCTTGGAGCTACCAATTATTAGTCCCACTATTTACCAATTATAAGTCATTTGACTACAGAATCTCCTTTTGAAAAAACCACTGCCCAATGCATATGGTAGGGACTAGGAAGAATGAATAAATAACTGTTAAGTAAAAAGTCTTCCTCTCAGGGTATACCACCATACTTGCCTTTGAAATGTCACTCTCCTCATCTCCCAGAAAGCCCTGCCAGTCTTCAGCACTAAGGTTAAGAATGGAAGAGGCAAGGGACTGTTCTCTTATTGAGAGGGGGTCAGTGTCTGGAGGTGGGAGCCTCACAGGTACCTGAGTTTCCTTGGAAACCTCCTTTGCAAGCTCCTGCAGAAGAAACATTGGATTATGATACATGGTAAAGTAAAAATAATTTAAAGCAACATTAAAATACATATAACAACGGACCTCATGTTGTTGAAAGTTTTCACACTTCCTAAGATTTTTCTGACAGTTGCCATGTAAGTCTCTTCTTGTCCTGAAGAGTGAAAACGTTCAGAAATCCAGGTCATTTAAAGATAATCCCTTTTACTTTTCTGCCTTATAAATGAACTCAATTCAGTTCTGGTCTAAATTTTACTGTACCTATTCCTTTGATCTCAGGAATGACTGACTTCTGACAAACAGACTCTGAATGAAGACTTTCATTTCTTTACGATGAACTATCCTTCTCACCCCAAAAGAACCAAAAAAGAAAAACCTGGGACAATTTTTGTTCTGACAGGATATAACATCCCAGGTTTTGCAGTCTTAAATGCCATTTAAGGCTAGAAATGGTGTCAGCACAAGGCACAGTGGACCAAGTTGTTTATGGATCAAGTAACACAGTGGTAGAAAGATTAACCTTGATAACACCCTTCAGCTCTACTTGTCTACTCTTGAGTACTTTCAACTCCTTCCTGGCTCCCTTCAAGGCATCCTCTGTCTGATGGGTCAAACTCTGAAGCTGTTCTGCAGCCAGGGCCTCCAACTGATCAAGGGATCTCTCAGCTTCCTGCTGTCTACTGCGAGAAAGTTCCACAAGTGACTTCTAGGGACAGAAACAGGGAACAACACATGATACACATAAAGTAGTACAGGTGCAAGTAATTTTTTCAAATAACCCTTTGACTAGAAAGGGTTTTCATAATTTGCCAACTGATTAAAGCCTTGAGAAAAGTAGGGAGAAAAAGGTACAATAAATCTCTGATGTCATCCAAAATATTCTCTCTCTTTATTCTACATGATATTCCTGAGGTAGCCTATATAGTCCACAACTGAGCCACTGTGGAAGTAGAATATATAATAAGAACATGTTGGGTCAAACTTAAAGGACACTGGCAGTTCCTGCCCCAACAATGGGAAGGGGACTACATGTTTTTTTTTTTTTTTTGGGGGGGGGGGGGAGGTCACAGAAATCTTACCCATTAAAGAGGCTGGTACCATACATATATTGTAAAACAGCAATAAAAATTTACATAACGGCCACTGAAGTTAAATAATTCCCCAACCCCCACCCTGTCACCTCCAATGTTTTGTGGGGCATCTAACTTTGGTTTGGTTTCATTTCATTTCACTTGCTCATGTGCAGTCAATTATCTTTCCCTCAAAGTGCTCAAATATACAAATGAAACTAAACAAAGTTTTTCATACACACCTGTTTTTCAAGGTCATGCTTTGCCTGATTCCAGCGATTTTCATAACTCTCCTTCTCCTTCTTAGCAACAATGAGCTGTTTTTTCAAAGAATCAATTTCTGTCTTTTTATAAGCGATATCTTCTTTCAATTTCTTCATCTTGTTTTCTTCTGACTCTAACTCTTCCCGGATACTCATCTTTTCTTGCTCCCTGGCCTTGACTTTACTTCTCAGATCTTCAATCAGTGACCTCTTCTGAGAAAAATCTTTGTCTAATTTCTTCAATCTAATTACATGAAAAAGCACTATGTCTGTTGAAAAGGCTTGTATAGATACCATACATCCCCTCTCACCCCCATCACCCCTTAAATTGCACATGATATGCATTCTCTGAAATCTTGTAAGCAGGAATTTATCCTTACAATGTCTAATGACTAGTGGCTTACAGATACAATTGTGTTTTCAAATAAATTCCTCTGTCAAGGACAGTTGTTTCATGTGGCTAAGTGAAAACAAATGGGAAAAGGTTGCCAGTACTGTAACTATGCAATTACAACTTCATTCCATTTGACTGACCAACTGAATAATTAAGATTAAATTCACAGCTGAAATACACTATTTAACATCTGATAGAATCTATTCATGAGATTTTTAGTAGTGACCAAACAATGTGGATAACACACAAATATTACAGTAATACACAATTTAGCCACAATGTCTCTCCTGACACTGAGAGTACAGCTTTTGCCCATAATTCAAAATTCTACAAGCACTTGTACAGCTGTGATGTGTAGTACTTGTTGCCAATGCTCGTATCAAGACAAGTACATGCAAACAGACACATTTACTTGCATGTACAAACATGCAATGCTGTACTCAAACTTGTAACTATAATTACTCACTGTGAGTTTGGTTATACGTCACACTCCAGGGTCTCTACTAGTAGTTATATAAAACCATACCAAAACATTGTTTTTATTAAAAAACTCTCCTCACTGTGAGTTTGGAAACAGCTATCAGGCATATCCTCATTAATATCACTACATGTCTTTACACATAGGTATAAAACCATGCCAAACCATTGTTATCCATTGGCCATTACAAAGGATAATGCTTATGACACTCATCATTTGTCTTTAAATTATAATGTGGGTAACTTCTTCAGACTTGCTGAGACTCAAGAAATTCATACCAGCTAACATTCTCACAGCAACACCCCAAATCTCACAGAACCAGGATCAACAGAATAAACTGCTGAATAAGCAGTGTCCATTGACTCGTAGATGCAAGAAATTTAAACAGCTCAAGTGGCATGTCTGCTCCCGTGGTCACTGCTCTATATTTTACATTACTTGACTTGCCTATCCTTACATATATGAGTTACTCTTACTTGTCTTGCAAGGTCTGGATAGTTGTTTCTTGTTCTTCATTCTGCTCTTTTAATGATTTGATGAGACTACTCTGTCTCCCCATCTCTTGTGATTGGGTCTGAAAACAAAGAACATCTACTAGAAACTGACATGGCTTCACATTGCCTTCACTATTAATCATTCTACTGAGTGTAACTAAGTGTAAATCCCTTAATGTCACTTGCTACAGCACACTGTGGTGACTAATCTTCTTTAAGAAGCCAGCAACACCATCAGTTGTGAAAGAATACTTGTACAATTTTCTTAAAAATCAGCAATACAAATTCAGTCACTGGGATGAAAGTTGGTCAGGAAAGGATGATCTAAAAATTGCTACAAGATATAATAATAACATTGTGCATTTATAAGGTACAAATACCTACATAATGTAAGCCCATGTTTCTGTGGTCAATGATCACCTATCAAAATAGCAAAAAAAGCTACAAGGACATAACCTCAAAGTTCCCCACCAATCACCTACATGAAGACTGGCAAGTGAGATCCAGCATCGTGTCCAAGGATACAATATAATGTGACAGGCAGGAACTGAACCCAACATCCTTAGATAATGATTCTAATTCCTTAACTGACTGCCACCCCCACACTCTCATCAAATTCTTCTTTACTTTCCTCTTCCCTCATCCTCTCCCCTCAAACCCACATCAGCTGTAAAGAAAACAAAACCTTATTTGTAAAACTTTGGGTATTTTATAAGGCCTACACTTAGGAAGAAAAACGAATTACAAAGCTCACTTTAAGTCTGTCTTCCATTTGCTTGGTCGACATTGCTGACTTTTTCTCTTCGTGTTTCTGGGACTGAATCTGTGTCAACTCATTCTTATAGAGGGCACACTCTGTTCTGCTACTCTCTAGCTCTCGAGAAAGTCTCTAAAATAAACATGACATGAATGAGATGAACAACAAAAACTATATATTACTTTTGTAATTTCACCCCCATAGATTTTAAACATAGCACACATGAGTCTTCATGCTGAGTTTTTACCTCAATAGCATAATGGCTCCACAACTGATGCACCTGAGGATTTGATTACTCATACTGTGTAGGAAACATTATGTTGTCATCTGGCTTCCACTGTATATGCAGTACAATAGAAACAATATGATACCATATGGCTTCCACTGTATATGCAGTACAATAGAAACAATATGATACCATATTGAGTTAAAATGTAGCCTAATGAAAGCCTTCCAGGTGCAGATGTTGGGGGGGGGGGCTTTTCTGACTCCAGCTCCCCCCTATTTTGCCATTTTCTTTTTTTTTTTTGAGACAATCCAAACCTGCAGTACAAGGTTAACCATTATGGATGCTTGTCTTGACTGTCAAATGCCAGGAAATACCATTTACAGTGTCTAATTTCAAAATTTACCCCAGACCCCTTGTCCATCGAGGCTTTTCACATTTGTCGCTCAATAGTTTGAGCTTCACCCTCACAACATTAGCCCCCTTTTGCAAAATCCTGGATCCACCCCTGCCTTCAAACTAGGGTCATCTGATTTAAACAAAAAGAGGAGATTCAATTTGTCATGAAAATGCACTTTTCAGTGAGAGTAAGTCATGTACCATGTGTCTCATATTCAAAGCTTTTGTAATACTCAAAAAATAGTTCCAAATACAGGTGTTACAAGCTTTTTCTCTGGAAAGGTATTTCTATAAAAATGGCACATGCCACTCCTCATACTTATACAAATGTGAAGGGTGCACACTATCTCAGAATAATGGCCCTTTATACCAACAAACACAGGACGTAGTAAATGAAATGTCATATTACGTATGCCAGAATGTTTTCCTGCCACACGGACATGATTGTCCAAATGTGATGTAAACAAAAAATTTTCCTCAGCACAAAATCAAGAATTTGTAGATTTCTGTTTACCTTTGCACGTGAGCAGGTCAATTATTGTTATGGGCCTGGCCCGTATACAAACAGCATTCAAAGTAAAAGTTTAATGCAGGGCTACAAAAGGTTGAGTGAGATATCAGATCATTGGAAAATTGGGATGGACATTAAAGAAAAAGCCTGTAAGGTCAGTACATTACAAAGAATTTACAGTAGATATAATCAAAACACATAAGCTGCATTGTCAATCTGGAGTATACGAGAAGGCAGTAGAGGTGGTTTTGTAGGTAAAAGTAGCTACCCCAAGTCTACATGATATCTTTCTTGAAAATACACACGAAGTTGCATGCAAAATTTTCGAAAGTTTTATCAGAGTTAGGATCCACGAATTTCCATACATTTCAGTTCTAAAGGTAGCAACTTTTCAAACAAAGAAATGTGAAATGCATGGCAGAACTGAATTTTGAAACAGAGTTCAAATTAGACTGGTTTTAAACCAGTTTTATTTTAACTGGTTCCCCTGTTTTACAGTTCTCAAACCAAATCAAGCTAAAACTGATTTTCACGAGTTTTCAAATCAAAACTGGTTTTCCATACAGCCTTACTTGGAAGATACTATTGTCAAATCCCCCAGGATATAAGATAGGAGGTGATGTCAATCACAACAAACAATGGGACTATGTGAGTTTACCCAGATGTGAATTCTTATTATCCTTATTGCACACTTTCCTATTTTTTTTTTTGAACCTGGCTAATGTTTCTGAAAATTTTTCTTGCTCAATTTGTCAAATCTTATTATCCCTTGTGAACATCCTGTGATTTAGGATAACTGTCTTTTCTTTTTTCAAGTAACCGACATTCTATACATTTTTTGTTTCAGTGTTTGTTGTACTTTTCTGTTTTGCAACAATGTCCATTTATGCAGAGAACTAGAGGTATGATAAAATTGATTTCTTGAGTACTTAAGACCCACAACTAAACCTTCCTTTGGTTCTCCTCAAGTCTAATAACTGTGACTCCAAGATACTATCATCTTTAGATGATTAAAACAGCACTTCTCTTCCTATTCTTACTGTGTAATTATTTAAAACATGACTTAAGCAAAATATCAGTCTCTGAAACACACTCCCCCTCCTTCACTATGTCTAGTGACTCATTCAACACTCATGGTTATATACTTTAAATAGTGGGAAAATTGCTTGGTAGCATTCATATCAGTAATATGGTAACATGCAAAGTACTACCCAGTATTTCCTAGTTTGTTTTTTTAATCTCTTTCTTGAACTTAATGACAAAGCTGTAGTTATTGTAATTAATTAACCTCTAGCTGTCTGGTAAATATACTGGTGTTTTCTTAAAACGTCAGATGAGCTATTACAAAATATTTCCACAGAACACTGTTGCTGTACATTCTGGATGACTTCAAGCATCCACTTTCATAATTTGATAATACTTGTTATGTCCAACAGTTTTTTAATGCGGTTTTAATTCTTATTCATATAAATTTCAGAAAAACCAATAGTACTTGATATAGACAGCCTCTTCCTCCCCTAGCAGCCATCATCCAGTATGACAGAATCAATAAAGAAGAGACCCCCACCAAATATGAGATAGCTTATAACTTTGCAGAACTAACCCAAGTGATTGCTGCAGCCTTGGACAATCCTAGATTACATGATATAAGAATGGAATTTAAGGACCTTTCAAATACTATTTCTTGAATTTCAACTTTCAAAGACATTTTGGAAACATAAAACTGTAAGTTCTTTCAAAGAATACACTCAATTTCTTTCAAGGACTTGAAGGACTTCCACATACCTGTGACAACTCTGATACTCATAACAGTAAATAATAATCCACCTGGCTCTGGAAAGAAACCTAGACTGTGATAATAAACTGATCTTACTTGGGTAAATGATTACACACATACAGACTTGCCAACTCTCACAGTTTCACCGTGAGTCCCATGGTTTCGGGCATCGTCTCACAGTGAAAATGCCAAACCTCACAGTGAAAATCACTTTGAGCCAGATAAGTTTCCTTCCATTGCTGGTTAAGTTATTATTGAATCGCAGACGTATCGTTGTCACAAAAGTTACTAACGAGTGACAGTCCTTCTATACATGTCTAACTAAACCTTCCACCTTCCACAACTCAAAAAACAATCTCCTCAAAAAGAGTCCAAAATTTCTTGATTTTTGATGATCATTTCCTAAGGTTTGCAAGAACATTTTTTGCAGGTTATTTGTAATCAATTTTTCACAAGGGAACCTTACATTAAAGATACCAAATTATTCTCATTTCCAGAGTTACCCAAAGGAGACCAAAGTACCCCAAATTTCAGAAAATTTCTGAAATAGTGGAATGACTGACCTGTACAGTCTGTCTATTAGTTTGTAGTTGATGAGCAACCAGTTTATAATCAGACTGTAGTTTCTCATCTGTCTCTTTCAATTCTTTGAAAGACTTCTGAAGGGCATTCTTGGTTTCTTTCAGCAGAGATACCTTGAAGAATAAACAAGTAGTAGAAACAGTTAGTACACATGATTCATTAAAGAAGCTTTTAGTATCACTACAGTTACCTTCTTATTTCTAAAGCTAAAATGAAATGGGAATTCACCCCTATGAGCAAACTATCTAATGTAATACCACTAGTGGGTTCAGTGAAATACAAATAATACATTTCATTAAATTAGCATTGAACCAATTAAAAGTCAGTGCTCAGTGATGATCAAAGGTATCAGCTGAAATTTGTCATACCGGTCTTATTTGCATACCAGTCAAAGTTAACAAACATCATCACTATGGTCACTTCAAAGAAGGCTATTTATGGGTGAGATGGGGTTGTAGGAAGTCAACAGAATTAAATGAAACAATAGAACAGGTAACATCATAGAAGACTCAAAAGTGAAAAAGTGATGTTATGAATGGTCTACAATAGCCTAAGGTTTTGGTTACAAAAAATTGTTAAATTTCAGTATTAAATGGATCTCAAGCCAATATTGCGATAGGTCAGAGATCAAAAAAAAAGCTGACACTACCGATTTTAGACCAACCCTTTATAAATACCTGTTGTTGTAAGGAATTGATTCTTTTCTGCAATGTCTTGACACTTGTCTTATGTTTAACACCAGGTGACAGCTGGATCTTGTGAAGAGGCTTAGATGCACCAGCTTCATGAGAATAGAATTTTTCTGAGGATAACAGACGATGACAGATTTAATTCATTTTCAAGCACAAAGCAGTTTGCTATACCTCTGCTTTTAAGGAAAGTCATTACACAGTACACTCCAGAATGAAGTCAATGTACCAGTTAGAGAGAGGTGCTTTCCTTGAATATAATGAAGACATTCTTGACCAAAACATATGATTTCAGCACTTCCAAAGAGCATATGCCATAAGGATTGTAGATTTGTTCTTCTACCCATGGTAACAGATAGTGCATTGAAATGGCTTGCATATTAGGGGTGAAACAAGGCACTGGTTAGAGACCAAATGCTCTATAAGGTTAATGAAAAGGAATGTTACAAAAGCAGGAAATGAGGTAACAAGCAAACAACCCCATAGGGTTTACACTTTCAGTATAAAACGAGGAATGATTTGAAGTTATCATTTGACAATAACTTGTAAACATACCTAAGTGGGTGTTTCAAGAGATGGTGAATATCATTAGTAAACATAATGAACTAGAGCAGAAATTCTGCTGTAACTTCAACATGACAGTGAGTTCTAAGGCAGGACCTTTCAAACCTGGATGGACACCTGTGCACACAATGACTTTCACAGCCCCAATTTGCCTTGGCATGATGTCAAAGAATTTCCATGACATTGTGGAATTTCACTGATCGGAGACCTTTGTCATAGAATTTTATCCATGTCACAGAATTCCATTGGTGTCACAAGTTTTCTTATACCATTCATAACAGATATGAAGGAAGTAAACAGATCATGTTGTTTGGCAATTCACTGTGACATAAAAGTCTAGTCTATTTAAATACCTTATAAGTGATCACAGTCCTGTTGTTTCGTAAAAATTTGTTTTTAATGAAATGAAATGGTACCTTTTTCTGCAATTTTTGTGCAGGCCCTAGGCTAAAAGTGATCTCTCCATTACGAGCTAGCCTGAATCTCTAGTTAAAGCTTTAAAATGTTAACATGCATTCCTGAAAGTGCCATTTTCAGCCATGGGGGAGGGGAGGGGCTGTACAAAAATTTCCAGGTACACTCTGTAGTGTTTGCACGGGTAACCCGTGAACCCGGGTACCCGCCCGATGGTTTTGTTACCCGGTTCCAAATTTACTACCGGGTTCCGAAAAAAATTTTGCATGCGAAAAAATCATCCTGTATTTTTCATTTTCAAAGAAGATTGAACCATTTATTTACTTTTTTGTTGAAAAAAGCACCATGAAAAAAGATTTAAATCACAGCTATAAATTATTTCAGAGTTTTTCTAAAGAGTCTTTGTCATGCAGCGGAATTATTTCTCACGACATTGCTTTAATTGCGATCACAGTCCATGATTTCTACAAAACTGATCTAGGTTAGGCATAAGTCCGAATTCCACGGTTGTGTGTGCTGCCTACATACAGTACATAATAAATAATGCTCGGTATATAAACTGAGCTTATATAGGGCCCAGTCCCTAAAATTGCGAAACGTATGTCGATGTATGTGAAAAGCATCACAAGGCCATCATTAATACGTAGTAGCTCGTTCATAAGATTCTGATCAGCCATTTGCTTGTGAATAAGGAAATAGGCTAGAGTCGACCCTCATGTGTGATACAAAAACTGGAATAGCAACTTTCCAAAATTTTGAATCAGTTAATTTAGCGTTCAAAACTTTTGTTTAAAAGTTGGAATTTTTCATTAAGCACCACCCACCCCCGAAAATACCTGCTCAAATTAATCTTATATCCGCTCCCATCCTTGCGAGTGTGTCACATTACAGTCACCTCAGGATATAGGGTTACGTTGTTCAAAAAGGTTGACGGCCTAACAAGAGTCACAATAGCCTAAAGTAGACCTAGGCTATACCTCGCACTTCGTTAATATGTCCAGTATACCAAAAAGAAGAAAACATATCTCTATTTACGGTTAAATGTGCCACTAAATCCAAATCAACCCTTCACCATGTGTGAAGAACTAAGATAAGACTATTGACACTGTAAATATTCATGAAAAGTTGTGGACAGAACCATGCTATTACATTTAGTGGGCACCAAAAAGGCACTCGCGAAAAAGCAAGTTTCTGATAGACTGAAGGGTGCCCGGATTTCTGTTATCTAGCTAGCTAGCTACGTATACCATACGTATATGTGGGTGAGCATGCCGCAATCTCGCTGTTAACACGTGCACCGGTAGAATGTACAAAGCTTGTCAGTGAAAGTTCCACAACATGTGGCACACGGACGTGAAAGAGAATAACCTAGCTGCGTCGAGGCCTCTGATTGGTTAAAATTTTCGTGTCTTAAATGTCTAAAGAGCTTCAAGTTTAGCTTGCTATCAGTATCAGAAAACGTCTCAAAATTCAATCTGAGGAACTTATGGGACCATGTAAAGTACTCATTCTTAATTGGTTATTTTTTTATATGGTTACTTTTATTGGTAATTTTCAATTTGAAACGAAACGGCACGATTTTGTTGGGAAAATTCTGGTCTCCCTTAAATGGTTGCTACCTCTTCGGTTACAGGGGTGCATTTCAGGCATGTGTTATGAAGTCTCTGTTCCTATCAAAATTAGCTGCTATTTTAATTCACTCTAATATCGGGTACCCGGGTACCCAACGGGTACGGCGATCGGGTACCCGGTTCCTGTTTTTTGTACCCGTGCAAACACTAACACTCTGCCTTAGTCATGATGGGACTATTACAGCTTAAGTAGTGCCATGGAATTTGTTCACTTGGTGCTTGCAATCCTAAATTTGCCTAACATATAGAAAACAATCAACTTCATTGGGATGATCGGTATGTGTGCAAAAAGGCTTGGCCATTTTCCTGAGACAACAACACTTCCTTAAAATTTCAGAAGGATTTGAAAATTAGTTGTCATTAAACAGATCTACCCGAAACTGTAAATTAATTTTAATACTGAGATACCCTGAGAGATCTCACTCTGTATCTTATACACTCCCATACATAAAACACATTGCTCAACTTGAAAATACTGTCAGAAGACCCTTAAAACATATCTGAAGTTTATATGCAAGCTGACAAAACTTGTGTTGCCTTCTATCTCTAAAGTGAGTTACTTTTAAGAAATGTAAAATTTGTGATGTCACCAGCTAAACTCACCTGAAATGAGAGGTTTTCCCATTGGTAATATACTGCTACTGGTTTGAGAATCCTCTGATGTATTAGTACTCATCTCATCATTGATGTCTACATTACCAACACCAACATCAAATAATCTTCTTTTGGGGAATTCCTCTGGAACAAGAAAAAACACAGTTGTAGAAAAGATAAGAGAACACAAGCACCACCCAAACATTAAAGGTCGTGTGACATGAAAATAATATAGTTGGATATTTGATGTAAAAATGATTAAAAATCCAGAAAATAGCCGCAATTTCCATTAAAATCCATCAATAATTGACCATTTTACAGGGAAATATCTATTTCACACTTGTATCATGAATAAACATGAGTTACATATGTAAATATGTGACATCGAAAGAGGGACATACCATATATGGCACATCTTAGCCTTTTCTTTTTTTAACCTTAATTTCAAGGACACTGGGTAGCATTGTTATTCCCTGAGGGGTTTACTACAAAAGTTAAAACTTTTTCCTTGAAAAATATTGATATCACTCACCAAACTGTAATCTATTTGATCAGCAATTAAGAGATAATTTATATAGGGTTAACAAAAGAAATCATAACACTGTGCAACACTCCACATCATTATTTTCGCATAAGCAATTAGTTTCTTCAGAAACAATCAACTTTGAAGATGTATATTTTGAGAATGGTAAAAGATATTGAAATGATTGCAACAGATCTTTGACTGGAGGACTTAATTCTTTAACTGACAAGTGAAAAAGCTCCTTTTGGTGACATGTTACACGACCAGGGCTCGAAATAACAGGGGCCCGTGGGCCCGATGCTCCTAGAAATTCGCTGGGGCCCGTAACTTCTTCAAGGAAAGGGGCCCAGTTGGCTCCTAAATATTTCAAGTCTAATTGTACAGTCTGCATGTGAACCTCTCCATCCACAACTCAAGGATCTTATGTCTCGCACAGCCTGTGTATCCTATACTAACAGTCAAAAACCTTCGAAACACACATTATTTCTGAAATCAGATCACATCGCTCATAAACAGTTTGCTTTGTCACAACACGGAAAATCACTCACGCAGACATACACCAAATTCTGTCAAGAGTAATGTAGGCTGAGCCTCACAAGATCAACTGACGAAGACGGTTGGCGGGAATTGAACACTGCCCTTCATTTTACGGGAGTTACGAGAAAATTTTGAAAATGTATACGACATGTAACATGATCTAAGAGGGTGTGGACAAATTGGTTGCAGGCTAGTTTCAGCCTCAACTTGCCTTAATTATACCCATACTACATGTTTCCAAGCACGTAAAAAGCACCGTACACTTTATCAGTCCTTTTTTATTTGTACGTTTTTGGCCCCTTGATTTCTCATTTGGCCCCTAGATTCCATGGGCTAGGGGCCCGGCAGGCCCACAAAAGTTGAAGGCTTATTTTGACCCCTGATGACCGTTAAGAGAAAACACAAGAAATATCCATACTATTGCTTCAGTGAAGGACTGTTAAAAGTATTTGCATTTTCTTCACTCTTCTCTCATAGAAATATCTTTACCCTTTTCACCTCTCATTGTGTAAGGAAATTATTGCCTGGTTTGTCAATTTGCAATGTGCCACCATGGTGTAATAGTTTATGTCAATATAAGGAGTATGGAAGTAACGACTTCAGTAAGTTTAGCTGATGATTCAACCAATAGAATGACGAGCTTTTACCTACTATGCTACTGGTATGGATTTAATGTATTTATGGACCAAAAATGTGTAATACCATTACAATGATAAATGCCTTCAAACCATATAGTTTCTCACAAGCTATGGTTGCAGTCTGGTGTGAAAAAAGGTGTTGTCTCAAAGCCACAAACGAACACAACAAAAGACAAACATGCTAAAATATTCAATCCTTTTCCCTCTTTAAGTAATTTCAGTTTAAAGGGGAATTTTCATGATCCCAGACAGTTCCAATTCTCCCAACTATGCAACTTCTAGCTCCTCCCATAAATGTACGAAGCTCTTCCTTGTACAGGAACAAACCTGTTTTATTGCTTAAGGCCATGTCCTGGTGAGCATACAGGCTATAAACTGTAATGAAACCATTCTCTCTGCCTTGTGTGGAATGTGAGCTACTCTGCATCTTTCAAATTTTGAAACTTTGATGTCAATCAAAGAGCAGTCACCAACTGAGAATTTTGATACCCCCACCCTAAAAATACACTTTGGGGTGATGACTGTCTGTCTTTAAATATACTGTTACTGATGACTTTTAATAGAAGGTACCTCATAAAAATCCAAGATAAGGGAGCGATCACTGCATAATGTTACATTATGTTGTCATTATGTTTTCAGGCTATAATGTGAGACTTGTCAAGGAAGTATACTCCGAGAATAATTTAGTATTCAAATTTTGTGTAGCAGTTTTCAGAATTTTTTCCTTCTGTAATGCAAAATCACTGAAAACCCTATCGTTATTCACACAAAAAAAATGCTACACACTTTTACATTTGAGTAGCAACCTGGCCAGCTTGTGTAGCAAATTGCGATACCATACCGGATAAATTATTCCCTGACACTTACCACTTGTGACATGGATTTGCATCAGTATCACAGCCTTTTTTGAAGAGTGGAGGGAATGGCCAGCCTGTAGTGTCATTCTCTAGTTACTTGGCTCTCAGAATTCATTGTGTCAGTAATAGCTATGCATGTTTGCATTTCAAGACTACCATGAGTGTGGCTCACACTTAGAAGTTTAAGACCTCAAGGAGGTATGTAGAGACTTTAAATTATTGTTAATTATCTGATACTGTATGTCTTGTTATACCAATATTTTTGTGTCATCTGTGAACTCTTGGTCAGGATTCGACAAATTCATTTTTCATTACTTGTCCGTCAGGCTAGCTGTTTACTAAATCTACTTGTCCACATGAATATTTACTTGTGCAGTTTGATTTTGCCCAATTGCCGCTGTGGAGAAGACTTTGCTAGGGTACTTGCCCAGAGGACTATGATCTTGAACAGTGCACTTGCCCGAGTGATTTTGTTCTTGCCCCGGACTGTCGGGTGAGGGATTTGTCAAGCCCTGCTCTTGGTTTGTATTTATTGGAAGATTTAATGTCCTAATTTTGGTCAGAGAAAATATTAAACTGGATTAACATGATGTAATACTTGTATATGTTGGGAACTGAAGCACAGGCAATATCCTAGACTATATCTGTACAACATGCTTTTGCATATTTGTATCATACCTTTGAATATTTATTACTTGCATTTTTGTTCATCAGTTTGGATATTTCTGGCTGTATGAATGTTCTTGATGATAATTCACTATTTTGAAGGTCACTTTTTCACAGGGGTTTATCAATAAGTATGCACCCCTCCAAGTACTGTCCCTCTTGGATTTACTTTTTCTGCATCTACCACTACAGCTTGTATCAGACCACTTTAAACCTACCTGACCACACCTATGACCCCACCAATCCCAATAAACCACTTTATTCGATATGACAGGTTGGCAAGATACCTTGCAATAATACACTCTCCCCTTCAAACAAGTTGCAACCCAAATTTGGGTCCACTAGAAAACTTCAGAGTGTCTCTTCCATTTGCATTCCATATTCAAATTCCCCCATTGTAAATTTTAAACTCTGCATTCGTTTATGGTCATTTGGGGGGTCACCTTTGGGATAAGTCTCATAAAAGTGGGTCATAATTGGCCAAAAATATAGAAATACTACTTTACATGAGACATCTTTAAAATTTCCATTTGTCTAAGTGGATACTTCATTATGAAACACAAACAAGACCCCCTAATAATTATTACCTGGTCCATTGAAATCTCCATCTGTCTGAGTAGATGCCTGCTTCAGTATGGTTTCTCTGACTTCATCCTCCTCATATGCTCTGGCCATTCTTGTGAGATGTTTCTGAACTGATAGAATCTATGACAAACAGTAATGAGATTCTTGTGAACTTCTTTCAAGGGATGATAAATGAGGTAACACTTTTGTAAGTTCAAATAAAATGAGCTAAGAAATCTTTGTCTTTGATTTCCTGTGACTTTTCAAATGTTTCCCCATGTTAACTCTCATACCACATCTCCTTATAACAATCAACAGTTTAACTCTAGCAACTAACTCCTCCTAAAACATTTGGTCAGCACATTGTCTACAGAATGTTCCAATGACCTGGCTCTCCAATTTATTTCATATGGGACAATGTATGCTATTTACTGAGGCTTATAAATATGCAATAATTTGATAAATTTCCGGTCTTGTGGGATCGACTCAAAGGTAATATCAGATATGCATAAAAAAGAACTGCCTTTTATCTTGGCATTCGCCAACCATGCATTCTAGGTAAGCATATGCAATTGCAATGGTTTGGGGGTCAGGTGTCCACAGCCTAAGGAGTCATGACTCCTAAAATGACATCATAACTGATACAGGTACCTATATCCCAACAGCTATAAACTGTACATTACTAGCCTACCAATGAGCACTGCATACACTATAAGGCCTATACTACAGACTTTCATCAGGTGAGGTGCTGCATTACCAATGAAGGGAAAGCTAGTGACAAAATGAAGATAAAACCCTGAGCCAACTGTGTTACAATTCTTCATTAAATCTTGTGGAATAGCACAAATGCAATCCATGAATTATGATTTTTTGGTATGTTTTTGACAATCACCTAAATTGGACTACAAGGAAAATGGGAGTCACTACTTAACACCGGGCCAGGAGTCATGACTCTGAAGTAGAATCAGTTAATACTAAAGCTAGAACATTCTTTACAAGGCAAAAATAATGCCTATTTTGCATTCAAATTTCATTCATATTGTATTGAAAGGGTGCAAAAATTTAAACACCATGAAGTGGCATGTGATGTTCCATTTAAAATTACTTGCAATAAATCCTATCAGTGTAGTCATGTAGGATACAGCTAGTCTAGCTATAGTTTCAAAACCTTCAAAAGTTCATATTGGACACTGGCCATTGTAAGACTTCAGCATCACAATAAAGCCTTTCATTTAGTAAGTAAAGAACCACAAAGCAATCTGCACTAGGAAGAGGATAAGCAAATAATGTGATGCACATTTATATTGTAATGACATCTTACACTGACATCTGACCCTTACCTGTCTTGAAGTCGCTGACCATGTACTTGCTCTTATATGCCTCCTTCCAGCTGATCGATGCTTACGAGGAGTAGAGGTTGACACCCTTGGTGAAAGCCTCTGCTGAAATGGGGACTGACCATCATCACTATCACAAAAATATGGTATGAAAGTTTAAAACTATATGTATAAATTGTACCTACAAAGAGATACCATAAATACTTATAAGCATTTGCTGTAATTTCTTTCAAAACTCACACATTTTGACTAATGAGATTGCTACTTAAGTTACAGAGATATGTCTGGGTCCAAAAACTAAGACCTTACTACTAATCTTGACCTCTCATGGTCAACTCAGTACAGAAATATTAAGAAATTCCCACATGGGTTTTTTCCTTGAGTCTTGCCAATCATTCATTCAAAACAAATGCATAAAAAGGTTCAAATCCAATAACTAAGCAAATATACACAAACTTAAAATGTTGAAATCAATGTTATCTCTCTTCATAAGTGAACCATTTCACCAGATCTCTGTAATAAATCAGAGCATTGGAATGGACAGGATTACAAATTACGAGCAGAAAATTTATGATCATGAGATTGCAACAGATTCTAACACTGGCGCCAGACTATGGTTACTTGAAGAATTTTTACAATTTTTTTTTGCATTTTAAATGATTTAATAATTAAAACTGAATGAAACCAGTTCTTAACAGCACCAGCAACCCATATTGCAGGAGAATGTAGACAGTATCCCAGAGTATCTTTACTTTATTAAATTGGTAACTGTACACTCCTCAGTCCTGTCTGACTTGCAGTAATTCTTTAGTTCTGTGACTGATGTCATTCAGAATGTGTCATGAAACTTTGTTCCTGGATTTAAGGTTGCAGTCTCAAGTCTCCTAGTCTCAGTTTTTGGATATTACAGTCTTTACTGTAACACTGACTGTAGCAAGAAAGTGGGTCTTTAACAAAGTGAATGCAGCAGAAGAGAATTGACCCACTCAAAATGGTACAACATTCTTACCTTTGTGACCTGACATCACTCCAGTTTTGACTGTCATTATCTGGTAAAATCTGACTCATTGCTTCTAGTGTTCTGTTCAGTTTTTCTTCATTCTGCATTTCACCCATATGAAAGGGAAAAAATTACCATCAGTGAATCTACTCCATTTACAAATGATGGTAAAGTTTACCATGTACTTTCATAAAAACAAAAAGCAGTTAACGTGAACTGTTGCATGTGCTTTTAATGAAGTAGTGTCAACCTTTGTGAAGTAATGGGATCTTTTCTGAATTTGATAAATGACAGGGTTCTCCATTTATGACTAAATGCTAGCTTTAACTTCTAGTACAAGTAATAAGCTCTTTTTTTCTGCCAAGAGAAATTTACTTTTGAACATTTAATGATCAAAATGTTCCAGCACGAGAGGCTGAATGAACTATTCTAGACCTAAAAGGTATAGAATTTATCCATGAGAAATGCATATCATTATACTAAACAATAAAATCATTTTGTTCACATATAGTTCCCAGACTATCTGGCTATCTGGCTATATAACTGCTCACCAAAAGAGGGCAAGTAAAGTTCAACTTTTGCTTCCATGTAGTTATGCAGATTCAATGACTGATGATTACTTACTTAACCAGAAAGCCCAAAGGCTTAGTGATTCCTTGCCGAATGGGGATGCTTTGTTGCACTGAGGTTTATCCCTCAAATTAATCTTTCTTGACCACATCATTTTATGTTTTAACAATTTGACCTCTGCTGACCTCACATAACCTATGAACCCCACCAAATATAACAAAAAAGAAAATCTGAAGTGTCTTGAAAGGGATTCAACTCCAATGGATCTTGGATCTTGAAAATTCTTGGAAAATTTTGCTTTTTGACCTCTGGTGACCCTTGATGACAATCTTAGGAATACTTGGGATATTCTGCTGTTTGACCTCTGGTGACTCCTGATGACTATCTTGGGAATTCTTGGGAAATTTCACTTTTTGACCTCTGGTGACCCCATATCATGATCTTGGGGTATTTTGCTTTTTGACCTCTGGTGACCCCATATAACAACCTTGGGAATTCTTGGGAAAGTTTGCTTTTTGGACTCTGATAACTCCAGATGATGATCTTGGGAATTCTTGGGAAATGTTGATTTTTGACCCCAGTGATACCAGATTACAATCTTGGGATTTCTTGGGATATTTTGCTTTTTGACCTCTGGTGACCCCATATAACAATCTTGGGAATTTTTGCTGTTTGACCTCTGGTGACCCCGCATAACAATCTTGGGAATTCTTGGGAAATTTTGCTTTTTGACCTTTGGTAACCCAAGATGACCTTTGACCTCCACCAAAAACAATAGGGTTCTTCCTTACATCATGACAAATCTATAGACCAAATATGAAAAGTGTCGGTCATTCCTATCTTGAGTTATCATGATTATGAGCTTTTCAGCTTTTTACCTCCAGTGACCTCAAATGACCTTTGACCTTCACCAAAAACAACAGGCTTCTTCCTCTCAACATGACAAATCTATGTACCAAATATGAAAAGTGTCGGTCATTGCTATCTGGAGATATCGTGTTTACAAGCCATTTACAAGGTTTTTGCAGTTTAACCTCTGGTGACCTCTGGTGACCTCAGATGACCTTTGACCTCTACTAGAAAATAATCAGGTTCTTCCTCTCAACACGACAAATCCATACAGGCCACTCCTATCTTGAAATATCGTGATTTCAAGGTTTTCGGTCTTTGACCTCTAGTGACCTCAAATGACCTTTGACTTCCACCAAAAACAATAGGATTCTTTCTCTCAACATAACAAGTCTATATACCAAATATGAAAAGTGTCTGTCATTCCTATCTTGAGATATCGTGATTAACAAGCTTTACAGCTTTTTAACTCCGGTGACCCCAAGTGACCTTTGACCTTCACCAAAAACATCAGGGCTCTTCCTCTCAACATGACAAATCTACATACCACATATGAAAAGTGTCGGTCATCCCTATCTCGAGATATCGCGATTACAAGGTTTTTTGGTTTTTGACCTCTGGTGACCTCAGATGACCTTTGACCTCTACCAAAAATAATCAGGTTCTTCCTCTCAACACGACAAAGCTATACAGGTCACTCCTATCTTGAAATATCGTGATTTCAAGGTTTTCTGTCTTTCACCTCTGGTGACCTCAAATGACCTTTGAACTCCACCAAAAACAATATGATTCTTTCTCTCAAGATGACAAACCTATATATCAAATATGAAAAGTGTCCGTCATTCCTATCTTGAGATATCGCGATTACGAGCTTTTCCGCTTTCTACGTCCGGTGACCTCAAATGACCTTTGACCTTCACCAAAAACAATAGGGTTCTTCCTCTCAACATGACAAATCTATATACCAAATATGAAAAGTGTCGGTCATCGCTATCTCAAGATAGCGCGATTACAAGCCATTTACGAGGTTTTCCCAGTTTAACCTATGGTGACCTCAGATGACCTTTGACCTCTACCAAAAACAATAGGGTTCTTCCTCTCAACATGACAAATCTATATACCAAATATGAAAAGTGTCGGTCATCCCTATTTCAAGATAATGCGATTACAAGGTTTTCGGTTTTTGACCTCTGGTGACCTCCGATGACCTTTGACCTCCTCCAAAAACAATAGGGTTCTTCCTCTCAACATGACAAATCTATATACCAAATATGAAAAGTGTCGGTCAATCCTATCTTGAGATATCGCGATTACAAGCAGCGTCACAAACACACATACACACACACACACACACCCACCCACACCCACACACACACATACACACACACACACGACATCACCATCGCATAGATTCCTTGCCTGCCTACGGCAAGGAATCAAAAAGGTCTATTTGTATAACAAACTGACATCTGAAAACTCCTGGTTTCCATTTCTAATTTAGGAAAGTAAGACTTCTGTTGATCAATAATCAACCTGATTAGCGTATTAAATGTTTTGAACAAATCTTCCAGTTTGTTGATAAGAGTAAAAATGTATTCTGTATAGAAATGTTCACATAAATTTCTCATTTTAGGGATATGTCCTGACAACAAGGTTACAAGCATTTCATGAAAACAACACTCCACCATTTTTGCCTATTAAACTTTCAAAATTGCCAGATAATTAGTTTGACCTATTTTAGTTTTAATGTCCTCCTAGCCAATCTTCCAGCAGGTAATCTGTTTGGATAGGAGGCTATGAGGCACAGCAAAAGAGACAGAACACTTTTTTGTTTTGTCAATCAAAGTTTCTGACTTTTCTTTAATTAGAAAAGAGGGGAAACTATTTTCCAGGTTGTATCTGATTTCTAAGATGCCTAAGAACTCTAACTGTGTAAACCTTACCACTTGCTTAATTTGTTGTCTAGATAAGTCTGCAAATGATTGAAACATTAGAAAGGATATCACTATGTTATAATGGACAAGATTTAAGATGTGAATGCAGTTCATATTTTACGCAAAACAAGTTTTAACCGAGCAGGTAAAGGTTGTCTTACCTCCCTATGGCAATCAGCTGTTTGTCTTTCTGCTACCAGAGAATGTTTTTTTCTTCTCATTCTGATCAAACTTTTCTTCAGTCTATCAACTTTTATCTGTAGAGTTTCACTCTTACTCTGATTCACTGTGACTTCTGATTCTAATTTACTGCATTCAGCTCTGTACATTCTAAAAGCAAACAAAAAAGATGTTAAACAGAGATTCATTCTACAGGACAAAGGTGAGAGATGAGTGACAAAACACAAAACTGCGAATACATGTGCATTAGTCCTCCTTATGAGCAAGAGTACAAAATTTACCAACTATCATCCACTTTTCAAATTATCTATGAGTGCCAGAGAACATCTTCAAAGGCAAATGCAGTAAATCCAATTTGAATAAATGCACCCTGGAATTTGTGTAAGACTCTTTTTAATCATATGACAGTATTTTTGTCACTGAATTGTTAAATCTATACAGATTCACTCCTTCATTCACTATTTTAGGGTTTGGGTGAGACTGTGTATTCCCTTTAAATTCAAATATGTTACATTTTTTCAACCATGTAAGAAAGGAGACAAAACACATAAAGTACATATCAGACTGCCCATCTGGCTTCATTAATCTCTGACATTTAAATAAAATTACCCTGACTTACCATCAACCAAACAATGGTCTGTAAAAATTTTTCACAAAAAATCTTTAAAAACACTAATGTCTTTTACATTTGTGTAGTGCATTGGTGCCTCAGCAACTTTTTGAATAAGGTACTTTACAAGTCCTCATCATCCAGACTGTCACTGTCTTCACTATTGGATTTAGGAGAGTGGAGACAGAATTTTTCCCCTGCATTGTAAACTTTTTTCTTATCAAACCCCCTTTTTTGATGGCACTCTGGGATTTCAACAAAATTCCACAGTTCAAAACTGAATTGTGTGAGTAATGAATAAAAACAAATGGGGTTAAGAAAAATGACCACAATTTATGACCTATGACAAACTCTACCTCTAATGGAGGAGGACTAAAAGCATAAGACTGTGAAGACAAAGAAAAAGACTGAATTACATCTACCCCAACAATAACTGCAGTCTACAACTCGTCTAAATTTCCTGTAAAATTTGAAAAAAAATCTTGCTTCAACACAACATTTTGTTATTTAAGTGCAATATGAGAAACATAACTGCTGTGACAAAATTTTTTAATTACCTTGCTTCATGCTCAGCATCTGTCAATCTCTTCTTTATTATAGCATTGCTCTCTTCCAACTCAGCAGAAGTCCTCCTCAAGTCATTGACCTGGAAAGATTTATTCTTTCTTAAAATTAAGTGACAAAGAATTCCTATTACAATGGTGTAACAACCCAAAAGTTAGTCTCAAAGTACACCTCAGCATTTAGTTTTAAACTGTCATACATGTATTCAGATCATTGATGACCATCGAATGATTTATACAACAACATTGTGTCAGGTTTTTTCTGATGACAAACACCCACACAAACACCAAGGTAGACAAAAATTACCCTAAATGCCACCTATACTATTTCTATGATACTGTTAAGCCTCAGCTATGAGACACACTCTAGAAGCCTTTAAGCTACAAATCATGCTGCAAATTTTTGAATGACTTAACACATCAAAACTCAGGAGGAAAACATCGTGGAGATTCATCATATTTGGCCATCACACATAGTACTGCATATGAAATCCAGGGTTTCCCCTAGGTTTTTGAGAGTGTGAGGTGGTATAAGTTCATGGGGATAATATGATGCCAGCTTTGGTACCATCAGTGAGAACTCAATACTTCCATAGCCAGTACAGTACAGGTGACAAGTATAGCAAATTTCTGTGAGGTGGTGGCCAAAAACTGTGAGGTGGCCGCCCCACAAAAAGAATGCCAGGGGAAACCCTGAAATCAATCTGCAAGTGAAGTCAAACTGACAAAAATTAAAAGCAACAAAATGTTAACCACCTGTTTTTTCCTCCCAAGAAATGCAACAGAAAGGTGTTTCTTAAAGTTTTACCCCAATATTAATATCAGAAAGTGAATATTAAACTTTCACAGCACCTTAAACAGGTCTGTACAAGCAGGGCACAATATCCATCCACATATAGAATTAATATTTCCTTTTTATAAATTTATGACTATCACCTCACCTCCAAAGTTAAACTCTTGGCCTTCTTTCTCTCATTCTCCTCACTCTTCTTCAGTTCTTTCATCCTTCTCATCTGAGACTGGAGCTCTGCAAAAAGCAAAAACAAATTACTTTGAAAAAAGTCAGAACATCAGGGCCAGTCTTAAACTGAGATAACTTGATTTTTGTCTATACTTTAACTTCTACATGGCAGATGCTAAATACAGATCCTTTGTGTAAGTTTAAACCTTGATCACATGATGTTCTTATCAGATGGAACAACTTAAACATGACTCACATTAATCCAGCATCAATGTCCCCAATCCACAAATGACATCATGCTAAGATTTATGCTTTTGTGGAAGAGCAAGAAAACATGTCAATCTCCTCTTTGAATGTTTAGGAGGACACAAACCTTTCTTATCTTCTTCAAGACACTGTGTTAGTTCCTCCATAGTAGTTGCATCTGTTGCAGTCTGAACACGTAACTGGTCTATCTCCTCTTGAAGCTTCATTCTAATGGAAAAAATAAATAAATCCATTGTTACAGTTATCTGCATACAATCAAAAAGTCTTTTTTCCTTTTTGAAACACCCATACTTTGAGGCAGTGAGCAAAATGCAGTTGAAACTCTACTGACAAAAAGCTGTAAATGACAAAAATTTTCTCCTAAAAGGGTCTCTTAAAGAATTCAACTGTCTGATATGAATATCTTTACCATTCAACCCTACCCCAGCACACCCACCCACCCCAATGGCATGGGAAGGAAAGAAAACCACAATCTACAACAAACCACTTTTCCTAGGTGTCTAAAGAGATTTGCTGTGATTTCTTTTACTTAATTCAGTTTATCCTTACACAGTGAATGCAATACAAACATACTAAATGCATGGAAATGTCCAGAAAACCAAAATTGTGTCTCACTTTTCTTGAATTAAGTCAGCTGTCCTCTGTTTGTAATAGGTCAACTCATTCCACACTGCATCTGAATTCTCTTTTTGTAAGGCTTTGGGAGCAGCCCGATGAGGAGTTTTCTTGGCTTTCAGTTTTCTTGAAAAAATAATTACAAAATATCATAAGAGAAAATAGGATAGAGAATAAAAGGTGACCTAGTTTATGAAATCACTATAACTACCATCATGATACCATAGGAAGTCAATAGTTGAAATACAGCTGTCCAATTCCATTCATAAAGATGTAAAGAACAAAGTTGTAGTGACACCGTTTAAAGGCCGCCCCATCCTACAGAATATTTTGTTATGATTTTGTTCCTACTGTGATGCACCAAAGAGCAGAGGACCGTTGGCTTGGGGAAGAGGGGTGAGCACAATTCAAATATACACCTTAAAAGGTATATTATTTACAAAGACTGGTCCTGATTCTTGACAATTTATTTGATGCTTGGTTTCCAGGGGAAAGAAAGAAAGAGTCAGTTTGAGTCACACAGGTGGGACATGATGACTGGTTATGTAGATGTTGTTGTGACTATAAGTTCTTACTGGTTATTTCTATATCGTTATATCCAACCCTACAGGGCAGAAAGAATTAATATAGATCTTGTCTTTGTTAGCTTCTAATTTCAAGTTAATACAAGCGTGGAATCAAGATCAAGCCTGCAAGGATAGGTCCTTACAGAGGCCACTATTATTGATAGTGGGAATGCTGAACCCTGACTGGGTGAGAGTTGATATGTTATATAAAACATCAACAATAATAAGAACTTTGAATGGGCCTGTCAGTGGAACAAGTTAGATTTGACATGGCTATATAAATCATTACAATACAGTAGTGGGTGACTCTGCCAGATTGTTTAAATATGTCAGACAAGAGTTGTAACCAAATCACTCTCTTTGCAGTAAGTAAACTAGAGCTTTTTAGTGACTAGAGTGAAGACATTGACTGGGGTAACCATCTTATTTCAAAAGGGTAAATTCTCAAGAATTTGTCAAGCTTTGGAAGTTTCTCAATCTAGTCTTCCCTTGAACAGAATTCTGGAAAGAAGTGATTGGTGGAATCATGTAGGATGTCAGGAAAGCTGACATCTTTGTAAAAGAAGCAAGTTTCATTGCTAAGCTAAAGCCTTAGAAAGGTTTATGAGGACAGCAATTGTTTGTCCAGCAGTTAATTGCCAAACCTAACTTGTGCCATGCAAGTCATTTTATTTCAATATGAAAGATAATTCCTGGAAATCTTCTCCCATGAAGGTTAAGAAAAAGGTGTAAGGATGAATTTTTTGTATGGTTTTGAAAATTTATTGTGCATCTTTTGGTGATTTTGTTGATGTACTCTTTCACTGGAAGCACTAGAGATTATTGCCTTGAACATATGCGAAAAAGTCCGTAGGGTACACCAAGAACAAATAACTTCCTCACTGAGTCATAAGTATTTGGAATACTCTGCCTTACGGACCATTCATGACTAAGACCCAAATATCATTAGAATCTGATACTGTATTGGAATTGAATGTTATAGTACAAATCAGAATATATCAGATTACCAAAAAGAGAAAAAAAAAAACAGTTGTATTAAGGATGTCATGTACCAATGTTGCAAACAGGGTAACTCATTTTGCACCAGAATATGGTTTCAAATCTCTACACTTACATGTTTGTACATCAGAATTACAGCAAAAAGTATGGATAACAATGTAACAGAAAAACCTGAACAGACTTGTGAACAAAATCTGCATTTCTCTGTACAGTGTGTTCATCACCCTTACTGCTTTGCAGCAAGAAACAGACCTGAGTAATGTATAGGGATTGCAGGGCTACAGTTTCAAAGTAAATGGTCAAGGCACTAATTTCATGCTTGACCTGGCTGAGTGTAAGTTGAGTTTATATGTAAAGTAACACAGTTTGAGAGCAATTGTGAGCAACCAAAGAGGCTGTTCACACAACTTGGCCTCACCAAGATTTATCTTCCTGACCTCACTGAGATTACATCTCCTTTGTTAAACAAAAAAGTTTTGTTAATCTGACTAGACAGGGTTTGAAGCCTCTGGGCTATTTCTCTCAGAAGAGGGAAATTACACTTTTACTGTAACAGTGGTATACAGGAATGAACACACTATGGCATTTCTACATATATTTAATTCACAAAAAATATCACATTACAGCCTACCTCAGGGGATAGAATACTGAATGACATTAGAATTTTCTAACTTTCAAAGGGCAGACACATTTGAATCAGATCAAAGATCAGCCCTTAATTGTGAAAAATTATCAGCCATTGAATACATTACATTGCATCAAAAGGTACTTAAAATGTACACAATGATGACCGAAAAGCGTCATATTTGAGCTGGGAAAATTGCTCATCAACCAATTCTGCTGATGAGCAATCCATGCAGTATCACTTTGATGTAATCCTCACCACTTTCACTGGACTTCTGCATTGTGTTTTTTTTATGGGAGTAGTTTAAAATGACTCAGGTGTAACCAAACCTTTAGATTGTTATCTCTTCCAAGAGCATTAAAGAATTCACAGATAATGTGGAGAAGTCATTTTGTAACAAGGATTTAGGGTCTGTAAATGTTCTTTCCTTTTTACAATGCCTTTAATGCAGACTTTAACCTCAAAGATCCTTTATGCCACTCAAACAAATTATAATTTGTAAGATTATAATAAATATGTAAAGATAACCAACCTCTCATGCTCTTCATATGTTGTAATCTGTTCTTTCAAAACACTGTAAGCTGACTGCAGAGACTTGAGTCTACTCAAACGGCCATCGTGGCTCTGCCGCACCTGGGCTAGTTCCTCTTCCTGTCAAAAACAGAGCAGTCAGACTGACACCGTCCATGCCAATTGGTATCATGATAAATTATATTTTTAGCAAACTTCCATCCTTTTTATATTTTTAACTTATTATTAAATAGTCACATCTACTTTATGAAAATTAATAAACTGAAAATGATTGCAGAATATAGGTGAACTTTAATGCTAGATCAATTTCTACTAAACTTTGAAGTTGAATACAAAAGTCTCTCCTTAACCACACAGCACACAGCACCTTTCCCAGTAAGTTATATGTTATACATATAATATGAGTCTAATGGTGAGATAGCAAACCTTGAGAAGTAACAGTTTCTTAAGGTCTTTCACTTTCTGTTCTAAATGAGAATCCTCAACTTGTTTGCTAGCAACAGAAGATATTTTATATTTCCTGACAAGCTCATCATCAATTGAAAAGTAGGCCCTGGACGGTGATGACGATATCTCAGAAACACCTCTCTTTATGGCATCTGTCAAAGATGACTTCTGCAAAGATAACATAAAGAATAAAGATTAGTGGGTAGTATCCAGGCACATCTTTCTGGTAAAACTTTGCATGAAAGAGCAAAGAGCATTATTACATACATGGTAACGTGGTTGGGTGTTTGGAGTTGAGTTTAAGCTTACATACTCTACAAAGGCTTTGATATGTAATCTATATCATGTTTTTATACAAAATTTCAAACTGAGTGTACATCGGGCCATTTTGTGTTTCAGTTTGTTCCTTACTAAAACTATGTACCAAAAGACCTAGCCACATGGTTCCAATGATTCATGGCAACAAAGTGACAGAGTTAACTATTTGATACAAAGACCATAACTCCTTTTATATAACACCTTATTTATTTCTCTACATTTGATTGGAGTATTGGTGGCCACATACCATGGGTGATTCGGCACTATCATCACGGTCGTGTGTTATCCATCGTGCAATAGTCTAGTAGAACACACGGTCGTGCAATAGTCTAGTATAACACACGGCTTTGACGTCACAATCACTGCGCGCAAGTACAAACTATGCCGCAACTCAATAAATCAACGCAGCTTTGGGGAGCACATTGCATACCGTACGTAGCAGACACGTAGCTAGCAAACGACAAACCATGGAGCACGGACAAACGCCAAAACACAACTTTAACCAACGACTAGATAAAGGCAACGTTAGATAGTTATAAGGTGTTATATAAAACAAATAATGAATGTTTTTCATTCGTGCGATAGTATGAATAATTTCATTCGTTGAAAGATTGAACGTTCTATTCAACTCGGCTTCGCCTCATTGAACAGAACGTTCAGTCTTTCAACTCATGAATTAATTCATACTATCGCACTTATAAACATTCATTATTTGTATAATATCTAACTTGTCATGCATTTCATTTTTCTTTGCACTCATGCACCACTTGTTTGCAATACTATTTATTTCATTGCATTATGCATACCATGTCAAAAATAATTCACTGTAGTTTCATAAACAAACAACACAGTTTTTGTGGCTATGAATACTGATGACTTGCAGGGTTGAAGTTCTTATTAGTCATATTTTCATCTACAGTAACTTTCTCCCGGAGAACCAGCTTACAGCACTGACTGACTCTACACTAAAATCTAGCTTATATCATTGGAATCTGATTTACAGTGCTGACTCAGTACTGGAATGTGACTTACAGTGCTGACTCAGAACCAGAGTCTACATTCACTGACTCAGTGCTGGAATCTGATTTACAGCACTACGTACTGGTTCGAAAATGGAATTTGACGTAAACACTGACTCACTCAGTACTGGATTCTGACTCACAGAGGGAAAAAGCACAAATATTGAAATATCCTTGTTTTCATCTCACATTAATACTTCTGACTACCCAATATAGATATCACTACAAAATATGCATATCAAAACATGTTGTTAGCTTATAGAAATGTAATCACACAGACTGTCCACCCATTCAGGGTTTTACTTCTTCTGAAACTTGTCCCGTCTTCCCGAACTACACACTGACTTGCCACAAAAGATCAGCCTGTAAATAATGACTATGCTAAGTGCAAGTTGGTCGCAAACCATGTTTGCCTTACTTGTCAAAGATAAATGACTTTTACCAAGCATTTGAAGTTTCCACAACATTCTCTAATATTTCCACAACGAAAAGTGACCACCCAACCACGTTCATTTAACTAACGAATGCATCTGTTATTATTCCTCAGGTCTTACCTTTACTTTCCACAACAAAAAGTGACCACCCAACCACATTCATTTAACTAACGAATGCATCTGTTATTATTCCTCAGGTCTTACCTTTACAGTATCTTCCACATCAGCTGAAGTTAGTCTGTTTGGGGAATATCTGAAGAAGGAAAAAAAATTAAAGACAAATAAGGCATTAAAGTAGAAGTACATTTCAAATTTTAAAAACTTTAGCTTGTTATAGGTGATGAAAATACAATCATTGGTGTCTCATTCACAGCTTGTTCAATGGCAGTAATACAAAATGTTGGAATGTTTATTTATTAACTTTTTTTTTTTTTTGAACAAAGATGATTGTGCTGCCATTCCTCTACTATTTAAATCACTTGATTGCATTTTCTTTTAAAGGATGGTTACATGACCTTGACAAATGACTTTTTTTCTGTCTAAACATTAAAGAAATAAAGGTAAAAGTAAGACTTGGATGTGGTGAAAATTTAGCAGACATAAAACACAATGACATCTTGTTCTGTTTCAATCTCCACACTGTTAAAGAACTTATTTTCAAAACATATTTGGAGTCAACTTTTTTATCTCAAGACTTAATGCAGCAAACGATTTTATACTTCTAAAAACTTGCAACAAAAAATGCAACAAAAGGTGAAGTTAATTTAGAGATTTTAAAGACTGCTAGTAATTGAAGCAAAGTGAAAATGGCACCACCAGAGTGCTAACAATACACTGACCTTTCAACCCAAGGTTGTTCATCTTCATTTGATATATGACCTTTGACCTCTTCTCTGACTGACCCAACTTGTACCTCAGCATCTGCAGTGATCACTGATACTTCCTCTTGTTGTTTTCTCTCTGCTATGACCTTCTTCAGTGCCTCTTCTGATGTCTTCACTGCTTCAAACCTTCTCTGCAGCTCTTTATTGACCTTCAGGGTAAAATAAAAGTGTATTCATTAAAAAAGTAAACTAGACAGTTTCATACAACAGAATTGAGCAGAATGCCCACAGACCAAAACATATAAAAGCTACGTTAATTATACTACTGAATGGTCCAATTCAGAATATAAGGTGACAACAATTTACCTGACAAGAAAAGCAAGGATTCTACAGGAGATGTGATAGTAGCTAGACTTAGATGGTGATAACACATAATTTGGAGACTTTAGTATTTAGTAATGACCAGAGCGGCAATTATGAACAAAATATTAATTCTAAAATATCCACTGTTTGTGGTATGCATACACCTATATTTAGTCACTTTTTAATATATGTTGTAATACCATACTTGAAACACAGAGTCTTTGTGCTTGTAAATTTATCATATTTACTTCCTTTTGGACTACATAAACCCTGGCAATTTTGCACCACATTTAAGCACCCTCTATATACTTCCATTTAATCTAGAAAGAGATGATTTGAATTTCTAAAATAAACCTAATTTCTTGGCATGTGTTGTAGACACAGAGATGCCATTTGTTTATCCCCAGATTTTCAGGATGTGCACATATGCAGTGGAGATCGCAGAGAGGCATACTCTGGACTTAAACTGAGTAATACATCCAAGCCTAAATACTAGCTACCTTGTATTTCATTTCAGCTCCAACAGTGTCATCAAATACAGTATTTAAATGACTTACTGCTTGGTAATTTGAAGCTTCAATCAGGTGAGCATTTTCTTGATTCTTCAGCACTGAGAAAAGAACACACTAAATTTTTGTGAAATGAATTTTTAAACATGTTATGTGAGAATATAAAAGATGATGAATCCATGAAGACTTGCCAACAAAAGATAAAAATAATTCAGTGCAACCTCCTATTAAATGTAGTAACATAAAAGGATAAATTAAGGTTTGTGAATGGTCACACCATTAGACCAACAACTTGTGTTTCTGACACAAACTCTGACAGCTTTCTAAAACTTCCCACTGACCAGGCTGCAACATTTCATGAATACCTTAAAAAAAGTACTGTAATATGCATCTGAAGACTGGGATTCTCCTTGCAAGCACTAATTTTACTCCAAAATTTCAGACGTATAAAACTTGTTTAATTAATTGTTAATATCATTCCTGTTAGGTATTGTATTAAAAATCTCTTGCTTTAAAAAAACAGAAATGACTTTCCCAAGAAACTAAATCAGTGCTCTGCCACTGCTGGTCGGCACCAATCAGGACTGATCAAGATGCAGAAATGCCGACCACCACTAAACTCAGAAAGTGCTACTTTCAACAAGCACCAAGTTAAGACAACATAATAAACAGAATAGTAAATCTTGCTTTCCAGGATACGTGACACTTTCCAGCCCTGCATGTTTTCCATCATGCTAAAATTCCACCACAGCACTAATGATCAACTAGTTTAGACAAAAGTGTTCACCATTGTAAAACTGGGATGTATAAGTTTGGTGTAATTTCTTGTCTTCATTTGGAAGAAACTTTTGTCATCTTTGGAAAGGTATCTCCCCAAACTATTTAGTGTGTAGGACACCACATCTTATATTTGGACCCTAGTTACAGACCCAGGAAAAGAACTGCTCTCAACCCTAGACAGACCCATGCTAAATGACTTTAATAGTCTGTCAGGACTGTGGTAAATCCATAGGAAAGAAGAGAACTTTATACTTGACTGAGTTTCTGCTTGCAAAGTTTGTAGTTGGGTGATGACTTGTAGCTGCTGTGAGGTGTGGTCTAGTGTCTGTTGATAGTTCCTCCTTAACTCTGCATGTTTCTTTCTGTCAAATAAAGTTAAACATGTAGGCTATTCAAGGAATGTTCTCTAGGTATAAATGGTAAACCAAACCAAAAGGACTGTGAATTACATTAATGGACCTACTAATGATGGGCTGGGGTCCAACTCTGAGTGATCCATGAAACATGTAATAAGGCTTGAAGATTCAAATCTTGAAATTATTCAATTTACTTACTCAACTTTTAACAACCATGACTCAAAAACGGTCATAACCTCTCTTACATCAAGACAGTTATCCTAGTATTTCACAATTAACATAATATTCCCGAGTTTTTCTTGACCCTTTCTCAAATCCTTCCACAAGAAAACAGTTACAGTTTGAGTTCTTAAAACAGCAATGACATTCAATCCATGCATACAACTTAAGACAGGGTCCCATCTACACAATCCATCAAGCAAACTTTGAACAAAGCTGAAACACCAGTAGCATGGTAGGACACTGCAATCAACTTGGAAACCACTTAAACTGTTCGAGTCATTCATTTTGAAAGCAAGTAAGACAATGTTCTATTTCAAGTACGTTTCCATGTTCGACTTTTCCATCTGCACATTTGTTGAAAGTTAACTGTTTATTCAGTTGTGGAGACTGGAACCATGACAGTTCACCAGGGGGAGGGAAAATACTGTTAAGCATGCACCCTCTTATCTCAATTAGCCTGGTTGGCCAAGGGACATTTCTGATCCAAAAATTGTAATAAAGCAGGAAGTAATATTACCACAAGTGAGAAAAGTAAGATGTTTGCCTGTTAAATACCCACACATGTCTCCAGCATTGTCTTTATATTCAGTATATGTATATTGATCAGAAAACAGGTAAAACCTTCCAAATTTAAAATCTCAGTAATAACCAGAGTCTTTTTTCATTTTCTGTCATTTCAGGGCAAGTAAAAAAAAAAATCAGGGCAGGTGAATTCTGGGTGATACTTGCATGAGCAGGTAAGTTATTTTTAGAGTTATTGTACAGACATGCAAATACATGTCATTAGGCAAACACATTTTTTCCCAATGATTACTAAAATTCCTTAAGTAATCCCTGATCTTTTTTTTCTGATTGTCTCAACCAGTTTTTTGAGTGCCTCTTGACTGGACATATGGAATTCATTTTCCAGAACTACCAGAAATAATGGAAACTCCAGTAGCCCTAAATTAATCAATTAAGTAAACTAAAATAGTCTACTTGAGTTTATCAAGTTCCTCTTCAGCTATTGCTGCTCTCCTCTTCCACTGAGTGAGATTCTGTTCTGCTTGTCCTAACTGCACAGCTGCTCTAGAATGCTGTCAAAAGTAAGAAATTTGGTTCATTACAATTCAAGCAAAAAAGGGAATGTGTATTGACTACCAAACATTACCAAAAGTTTTACAGACATTTCAAGCCATTTGCTCTCTCTAAATGGCTAATTAGAGAAAGTTCCAGCGAAATATGTGCTGGAATTAAGTAAGTTGCTCAGTAAATTATCATAATATAAAGTTATAAGTCTAATCTGCACCCGAGTGATTGAAAAAAATTTACACTGAGCAAAAAAACACAAAATAATAGATTCAAAACTGTAATTTGGTTGTTTGGAAATACACAATATTAGAGTTTGTATAACTCACCTCCTCAGCTGCTTCTTCTGCGCTGATTCCAATTCCATGAATATCTTTCTCCATTTCCTGACAAACACCAAAATGAAAAAGTGAGGAAGAATACAAAAAACATATTGTGCTTCAAGGGTTTCATATCTAACTTTTCTTCACAATAGCCAGGAGTTTGTTGCTTTAGGAATAATCAGAAAAGACAAAACCCCTAAATGAACTGTTTATATCATATGACCTACAAAACAGAAGACAGAGCATCTACAAGCTAAGATTAGGACCATTCCAGGATATTTCCTATGACATTGTATTTACAAGCTATTCACACATTGAACTACTAAATTTTGACTTCAAATAGCTAATAACCACTACTGCAAACATCAGGGTTACTCTTTTCAATATGGGATATTCACATGATGCCTCAGGGAGGCAAACTACTTGGATTCACATCAATCACAAGTTACTACTTTAAAATCTCAAACTGTCTAATTTCTTTTTGACAGCTAACTACTGTAGAGTAGTAAGATTTCATATTACCTGCCCAAGCAAGGAAAGCCTTCAAGCCCTAACCAACTCTGCTATTAAAACCAATCTATATTTTGCATAAGACACATGTCCACAGCTCCTTCACTGAGACATCCCACTCCCAGTCTGGTGGCGCATGGACGTCTATACACAAACATATGACCTGTACATAAAATATGCAATTATCACTTCATTGGTTTCTCTTCTCACCAAAGCAAAACTTTTTCTTCAGCAAATACAAATACAACATTCATCAAAGTAAAACAAGTACCTTAATCTTGTCCATAAGCATTGCATTCTTGTCTTCAATTGCTGATAGTTCCAGCTTATGCTGCTCTATAATTTCAGATAATTCTTTATTCTCAAGACTCAGCTCTGCAGGAAATCACAAAAATAATAAATTTAATAACCAAAATAAAATGTGAGACTTTCAACTCAAAATCAGAGTAAACAGGATTCCTTTACTATGTCCTTCAACATTCCAAGACAACAATATAAACAAGTAAATATAAACAGTAAAAAATACTGACTACAGTGGAGAGAAACCCCCAACCCCCTCCCACCCCCACACTTTATCTTTCCCTAGTGGGCTAGTCATGAACATGTATAACCTTACTTTGATACAATCAAACACTGTCTTTTATGATTTTCAGTATGACTGTATAATCTTGTGAAAAACAAAATTATAGGGGCTATGTATTTCCACTGACAAGAAAGCAATTAAGGCAAAAATCTGTAAAAAAACAAGTTTGCAGTAAGGATTCAAGATGAAAAAAATATCCCTGAATTTTATCCTTGTTGCACACACAAAATTGCATGTCTCTACCTAATGAAAAGTGCATTGAAGAAACCTTTAAAGAGCATTTATGGTCTAATACAGATCTATATAAGTACTAGAGAACTTACTATTATTCTCTTCTTTCAGTTGCCTTATCTCAGTGTTACTTCCTGTCCTAGCATCAGCAAGTGCTGCCTCCAGTTTCTCTTTCTAATGGTAGGCACAGAAAATGAAATCAGTCTGATAATTTTTATCTCTGCATTAAATTTTATTTCTCATCTTGAGGGGTTGCAGCATCATCACTAATCTCCACAAATTGGTACACTTTCCTGAGAATACCTTAACTTTACAAAAAGGGAAGTTTAATATATATACACAAAAATCTGTTGCCTTTCTGACTGCAAATGAAAATTTCCCAATCACCATTATCACCATACTGGTATGTTTGAATGAACTACTTGTCATTACATCATCAACCAAAACAAAATGAAAGGAAATAGCAACCATCCAATCTCAATAAAAACATATCATAAACTTTTGCTATATTCTCTTAGGAAAGTTTACTCCGTAAGTTTCTACCATATAAAACACCATCTAAAATGTAGAAAGATTAAAAATTGCAAAACAACCTTTGGTGGGAGAAATTTCCCAGTGACCTCAACTGAAACTTCTAGTAAAAATTTATTCAGTTTTAAAGAAAGGTAACCAAAAGAGCTGCTTTTCTCATCAATTATAAATAAAAGAACTTTCTACAGGCCACTTTTAGGCACTCAGAAAAAAGTGTGTAGCTTTTTAATGAGCTGCCAAACCTTTGAGGTATGACATTAAAGCAGTATGAATTTTTATGATACCCTAAACCACTCTCAAGATATGTTTATCAATAGTTTGACCAGTTTTGAGATTAATTACTACAGCTATGCTGCAAAAATAATGACTGAGAGTGTTTGACAGTGTAAGAAGTTCTTCTGTTAACCCTGTTTATCCTTTTAACCTTACATACTGTCCTACTTTTTTACCAGTAAACAGGCAATCTGAAATGTGCTGTTGACATTTTTCAAGCAGATAACAATTAATTCCAAAATACCCCCTCCCCCCGGAGGTTATCATTATTAACATTGTCCTTGAAATGAACGATGGACAAAAATGACAACAAAGATTTTGTGAATACCCCTCCATCCATGCCACAGATTTGCATATTTATTTCATATTCATGACGTACATAAAAAAAACAGAAATTATTTTTAACATTTAGTCAGCTGGTATCACACTTATTTAATGACCTGAGCAGTGAGCACTTCAAATCAGACAGTAAAGTATCCTGACAGTGGCATATCAAGAATTAAGCAGAGGAGGAGAGCCTCTAGATTACTAGTAGTCAAGGAGATATCCTCTAAACTCCACAATTTTGAAAGCTATTAAAGCAGTTTTTAGATATCCAGGCAACGCTGAGAGAGGCCATGGCTCAATGTCCCCCACCCCACTCTGGTATGGTAGTGTATCCCCCTCCATCAGAAAACAATGCTTTTTTCAATCCATGGGGGGGGGAGGGGGAGAAAACCATCAAATTAGAATTTTTGTAAAATATTTACCTCTTGATTCCATATTACAATTTCTACATTCTTTTCCTCCAAACCTTTTTCAAGTAGGTCTTTTGTATTCTGAAGTTCTTCGATTCTATTGAAAAATGGAAAGGAGCCTAGTTGAGTCAATTCTGAAGGTCAAATTAGAATTTACCACAAAACATTTATGGATACTGTGTCATTCTTGCTCCCTAGACAAATATTATTGAGACAGTACACTCATTTCAAAAATATAACTATGACTATGCTACATGTATGAGCTTTAAATGTACTGAAAACCACTGCAAAAGAATTTAAGGAAAATTACTTTATACCTTGTTTTGATAAAATTTTAACAAAGTAATATGTCCCGGCCATTATGTATGGTACCTCCTGTGATATCTCAAATTAAACAATGATAAGAATTTCACATATCACAGACAGGTCTATCACTGTACAAAATACATGTAGGAGACAAGGGATTTCCCCCACAGCAGACAAACTTGTTCTCAGAGGGATGTTGAGGAGGGCAAACTGCCAAACCAAAAAATGTTACAGAAACTGAAGTCCTCCATCGACATACTGTATACTATGAACTAGACAGATCTAAACACACTGTGAGAGTTGCACACTAAAGGCTTGTTCTGTAAACATCTGAATGTGCATCCACTGGTTGTTCCTAATGTTTTGAAACCTATGGTGCTACAGTTGTTAAGGGCACTATTATTGCTCAACTGAGGCTGGGCGAACTGCTTGTACGACGAGGGTAATGTCATATATGTGGTCTCAGTTCAATTATTTGTGCTCCTTGGCATTCAGAACTTTCAGCTTAAAAAAGTTGAATTCAAGAAAGACAGTCCCTATAATACACTAGACAGTCAGAGATGTGTTCATATGGGAAAACTACCAACTTTTCTTTTAACTGATCCTCACAGCAAGTTTTAGAAAGCATTTTGTTACAGTCAAGATAATGTAAGTGGAGAGGGTCAATGAGGTCACCACCTCGCTATATGTGTTTCAGAATCAGCACCTCCTTTTCATTGATGCCCTCTGTCTAGTTCTCTATATGATGTCTATGAAGTCTTCACCTCCTACATAATTGCCAAAAAAAAAAATAGAATAACCCCAATGGAACTCAAAATAGCTCCTGAGAACGTTTTCCTCGCATGGGGGAGGGGGCATTTTTTCTCCCAAAACATTTTAAAAGGGCTACACTGCTAGTTGATGGTTTCAGATGATGAAATCATGGTGTTAATGACACTGGTTGTTCATCTGACCTTGACTGCACAGCAACTAATAGAGATAATGCTTCATATTTTGTCCTAACTTTTAAATGTACCATATTTACTCTAATAAATGCCGAGGGGCTGAAATTTTCTTAAAAGGGGGTGTTTATTAGGGTTGAGTTGTGAACTCAGATTTTAACCATACACTCCACCTTGCACACCTTGCAATATGCATATATTGCATTAATGGGGCTTAAGTACCATTTGGATTTTAATTTTTTCTTCCAACTTCCATGATTCCACCAACAAGATTAAGAACCAATGGAACATGTGAATAGTACAATTTTTTAATTTGTTCCCCATTTTTGGTCCTGTCAGCTGTAGAGTGCATGAGGGGTGATGAAGCAAACCAGATATCACAAACAATGCACTGAAATCAGAAGTTTACAAGTTAGGGTCAGGTACTTGTGGTATGAGTCTACCACCCAGTGATAATGTGAGTTTGTTAATTGAGCATTGCATATGTATAATCTGGGGAGGGGCAGGGTTTATCAGAGAGGGGGCATTTAATAGAGTACAGGTATTTAGTAAGTCAAAATGAGCTGGAAGAGTCACAAGTGAACAAATATTTTTGAAATAAACCTTTTACTTTCATGCATTGTAGCAACAAATGACAAAATACCTTTTAAGCTGCTCCTTTGTACCCTCAGCTTGATTGTTCAGAATCTGTATGAAACAATTCATCAAACATTTATAAACTATGGTGTAATATACATAAATACTCTGTGATGGCTGCATTATGATAGTAGCATAAAATTGATAATAGATTTGGGATATTTAGTTAGAAAGTTATGCGCAAAATGACTTCTTTCAGAACCAGAACTCTCAACCGCATGTTGCAACCATGAAGTGACTGACTACCAATCATGACTTTGTCTGAGATGGTGAGAAGTCTAAAGCAGGTTGCCCAACTCTACTTCAGAGTCATCACTTCTAGCCAGGAGTCAAGTCACAATTCCACCCTCCTTGGAGTAAAGATCCCAAGGAAATTTTATGTACTGAAATAAACATGCACAAAAATCATATTGCCAGGTTTGCATTCGTGTTCTTCTGCAGGTTTTAATGAAATATTGTAACAAACCAGTGTTCACATTTGGCAGCAGGATGATGCAATTCCCGCAATCTTCTCAACAATATTGCAAGTTTTAAAACCATGTGCAGTTATTTACCACACCTGTTGGGAAAACCTGATGGGAAAAATTAGACTTTTTATGTTGCAACTTAACAAATTCTCACCCTTGCACCATAAATCCCCCCTTCCCCCCCCCCCCCAAAAAAAAGAATATATTGGTGAAGAAATCCTCCCTCCCAAATTTTGGGACCTAATACTAACACTGTAACAAACCAGCTGATTCATCTCTTTCTTAATTTTATTGCTAATTTTCCCAACAGCTGATCCCTAAAATTCTTTGTCTTCCCGATCTGCGATTTAACACCTCAGTTGTCGAAAAGGCTGTTCATGCTGTTGTATTTATGCTACTTGTTAGGCTAGTAACAATCAACTCTGTAGTAGCTGATAGTACATGTTCCTGCACCAGTCAATCTGAACTATTGTACGAGCTTCTACTCCATTCAGTTGTGACTCATGATTCTGCAGTTCACCCACATCCAAAAATATTGGAGTTGCCCAAGTCCAATGGTGAGCCCATGGAGTCAAAAAGGGGACATTGTTAAAAAAAAAAAAATGGACTGAAATGGTCTAAAAGTATGGGGCAATCCAGGAATCCAGGAAGTCCTAGACTGGTAAAGGGGGTTCCAAAGACTTCTGTTCTCCCTCTGGCTAAAGCCATGCTAACAAAAACAATATCCCCCATTCCCACCATGATTTCCCCCCACCCCATCCTCACCTTATCTAATTCAGCAATCCGATCATCTTTGATATGAAGTATTTCAAGAACTTTTCTGTCCTTCATCTCAGTCTTCTCTTTTTCTCTGCAAAAAAGAAACAAACCTGCCACATCTTCAATTATCACTATAAAGTTTTAACTACGTATAAAAGTTACCCAGCAAGTTATGTTGTTACATAGTCAGTTTAGGCCTAAACTGTACATATATGAAGTGCTCAAAGAGTACATCAAGTGTTCTGACAGGAGTGCTTTAAACAGGTGATAACATATAAGAGTAAGAAATAGTTCAGATTTTAAAGTTTAGAGATTTTATTGCTTATTCAGCTACCACATTGAGCAATGTTAGGGGAATACACTAATGAACTTTGCTTGTAAAGGTGACTTCTGCCTTTCATAACTATGTGTCTTTCCATGGTATCAAAAAAATACATACACATCTAGCAAACTTGAAATACTCACAAGAGAACTCCCCTGTTAAAGACCAGACTCATTCAGTTGGGTGACCACCTTATGAAATGGGTGATTTTGACATCATAAAACCATGGGAATTTGAATGGCCTTGCTATTTTAAAACTTCTAATTGCTGACTAACATTTCCGTTGTAAAGATATCATCCATATTTTCACTAAAACTGAATGGATTTTAACATTTTAAAGTTCATTTTACTGCTAATTTATCTATGGAGTTCAATTAGTAAATATATTTGCATAAGTGTGATACTTAAAACAAAAAGTTTCTATGGATAAAAGTCCACTGTAGATGTGTAAGCCTCAAAAATTGTCATTGTCATCAAACTTGAAACTAAGAAGAGACATACTTGCTTTGTATTCAAGGGAGAAAATTCTCTTATGCAGCATAAACAGATTATATCACAACAAACTCTCCAAAGCCCCGTCTCCTTTCAAATATTACCTTTGCAGCACCATGCTAATAGCTTGGGTGACATCTGGGTTGGCTACTTGCAGTCGTTTCCATAGTGACCAGACAAATTCCTTGTCCGTCTGCAAGAACAAAGAGGAAACCGAGTGCTTACTTGTCATCTCTTACATTATGTCACTATTCAGTAGCTTTGTAAGTTTGAACATGGTTTGCTGTAAAGAAATGTGGACCCTCGACAAAGACTGTAGCATCAGAAAAAAAAACACTGTGCATGTAAATAAATCTTTCAGCATTTAATTTCACATCCATTCATTAAAAGATTTGAACAAACATTAAAACTACTCAAAACATTTCATTGGATGCTAAAACAACATGCTACACTTAAGGACTTTTGTGTTTGTTTTGTTTCTATAGGGTTGTTTTAGGTGGGGGTGGGGGCTGTTGTGAGATCCCCTGTTTAAAGAAGGCAATGGCAAACTAATCTTTCAATAGACCCTTTTCCAAATAGCAATTACAAAGAATTGTGGGATAGAGTTTGGTATGCGTCGTTTTTCGCCACAGTAATATGCCACTGACAAAAAGGACACATACCAAACTGTATCCCACAATCCTTTGTAATTGTTATTTGGAAAAGGGTCTATACTCGGTTGTTCTTCCTCATGGTACAGTATACTGTACCAACTTTGACAGTGAAATTTTCCTCTTTGCAGTGCTACCAGTATGTACAATACATCTGGCACGTACAAAAAGCAGTGCTGTCATAGGGATGAAAACTGCTGTAAAACCTACTTGAAGGGTGATCTTCTATGCCTTTCTTTGACTTGAAGAAGAGTATTGAGCAGTATTTTATTTATGAAAAGGTATTCAACAACCATATCATAAACTCTTTCATAAATTGTACAGGTATCATGTGCAGCACAGTATACTGAATTCATGATTATACACACATTTGTATGTACATTATATGCCCAATAGACCATGTGCAGAGACACCAGGCTGATGTCATTTTTGGAGGAAAACAATGATGCCGATGTGCACAAACGGTGCAGATTTCGCACCCACATTAGTAGACATGCGCACATATACGATGGTTGACAAATCAGCTGTCTGAATTTGTTGGTGTAACTTGTAATGATACAGTACACGCGTTTCCTCCAAACGAGGGAACACTTTCTGCTCTGTGACATCATATGCATAAGGTGTATAGAAAGATCCCATGAATGAGAAATAAACTGTTTATTACCTTACACTGGATGAGATCTTGCTGAAGAGACTGATTCTCTGCTCTCAGTTTTGCTAATTCTGAAAGAAATAATACTGTGGGAGTAAGCAACGTATGAATACAATAAGGAATCGTGGAATATGTGCACACCATGTGCAGGATTTGTTCGCTTCAGACGTCATTTTCATCCAGTTCTCAACACAACACTATTCAAGTTAGGCAACACAACATATTTTTGTCCTAAAGCTACATTTTTCACTTCCCTTCCATGATTCCAATTGCCTGAGCCCATGGCTTTCACCCAAGGTGAGTGTCTGAGATGAAAGCATTCTGGGCCAGTAGATATGACCATGATGTGCAAGACTGGATAATCTTTCATGCTTCTGCAGCTTCAATTCTGCAGAAGCTTGATTTTAAGTCTGTGTAAAAATTCCAATTTTACATCACCAATCAAAAATTACTTTGGAAAACCTTTGTACATCCCAGTTCCCTATACAGTGGCACACAACCTCAGCAGATCCATATACCAACCAGCTTTAACTGTGGTCAGAAATGGGGTCCCATTTGATCAGCAAAAGCAGTGATAGGGAACAGATATACAAGGAGTGTGACTGTCAAATGTCAATGGTTATGCCCTGGGAAAACCCTCAAATAATCATAATGATCCTTGGAGAATCCTTGGTAATTTCTCAGCAGAATCTTGTTGCATCCTCCCTTAGATTTTTTATAGGAACCATAGCCAAACCTTTATAGCGCCATCGTAAAATGTGTCACCAAAATGTCGGTTTTGTCAAAGTTTGAAGCAAAGCAATGCAGGACTCCTACAGTGGCAGCGAGAATCTACTCTAAGCCAACCTCAAATGTTCTGTCCATAAGTTTTAACAAAGTATAAGGCCTTTTGTCATTATTGTTACTCATAAGCAAGTCCAAGTACTACCTGTCTAGGCTGTCTGTGCCATGTTCACGCAATGTAAACACAATATGTACTGTACCCTTACCAGAGAGTCTCAAGTTCTCAACAACTTTGCAATGCTTGAATCAAATCCAGTTTTACATACTACTGAATAAACTGAAACTGTTAGGTTCAGGTCTAACTGCATTCATTACGTGATATCACCCTTACTCAAATCGCCCACCATTGAACAGTGCAAAACCTGACGTTCTGGGGGAAAAGTCGGGATTTTACATGATGTTCGCACCAACAGATTATAGCCTAAAACTTGGTAAAATCAATAAAAATATGATAAAACCTGATAAGTGTCCCAAAGGCTATAATCTGTAGGTGCGAACATCAAGTAAAATCCCGACTTTTCCCCCAGAAGGTCGGGTTTTGCACTGTTCAGTGAAAGGTGACTTGAGTAAGGGCGATATCACGTAATGTTTCAGCTAATACGGCAAGCTGGCCTAAGCTTCAGAGGGTGAGGTCTTAGCCTCTGAAGGTGTGGACTGGACCAAAGAAACTGCTTCAGTGTCATGTAAATCAAATGCTACACAAATTTACTACTGTGCAAGGGGCAAGATACAGTATACAACTCATGTGTACCAACTGCTTTACCTGTGTCCTTTGATAAACTTTTTACATCATCTGCAACATCCTCTGCTGAGTCAAAACCACCACTAGTTGCATTCATTCTTCCATAGAGTTTAGACAAACTCGGAACTTAAGACTCTATCTTGATTCCACTGCCCTGTATAGTGAGAAACAAGTCAAGCAGAAGCTCAGGTAGAACAGTAGATCAACAAATGTGCTGAAGAGTATGTCTAACAACATAGTTGTAACCTACATGATTATCATGGGCCTTAGCACGTGGGGACAGAGAGGGCACATGTTCTCCCTTCCCCCACTTTTGAAAGTCCAGTGGATTGTCCACCTCCCTTTTTTCCAGAAGCTTTTAAATAGTAGGCACATGTTTGTTTCCATACAGTAGTTTGCAACACAGTTGATTCGATAAAATCAAACTAGGAAATGAAGGACTTTTCCCCAAGTAAGTCCTCTTTAGCATTGGAAATGGTCATGAATCCATCAAAACAAAGGACACAGCTATTTAATGGACTTAAATTGTGGGAAATTGCCTCAGATTATACCACAGATCATCTGGCCTCCAAATTTGTCCAAGGCCCTAAAGTGAGCCCCCAGATAACTCATTTTTAAGGATTCAGGTATGCTTGAAGTAGTTTGGTTTGATTGTGGTCATGTCGTCTCAGCCCCCCCCCACCACTCAGCTCCCCCCCCCCCTCCCACCGCCAATTTTGAGAAGCTGGCTGGTGCATTTGATGATTACATCCATCCATACACACCCAAAGTTTCATCTGATAAAAATTTGACAAAAGTACAGGTGACACTATCCCCAAAATGACCCATAACATGTACTGTTTTTACTCCATGGTGTAAAACTATTGCTGTACCATTAGTCTTCATTCATGATCAGTTTTTTTTTTTTTTGGGGGGGGGGGATGGGGGGGGGGAGGCTGTTCATCACTAGACTATGGTATATATTCCTCAGATATATATTGAATGTTGACATCACACTTATTCTCCATGCATCTGTGCACTTTACATGTAGCATAAAGGTCTTACTACAATATGCAAGAGCACTTAAGCACAGTAGGCCTAGAAGTTAACTATTTTTAATAAGCAAAAACCAGCTTTTAACTATGTAAGCTGCTATCTATTGAATAATGTTACCATGAGAAGTCATAATTTTTCCAAAAAAGGAAAAAGGCATATATTCACAGTAATCAGGAGCTGAGCATGAAATTTATTAAAATACTGTGAAAACAATCCAAGAAAGTTGCTAACATGTGACATCCCACTGAATAAATTACAGAAAAGTAACTCGACCTAGAGGCCCTTTATATCATATTAATAAACTGAATACTGATAAAGCAGGCTTCAATCCATGTGTAAGTGCAGTTTAATAGGCCTAAAAACTATATATTTTAAAAAGCAAAAGCCATGGCTACTTTGCAAAAGTTGACAGCAAAGCAGTAATTTTATAACTGAACATTTATATACCTTTAATGTTAAAGGGCAAAGGAGGGCTAAGGCCCCATAAGATACCCTGAAGTCCAAACCCTTTATTAAAAACAGCCAACCAGACCAACACCAAGTGAGCCTGGTAAATTAGTTTTACAAAACATAAAAACTCATGTTTTAAGCAAAATGAAAACCCTTTATAAAACAAAATGAAAAACACATTTACACTGTACAAACCACTTTTATACAAAATGGCAAACCTATAGCCTATGTCTAATTTAGGCCATATGACTAAAAGCTATGTAGGCACATCTGGCTTGGCCTACAGTTTGAATTGGGGTAGCCATAACATATGTTCACCTAATAATACCCTTCAGCAACAGTACTATAGGTATTACTGTAAAACCAGAAGGAGGCCAACTCAGTCCAAAACCAATTCAGTCCCAGCCAACTCAAAACCAAGTCATTCCCAGCCAACTTAGTCACAAGCCAGCTCAGTCCCAAAGCCAACTCAGACCCAAGCTGTTAAACAGTTTTTGAGAAAGCTCTTTTTCTTTAACGAAAAATAAAATTGCTTTATACTTTCTTATCATTTTCAACATGGATGTACTGTACTTCAGGTACAGTAGTAATTGATCATTTAGAGAGCATAATATTATAATATGAATCAAAAGAGTGACAACCTAATCTTGCACTTTATGAAATACATTAATCAAGAAAGTTTGGTATTTAGTTAAAAAAGTTGATAAATTTTGCAGAGTGGACAAAAAAGGGATTTTCATCTTATAAACCATCAGCCATATTATATCTTGATCTAGGTCTAGGCCTATTTTCACGGTAAAAAACCACACGTTTTTATCGATGTAAGACTGTCATGGAATCTTGCAAAAGCTATTTCCAAGCCTTTAAGCATTATTTTTAGCAAGAGTCTGCAGTGTAATCTGATTCCTGTTGAATGGAAACTGGCCAATGTGACTCCTCTGTATAAAAAAGGTCCTAAGAACCAGCCCAGTAGTTATAGGCTGGTCAGTTTGACTTCACGGGTTTGTAAAGTGATGGAATCAATTATGAAGGACAGAATAGTTTGTTATCTGGAAGGTAACAATGTTATATAGCTGATTCTCAGCATGGCTTTAGATCGCAAAGGTCTTGTCTTACAGGCTTCAAAGTGGTCCATCACAGAAATATAGGAGTTTTATTGGGAGGATATTCATGAATATATAGGATATTACAGGATTTTTCCAGGAAAATATTGGGTAAATATAGGAATGTCACACACTTGCAGTCAGGACTTATCATTTTTAAAGTTATGGAAGGGGAATGCACTGTACCTTAGAAAACTATACTGTTCAAATGATAGAAGTACTGTATGATAACAGTATCACAAGTGTGGGCCAAGTGGCAGAAGAGTGTGGTTTTACCATCAACATGGAATCTAGGAAACCAACTAAGTATTTTGGTGGAAGGCAAGGTTAAATCCACTGACTGTGGTGTATTTTCAAATTTTGACCCTGGAATTAAGTATCCATAAATATCATTATTAGTGTACACCAAAGAGGCAGCAAAAGTTGCAATATTAAAAGTGGTAAACACAGAATGTGACTATACATGTAATTTCATTTTCATTTTCATTTGGGGGGGGGGTGGGGGGGGGGGGGGGTGGGGGGGGGGGGGGGTGGGGGGGGGGGGGGGTGGGGGGGGGGGGGGGTGGGGGGGGGGGGGGGTGGGGGGGGGGGGGGGTGGGGGGGGGGGGGGGTGGGGGGGGGGGGGGGTGGGGGGGGGGGGGGGTGGGGGGGGGGGGGGGTGGGGGGGGGGGGGGGTGGGGGGGGGGGGGGGTGGGGGGGGGGGGGGGTGGGGGGGGGGGGGGGTGGGGGGGGGGGGGGGTGGGGGGGGGGGGGGGTGGGGGGGGGGGGGGGTGGGGGGGGGGGGAAAACTGAATGGATTTTAACATTTTAAAGTTCATTTTACTGCTAATTTATCTATGGAGTTCAATTAGTAAATATATTTGCATAAGTGTGATACTTAAAACAAAAAGTTTCTATGGATAAAAGTCCACTGTAGATGTGTAAGCCTCAAAAATTGTCATTGTCATCAAACTTGAAACTAAGAAGAGACATACTTGCTTTGTATTCACGGGAGAAAATTCTCTTATGCAGCATAAACAGATTATATCACAACAAACTCTCCAAAGCCCCGTTTCCTTTCAAATATTACCTTTGCAGCACCATGCTAATAGCTTGGGTGACATCTGGGTTGGCTACTTGCAGTCGTTTCCATAGTGACCAGACAAATTCCTTGTCCGCCTGCAAGAACAAAGAGGAAACCGAGTGCTTACTTGTCATCTCTTACATTATGTCGCTATTCAGTAGCTTTGTAAGTTTGAACATGGTTTGCTGTAAAGAAATGTGGACCCTCGACAAAGACTGTAGCATCAGAAAAAATAACACTGTACATGTAAATAAATCTTTCAGCATTTAATTACACATCCATTCATTAAAAGATTTGAACAAACATTAAAACTACTCAAAACATTTCGTTGGATGCTAAAACAACATGCTACACTTAAGGACTTTTGTGTTTGTTTTGTTTCTATAGGGTTGTTTTAGGTGGGGGTGGGGGGCTGTTGTGAGATACCCTGTTTAAAGAAGGCAATGGCAAACTAATCTTTCAATAGACCCTTTTCCAAATAGCAATTACAAAGAATTGTGGGATAGAGTTTGGTATGCGTCGTTTTTCGCCACAGTAATATGCCACTGACAAAAAGGACGCATACCAAACTGTATCCCACAATCCTTTGTAATTGTTATTTGGAAAAGGGTCTATACTCTGTTGTTCTTCCTCATGGTACAGTATACTGTACCAACTTTGACAGTGAAATTTTCCTCTTTGCAGTGCTACCAGTATGTACATTTGGCAGGTACAAAAAGCAGTGCTGTCATAGGGATGAAAACTGCTGTAAAACCTACTTGAAGGGTGGTCTTCTATGCCTTTCTTTGACTTGAAGAAGAGTATTGAGCAGTATTTTATTTATGAAAAGGTATTCAACAACCATATCATAAACTCTTTCATAAATTGCACAGGTATCATGTGCAGCACAGTATACTGAATTCATGATTATACACACATTTGTATGTACATTATATGCCCAATAGACCTTGTGCAGAGACACCAGGCTGATGTCATTTTTGGAGGAAAACAATGAAGCCGATGTGCACAAACGGTGCAGATTTCGCACCCACATTAGTAGACTTGCGCACATATACGATGGTTGACAAATCAGCTGTCTGAATTTGTTGTTGTAACTTGTAATGATACTGTACACGCGTTTCCTCCAAACGAGGGAGCACTTTCTGCTCTGTGACATCATATGCATAAGGTGTATAGAAAGATCCCATGAATGAGAAATAAACTGTTTATTACCTTACACTGGATGAGATCTTGCTGAAGAGACTGATTCTCTGCTCTCAGTTTTGCTAATTCTGAAAGAAATAATACTGTGGGAGTAAGCAACGTATGAATACAATATGGATGCGTGGAATATGTGCACACCATGTGCAGGATTTGTTCGCTTCACACATCATTTTCATCCAGTTCTCAACACAACACTATTCAAGTTAGGCAACACAACATATTTTTGTCCTAAAGCTACATTTTTCACTTCCCTTCCATGATTCCAATTGCCTGAGCCCATGGTTTTCACCCAAGGTGAGTGTCTGAGATGAAAGCATTCTGGGCCAGTAGATATGGCCATGATGTGCAAGACTGGATAATCTTTCATGCTTCTGCAGCTTTAATTCTGCAGAAGCTTGATTTTAAGTCTGTGTAAAAATTCCAATTTTACATCACCAATCAAAAATTACTTTGGAAAACCTTTGTACATCCCTGTTCCCTATACAGTGGCACACAACCTCAGCAGATCCATATACCAACCAGCTTTAACTGTGGTCAGAAATGGGGTCCCATTTGATCAGCAAAAGCAGTGATAGGGAACAGATATACAAGGAGTGTGACTGTCAAATGTCAATGGTTATGCCCTGGGAAAACCCTCAAATAATCATAATGATCCTTGGAGAATCCTTGGTAATTTCTCAGCAGAATCTTGTTGCATCCTCCCTTAGATTTTTTATAGGAACCATAGCCAAACCTTTATAGCGCCATCGTAAAATGTGTCACCAAAATGTCGGTTTTATCAAAGTTTGAAGCAAAGCAATGCAGGACTCATACAGTGGCAGTGAGAATCTACTCTTAGCCAACCTCAAATGTTCTGTCCATAAGTTTTAACAAAGTATAAGGCCTCTTGTCATTATTGTTACTCATAAGCAAGTCCAAGTACTACCTGTCTAGGCTGTCTGTGCCATGTTCACGCAAAGTAAACACAATATGTACTGTACCTTTACCAGAGCGTCTCAAGTTCTCAACAACTTTGCAATACTTGAATCAAATCCAGTTTTACGTACAGTACTATTGAATAAACTGAAACTGTTAGGTTTAGGTCTAACTGCATTTCAACCAATACAGCAAGCTGGCCTAAGCTTCAGAGGGTGAGGTCTTGGCCTCTGAAGGTGTGGACTGGACCAAAAGAAACTGCTTCAATGTCATGTAAATTAAATGCTGCACAAATTTACTAATGTGCAAGGGGCAAGATACGGTATACAATTCCTGTGTACCTACTGCTTTACCTGTGTCCTTTGATAAACTTTGTACATTATCTGCAACATCCTCTGCTGAGTCAAAACCACCACTAGTTGCATTCATTCTTCCATAAAGTTTAGACAGACTCGAAACTTAAGACTCTTTCTTGATTCCACTGTCCTGTATAGTGAGAAACAAGTCAAGCAGAAGCTCAGGTAGAACAGTAGATCAACAAATGCACTAAAGAGTATGTCTAACAACATAGTTGTATCCTACATGATTATCATGGGCCTTAGCAGGTGGGAACAGAGGGGGCACATGTTCTCCCCTTCCCCACTTTTGAAAGTCCAGTGGACTGTCCACCTCACTTTTTTCCAGAAGCTTTCAAATAGTAGGCACATATTTATTTCCATAATTTGCAACACAGCTGATTCGATAAAACCAAACTAGGAAATGAAGGATTTTTCCCCAAGTAAGTCCTCTTTAGCATTGGAAATGGTCATGAATCTATCAAAACAAAGGACACTGCCATTTAATGTATTTAAATTGTGGGAAAATGCCTCAGATTATATACCACACATCATTTGGCCTTTATAACTGAACATTTATATACCTTTAATGTTAAAGGGCAAAGGAGGGCTAAGGCCCCATAAGGTACCCTGAAGTCCAAACCCTTTATTAAAAACAGCCAACCAGACCAACACCAAGTGAGCCTGGTAAATTAGTTTTACAAAACATAAAAACTCATGTTATAAGCAAAATGAAAACCCTTTATAAAACAAAATGAAAAACACATTTACACTGTACAAACCACTTTTATACAAAATGGCAAACCTAATAGCCTATGTCTAATTTAGGCCATATGACTAAAAGCTACGCAGGCACATCTGGCTTGGCCTACAGTTTGAATTGGGGTAACCATGACATATATGTTCACCTAATAATACCCTTCAGCAACAGTACTACAGGTATTACTGTAAAACCAGGAGGCCAACTCAGTCCAAAACCAATTCAGTCCCAGCCAACTCATTCCCAGCCAACTTAGTCACAAGCCAGCTCAGTCCCAAAGCCAACTCAGACCCAAGCTGTTAAACAGTTTTGAGAAAGCTCTTTTTCTTTAACGAAAAATAAAATTGCTTTATACTTCCTTATCATTTTCAACATGGATGTACTGTACTTCAGGTAGTTGATCATTTAGAGAGCATAATATTATAATATGAATCAAAAGAGTGACAACCTAATCTTGCACTTTATGAAATACATTAATCAAGAAAGTTTGGTATTTAGTTAAAAAAGTTGATAAATTTTGCAGAGTGGACAAGAAAGGGATTTTCATCTTATAAACCATCAGCCATATTATATCTTGATCTAGGCCTAGGCCTATTTTCACGGTAAAACACCACACGTTTTTATCGATGTAAGACTCATGGAATCTTGCAACAGCTATTTCCAAGCCTTTAAGCATTATTTTTAGCAAGAGTCTGCAGTGTAATCTGATTCCTGTTGAATGGAAACTGGCCAATGTGACTCCTCTGTATAAAAAAGGTCCTAAGAACCAGCCCAGTAGTTACAGTATAGGCTGGTCAGTTTGACTTCACGGGTTTGTAAAGTGATGGAATCAATTATGAAGGACAGTATTGTCAGTTATCTGGAAGGTAACAATGTTCTAGCTGATTCTCAGCATGGCTTTAGATCGCAAAGGTCTTGTCTTTCAGGCTTCAAAGTGGTCCATCACAGAAATATGGGAGGTTTTATAGGAAGGATATTCATGAATATATAGGATATTATAGGATTTTTCCAGGAAAATATAGGGTAATTATAGGAATGTCACACACTTGCAATCCTTATCATTTTTAAAGTTATGGAAGGGGAATGCACTGTACTGTACCTTAGAAAACTATACTGTTCAAATGATAGAAATATGATTACAGTATCACAAGTGTGGGCCAAGTGGCAGAAGAGTGTGGTTTTACCATCAACATGGAATCTAGGAAACCACCTAAGTATTTTGGTGGAAGGCAAGGTTAAATCCCCTGACTGTGGTGTAATTTCAAATTTTGACCCTGGAATTAATTATCCATAAATATTATTATTAGTGCAGGGCTCGAAATAACAGGGGCCCGTGGGCCCGATGCTCCTAGAAATTTGCTCGGGCCTGTAGCCTCTACAGGGAAAGGGGCCTGGTTGGCTCCTAAAATTTTAAGTCTAATTGTACAGTCTGCACATGAACCTCTCCACCCACAAGTCAACGATCTTACATCTCGTAAGGCCTGTGTATTTCGTATACTAACAGTCACTTAAAACCTGCGAAACACACACTTCTGAAATCAGTTCACATCACTCATAAACAGTCTGCTTTGTCACATCACGGAAGATTACACACGCAGACATACTGTACAGTACAACGATGTCAGTCATAAGTAATGTAGACGGTAGTTTTAGGCCCCTTGATTTCTCATTTGGCCCCTAGATTCCATGAGCTTGGGGCCAGGTTGCCCCCAAAGTTTGAAGGCTTATTTCGAACCCTGTTAGTGTATACCAAAGAGGCAGCAAAAGTTGCAATATTAAAAGTGATAAACACAGAATGTGACTATACATGTAATTTATATATCAGATGATGCTTTGAATGGATGGGTAGTTAATGTGGACAATAAAATGTTGCTAGTTGTGTCCATACTGTATGTATACAGACAGAATTCACCTTAAAGTATCTCCAATAATAATGGGGTTGCAGAGGTGAGAAAATTTTTCAATTTTCCACTGCTAAAAATACCAGGAAATGAACTCCTTAAGACATTTTGCTATAAACTTTAGACTGCATTGCTAGCCAATCTTGATAGTGTCATGACAGTAAGATCATATGGGCCTATGGCAACTGCATAGTTGCTATGAAAACTGTACCTTCAAACTTACTCTCCAGTGGCATAGCTGAACTGTCTCATGGAGGGCCATGTAGTATAATATTCTGTGACTGCCAGCATGGGGTGGCTTCATTCAAAAGTTTTCAAAGGGGAGGGGGGGTATCTCCCTCCCCTGTGAAAACTTTTTGAATGATTGGGTCTCCTTACATGCAATCTGGTGAGCACTACATACTGTAACTATGTTCTCTTTCTGAAGTAAAATTTGTTTTCAAAAGCTGACATATGTCATCAGAAAGGGAAAGGGGACATGGCCCAATGGCCCCTCCCCCTAAAAATGCCACTGCTCATTTGGAATCTGCAGAACTTGGCAGGACAGTACAGTACAAATGTCAATATGCCTACAGTATGCAGAAATGTCTGTGCATTAACATACTTAACATCTAAAATCTCATTTGAAGAAATCACATGACAAAATTTGGGAGAGGGCAACTTGGTAAGTGCCCACACTTGCCAGTAAGGGTGGGTACTGTGCATCAGATTTTCCAGTCTGGTCTGTTCCATACTGTATGTTCCAAGGGCCTGCCATAGAGCGTCTAGTGAAATTTGCAGAAAATCTTCTTAGCGATGTGCAGGTGGTAAACTTGTTAACATCAGTGAGACTCTTAATTTTCTCAAAGCACTAAGTATAATCTTTAGGGGAAAGTACAGTAGTTATTGCACAACACTTTGAACAATCAACTGAACTAATGGCAAGTCAGTCTGAGGGAAGAAGGTAGATTGCAGGGAAAATAATTGGTATTTAGAACCACTGTACTACTACAATATGAGTTTACAAATTAGTTATATCACACACTAGGGCTGTGAACGTTTAGCAAAATTACTAAACGTTTAATCGCAAAATTTTGCGATCGTTTAGCGATTAATCGCAAGCACCTATGATCAACATAGAGACTTTAAACGAGCCGTGAACATGATGAATATGTAAAATGCGTTAGTGACGTCCGGGGGACATACATAGTTTCCATGAGCCTCAAACACGGATCCTCATACGTAGAACTAGAAGCTCAACATTGATGTTGTATGTTTACGAGTGAGCCATTTGTATAATTATGTATTCATTTTTTTCAAAAAGAGTTCCAGTGAACATCTACTTTTCTGTAATGACTGCAGATTGTTTTTTATTTTGTACGGAAAAACGGGTTTTGGGATTAATCGCTGGTAGCTTTGTACTAAACGTTTATTACACATGCGATCGTTTAGCGATTAATCGCTAAACGGTCACAGCCCTATCACAGACCAGCTATCTGTGCATGCAAGGTGAAAGTGAGGGTTTTAGAATGTGGATGATTGCATGACCACTGGAGATGCCAGGCACAGGGCTCTCATCCACCCCCTTCACAATGACATTACAATTGCCTAAAAGAGATGAAATCATAGTGTTTAGAATCAAATGTGTGAGACTGGAACATTTACAGTATGGTTGATGAAAATGTGAGCTTATTTGTGCCCAATGCAGTTGCATAAAAGAATATTTCAGAAGCCAGTATCTGCCATTGTGTGCTTGCATCTAATTAAGATATTTGGCATATACTGTACACTGCTACCTGTTTGACTAAGTCACTCTAAGTCTAAGCCACTCTCTTGGAAAAAGAATCCATCTGAAATTTTCACACTAGGACATCATACAAAAAAGTTTTCAGGCAAGAGCAGAAAAATATAGGAGAATATACTGTAGAAAAACAAGCCCCAAATCATACAAATATAGGAAATATAGGACTTTTTGAAATATATAGGAAATTATCGGAATTACATGATCACTTTGATGCCTGTGTATTACAAACCTCCTCTATTTCCCAGAAGTTGTTACTCAAAAGGTTGATACAAAGGCCATCCTGTAGATGTCATATTTAGATTTTAGCAAGGCTTTTGATAAAGTACCTCATAAACAGCTTATTTTAAAGGTCAAAGCACATGGTATTGGTTCAGTAGTTGCTGACTGGATTGAGAATTGGCTGGATAACAGGTTGCAAAGATTTGTACTTAATGGGCATATGTCTGACTGGCTTCCAGTAACTAGTGGTGTGCCGCAGGTCTCGGTCTTAGGTCCTACACTTTTTATAATTTACATTTACAATTTCGACGTCAGTTTGAATAATTCAGTACTGAAGTTTGCAGATGACACTAAGGTCTTTTCCGATGTCCATTCAATAGATAAAGTGACTGAGCTGCAACAGAACTTGGATATGTTGTATAAATGGTCTTGTGATTGGCAAATGCTTTTTAATGCACAGAAGTGTAAGTGTCTTCACATTGGTCATTCAAATGCTTAAGAGAATTATTTTGCAGGTGGTGTTCAAGTTGAAGCCATTGAGTATGAGAAAGATCTAGGTGTGCTTATCAATGATAAATCATTGAGTCCCAGAAGACAGTTCTTGGTATTATTAACAGAACCTATGACTGTAAAAGTAGTAGTAATATCGTTAGATTGTATAAGTCACTAGTCAAACCACATCCTGAGTACTGTTGTCAGGCATGGCACCCTTATCTTCAGAAGGACATTGATAACATTAAGAAAGTATAATGTCATGCAACAAAAATGATTCAAGAGCTATCTACTCTCAGTTATGATCATAGGCTTGAGTGAACTGGTCTAGTTCCACTAGAAATGTGTAGACTTAGAGCTGACTTCACAGAAGTTTTTAAAATTGTTAAGGGACTACAAAATGTACAGTAGATCAGTCAGTCCTTTTCAACCTGTCAGAAGACAGTAGAACTAGAGGCCACCAGCTAAAATTCCACAAGCACTTCTGTTGACTAGATATTAGGAAATTTATACTTCTTTAGTCAATGTATTATACTGTAGAATGGAACAACCTGCCGCAGGAAGCTATTCCTGCTACAACTGTCAAACAGTTCAAGGGTGCAATTGATCCAATTCTGTAGAAAAGACAGGGGCTCTACACAAGCCAGAAACAGCTGTCTGCCCCAGTTTTTACCACCCCATTGGCAGCACAGGCGTTCCGATTAATATGTACATATATAATACACTATACATATATACTAACAAGGTATGACAATTTTCTGGACGAAGCTTACAACTTGGCCTATTTTTACACTCTTACACTCACTGTGAACCTCTCTGATTTCTTTCAATCACGTCATTCGATGAGAAAGAACATTCAACATCCCTTCGGGCACACCTGCAGGCATAAAATCACTTCTAATCAGAATTATTCATAAAAAAAAATGGACCCTCCACAACTTGGTGGTTACACAGACAGACAACGTATGATTATAACCTGCGCAACCATCTTTGCCGTCTCATAAGCAAAAACACGCAGCGCAAGGTAAAGCAAATAAAAAAAACGCACGTTCGCTATGCAGATTGATACGTGTAGCGCCTAATTTGACAAATCCAGGTAACGTGCGTTGTGATTGGCATCGAAATAATTTGATTTAGCTATACGCCAATCACAACACACATTACCTTGATTTGTCATGTGATTGGCAGTTACTGCCGGTGGGCTCCGGTGAGTTACATCATAACATCAAACATACAGGCTACGGATCGATGTTATTGTTGAATGGTGTATAGGCCTACAGCCATCCATTCCACCACTTCTTCTTTCAAATACGGTGAGATAAGGGCATTACTACCACTTCAAAGCAATAAAACGCTTTTCACCATGTGGAGAAGTGGTGCAAACGGTGTGCACCAAAGCAATGGAATGCGGTTGAGGCCATCACCCACGCGGTAGTGGCTATTTATCCGGCTGGCCGGATCCCAAGCTCAGACCGTGTAATTTATCCGGCCGCAGATGTCAACCAATCAGCGCTTCCCTCGGCGAAACCCTAGCGCAGTGACGTAATTACGAACATTTTGGCGCATGCATTAATGTTGCCAGCATGCAGCTCTTTAGCCTAGCTACTGTAGCAACACTACTTAGTTCAACATGAAGGTAGTAGAACAGTGACACAACATGGATGTTGGACTAGAATTTGAGATGTTTGAAGCCCTAAAAAAGGCGCTGGAAGAATACTCAAGAGATAATAACGCCATCTACATCATCGGTGATAGTAGAACAGTCGAAACTGCCAACAAAAGACTTAATTCCCAAAACCCTGTGCTGTATGATGCTAAGTTCAAATACGCTTATGTAAAGTTTGTGTGCAAACATTTCGGCGAGGCCAAGTCGAAGAGTACGGGGAAGCGGCCTAACCAGAGGTAGGCTAGGCAAGGATGTTCTAACATTTCATTGTTTCAAGCCTAGGTAACTGAAGCTTTTCTCCAGGGGCGTACTAGAGAGGGTGTAATCTTGAGGGGGGGGGGGGTGCAGAGATTATGTTTTGCCGACAAATCCGGTGATGCGTAGCACACTGAAAAACGAGCACGAAAGGCCAGCTTTAGCGGGTGGGGTCCAGAGGCCCGCCTTAGGGCCCCTGGTGGGGTCCCCCGGAAGCTATGATATTTGAGCACATCTCTGGATGGGTAGCAAACCTATATGATTCCCATATAGGTGAACCCATATGGGGCCCATATGCGTTTGCACCCAACCTTCATTAGGGGTCCATACGGGCCAGCCCATATGCCCATATGACCTATATGGGATACTTCAGGAGCCCATGTGGGGCAATAACCAACACGGGCCCCAGACATATGCCATATGCAGGGCCGCCGACAGGGGACAGAGGGGCAGGGGGGACAAATGTCCCGGGCCCGGGGCAATTTTGGGGGCCCGGGAAAATTGGCCATAAGATATATACTGTACTATATCATAGCCTATCGAATTATTTCCTCAATCTTCACGACTAGCTACAGGAAAATACGGAGGAATTTTGGGAATTTGAAAATCACAGGGCCGCGGTCAAACTTACAGTATTATTAATCCAAACTTGGCCGATTTTTTTAAAGGACTTGGCAGATACTCGTTCACACAAACTGACAACGTCAGCGTACATTCATAAGGTACAGTATTTTAGAAAAAAAAATCCTTGTACGAAAAGCAGAGCCGTATATACAGAGAGTATGGCCAACTTAATTACAGGCGCCATCTAATTGCTACCCTATATATAGCCGCATCTGTCATGATATGGGCTACGCATATAGTAGGGTTATATGATCTGCCCATGTGCTTGGGTGAGCTACAGTATCAATATACCCACATGGAATCCACATGGGAAAAGATTAGCTACATGGTGGGATCCATATGGGCTGTCCATGTGAGTCCATCAAGATATGGCGATGTTCCCCGTATGGGCTCCATACAGTATGGTCACCTGAAATGGAGCCTAGTGGCCCTTATTCAAAACCCACTTATAATGTATGGCAAACATACTAATATAAATGTGGGTTCATTGTTGGCTATGTATGGTTGTATACGGTGGGGCCCACATGGGCAGCCCATGTGGGCCCCATGAAGATTTGTCCACGTGAACCATGTGGGCCCCATCAAAAATTTACTATATGAATGAAAAACGTCACTCATTCATTTTGTATTTCTATTTTATATTTGGTTTTGATGTTTATGGTATGGCACAAGATTTGTCAGTCGTATCAATTCCCTGCCTCAGCTTTATACTGTATATATGATATACTGTAGTTATATTTTGTGAGCGCTTCAAAATATACTATGCATCATTCTTTCCACACTTAAACATTGGCATAGGAAGCGGGGCTGAAGCCCTCCTCCTCAGTCAAAAATGTGTGGGGGCTGAAGTATGCTTCTGCCTCCCCCCCTCCAATCTCCAAGGCCGAAAACCCCTTATTTGTCTCTCCTGTATAAAAGTATCTAAAATTTGCAATAATTTTCCTTAACATTTGTCCAAAATGTTGCACCAAAATGCATCTGAGGACCCTCAAATACCAAAAAGATTCCCAAAGAGAAGAGGGAAATCTCCCCCCCTTAGACCCCTCCCCGGACGGTGATCCGAAACAAGGTGCAGCCCCCCCCCCCCGTCACAAAAAAAAAAAAAAATTCCTACGCCTGTGCATTTAAAAGTGTGTAATGTTTGTTTAAATGCTACACTGCACACAGCCCCTACTTACTGTAAGTGGCGTGTAAAAACTTTTTCATCTTCATATATAAAACCCATCTAAGTTCTTTCTTTACAGAATGAAATATTTTGTGTAATAGCTACAGCTACTTTCAATATCTGTACTTACGACTGTAACTTTTTTAATATGAAGGGAATAAAAGTCGTTTTTCCTCTGTATAATCATACTCATTGTGCTTGTTTAATTTGTCTTGTTGACTGTCTAGCATACTTTTACAGTTTCTTTATTGGAAGCATTTCAATATTTACTGTTTTGATAGCATTAATTCCCACTCCAATTCCTTGTCTGATCCTCTTGGAATTGAATCCTCGTTCGCCATTGAATTTGGATGAAAATCCATTATCATTATAATGTAGCCCAAGCTCTCCAGGTCTAGGCTGTATTACAAATCAAATTTTCAACCCCCTTTTTTATTTCCCCTCTACTGAAGATCTCAAATGCAGTAGTAATGGGAGTTGTTTTACTGCCCAGTTTCTAGCCTATTGCTTTAAGTCGAGCCGGCCACGGCCTTTTTTCCAGTTGTGGCTCACTGGCTTGTTTTCCTTTATACTCCATTGGTTATGCTGAGCACCAAACAATTAGCACATTAGCAATAGGTTCAATTTTGAAGTTTTCGGTATGACCCGGCCAGGATTCGAGCCCCTCACCTTCCAGCTGCAAATCGGATTCTGTAACCACTTGACCGTGCAGTTGGTCTGCCATTAGCATGAGAGACACGCATTTGCTCAATCTCACGATGAATCATCAGTTTCTCAAGCAATAATTCAATATACGGTAGTGTAAAAATTCCACTTGAAAATTTTTTTGCCCCCATTGAAATGTATTTTCCTGCCTCCTACTCTGTGGAGTGTGAAATAAAGGTTGGCTGACCCAGGGGTTGGCTTCTGTAAGTCCCAAAGTGCCCGACCCTGGTTCGCTGTTTTTTCATGAGACCATGGGCTACTTTAAATGTTAACTAGAAGACAGTACGCCTGTAGTATTTACCTTGCGTTTTACATTAGCCTAGACGGATAGCAGCACCAGATTACAGACGATATAGCGGTGCCTGGCTACATTCTTCACAGAGGGTTTACGGACGAGGTCAGTTAGCAGAAATGAGCGACAAACGGCGCCTGGCATCCGGTTAGTTCCACCCTTGCCCCCTTGGATCTTTGTCTGGCATTATGCCGCCTGTGACGCTCATGTTAGTATGTTTGGATGGGGAGGGGGTTGATACTTCTTCTTCTTCTCGTGTACTGGCAGGGCTCTAAAAAAAGGTAGAGCATATGAGCCAGAGGTGTGCGGGGAGGGGATATGACTTAATCAAGATGTACAGTAAATTATGCTTGAACGAATTTATACTACTTGCATTGACAGTCCCTTCAGGTAACATATTCCACTCCTTTATAGTTCTTGGGAAAAAGGAGTATTTGTAAGTTTGTGGAAGTTTTGGAAGTATGTGGAAGTTTTGCGTGTTCATTCTCCGAAGGCCTTGCAGTGTCACTGGTTTTAGGAAGTTTTCTTTAGGTATGTCAATAAGGTTCTGATTAATTTTATACAGTAGGGTTAATCTGGAGGCAGATCTCCTGTTCTGCAAGGACGTCCAGTGGAGATCATGGAGGAGCTTGGTGACCGTTCCTTCCGTTTTACTATAGTTATGTGTTATGTATTTGGCGCTTCAATATCCTTGACATCCAGGGTAAGTCCCTACTTGGTTTCACCAATTTAGTTGGTATATGGGTAGCCATCAATTTCTTAATTTCATCACGAAAAAAGATCCAACTTACATTAACCCCTTTGGTAATAATATTAGAAGAGAGAAACTTATTTTTAAAGTTCTCTGCATCAGCAAGCAATGGTTCCATATTGAGCTTTTTATACATGTAGATTCTACGTGGGGGAGTTTTAGTCTTTTGTGGTTGATAACTCAATAGCGACAATAGAGCGTCATGGCTACATACACCAAGCCCTGGCATGTGGATTAAATCGTCAATTATAGTTGGGTTCGTAGTGAAAACAAGATCTAAGATGTTTTCGGTGTCCTCTGTTCTATGTGTTGGGTCAGACACCATTTGACTCAGACTATAGTCATTGCTGATGTTAATGAGCTTTTGGCATAAGCCACTCTTGTAGGCATTCACCTTGACGGCATTTGAGTTCCAATCAATGTCACCTAGGTTAAAATCACCAGATACAAAGATATTTGAAGTATTGGTTTTGCTGACAACCATGTTCAGAGAGTTATTAAATTGATCAAGGCTGTAGTCGTAGTCCTTGGGCGGTCTATAAAAGCACCCAATGAACAAAGACCTACTGCTTTTCATTTGGAGCTGAGCCCAAAGTACCTCACAATCAGAATCAAAGTCAGGGCGATGAGTGAGAACTAGGGTATTCTTATAGGCAATAAAAACACCGCCTCCAGTGGTGTTAGTTATACGGTCCTTTCTAATGACTTCATAGTTATCAGGGAATATTTCCCCATTTGAAATGGAACTGTTTAGCCAAGACTCCGTACCCAAAATGATATCCGGGTCCGTAGTTTGGATCAGATTTGCAAGTTCCCGTACTTTGCCCTTCACACTCTGACAATTCACTGTAACTATTTTAAGGGTCTCGGATCTTTGCTTCTTGGAAGTACAGACACCAGAAAAGGATGCACCTGACAATGATGAAATTGATTCATTGTGGGAGAGACTGGACATACGATGGATGGTGCCAGCCTTCGGAGACGAAGTAGCAATTGGTATGGTGGCCTGAATAGAATTTTCATCCAATGGGGAAAATGGATTAGGATGCTCAAAATCGAAACTACTAAACAATGAGGAGCTAAAGTTCGGTAGACCGCACTGGCAGCATATCCATGATACACTGGTGTTACAAAGATAGTCATAATTTAGTGTACACATCTGCATACAGTTTTTGTGGGTCCATAATTTGCAACTATCACAGCGCACAGCCTGCTGGCCCCATTTACATGCAAGGTTGCAAATGGTGCACGGGTACTTGGGCTTGTAGGGCCCGGGGTTTCTCTCGAGGTCTCCCGCCTGTAGTAACAGCATGGTACAGAGAAATCTTATCAGTACCTCCTTATTGCTGAGTCTACCCCTTGAGTTGAATTTAGTTTTAAGACTTGAGGCACTACCAGTGAGGCCTAGACCTGAGAAGCTAGATGGATATAGTCAGGTCTGCCCAATACTGGGAATGAGCCAAGGCAATTTTCAGGACCAAGAGAGGGTAGCTGCTTGCCAGAAACTAATCTGCCAACCCTGTCATTAATACTAGGCATAGGCCTAATCCTGAATCTGAAAATGGGTGTTATCCCCCGCAGTTTCAGCAATACGTCATTGCTGTATCGAACTTGGTTATGGAGGGCTATATCAAAAAATAATCCTAAAACCACAATAATGAGAAATGGTCTTAAATCCACGATAGACAAAAATGGAAAGAGCTCACCTGAGAACGGCAAAGCCTACCGGAAATGTAATAGTAACCCCAGTAGAAGTAGATGGCTAAGTAAATGGCTTTCGATGTAGTGCACGCCAGATAAGTACAAATAGCGAAAACAAGCATGGGCTAGGCCTCAGCCTAACACACTAGACTGACATAGAGGTAAGCCACACCGAGGAGGCTTAAAAAGAGAACACAGAAGTGGACTGTCAATGCTCGCAGTAAAGAAAAATTTGGCCTAAAACATAACACTTAACCAGAAAAACCCTGCCAGTAACAAAAATTAGAACCGGTAAAAAGAATTTGAGGTAAAAAAGGGTGAAAAATAGACACAAAATGAGAGTCGAGATACGACCCGCACACCTGTAGAAGCGCAGTGCCGCTTCAATCTACATTTTACATCATTTGGGTGTTTAAGACGCATTTTTAATGTCATCTGAGAATAAATATTTGGCTTTGCTATTATAATCTTTTTGCATGATTGTAGCAAAATACCAAAAAGAAAACATTTCTTTGCAAGAAATGGAGGGCTTTACCGGGCTGGTAAATTTTTTTATGCCACTTCATTTGTCCATTTTCTAATTTTGGGTAAGGGTAAGAATACACGCTAGGGGTACAATCTTGAGCCCTCAGTGATACAGCCTAGACATTACTGTCTCTTTTTCTCAGTAATCCAGCATCAGAATTATCAATGGTCACACGGCTTATAAATAGACTGTACTTACTCACCATAACTCACCGGAGCCCACCGGCAGTAACTGCCGATGGGGTCGTAAAAACTGGGGCAGACAGCCGTTTCTGGCTTATGTAGAGCCCCCGTCTTTTCCGTAGAATAGGATCGATTACGTTTTTGAATCCATTGACTGTTGTAGCAGTTACAGCTTCCTGTGGCAAATTATTCCATTCAGTAATAATTCTCTGACTAAAAAAATACTTCCTAATATCCAGTCGACAATAGTGTTTCTGAAATTTTAGCTGATGTCCTCTGGTTCTACTACTTTTTGACAGATTGAAAAAGATTGACTGATCCACATTTTCTAGTCCCTTAACTATTTTAAAAACTTCTATCAAGTCAGCTCTAAGTCTACGCATTTCTAGTGAAACTAAACCAGTTCGCTCAAGCCTTTGATCATAACTGAGAGTAGATAGTTCTGGGATCATCTTTGTAGCACGACGTTGTACTTTCTCAATATTATCTATATCTTTCTGCAGATAAGGGCGCCATGCCTGACAACAATATTCAAGATGTGGTCTAACCAATGACTTATACAATCTAATTATATTGCTACTAATTTTACAATCGTAGGTTCTGTTAATAATACCAAGTACCTTATTAGCAGAGCTTACAGCTTTGGCACACTGTCTACTTGGACTCAGCGAATTATCAATAAGCACACCTAAATCCTTCTCATACTCAATGGCTTCAACTTGAACACCACCTATAAAATAACTAGCCTGGGCATTAAAATGGCCTACGTGAAGACATTTACATTTCTGAGCATTAAAAAGCATTTGCCAATCACAAGACCATTTATACAACATATCCAAGTCCTCTTGCAACTCAGCCACTTTATCCATTGAATGGACATCAGAAAAGACCTTCGTATCATCTGCAAACTTCAGTACTGAATTATTCAAATTGACGTCCAGATCATTAATATAAATTATAAAAAGTGTAGGACCTAACACTGAGCCTTGTGGCACACCACTAGTAACTGAAAGCCAATCAGACATATGACCATTAAGTACTACTCTTTGTAACCTTTTATCCAGCCAATTCTCAATCCAGTCAGCCACTGCTGACCCAATACCATGAGCTTTGACCTTTAAAATAAGTCTCTTATGAGGTACTTTGTCAAAGGCCTTGCTAAAATCTAAATATACAACATCAACAGGATGACCTTCATCAACCTTCCGAGTAACATCTTCCAGAAAATAGAGGAGGTTGGTAAGACAAGACCTTCGTGATCTAAAGCCATGCTGAGAATCAGATATAATATGATTACCTTCTAGATAACTAACAATACTGTCCTTCAAAATTGATTCCATCACTTTGCAGACCTGTGAAGTCAAACTGACTGGCCTATAACTACTGGGCTGGTTCTTGGGACCCTTTTTATACAAAGGGGTCACATTGGCCAGCTTCCAATCAACAGGAATCTGATTACACTGCAAACTCTTGCTAAAAATAATACTTAAAGGCTTGGAAACAACTTTTGCAAGATTCCTCAACACGACAGGGTAAATACCATCAGCACCAGGTGCTTTATCAGGACGTAAATTACACAGTTTCTGGAAAACCACCTCCTGAGAAATATCTATACTACACAATGACTCAATACTATCATTAGGACCATTAAAAGCTGGCATGTTGTTCACATTTTCCACAGTAAAGACCGATGAAAAGTACTCATTTAGCAGTCTAGCATTAACATTATCATCATGAATTGGTTGACCATTTTCATCAATCAAAGGACCTACTGTATCTTTAGTCTTGATCTTGCTACGTGCATACCTATAAAAGGCCTTTGGATCCTCAACAATATTCTGGGCCAGCTTACTTTCAAAATTGCGCTTAGCTAATCTCACAGTTCTAGTAGCAGAATCAAGAGCTTTCTTGTACCGTACATGGTCGTAGTAACTACCAGTCTGCTTAAAGATTGCCCAAGCTCTCTTTTTCCTCTTTCTCGCTACTTCTACATTGTATGACCACCATAATGGTTTACTATCCTTCCTTCTCCTTTTCCTTGGGGTGTATTTTAAAACAACCTCATTTAACTTACTCTTAAATATATTCCACATACTTTCTACATTCATATCTCTCAAACAATTGTGCCAATTGACCAAGTTCAGCTCCTTCCTCATTTTCTTGTAATTTGCTCTTCTGTAGTCATAATAAAATTCCTTCCAGCTCTTCCTGTCGTCATTATAAACTAAATTACGGGCGCTCATCTAGAATTAAATTGTCTTAGTGCTGCAGCCGGACAAATCTCACGTTCGTACGTGCTATTCGTTCGGCCTCCGCATACACATACTGTATATGCTCTACTGTACTAAGCTGCACGCGCACGCATATGCAGGTAGACATGCTCGAACTGCTAACCATAGGCCTATAGCAGTTCCCATTATCCTGTTCTATGTGTTCACCCATGTTGAGTTCACCGCTCTGATGGGCTGATATTTGCGGCCGGATAAATTACACGGTCTGAGCTTGGCATCCGGCAGCCGGATAAATAGGCCCCACCCCCCACACAGTTGTATATTTTCGCAAAACACGTTCATACAGTATATATACGATAAAGTTAGCCTTAATAGGCCCTACATACAGTAACGGGGCTAGCCTAACGTTAGTAGCCTTCTTGGCCTATGTTTGCGTTAGGATTATTAGACAGGTTGAGTTTAATAAAATAACCCAACCTAGTAGCCTAGATCATGGTATTATCCTTACCCCTAACGCCACTGTGCGTTTGAAGCATTTGAGAGTCCTTTACAAATATGGCAACTCTGTGGGACGGGTTTGATATAGCCCTCCTCGAAAAGGCGAAAATGAAGTCTGCACTCTGCAGTAAAGAGTTTGAAAACAGCGCTAAGTTAGTATTCGATTTGAAGATAGCGCTCAATAAATTAAAGACAGACTGTCATCACCCCAAAGTATATTTTTAGTGTATGCATATCAAAATTCTCAGTTGGTGACTTCTCTTTGATTGACATCAAAGTTTAAAAATTTGAAAGATGCAGAGTAGCTCACATTCCACACAAGGCAGAGAGAGTACTTTTATTACATTTTATAGCCTTGTGTGCTCACCAGGACATTGCCTTAAGCAATAAAACAGGTTTATTCTTGCACAAGGAAGAGCCTCATACAGTTATGGGAGGAGCTAGAAGATGCATAGTTGGGAGAATAGACGAGTTGGGAAACTTCGGGCTACAATGCATGCTGGGAAGGAAAGTGTACCACAACAGAGACTGCATGTGCAACACAGATATTTTGTGTAATCACGCACAATTTTCCAGTGTTAAACTATGGTTCTCTAGACATCAATCACGGATTAAAGAGAATTTTCTTTACAGGAAAAGTTCTTTTCAAAGTAAATCTCCTTAATTAGGACCAAAAGGGTTGGGTAGTATGACGGAAACTTGTGAAAGACAAAAACAGTTTCTCAAAGCCTTCGTGTCAGTGCGCAGTTATCTTTGGCCTTGATCTGTGGTAGTACAATGGTACAGCAAAATCTAATTTCCCAACTCGTCTATTGGAACTGTCTGGGATCATGAAAATTCCCCTTTGGCAATCATAGAAATAAAAGTAAGGCTATGGGGCAATAGACAGTCGCCCCAAAATTTGCTTTGAAAAATCAGCAAACTCTTGCAAATCTCTAATTACTGCTTTACAAACACCTCTGAAGACGTTTTGAACATAACTATTACTAAAAATAGGTAAAGCAAGGAGAAATTCTCCTTGAATTTCACAATTCACTAACAAAAACATTTTCACATGAGCAGAATAGGCCTAGGATAGAAGGGGGTGGGAAGGAAGAAGGCCATGAGACCCTTTGACAACATGTGACCCATTTCTATAAATTAAGACACTATATCTGTGACATACCTTTGTTCAGAACCTTGGCAAAGATCATAGCCCAATAATGAGCCAAGTGCCATTTCTTCAGTCTATGCCCCTAGTGTACAGAAATTGAATAGCACTAGAGAAAACTTTTGATAGAATAAATGCGAGGAATTAGCTTTACCGTAAGTACAGTATGGTCATATCATACAATAATTCCTTATAGTTGCAAAAAATTGTCAAGGGAGGGCCCGGGGTGCTCCTAGCTCCCATTCGGTTGTCGAATGGAACCAGTTTTCTCGCTCCTCAGTAGGCCTTTTGAAAAACCCTTGCATGAGATATCATAAGCAAAGGAAGCTGCTCTCAGCTGTGTGGGGGCTTTGGGTGGCCATCTTGGGGGAGTTATATCTCCCCTCAGTTCCCTCAGTCCCCTCCGAGAAGTTTGTGAATATGGGGACGGTCTGTGGCTGCAATATGGTGCAGTCGTCATGTACAAATTTTACGGAAAAGTACGGTACTGAAAACGTTTAACATTATTTCAGAGGGAACCAATGCCATGGTTTTTTATCTTTGTCATAGGGGAAGGGGTGAAGACTATAAGAAGCACATATATGACTTCCAGTGCAGTTTAGATTTTGGGGGGCTTTAATTAACCCGACACCCTCCCACGGCTTCTGATGCACTCCTGTGCCTAGTGTCAACATTCGTACTTATCTGCTACATAAGTACGTCAGGTGCTCCTTAACCCGTGGAGCGGAATCAGCTCCTCAGCTTCCCAAACCACCGCCAAATTAAAGCGAAGATGACTGCATTCATTTTTAGATGCACACTTCATTACCATAATACATGGGCGTCAATCCTGGGGGAAACGGGGGGACAAGTCCCCCCATATTTCGATGGGTGAGGGACACAATATCAAACCCCCCCCCCCACACACACACACACACATTTGCGTAAAAGATACGTAGTGTCGTGGCTCCATTAGACTGGCTTTTTGATCGAGTGGCATGTAGCTAGGTTTGCTGGGAAATTATTAAGTGTCTCGATGCAGATTCTGAATGCAGAATTCGTCAGGGAAATCTTATTTAATGACAAAATTTCGGCGCGCTTCGCCCGCATGCGCCACGGTTTGCACTCCTTCTCATGACCATTAAAAAGGTAATTGTACTGTCCATGACGTCATGGACAGTACCTTAGGCACGCTTCTCATTTTCGAGAAGCAGTTCTTTCGTTCAATGTTTCTTGATTCTCATTGAGTGCTTTGTTCTACCATTGAGCTCATTATGTAGAGCGAATCATGTAGATGGGAACGAAACTTCTTGGTCACTTTTGGTTGGAATGGGGCTGAGCATGATTGGTTTTTATTTTAGCAGTTTTGTATTTTATTGTTTTGTTAAGAATGGTTTGAGTAAGTCCAACTACCTAAACAGTATAGGCCTACAGTATATTGTGGAACATGGTCGTACTGTCGTATTTCGGACACAGTAGGCCTACTCTACGCACGCTTCTTATGTAGTAAAACCAGGGAGCTGCCATTGACACACGCACTGTACGGCTGTAAGTGCTGTCGCGCTTGCTGATTGGTCGATTGCTTAGAGTATGTAGGCAAGGTCAATCACGAAAGGTGAGATTTAATTCTTGAAGCATTTTGAAGCAAGAAATGAAGCTTGCAGTCTACTATAAGTCCATTGTGATGATATCTGCGGAGAAGTACAGCTATAGGCTAATTTGTTTAGACATGAAATATTTTGAATACTTCTCACAAGACCATGAGAGTAGGCCTACCATTTCCTGCATGCAAAGCCCAAAATTTGTGCTTCTCGAAGTCAAACAGTAAAAGCAAAGTGATCTGTCACTCAAATTTCGGTGCATCAAGTGAAGAGGATTTAATTATCTTCAAGTACATATATAGGCCTATTGTCTGACGGATCTGGTCGATCTTTCTCACATCTTCACTGTGCCAACACTGAAAATTGAAAGAGCGATATTCTAAAGCTAGCACAGTGGCGTAGCCACGGGGAGGGTTTTGGGGGTTGAAACCCCCCATGACCCAACCTTGAAAAATATAATTGCAAAAACACATGATCAATATAAACTTTATTACATTCATGTCGTAGGCTACTCCAAAACCCTCCCCAGGCCTGGCTACGCTTCTGAGCTAGCATAACCACTGAGGACGTTTCAAAATACCAGCACAGAAACAATCATGGACAGTAAGTGGTTACGATTTTCGTAACCACATTTTCTAGTTATACATGAAACTATTCTGATCACAACACTTTCCGAAAAGACAGATGTGGATCTGGATCTGGAAAGATACTCCTATATATATATGGTGGAGTCAAACGTGCAGGGTGAAGTGTGCAGGATAAGTTATAGTCCTCCCGTCTGAGGAACCTCAAGGGGGAGATCTTGAATTGCTTGGGGCCTTCGAGATCTGTAATGTTCTGGGGGAGAAGGTTCCAGTCTCCGACGGTGTGAGGAAAAAAGCTATATTTGTAGCAGTCCTTAATTATTAGCATGTATAATAGAAAAACTGTTCGATAGTGCTGGTGCCTAAAAGGCCGCCGGACCGGTTGTGAGAGATTGGCGATTGGCAAAGCAAGGAGGCCCAATCTAGCTTTGAAAAGAGCAGAAGTTGAACCCTATGGGTACGCCACTTCGTTCAGTGTAATATATGTAGCATGATGGGGAAGGTTTTACCAAGCGCTTCGCCGAAGCCATTATCGGTATAGATGGTATAGATGGTGATTGTTAATACGTACACTAACGACTAAACAGCATTCTGAAAACGCCCTTTCTAGTCCTTCACACCTTTTCTATACTACGATCAGCTCCAAAAATATTCCAAAGATAGCTCCATTTTGCATCTAAACAACCTTACATTAACAAAAATTTCTCAAAGGGAAGGGCTACTCCCCCTCCCCTTAGACCCCTTCCACAGGATGACACCTTTATACTAGTGACAAAGGAAGGATCCTCACTGCTGTATACAAACGCAGGGTGCATAAAAAGGTGCGATTTACGCGCCGCCAAAGCAGTTAGTAAAAACATCCAGCCAGTCGGAAAAACTAGAATTCGCGCACTAAATTGTGGACATTTTCCAGCCATATATACGATCTTTTGTGGACATTTTCCAGCCATATACGATCAGCTCCAAAATATCCCAAAGATAGCACCGTTTTGCACCTAAGCAGCCTTAAATCTCCCTCCTCTTAGACCCCTCCCCCAGGACGACACATTTATGTAGTGACAAAGGAAGGTTCCCCACTGCTGCATACAAAAAGCAGAGCGCATAAATAAAGTGCAATTTACACGCCTCCACTTAGTTGGAAAAAACATCCAGCCAGTCGGACTTTGAGAACTTCACACCCCCAGACATATCACCCTAGCAACGGGCCTGGTCGTGTCCATGATCTCCGACAATTATCCACGCTGCGAAGCGTGGTTTCAGCTATTTTGGGACATGATGAAAATAACATCTTGAAGTAATTCCGTGGACTCCCTGTATTTCACCTGGCAGATCATCTATGATGGTCATGTTAACTTTGAAATGATAATTCTTATTAGAATAGGACAACGTCAGTCATCATAAGGGGGGTGGTGGAGGAAAGGGCCTATAAGAAGACACCCCTCTTCAAAACCAAAGGGATTGGTTTGTGCTAAGTCATGCATGTCCCCCCCCCCCCACCCACACACACACACATTTGAATACGGATTGACGCCCCTGCCATCACATACTCTTTCATTATTCATGCTATTGTTTTTGAGTGAGTGTGTGCACTCCTGTTGTCGTAAAACTGAGACAAGTGAAACCCGAGAAGTCCTATATCGTTACTGTGTTGCATAACCACCTGTGGGCAGTGGGCACTACCAGGGATCGAATGGGGATTACAATGACACACCAACTCTGTGGGTGTCATAGGCTACTGCAAGATAAAATCGGGACCAGCTGTTGCCTAATTAAATATGTAAATATTCACTAACATTCAACCACATATTTCTGAGGTTGCCAGTCAATTGCAAGTCGCCCCCCACAAAGTCGCCCCCGACAAAGTCGCCCCTCGACAAAGTCACAACTCAGTTTAACAAGTAGTACCGGCAGAATTTCTAAAAAACATTGAATAATAATAAAAGATACAAAGACACAGTAATCGTTTTAATTAGCTGTTGTCACAGTGTGATGTGGAAATTTGACTCTACCATACTTTTACCAGGCAGAGCAAGTGATAAGTCCATGGTTGATGGAGGTTTCCGTACTTTCTTTTGCATTGTGTAGTATCTAGACGTGGCAGTAAGATTTGAGAATGCCTGAGAAATTCCTCAGCTGGGTTTTAAAAGGATAGTCCGAGCTGACCTTTGCTTGTTCTTTTGTATGTTTTAAGTTAATTTGTATATTTTCGCATAGGAAATGAGAACCGTAGTAGGTAGAGAAGCTTTCTCCTAGAAAAATCTCAGTCTTCTCTGGGTGCCAAAACCGATTGTAAGAACGTATACTGATACGGCAGACTAGGTCCTAAGTGTATTTTGCTGAAAAAGTTGCCTTGCAATATAGTTTCTCTGTAATATAAAGTGAGCAAGGGCGTCACTGTAAAGAGTTAAACAATTTTTGCCTGGAGGAGTTTCGCATAGTCCACTGTGGAGGGCCGGTCTACGTCGACGGTTGAGTTCAGGGAGCCATCTTTGGATGGTAAGAAATTTGTTTTCCTTAATTTGGTTTAATTGTAATAATGTTAGTGTTGTGTATGCATTTTGTAAGTAGGGCCTCCATGCATCTCCGATAGTACTTCCATGCTATATGTAATGAGCTGCTTCTCTCGTTGATCACCATCCACGGTAACTCTGTAGGAAAGCATGTGATGTTTGGGTGGGCGTTGCCCTGTTAGTAAAATGTATGGCAAGTGAGTGAAGAGTAAATATTTTGAGTGAAATGATATTAGGAAAATATTTTAACCTAATTCTCTCGCATTTCATCACTTGACGGGACTGTTTGTCGTTGTATGCTAGCATGGTACTGACAAAACAACGTTATTTCAAGATTTTGGAAGGGGGAGACTAAATTTTTGTAGCATAAATGTGGGCATATGCTCAGGAGGAAAAGTATACTATTTAAGGCTGTGTTTTTTATTCCAGGCTCGTGGTCTGGGTATGAGAAGTGACGTTTGGGTGTCAACCAGGTATTTAGTGGGCGGACCAACATCTACCGTCTGAAGCACCCTGCCTTGTAGACGGCGTTCCTCATGATGCCAGGGCTTGGTAGCATGACGTAAGAAATATCGAAAAGGGGATTTATTTCAAGAAAGTCCGAGGACATTGGGGATATTTCTAAAATTATTGTGATATTTCTTAAGCACTTGGTAAAGTGCAGGCCAAATAAGATTACAAATGACTGAATCTAGACACGAGGAAACGGAAAACTCTTGAACAGTTTGCAAAATAGTCGTATGATGGTTGATATTGATGGTGCAGCTACCGAACAGTGAGGAGATTGTTTTAATGTGCAATTACAGTATTTGTTATATTTTTGTATTTGGTGAAATGTGTAATTTTGGTGTATTTTGTATACAGTTGTTTAGAATTTTGATAGTTTTCACAGAAAGATATTTTTTTTGGACTACAGGAAAATGAGTTAGTTGTTATTTTGTGTACGAGTATTAGTCGAGTACCCTAGTACTAGAAGTCAAACGAACTTGTGCATGTCCCGAAACTATTTCCGGTGACATATATGGGGGCTTAGACGGGAAAACTTCTGTTTTTGTTTGGAAGGTAGTATGTAACGGTACACCGACAAGTAATATCGCAACTTTTCGTTTTGTTCCTTGTAGGATATTGTTTGCTGAAAGTAGGAAATTTCCTGATTCGTAAACTTTGTATTATTATTTGTGTGTTGAAATCTTGTTGTTTGGTTAATTTCAGGTTGATGTGGACTGGCCATCCAGAGGAACGGTGGATCTTGCGAAACTTCTTCTAGATGTATTGTAAGCTTATCATATTTTGTTATTGTATATATGTATTATTTGTGTTAGTCAATACTGTTTTGAACATGTCGCTAGCTGGTGACCTCGAAATTGAGAAACTGATGGCCGTAGGGAAAACATTCGGCCTTAAGGATTTGGCACTGAAAGAGTTTGTCGAAGAGGAAAGGGCTAAAGCTAAGAGGGAACGTGATGAAGAACGAAAATTCAGGGTAGAAGAAAGGGAGAGGGAAAAGGAAAAACTAGAATGGAGTTAAATTAGCCTCCTTGAAAAAAGAAAATGCAGGCGCGGCCGATCAACGGCCCCGGGAAACGTCAAATAGGGCGAAACCCCCAAAACTCCCTTGTTTTACTGACAAAGATGATCTTGATGCGTACCTTGATCGGTTCGAAAGATACGCAAAAGCCCAAAAGTGGATAGAAGGAGAGTGGGCGATAAATTTAGCCTCGCTCTTAACCGGCAAAGCTTTATATACTTACAGTACATTGCCGGTAAGTGAAGCAAACGAATATAAGTCCCTCAAGTTTAGCGTTACTTAAAAGATTTAATTTGACACCAACTGGGTATAAGACAAAGTTCAGAACATGTAAGCCTGATCATAATGAAACTGCTTCTCAATACGCTACAAGATTGGCTAATTACTTTGATAGATGGATAGATACTTCACAGGTCCAACATCGGTTCGAGGATCTTAGGCAACATATAATTACTGATCAATTCCTTAGTAACGTCCCAAGAGAATTATCAATATTTGTCAAAGAAAGGAAACCTAAAACACTTTCTGCAGCAAGTCAGTTAGCTGATGAATATATCGATGTTCACAAAAGCTGGGGCAAAAATCCCAATGTGGCTTCTAAAGAATTTGGTCACAAGGTAGTCCGGCAGGAAAAGACGTTTCCATATCCAAAGCGAAATCGTCTAACGTACGACCAGTCTGTTATTACTGTAGGAAACCTGGTCATTTTTGGAAGCAATGTAGGGACGCTCCCAAATCTTTCATTCCTACCATGGCAATGTTGGTAGATATTGTTAAAACTAGTTTCGAAACCGAGGAGCAGGTTCATTCCGAGACTACGGTACCAGACAGTACCTCTGGTAACATTGTTGATAGTGACCCACAGACGGGGCACGATGATGGTAAAACTGTCGCATCTTTCGTTAAGTTAAATGATCATGTTGTAAAGGATGTTAAAGGTGACTTAGAATTTGTATGTGGTCATAAAGTCCCAACAGTAAGTGCAGCCTGTGAGACTGTAGGTGCTGGTATGCCGATAGCTGAGGGCTTTATCGGGCATGTTAAAGTAAGAGTACTCCGTGACACTGGGTGTAATGGTGTAATAGTAAAGAAGGCCTTGGTGCCAGAGAAGGCTTTTACGGGTGAATATATCCCATGTGTCCTAGCTGATAAGACAGTACGTTATGTTCCTACAGCTTCGATATCTATTAATTCCCCTTATTTTACTGGAACCGTGCCAGTAGCATGTGTAGAAAATCCAACATGCGACGTATTGATAGGGAATTTACCAGGGGCTAGGTTACCATGGCAACCAGACCCAAATTGGGAGGCACCACAGAAAAAGGCGAACTCCCCCGAAGTTGCCAATGCAGTAGAGACCCGTAGTCAAACTCGAAAAGGAAAGGTGTTTCAAGCCTCTAAAAGTAAAAGAACCGTTCTCAGAAATTGTAACAGCGCAGAGTCTAAGAGAGGAACAACAGAATGACCCCTCATTATCAAAGATGCGTACAAAGATAGGTATGGTGTCAGACCATAAAACGGTCGTGCAACCTATATGTTACAGGATGGTATATTATATAGGGAGTTCAGAAAGGTAAACAGTGAAGGCGATGACGCTATACGCCAAGTTGTAGTACCAAAAAAATTTAGGAATGCCGTAATGAGCATAGCACATGAGTCAATTTTGGCAGGACACTTAGGTACCCAGCGCACTGTCAATAGGATCCTACCGAACTTTTTCTGGCCAGGAATGCAGGCGGACATAAAACGATTTTGTCAGTCATGCGACATATGTCAGCGCACAGTGCCGAAGGGACGAATCACAAAGTACCTTTAGGTGCGTCTCCCCTCATGGATATACCATTTCAAAGAATTGGCCGCAGACATTGTAGGCCCCATTTTTCCATCGTCCGAACGCGGACACAGATATATCTTAGTAATTATGGACTATGCAACACGGTACCCGGAAGCGATACCGATGAAATCTATTGAGTCCGAAAGAATAGCAGAAGAGTTTCTGAACGTATTTTCAAGAATGGGATTCCCTAGTGAAGTGCTTACAGATCAGGGCCCACAATTCGTTTCTAATGTAATGAAAGAAGTGAGTAGGCTAATGTCAATAAAGCAGTTAACAACGACACCATACAATCCGAAATGTAACGGTTTAGTGGAAAGATTCAACGCGACATTAAAGTCTATGCTTAGGAAAATGTGCGAGGAGCGACCCAAAGACTGGGATAGATATATAGAGCCTCTGCTATTTGCGTATCGAGAAACCCACAGGGCAGTACCAAATTTTCCCCCTTTGAACTTCTGTTCGGTAGAGCCGTGAGAGGGCCTATGCAAATTTTGCAAGAGCTATGGACAGGTAAAGTCAATGAAACTGAAACGCAACACACGTATCAGTATGTTATTAGTTTAAAAGAAAGATTGCAGGAGACGTGTCAATTGGCTCGTAGAGAGTTAGAGAAATCCCAAGCGAAGTACAAAACATATTATGACAAGCGGGGCAAAGCCAAGAAAGCTTGTAGTAGGTGACGAGGCACTCCTCTTATTGCCCACAGATAATAATAAACTGATAATGCAGTGGAGGGGGCCATTTTTTGTTAGGAAGAAAGTTAATGATATGGACTATGTTATAGATGTAGGGGGCTCTTTGAAAACATTTCACATCAATATGTTGAAGAAATACTTTAGGGCCGAAAGTCAGCCTAGTAGTGTGTCAACTATTGTGACAGCCCAGGCATCAGAATTTCTGGATCTAGTGATTGTCTCACATATTGAGGATGTCACAGACATTAAAGAATTTAAGTGTAGTCTTCGGTGTGAAAAGGAACTGATAAGCCTACCCACACTAGAAGCTAAGGAAAGTGTTGCAGATGTGGATATTAATGTTAATTTAAGTAAGGAAAAGAGAGAGGAATTGAGGCGTTTAGTTGAGAAGTACCCCCAGGTGTTTACCGATTTGCCTGGTAAAACTGATTTAGGTGAGCACGACATTATCCTTGTAGATACTCGCTCTGTTCGAAAGAAACCATATCCCGTTCGGCATGCAAAAAGGCAGGAAATTCAAAAGGAGCTCGATCAGATGATTGAGATGGGTATAATTGAACCTAGTGACAGCCCTTATGCTAGTCCGTTAGTTATCGTAAAGAAACCAGACGGTTCAAACAGATACTGTGTGGATTATAGGGCTTTAAATGCCAAGACAGTGTTCGATGCTGAACCAATCCCGGACACGTCTGAGATATTCGCAAAATTGGCAAATGATTGTTACTTTAGCAAATTGGACCTCACAAAGGGCTACTGGCAAATTCCGGTTAAAAGGGAAGCCAAACCAATGACGGCATTTGTAACACATCATGGACTTTTCCAATTCAAAACACTACCATTTGGCCTGGTAAATTCGGCAGCCAGTTTCAGTCGTGTTATGAGGAAATTATTAAAAGGGATCCCTAAGGTTGACAATTATATTGATGATATTTTGATCCATACCAGTAGTTTTGAAGAACATTTACAAACACTCAGAGATGTTCTGGAAAGAGTAAAGAAGCATAATTTGACCATCAAACCTTCCAAATGTTGTATTGGGTACGACCCAAGTAGAATTCTTGGGACATATTGTAGGTAGGGGCAAGACTACACCTAGACCTGAAAAACTTGCAGCAATCAGAGATGCCCCTAGACCCAAGACAAAATCTCAGTTAAGATCTTTCCTTGGTTTAACTGGCTACTATAGAGCCTTCGTTCCAAATTATGCTGAAGTAGCTGTTCCGTTAACCGACAAAACTAAAGAAAGGTGAACCAAATCAAAGTTCGCTGGGAAGAACCTCAAGAAAGGTCATTCCAAATACTAAAACAAAAGCTTAGTGATTCCCCAATATTACATTTACCTGACTTAAGCAAGGAGTTTGTTTTGAGGACTGATGCAAGTGACATGGGTATGGCGGCAGTGCTGCTTCAAGAAGATGATGGTATCAAATTCCCCGTTGCCTACGCAAGCAAGAAATTTACTCAAGCTCAAAAGAATTACTCAGTTATTGAAAGGGAATGCTTAGCTATTATCTGGGCCGTTCAAAAGTTTGAGCCCTATCTCTATGGAACTGAATTTATAATAGAGACTGACCATCAACCCCTTAAGTGTATGAAGAAATCAAGAGTCGCGAACGGTCGCCTAATGAGATGGGCTATGATTTTACAACAGTATCGATATTCTATTCGAGTAATTAAGGGTAGTGACAATGTCGGTGCTGACTTTTTGAGTAGAGCTTTAGTATCATAAGTTTCTGTGTTGAAAAAGGAATGTGTAGAGAAACGTACAAGGGTCCATTACGGTAGATTAAAATTTCAGTGGAAAAGTTATTACATAACGTTTTTCGTAAGGGGGAAGTTATGTCACAGTGTGATGTGGAAATTTGACTCTACCATACTTTTACCAGGCAGAGCAAGTGATAAGTCCATGGTTGATGGAGGTTTCCGTACTTTCTTTTGCATTGTGTAGTATCTAGACGTGGCAGTAAGATTTGAGAATGCCTGAGAAATTCCTCAGCTGGGTTTTAAAAGGATAGTCCGAGCTGACCTTTGCTTGTTCTTTTGTATGTTTTAAGTTAATTTGTATATTTTCGCATAGGAAATGAGAACCGTAGTAGGTAGAGAAGCTTTCTCCTAGAAAAATCTCAGTCTTCTCTGGGTGCCAAAACCGATTGTAAGAACGTATACTGATACGGCAGACTAGGTCCTAAGTGTATTTTGCTGAAAAAGTTGCCTTGCAATATAGTTTCTCTGTAATATAAAGTGAGCAAGGGCGTCACTGTAAAGAGTTAAACAATTTTTGCCTGGAGGAGTTTCGCATAGTCCACTGTGGAGGGCCGGTCTACGTCGACGGTTGAGTTCAGGGAGCCATCTTTGGATGGTAAGAAATTTGTTTTCCTTAATTTGGTTTAATTGTAATAATGTTAGTGTTGTGTATGCATTTTGTAAGTAGGGCCTCCATGCATCTCCGATAGTACTTCCATGCTATATGTAATGAGCTGCTTCTCTCGTTGATCACCATCCACGGTAACTCTGTAGGAAAGCATGTGATGTTTGGGTGGGCGTTGCCCTGTTAGTAAAATGTATGGCAAGTGAGTGAAGAGTAAATATTTTGAGTGAAATGATATTAGGAAAATATTTTAACCTAATTCTCTCGCATTTCATCACTTGACGGGACTGTTTGTCGTTGTATGCTAGCATGGTACTGACAAAACAACGTTATTTCAAGATTTTGGAAGGGGGAGACTAAATTTTTGTAGCATAAATGTGGGCATATGCTCAGGAGGAAAAGTATACTATTTAAGGCTGTGTTTTTTATTCCAGGCTCGTGGTCTGGGTATGAGAAGTGACGTTTGGGTGTCAACCAGGTATTTAGTGGGCGGACCAACATCTACCGTCTGAAGCACCCTGCCTTGTAGACGGCGTTCCTCATGATGCCAGGGCTTGGTAGCATGACGTAAGAAATATCGAAAAGGGGATTTATTTCAAGAAAGTCCGAGGACATTGGGGATATTTCTAAAATTATTGTGATATTTCTTAAGCACTTGGTAAAGTGCAGGCCAAATAAGATTACAAATGACTGAATCTAGACACGAGGAAACGGAAAACTCTTGAACAGTTTGCAAAATAGTCGTATGATGGTTGATATTGATGGTGCAGCTACCGAACAGTGAGGAGATTGTTTTAATGTGCAATTACAGTATTTGTTATATTTTTGTATTTGGTGAAATGTGTAATTTTGGTGTATTTTGTATACAGTTGTTTAGAATTTTGATAGTTTTCACAGAAAGATATTTTTTTTGGACTACAGGAAAATGAGTTAGTTGTTATTTTGTGTACGAGTATTAGTCGAGTACCCTAGTACTAGAAGTCAAACGAACTTGTGCATGTCCCGAAACTATTTCCGGTGACAGCTGTTATCAAGTGCCTACTCACTTTTGTTGCTTATTTGAATTTAGCCTTACGCATAGCCCACAGTGTTTTTGAAACCAACATCTGATTGGAATTTTTTTCTTCTTCTTTGAAGTTTAGAAAAAATAATCCTGTAATTTTAATTACTTAAAGGCAGTAGGCAGTCGCCCCCCCCCCCCCCCACCAATTTGCTTTGAAAAATCAGCAAATTCTTGCAAATCTCCTCTTATTGCATTAACAACATAGGCGTAGGAAGCTTTTCGAGACTGGGGGGCTGAACCTTGTTTCGGATCGTCGTCCTGGGGGAGCAGTCCTAGGGGAGGGGGTTTCCCCATCCCCTCTGGAAAATTTTTGGGTATTTGAGGGTCCTCAGATGCAATTTGGTGCATCATTTTGGACAAACTACAAGGAAAATTAATGCAAAGTTTTGACATTTCTTACAGAAGAGACAAATGAGGGGGTTTTGCCCAGTGGATCTTGGAAAACATACTTCAGCCCCCCACATTTTTGACCGGGGGATAAGCCCGATAAGCCCCCCCCCCCCCCACCCCTTGCTTCCTACACCCCCAATTGATTAACAAGCACCTCTGACCGTTTCAACATCATATTACGAACAATAGGTAAAGCAAGGAGAAATTCTCCTTGAATTTCACAATTCACTATCAAAAACATTGTCACATGATCAAAATAGGCCATTTGATGAACTAGAGTGACGGGGCATACTAACTCTGATTGGGGTGACATAGACTGAACGATTATCTTTTTGTTCATTATTAATTTAGTTGAATCATTTTTGATGAAATTTTGCCGGTGGCGACTTAATTTAACTGAGGTGGCGACTTTTGTCGGGGGCGACTTTGTTACGCGAGTTTGTAAGGGACGACTTTGCTAAGGGGCGACTTTGTTAGTCAAGAGGGCGACTTCGTTAGGGGGGCGACTTTGTAGGGAGCGACTTTGCAAGGGGGCGACTTGACTGGTCCCCTTCTATGAATATAACGTTGGGCCAACATTGGAAAATTGGTTGGCCAAACTGTTGGGCTATGTTATATGAATGGTTGGGTGCTCATCGGGAAAAGGTTGGGCCTACAATCAATTTCATATTGGGCCAACATTTTCCCTACCAAATTATGCCATTGGGCCGAAGTTGGTAAATAAGTTACCCAACTGTTGGTCCCATCATTTGGTTAACACTTGTCAAATAAGTGGTGTCAACTGTTATGTGGCAAACATTTGGCCAACGGTCTAGCTAGTAAACATTTGGCAGTTTTCAACGTTGGGCCAACAACATTTCGCCAACATTTCACCCATTTTCATATCCAAAAGTGCAAAGAATGGTTGACACACTGTTGCACCAACAAAACTATTGCTCGCTTTCCAAAACTTCTCTTATATGGGATCCCATAATGAATGTTCAGTGAAGTTACCTTCTACAAGTTTAAAAGCTAACAGAATCGTTAGTACTAACCATTTTGCTTTTTAAGTGCATAGAAACAGACACTGTCAAACAGAAAGACCCAAAACCGGACCGGTCAAAAGCACAACCATGAACTATTTACAACTATTTGCAGACTTAACTAGTCTTACATTAAGCTAGCAAAACAAAATTTCTGTGGCTAATATATACGACACTCCCAGCCCACCCTCCACACAGGACTATTTACAAATAGGAAAATAACATTAACAGGTTAACCAACACACGGCCCGCCCTCATTGAAACAAGTGGACCCCACCGCCTGCCGAACGTCGCCCTTGGCAAACGAACGTGGTCAGCTTCAACCCTAAGCCTAACTTCTGTCCTCACCTATGCAAGGACGACATCCGCAGGCCTTCCCTCCCCCCCCCCCCCCCAAACACAATATTACATCGGTCTCTCCACAAGGCCAGCTTAATAGAGGCAGAAACAAAGGTGAGTATGCCGCGAAAACATGTATTGCATGGCGGGGGGGGGGGGGTGATAGACCATACAAAGCGTAGTCCTGACCGACCGCACAGGTGCTAAAAAACGTGAGACGATCAGCCAGGGCTTGAAACCACTCCCAGAGGAGGGAGACAAAGGCACACTGCCAAAACACATGAGGCACTCTCTCCCACTTAGTGCATACAGTGTGGGGGCAAAACCCATCTCCAAGACGCCACCAGAGGCGCTTGAGATTAGTTACGATGGCGTCGTGCGCGATTCGCCACAGCAGGTCTCGCCGTCGGTAATCGAGTGACTTGCTGCGAACCACACGCCACACTTCCGGCCCTGACGCGTAGTCCCTGGGTACGGTTGGACCTGACCAACCAAGTCATCAAAAATGGCCCAGTACTGGTCCCCCGCACTGGACTGCGAAACGTCCCCTACAATTGACATAATACGTAGTGTTTCCTTCATGAGGCAGTATGCCTTCGGGGGCCTTTAGCTGTGGTGTACACTGTTGCTAAACAGGGTAGGAAAGAACCACCGGAATGATACCCCCCCCCCTCCCATAACGGTCGACAAAGTAGGCAAACGGCATCTGGCTGTCGACGGCACTAAAAACACACTTAGTCAGGAGAAAGCGGGGCTTTGAAGGAAAGTGCACGAAGCCCACCCCCCCCCCTCCCGCCTAGGATCCTGGTACACCACTTTTCTTCTGACCAGCTCCGTTTTCCCTGACCAAGGAAACCTAAACACGGCCTTCTCGAGTCGCACCAGGACACCCTCTGGAGCAGCCAGAACAGTGCCCGGATACCACAAGAGAGGGTAAACGAAACGATTGATAACTGTTACCTTCCCCAGCAGACTAATGTTGCGATCGCCGAAGTCCTTCAACCTAGACTCCACCAGGTCCAGTTTCTCATTCCAGATAAGTGACTCGGGTGAACCATAACCAAACCATATGCCATTGATTTTTATGGCGTCGTCTACCCATGATGCCGCGAAGGGCAGTTGTTTTGACCGCCGCTTACCTAGACGGAGTTCTTTGGTCTTGGTGGGGTTCAGCCTGGCACCTGTCGCTCTTTGAAAGGTAGACAGTGTGCTACTAAGGACCCTGAAGGAAACTAGGTCAGAGACTAGGCATGTGACGTCGTCAGCATACTGGAGGCACTTTACTTCAGCTCTACCGGGTATGTGAAATGGTCGGAACAAAGGCTCAACTCAGAAGGCTCTTGCAAGGGATTCACTAAAAAATACATAGAGTAGAGATGATGGGGACACCCCTGCCGTACCCCACGATGGACTCTGAAGGAGTCCAACGGTAGGCCATTAACGATAACCCGACTATATACACTATTATACAGTAAAGAGGTCCATTTAACAATAACTGGATTCATACTAAACTCCTTCAAGATTTAGCATCGTTAGTGCTAGCCATTTTCAAAAGTAATAGGATTTTAATTGGAATTTCATATATAATGTAGATAGTTTTGGTTTGGCTATTATATATATATATAGAGTGAGACTTGTTTGTTATTATAAACGATTAATAATACAATTTTCTTCATGATATTTCAATTTCTCTTTGTATTGTACAACTGAGAAACATGATTTTCTGCAAGAATTCACCATTTCCAGCCACAATTTATTTCAATTAGACCTGCATTAAGTAATTTACACAAATTTTCTTTGAAAAATTCGGAATGCTCCATTCAGATGAAAGGTATATAAATCTGGTATTCAAACAGAATTTCACAGCATTTTACACATTTTTCTCAAATCGTCTTAGTAAAAATTCCCACAGTGTAAGTGAACGTTTTGCAAAATATTCACTGTGAATGTAAACTTTAGAAATAGCTGTTATTAAAAAGAATTGTGAGGTTTGCTTGATACCAAAATGACCAGCTTAGTATTTTTCTGGTGGTCTATTGTTGGGCCGCTTACCATTTGCCAACCGAAACCAATGTCAGCGTAGCAACCCATAACCAGTGTTGAGGTTGGGTCAACCATAGCCTGTAGGCCGACTTTAAAGTGCCCTTCAGATTCAGCACATCAGTTGAGGGATGACTTTTAATTTAACTTTTTCAATCCACATACGCTGTTGTTGTTTTATATTTAACATGATAATATCACAGATAAGTGCCAGTTGATGAATCTTGAACCTCAATTTACTGTTTTGATAGGTCGACCTATATACTGGTCTATACATAAAGTCTCTTATACTGATTTATTACGGTATCACTGTTAATTAACGGTCTACAGAGTTTCAATAGTTAATTAAAGTGTTGGTCCAATGTTGGTTCAAAGGTGATGCCCAACAGTTGCACTTAAAAATGGCTCAACGTAGGTTTATTACATATAATGCCCGACGGTTGGCTAAATATAGCAGGCTCAATGTTGGTTGAACACGTTATGGCCAACGGTTGGTTTCATGAAAATGGAGGTTCAAAAATAGACCCTTTTCCATATAGCAGTCACAATTAGATTGTGGGATACACTTTTGAAGTGGGGCGTTTTTCTCAATGTCATTCTTCTGTGGCCAAAAACGACGCACACCAAAATCCAATCCCACAATCCTTTGTACTTGCTATTTGGCAAAGGGTCTATGTTGGTTAAATTTAATGTAAATCATCCAATAGTTGGCTATTTGAAGTTGCAAGGTTTAATGTTGGTTAAATGTATAATGTCCTACAATTGGCCTATAAATGTTGGTCAAATGTTGGCAAAAAAGGTAATTTACAATTGTTGGCTGCATATGGTTGGCGAAATGGTGGCCCTGCCTTTAGTTGCCTACACAACATAATACCAACTGTTGCCAACGGTTGCCAACATTGGCCCAACGTAACGCCAATGCTTTGTGCTATCTGGGATCCAAAAGAATTTGTTCGGCGTTCACTTTGGCAGGCGTTAGGGATATGACTGAACAAGGAGTAGGCCTGTGCCGTACAGCCTGCTACGTAGGCAAGGTGCTCCCTAGAAAATGCTTCACTCTTTTCTTCAAGGTGACTGTGCACTGTGTTTTCCATTGTGTTGCACTGTTTTTATGGTCTGTTCCTGAAATGGTTACCTGCGCTCGCGTCCATCTAAATTGCACTGAGGCCGAGCTGAGTAGTGGCGTGGCGCCCATGAATGGTGTACAAAATGTGTAGGCTAATTCTTTTGGATTTGAGTATCCCTCCTATCACCATCTTCTACTATGCATGGCCTCTCCCAACAGTGGCACCGTCACCACCATGCCTCGCGGCGCCGTCACCGGAGAGACGGTTCTCACGCCGGAATATTAAACGTACGTTTGGCACTATACTTTCACTCTACCAGGTTACCCCAGAACACGCAGTGCACGAGTTCGCCCAAAAAGTTAACACATTTTTGCCATGAAATCGCATATAAGGACGGCTGTACTCTTCATCAGTTAATTGTGACCTCGTATACCTTGTGTAATGCATGCACGCCGGTATGCAGCTAGCTTTGGAGTTTAGAATATAGTTTCTTCGTCCGAGGTTGCTGTGAAAAAAGTGCAAATTACGTTATGATTGCGCTCCGACTTGTAAAGTATCGCCGTGACTTTGGTTGCCCTTTGTACAGCTGTGTTTATATTCAAGGCATTTCTGTCCTTCCTCGATGTAAACACGCATACAAATCAAGTATAAGCCCCGCCTCCATTCGAACGTCGTCATCTTTTGAGACATGCAAACATTGTACCGCCTACTTAGGGATGAGACATTGTACCGCCTACTTAGGGATGAGACACCTTGAATCTAACACATGCTATGAGGATGCCAGGGGCGTAGCTAGGATGAAATTTTTAGGGGGGCCTATAGGTAACAAATGGGGGGCCGGCAACGCCGAGGGTCAGGCTTGTCAAGACTATCTAAGCGGAGCGCCACCATCAGTTGGCGCGGAGCGTGCAAGAAAATTTTTGCTTTACAAACCCTCCAGATGGCCGGAAACGGCACTTCCCACGTGTTTTAAGCTGCGTGTACCCAGCCTTGAAATTCGAATCTCATGTCTGCCATTTCTCAAATAATGGGGAAAAACTCAATCCATGAAAATGGTAATACACAAGGCCGCACATACACTTTTTTGCTAAGGGGCAAAAAGTGGCATTACTGATCTGTGGCCTGGGGGAGGGGACTAAAGGGAACGGGTATCTCCCTCCCCCTTGGCGAAAATTTGTAATTTCAGGAGGACGTATAGATAGCAAATGGTGCAACATTTGAGGGATTCTAGCTTTAAAAGGAAAACGAAATGTAGTTGTGACTAAGTGCGACAAAAGTCATTTTGGAGAGCGTGGTGGATATGATGTGAAGCATGACCTCAGCCATTGAACTCCGTTGTGGGGAGGGTTTAAGGGAGGGGAAGGAGTGTTATTGGTTATAAAACGTTTTCATGACTAAACTGGCACGGTTTAAAAACGTTTTTAGGCCATAAAGTTGATGATTGATGCTACCTACAGCAACAACAGCAACATTGTAGGTATGCATAATCGCGCGTAGCGCGAGAATTTACGAAAGGTAGGCTAGATTGAATATATCCTAATAGAGCTGTAAATGATTGGTGGTGTGTACAGATATAGGCATGAAAATATTGATCTACCTATTTGAAATTTTTTAAGTTCTGTCATTACGATCACAGCTATTTCTTATATTTTTATTGCGTTTTCTCTGTACATTCTCAAAGTTGGAAACGGTGCACTGAAAATTTCTGGGGGAAATTGCCCCCTGCCTCCCGCTGTGTACGGCCGTGGATGTCATATGAGCTGAGATAATACAAGAATCATACTGAATTTTATGCATCCCTTTTCATTTCTTCTGCCTGCAATTCTCCCATATTTACCTTCTAGTATATCTCTGTTACATTTGTCCATCACCCTATCCATAGGCTACATGTCCACTTTTCAATTACATATCCCCTAGATCATACCGTTTGTCTCCAACCTAGGGTTAACACTGTCCTGGTGTAGGGGTCTAAGGGTGTCCCCTTCCCTTTGGAAATTTTTCCGGTTTTCAATGGTGTCTAGATGCAAAATGGTGCTGTATTTTTTTCACGAAGTCATCGGTATATTACTTGGTCAGACCTATAATACCACCAGTAAATCTTTCAAACTATTTAACCGCAAGGCAGAAGTAGTAATCATGTGGAAACACATGAAATCCGGACCTTGTTGGCAAATTTCACAAATCCGCCTAGACGCCAGTGCGAACTAGTAAAAAGAGGACTTATCGAAAACAATCGTTCTACGGTGCACTTGTCATGGGCAAGGAGAGAGACACGACATACTTGTTAAGGATAGAAAAATTATTCGAACGCAGTACCTTACCGTACGGCATATTTTATGTATGATACTGTATAGGAATGGTCGTGTAAGAAAGGTCTTTAGTGTGTGTTTGCCATGTTTTCAGTAAATCAACCAGCATCTAAAAGGCAGAAAGGGTCTAAACCTGACAAAGTCACATCCGAATTTGTCATCGGGACGTTCGTTTCATCGTCCAAGCGAATCATATGCGAATTAAACGATAGTGCAGACTATATACCTAATTTAGTGAAAGTAGGCATTTTAAAGTTATAAGTTGAGTTCATACGTGCGCAAAATGTGTTTTTCACACATTTACTTTTTCTTAATTCTTACACATTTTATTTATTTTTTGAAGGAAGAACTTCAAAGTCTAGTTCCGTTCAATTATTTATTTTTTCTTAATTCTTACACATTTTATTAGGACACAAAAAATCGGGGGGGGGGGGGGGGGTGACGAAAATATGGGGGGGCCAAGGCCCCCAGGCCCCCCCCCCCCGTGGCTACGCCGCTGGAGGATGCACTGGAGAACGAAATGAACTAAGTTTGCTTACATTGCCAATCTCTTTGGTAAGGGCAGGCGCAATTTTTTATCCCACGGGATTTTGGGCAAATGATGTCAATGGACCACTCAACTTCTTGGAAATTGGCCACGCCCCTTACTCCCGAAATGAAAGAATTCTCTACATTTGTTTTGTAATTCTGACGCCGGATTATGAAAGAACATGCCAAATACCCCAATAGAGTTTAACCCTAACCTACATTCTAACCTTAACCACTATTTTGAAACAATTTTCAAAATAATTTTCAAAATTAATGAAAAACAAATTTGCCCAAAACCTCGTGGGAAAAAATCAAGCTAGCAGCTAGCAGTATACTACAGGGGTCCCACCTCCATTAGAGAAACGGCCTTTCCGAGAAAAGTAGTCCCAAAAGTACATCGTCAATTTTAGGTTCATATCAGGTGTAAATATCTCATGTTAAGATGATCACTTGTGGCTGATTTTTTATGGATATAAAAGAGGAGATGTCAATGGATGAGTGCTGCCAAATTTGGATGGATTGGAGGTGCTTTAGACTGTTTCAATAACTGGTGTGCAAAAGAGGTAATTTCTTCACTTTGCGGATTAATATAGGCGAATATAAACCCTCTAAACTTCTTCTCCTTGTAGCTTAAAATCTAAAGTGCCATGCAGTGCTATGTTAAATTTGTAGTGCCATGACAGGCCAACTGATTGGCTTTCATTAAAGGGGTAGCTTATGTTGGATGTGAACTGTGACAAGGCTGTGGGCGTATGTAAAAAAAGTGAAATTCACCATATCATGACGGTGAAGCTTTTGGAAAGAAGTCTTAGAATTTATTTAAACATCAGAAAGCGCGTGTACCAGCAATCACTCTTCCATTGATTTGCTTTCTTGACTTTTGGTCCGTTTCAAGGCCTTTGAAAAGTAGCATGTTAAAGTCACAAGAAAGTAAACTGTTTGAGGATTTGTGCTCTTGAGACCAAGGAAAGTCAGGGAGGCTGATCGTCGTCTGGAAATTGGTACGTGACACCAGATGGGGGTAGGGGCCATGCCCCTCGTCGAGGAAGGACCCACGGTCGGATAAATTTTCCAATGTAGTCACGGGAAACAATAAAATATCAAGCAGAACCCAACAGCCAATCGCCTCTCTGATTTATTTGATGTTTTGATTCAAGTTAGATTCCTGTAATAAATCCCCCAAATTTTCAAATTTGACTAATAAAAGCCCCAAAAAGCAGGCCGAAAATTTTGAATTTGCTAACCATTCCCAGCTGAAAATTCCCTTTCGAACCCTTTAGGGTAGAATCCTTTGAACCCAAAGGGTTTCAAATGGAACCCTTTGGAAAAACCCTTTTCATTCAAAGGGTTCCCTTTGGATTTTGATGGAAATTGGACAAATGACAAAGGGTATTACAAAATTACCCTTTGCATAAACCCAATCCTTTTGAAAACCCTTTAAAACCATTTGGAACCCTTTGATTAATGGAATTCGAACAAAGGGTCTCAAAGGGAATTTTCTGCTGGGTTCGGCAACCCCGTCACCCTTGTCGCGGCTTCAGGCCACAGTCCCACGAAGGGAAGCTTGGACCCTTGTTGAGCAAATTCTGGGGCTACGTACTCCAGCGTCGGGATCCCGCGAAGACCACGACTTCCTGCGCGTCCGCTCTAACTGCCCCCTCCCCAACCTCCTCCCCGCCCCGCACCCGTCATTTATAGAGCAAACTACGAAACATTTACAGACCATGCTATAAACATTGAAAGGAAAATGTATGACATTCAAGGATATTGAAGCAACATCATTTGGGGTGTTTCAGGCAATATAAAGTACGGTACTAATAATTCAGAGTAGGGGTAAAAAGGGTCGTTCGATCCAGCTCCCCACCCCCGCCCTCCACTAGGCACTTCTTCTTGTATGTCATACAGCTTCACACGAGAGTATAACTATTGATTATAATGCCGCTACGCCCAGTATTGTCGATGGTGAGACGGTAAAGCGCTCCACTCCGACTACTCAGTTCGTGGGTTCGAGTCCATTTTCGTTTTGCGGTTTCAAAGTTGTGGAACGGTCTAGTTTTACAGATTCTTTCTCTTTCATATCTTCCTTGTTCTAACTTTTGTCGACTTCCCTGAGTTCCCACTGTTTCTTTTTGTTTAATAAGGCTTTGTTAATCATATCTTACTGTATATTTCCGAATCAGATCACTGGACGCTGTTGCACGTAGCCTATATTATGAAGTCGTGTAACACCCCCCCCCCCTTTAAAGAAAGATTTTCTTTCGGTTGCAGTTGGTAATAGTTTTATGAAAATTTCCGAATATGAGATAAAACCGATTCCATATTTCATGAAAGTAGCATTTGATACGAAAGGTATCAATAATGACAGAGCTCTCGGCGACATTCGTCGCCGAGAGCTCTGTCATTATTGATACCGAATTTGTATACCTTCCCAAAGGACCTCTTGTTTTTAGAAAAAGCCACCTTTGGGATGAATATTCATAAATTATTGACTTCAAAATACTTTCTTTTCTATTGCAAGTATTGATTGATCCTCTTAGGGGGTAGGTGTAAGCTTTTGCTAACAATAGGTGACCATTGTCCATGTTTGATGGTGCGCTGATTTGTCAAAGAAAGCCAACGGTTCCCTTGAACTTGACCAAGTCTCTCTCCGTGTTTTTCCTACCATCTCGATCACACCACTGATTCGAGGGGGAATCCCCGCGGAGGATACTACGCTACGAATTTAACACTTTGCAAAACTTTGGGGGGGGGGGGACAGTGTAGTAGACCATTATTCTGAAATGATGTGTTCAATTTGTGATGTGTATACGGTAGGAACGGAGTTGAAGTACTCATCGGGCAAAAATGAAGAAAACTGAAGGTATTTCAGGCACCATTTTGCAATATATCCTTCGGCGATGCAAAATGGCATTTTGAGTGAAGTAGAAAAGCAGGACAGACACTCTTGGTGCTCAAAATCTCAACAGTCATGGTGCACAAATTTGAAATCGTTGTGAAAGGCCTAAACGTGAGCTTTCATATCAGTTGTAGCTGAATTGTGCCCGTTAAAGACTTCTACAGAGGTCCAGAGACAGGGGCGTCAATCCGTGTTGAAGTGTGGGGTGGGGGGACACACATGACTTAGCACAAACTATTAAGCCCTTTATTTTTGAAAAGGGCGTGTCTTTCTATAGGCCCTTCCCTGTGTCCCTTCTTGTGATGACTGACGTTGTCCTATTCTAATAACAGTAAGGATTCCAAACACTGGCGTAGTCAGGATTCCTATTTGGAGGGGGCCAACTGCGGGACCTCATCGCCGGCCTTGGAGAGGGGTCTAAGGGAAGGGGAACACCCTCTCCCCTTTGAGAAATTTTTGAATATTGAAGTACCCTCAGATGCAATCTGGTGCAACATTTAGCATCACTTGAAGCCAATTTTTGTGTTCCATTACCAATTTTTTTTTTTTTTCAGAGTTCGATGAGGGGGGAGGGGGATGGCCTCCTGTCTCCCCTCTGGCTACGCCAATGATTCCAAAGTTAACATGACCAATTCAGGGGCGGATGCAGGTTTTGACTAAAGGGGGGGGTTGCGATATAGTTACTATCTAAGCGGAGCGCCACCATGAGTTGGCACGAAGCGTACAGAGAACATTTTTGGCCCAGAAGACCCCCAGATTGCAGGAAATAGCATTTCCCACGCGTTTCCTAGGCTCTTTGATCACGTATAAAACAAGCTTTCATTGAAATTCCCTGTGTCAGAAATTTTATGATAAATGTCCTGTCAAAAAGTTGTCTTCTTTCTTGTGAGAGATGCATTCTATACAGCCAGATAACGATCTTGGGCGTCAGGAGTTCGGAACATTCAGTCATTTGTTGTGCTCTATCTAGGCACTCACAGTGACTCCCTGAGAGTTGCTCGCTTGTGCTCAATAAACAGAAAAAGAAAATTTGGTATCTCTTTTTGAAATCTTCTGAAAGTATTTTGGTATTGGGGCCTTAAAATTCAACTAGTAGGCTTAATCGCATGCATGGGATTTTTGTTTGTCTCGTTATCTAAGCGGAGCGCGACCATCGGTTGGCGCGGCGTCAGGATTTGCCCGACGGGGGAGGGGGGGGGGAAAGAGTCCCCGACGGCGGGCCCGGCGACCCGAAGCCCCGGCAGCCATGATGTCGTCGAGGAATTGGTGAGGGATTTGAAGAAAACTTGTGTACTAGATTATGACATTGCGGGGCATATATTTCATAATATTTGTATATACAAGAAAATTTTATTTCCGCCTTGATTTATCGTTTTTCCTAGAATCTAAACTGTGAAATTTCAAAGCGCGCGAAGCGCGCGAATTTTTTTTTTTTTTTGATAGGCCTACACTAAAAAGAATCTGTACTTATTTGAAGCATATATATAGGTCAATTGTCAAGGCAGTTGGGCCATATCGGGCATAACCTATGCTGAACTTCCCTCCTCGAGTCACTAGCAGTACCGCACGACAGACACAAGAGAACATTAACTAGGTTTAGCAAAATAAGATTAAATGACCGACATTTACATAAATCCATGTATTCTACTTATATTAAGTTACTTGAAAAGGTGGAAAGGGTTTGTACTATATTTAGCTATCAGTAGTAACGGAACTGAGGAAGAGTGGGCAAAGTGGACCGAAAATTTTGGGTTCTATTGCAGAAATGACCCTTTTGAAAGCCAAAATAAGTAAACCGACCAGGTCGGTAGCGACAGCATTTTCCTGACAAGGGGCCGGATCATGCAGTGACCCGAAGTTCCGACAGCCCCTATGTCGAGGGGGTGGTAAGGAAGGGATTTGAAGGAGCCTAAATATCCCGAGTCATTGCAGCGCATATTTTGCATAATATCACTTAATACTTCATTAGCCGAGTTGCGCACTGATAGTGTACTTTTGAATCGGAAACGTAAAATTGCAAAGCGTGCGATTTTTTTTTTTTTTTTTTTTGGTTTTACACAAAAAATATATGTAGTCATTAAGAACAAAAAGAAAAAAAAAACTGTAGGGGTTGTAGACCATATCAGGGATAACATACATTTTATCGAAACCACCTGGACTACCCTATGAAATGCCCAAACATTTCTCCTCGAGTCGCTCACCAACTGACCATACCGCATGACACACACAAGACAACAGCAAGTAGACCTTGCGATATGGGATGGAATTTACGACCTCTACATAAACTGTGTACTCTACCTATATGTTACTTGTTAAGTTTGACAGGTCTTGTGCTATCTAGCAATGTAGAATGGAAATACTGAAGAAACTGGAGTGACTCTACCGCGCGCCTAGCGCGCCGAAAATTTTGGGTTATTTTAAGGGAAATTGTCCTCCTGAGAGCAAAAAACAGGTAAACCGTCGGGACGACTTGTCGCCGTTGGGAACTACACACTTTACCGTATTGACTAAGACTCCCCGACTGTAAAAAACTGTAAACATTCCCCGACGGGGACCATGGCTCCCCTGTCCCCCACCTGGTGCCATCACTGCCCGGCGTAAACCAAGAAAAATTGACCCTTCTCAGACCTTACAATCTATACTTAGGCCATCTTCATGTTTCATGTTTTGTATGTTTGTCATTTCCATGTAAACATTACGTTTCTTTGATACCCTCCCTTGCTGTACAAACAACCATGTCGTCTAGAGGCACGAAGGAAAATATGCTTAAATACCGCCTACGGGTCACTGGTACTTCCCATGTGCAAGAAACTCCAGGCAAACACCCACTCTTTTGCATGGAGACATTGTTTGAGCGCACAGACCCTACTCTCATTCTGGGCTTTCTGAAGGAAAGTGGCCTGTATAGAAATTTTTGACATGTCTCCTGCATTTACCTAGATTTTTTGTTGAATTTTACCCCTTTACTTTTTTTCTTTTGTCAGTCACATTCTCGTTGACAGTTGTGAATACTCCCATGTTCGCCAGAAGTACTATGCTGTGCTAGACCTGAAAACTATTGAGCAGACAGATTCTTCCCTTATTCTGGGCTTTCTCAAGGAAAGCAAACTGTATAGAAACTTTTGACACGACTCCCGCATTTGCCTGAACATTTCAGAGGAATTTGAACTGTACCCCAACTTTTTGTACCTAATTGTACCGCAACATTGCGCCATTTTCTTTTCTAGGTGACACTATGTAACACAATCGTGTTGGTGTGTCGTAAAATCCCATGTAACTAACTTTTGCGTGGAACAATGTTTAAACGTGATCTTGGTCATAACGTGCTCTTGGATAAAAAAGGAATATATCTTGTGAAACAAATGAAAGGGATTCAGTATATAAGCGAATTTTGGATTATAATACCTTCCAGAACAATGGTATTTCTTTAGATATATGTTCCAACTGAACAGTCTAATTTTTCCTGAACGCCTTTACATCCAACCGGATGTCCAAAGTATGATTAGCCTTCTCGATTTCTGATTATATTAAGTGATTCCAATTAAACGACAACCACTTTCAGACAACACAATATTTGAATTTTTCAGCGAGAGTACAAGCGAAAGGCTGGAGTCGCGTTCCCATTTTCAAATAGAGTTAGGCACTACTGAATGTGATTTCATTGCATATGGGAACCAAGATTAGAGCTGGACCTCTTGAAGGACTCACTGACTCTATGAGGATTTTGAATGAGAGAGAATCGGGACGATAGAAGGAAAAATACGCTGTCAGCAAACTTATAATTATGGCATGTTAATTGCATTGTTGTAACTGAAAATAACCTTCAAAACATACCGGGGAAAATAAGCAATATATCATACAAAATGAAAAAATCCTCGAAAATCAAAGGGGGGTTAAAGCCCTCCCCCCCCCCCGGATCCGCCCCTGCTGACCATCATAGATGATCTGCCAGTTGAAATACACGGAGTCCATTACTCCAATTACTTCAAGATGTAACTTTAATCATGACCAAAAATAGATGAAACCACGCTCCACAGTGTAAATATTTGTCAGACATCATGGACCCCAACCACGCCCGTAGCTAGGGTCATATGTTTTGGGGTGTGAAGACCCCTAATTCGGACTGGTTGGATGTTTTTCGAACAGAGTGGCTGCGTTTAAATTGCACTTTGTTATGCGCTCTGCGTTTTGTATACAGCTGTGGTGATGCTTCCTTGGTCACTATACATAAAGGTGTCGTGCTGGGGGAGGGGTCTAAGGGGAGGGGTTCCCCTTCCCTTTAAGAAATTTTGTTAATGTATGGTTGCTTAGGTGCAAAATGTTGCTATATTTGGGATATATTTGGAGCTGATCGTATATGGCTGGGAAATGTCCACAATTTAGTGAATTCTAATTTGCCGGCTGGCTGGATGCTTTTACTAACTGCAGTGGCGACGCGTAAATTGCACCTTCTTATGTGCCCCGCGTTTGTATACAGCAGTGAGAATCCTTCCTTTGTCACTTCATGAAGGTGTCGCCCTGGGGAGGGTCTAGGGGAGGCTTCCCCTTTAAGAAATTTTCGAAAATTTAAGGTTGTTTAGATGCAAAATGGTACTATCTTTGGTTTATTTTTGGAACTGATCGTATATGGCTGGAAAATGTCCATAATTTAGTGAACTCTAACTTTTGGTTAGGTGAAAGAAGGGAGTATGTTGTCTAAGAGAAGAACACGTGTCAAAAACCTTACTGAAGCCCCCCCCCCCTTCCCCCCTTAGGCTACTTTACTGCTTCTATTCTCGCAAAGTTATTCCGCAAAGATACTTGAGTTGAGTCAACAGAAACTTTCTTAGACTATTATGAAAATTTTCCTTTCCTTCATTGTGCATTATAAAAGGGCATCTAAGGCTAGCAAATGCCTGTAAAGGGCCTCCTGGAAGCTCTGGATCAATTATATAAAATGGGCCAATGGTGTAATGCTTATTACCTGACATCCAAATGGTAATATAGATTATGACGCCAAGCACTTTACATCTATCGTACTTTTACTAATTTGGACCGAAAGTCCAGACGAACAGCTTCCAGCAATGGAGAATCGTCAAGAGGGAGAGAATAGGTACAGTAAGGTGATGTTATGCCTCTATGATATAGGTGTAGCAAAAGGTGTGAAGGACCAATAAGCGCGTTTCAGCTTTTTCTTCGTAAGGGTATAAGCAATCACCATCTTTACCGATAATGGCTTCGCACGAAGCGCTCGGTAAAAGTTTTTGAAAAATGTATAACGGCAATAACGTGCTTTATAGTTTCAACCTTCCACATCATGCTTACAAATTAGGTTGAATGATCCCATATCGATGCGTGGCCCATATACAGATGTTTGGAGATGTATCTCTGTTTTCGGAAAGTGCTGTAATCAGATTAGTTCCTTGTATAAACACATTTTTAATGGTCATGGAGTGCAAACCGCGACGCATGCGCGCGGAGCGCGCCGAAATGTTTCATTAAATAAGATTTCCCTGACAAAATCTGCATCGAGACACTTTCAACAAACCTACATACCACTCAAAAAGCCGGTCAGACAGAGCCACGACACTACTCTTTACACGAAGTGTGTGTGTGTGTGTGGGGGGGGGGGCATTTGATACTGTGTACCCTACCCATCGAAATGTGGGGGACTTGTTCCCCCCCCTCCCAAGATTGACACCCATGCATGATAAAATCACAGATAAGTGCCACTGATGAATTTTGAACCTCGATTTACTGCTTTGGCAGGCCTATACATAAATTCTCTAGTACTGTTTTATTACTGTATGATAGTAATGTTCTCCCGGGTTAAAGGAATGTGGCCCAACACTTGGTTGGTACATGTTGGCCTTACATTGGTTTAACGAGTAAGGCCCAACATTTGGTCGGTACACGTTGGTCCAGCGTTGGGTGAACGAATAAGGTCTAACAGTTGGTCTGACTAATGTTCGCCCAACGTTGGTTCAATGTATGTGGCCCAGCAGTTGGTTGGTATATATGTTGACCCAATGTTGTTTGACCGAAGAAAGCCCTATTGTTGGATGGATAACGTTGGTCTAACATTGGTTCAATAAATGAAACCCAACAATTGTTTGGTAGGCCTAAATGTTGGCACAACGTTGGTAAAATGTTAGAGTGCACAACAGTTGTTGAATATAGCTGGGTTCGCCATGTGCTTGTCCAACATTTATGTTCCAACACAACTCATGCCAACGCTTGCCAACATTTGCCGACCATTTGCCAACGTCGGTCCAACATAGTGTGCTATCTGCAGGCGCGGATCCAGATATTTCGAAAAGGGGGGGGGGGGCTGAAAGCCCCGTTGAATATTGTCCTAGATTAACATTATGCTAACTTTCGCGTATTTGTTATTGCTGATGTGGCGAAAAAGGAGGGGGATAAGCCAGGGAAAGCCCGCCCCCCTTGGATCCGCGCCTGATCTGGGTAAAAATTTTGTTCAGACCTCAAAAGTATCAATTAGCTGGGAAACACATGACCTACCTGCTAGGGTATTTGAACCAGACTTGAGCTTGAACCGTACTTGAAACCGTATTTAAACTTTACCTTTAAGTTATCTAGTGACTCTATATAGCACATTCGTGTTGGTGTGTCGTTAAATCTCATTTTACTGTAACTGTAACTGTCACCCTGATAAGGAGGCCCTGGACCCCGGCATTCTGCTGGGCGATCCGCACTCTTGTAGCACATTTTCAGTGGCGGATTTAGGCGGGGACGCACCCGGCGCGCGTCCCCCTAAAATTTTCCAAAGTTTATATTTTACTTTCACTAAATAGATCATTTAGCCTACTTCTTTCTACATAATGTTGTATTATCTTATAATTTTCAAACTATGTAATTATAATTTTTACAAACTAATAGCAATTTAGAGCACACAGTTTCATGTTTTCCGATAATTAATGTCAATAGAGTGATATCGAAGGTCTCAACCCTACTTCGGACCACGCTTTATGTAGAACACTAAACTTTTTCTTACAATCCATCTGCTATTTGGGTTCATCAGATGTGGAGTTTTTTAATCAACGGAAATCCTCGTTAATGTTATCATACACTCGTCATGGAAAAACAAAACCGTGAAAATGTCCATAGGCTACGCACCATCGATAATGGAAGTTCAAACTGTATGTAAATGTAAATTATGCTATCAGTTGCAATCCCATTCCTTTCAAGGTAATTACGAGGAATTCGGGAAAATTGGTCAATTTCGGGAAATGTAGAATAGTGACAAAATTTCTGGAAATTCTCTGTATAAACTCAAGACATAGTAAAGATCATGTAAAAAGTGATATAAACTACTCGAATTAGCTGTACACATAGGATGGAGGAGAACTGAGTAGATTAACGAGGGCGTCACACCTATTTCTCGAAATGCTCAAACGCGGATTTCAGGAGATGCGAGAGCACGTTTCGGAAAAATGTGGAAGCACTCTGCAAAGCGTTTAACAATGTTTATCTCTCATGCACATGACAATAAAGTGGTATATTTCATCAAGCAAAAGACTTTAAAAGCTACTGCGATCTCAAATACGAATCTTACAGCAGTGCATCGTATTCTTGGTCAGATATTTTCACCATCGTCTTTGAAGCTGTTGGAGACCCCAAAATTCAATTCTTTCAGTTTTTTTTTTACGTTCATAGAATTGTAGGTTGTAACGAATTAAAAAGGAAAGATTCTCCTCTCTGTACCTTGTGTGAGGAATCGATCCCCTTATCTTTAGACCACTTTTTCGGACCTATAACATCACGACATATTTTTGGAAAGATATTTCATCAAGGTGTTTAAAGAGTGATCTTAGCTTAAATCAAGATCAAGTAAATTTTGGTTTAGTTCATGAAGCAAGTTTTTACAATTTTCTCACTTTTAATTGAAGGGAACATTTTTTGGCAAACAAAACCTCAAAGTAACGACTGCTTAGGTTCTACTTACAAGCCTGGTAAATGCCATTTCCGGCTATCTGAGGGGTCGCGATTTTTCAAAATTTTCTGTACGCTCCGCGCCAACTGATGGTGGCGCTCCGCTATATTCATTCGGGCAGATGATCGCCCCCCCCCCTAACGAAAAATCCTAGATCCGCCCCTGATTTTGGTATCATTAATTTATTATAATTAACCACCGCCAGGTTTCAGAAAAATATCCGACAGTACATGCTGGTAGTAATTGCGAACTCAGTACTGGCGTATACTGAGGGCAGAGGCGGCGCCACAGGGGTGGCAGGGCAGGCATTTGCCGCCCCTATGGCTTTTAGCTCAAAAAATAAAATCGTCTAAATAACGTTTTTAAGGCATACTTTTGTGGGGGTGGGGTTACAGTACAAAAATATAACAAATGAAAGCACCATTTGGCATCTAAGCAACCTTAATTTAACAAAATTTTCTCAAAAAGGAGGGGTATCCTTCTCCCCTTCGACCCCTCTCGCAGGACGGCGATTACTCACCCCACGTTTGCCACCCCTTTCAAAATACCCTGGCGCCGCCCCTGACTGAGGGATGAGGGGTGGGCAGATAGTGTTGAACGCCAATATGTAAGACAACTGAATTATTGAAGCGCACTCCGGTTACTTGAAATTGTGTTGGGTTTGTTTCCTTTTTTACGTACATTCTAATTCGTTTTGAGAGGTTACGTAATAAGAATTATCTGTGCTCCATTCCAGGGAAGGTTTGTGTTTGTTCGTGCGAAGGGAACGGGATGCGGAGTCTAACTTGCCGTTTTGCTTTCAAGTTGTCGAGGGTTGTGTTCTTCGAAGAGTAATTAAGAATTGTAGTAAGTTTTTAAGTTGGCCGGCCACCTTCTGTAAGCCTAAAAGGTAAACTGCGTTTTTTGTTAAATTGTCTTCTCTCTGTTAGGCAAGTCACAACATTGAATTTTCGCATTAAACCTAAGTTAGGCCGAAAGTACGGCCCTTTCTAATTATCTTGGTTTCCTCTGTTATTTTGTGTCATACATACCTGACTTTGCCGGGGGCCAACCTTCAGCTGCCCCCGCCCAGCAGAACCCACGGCCCCAGTTTGAGGGCGTTACATTACTCCTAAGCATATATTACACTGTACTATACCAATGGGTAAAAAACATAACTAAAACCTTTACAACGAGTTCATTCCATTTTTTTTTTGTTTTTGCTTTCTATCCATTGTTTTGAATCACAATTGGTAATTTGGCATCCGACAGAGTAGAAATTTAGCAACTCTTTGCCCAAATTTTGGCAACCGTGACTGCGCATCTAGCAACCCTGATCAGTGGCGGATCCAGGATTTGGCAAAAGGGGCGGGGCAGGTCATAGTGGTTTGTATAAAAGTCCGATCTGGGGAGGGGTCTAAGGAGAGGGGTTTCCCCGGGGGTAGTGCCAGGGTATTTTGATAGGGGACAAAGCATGTGATGAGAAATCGCCGTCCTGGGGGAGGGGCTAAGGGGAGGGGGTGTACCCCTCCCCTTTGAGAAATTTTTGTTAATATAAGGCTGCTCAGATGCAAAATGTAGATGTATGTGGTGTATTTTTTGAACTGATCTTATATGGCTGGAAAGCGTTCCTAATTCAGTGGATTTTAATTTTTGTTTGTGCGAAAGATGCTTTTCTGGGGAGGGGTCTAAGTGGAGGGGTCTAAGGGGAGGGGGTGTCCCCTTCCCCTCTGAGAAATTTTTGTTAATTTAGGGTTGCTCAGATGCAAAATGGTGACGGATGTCTGTGGTGTATTTTTTGAACTGATCATATATGACTGGAAAGCGTTCATAATTCAGTGATTTTAATTTTTGGTTGGGTGAAAGATACTTTTCTGGAGAGGGGTCTAAAGGGAGGGGTGTCCCCTCCCCTTTGAGAAATTTTTGTTAATTTAAGATTGCTTAGATGCAAAATGGTGATGCCTTTAGTATATTTTTGAACTGATCATATATCGCTGGAAAATGTTTATAATTTAGTGAATTTTAAATTTTACCCTAAATTCACAGTGCATTTCTTTAAAATAAGTTACAAGACTTAAATAAGACACTACAGGGTAATATTGCAGCAAGTTATAGTTAAAAGCCTGATGTTGTCGAAAATATTCCTCTAAATATTAACGAGTTCTGAAATTCCCTTGAAAGTAGAAGCAGCACTCCCAATGCTGTGGGTCTGGCCGGTAATAGACTGAAGTTAGCAATCCATTAATACAGCGCTCATGAGTAACTCCGTGCAATGCCCAGAGAAAGTTGCTGAGGCCAATATAAGCCAAAAAGTTATCAGTTGAAACTTGTAGCAGAGTTATTAACATAACACTTATTTTCTGAGGTAGAAAATAATGAACAAGTTTGAGTTTCACTCTGAAACATCTCAAAGGCCTGTTTCATTGGAATATATAGGGCCTTATCCTTTGTTTTATGAAGTTGAAAAAAAAAAAATCAAAATTTTTCACTGTAATTTATGTAATGAGGGTCTTTACGTAGGTGAAACCAAGACTTCCTTTCGCTTTAGGTTTAACAACCATAAAAAGTCTATTCGTGATAACACTCCAGGTTTCCCCGTAGCGGAGCACTTTAATCTTCCCCGGCATTCCCTTGAAAATCTTAAAGTCACCCTCATTGCAAGCAATTTTGTTTGTACTGAACACCGCAAGTCCGCCGAACTTAATTGGATTTTGAAACTAAATTCACACATCACGCCGGGCTAAACAAAGACCTCGGTGTTTTGAATCAGTATACTTTCCATCAGACAACGTAATTGTTTATTCCACTTATTTACACCTTTTCATCACCTATCATCTTGTGTATCACCGCTTTTGGCTAAGTTAATTATTGTACTCACTTCACTGTCTGATCTCGCTGACGAAGGTTCCAGGGGAACCGAAAATTTCGAATTAAATCTTGGATTATTTTGTACTCTTTAAGTCAACTAGTGATGCATTTATTTGTTTCCTGTTTTACGATTTACTTTCTCGGAGTACGTGGAACTCTCCTCTTTAATTATATATATATATATATATATATATATATATATATATATATATATATATATATCTATCTATATATATCTATATATATGTATATATATGTATATATATGTATATATATATATATATATATGTATATATATGTATATATATGTATATATATATATATATATATATATATATATATAGTGTAGTATATGTACTTTCGATCGCCTGTGGGCTTGGCCTACTCGCCTACTCCGCCTATGTAGGCTACCTTGAAGGATGTACATTTCGCAGAACAGGTGCTCACAACTTTTGAAGGTAGCCTACAAGTTTTATTAGTTTATATGAAGTTGACACTTGATAATATTACATATCCTTTGAACTACAATACGTCATGCCGTTGTATTCTTACAGGTCAGACTACGTTGCATTCTTACAAATTCATAATTTCATTTCTTTCACTTGGTACTCAAGCTTCAATTCAAGGCGACGAGAGAAAAAACAGGTGTATGGTGGAATGTACAGTACGTACAACACAGAGAATCCGGCTCTATGGCGTACAAACACGGACTTCAATACATGGACAGAGGATTACGCAATCAATACGGTCGCCACCGTTCGAACAAATTTTGGCTAACCAAGATGGCCGCCGGGCTACTACCATTTGCCCAATTTGACGATGAATCTGCAACATTTCAGACAAAATATCAGTATGAATGGAAGAACGATATCACAGTCCTCCATTCTATTTGTTGAATTTGACCTGAGCTTGCATTCTTTCGAAAATATTACAAGTTTCTCAAACAATTTGTCGATTCCGAGCCACTTGAGCAAGTCCAAACTTTTACACACAATACTATAGCAGGCAGCCATATTGGTAAGCCTATTCGTGTACGTACGGTGGAGACAATTTACGCATAGGACGTTAGTGCAATATGCTCTGTCCATGTATATAAGAAGTCCGTGCGTACAAAGGAAAAAAGAAAAAGGGTGTATGGATATAAAATAAATTCTTTCAAAGCCAACAATTTAGCGTTCAGGGTGTCTACGGAAGCCTCTAATGTGCTGGAGTGGATAAGTTAAACGATATTGAATTGAGAGAAATGACCGCTTGTGAAGATTAATATATTTGGTACGAAATTGAAGCCTACGCTTTCGTGCACATGACGGGAGAATGTAAATAAATTATCATGTTATTAAACTGCTTACTACTCAAGGCAAACTACTACGGAACGGTTCTGTTTCGTACTAATAAAACAAACACTTGAAAAGTGAGGAATTAACTGAGTAAGATACACTCACTTCAAGTAAAAACAACTTCAGGCATTGAGTGGGAAATAAAATATCAACATGCAAGCACTGTGCACGAGACAAACATATTTCAATGCGCACTCTATCTTACCTAGCCGCGTTTTCACCCAGTAGGCTTGACGAAAAAAAAAAGATTCACAAAGATCAAGATCATGTCGTTCATTTCGATTATATTTCGTACGAATTATAATAGGTTGACATACGTTGCGAATCACTCAAACAGACGTGCATGCATTTTCGTACAAAACTATTCATGTTCTTGGAAGTGACATAAGGTGTAAGTTGAGCTTTAAGTTGTCAATGATCATGTGAGATTGCACACGACCGACAAACGTATAACAGAGGACACTCCAGCGTGCAAGTTAGCTTTTCACCCGGAAGCTCTGGTCAAGAAATAGATATACTACGGACCAATAAACTATAAACTGGACCTGGCATAAATCGCTGCAGCAATCTCAGTTAAGTGATATTACGAAGTTTCAAGTTGCCTCGACTTTTATATGAGATTGCACATAACACAAACTTATAATAGAGTACACTATAGCGTGCGAGTTCGCTTTCCTCTTCAAAGGTCTGACAAATAGATACGTTAAGACCATTGTGTTTATGTTGGACCCGGTGTTAAAGGCGGAAGCAGTTTCAGATTAGTGACATTTCTTACCGGAAGTAGCACAGATGACGAACGAACCACACAATTGCCTTAGACATTAAGGCAGTTCCGTACGAAACAGTTCTTGCTCAAATGGTAGTGATATCGAGATGTAATTAAAGGCTTAACTTCATCTATTTTCATATGAGATTGAACACGACACAAACCCATAATAACTAGAGTGCACTTTATTCTGCAAGTTCGCTTTTCACTTAAAAGGACTGGACAAAAAATAGAATACACTAATTAAGAACACTTCCCAACCTTAATTTAAAATAACCGCTTTTTTTTGACTAATTTCTTCTTACTTCTGTTCCAAGTTCCTTTCATGATATTTAATAACTTAAATATTGCATATCCAAGGTAAACCAATGGCTAACTCTATATAAATTTCACAATTCAGTGTGAAAAATATTTTCGCATGATTCTCAAGAACCATTCATGAAACAGGGTAGACCACTACACTTATTGAAATTATGGTGACTGCATTTTCCCGTTAAAGTTTAAGTTGCCTTGATTGCCAGAAGTTGAAAGCTATTTACAAATTACGAGGTAAAAGACTGGCTTTTTGATTGGCATGTTGGTTTGTTGGGCAAAGGAAAGTATCTCGATGCAAATTCTGAATGCGGGTTTTATTATGGAAATCTCATTTAATATAAATTTGGGCGCGCTTTGCGCGCATGCGTTACGATGTAAATGAATCTCATGAACATAAATTAATAAATTAATGAATAAATTGGCATAGCGATTTCACTTCCGAGAACAAGAACTGTTTCGAACGAATCTGCATACATGTCTTAAAGTAATTTCTCTGGTTCGTTGTCTATAACAGCCTTGCTTCGTGCGAAATATTACGTAAGTGAAATTGTCGTCTTTAATACCCTGTCCTCATAATTAAGTGTTCTTAATTAGTGTATTCTATCTTTTGACCAGTTCCTTCGAGTAAAAAGGGAATTTGCAGCATGAAGTGCCCTTTATTCTTACTTTGTGTCGTGTTCAATCTCACATAAAAAGAGAGGAGCTTAAACCCTGAATTACAGCTCGACGCCACTACGAGGAGCAAGAACATTTTCGTACGAAACTGCATTCGGGTCCAATGGGTGGTTCGTTCCCTACATCGGTGTACTACTTCGTACGGAATAACACTAAACTGAAATTGTTTTCGCCTTTAATACCGGGTCCAACATAAACACCATAGTCTTAACGTATCTATTTGCCAGACCTTTCAAGTGGAAAGCGAACTCGCACGCTAGAGCGCCCTCTGTTATGAGTTGGTGTCGTGTGCAATCTCACATAAAATTCAATTCAACTTAACACTTAACTTACATATTGATGATACTTCCAAGATGAAGAACTGTTTCGTACGAATCTTCATACATGTATAAGAGTAATTTGTGTGGTTCGTAGTATATATGTGTGTACTACTTCGTACGAAATATCCGTTTAAAGCCGGGTACTGTATAATGGAACGGTCTTAATGTATCCATTTGTTGACCAGAACTTTCAGATAAATAACGAACTTCCACGCTGAAAGGCCCTCAATTATAAGTTTGTGTCGCGTAAAATCTGACATAAAAATCAAGGCAACTTAAACTTTAACGGGAAAATGCAGTCACCATAATTTCAATAAGTGCATTGGTCTACCCTGTTTCATGAATGGTTCTTGAGAATCATGTGAAAATATTTTTCACACTGAATTGTGAAATTTATATAGTGTTAGCCATCGGTTTACCTTGGATATGCAGTATTTAAGTCATGAAATACCACAAAAGGAACTTGGAACAGAAATAAGAAGAAATTAGTTAAAATAAGCTGTTGTTTTAAATTAAGTTGGGGAAGACTGCTCTTGCCTTTAAATAAATTTGCATAGCGATTTCACTTCCGAGAACAAGAACTGTTTCGAACGAATCTGCATACATGTCTTAATGTAATTTCTGTGGTTCGTTGTCTATAATAGTGTATTACTTCGTACGAAATATTACCTAACTTAAATTGTCGTCTTTAATACACTGTCCTCATAATTTAGTGTTCTTAGTTAGTGTATTCTATCTTTTGACCAGTCCTTTCGAGTAAAAAGGGAATATTCAGAATGAAGTGCCCTTTTTATACTTTGTGTCGTGTCAATCTCACATAAAAGGAGAGGAACTTAAACCTTAAATTACATCTCAATGTCACTATCAAGTGTTTGTTTAATACGTACGAAACAGAACTGTTCCGTCGTAGTTTGCCTTGAGTAGTAAGCAGTTTAAAAACATGATAATTTTATATACATTCTCCCGTCATGTGCACGAAAGCGTAGGCTTCAATTTCGTACCAAATATAGCAATCTTCACAAGCGGTCATTTCCGTCAATTCAATATCATTTAACTTATCCTTCACTCGAGCACATTATAGGCCTCCGTAGACGCCCTGAACGGTTAATTGTTAACTTTTGAAAGACGTTATTTTATATCCACGCACCCTCTTTCCTTTTCATTGTACGCACTGTACATTCCACACACCTGTTTTACAGTGGTACGGTCTACACGATTCTACTCATGGCGTGAACGGGACATGATCCAAACTTTTACCCAAATACCGACGGCGGCACGGACAGACAGTAAAACAGAATTTTAGGATGAGAAAGGTGGCGCTCCACCATTCCATAAAATTGCATATTGGTTGGGGAGGGGGTGAACCCTCTACATGTAGTCCCTAAAAATTTTGTTTGGGTTAATTTTTGACCCTGCTATGAGAGGGCAGTGAATCCTTTGTTAGATGTATTTTGGTAGTGATTGAGTTGGAGATTATGCTGTCAAAAACTGGTTGAAATTGATACCACCTGAGCCGATTGTGAGGTTATGGAAAGACAGCGGACCCATCTCATATATTAGTGAGTGACAAGGGCGGGGGTGGCGGATCACAAGTTTTTTATTCATGCGCCTGTAGCTCAAAGAGTCAATGGTCATGCTGCGAAAATTCTTATGTGCCAGTAAAAACCAACTCGTGAGCTTTGCATAGATGGGTGATATGCTGGCGTTGAAAACTTTGACAAGGAATGAGAGGCAGCGTAACAAGGCCCGTTTTAGTGTGTAAGTCGGACCAAATTTTAAGTGCTGCATGAGGTTAATAATAAATGAACGGTTACGGGTTCTTTGAATATACAGCCTAGTACATCCGCTTATGCAGGATCACTTAATTGAAGGGGGAGGGTGACTTCAAGTTTGACAAATGCCGAATATGACGGCCTATGGAAGAATGTAGTAAAGTGTCTTCCTTCAACCCGGGGCGCCCCCAACGCCCTCCACGCACCTCCCTCCGTTGATACGCACTTGAATGCAAAGTGATCCTTCAGGTTAAAGATACCAATCACAAAACAGCCGACAAGCTGGCAGTCAGTAGATATTTAAATTACCATATCATCACGGTAAGGATTTTGCAAAGAAGTCTTAGCATTTATTTAAACTTCAGAAAGCGCGTACGTGTACCAGCAATCATTCTTCCATTGATGATTCGCGTATACTTTTTTGATTTTGGTCCGTTTGAAGGCCTTTGAAAAGTTGTAGCAGGTGAAAGCCACAAGTAAGTAAAACTCGAACTCCACAAGGCACTGAAAATGTTGTGTCCGAGTTGGAGGATTTGTGCTCTTGAGACCAAGGAAATCAGAAAGTCAGCGGACTGATCGTCGTCGGGACAGTGGTGAAACCAGATGGGGGTATAGGTGCCATGTATGTCCCTCGTCGAGGACGGATCCCCCGCAAGGTCGTTTCTATTTCCTAATGTAGTCGGGAAACGTTAAAATATGAAGTAGTCCACAATAGTCACGGTCGCCCCTTGTGATTTAGGGCCTACTTGATACTTTGATTTAAATGAGGGCAGATCATCCTGTAGTAAATCCCCCAAATTTTCCAGTTTCAAGCCTAAAAACCCAAAATGCGCGCCGAAAATTTTGAATTTTGCTCTCGACGACCTTACGGCACTCCGTCTCCCTTGTCGGGGCTTCGGGCTGCAGTCCTACGTAGGGAAGTTTGGACCCCTGTCGCGCAAATTCTGGCACTACCCCCGGCCAGCGTCGGGATTGCACATTTTATCGTACCTACTAGGCCTATCCCGACTACATGTTTACCGAAGAAATTGGAAAATTTTGCAACCGGCAAGACCACGGCTTCCTGAGCCTAACCCCGCCCTCCCCCACCCCTATTGATGTCATTTATAGGGCAGGCTACTAAGAAGCATTAATTCTACCTCGCCATTACAGCATTAATTACAGGCCACGCTATAAACATCAATAGCGCAATATTCAAGCATGATATTGAAACCAATTTTTGGGGCGTGTTTCAGGCAATTTAAAGTACGGTACCAATATTTAAGGATGCAGGTGAAACTGAGGGGTGCTCGCTCCAGCTCCCGACCCCCCTTACATCCGGCACTTGTACTTGTATATCACACAACATAACACTATAGACTACTAATATTAATTACAGTGCTCTGGATTATCAGCATTGTTGTGGCTTAGTTGGTATGGCGCGCGACTCCGACTGTTAAGTACGTGAGTTCAAGTCCTCCCGGAGACTGGGCAGTGTGTTTTTCTCGTTTTTATGATGGGGAACTGTCGACTTTTTACAGTCGCTTTCTCTTTTATATCATCCTTTTTGTAGCTTTTATCGACTTCTCTTCGTTCCCATTGTTTCTTTTCTTAATTAGGCTTCGTTTTTTAATCATATCTTACTGCAAATTTCCAAATCAGGTCACTACACGCTACTGCATCTAGCCTACATTATCAAGTCCTAACCCCCCCCCCCCCGACGTTGCATTTTTTCGGTTGAAATTGCTGATAGTTTTACGAATTTTTTTCCCATTCTTAGGTGAAACCGATTCTATATTTCATGTAATTTGCATTTGATACGAAAGGTATCAATAAAGACAGGGCTCCCGGCTACGTAAGTAGCCGGGAGACCTGTCTTTATTGATACCGAATTTGCCTAGGTTTCCAAAGCAACTCTTGTTTCTAAAGGAAAGCCACTCTGAACTGAATATTCATAAATGACCGACTGTAAAATGCTCTTCTTGTATTGCAACAATGGATTAAGTTTCTTAGGGGTAGGGCTAAGCATCTGCCAACAATAGGTGACCATTGTCCAGGTTTCATGGTGCGATGATTTGTAAAAGAAGACAGCGGTTCCTTTAAACTTGATCAAGTCTCCTCTCCGCGTTTTCCCTGCCATCTTAAGGGGGCGCTCCACCATTCCATAAAATTGCATATTGGTTGGGGAGGGGGTGAACCCTCTACATGTAGTCCCTAAAAATTTTGTTTGGGTTAATTTTTGACCCTGCTATGAGAGGGCAGTGAATCCTTTGTTAGATGTATTTTGGTAGTGATTGAGTTGGAGATTATGCTGTCAAAAAATGGTTGAAATTGATACCACCTGAGCCGATTGTGAGGTTTTGGAAAGACAGCGGACCCATCTCATATATTAGTGAGTGACAAGGGCGGGGGTGGCGGATCACAAGTTTTTTATTCATGCGCCTGTAGCTCAAAGAGTCAATGGTCAAGCTGCAAAAATTCTTATGTGCCAGTAAAAACCAACTCGTGAGCTTTGCACTGATGGGTGATATGCTGGCGTTGAAAACTTTGACAAGGAATGAGAGGCAGCGTAACAAGGCCCGTTTTAGTGTGTAAGTCGGACCAAATTTTAAGTGCTGCATGAGGTTAATAATAAATGAATGGTTACGGGTTCTTTGAATATACAGCCTAGTACAACCGCTTATGCAGGATCATTTAATTGAAGGGGGAGGGTGACTTCAAGTTTGACAAATGCCGAATATGACGGCCTATGGAAGAATGTAGTAAAGTGTCTTCCTTCAACCCGGGGCGCCCCCAACGCCCTTCATGCACTTCCCTCCGTTGATACGCACTTGAATGCAAAGTGATCCTTCAGGTTAAAGATATCAATCACAAAACAGCCGACAAGCTGGCAGTCAGTAGATATTTAAATTACCATATCATCACGGTAAGGATTTTGCAAAGAAGTCTTAGCATTTATTTAAACTTCAGAAAGCGCGTACGCATTAGCGGCTCGCCATAGGGGCACGGGGGGGGGGCACTTGCCCCCCCCCCCCAAAAAAAAGTTTGCAAAGGATGGTCTTCAATTTTCAAAAATAAAAATAATAAATAAAAAACCATGTAATTCGAGATGGGTTAAGCCCTCCCTTTTCCTTGAGTGGGCTTAAAATTAAAGAAGTGAATAACTTTCCAATGCAATGCGAAGGTTAAACATTAATAAAGTGCTTTCAAAATGACATTTTTTTCGGCGCGCTTCGCGCACGTTTTCTCATTAGCTTGTTTGTAATCTGATTAGCATAGGCATCATAATGTCATTTACACAGTGTAACGGTAATGCTGGAGTTAAATGCCCATAGTTTTGCAGACACTTCAGAGCTATCGGAGTCATAGATACACAACCCATTTGCCGTGTTGATTATCATCCACGACTGAAAGCAGTTTTGCCACTGTGTCACCTGGCCAGATTAGCATGGGTATCTGTCTACAAAAAGTTTTAACGGGCATGTTGTCTAAAAGTATTGTGTTTCCCATAGAAGGAGAGTTTTCCCTTCCCTTGTCCAAATTGACAGCACCGTTGGCCCACGAGCGGTCTTATGACTGTCAAATGGCCTGTTATAAGCAAAAGTTTCTCCACCTCAGTGCTAAAGTATACCGTTTCAATTGATTTAAAATAAACACACAAAACAGTCAGTCTAAGCTCAGTGTGATGAGACTTTTGACTGGTGGCCTAGATATTTGTATATAGGATGAGACGTCGTTCTGAGTTAGGGGAATTCCTCTTCCCCTTTAAAAAAATTCGTTTCGGAACGGTACTGAGATCCAAAATACTTAGTGCTATCATTTCATCGTTTTCAAGTTTCTTCATGCTCGAAATTTTCGTTAGTTTTAAGAAAACAATCCAGAAAACCAACATTTATGGCTTCTTGGCAAAGCTGAAACATATTGTGACACAATGAAAGAAACAATAAAATATTTAAAGGTGAGGCTCATTTTATACAAATGGATCAAGCCGCTTTGCCCATTTCACCTGCCTCTTACTCCACCCCTATGGTAGTACGGTAGCGATCGGTTGATATGGTTGTATTTATTTTTAAAGTAGTCAGCTCATGACTAACTGCCTGAAATGGTTTTTGAACAGCTTTTGAAAACTTCTTGAGCATCGCTGTAATACATAATGATAACCATACTCCCATAGGCGTAGGAGGCGGGGGCTGGGGGCTGCAGCTCCCCCAACAAAATATTTTTTGTGAAAATTCGGGCAATATTCTGAGAATATTTCGGGCACCTGCTGAAATAATGCAATAATGTAGCTGAACGGAAATCGATACTTTAAAAACTTCCTTGGTAATTAAAATATAGTTCTGATTTGGATAGCACCATCACCTATATATTCGGTATTAATTCACCAGTGTGTTTTTAATGGTTAAACTTATATAATATGATTATCAGTGGTGTATTTGAGGAGCCATTAGGCCATTCCCCAGTAACTGACGCCGATTTTTTAGTACCTAAAATAAAGCACAAAATTTTACTTCAAAGGTAGCCTATGTGGCACCAGATTGAATGTAAAGACACCTAATTTTTCAAAAATTTTCAAAGGGTAGGGGGTGATGCCTATTTTTTGTCTTTTAGTACCTAAAATACGTACGGTAAATTTTTTAACACAAATTTTACTTCAAAGGTAGCATATGTGGCACCAAATTCCATGTATGGACACCTAATTTTTCAAACAATTTTCAAAGGGGAGGGACACCCCCTCCCCTTTTACCCCTCCCCCCGCCGGCGATCACACAACATAGTGCCTGCTCCACCCCCATGAGAGACGTCTTGGCCAAGCCACTGGTTATTATCATCATTATTGTAACGACTTCCCCCAGAATTATAACCAATGTGGAATAGGTAGTGACGTGGCAAATTATTGTATGTAATTGGCATGCGGTGTGATAACGAATGCATGCCTATATGATATGTACATAAACATTTGAACCCGCGCGGAGCGCGCGGAATTTTTTTCTATTTTTCGGGCAGATCGTTACAGCCCCCCCCCCCCTTCAAATCCACTTGGGGCCCCTACACCTACGTATAATCCTATTATGGCTATTGTACTATCCGGAGATGACCATTAATATTGCTGGGGGGTGATCCGAACCTCCCTGAATACGGACTTGAGTTTGCCCCCCCCCCAAACAAAATTTCTTAGAGCCGCCCATGCGCGTACGTGTACCAGCAATCATTCTTCCATTGATGATTCGCGTATACTTATTTGATTTTGGTCCGTTTGAAGGCCTTTGAAGAGTTGTAGCAGGTGAAAGCCACAAGTAAGTAAAACTCGAACTCCACAATGCACTGAAAATGTTGTGTCCGAGTTGGAGGATTTGTGCTCTTGAGACCAAGGAAATCAGAAAGTCAGCGGACTGATCGTCGTCGGGACAGTGGTGAAACCAGATGGGGGTATAGGTGCCATGTATGTCCCTCGTCGAGGTCGGATCCCCCGCAAGGTCGTTTCTATTTCCTAGTGTAGTCGGGAAACGTTAAAATATGAAGTAGTCCACAATAGCTACGGTCGCCCCTTGTGATTTAGGGCCTACTTGATACTTTGATTTAAATGAGGGCAGATCATCCTGTAGTAAATCCCCCAAATTTTCCAATTTCAAGCCTAAAAACCCAAAATGCGCGCCGAAAATTTTGAATTTTTTTCTCGACGACCTTACGGCACTCCGTCTCCCTTGTCGGGGCTTCGGCCTGCAGTCCCACGTAGGGAAGTTTGGACCCCTGTCGCGCAAATTCTGGCACTACCCCCGGCCAGCGTCGGGATTGCACATTTTATCGTACCTACTAGGCCTATCCCGACTACATGATTCCCGAAGAAATTGGAAAATTTTGCAACCGGCAAGACCACGGCTTCCTGAGCCTAACCCCGCCCTCCCCCACCCCTATTGATGTCATTTATAGGGCAGGCTACTAAGAAGCATTAATTCTACCTCGCCATTACAGCATTAATTACAGGCCACGCTATAAACATCAATAGCGCAATATTCAAGCATGATATTGAAACCAATTTTTGGGGCGTGTTTCAGGCAATTTAAAGTACGGTACCAATATTTAAGGATGCAGGTGAAACTGAGGGGTGCTCGCTCCAGCTCCCGAACCCCTTACATCCGGCACTTGTACTTGTATATCACACAACATAACACTATAGACTACTAATATTAATTACAGTGCTCTGGATTATCAGCATTGCTGTGGCTTAGTTGGTATGGCGCGCGACTCAGATCAATTCAGATCGCGATCATGGGAATGTTTCCTCAACTGGTACTAAGTATGGTCTCGATTGCTAGCTTGAATTGTAATGGGCTAGTCACGAAAAATCGTAGAGACGAGCTATTTACTTATTGTATACGTGAAAAATTTGACATCGTTCTACTTCAGGAAACGTTTTGGGACAAATCGGTTCATGAAAAAGCCGCTAAGGAATGGCCTGGGCAAATTTTCTCCTCATTTTACAATATCGATAGGAGTAAAGGAGTTAGCGTCCTTATTAGAAGAGACAGCGACATTGAAGTTTTAAATGATATTTGCCATGTAGATGGGCGCACACTTCAAATTGATTGTGCTATTGATGATCAAGTTATCTCTATTGTCAATGTCTATTCGCCACATTTGGCCAGTGAAAGGAAAGCGTTCTTTATCGATCTCTATCAAATTCTTTCTTGCATATCAACCCCTTGCATTTTAGCTGGTGATTTTAACACTGTGATCAATTCGAAACTGGACAGATACCCAGGGGTACCACGGCCAGACCCTTCCAGGAAATACCTCGTGAAGATAATGAATGATTTCAATCTGTTGGATGTTTGGAGGGAGCAAAACCCCCCACCCAAAATTGCTTATACTCGTACCGGAAACGCCACTACTGGGCGCACTGCTTCAAGAATTGACAGATTTTTAATTTCAAAGTCCTTGCTGCCTAGTACTTCTAGAAGTTCCATTATTCCATACCCAAAGTCTGATCACAACATTATTGTGACCTATTTTAACTTATCGCTCATTCCTAGGGGTAAAGGAATATGGATCCTAAACAATTCTCTCTTAAAGGATGAATCATTCTGCCTAGTTGTTCGGGAACTAATCGAGAATCTCAAGACTGAATCTGACTACGAAAATGATTTTTTAAGGTGGTACGATAGGCTAAAAGATGCCATTAAAAACTCCGCCATCAAATACGGTACTCACAGGCAAAGAGTCGAGATCCACAAAAAAGAGGCTGCAGAAAGAAATAAGTTACGAAAATATTAAAGCTAACAAATACCTGATTATGATACCACTCGTTTAAAGCTTCTTGAAGATGAATTGAACGATATTATTGCTAACGAGGTCGAAGGGGCACTTATTCGATCTAAAGTTAAATGGATCGAGGAAGGGGAAAAATCTGCGAAGTTCTTTTTTAATTTGGAAAAGTCAAGACAGAAAAAGAAAGTTATGCGCCAAATCCTTAAAGACAATGGCGAACTAATTACTGATCAAAAGTCAATCATGAAAGAGCAAGCTAGTTTTTATAGAAGCCTTTACCGAAAAGAAGGCGTTACTATTGAAAATATCTCTTTACTTACCATGTATATTTCTAAAAAGCTCAGCTCTAGTGAGAGAGACTCTTGTGATCAGCCAATTACAGAAGAGGAGCTTCTTCAGGCCGTCAAAGCCATGGAAAGCAGCAAAAGCCCAGGGTTAGATGGCTTAACAGTGGAATTTTATAGGGCTTTCTGGCCTGAAATGAGTGTTATATTAAGTAAACTTATATCAAAGATCTTTCAAGCTGGTGAATTAACTGAGTCCATGAAGGGGAGTGTCATAACCCTTATCTCTAAGAAAGGTGATCTACGTAGGTTAACCAATTGGAGACCAATTAGCTTATTGAACGTTGATTACAAATTAATTGCAAAAGTGCTTGCCAATAGAGTATCGAATGTTATTTCCACACTCGTCTCGGAAGACCAGAGTTGCTGCGTTCCTGGCAGAGACATTGCCCATAATGTTTTATTAATTAAGAATATTATCGACTTTATGCTTGTCAACAATATGTCAGGCCTAATCCTAAAAATTGACCAATTTAAAGCTTTCGATAGAGTTGATCATGCCTATCTCTCTGATGTTTTACTTAAAATGGGTTTTGGTGAAAATTTTCGGAGGTGGGTTGAAATCTTGTACAATGACATTCACGGCTGTGTCAAACATAATGGTAATGTGTCCGGAAAATTCTCAATTAAAAGGGGAGTGAGGCAGGGCTGCCCCCTTTCTGCTAGCCTCTATGTATTAACTGCCGAACCTCTTCACGAAGTTATTTGCAATTGTAAAGTTATATCTGGTATATCATTCCTTGATCTTGAAGCAAAAATGTTCCAGCACGCGGATGATACCACTTTTATTACTTCCAACCCTGACTGTTTAACTGATATTTTCCATATCATCAAGCTTTATGAAAAGGGCTCAGGCTCCAAGTGTAATTTGGAAAAAACTGAACTGCTAACAATTGGCAATACAAAGGTACCATCAAATCTTAATTTCCCAGTTAGAGACGATTTTATTCAGATTCTTGGTGTGATCATAGGAAATAATCCTCAAGTCGTCGAAAAAGAGAACTGGGGTAAGAAAACGGAAGCATGTTGCTCCGTTCTCGCCAAATGGAAAGGTCGGAATCTCTCATTCAAAGGTAAAGCACTGGTTATCAATTCCTTAGCTATTTCACGCCTTGTTTACCTGGCTTCTATTCTTCACGTTCCTCATTGGGTTAGCGACATGGTGCGTAATAGTATCAATGATTTCGTGTGGCAGGGCAAGAAGCCACTTATCAGCTCCGCTACATTAGCTCTGCCTTTTGAAAGAGGTGGGCTGAACCTGTGCAATTTAGACCAAATAAAGAAGCCTTAAGGGTTAAATTCATTGCCCTACTACTTCGGAACGGGATAGGTTGCAAACTTAAAAGGCTGATGTTGTACTTTTTAAACCATTACGAAAATATGAAATTAGGCCTAAACATCTTTCGTATCTCCCCCCAGACACCCTCGCTGAGGTGCATTCCTCCCTACTTCAGTGAAATGCTTCATGCGTGGCGAAAGATTTCCATGGATAAGTTATGCCCACCTGGCGACCGGACTGAAATTCTATCTCAGCCTATCTTTCATAACCCTTTTATAAGAGACTATTCAGGCAACGTGCTGCTAAACCGTGATTTTATTGATGGTGGAATAATCTATGTTAACGACATTATGTATGAAATTTTGCCAAGAAGTCTCCCAGCGGAGGGTGTCTTAGAGAGTATACAACTGGCTAACCCCAGGGTTGACACTGATATCCAAAGTGTTAGCAATGCTCTGCAGACTATTTTAGACAGCCTACCGGATGGTTGGCTCGATATAATCTTTGCCTCTGATAAAGTTGTTAATGACCATGATGATGACATTCCTAACATTAATTTTATTATCGATGATAAAAAGTGTGTTGTCTCTAGCTTAACCACTAAGGGGGCCACCGTCCTCCTGCGTGAATGTAACACGAACCCGCCAAAGGGTGAAACTTTCTGGTCAGCGAAGTTTACTGATCTCGATTTGTCTAAGCGGTGGTCCAACGTCTACAAAGGGCTCAATACAAATTACGAAGCTGACCTTAACTTCAAAATCTTACATAATATTTTGTTCACAAACGAACGGCTCTATAAGTTTGGAATGATAGAGTCTCCTTTATGTACTCTGTGTGGTACTGAAACTGAAAGCCTTTTCCACCTCTTTATCGCCTGCCCGGTGGTTAACAGTTTATGGTGTAAAGTTATCATGAAACTAAGGAGCCACGTAGAGGAAGATAATCTCAATACATGGGTTTTAATCACTCTCTCTCTGGTATGCATCTGTCACATTCTAGTAAGAAGCGGCTTTTAGTGGACTTCATATTTACTATTTACAAGAGTGTAATTTACAAAGCAAGATTATCTGTCTTAATCGATAACCTAACCTTAAGTATTGATACGTATTTCTTCAACTCCCTCAAGAAAAAAATTGAAACTCTTTACCACTGTTTCAATTCAAAGGGAAACTTATCTAAATTCTGGAGCATTTTTCAAGGAGCAAAAGTAATTGAATTCGACCAAAATTCAAAAACAAACTATCGTTTCATTTTTGATACCGGCTGACATCCACATTCAAATGAGTCCAAGTGGAGTCATAATTGTGTGTTTAATCTTATAACCAATCGTATTTAATGTCAGTATGATTTCGCTTGATTTTGGCTTTAAAATTGTAGCGTTCTCTATACAGCAGTTCAAGATAATTTATACATTTGTTCATTACTGTTAAATCTCTATATAAGTCAGACCAGGTGGACCACTAGGTTCATGGTTCATTAATAATTTATTCCTTGAAAAGGAAGTTTGTAAATATTGTAAAATGAATTTTAATGGGTGAGCCAGTGGGCTCATCTCCCAAATAAAAAAAAAAAAAAAAATGGCGCGCGACTCCGACTGTTAAGTACGTGAGTTCAAGTCCTCCCGGAGACTGGGCAGTGTGTTTTTCTCGTTTTAATGTTGGGGAACTGTCGACTTTTTACAGTCGCTTTCTCTTTTATATCATCCTTTTTGTAGCTTTTATCGACTTCTCTTCGTTCCCATTGTTTCTTTTCTTAATTAGGCTTCGTTTTTTAATCATATCTTACTGCAAATTTCCAAATCAGGTCACTACACGCTACTGCATCTAGCCTACATTATCAAGTCGTTCCCCCCCCCCCCCCGACGTTGCATTTTTTCGGTTGAAATTGCTGATAGTTTTACGAATTTTTTTCCCATTCTTAGGTGAAACCGATTCTATATTTCATGTAATTTGCATTTGATACGAAAAGTATCAATAAAGACAGCGCCCCCGGCTACGTAAGTAGCCGGGAGACCTGTCTTTATTGATACCGAATTTGCCTAGATTTCCAAAGCAACTCTTGTTTCTAAAGGAAAGCCACTCTGAACTGAATATTCATAAATGACCGACTGTAAAATGCTCTTCTTGTATTGCAACAATGGATTAAGTTTCTTAGGGGTAGGGCTAAGCATCTGCCAACAATAGGTGACCATTGTCCAGGTTTCATTGTGCGATGATTTGTAAGAGAAGACAGCGGTTCCTTTAAACTTGATCAAGTCTCCTCTCCGCGTTTTCCCTGCCATCTTAAGGGGGCGCTCCACCATTCCATAAAATTGCATATTGGTTGGGGAGGGGGTGAACCCTCTACATGTAGTCCCTAAAAATTTTGTTTGGGTTAATTTTTGACCCTGCTATGTGAGGGCAGTGAATCCTTTGTTAGATGTATTTTGGTAGTGATTGAGTTGAAGATTATGCTGTCAAAAATGGTTGAAATTGATACCACCTGAGCCGATTGTGAGGTTTTGGAAAAACAGCGGACCCATCTCATATATTAATGAGTGACAAGGGCGGGGGTGGCGGATCACAAGTTTTTTATTCATGCGCCTGTAGCTCAAAGAGTCAATGGTCATGCTGCGAAAATTCTTATGTGCCAGTAAAAACCAACTCGTGAGCTTTGCATTGATGGGTCATATGCTGGCGTTGAAAACTTTGACAAGGAATGAGAGGCAGCGTAACAAGGCCCGTTTTAGTGTGTAAGTCGGACCAAATTTTAAGTGCTGCATGAGTTTAATAATAAATGAATGGTTACGGGTTCTTTGAATACAGCCTAGTACATCCGCTTATGCAGGATCATTTAATTGAAGGGGGAGGGTGACTTCAAGTTTGACAAATGCCGAATATGACGGCCTATGGAAGAATGCAGTAAAGTGTCTTCCTTCAACCCGGGGCGCCCCAACGCCCTCCATGCACCTCCCTCCGTTGATACACACTTGAATGCAAAGTGATCCTTCAGGTTAAAGATACCAATCACAAAACAGCCGACAAGCTGGCAGTCAGTAGATATTTAAATTACCATATCATCACGGTAAGGATTTTGCAAAGAAGTCTTAGCATTTATTTAAACTTCAGAAAGCGCGTACGTGTACCAGCAATCATTCTTCCATTGATGATTCGCGTATACTTATTTGATTTTGGTCCGTTTGAAGGCCTTTGAAAAGTTGTAGCAGGTGAAAGTCACAAGTAAGTAAAGCTCGAACTCCACAAGGCACTGAAAATGTTGTGTCCGAGTTGGAGGATTTGTGCTCTTGAGACCAAGGAAGTCAGAAAGTCAGCGGACTGATCGTCGTCGGGACAGTGGTGAAACCAGATGGGGGTATATAGGTGCCATGTATGTCCCTCGTCGAGGTCGGATCCCCCGCAAGGTCGTTTCTATTTCCCAGTGTAGTCGGGAAACGTTAAAATATGAAGTAGTCCACAATAGCCACGGTCGCCCCTTGTGATTTAGGGCCTACTTGATACTTTGATTTAAATGAGGGCAGATCATCCTGTAGTAAATCCCCCAAATTTTCCAATTTCAAGCCTAAAAACCCAAAATGCGCGCCGAAAATTTTGAATTTTGTTCTCGACGACCTCACGGCACTCCGTCTCCCTTGTCGGGGCTTCGGGCTGCAGTCCTACGTAGGGAAGTTTGGACCCCTGTTATTCTCGCCAGTGGAATGTTTGTGTCAGACAGCGGTATATTGTGGGTGATACGTCTTCTCAAGCCGCTTTGAATAAATATTACGTTATCTCGGTTGCTTCCGTCAGGGACCAAACTATGAAGGGCCAAACTTATGGCCTTTGCGAATAATATTCCACAAAAAAGCGAAATTAAGGAATATAATGCTACAAGTTTTGACTAGTCGACTTTCGTTTCAAAGTCAACTCTTCTCGTATTATTGGACCCTAACCGTTGCAGTGGACCCACTGCCAAGTATTCCAAAATTGACGAAACTCAAATGGTGTCCTCAAGTCAGGAACGTTAAAGGAGATGCCTGATTCAATCATCTCTCCTGCTACGTTGCAATAAAAAGACTTAGTAAAAGTGAAATGCACAAAAGGACCGTCTTTGGGCCCATATTTTGGCCAGTAGCGCGTTTGTGTCAGATAGCGCTATAATGTGGGTGATTGGTCTAGATCTTGTCGAGCTGCTTTGAATGAATGTTACGTTATCTCGTTTGCTGCCGTCGTGGACCTAACTATGAAGGTCCGAACTTATAGCCTTTGCTAATAATGTTCCACAAAAAAAGTTTAGTAAGCAATACATTGCTATCAGCTTTCACCGTTCGACTTTCTCTTTAAGGTCAATTTTTTATTCTCGTATTATTGGACCCTTACCGTTTCAAGGCTTTACTACGCTGCCAAGTTTTTCCGAGATTGTTAAAATAAGCAGTCATCACCGAGGCGCCGAAATTACTCATAAAATCATATCTTTTGTTATATGTTGTAATGATATAAGTAGCTGAAGTAGTGAATGATCAAATTGACAATCTTAGGGCCCATATTAGTGGCGCGTTTGTGTCAGATAGCGGTAAAATGTATGTGACACGTCTGTCAATTTGCTTAGAATAAATATTACGGTACCTCGCTTGCTGGCGTCGGGGACGCAACAATGAAGCGCAGAACTTATGGTCTCTGCGATTTATATTTCACAATAACGCTTCCACAAAGTATTACACTGCTACCTACGGTACTTATTCCATTCCACCTTCCTCTCAAGGTCAAATAGGGTTCGAGATTGCATGTTATACGTAAAGTCGACGTGCCACTTCCTTCCCTGAAACTGCCTAACGTGGCGTGGAAAAGAAATCGGCAGAAAATTTGCCATTTTCGGGTATTTACGTTTGCTATTTATATTAAATTTGAGACAAACACAATGGCGTACACAGGTGGGACATTTGGCCATGGTCCCCCTCACTGATGCCGATTTTTATTTTTATTTATTTTTATTTTCATAAAAATATGTGGGGGGAACTTTTTAACACAATTTTTTTTTCAAAAGGTAGCATAGTGTGGTACTAAATTGCATGTAAGGACACCTTATTTTTTCAAGAATTTTCAATGGGGAGGGGTGTCCCATCCCCCAGGCAGGGGAGGGATGTCCCCGGCCTGCGATCTCACAACATACTGCATGCCCCCTTGAGGGAAACCATGGGTACGCCATTGGACAAACATGCCTACTGTGCCCCTATACCCCTCCTCTCCCTGTTAACCGCTTCCCCTTACCAGGTCTTTCGGAAAACCCCCTATCGCACTTCCCCGCTTCCCCCTCTTCCAATGAGAGGCCGTATTGAAATCATGACATCAAACCTACTCACCATCAAACCTGAATTGCGGTCTAGAATCAAAAAGGAGGTCCATATCTCCCATACAAATTATGTTAATGGTATGATTGGTGATATAAAACATGACACTAAACCTTTCTGGAGGTAAATAAATGGCCAAAAAAAGGATAAACATGGCATCCCCCCTCTCAAGACGAATAGCAAATTAGCTATTACTGATCTGGATAAGGCCTGTGCTTTCAATGCTCAGTTCACAAGTGTATTTACCAAGACTTTGTTTAGTGTTATCCCTTTCTGCAGACCAGCTTGTAGCAGAATGGCTGATATTACCATATCTACTCATGGAGTTGAAAAACTGTTAAAGGGCTTGAATAAAAACAAAGCCGTTGGACCTGATAACATTCATCCTTGGGTCCTTAGTGAAATTGCCTCTGACTTTGCTCCTATGTTAAGTCACTTGTATCAGCAATCCCTTACAAGCGGAAGGATACCGGCTGATTGGAAGATGGCAAACGTCTGCCCTGTTTACAAAAAAAATGACAGTTCTCTCCCTAGTAATTACCGGCCTGTTTCGCTCACTTGTATTTGCTGTAAATTGTTAGAGCATATTATAAGTTCCAACTTGATGGACTTCTTTGAGGCAAACAATACACTTTCAACAAAGCAGCATGCTTTTAGAAAGTCGCATAGTTGTGATACCCAACTAGTATCAGTCGTCGAAGACTGGGCTTCGGCCCTGGACTCACAAAAGCAGGTTGATGTCTTCATCTTGGACTTTGAAAAGGCCTTTGACACCGTGCCTCATGAACTGCTAAAAACCAAACTGTTTAGCCTTGGTGTTTCCAAACAGGTTCTTCGGTGGGTCGACGACTTTCTCTCTGATCGTAAGCAAGCTGTTGTAGTTAATGGTACTCGGTCCCCTTTTGATGATGTTGTCTCTGGTGTTCCTCAAGGATCTGTCCTAGGACCCATTCTTTTCCTTGTTCATATATAATGACATTGTAAATGCTGCCTCCTCTAATATTAGACTTTTTGCTGATGACTGTGTCTGTTATCGGGTCATAGAGAATGTTAATGATTGTTGTTTGCTCCAGAAAGACATACATAATCTAGGTCTTTGGGCCAAGACTTGGGGCATGAGATTCCAGCCCTCTAAGTGCAACATCATTACTTTCGCTAGAAAAAAAATCCGGTCAACTTCGATTACGTCTTGAACGCTGTGAAGTTAGTTAAGGTTGACTCGATAAAGTACCTAGGTGTCACGATTTCTAACGACCTTTTCAGTGCACCTGGGTAGACCCTATATATTCACTCCTCAGCCTTCATTTAACCACCAAAATAAAGCTTACAAAGAGTTCTGTGCAATGCTACCATTTTTTTTGGGGGGGGGGGGTTGTATAATGAAAATTTTTCACAAAACATCGAAAAATAGTTGTTTACATTCAAAAAATGCTCCAAAAAATCAAAAATTCTAAAAATGAAATCATAATTTTCATACAATTAGTTCAGGCACTTAGGAAAAGGTCACCCTACTCACTTTTTTTTTCTGAATACCTTAGAACCTAAAGAAACACCATGAGAGGTGATTAGATGCCAGGTATAGGGAATTTAGAGATATTTCAAGTAAAAAATTCAAAAATGCGTATTTTCGGTAAATTTTTGCCCAAAATAGCCGACCCCCAAAGAAATTCATTACTCAGCAACGGAAAGTCCGATCTCTTTCATTCAAAGACTAAAATGGCTTTTACAAAATTCGCAATAAAACCATACCAAAAAATATGCATAAATGGCAAGGGTAGGGTGAGTTAGAGAGTTTGAAAGATCCAGACATATGCATTTTTGAAAAATGCGTCAAATTTGGCCCAAAACATGCATTTCTGACCCAAAAATCCCCTTCCAGTATCAAAAATTATAACCCACAACACCCCTCCGACTTTTTCACTCACTAAAATGGCCATTCAGAGCTACCTTACAAAGCCATGCAGCTCTATTTATAGATCCAAAGTTGATTACGTTTCACCGTGCACTGAGCCATAGCGTTCTGTGTGTAGAGGTCACATAAGGTCAGTGTGTGTTAGTTCAGTGTGGGCTGTATACTAAAAGTAAAATGGGCATATCTTCCTCATTTTTGGTCCAATTCCCTCAAATTTGGTATCAAATGAAAGAGAAAAGGATGCCAAACAATCTCCTGCACCATAAATTTCAAAATAATAATGATCTGTATTTTTTTTTATGATTTTCTGTGAAAAACCGTATGACGTCATCTAATTTGCATATTTGCATACATAATGAGATAAGTTTACAAAAATAAAATATTCATTCAAATTTCCCATCTTTGCTCTTTACAATGATATATAGGTTCTTACAGAGAATATTCTTCTAAATCAAGCAAAAAAATAAATAAATATATTCCTAAAAAGAGGTGCATTGAAAAGCCTTAAACTGGGATAAGCACATTCAATCTATCTGCAATAAGGGTAATAAGATTTTGGGCATACTTTATAGAAATTTATCATTTTGCTCTCGCGATGTGAAGTAAGCTGCCTACAAGGGTCTCCTTCGGCCTGTTTTGGAGTATGCTTGTTGCGTATGGGACCCACATCAGTCTTATTTACAAGATAAGCTAGAGAGCATCCAGAGGAGATCGGCTCGTTTTGTAAGCTCCGAATTTTCTCGCGAGCCAGGGTCGATGACATCTATTTTGAAGGACCTTGATCTCCCCACGCTAGCAGATCGTCGCAAGCAAAACAGACTTATTCTCTTCTCGAAAGGTTTTTTTGGTAAGACTAATATTCCCATGGACAAACTCAGTCATCCAACTCGGAAAACTCGTGGGATGCACAACCTCCATTTTTGTCAACTCTACTCTCGGTCTAATTGTTATAAATTTAGTTTTCTTCCTAGTACTCTGAAAGATTGGAATAACCTTCCTGCTGCTTTGATTGATGGTTTAGATAGTCATAGAGATCCTGTTCAATATATTACCACTTTTATTAGGGCAAATTAGGGCACCCCTGACGCATGTGCGGTGTAGTAATGTCCTTTGGATGTGTCACCGTGATCCGAAAGAAGAAGAAGACGCATTTCACGGACAGTTCTGAAGAAACTGTAACACCCAACAACCACTAATCACTATAGCAAAATATGCTGCTGACAAAATTTCCTGCCAGCAGAATATCCTGCTAACTTCAGGAAAAATATGCTGCTAGCAGAATACCCTGCTAACTTCAGGTGGGTCTTACATGGAATGCACCCTGGGCGATGTGTTCGCCTGTGCGGTGGATTTGGAAAACCAGGTTTGCCTCGAAACATTTTCATTGCGGTTTCATGGTGTATCCTAATTGGGATCCCCCTATTTTAACTTTAAAAGCAACAGTACAATTTTCTACAGTTGTAGCATTGTTTGGGCCATTTTCTTATTCGAGCTGTTGGTACTCAACTTGGTAATGGTAAACAGGCCTACCAAAGTTTCGCAAAACTAGTAAGTACGATATCCTGTATAGTGAATAGTGATACTACCAAATGCAACTGCATAGCCTTTGAATATCCACTTCTACTAGTACTAGTCGGAGCCGCAATTCCAAGTGTATAGTTAGGATACGATGTACACTGCTGTATACTGTACAGGCAGTATGTGGAAAGGTACAAGTGGGGATTTCCACCGAATAACCCATATTCATCCCTGTCATTGACTGGTTAACTTTTGCAATGTGAAATTAAGCCTGTGATGTCAACAAAATGTCTCTCGTGCTATTTTTGATTCCTTTGCTGTTACCAAAAGGAATCTATGCAATCACACAGGCACATTGTGTATGTGTTTGTATAGGTGTGTATGTTTATGTCGCTTGGCATGTAAACACGATATCTCAAGACAGCAGTGATGGATAATTTTTAACTTGGAAATGTAGAATTATCATATTAAGAGGATTCCTATTTTTTTTGGTGGAGGTCAAAGGTCATGTGCAGTCACCAGAGGTCACAAACCAAAAACATGTGAACACAATATCTCTAGGTAGGAAGCGTGGATGCTTTCCCTACTGGCATGTGAATGCGTTATTGGTCAAAAGAAAAACCCTATTGATTTTGCTAAAGGTCAAAGGTTATCTGAGGTCACCAGGGTGAAAATACAAAATTCTTCAAAACTGCTTGTAAACACGGTATCTCAAGATAGCAGTGATGGACAATCTATGTATGTGGTGTATAACTGTCAAATTGAAAGGAAGAACCCAATTGTCTTTTGAAATCATCAAAGGTCAGGGTTTCCCCTGGGTTTTAGAGAGTGTGAGGTGGTATTAGGCCATGGGGATACAGTAATATGGTGCCAGCCTTGGCACCAACAGTGAGGGAGAACTATCAATACTTCTACAGTTAGTACAGTACAGCTGGCAATAATAGCAAATTTCTGTGAGGTGGTGGCCAAAACCTGTGAGGTGGCCACCTCACAAAAACAATGCCAGGGGAAACCCTGGAGGTAAAAACTGGAAACCTTGGAAAAACACAGTACTTGGTTTAAAGATGTGTTACTTTAAGCAAGAGGGAACCCTATGGATTTTTTGGAGGTCAAACTTCATATGAGGTCATAGGAGGTGAAACTACGAAGACCTCGTAAACTAAATACACAGTGGGTGGTACCTGTACCTCTAAATTGTAAAATTTAGGGCTGAATTTTTTACGAAATGTCAAAAGAAAAAGTTATAGAGAAAAACATTTACTTTTTCACAAGCGTGAATGTTACAATAATAATACTACAGTAATTCAAATTACCTTATTATGAACATGTGAAAAGGATGTTGTGACTATAGACTGATTAGAAATACCTTAAAAAGTTGAACAAGTGCATTCATGGCATAGTGGATTTATAAGAGCTCGGTTCCCCCCAAACTGGGTTCACATCGTCCCTGAGACACATTTTTTTTTTTTTTGCATTTTGTTACTCACTTTTGGTGGGATTCAAAGGTCACATGAGGTCAGCAGAGGTCAAGTTGTGAGAGGCAGCCACCTCACCATTTTTGGCAACTACCACACAGACATTGGCTATAATTGCCACCTGTACTGTACTAGCTATAGAAGTATACAGTTCTCCCTCATTATTGGTGCCAAAGCTGGCACCATATTACCATGGAGTAATGCCACCTCACACTCTCTAAAACCCAGGGGAAACCATGCGATGTTGTTTGTTACAATGCCTGTGTACCAAACTACTGAAAATTCTTACCATGCATGCTATAGAAGAGACCATTTCACATCTAGGCTATAAGAAGTATCCAGCTTTATTTGTTTGGCCCATTATGTCTGATTTTTTGATTCCTTGCTGAAGGCAGGCAAGGAATCTATGCGATGGTGATGTCGTTTGTGTGTGTGTGTATGTAGCTCAAAAGTCTCAAAAGCTTGTTTACATGGTATCTCAAGGTAGGAAGCTGGGACAGATTTCTTACTTATGTAAATGCTTCATGGTAAGGCAAAGAACCCTATTGTTTTTGGTGGAGGTCAAAAGTCATCTAGGGTCACCAGGGGTCAAACACTGAAAACCTTGTTAACATGATATCTCGCAGTAGGCAGCTTGAATTTTACACTGAATGTGTAGATGCCTTATGGTGAGGGGAAGAACCTTATTGTTTTTTGTGGGGGTCATCTAGGTGATCTGGTTTCACTGGGTCAAACCCTGAAAACAGTTAACACGATATCTCGAGATAAGAAGCTGACTCTTTTCATTCTTTTTATACAAATTTGTTATGTTGAGAGGAGAAACCCTATTATTTTTTGAGGTCACCAGAGGTCAAAAACAAACTTGTCAAACATGACATTACAAGGAAGGAAGCACAGAAAAATCCCTTCAAAGACATGTTTTTTTTTCCATTTTTTTGTGAAAGTTTTGGTGGTGTTGAAAGGCACTGAACTATATGCTAGGAAGGATCATTCCACAGTAATGTTTTGAAGCCATCATGGAGGGTCACGTGATGTAGGTTAGCTTACTCAAGTCGCTACCGCCATAGAAACGCGTACCTAGAAGTGAAAATGCTTAGGCAATGATGTACATGCTAACGCGCCGTAGTCGGCCTGAGCGTCTCTTCAGCCTCTTGGACGCTAATTAGCCGGCTACCACGGGTTAGCATCATGCACGCCATTGCGCCGAGGTAAAGTTGCCTTAGCAACTTCCTGAAAAGGCATACATCACAATAGCCGTATAACAGAGCACAATAAACGCTTACCGGGTAGGAAGCTTTGAGGCACATCATTGGCCAAAATGCACGTTTGCATGTGCGCGCGCGTGTTACTTTCTCTTTGTGCGCCTTTTTTGTCCTTTTTTTTTTTTCTGGAAAAATTATCTATCCTTTTGTCAAGAGGAAGCGTTGTTGTACAGATTATCTATGCACAGGTAGGGACAGTCAGTAACAAGCACGCCTACTCTGTGTACTGTTCGGTGATGGTGTTATCGCGAATGTTACGCAGTCATCGCGTCTGGACGCACCATATGAAATGCGGTCACACACGCTGTACCTCAAATAGGCAGGACCACTCCTAAAAACAAGGAAAGTTTGTTTATAAAAACAATCTTTTGATCACACAATCATGAATCATAGTGTACAGATATCCTACTAAGTAATTCCAACAAAAGCACTAGAGTCGTAATGAGTAACAAGGATTGCTTTAGCGTGTACATCAATGATTCTGCGTTACATTATTTTCACTTGTAGCTGCGCGTTTCTAGGGCAGTGGAATCGACTTGAGTAAGCTAACCTACATCAGGTGACCCTCCAGATCGGCTTCAGTTTCGTCGCGTAATCCGCATTGACGTGCATCCTCCAGTTATATAGCTCAGTGTTGAAAGGTCATGTGAGGTCAGCAGGGGTGAAATTGTGACCACATCATAGAAAAAGATGTAGTAGAGAAGTATAAATGAGAGCAATGATCATGAACCTCGGTGTAACAAGCACTCCTCCTTTGGCAAGGAATCACTAAGCCTTTTGGCTTTCTGGTTTCTTGAAGCAATATGGGGACAAATGCATGTGATCATCTGCATGCCTGGGATTTTGAGGGGGAGGGGAGGGGGACAGGCAGGCAGGAGGTAGTGGCCAATGCAACTGTAAAAAGGTTCATACTACAGATTTTTCTGAACTGCAGAAAATGTTTCATCAGGAGAACAACTTCTCTAAAGCTGCAGACTCTTGATACCTGCATAGGAATTACAGGCATAAAATGTACTGATATGTCATGGATTGCTGCCCTCATTCACATCTTTGTTTTTAGGATGGCATTTAGGAATAAAGCTAGGTAGCTTAATACAACACTGCTGAGCTGTTGTACTTTTCACACCAATGAACATGTGCCTTCTTTCTTCTTTCAGATCTCCATACAAAAAGTGATTGAATTAATCTGCACTTAAGAGGCAAGATTCAGACCTTACTCGATGAAGCTGCAGTACTCATTGATTGAAACTGGAGTAATGTAATTTCATCAGTCATTCTTAACCATGGCTCATGTATGTGCAAGAATCTCATGTATCCAACTGAAAAGGGTTCATAGTTGTGTGTTCAGACAGTATTGTAGTTTAGACCAATTCAATCAAGTAAATGCCTTCCACAGAAAGTCACAAATTCAAGCTTTGAGGCAGGTAGACACACATACATGTGAACAGACATTGATAAGCAGGTTTCTGTCTTCAACAACTATAGCCGAAGGAAAGTTTACTCTGTTTTATTATTTCCCTTACATTGTTCCAATGAGAATATTTTCCCGTGCTAAACTTTTTCAGACAGCTTTGATGATCAGTTTTTTGCCAGTAGTCAGTCTTGCCGAGGCTTGTGGGATCATCATCAGTGTGGACAAGACATTTGCCTTCTACCTTGCTACTCTTGCATTGTCAATGTTGTATGCACTGGGAGAATTTTTCAGGAGACTTATTGGTATTATGTACCTAAGTGATGATCAAACAGTTGTAAAGGTTTCTCATCTGACATTTTGGGGAAGGAGGAATGACTTGCTTATCCCTGTGTCAGATATTGTACCACTTCAAGATTATGGAGAGCATAAAGATGTTGTGCAAAAGTTTAGAAGGTTTAGCACCAAGAAATATCTCCTTTTTTCGACAAAATTTGGTAAAATTTTGAACTTGGAAATGTTTGAAGCTGTCTTTGGATCAGTCATGGACAAGTAATGATGTGAACAAAGGATGAATGAAACAAAATATTGAACAGCTGCAATACAGGTTAAACTAACTGTGGTTTTATTTGCATTAATGTTGAACATTGACATAAAGACAAATGTCATGTTTTCTATTTTGTGGTAGGTGTTGACAGGGGAAGGGGTAAAGGATTAACCCAAGTACTGTACCTTGCAGGAGGTGAATATGAAGGTTATTTTAAGAAATGAGAAATAGCTGCAACTTAGGTAAAGGGAGTAAATCTTCAGAATACATGTGGAATGCTTGGTAAGAACTGGTTGGTCTTGTATTGCTCTTGATGAAAGGAAGGCTATCCAACTACTACCTGTTGTAACGTAATGTGTGATAACTAGCAATTAGTGAAAACAGAATAAATTACATTACACAGGAAGTGAAATGAACTATTACAGCATTTCTTGTCTCAAACACTGCACTCATTTATTAGTTGCAAACATCATGAATGGGACAGATCATCACAATGCCACCAAGACAACAAGACACTGATTCTTCAAACGATTACACCAAATCTTACTCAAACTTATGTCTTCATATACTGTAAAGAAGTGACAGTAAAAAGTGTTGCCACACTTTTCACAAAGGAAACAGAAGGGTTCCACATCATCAGAGGAAACCGTCAGTGTAAACAAACTAAGTCATGTTCATCCTTAAGTTGGTCCTATGTCTCCATCGAAGATAAGATGAAGAGCAGCATCAACGTTTCCTTCTGTTGCCTGGAGAGCTCGTAAACTCATGGTATCATCCGTGATTCCCATCTCACGCAGCTGTTGCAATTGACTCTGCAAACAATAATAAATTTTTGAAGAAATCTTGAGATCAATCTGTATTTCACCAATAATGAGATTGTTATTATAATGTATACAATGGAATTGTTACTTAATGGAAACAGTAACTGGACGTGGTGCTGCTGGGTACAAATCTTTGCCAAACTTGGTAAAAGCTTCCATCTTTCTTGTAATTGAAAATAATTGTTTTTGAACAAGAAGTTTGAAAGGAATGTTTCAATAACAATCCAGATCCAGAATGCAAAACAGCAATGAGGTTTAGATGAATTCATTAAATAGACTTTAATTTAACCAGATCTACAGAAAATCTAACTTCACCAAACACAAAAACAACATCACCAACAATAGGACTCTTGTATACAATATGATAAATAAAAGTTTTTCATGCTTCCAAGCATGAAATATCCTGTTATACAGATTTTTCAGATGATGACTTCAAGTTACCTTGCATGACCTTTGACTCTACCAAATACAGCGGGGCACTTCTATTCAGTATAATGCATCCACATGCTATCTATTAAAAATTAAAAACTGTTCTGGGGTAACTGTGTTTACAAGCTTTTCAGAATTTCACCTCTGGTGAGCTCACATGACATTTGACCCCCACCAAACACAATTTATAGAGTTGCTTTTTCTTTATGAAATTCATCTGCATGCTATGTATGAAAGGAATCCATGCTTCCTAGCTCAAGATGTTGTGTTAAAAAGATTTTCATAGTTTGACACCAATGAGCTCCTTTGAACTCCATTTCAAACTGTGGGTTCCTTCCTCCTTGTTTAATGCATCTAAATGGTAAGTATGAAGAGAATTAACGCTTCTTATCTGGTGATAAGGTGTTGATAAGGTTTCAGAGCTTGACCTCTGATGACCTAAGGTGATCTTTGACCTACACCAAAAGCAACACGGTTCTACTTCCCTGTACAATGCATCTACATGCTACGTATGAAGAGTACTTCTTATCTGGAGATGTCATGTTCATAGGGTTTTCAGACTTTGATCTCTGATGAACTTAGATGACCTTTGACCACCACTAAAAACAATAGGGCTTTCCTCTCAATATGGGGCATCCACATACTAAGTATGAGAACCATCAGAGTTTTCCTTCTTGAGATATCATGAACCTTGGTAAGAAAAGACATTCACATGACTGGGAAGCATCACATTACAAAGTGAAAGAAAATTTACAATGTTTAATAAATAGTTCTTTAGTGTTGCTTGAAAGTGGAAAAACAGAACCTTGATGTGTTTGACCTACCTACTTCAATGTGTAATGCTAGAAAAAAATGGTAGAAAATCATTCACCCATCCAACTGTGCATCATGTAAAGTTAGTTTCATAAGTAGGCATAAGAAGTTTGCTGGCTTGTATGTAACATGGTACAGAAGCACACTTATAAGTCCAATTATTTTTTTTCAAACATCAGAAGGGCAAACTTTGAGAATTTCTACTAATTGAAAAGTGACTGAGCCTTTCTGCATTAAATATACTCGCAACATCAAATTTTGAAAATGTTGAAACTGAATGGTACGTTATAAATGCTGAATAATGAAACTCATTGGTCAACCTCCCATTTTCACAGAGAAACTCTGTGTGGGCACATCACATGTTGAAATCTATTCACTTAGATACAAACGTTAGAATGACCAATTTGACGTCATGTGTGCATTACTTGTCAGATTATATTTGCTTTCCTAAAACAACTACACTTTGTTCCAAGTTAATCATATGATTATCTCCTCATTTTTGCTTTCAATAAAAAGAAAATATGTATTCCTGGCTTTGTGTGTTTGTGATCTTAAGGTTGTTAACGGCATATTCGAGTGGCTTCTCACAACGGTCTCATGTAAAAGGGAAAGCAACTCCAGTTCATGCCCTCCAAACCCCATTACATACTCTTTTCCTAACTCAAGATATCTCATTTAAAGAGCAGTTATTTTTGTGATGAAATACCTCCAGTTTTCATCAAGGTCACAGAATGTTATGTAAACTGTGCACATTGCCTCAGATTTCTTTTGTTTTTCTGTATGAGTGAATGTCCTCTTTGTCCTTGAAATTTGATAGTACTGTTGGAATGTTTGAATATCTTTCCATGTAAATCCATATGTAGGGTATAAAAAAACAAAGTTGCTGAATATTCCCTACAGCAGGGTCAATATCTTACAGAAATTCAATGCTATGCCAAATTAATGTGCGGCGATGACATCACAGATGTCCCATAATGCACCTTATCAAGAAAAATTGCAATTCTTTGAAAACTAGTATCTTTTAAGCGCTACATACTACTGAGATGTGGATTTCACCTCCTAAAGGAGAAAATTTCTCTTAATTTTTGAAGTTATTGAATTTCATCTCTTGCAAATACCTTTAACACAATATCTCTGGAAATGAAACTCCACCATTTCTAAAATTTGTTATGTGGATGTCCCATTTTATGAGAAAGAATTCCTGTTGTTTGTGAAGAATGTCAACGAAGGTCACAGAGGGGAAGACTTTGAAAACCTTGTTTACACATTATCTCAAGATACTAAGAGCAGATACTTTCCTTACTTAGTATTTAGCCCAGATATGTTGCACTGACTAACAGAACTTGAACACTTTTCATGGAGGTCAAAGGTAAGCTAAAGATACTAACAGTCAAAATGAGGTAAATGTATATAAACAGATACTTCATGCCAGGAAGTATGGGAATATTTTGTAAACACATGGTGCATTTTGTCATACTGAACACAATGATCACGTTACTCTTGTTGTGAGTGAAAGGTAACTTGAGGTTCAAACTGAAAACCTGAGCACAACATCTCAAGGAGTCAAAATAGCAGTTCAGGACATGTACATTACTATACAAGCTAGATCGAGTGAAAAAGTTAAAGTCTAGTGAAATGATTCATTAAAATCTTAGTTGATTTTTGCATGCTGGTATAAAGTGACTCAACTATGCAAGCCCTTTTCTCACAAAATGCTTTCTGGCAAAGGCATCATTCTCTTAGTTCATCTATACACTTCATGATTTCAGAAGAATAGTGATGTGGGTAGCAAAAGAATGACACAACTTATTGCATACTCAACTCTTCTGAGTGAAAAGAGATCAATTTTAAAAGTTTACAGCTTTGCAAAACTAAGTGTAACGTAAGCTTTGAAGATGCAAACCAAAACAAATTTTAATGTTGTCCCCCCTGAAATACAAATGTGTAATTTTGGGTCTCTTTTGAAGAAAAAATGTTAACAATCTTACGAAGTCCCCACTGAATTTACCACTTAACAATATAGGAGAAAGGAAAGTTTTCCATCTTTGTAGACCAATTACATTTATACATAGGTTTAGGAAGTGGGGGAGCTTTAGCCCCCCCAGTAAAAAATGTGGGGGGATGAAGTGTGCTTCTACCACCTAAGATCCAAGGGCAAAAACCCCTTATTTGTCTCTTTGTAAGAAATGTCAACAATTTGCAGTGATTTTCCTTGAAGTTTGTCCAAAATGTTGCACCAAATTGCATCTGAGGACTCTCACATACCCAAAATCCCCACCCCTCCCCCCCATCTCGCTTCCAACGCCTATGCATTTACAACTAATAGAAATGGTATGCTATGCAAGAACGTACTGGGCATTGCAACCAGTAGCAATGCTCACTTCTATGACAACTTCTATAACTAGTCTTGTATACATAGTGCAGACTCCAACAACAGTTATTCAATGTGCTTTACTAGTGCTGGAAGGGGCAAAAATGAATACATTTTAGGAAAGAGAAAAGTTTTAAGGTAGGGCCTGAATTGAGCAATGGAATCCAAAGACCAAAGTTCAACCAGGAGGGAGTTCCATAAACAGGGTGCAACATTTTAAAAAATTACAGTCACCAAAAGGTCTCATACCTGACATTCAAACCTGAAGTTACAATTTGTACTGAACGTGTACACATCTATGGGGTGAGTCGGTGACATGTCACTTCCGCACGACAACAATATGTTTGAGTGAAAACAATGTATTGTGCGAGTGTGTTCCCATATGGTCACACTGTAGTCAGTTGCTGTTTTCACTTCAAAGTCACTAGGGTAACGGAGAAAGACCACGATGACCGACCGACTGACCCCATAATTAGCTTGCTGATATATTAGAGCAATGAGGAAGACTGGTTTTATTGGCACGAAAAGCTACAAAGTGGATTTTGTAGTCAATACGAAGTCTGATAGGTAACCAGGGTAGCTCTTCCAGTACAGGAATGATGAGGGTAAACCTGTTTGACCCACGGACTATAAAGCAGCCATGTTCTGGATCCTTTTCAATCTTCATAATTGGTAGGTAACTACATACCAAACAGATGAGAATTGCCATAGTCAACCCATTTCAAAATTACTGTATAAGCATGCTTCCCAGTTGCAAGCCTATAAAGATATTTCATAAGCCTTAATACCAACCTTGCCTTTCCCACCTAATAAGGAATGTTTTCAGTTTACATTTGTGGTCAACTTGCTGGTTCATAGAGAGGTGGGTACTCCATATACACACCAAGACTGCACACAATGGGAACAGTTCTGTAAGCATTTTACTGCTCAAAAATGAATGCTCAGTTTACCATGCAACTTACACTGTAATCTGTCTGCAAGCTACTGTTGTTACTAGCTGATGCAGTGTCCATTAGTGAACTTCTCTGGGATTGCATAGCCTGAGCCAGAGCTTGCTGAAAAAGATCAACGGTTATTCGACCTGCTCCACTTGAAGATGCCACCGAATTCTGTGCTCCTGAATTAGCAGCTGCTGGACTGGAGGAGGACCCACTGGGAGCTGAAATGGGGGATTCATAAGGTCTCAGAAATGTTGCCTGGAAACAATCAAATAGACATGGGTTAGCTGAATGTGATAATCAATGAAGATACTACAGTATTTGTATATATAATTAAGCAGAGCAAGCAAAGTGAAGTTTTGCAGATCCAATGAACTTATTCCCATCAGGTTCCTTCCTTTCTCCCTGTCCCCATGTACACACTGCTTCCACTGCTACTTTTGAAAAGTTGAACTGGGGGTAAACAGTTTTTGTAAAATATCTACTTTCTCACAACAAAATAGAACCTTACATGCAACAGTTATGACACCTTTTAACAAACATAATCAACAGTGAATTTAAATAGCCATTGATAAGACTATACTTTTTGAGCAGCCATACATTGTCAATCAGAAACTGTTGAGCACTCGAGAGATTACCGCACAGTTATGTTCAACATAATATATTTTGATGCTGTTGTTCACATGGGACAAAATTTGCACTTGATGAGCAAAACCAGCCTTTTTACCACCAAATCTTATCTCCCTAAACCTTCAGTCTACAGAAATATAAACTTATATGTAAGAAAATTAAATCAATTGTTGAAACTGTAATCTAGACACTGATGGAATACAAACCAATTCAAAGGTTTGAATGACAAACCTTGCATGTTTTAAATGAAAACTTTGATACAAAGCCAGACAGCAAAGGCCACTGGCCCTACTTCCAACTTAAAATATGCACTACAATGCTTTGTTTGAGTTTGCTACACATTTTCCTCAGTCCCAAAAGGCAATCTTCAGAACTTCCCAAAAGGCAATCTCCAGAACTTTCCAAAATACAGAATATTTCAACATTATTTCTCACAGTTGCAAAACAGACCAGACCAAGAAGCCATACCTGTGGTACATTTCTACTTCCAGTTTCTGGGCCTCTGCCAACCCCTGCTGCTGTCAGAGCTGCACTCAGTTGGGCAGCTGTAATGCCTCCCTGTGGCCTCTGACCTGCAGCATTTGATGGTCCAGCCTTTGAAGAAAAAAGTATGAGATGAAAGGGAAATGCACAGCATGGGACTGTTATGTAGAAGTGCCCAAAGTCATCATTCGCAGGATGACATACTATGTTCCTTTTGGACATGTCTGAATAGAATGGATAGTCATGAATTCTTTTGACCATTGCTTGTCCACGATTATAATATCCAGTAGACTTGCAGAAACTTTTAATCAAAGACCAGATTGGATAAAAGCATGGTGGAAGGGACATTCCACCAATGAAAAACATTTTATTACTTGGAACACTTGCAGTATAAAATGTAAGGACCAACTGTCTTTCAAAAAGTCAGTTACCACTGCAGAGTAACATTTTGGAAAGAAGTCCAAATCACTCAGTATGAGGGATGAATAATCATCATACTTAATGGAGCCATTAAAGCTTGAGTCAAGTTCCCTTCAAATTCTCTTAAAATAGATCCCTTACAGCAATTAGTTTACTCAAATTTTTGACACATTCACAACAACTTCTTAAACACCAACAGATTGTCCTGCAGATCAAAGAGACTTGAGAAAGCTCTTACAATAACTCATGCAATGATGGAGAAGAAATCTGCCACAATGGAACCTTTCTTGCTTCTCTTTTACAAACTAAAATTCCCCTCTTCAGTAAAACTCTACAACTTTGCCCTTCCAATATAACTTAACAATTTTTCTTCATAAAGTTTACAATTTTTCTAAACCAGAATACTGCATTAAAAAAATTCATCTCTTTTCTAGATTTTGCATATTCACAAGAAAATCTGTTTGATGTTTGCACTTAAGAATGAATATCAGAGCTTACAAGCTTTGACCATACTCCTTACATACCTCTGAGGTGTCCATATCATCATCACCAGCCAGTTCTGGGAACAATCCTGAAAAGCAACAAATAAAGCCAAAAACTTACAATTAAAGAAAAAATAGCTTCAGTGGCATAGCCAGATAAAGTTTGTTTGGGCTCCTGGGGTTGGGGGGTTGGTCCACACTTTCATGGAGGATTCTATATTTACACACATTTCTTCACTCTTGGATTTTTGAGTGGGGTGGGGAGTTCTGGGGGACAGACTTGTGGGGGAATAACACCCACATCCCCCTTTGCTACACCACACCACTGTATAGCCTGAAAAATTGATACAAATACTATCTTTACAGCAAAATCAGATTATTTGGGAACTGGGCTTATAGTCTTTAATTTCATTATCTCTGTAACAGAAGACGAGTGTCAAATTGTACAGGAACAGTTCATACAAAGGTAGAAAGGAATATAGCTTACCAAAAGCAGCATCTTGTCCAAGTACACTGCCACTTCTAGCACTGTGGGCAGCTTCTTCATTAACAGATGCTGCAATATTCATGACAGCATGGCCAATGGCAGGGTGTTCCCTTACAATGCTGAAATGTGAAAGGTTACACATAGAGAAAGGCCAAGAATGTATGATTACTTATTACTTTGATAAACTGTACAGATAACTAACCACCAGAATTTTACAGTACAAGAGCATAAAAAGTGGATTCATACATGTAATGTACAGCATATGCTGTGGTTAATGGTGCAAATACAACACATACAGGGTTTTCTTTCTTTCAAATATGATATGAATTGACGAGTTGGGTTATGTTTCCATGCAATGCAATATGGGAATGGGTCAAAGGTGAAGTGTACCATGCTTACAGTGTCCCAGTGGGGATGGTGCATGCTGACCTAAACATGTCGCCGTAATGGTACACTGGACTGTGTAACCCGACCGGAAGTACTGAATTTCCCAACACATCTATTCAGTTTCTATGCTTTACTTGAACCAGTTGGTTGGAAACTGGGACGTTAAACCTCATCTAACTAACTAACTAACTAACTAACTAACTATGCTTTACTACTTTGACTAGATTGACTACTAGAAGTAATGCGATCGCAACAGCAGGTTGGACCAAGCTTTTTTGCCTTTTGGTTGCATTTTCTTGGTCATCTGAAAATATGAAGATGTGTAATATGTCTCGCAAATTTTATATGTAAAACTGTGCACTGACTGATGGTTATCTTGAGTTGCTACTTCTACTTTTCCAAAATTTGGCCATAATGCCCTTCTTCTTCTAGAGTTCTGATATTTGCATTCAAAATTTGCACAGTCTTCCACAGGTTGTCATGCAGAAGCAGTGTTCAGGAATAATCAATATCACCAAAAACAATGATTAAGTTAGCGTTCAATTTTGAATACAAAATTGAACTTTCCCAGTTGAAACTTGCTTCATTCGAAGCAATCCATTCTGAAATTAATTCTTGAAATTAATTTGGCATTTTCATTCAAGGATTTTAGCCAAAACAATTTCAAGATAATGCCAGTGAAATCATACGGCGATGGTGTATTGCTACACATTTCCAAATGAAGCAAACTGGTATATAGCACAGCAGGGACAAACTGCAGCTGCCTTGCCAACATCATATTAATCTGGCATTAAACTCAACATAATGACAAAATGTTCACTCTCCTACTACTAATTGGCCAAACCAACAGCTCCATGGCAAAACCAATCACACTGTTAAGCAGAGAGCTCATACTGCTGTATGCATTGTATGCACGTGTTTTTCAGCTAAGCATGATAAGCTCATGATTGCATGATAAGCTCTGTGCCATACAAGCCAAATTATTTATGCATAATATCTCATGAAAAAAATATCACTGAAGCCAACTCTTAGCCAGCCTTATTGTAGTCAAAGTTTGCACCAAAATTACTCTAAGTTTTTGGTTCTACAATCAAAACACTATATCAAGTTTTTTCCATCTCTCTCACTGAGAGTAGTCTACTGGATGAGCCCTTTGGGTAACTGTGTAGCCCTTTATTTGCCTTCCTTATCAGTTTATAAATATAGTACTATCACTTTCCATGTACCATCATACACTCTGCTATGAAATATCATGCTGCTCTTTATCTTTAAATTGTGAAGGAATGAATAATGACAGGGAGCTCCATCTTAAATGCAAGTTATTGGAATACTTATTCCAGATTCTTGGAATATATATCTCTGTTCAGTAAGTATGTCCTTACCTTCTAACATTTTCAGGATCTGCTACCTGCACCAAAAGCTGGGGATCTCTCAACATGGCTAAACAAAGAAAAATATAGAGCATCTTACAAATGGGGAATAATGACAAAACTTTTTGTTTCAGAAAACTGAATGAACTACTGTATCTTTGAACTTGCAATCTTTAACTGATACAGCAGTACATGCTGTAAACTTTACCAGTCTTCATATACTGCTTCATTCTTCACTCCAAAAGGACAAAGACATTTAACATGGTTACTATGCTGTTCAGTCTTTTTCCCCCACAGTACTTGTGAGTATTCTACATTCATAATGGACTAAAAACACTGAACTGAAATCATTTTGAAACAAGGAAAGACTAAAACATTATCTGCACATTATCAAGTCCATACCTCTTCTACCTCCTTCTGTGTACACCATGTATGCACTCTTTCAGCAATTCCCTGCTCTCTCCACCACATTATAGGCACAGAAAGCTGTCCTTGACTGGTGGGGGCTGACTGAACCCCCGTTTGGATCAACATCCTGAAAGAGGGATCTTTGGGGAGGGGGTGTTCCCCCTCCTCTTTGGAAGGTTTCTGAATATTTGAGGGTCCTTAAAAGTAATTTGGTGTGACATATTGGGCAAATTTTACAGAAATTACTGCAAAATTCTGTTATTTTTCCTGAGGGAACTAATGAGGGGTTTACATCCTTGAACTGAGAGGGGTCATCCTTGAAATGAGGAGACAGAAGCATACTTCTGACCCCCACAATTTTTAACTGGGCCCACCCTGTTTTCTACACCTACACTATATACTCCTGTACGTGAAATGTACTTAAGTAACTGACAAAATTTTGTTAGTTGGATTTGCATCATTCCTCCCACACCAAAGGTGAACCCAATCCTGACCCACCCTCTAGCACCATCCTTTACTTCAAAAAGTGTAATTGGAAGTAACTTCACAGTTTAGTTTCAGCTAACATCGAAATTGGTGTTATTTTCACCAGATTCTTTCATATTGGTGTCTCATGTTCTGACCATGTTTCCAGTATGTGACTGGTCCCTTATGTTTATTAATTAATGCAGATTAATCTCTCTATGTTGATTCTTGAGAACTTCCTGGGACAAGAAGTAAAGGGAGGGAGGTGATTGGTTGGTTGGGTCAGGTATTCATTCTCTGAATGTTCATTGATCAAACAGTGATCAGATTGCCTCGTGTTCTGAATCTAAGAGTCAGTCTTGCCTGAGAACTGGTAGCCTGCAGACTCCTTGTATGAATGTCCACCTCATATTGCATGTGAAAGTTTTCAAGATCATAAATAAATGATATGATCTAAATCGAGGTGGCGATTTTGTTCTCTGTCTTTCTGATCTTTGAGTCTAATACAACTACTTGATGCTACCAACTGAAGTGGGGGGAAGAAAGACACAACACATATACAGTTTCTGTTACTCTTCCTGGGGTACAAGCAGACTAAATAAATAGTTACAGAGATGTAAAGGACATCAAACATCAAGAAAGGAGTAAAGTTTAAAGACAAATATAATGCCTTTTTACAATTTCGACTACGCATGTGCACATGTTGAAAAATGTGTGGATAACCATACACGCTGCTGTACCTACAACGTGTCCCTGATGACATGTATTTTGCATGCCATGTGTATGTGTGCTGAGTGCAGTTTGTTAATTTTCCTTGCATCCCACAATTCCTTGTGGCAATCATAAATGCCAAAAGGCTTATGGTTTATGTGTTCAGTGTGAGGACAGACAAAATTAACGCATACTACTGTACAATACTATGATGTTCGGGGAAAACAGACAATGAATAATCAGCAGGCTTGAGGTTCTTTGATAACAAGTTACACTTGGGAAGGCCAAATATTTTGTCCCTTGCACACGACAGTATCCCCAGAACTCAAATTGGTGCAACATTTCTGTGTGGCAACTAGCACCACAAAAAATTCTGGATTGCAATTTTCAAAATTTTGTGTAGTAATTTAGGCCTCATTGTGTGTATTTACTGTTCTCTTGCAATTTTCTGATATAGCCACCACAGTGCATGGCATTTTTACACTATACATTTGGGAATTGAATCCTATATGCCAAGAAGTGTGTCAGAATTTGTGATGTGACACTGTTTACTTCAAATGCTGACTACAAGTTGGTTCCAACAACTAAATACTCACAAACAGCTACATGGTCAGCAGACATCCCTGGGGTAGCGGCAATAATGTTATCAATGGTCTCTGCACTGGTCAAAATCTTGTGAACCTGAAAATAAAAGTCAGAAAACTTTACCAAATCTTAACAAGTTTCTATTGACAGTACATAACACATAAGTGGACATACTGTACACAATAAAGATAACTTCAAGACTGTTCCTCAGGGACCAATACGTGTACTTTATGAAATGGCATCATTCAAGTGTAAAAAATCATTGGACATTGTAGCCAGCCAAGCAAACTGTGCCTATGTGAATCTTTATGTAAAATGCAAAAACAGAATGCACAGAGCGCTGGTTTATAAAGTGGAAGATATTATTAATACCTCCCTGTTTCTTAGAAAGGAGCTACAGGTAGGGTGACCATTTACAAGATTCCCTAAAATTTATGTCAGGTCACTGCTATACACACTCATGCAAAACATATCCACAAGGCAATCGTACACGACAGCTAATCAAACTGACTGCACATGTAGGATTATAATATGGTTGTTGGGAAATGTGAAAAAAGAGTACTGCTTGTATCTTGAAATACATCTGCAGATGGTTTTCCACAGGTCAATGTAATATTGTGTATGTTAGGAATGAATTTATTCCTGAATGAGTTTTTCATTCATAATTTGTAAGATTTTTCATTATGGCCTTGTAGACCTTAAAAATGGAGCACAAATAAACATCCCAAAATATCAGGGGTACAACTACTGTATAGTAGAACACTCACTGCCTGTCTATGGCTTGGATTCAGGAGAGCTGCATGGAGGGCTGTCATCAGCTGACGAATGTCAGTCTCATCCATGGGATCTGAAAAATGAGAGATAAAAAGATCTGCAAATATACTCTGACCTTTTAAACCACAACGCAACAATGGATAGATCACACCCTTCAGGACTTGAGGAACAACACTGATGCCTAGTAGGCTGCAGAAGCCATACCCACTTCCCTAAACTTCCTGGTTGAATCAGTGGGCAAATCTCACATCTTCGAATTTACATTGTTAGTGAAGGTACAGTGTAATATTATCACATAAAGTAAATGTACAATAAAGTTGCTTTCAGCAGGCTTAAAAAGTGATACCTTTGTGAATTCTGAAGTTTTGTCTGCTATTGTACTGTAGCACAAGATTATCTGTGTAGACCTGTACATTCCAATACCACAAAAGATATGTCTCAATAGGCCTACACTACTGTTTTAGGAGAAAGCAGAGACCTAAATCACTTGGTCTTTACTGTTATCCAAGGTAACATGTGCAGTGACTTGTCATTTACAGTACTAAAACACAGAACCACATTCTTCATAGATGTGAAAATGATCATGAATATTCAGTACCCAGTTTTGGTTCCTCCTCTGCCTCCTTTTTCTTCAAGACATGGATAGTGCTGCCAGGCTTTACACCACAATCCTCCAGAGTTGCATCATCTTTCAAAAGTCTTCCACAGTACACTAGATCTGAACCAGACAAATTAAAAAGATGTTAAGTAAATACAGCTAAGTAGTTCTATTCGTAAAGGGAGAAACCAGAACGCCAAAAGTCTTAGTCATTGATTGCCACTGAAATGTAATTTTAATACAGTACTATGGTTTCAAATTGACAAAGTTTTATTGTAAAGTTATAAATATAAACTGTACTACCCTCCACATGGAGGTACTGTGCATGTACCATGAACATAGAATAGACTGATGTCATGTTAGCATAGACTGTCTAAAATCAACTTCTTGCTTTTCAGTTTGGGCACTACTATAGACAGGCTAGCTAAAACATCCAGTGAATGCTTTTTAAATTGTAGTTTACACATTTTCAAAGCTGAATCCCCAGTGACTTCACATGACCTTTCACTTCCACCTAAAAGAGCTATGTACTGTAATTTACCCATAGATGTCATACACCTGCCGAATATGAGTTCTCCTGGAGCTACCGTACCCTTCCTGCAATGACATGTTTGCTTGAGACATCCTGTTTAATACAAATTTTCAGTCTGACCTCTAATGACCCGAAATGACTGTAGACTTCCCCAAAATAATAGCGATCATCTACTACAATAAGGGATATCCACATGCTAAGAATAAGATTTTTCAAGGGTACCCTTCTTGAAATACCGTACAGTATGTTTACAAGCAAAAACTGTCACATACAAACATGCACAACATGGTACTGTATCACCATGCACAGATTCCTCTGCCTATGACTAAGAATCAAAAATTAAGTTTTGTCCTATTTGCATAATTACAGTGCCATGAGGTACAGCTTTTAAAACAGTTCACTTGTCCATTCACTGGGAGAGAGTTTAAAATCTATAAAGGTGATACTTCCTGGAGTATAGAGGTGTACTCTGTCCAGCAGTGTTCAGTTAGCCTCAGTTGCATACCAAAGGGTGCAGCCACCCCCCTTGAGCATATTTTTTGTATTATTTTAATGATTTTTTTTATGATATTGCCAATAACTCAAAATAAAAAAAATGTTTAGAAGCAACTTAAAAGGCCTGGGAAGTGCCATTTTCAGCAATATGGGAGGTATTTTGAACCAAAATCTTGGCACTATGCTTAGACAGTTTGCCTACAGCCCCCCCCCCCCCCCCGGCAACAGGATGTGGTAATGCAGCCAAACTTAAGTGAACACCAAAGCATGATGTGTTCCACTAAGACTTGAATAACTTGCAGCCAAATTCAAAGACAAATTTCAAATTTCACTAGAAGACAAGTGCAGGGTTCAAAATATCCCAAAGCACTGAGCGCAATTATGGCCATTGCTTCCTTTACCTTTTTCAAGGTAATTTTGGGGCAACTGCCTATTTTCTATAAACTGAGGAGTGACTTTGCCAGCTAGGGGGAGGGGAATCGGGTGAATGCTAAGGGGCAACTGTTGTGTGAGGGGGCAACTTTATAAGGGGTGACTATGCTACGGGGTGATACTGTATGACTGGTCCCCAGGCTACACATGTTGGTCCTAGTAGTACAAATACTGGTGAGCCTACAGGTGTTCAATCTCAGCTTTAGCCTATATATACTGTACATGAAATACTAACAAGATTGGACACTTCTTTTACAAGCATCTGTGTCCATCGCTATTCACACGGCCAATGTGCATTGTGACTGGCGACTGACAGGAACTCATGTTGGCCTTCATCTGCAAAGCGGACATGCAAAGCTGATAGACTTTCTTGTCCTTACATTTCCTGTTTTGTGAATAGAGATCCGTATGGATAGCTGCACAGGTGATAGTGATGGACATGATTGTCTGAAAAGAAGTGTCCTACCTTGTAAGGATATGTATAGTGTATATATACTGCCAATGATTCTAAATTAGTACCAGATGTACCATGTATAGTAGGTAATCATGAGTCGATCAATATCATGAGTCAATCACTGCATTCTAAATGCTAGTAAAGCGTGAAGGCAAAAAGTGATTCCAACATAAGCATGACCTACAATGCATATTCTTCAAACGACACCATAAAACAGTATTTACCTTATCAATTTCCATGTTCAGAGTAAAAATATTACTCACAGCCAAATTTTCACATTTCAGCATTTAGAATTAACTAGAAAATTGCAAATGCTACCAAAAATGATGACCAAAAATGTCCTTGATGAAGATTAATAGAAAATACAATGTTCTCTTTGTTTATTAATATTATTATTCTGAAATCTGGTAATTAATAGTATTTGGTCTGCCCTTTTTCTGGAGTGATTGACTCAAGATTCCAGCATAAACGTTGTGTTGGGTACTGCCACCTCCTATTCAAAATTCCTTTTCTATGGATTGCTCAATCTAGACAACATTAACATATAGCACATTGAGGAAGACACACTAGAAACATAACTGCAAAGTTTCATTCATTTTATTAAATGTGTTTTATCTTTTCCTGTCGGAATGTTAAATGATTGACTCATGATACCGCCAGTATACGGTATAATATTGCTGAGAACACCTGTGGTGAGCCTGGGTGTACGAAGTCCTCAATCAGGCCCTGCACACTACAGTATGTCCCATTAGCACTTTGATATGTAATAAGCCCTTAGGCGATACATTGATGAAATCAGGATTTAGCCACAACCGCAGTATTGCAGCAAACACTTTATGCTCTCACAACTGCAAATCGACTTGGTTCCTCACCAAACTGTCACAAATGTAAGATACAGTAACAACAATAAGGACACTATTACACTTTCTATTTACTTACTGATAAATTTTACAAAAAAAGTCCCACCCCTATGCTGCCTCCAAGTAGTCATCTGCTTTAAATCATGCTTAGAGCTCCCTGTAGTGATCTTTGACCACAGCAGAGTCATTGGCTCAACCATTTGCGTCAATGGGTCAAGGTGATGCTTTTTTGCAACATACGAAATAAAGACCCTTCGATATACTGGGATACTAAGTAGGACCATGGGATACTATCTGCATCAATGGGCCAAGGTGATTTTTCTGACATGAAACTTTGCAACATACGTATGATACAAAGATCCTTAACATACCCTGTACGCAGTCGAGCATGGACTATGGTTATCAAACGGAATGCCGAGTAGGATGATGGGATAAGAAGTCATTTTGTCTGCAGATAAGTGTAGGTTTCGCATCGCACATGAAATTAAGACACAGGCAGCTAAGAAGCAAATGTCATCCTATTGTAAAAATGAGGTTTGGTCAGGGGTTCTACTGTACCTGGGGTTCAATTAAACCTAGAGTTTGGTTAGGGATAAGGCTAGAGTCAAGTCAATTTAGAGGTTTGGTTAGGGTTAAGTGGCCTCTTTAATAAGCAATCTCTGAAGCACTAATGGCAAGGATATCATACGAATGAGTACTATTTAACCATATCTGGGGTTTGTGTACATGACATTCTCTTCCTAGACTCATCTAAATTAAGGCCAGATTTCATGAAAATTTCATGCAGAATAATCAAACGATGTTAAGTTGCCAAGAAGGCCACAGTGCATTCCATGTTAGGCCCACGCCGAAGCTACACCAAGAAAAACAATAGAAAACATAAGGAAAATGCCAACTCCATGCCGAACATCTTCAGATTCAAGTGCATGGAATGCACCCTGGCAAGAAGAAAGGTATGAAAGTAAATGAATGTAATTTTGTAATTGTTTGTGTCTTGTAACTGTAAGTTATGTGATTGCATGATATGGAAAATCTGAGATTTGGAGCGTAGTGTAACAGAGCATACAGTACAGTATTAGTATACTAGGGACTAGGCACTGAATGACTGATTGGGGGCTAAGTTGTACGGTAATTTGTAACTGTAACGTATGGTAGAGCAACCTAGGCCTATGCTGTTGTCATTGATAGAAATATAATGTTGAGGACCCAATGTTATGAGTGTTGTAGTCCTCAGTAAAGGCACGAGTATGGCTGATCGCCGACAGCTCCCTATACACGGTCCTTACACCGACCCATTGGAAACCCGGGGTCTTCGACCAGCAGTGGGTCGAGATTGATTTTCTTCTTATAGCAAAGCTAGGATCTTAAGTCTAAATTTACCAGGCCTACCATTCTTTTTCTTTTCTAAATCTTACACTCATATTGCAGTTGTTTTTTATCACTTTAAACCTCTGTAAAGTTCCGAAAATTTGATACAAAATCATCAACTTTGCAATTTTGTAAAAATTTACTGTAGCGTTCCAAATATTTGTTGACATCAGTGTGCGTAACATTGTGACATCACACACATTTTGACTACTGTAGTTCCTATACATACACATGGCAATTACCACCGCAAACGTTCTACACTGACGTAAGAAATGTAGCTATTAGCATACTGATGTAAACAAAGTTCGATAGTCACAGTAAGTTTTATGGTGCAGAAAAGTTGCTGATTTCATTTCACATTTTTGGCACTTTCCAGAAAATTCTCAGTGATCAAAAACAGCTGCAATACTCCTGTAAAATCTGAAAAAGAAGATTCATGGTAGTAAATTAAGATTTTACTTTCAAAATTCATTGTGAGAAGAAATACAATTTCAACCATTACACAGACAGCCCAAGGGCATCCGCAGAAAAAAAATTTGAGGGGGGGAGGGGCAAAATTTTTTTCATGGGAAATATTTTACTCCCAGGAAAGGTTTAGATGCTACTTCACACGGTGCTGACAAAGGCGTAGCCAGGAATTTGTCAAGGGGTGCGAAGCCCATAGACAGACTCTCAGCGCTCTGTGCCACCATGGCATGGTGTTGCGGAGCGCAAGAAAATTTTGGCCCAAAATGCTCCCCAGATCACTGGAAATGGCACTTCCAAGGCCTACAGTATTTACTGCACATATGGGGACACACTAGTAATATCGTAAATAATAATATTGAAATAATTTGACTTTATACGCCAATCACAACGCACGTTAGGCCAAGTAAAAAAATATATATGTTTCGCGTCCCCGCCCGCTTCCTTTTTCGGCGCCGCATGAAATATTTTTTTATTTTTTATCTACTGATAAAATGCGAGATAAAAAGAAAATCTACCGAAAATATTGCGAACACTCGTAAGGTCTTGCCGATTACTTCTTTCAACCTACGTCCAAAGTTAGACAATGTGCTAGCTCCGCAGCCTATACTAGTACTACTGTACATACGTTCGTAGCGCTCTGTGAACGTTTCATCGCCAACACTGTGGCACGATGAAATACTGTACTTCAATGTAGTTTCGCTGGCAAGTCGTTTTATGTTCTCACGCCTGTCTCATTACACGCCGAAAACGATTGTGTATTGAAAGTGCGGCTGGTATCACATACTAGCGATATATCTACTCAGCAGATGTTAATACGTAACACACACTGGTATTATGAATGTGCTTTTATGTAAAACTCACTCAAGGGAACCATGCACTACAAGACAAATATAAGGGTATGCTGGAAGTATACGTTGAATTCCAAGGGTGTTAAAGAAGTTCTTCTACACTGGTATAAACAAAATAAAACAAAGTTTTACAATCTCTTTTGTGTGTCAACGAGTTATATTTGTACATATCTTTTAAAATGATGTAATTTGGATTGCGGGAAAGTCTGTTTCAGCCATCTTGGAAAAAAAATAAAAAAAAAAAAAGCCCCGCCTCCTCCTTTTTTTGCAAAAACCTGACGGGAAACATATATATTTTTTTACTTGGCCTTACATAGGATTTGTCGGTACAACTATAGAATACCCCGCCTCAGTGATATTTACTGGTCCTCCGGATTCCTAGTCCTAGTCCCACTTGGACTAGGACTACCGTAGGAATCCAGCTGAAAATGGATTCCTAGTCAGGCAGCCACTTCCAATAAGAGTGATGAAAATGGATTCCTAGTCAGGCTGCCGCTTCGACTAGGCCCTAGGACTAGGAATCCAGCTGAAAATGGATTCCTAGATAGGCAGCCACTTCGACTAGGACTAGAAATCCAGATGAAAATGGATTCCTAGACAGGCAGCCACTTGGACTAGGACTAGGAATCCTATGCATTCCTAGTCAGACAGCCACTTGGACTAGGACTAGGAATCCAGCTGAAAATGGATTCCTAGTCAGACTGCCACTTGGACTAGGACTAGGAATCCAGCTGAAAATGGATTCCTAGACAGGCAGCCACTTTGACTAGGACTAGGAATCCAGATGAAAATGGATTCCTAGACAGGCAGCCACTTCCACTAAGACTAGGAATCCAGATGAAAATGCATTCCTAGTCAGGCTGCCACTTGGACTAGGACTAGGAATCCAGCTGAAAATGGATTCCTAGTCAGACTGCCACTTGGACTAGGACTAGGAATCCAGCTGAAAATGGATTCCTAGACAGGCAGCCACTTCCACTAAGACTAGGAATCCAGATGAAAATGCATTCCTAGTCAGGCTGCCACTTGGACTAGGACTAGGAATCCAGCTGAAAATGGATTCCTAGTCAGACTGCCACTTGGACTAGGACTAGGAATCCAGCTGAAAATGGATTCCTAGACAGGCAGCCACTTTGACTAGGACTAGGAATCCAGATGAAAATGGATTCCTAGACAGGCAGCCACTTGGACTAGGACTAGGAATCCAGCTGAAAATGGATTCCTAGTCAGACTGCCACTTGGACTAGGACTAGGAATCCAGCTGAAAATGGATTCCTAGACAGGCAGCCACTTTGACTAGGACTAGGAATCCAGATGAAAATGGATTCCTAGACAGGCAGCCACTTCCACTAAGACTAGGAATCCAGATGAAAATGCATTCCTAGTCAGGCTGCCACTTGGACTAGGACTAGGAATCCAGCTGAAAATGGATTCCTAGACAGGCAGCCACTTCGACTAGGACTAGGAATCCAGATGAAAATGGATTCCTAGACAGGCAGCCACTTCGACTAGGACTAGGATTCCGGATGAAAATGGATTCCTAGACAGGCAGCCACTTGGACTAGGACTAGGAATCCAGCTGAAAATGCATTCCTAGTCAGACAGCCACTTGGACTAGGACTAGGAATCCAGCTGAAAATGGATTCCTAGTCAGGCTGCCACTTCGACTAGGACTAGGAATCCAGATGAAAATGGATTCCTAGACAGGCAGCCACTGAGTTTTTGAAGCATTATGAATGACCTAACATATCATCACAGAGTGTCGTTCTCAAAAAAGAAAAAAAGGAAATAGGTTACGCTTGAAGCACTCAAGCTAATCCTGAGCCACTGGGAATCCGTATCCATGGATTGGAAAGTGCCTTCTGCTGAGGCGGGGTATTCTATAGTTGCTCCGATTTGTCATATGAGGAGCTACTCGTATCTATCTGCATAGCAAACGTACGTTCTTTTGATTTGCTTTACCTTGCGCTGCGTGTTTTCCCTTACGAGACGGCATAGATGGTTGTGCAGGTTATAATCATACGTCATCTGTCTGTGTAACCAAGTTGCGGAGAGTCCATTTTTTTTACGAATAATTCTGATTAGAAGTGATTTTATGCCCGCAGTTGTGCCCGAAGGGATGTTGAATGTTCTTTCTCATCGAATAAGGTTTCACGGTACCGCAAAAATTTGGTACCGTCAATACCGCTGCAAATGGTACCAGTAATACCGTAGTACCGGTACCAAAAGAGAAAATAGTCTGACTTTAAAAACAAGAAATTACCCAGTAAAACAACAGGTATTAACGTACGTGCCGTGTTCTGATCATCCCTGCCTTCCGCTACACTGTTAATGAATTAAGTAAACTCCACACATCATGGTAAACAAAAAGTGAAACCCACCGAAAGCCAGCGTCCGAAAAACACGGGGAGCAGAGTGCGATTTTGAACCCGAAAGTCCCAAAAGAACACTCAAAACTGTACTTACAGTTACGAAAATAATTTCTAAAAATGATGAAAATCGCCTTCGTAAATTATCACCTGAAGTTTTTAGGTGGAACTTTTCCAAATTATTCCCATAAAATATTGGAATATTTTATCGCAATTATTACTATCAAAACATTTTTTGCAACATTTCATGTTTTGAGTTCAAGACGCCTAACAGTATGATAGCGCCGCAATCTAGCTAGCTTTTACCCGCGTAAATCATTTACTGATATAACACTCGTAGGATGGGGACTCCTATTTTCGTGCAGATAGGCCAGCTTCACATAGATGTACAGTAGGCCTAACGATATAGGTACGTTCTGTACGATCTTTGGGACTGCACGAAAATATGAGAACGCCTTACTACTGAGTGTCTCAAACATCTAAATCGACTTAAGCAAGTCTGAATTCACGCGACCCCGACGACAACGTTCAATGGGATTTTACTGTGTAGTTTCTCTCACATACAGTTAAGTCAATGGACAAGTCCCATTGACTCACTGTACAAACTGTTGAAAGAATGTTCTTCCGAAGATTTCTCTCACACACAGTTATGTCAATGGAGAAGTCCCATTATCTTACTGTGTTTGAAATCGTTGAAACAACGTTTATGTCAGAGCCAGCGATGCAATGATTCTTCGTAAGCTTACAACGAATTTCTTAATGATACGATGCCTTGTGTAAGCATAGGCAAAGTGAATGATACCAACTGCTATTAGTACATAATACAAATGTATGTGCTGATAACGAACGATCGTTCAAAAACTGCACACAATGTCGAAAGAAAGCAAGCCACAAGTTAGTGTGGGAAGTATTGGTTGGGCGAAATTTCCCGTTACACGTGGTAATTTACATACATAACAGTTAAAGGGCAATTTCCGAAATTACGAGGGGAAATTTGTGACAGAAATGATGCAAAATGGTTACAGAATGAACGTTTCATGGTTACATTTTTATATTTAAAAGAACACAAGGCAGTTATCATATGGATTATGGTATTTATATCAGTTATATTCCATTCAATTGCAGTATTTTTAGATTTTTGTTTTGACGTATTGTTGGGTACTGTTCTCCGCGGTACTTCGGTACCTTGTAATTGGTGGTACCGTACCGTATCGGTACCGGTACATACCGGTACTCACAAAAATACCGGTATACCGTGAAACGTTATCATCGAATGACGTGATTGAAAGAAATCAGAGAGGTTCACAGTGAGCGTAAGAGTGTAAAAATAGGCCAAGTTGTAAGCTTCGTCCAGAAAATTGTTGTAGCCTACCTTGTTAATATATAGTGTTATATATAAACGTACATATAAATCGGAACGCCTGTGCTGTACGTCATCTGTCTGTGTAACCACAAACGTGCAAAGAGTCCATTTTTTACGAATAATTCTGATTAGAAGTGATTTTATGCCTGCAGTACCCAAAGAGATGTTGAATGTCCTTTCTCATCGAACATAACATAACATAACAGGTTAAAGGGCAAAGGAGGGCCAAGGCCCCATAAGATGCCCTGAAGTCCATACAACCTTAACTGAAAACAAAGAACCAACCAACATCAAACGAGCCCAACTTGATTGAAAGATATCAGAGCTAGGTAAGAGGTTCACAGTGAAAGTAATCATATGCTCATATGCTCTACCTTTTTTTAGAGCCCTGCCAGTACACGAGAAGAAGAAGAGAAGAAGTAAGAGTGTAAAAATTGGCCAAGTTGTAAGCTTCGTCCAGAAAATTGACCTACCTTGTAAGTATATTTATAGTGCATTATATATGTACATATAAATCGGAACGCCTGTGGTCGGTGTAAGGACTGTTACTGTGCGTATAGTGAGACTAGTGAGATGTAGGCGAACGAGTACAGTCCTTTTACTGAGGACTGTGTGTTTTTGTTGAGGTTACGTAGTAAACTAAGTAGGCCTAGGCCTATATACTGTGGCATATCTTACTTATTTTAGATAAAGACTCCTGATTCCCAATGACTCCATGAATTCGTTGCCTGAAGTCAGAAACTTTGCTATCAAGACTGGTTCCCTCTAAACGAATCCTTCCCACCTTTCCGGCGACTTTAATAGAAATTACGTGAGCCATTTTATGGACTTGACCTCTTTGTACCAACTGTCCAAACCTTTAACATGAATAGCTCTTCCACATTTTTTAGGCTACAGAGGAATTGAAGCAATAAATTTCCTGAAACTCTTAGACCATTCCCTCCCAATTAAGTGTGCGAACGCTTATCATGGCTATTCATGGACGGTAAGTACAAAACAAATGTTTTTTGTCCTAACATAATAGGTTCTCTCCTCTTCTTAAGGATATCAACAATACAAGATTTTGAAATTTTTAGAGGAAGTGGAATTTCTATGGTCGCCGACAGCTGATTCATGGTATGGAAGTTAGCAAACAACAAACTATCCTTCTCTGCTGACACTAGATCGCATTGAAGAGAGCAAACATTATCAGTGCACATGGTCACTAGAAGCTAGCCAAGATGATCACTGACAAAATGTTTATTTGGTCTGGTTTCCTGAGTGTCAGCAGCTTCTCAAAAGTGAGGGGGGCATGACCTTGACCAAAACTACTTCAAGCATGAAATATGAAGCCCTAGAAGTGAGGGATCTAGGGTTCACTTTAGTGCCCCCTTTAAAAAAAATACCATGGGTACCATTGTATAATTTTTTCTTTATGAAAAATTGTATCTTACTATGGCAGTCTTGTGCCATGTTAGCAGTAAGTTTGCAACCATGGATAGATAAGGCTAGTCTTTGCTACTTCACTTGCACACTGGAAGGACTGAACTGCTAAAAATTTTGGATAAATGGTTACAAGAGACCAAATTTTGAAATGAAAGGGGAATCTCTGGTGGTAACTGGTAAACACCTACCTTTCATGAAGATGCCATACAAAAATAGCACTATGATACACGTAAATATCTCTGGACCGGGTTTTCATAGTTGTGGTACTACCTTCAGCATTTTATGGTGCATTTTTAAAATAAACAGATTTTTCCAATAACACCTTGGTAATACCATCGTGGTACTTTTTTCTAAGGGGACAATGGAAAAGTTTAGAATTCAGATTAATTGTGATTTAATCTCAGGTACTTTCTCATCATTTAAATTCATTAAATGGCTGTTTCCACCATTTTTGAGTCAGCTATATTAAAAACTCTGGAAACAAACATGTGGCTACTGTTTTTGTTAAGGTTTTAGAAAAATGCTGGGGTTAGAGAAGGGGCAATCTCATTAACTTTCAAAAGTGGGGGGACATGTTGCCACTATGCCCCAACTGTGGAGGCCATGTCTGGCTTTGTTAGGATATGAGCAAGGATCACACCCCAATGATTTGATTTGCCCTGGTTAACCCTGTAACAGCACAGGGGATCCTTGTTCTTCTACCTAGGAATCTAGTCTCTAGTACCTAAACCATGTTTCTGGACAGCAGCCATTTAGGACCACTATTTTTGGTGGATACCACCTAGGGACCAGGTATAGAGGACAAAGAGGTACAAAAAGGAATTTTATCATATAGAATAAGGTGCAAAATGTTGCACATCCATCCATTCAGGAAGATGATGCTATGCCAGCTCAACAACAGCCACTAATGGCAGACTGTCAGTTCCCTATCCATTTCTCCAGCAACAATGGCATAAGCTACTCTTGTGTCACCAATAAATGAAGTACTACCATAAACAGCTGAAGTTGGACACATACCGTATATCAGGACACTATGGTGAAAAGCACCTTGTCTGTTCCTACAAACTAGTCATGAAAATCTGTCACTACACATTAATTAAAGCAGAGAAAACACTTTGCAGAAATCACAACTTGAAATGCACTCAATTCTGCTAAATGACATGTGTATTGGAATATGCACTTGACAACGAACTGAAAAATTACACCCTCTTCCAGTCTACATTCTCATGTTTTGAAAAATACATAATCCTCACACATTTGTTCACCAAGTGTCCTTTCAAAGCTGCCTTCCAGTGTTGACAGTGTTTCCTTATTGCAATATCATCCAGAACTCTGTAAATTTAAATGGGACATGTAGCTAAGTTACCCAAAGTTCAATTTCTGAGACTTAAGAACTTTGCAAGTAGTGTTTTTTCAAGTCTCAAAAAATGATCATGACGCTAGAAACGAATAGCAAGTTTTAGCCATCTCTAGTTGACCACTCTTAATCCAGAATCTATCAGAGAACTTCCTGTTCAGGTATCTTAAGATCAATAAAGTGAAAGGAGTTTGAACCCCTTTTAAGACTGTTTGGTCAAAAGAGCAAGTTTGTTTGAAAAAGGGATTAACTGTTGCAATTATAGAGATACGCTTCACCCGAGGAAAAGCCTTTTTGTCGGGTAATATTGGCTAAAATGTCCTATTCAATTCTAGCAGCATGTGCTGAGAAACTTTTTGTCTGCAACATGACATGGAATATTATGCATAAAGGAAGGGCTATGTTACAGTAACATTACAAAGAAAGGAAAAAATAAGGCCTCCTTTTTTGAAAAATGCTTTCCTCTGGTACATTCCCCTACCCTTTGATTGTTTCATGATACAAACCTACCCTATCTGTGTTTGCAACAGCTTAAAGGCACAGACAGTGGAAAACAAAAAAGAAAATGTAGGTAGTCAAAATTTAACCTGAATTATCAAGACAGAATAAATGGGGGAGACAGAGGGGAAAGGAAAGCCATGAACTATCCCTCCTCTTGAAGTTTTGTGTTAGGATCCACCTTTTGTTTGAATACTGTTCTTCTGTACTCTTCAGCTACTTTACATAGCTCCCTCTACACCCCTCTTTTCAAATGCTTGCAACTACTACTCTTTGTCTCCTTGAAAGCTGTCAAATCATCTTTTACACCAAAAAGAATTATCACTTCATTTCATAATGTGCTTCAATAGTTGTGCTTATTCTGAATTCAACCTGAAACCAATAAAAAATTTTAAGGAATGGATCTGTGCTTTTATGAATGTTAAAACTGATACTCTTCACAAGAACAAGTTATAAACACACCATTTCTTCAATATTATTCAAGAAAACTGGTAAAATAAACACACCATTTTGACTGTGACTAATGTTTATATTCATGGAATGTTTTGCGATAGAAAAATGTTTAACCTACTAGAAACATCCACTTATTCCTGAAATATACAGTTACAATGCTGAAAATATTACAAGACATTTATCCAGTCTTGACATGCTTGTATGGCTTCTTGAAATAAACTCTAAATGTCAACGAGATCTTACGACATAATTTACTACAAAATTTTCACCAATATATTTAAATGTGTTGTAATACTGAAAATGGTTTTCAAAGATATTCCAAAAGTGTATGCTTATATAAGGCCACTTCCTTACCAGGCTATAAAGTGCCTCTTTGTCCTCACTTCATTTTGGAGAGTAAAACGTTAAACCTGACTTTCCACAAAGATAGTACCACAAAGAATATAAAACTTCCAGAATTTAGTAGTTTGATTTTTGAAGGCACAAATGTCTGGAACATTCCATAAATAATGTTTTCATCAGACCTAATGATTAAGGGATCTTTCATAAAGGCTTTCACATAGTCACTATGAATCCATTATTACTAATAATTTTTTCCTTTTTTTTTTTTTTTTCATTTTTAAAACTCCTTAGATAAAAGATATTTACAATATTGCCACTGTTTACTTACACACTTATTGAAGCTCTCTACTTTATGAAATATCTTTAATTTCAGAAAAAGTGATAAAGGCATATTGCTGAAATGGAACAACTTCAAAACAGTTGTATGAAATGGCAAGAACCTAAAAATGGTTTTATTAACTACAGGTCAGGTTCTATGAGACCTTGTAAATAAGAAGTGGGCATTTGTCAACCCTCTCTCTGATTCTGAACCGTGGTCAAGCAGGAAGTCATGAATCTGTGTGGGTGTTATAGTGTAGTGTCACGAATTTCCGCATCGTGGAAATTCTGCCAAATGCTGAAAACGGCATTCTGCTAGAAAATAAATATTCTTTGAAAAATCGCAATAATTCCTTAAAAAAAATGTCCAATAAATACGAAACTGCCGATTATTCACTAGAAATATAGCTGTTTCTGTCACTTACTGTCCATAATTTCACATTAAAATTGGGGACGCCTTAAGTAAGGTATGGCATTAAATTTTTCAATCATCTGAAATTTTATTGACTTTTACATGAATTTTACATTTTAATTTTATTTCAGCAGTTCGCACCGGCGAAAAAGATAACCTGCAAAATGACATATTTTAAAAAGCAGTATAAAGCAGAATTTGAATTTAAAAAGCAGAAAATTCTTGACACTATTACAGTGTGACAAACCTCAAGACAATGGATAAGGGGTGTTTAACATCACCTGATTCTCAACCAATCCTCATGGCTTGTACAGTTATAACTGATCCGTGCTATAATTTCTTAGCATGTGCTACAGAAACTGTTAATGGGAAGACATGGTTGAGTGATTTACACGTAAATAGTTAATTGGAGGCAGGAGCTTTCGAGTACTCCACTGGGTACAGTGGTAAAGAGTATAGACTCTTAATACCTTGTTCTGGGGTTCTTGGTTCCATTCCCCTTAAAGACTATTGTTTTTTTAGGGTTATTCTTAGCGATAGGGTTAGCGGAAAGATTCGTGATTTTTATATGTCTTTCGTTCTACGATGCTAGTAGCATATCACAGTTATATCTGGAAATGGTCTTCTCCTATGTACAGTAATTCTAACTGTACATGCTATGAGAATTGGTTGTTAACATGCATCTACACAAAACACAGCCAGATTTTGAAACTTAACCAAAACCTGCCCACCATGTCATATCTTTTTTAAGGAAAAGCCTGAATTATATTCAGTTCACATGGTTACTATGAAAATTAAAAGATACAGTTAGCTTACTATCTCTGAGAAAGTTGTAAAATCTGGTGCTAGAATTATATAAATGTACCATGAATAATTCCACATTCACAGAAGTGAAACAGTAATCCCACTATTTCAACTGCCATCTTCACAGGAATTCCTGTGCTGACAAGTAAAATTTTGAAATTCATACAGTCAATTGAGAATGGTAGTTTGTAATAATTTGTCATGTCACTTTTGCACTAATCACATTACAATCATTTTTCGTCTTGTCAAAATGCATTATGCAATGTCTGCCATATGTATTCTAGCAGTTTTAGATGTTAGCTACACTTTTAGAGCAGGTACCATACAAATCTACCAATACTACACAGCAGTGAAGAAATACCACCAGTTTTACAGGAACTCAAGTTTTTTTCCAAGAATAGAAGAGGTAAATATGGGGTTAAAATTTCCCTCTTGTCATTTTTTTTTAATATAAGAACACAACTCTCTTCAGTAAGCTATCACTGTTTAAAACTAGTGCAAACCTCACTTGTAATGTCTAATGGGATAGGAAGTAACTACCGAGTAACACCATATTACATTCCTTGAATGTAATTCACACATCAATGTGATAAGCATTTCTCAATTCTCATCCTGCGGGCTGCAGCTCACTGGTGGGCAACAGACCCCAATCTGGTGAGCCATGAAGTTGGACAGTAAAACTAAAACTAAATATGGGAATAAGTCTTTATTCCTACCATTATTTATCAACACATTTACACTCATCTGACACAGATGGAATTTTTTTATACTATAAGTTACTTAGTGTTGAAACTTCCCTGGAACTGTTAAGTTATAAATATAAGTGGAATTTCTTTTTCCAGATAAACGTGAAAGATAGTTTGCAAGTACTTTCAACCATCAAAAAGGGGGCCTTCAGTTGCAATGGTTGAGAAACCCTGCTTACTAAGGTCAACCATTTGCTGGAATGCAAATTACCAATTCATTACACTCTATTTCAGGCCTTTCCTTCACACAATATCAAGGGAGCAAGTGAGTGTATAACTCAAAGTCTATGATACAAAGGTTCAAAAATTACTCTCTAAGATCCAACTTCCATCTTCTAAGAACATTCCCTGTACTATTTTGCTATGATAGTAAATGCTGTTAGTTTATTCACTACACTGAAAATGAAAATTGTGAAACAATTTGTGATGTCGACCATAGGCATACAAGGTTGGGGGGCTGAGGGGGATGCAGTCACCCCCCCCCTCCCTCCTATTTGGGAAGGAGACTTGCCATTTTCTGGCAAAATCCATGCTATTTTTTGGCAAAGATGCATTCAATTTTTGGGCAAAAGTACTGCAGCACCCTCACTTGGAAGTAGTCCTGTATACTTAATATGATGTGGACTCTTGCACAACTCAGATGACAAGTTTTGTTTTACATGTTTTCCAAAAAAGTCCTATTCCTTGATCCAAAGAGCAATCATATTTTCATTGCCATAAAGTGGCTTGACTATAAAAGCCCTATCCTCACAATATGTTGTGCAAGTAAGGGTTAAGTTTCCACCTTTTTGTAAACATTTTTACTTCAGAAGGAAAAATGACGGCAATCCAGCTGGCACAAGTACATCACAATTATTGCCCAATCGATCATATCTAATAAGGTGAACAAAAGTCAACATTTTATATCTCAGCAACTAAATAAGTGACGGTGAAGAGAGTTGGATGAACAATGAGGTTAATTTTCCAACCTCTGCAATATACACTGCTATAATTTCACACTTGAGGTACATGTTATACATATTGTCGTGTATAACTGAAGATATTGTCATGTATAACTGAAGAGAGTTTGAACAACTCGGGGGTTCTTTGGCATACCTTTCTCATAGAGATTATGTGATGCACATGAAGCGCTCCAAAATGGGAGTCATTAAATCTTTTACAACAAAGCAATACATGTCAGTATCAAGTTGAATGATAATAAAATACTACAGCATGTCAATCTTTGGACACTTCATCAGTCTTCATCAGGTTCTTGAGGAAGCAGGTTGTTTTGAAAGAAGGTTTGAGCTGGAAAATCATCTTCTTAATCTTTCAAAACTATTCACACACATTCTGTTACAACTACAGTACCAATGTTCCCTGACGGTAGAACATCCTTTTCTTGTCACTTTTTTGGAAGTGAGCTTACACCACTCTTGATTAATTTGTACCCAAGATATATGACCACACCTGCTAAAAGAAATTTTGCTGCAGCACCAAGGTACTTCCAAGGTTCACTCAAAACTTTGTCCTAAAAGAAAAAAAAAATATGAATATTAGAAAGACATAAAATATACAATGCTTTGCCAAATATGGCTGTCTGTCAATTTCTAATCATTGGCTTCTGATTTATTTCAGTTGTTGTTTCTCTCATGACAAGATCTCAAGGGCATAGGGGTAGAGAATTTTGCGCTGTAATGTGGCATGACAGCAGACATGGGCGTCCGCAGAAAAAAATTCAAGGGGGGGCAAAATTTTTTAGGCGACCCAACTTTTTTCATGGAAAATATTTTAATCCCAGAAAAGAGATTAGATGCTATTTTCACACAGTGTTGACAAAGGCGTAGCCATGAAATTGTCAAGGGGGGGGGGGGGGGCAAAGCCCATAGACAGACTTTCAGCGCTCCGCGCCACCATGGGTTGGCGCGGAGCACGAGAAAATTTTGGCCCGAAATGCTTCCCAGATCGCTGGAAATGGCACTTCCAAGGCCTATTTACCGCATATAAAAAGGGAAAACATAAGCAATATCGTAAATATAAACATTAAAAAATACCAAAAATATGCTCGGGGGACTGCTGGGGCCTGAGTGTTGATATTTTTATTCAATTCTTGTTTTGAGAGTAGAAATTCATACTGATTGAACTGTTAAGAATTGTTGATGTTATATTTTCTTCGTTTTTTTTTCTTTACTTTTTCTTCGTTTTTTCAAGTTTTTGATTTTCCAGGGGGGGCAAGTGCCCCCCCTTGCCCCCCCTCCGGACGCCCATGACAGCAGATGAACTAAAAAACCCACCTACACTGTAATACATACATACATACATACATCTCTCTGCCACTTGACCATATTAAAAGCTCCCCTTCTTGGTAATAAAGTGTACAACAGTATAAAATAGACTTTAAAACAGGTGCATACAGTATGTCACTTTCAACTAAAATGACAAAGTTCACATCTTCGCTTAAATGCAATCCACACAAAGAAGTGTTGGTTTGGAACAAAGGTTTCATTTCACTGAGTGTAAATAGTTGTTTTACTGTCAGCTGCAGTCTGCCTCGGAATTAAAACCCAGATGTAATAATGACAATGACTTGTTTTAATCATTTATAAATGCAATTTATCCAGGGTATAAAGTATATTGCTAATACAGTATTTCAGGGTTACATGTTGTTGCATACATACTATTGTATTTCAGGTTTTCATTGGTAAGTATTTTAGAGTTTTATGGCTACTATTTCTGGAAGGAAATATAGCTATTATCTCAGTACTATGGCAAATAATGTACTGTGTCACTCACAGACCTATTGATATTCAGTACCAATGAGAAAAGCACATTTGAAGCTTTCCCTTCATATCAACTCATGAAAATGTGACTTTCTTGTACATATGTATAGCTCAAAGGCTACAGGTAGGTTAAAATACCAAATGTCAATGAATTAACAAGTCATTAATAGAAAAAAAGGAAAGGTAAATTAAGTGTAGCAGAATTAGGGCTGTGACTGTTTACCGATTAATCGCTAAACGATCGCATGTGTAATAAACGTTTAGAACAAAGCTACCAGCGATTAATCCCAAAACCCGTTTTTCCATACGGAATAAAAAACAACCTGTAGTCATTGCAGAAAATTAGATGTTCACTTTTAAGTCTTTTTGAAAAAGTGAAATACATAATTATACAAATGGCACACACGTAAACATACGACATCAAAGTTAAGCTTCTATGAGGATCCGTGTTTGAGGTTTATGGAAACTATGCCCCCCAGACGTCACTAACGCATTTTACATATTCATCATGTTCAAGGGCATGTTTAAAATCTCTTAATTTGTTGATCATACAGTAGGTACTTGCGATTAATCGCTAAACGATCGCAAAATTTTGCGATTAAATGTTTAATAATTTTGCTAAACGTTCACAGCCCTAAGCAGAATTTTGTAAGCTGACACAACGCCTGATCTAACATAGTGCATCACAAATAGGATGCAATCTCAGAGTTACAATTAAAGAACAAATGTGAGAAAGTCAGGGAATGTTAAAATACTCTATGTTTGGCTATTAAAGAAGAAAAAGAATACAAAGAGGTACAAAATGAACGAAGAGCCCAAGGGGCACTATGGTTCCTTGCTGAATGTAATACCACTGAGCCATGGGCATACGAACAATATATTAGCTATAAATGTGAAGTTTGCCTGCCACTCTGGTGACTGCTACATGACCTATAAAGTTGCTGGCAGTGAATGTTGACTTCATCTATCAAATTTCCTATAAGTCCACAAGTTGACCTCAAAATGACCTCTGATAACCTCCAAATGGTCCCAGTGACCCCAGATGACCGTTCACCTCTACCAAAAACAATAGGATCAATCTTCTCACCATAACACATCCATATACTAAGTATGAAATCTATCAAAGCTTCCTAACTTGAGATAGGGTTAATAAGGTTTTCTGAGTGTTTGACCCCTGGTGACCCCGGATGACCTTTGACCTCCACCAAAAACAATAGGGCACACCTTCTTACTACGGTGGATCTATATACTAAGTATGAAACCTATCCAAGCTTCCTACCTTGAGATATCACGTTACCAAGGTTTTCAGTGTTTGACCCTCAAGGACCCCAGATAACCTTTGACCTCCACCAAAAACAATACATTCATCTTCCCACCATAACCCATCCACATACTAAGTACGAAATATATCCAAGCTTCCTACCTTGAGATATTGTGTTAACAACAAGTTTTCAGTATTTGACTGTCGATGATCCAGGATGACCTTTGACGTCCACCAAAAACAATAGGGCACACCTTCTCACTATGGTGGATGTATATACCAAGTTTCAGTTTAGTCCAACTTTCCCTTGTTGAGTTACAGCATACCCAAGCAAGTGTTACAGACACACACATGCACACACACACACACACACACACGCCAAGCTGACTACATAGGTTCCTTTTGCTAACGTAAGGAAAAAATAAGGAAAGAGCAGCAGAAAACAAGTAAAATGGACACAGTTTAATATTCTTGAAATGGTAATTTTTTAATAAGTTCCTTTAAAGTGGTTATGTTTTGACACATACTATTTGGCAGTAAGCACAACCCATTTCTGTCAGTTCTAAATCTGAACCCTACAAAGTGAGACTGTTAATTTAAGTTCTGCTAGCCTTAAAGACCATGAACACATCAGTAAGATGTTGAAAAGCTTGACTATGAATGAATTTAAATGCATGCACCACAATTTTGAAATTGACACAACAGCGGTATAGAGAGGTTCTTCACTGATGTTGGATGTCAAACTTATTACATGCAACATGTACACTGTGTACAAATGTATTGGTCAAAGATTAAAATGTTTAGTATATTCTTTGTAAAAATGTTTTCTTGATGATATTGCAAGTTTGTTGCATAATCAGCAAGGAAAATCACAGGGCCAGCACTTTTATAATTGATTTGCAGCAAATGTATAACATAGAGCTTGATGGGTTTCTGAAATTCTTCAGAACTTGAACTCAGGAGTCAACAAACTAAATTGCCCACAGTGCTCACTTCATATCCAGTGAGTGACTTAATATACTACGATAGTTTTTTTTTTTCATTGTAGTCATTATGAAGCATTTAAACCAATCACATGTAGCCCACACACAGGCCTACATACCCACATAAGTACAATCAATCGTTAATATTTCAGTTAAGAAAATATTTTTTGAAAGAGAGGAATAAAATATTTCACACTTTGGCCGATACGCCTACTGTGTGTGCACAGTGTATGTCTTGCACATACCCTACTCGCAGTTTGATGTCCAAAATGGGGGTACAGTACAGGTAAAATTGACCCCATTATGACATCACCTGAAGAACCTCTATACGAACCTATATGAAGATCTTTTCACACAGGTGTCACATGTCACACAGCAGGAATCTCTAAAGATTATACATGCCATAGTATTTTAAGTCTCTTCCAGCTTTAATATTCACAGTTTGTGCTACACCAACAAAGAATGAGTTTCAGAACTTCATCAAGATGCAAGGTCACAAAGCCATGACTTCATGGCACCAACAGTTGGCTAACACTTTATGTGTCATATTCTGAAAACAGTTTGAATATTAAGATCTGAAGACACTATTAGCTTGTTGGATACACAATGCGGCATCATTGACACAATTTGTGTTGTGACTGAAGGGGATATGAAATCACTTATCCTTTGCTAAAGTTCAGTGTCAGCATATTACCATGCATATAATCATCAAGCAAGCAAGGCAGTCAAAAACAAGAGACTTTACTGCTTCTAGAGCAACCTTGTCATCAGATTCAAACACATATATGCACTGAATATGCACTGAATTTTCAGACGAAGTGCTGCTGCACTTTGTCTAAAAATTCAGTGCATATTTGCGTGAAAATAGCATATATTGTGCCCAAAAATAGCACATTATGCAGTCCCCCCACCTCATCCCATATGCCTATGGATTCAAACAAAACCTATAAACTGTATGCTGTCTGCATAAGAGTGGTAATGTAGTTTAACAGGTGACATCAAATAAAGTCACCCAACAGTGTTGTACAGTATGGTAAAACTTGTGTCCTTAGCCTGAATCTGCAGGCAAACCTAGTTACTGATTTAGCACGATGATCATCCACGGTCGCACACTGTTCATAATCAGAGAGACATCTACGATGACATCCAGGCTAATGTATCTCTGGTATTTAATTGTCAATCAAAAATACAAGTTTGATGATCTGACATCAAAAATTCTCAGAAAAACTTTGTTATGAAACCTGATGGAAGCAAGGATATTTCTCACCATCAGAATGATTGAAGTCACAACTTGAATTCTTCTAAAGGATACCCACAATCTCATACAAAGAATGATTTAAAAGACAGGTTACTGCACTTACCCATCCACCATTTTCAGCAACCCATGCACACACTTTATTTATTATGTAGTCTATAGCCCAATCCAGAAACTTTGTAAAAAGTTCTTTAGCCAGTTTCTTTACAGCAAACACTATGACATCACTACAGAATGTAAAGAGAACAATGATTCTATGGGACGTGACCGAACCATCCTGGAAGAAACCTTCCATCAACTGTAGGAAATGTTCTTGGGTTACTTCAGCCTCATCTTCTACAACCTGAAAAGATATCAACACCAGATTAACTACAAATACTTAACGGTAACCTGACAAACCCTTTTTTTTCTTTTCCTTACTAACATTATTACTTAACAATATTTCATAATAATTACCTAAAAGAAGGACTATGTCATAATTATTTCTGATTCATAAAACAGAAACTGAAAGGGAAATTGAGTCTGTGGCACAGAAAATTTTCATATTAAAGTGCTCAATGATTTATAGATACAGAATGATAGGCAATTGGAAATAAGGTTTATTTGTAGTTCAAGAATAATTTGTGGCCCAAACTTTCAAAGGATGCAACATCCCTAACTCTTATTATGCAATATATTTTGGGTAGATGAAGCTATTGCTTGAGCTGCTTGTTATACTGGATGGTTTAATGATTATTGCTACTGTCGTTGTATGACATGTTGGTCCATTTTAAACGCAGTATTTCTTTTTAACTAAAGGCATTCTGGGGACAGGGTTATAGCTCTATATTCCATGCCTGTACAGTATGTTTTAACAACTCTATAGTCCAGCAGTACCTTCATGCTGACATGAGGCATTAAGTGACAGATCCATAGTTTTGATTTCATTTCATCAAGACGCACCAATGTACAGTATGAGATAAATGGCTTCAGAGTTTAGCTTTATTCCTCACTATGACGTCACCTAACCCTTCACCCTCAACTGTAAACTTAATCTCTTACTTTACCCCTAACATGTTGCAAAATAGAAACATCGGGTCATTGCGTGAGACATGTCAGTCTTGTCAGACCATATAGCAGTCACTTGGGATAGTTGCATTCAACTATGTATGCTTTTGATATATTTACAGAGGAAGTTTACTGTCACATGCCATACCCAAAGTAAACTTGAAGCAAACAGGATGAGTGATAGCCTAACATGGATGAACTATAGCATATTCTTGTTTCATTTAAAGCTAATACCAACTTTCTTCCAAAACCCAGTTCATACATTATGAGAATGCATGACAGGAATTGAAATTTCCATACATTATGTATGGTTTTTATTGCTAAAAGAAGGGTTTAGCCTTCAATCAAATTTTGCTCTGTTAGAGGGGAGCATTTCAGTAAAATCTGCATCGAAATCCAATGAGTGTTTTCTTGAGATCTTGGATGAAGTTATCACATTTTCAACCCCAAGTGAACTTCAAGCAAGCCTCTGACAACGTAACCTCACATTAATGAACTCTCTTTTGTTGTTCTCTAAACTTTATGATTTTCTCCTCCATAATCTTATGTTATCAGAAATGTGAATGCCCATGGTAATTTTACAAACTTCCAATACCCATGAGGAACTCATATCCCTATTAACCTCAAGGTCAAAACAACAGACTGAAAAACAATCAAAACAAAGCATTGGTCATCAATGTGAGGAGATGATATAACCCCTGCTTGCTTCAAGCTAACTTTAGGTCACAATTGTTGGAACTCATTCTCATTTGCCTGTACCTCAAAAAACTGAATGAAAATTTCACCACAATGTTTACACTTAGTTCCTCTTTCACATATCAAAAATATTTTTCTGTTTAAACCCTTCCTTTCAACTCACTCATTCTTCTACCCACACACGACAAAGGACAGATTGCAAAACACAAAGATGCCATATTTACTGTACCTATAACTTGTGAAATCTTAAAACACCATAAATTGGTCAATATTCTGTCAACTGACCTAAAAATCTTGGTACATGCTAAACTTGTTTCTAGTCATTTTGGGTGCTGCAAACACTGTATATTTACTTGTAGGTGACTGGAATAACCCAATTGGATACAATTTTTTTGAACTGGTTATATTGGCTAGCACTGATTAAGGGCAAGGTAATATGGTAGGCAAGCTGGACTACATGTACTTGGGGTTGGACTGCTTGCCATTTGGGTAAAAGCAAATAGTGGCAAACTGTCAAGAGACAAAATATGAGTTGCAAATCTACAAGTGATCTGTATTCAGGGTTTCAGCATTACTGGTAGGTCACTTTAAATGTTCACTACTCACAACCACTATTGGAACTATAAATTTGCTTTTACTACTTTATCAAATTAAATTAATGATACATACTAGTATGGATTTCAAACTAATTCACATTCTAAACATAACATAAGCTTATGTTTATTAAGTAAAATAAAAAGAAGTAACAGTGTATGGGAGATTTATGCCACTATGCTAAGTTTTCTGTATTCCATTTATTGTTCATACAGTAGTATGTGAATAATTTAGACAGAAATAATTTCACCACTTTCTAAAATTTCTTTTCTCAGACATGTAAGGGGACACCATATTTAAGAAATATGCTTCAGGACCCTAAATGACTTCACACACTAACCCTTTGAGCTTCCTGCCGAACTTTCTTCCTTTCTTCACTTTGCTCAAAAGCAACTGCTATTGCATGGAGTTTTTTGCCTTTATCTCTCCACAAACTAAGGCTGTCAGGATTTTCTGGTAATGTTTCGAAACTTCCACTACTTTCACTAATGGCAGCTGTTACTGTCATAGTATGCCTGTACAAAAGATAAGAAAATGAAAAAAAAATATGATGGAGACTTTGTGTATGAGGGATGGCTTTGCCAGCTACAATCCCAATTAGTGCAATTTTTTGTGTAGCAGACAATGCTACACAAAAATGATTCCGTACAGCCAGTTACAACTTTTTGTATATGAATTTTTGCCTCATTATGCAACTTTACTTCATCCTCTTGCAATTTTCTTAGAGACTGGCAATCACAAAGCATTGCATTTTTAACATTAGACATTTTGAAAATTGTATCACATATGCAAAAAAGTATTGCATTTTGTTGCAGTACCAGCTATTTCAAACACTGGAGCCTATGTTAATCTCAGCGAGAACTCTATGGAATTTAATGCCATCACTGAAACAAGATCCATCATGCTCCAGGATTACTAGTGATCTTCAAAGAAACTGTGAAACTTGTGTCATTTTACTTTTCTGGACTTTCTGTGAAACAAACTCCAGTAAAGTCTCCTTGCTAGTCTTTGCAGAACAGACACTTGTATGGTACCATATTTTAGACAAGCAATCTACAATAGAGCTCTACAGTGTACAGCACTGTATCTATACCTTTTCAACATGGAGCTCGTACTTGGACAGAAGAAACTCCCCAAATCCCTTTGAAGACAACGATCATAATGTGAAGGTCAAACTAACAAAACTAGCTAACACCACTGATCTCTTTCCTTTTGTACTTCACTGAAGACTCAATTAGCTTAGAAGGTGTCAAAAACAAGCACAATAGGATCATGTCATCTGCTACATCTTGAAGAACACATTGGCAAATTGGCAAATTTTGCCAATTACTTTAGCATTGCTAGTTGATTTAATCGCAAATTAAGTTTGTCGCATACTGCCCCTTATGTAATGCTTTAATATCACGTAATACTTTGAATACACAGTATATACCCTTTGCAATATGAGAAATAAGGCAGAAATTGATCAAAACTAAACTGCAAATTATAGTCTCATAACTAATAGTCTGCTCATTTGCATATATGGCATTAACATTACTTCAATACCAGCATCTCTTACTCTGGAGCAAATAAACAGTCATTTTTGAATTTTTAAACTGTATAAATTACTTATAATCTGGCATTTGGGAAATTCCTCACCATCAAATGATTGTTCCATTATTAATCCATTTGTTAGGGTAGTGGTGGGCATGAATGAGTGTAAATTGTTAGTACCAGACAAAAGAAATGAATAACCTTCAGTCTGATCGATCATAGCAAGATTTTCTCCCTCACTTATGTTTGCATCTAACTGGGTTAGCATAAATTTGAAGTTTCTTCTCCTGTCCAGGTAATAGCTCTATGTTTTGAAGGGAAACCCTGATTGATAACAATGCCAACTTGATCTCCCTGAACAGACACTTAACTATACCTGTACACTATATTTTACTGTATCAGGGGTCGAAATAAGCCTTCAAACTTTGGGGGCCAACCGGGCCCTGAGCTCATGGAATCTAGGGGCCAAATGAGAAATCAAGGGGCCCAAACCTACCGCCTACATTACTTATGTCTGATATCGGTATACTGTATGTCTGCGTGTGCGATCTTCCGTGTTGTGACAAAGCAGACTGTTTATGAGTGATGTGAACTGATTTCAGAAGTGTGTGTTTCGCAGGTTTTAAGTGACTGTTAGTATATGAAATACAGGCCTTGCGAGATGTAAGATCGTTGACTTGTGGGTGGAGAGGTTCATGCGCAGACTGTACAATTAGACTTAAAATATTCAGGAGCCAACTGGGCCCCTTTCCCTGTAGAAGCTGCGGGCCCGAGCGAATTTCTAGGAGCATCGAGCCCACAGGCCCCCGTTATTTTGAGCCCTGTGTATGTACAGTAAAACAATATGTACAATCCCCTTCAAGTTTTAAAGCATGGTTCATTTAGTAGGAAGCACCGATTTCAATAGAATCTACCATAATTACAATGCTATACTCCAGAGATGCATAAGTCACTATTTAGCGACAAAGATTCAGGAAGCAAGCTATGAAGCAGTTTGAAATTGTCCTCCTCCCCTCACCCCCCCCCCCAAAAAAGGGGGAAAAACAGAGAAATACTTAATGCCACTCTAGCAGAATGCTTCCATTGTAGATATGGTACAGTTGGCTACATGTGCCAATCTGTAAATGAGCTGATGTCCCACTCCCAGACAAGCATAACTGAAATATACTCTGCGATTAATCGCTAATCGCTGACAGCACTGATACTCACTAAAATAAATTTTAAAAAAAAGCTGCATAATAGTGTACTTAACACAACTTTTCTTTCATAAATTTTTGTGGATCTGCTACATCCCATGGTTGTGCTATGAAACATGTCACAGACCTGGTCTCATAATGCCTTGAGACAATCTCACACTTTTTCACCAAGCTACAGTAGTACAAAATACTGCTGCACACACATGGAATAAACACCATCTCTCGCTGTGGAATTATTTTCAATCATTTTAACCATACAGTAACTGTTCTTAAGTCGGTGAAATTGAAATTCTCACACATTTAATAACCATTTACAGTTGGCAGGTCTAAAAATGTACAAGCTCTTACCCTCCAAAACCTTGATACAACGTCATACCGGTGAGCACTGTGGGTGCAGTATGGACATCATGTTATAATACAAACAACAGAATTTATCAGTAAACCAACCTCTCTACAGTTTGAATAACTTCCATATTTGTTATTCCCTCTGCTTGAAGACGAAGTTCAAGGAATTCTGTGTAGACTGCAGCACCAACCACCTGAGCCTGCTGTATTTCTTCTGGAGTGCACACACCAGTGTTTGTCTTCTTGCTTAACCGCAGAGGGGTGAGAAGCTGAGCAGACTTCCGTCTTTTTGAGAGGCTGGGTATATCAGGAGGTGTCGGACTTTCTGGTTCAGTTGGTATCTCTCCTTCCTCTTCTAATGGTGGTCTCTCCTCAGGTGCTGAAGCATTCTCCATTGTTCCCAATAACTTCTGTACTTCACAACTAACTATGGATCACTTTCTGTATCTTTGTAACATTCCGTGTCTGAAACAACCCTTCTGCGTAAAACAAAACGAGAAAGTTTAATCAGTCCATAGTAAAGAATGACTAATGCAGTCTTCAAGGGCACAATAATCCAGTCAAGTTCAATACTAATTCTCACTCAAGTCCAGCATACTGTATACTGTAGCAGGTCACCAAGAGCTCACTGTACATAGTCCTTACTATGACCCATTGAAAATCTACAGCTGGGTCTTCAAGCAGCTCAATGTTGGTCTAAATTAATTTTCTTTCTACAGTAGCAAACAGAGGATGTACATCTTACTTTTATACTACTCTTCTTTCTGAAATCTTACACCAGCTGGCCTATTGCAGTCACTTTTCATCACAGAACGCCTCTAGAATGTATGGAATATTTTGAAACAAAGCCCCAAAACAAACCACATAAAAATAATATTGATGGGATCTTCAGATTTTTGCAATGAACAAAATAGTGCATGTTGTGCTATCCAAGGTCATTTCTTGGCAAATTTGTGACCTTTCAACCCCGACATCTCTCAGCGACACACAAATCCCATGTGATTCTACTATTAATAATGTGTAGAGCATTACCCATACAATGACACATTAACAATTCACTGGGATGTTTATAGCGTGTGTATTTGCTCCACATTTCAGGTGAGAGATACTGTTCCAAATGGGTAAAAGTTGGAAGTCACGTACAGTATGACCTTAGACCTTAATTAAGTTTGCACCAACACTGTTCCAATAATTACCAAGAGATATGGCTCAAAATAAGCTAATGTGTTACAAAATAATACTCTATAAGAGCCATATTTCTTTTTATTCTAAAAATAATATAAATTGTATAATTTACTTGTTTACAAGTTTGTTAGCAAGTTTGACCAACAAAGAGATAACACACACAGTTTTACTCAACTTCTTAAATTCTAAATTGGTAAAATGTGGAAGAAAGTAGTGAAAATTAGCCTTTTTTACAACAAAAATAAGTAACATTCTATAATGCACTTTTAAAATAGTTTGTATTTAATTATTATTAGTCACAAACAACATATATGACTTGGAGGCTAAAAGTACACATAATATAAATACTAAAACTTGTATTTATGGTATTCTGATGTTAGATTAGCATAACAAATAAATTTTTATTGCCCCGTACGTGCGTTAGTGTGTCCGTCAAACCCAACACTAACTTTTAGATCACAATTTCTGGTTAAAAAATGGCTAATTGAAACTTTTTTCAATGATCAGCTCCTAGAAAATACTGTTTACTCCATATATTAAGTTGCATTTTTGCATAGATTTAGTTTATTACAAATTTATGAGGTTTTCAAATTATTTCACAAAACGTCCGTCAAAAACTAACGCACGTATAATCATATTGCAGATCTTACTCAATGTGAGTAACAAAGTTTATTTTTATACAAACTGGAACTGGAAATGGATATTGAGGATGTTACAATGTCATTTTGTTGAAAGAAAGCATTATTGAGTGGTAAAGATGAAAAAAGTAGTGTGCGTCAAAATCTAACGCACGCACGATGCCAACTTCATCATGTTGAATTCGGCTGGATCATACGGAAATTATATGATAAAAGTAGAGTAATTACATGATAATGCATAGTTTCTACAATTTATGTAGTTTTCTTTGTATACGTGGCCAATTTTTCTTACTTAAGAGGCAAATTTAAACATATGTCAGTCAACTAACTCTCGCAAAATTGTATGTGTCCGTCAAACTAACGCACGTTAAGTCATGAATTATCTTTTTGTGCCATAATATGGTATTCAATATTACTGTTTTCAGAAATTTACATTGTCATGAAAGTTTTAAATCAGTTTCTTTTGATCTCCATATATTTTTCCCAATCTTTCTTACTTAAACAAGATAAAATTAAAATATGTGTCCGTCAAACTAACACACTGTAAACGAGGTGTCCGTCAAACTAACGCACGCAATATTTGAGATACTTTGTTATGCTAAAATTAGTCTGTATTGTTTTTAAGAGATTGGGTTTGATCTTAAAATGTTTAATCAAGTGCTGATATATGTCTCATATATATATTCTTATCCAATTTCTCACTTGAGATGAAGGTAAGTTCAATTATGTGATTTGTCCGTCAAAACTAACGCACGCAAGATTTTACAGAATAATGGAATTTTTAATTTTTTTTAAGGAAAAGATCAAAAATTTATCTTTTCCTTTCTTTGTAATGAAAAATATATTTGTTTAATATTATTTAAAGTTAACAAAAGATAAAAAGTATAATGTTTAAAAATTGACCTCCATGTTACAATTTTATAACACATTAGTGTATTTTGAGCCATATATGTTTACAAACACTGAAAATGACCACATGTAATAAAACATTACTGGGATCTTGTTGGCACAGATGTACAATGTGCCACTTCAAAGCCAGTTTTAAGCTATCATGCTTGAAATACTGATACAGCACAGTACAGAATTTTCCAAATAAATTTTCATTACCCCTTGCAGAGATCCCAAGTTGCTTTCATTTTTTTCAGAGGTAACACTGTCTCTGTAACCTGTTGTCACTTAAATTGTTTTGTGGAGATGGTGCACAGAGTTTCTCAGTCTAAGCAAAAATGCAACAAACTGGAAAATTTTTGCCTTTGACCTCCATTATCTCAGTATGCCAAGTAGATCCCACCAACTTTTCACTTAGGAAAGTTTAAAGGCTTTGAATTCTTTCAAGTGAAGTTGTTTATTCAACGGTATTTTGTTGGTGCACCAAGTTATGAGGCCTTGAAAAGTGAATGGGGGCAGTTTGTCAAGGTTTCAGGTCAGCGTAACAAGGCGCGCCAAGGAGATCCCAACAAAACCTGACACTGCAATGAACCTAAAAATTCTGCTTTATTACAGTGGTGTTATCAGATTTCACTGTATTTTTTTCAGGGTTGATCTGAGGACCACATGGATGTATCATTCACCACTTGGTACACTCTTACAGGCACAGACTCTTAATCAAGAAGATGTCCTATTTTAATAGAGATTCAGTTTAGTTTACTTGAACCTGACATTCTGGTGTTACTAAAAGTTGGGCAAAGGAGGACAAGCATGCCATCCAGACAGTGAAATTATGATTTAATGGTTTCACAATGTATAGGAATGACAGGAAGCATAGAACAAAACAAGAGATGGTGGGTGTACAGTATTCTTTATGTGAAAAATTGTTACAACTGTGGGATGATGTAATAAATCAGGATAGAGTTGACTTTGTTTGGAGTAATTGTATGTATCACAACAGAACAAAATGCTGATAAGGCTGTTTTATTGAAGTCCCTCTACAGTAATAATAAAAACTAGAAAATGTGGTTACGAAAATCGTAACCACTTACAGTACTGTCCATGATTGTTTCTGTGCTGGTATTTGGAAACATCCTCAGTGGTTATGCTAGCTTTAGAATATCGCCCTTTCAATTTTCAGTGTTGGCACAGTGAAGATGTGAGAAAGCTCGTCTAAATCCGTCAGACAATAGGCCTATATGTACTTGAAGATAATTTAATCCTCTTCATGTACCGAAGTTTGAGTGACAGATCACTTTGCTTTTACTGTTCGACTTTGAGAAGCACAAATTTTTGGTTTTGTATGCAGGAAATAGTACTCTCCTGGTCTTGTGGGAAGTATTCAAAAATATTTCATGTCTAAACAAATCGTCCCTTGTTGAGACATTTTTACCACGTACACGTGCATACAGGACCACCTATGCACTGAGCGCTGTAGGCCTAATAGCCCAGTGCATGGCCGCTACGCAGCTAGGCGTTAGTGTTGGTGTACTGTAGAGAGCTGCCAATGAGCCTAGCTGTACTTCTCTGCAGATATCATCACAATGGACTTATAGTAGGCTGCAAGCTTCATTTCTTGCTTCAAAAGGCTTCAAGAAATCTCACTTTTCGTGATTGACCTTGCCTACATACTGTACTCTAAGCAATCGACCAATCAGCAAACGTGACAGCACTTATAGCCGTACAGTGTGTGTTTTACGACATAAGAAGCGTGCGTAGAGTACTGGGCGAAATACGACAGTACGACCATGTGCCACAATATACTATTTAGGTTGTTTGACTTACTCAAGCCATTCTTAACAAAACAATAAAATACAAAACTGCCAAAATAAAAACCAGTCATGCTCAGCAACATTCCAACCAAAAGTCACCAAGAAGTCTCGTTCCCATCTACATGATTCACTCTACATAATGAGCTTAATGGTAGAACAAAGCACTCAGTGAGAATCAAGAAACATTGAACGAAAGAACTGCTTCTCAAAAATGAGAAGCGAGCCTAAGGTACTGTCCATGATGTCATGGACAGTACAATGAGAATCAGGCTGTGTACAATATTGTTTGACCTGCTTCCACAGAACAAGATATTATTTTGGGTGATTTTAGTTATCCTTGCAATGACTAGGAAAATCTGTGAAAGGACTTGGCAGCCTGTGGTGATTCGAATGTGATGACAGATGACAGTAACAAATGATCAGTTTTCCTAACCAGTATAGGAAGCAAGGCATATACAGTATCGTGCATTGCACACATTACTGCAGCCAGCAAAATCAAATGATACAGTAATACGTATGAAGAATGCTTGAAGGCACTAAAACATATTTTCTGCCAAAACCAACCAAGTTATATGGTGCTATTGATTCTATATTTGTTTTCTTCTGCCAGGGGAATTCATTGATAAGTTTGTTGCTGGTTTGAGGCAGTTGAATGAGGGTTGTAATTTTGTCTTTGGTGTAAAAGATGCCATGATGCAGAAGAAACTGCTGAGTGAGACAGCACTAATGGTTGCTAATGTCCTTTCCTTAGCTACCACCATAGATATGGCACAAAAGTATATAGAATCCATCAAACAAATTGAAACACCAAGTGCATCAACAGGAAATACCATCCACAAAATGGGTTACAGCAAATGTTAATCCAAGCAGCCCAAGATTCAAAAAATTCACGCATCTTCAAATGCCAACAGAAAAGGTAATGAAAGGAACTGTTGTCTGAGGGACACACTCACACGTTTAGTCTGCGTATCTTTCTGTGTCAGTTTTCGGACTACCACTTATACTATATACAGAAGTGGAAAATACAAAAAATAATGTGTATCCTCTGCATGTTGTCCTAATACAGTAGATCAAGTTGGTTAAAACGTTTGACTTAGGTGGAAGCTATAGTTTTTACCTGACAGTCCAAAAAATTACTGGACATGCTTTTTTTATTTTCCAGACTGTGACCAAAAGTGATGGCACTACTCTCAATTTGCAGCCTCTAAAAATACTGGAATAGTATGTCGGGAAAATAAGGTTACTGTGGCTTTGGCCCAAAGCTATTTACCTAATAGTCGGGAAAATTATAGGTCACATGCTTCCTTATTTTTCCGACTGTGGCTGAAAGTGATGGCGCTATTCTAAATTTGTAGACCCTAAAAATATTGGAATTGTGTGTCTGGAAGATAAGGTTATTGTACTACTCATCTTTATTTGCCCTTGTGTTGAAAAACATCTATTTCATCAAAATGAGTAAATAAGCAGTCACATAACACCCATAATAAGAACAACGTGCATAAAATTGTCAATTCCTGGGCAAAAATGTCTTCTGGACAAACTTAATGTACAGATCCTTTGCAGCATAAGGAAAATATCACCATCCACCCCTTGTGAAATGTCTTTCCATACAGCCTATGGGACAGGGGCATGATAGAATCGACTCTCCTTACAATATTATGTCAAGGTTTGAGGGCATGTTCAGCACCTTGCAAAGAAGATGAATGCTATTTGCCAATCCAAAGCTCCCACTGAAAAGGGCTAAACTCCCATTTCTCCAGAGATATAATTCCATTCACAGATGCTAATGAAGGATCCGTGCAGATAAGCCCTTCCCCATATGCTTTGGCCTTGAAACTGGCTACTGACCTATGTACTGTAGGGACATGGGCCAGAGAGCCAATTTTGAAGTAGGGGCTAATCATCGAAGTGTCCCACTATATGTTCAAGATAGTAAAAGCCTACATTATCATCCCAGTTTAAGGCGGCCCAAAATGCCCACGGCAGAAAAAGTGCTGGGGCTAAAAAAAAGGCCCCCCCCCCCCGTCTCCACGGTCCCTGAGGTAATAACCAGTTATCGAGGGGCTAATAGGAGGTATTTTGAGACTTCTTCAAAGAGTCGGTTTGGCTTCCCACTTTAGTGGCTCAGGCTAGCTATTAAATATCCATGGCAGGGGTAACTGATTGGGAAGCCCTGGCTGTGCAAAGATCAAGGGGTGGGGTATGACCCACTGAAAAGAGAAGTGACAAATACAATACTTCCAGGGTCAAAAACTATCCATGTTATCTAAACAGTTCATTACATACACTCACTAGGGACTTCAGTACTGTAGATTTCTATAATTTCTGTACTGTACTACTGTGGTAGCATGGCTCGTTATGCTGAATTCTGGGTTATTATAAGAGAATATATACTGTATTTAAAAGGTGCTACCTAAACTTTCAATCCCATTTTTAGGGTCCAAGACTATACAGTATGAACTGAGTAAGGCTTTAACTTCTGGCTCTAGAGACTGTATCAAAGAGATCTGTTGAATGGCAAATCAATTTTCTACTAAACATTCGGCAATAAATGTTGGGAAAGCAGAGCTTTTGTACCAGACCACTCTTCTCATTGGAAGATATTTACTGACTACTAAATACTGCAGTACAGCTTGGAATGGCTATGAAGCAACTCTAGAAATATCATCATACAGGCATTGTGCGACACTAACTTCCCCCTTTCACCACTCAGTTGTTGATTTTGTGGTCGTCATCTGGCAGTACAAGTCTGGCCTGCAGAGCATGAGTTAGTTTTCTTTGACCCTAACTGAAAAACATGCTTGTTACAAACTAAGGAGAACATTCAGTTTCGCAAACAGTTAAATACGGGTGCATAACACTACTATTTGAACCATTCTAATACATTCCCGTGGCACGTGACCCTTCTGTGCCTTCCGTTTCATTATATGATTGGTCAATTGCTGTCGGGAAAATAAGAAAACTACACTTCTAATTTGCCTGACTGTTGAGAAAATAGCCACAACGTTTGACTAAACTCTTCATTGTTGAAATTTAAAGTCTGCTCGGTTGGCTTAACTGTTAGCCAATCACAATGCACCTTACACAGGACTGTGGGGGACCCGTCAAGAGCAGTCTAGCCTAACACTCCACATCACGATCTTGGAATGATAGATTTCTTAACTGTGCATTCTACAGTCACTCCACTGTATGATGCTCCAAATTTACTAGACCTATTTTACCACCTCAGTCACATTGCTACTAGGCTAGTACTAGGCCTAGGCTATTATATTTTTAGTAGGCCTAGGCTATTACTAGGCCTAGGGTATACCATTATAGGCCTAGGCCTACCCAACAGTTCGGCTCCTGCATTGACAAAAGCTACTGATGTACTCATAGAGAGCCTAGGCCTAGCCTATGGCTGTCTGCAAGATTACGAACTGAGAACAAGCAAGGAAAGGATCGTAAGGTCGGGCACAAATCTGTAACTGTATTTGCAAATGCTGTGTTTAAGGCATGATTTTACGCATTAACCCGTGTTTACACTGTCCCCTGTGCAAAACCGCCTTCAAGCAACACTTGTCGGCTAACTTAGGCTAGGCCTAGGATTTGAATTAGCCTAGGGCACATTTGATCACACATTTCTTGCTCCACGCAAACTACAATAGTTTTCCATTCCAGATCACTGGGTTCTCACTTCACGGAATACAATGCATTTTAGGTTATACAACTTATTTTCTCATTGAAAATTGATCGGCCTACCTGGTGCACTTCGCAATTTCAGTAACGTATATTGATGATATTACTGTACTAACACTGTAACAAGTTAGTCACTGATACATGTACTCGGATATTATGTTCCTGTGATTCTTGACTAAAGCTAGTAACTGTGAGTGTGAGGTGGTTGACTGTTACGTTCAACTCGATATAAACTGGATTGAAAGCAAACGTATTCTGCGATACTGTCTATTTTATTTGCCTATTTACACGATGCGATTTTTTCTTGCGTCTATAGCATGAGTCGGACGTATGAGTCTACTCGCCCACTTCGATCCTCCTGCAAATCATATTTATCTGTACCAAAACTACGCCTGAAAACCTATGGCTGTAGAAGTTTTCAGTACTGTGCATCGGTAACAGTTTACCAGATGATTTACGAGCTTGCTCGCAACTTTCTGTTTTTAAGGGTTTACTTAAGACTCATTTGTTCAATACTGCTTATACTTAATGAACTTCTCTGTTTTCTTGTAAAGCGCCTTGAGCAGTAACAGCTTGGAACTGATTGGCGCTATATAAGCCTAATTTATTATTATTATTATTATTATTATTATTATTATTATTATTATTATTATTATTATTATTATTATTATTATTATTATTATTATTATTATTATTATTATTATTATTATTATTATTATTATTATTATTATTATTATTATTATTATTATTATTATTATTATTATTATTATTATTATTATTATTATTATTATTATTATTATTATTATTATTATTATTATTATTATTATTATTATTATTATTATTATTATTATTATTATTATTATTATTATTATTATTATTATTATTATTATTATTATTATTATTATTATTATTATTATTATTATTATTATTATTATTATTATTATTATTATTATTATTATTATTATTTATTATTATTATTAATTATTATTATATATATTATTATTATTATTATTATTATTATTATTATTATTATTATTATTATTATTATTATTATTATTATTATTATTATTATTATTATTATTATTATTATTATTATTATTATTATTATTATTATTATTATTATTATTATTATTATTATTATTATTATTATTATTATTATTATTATTATTATTATTATTATTATTATTATTTTTATTCTGTCTATTTTATTTGCCTATTTAGACGATGCGATTTTTTCTTGCGTCTGTCGCATGAGTCGGAAGTATAAGTCTAAACCCTAGAAATTAACGTAAGACCTTTTTTTTATTTCTATGGTCTAAACGCACCGTGAAAACAGCACATGCACCGACTGCAAGACGAATGTTCAAATTGAATATGCGTCTTGAGCATGTAGTACGCTTCAGATGTCCCATGCATTCACCAACCTGTGGCGGATCCAGGATTTGGCAGAAGGGGGGGGCATGTCATAGTGGTTTGTATAAAAGTCCGATCTGGGGGAGGGATCTAAGGGGGAGGCGGTGCACCAGGGGTGGTGGCAGGGTATTTTGATAGGAGGTAAAGTATGTGATGAGTGATCGCCGTCCTGGGGGAGGGGTCTAAGGGGAGGGGGACAACCCCTTTAAGAAAATTTTTGTTAATTTAAGATTGCTCAAATGCAAAATGGTGATGTCTTTAGTATATTTTTGACACTGATCATATATGGCTGGAAAATGCTCATAATTTAGTGAAATTTAAATTTTTGGTTGGGTGAAACATGCTTCTCTGGGGAGGGGTCTAAGGGGAGGGGTGTCCCCTCCCCTTTAAGAAAATGTTTGTTAATTTAAGATTGCTTAGTTGCAAAATGGTGATGTCTTTAGTATATTTTTGAAACTGATCATATATGGCTAGAAAATGCTCATAATTTAGTGAAATTTAAATTTTGGTTGGATGAAAGAGGAGAGTAGCCTTTTTGTCCACATATTCACATATTAGGATGGCAGTTTCCCGAATTGAAGTCTTGTTTTTCCTTATATTACCCTAAATTCGAAGTACATTTCATTAAAGTAAATTGCAAAGCTTAAAGAAGACGATAATGCTGCAGCAAGTTATAGTTAAGAGCCTGAGGTTGCTGAAAATATTCCTCTAAATATTAAAGCATTCTGAAATTCCCTTGAAAGTAGAAGCAGTGTTCCCAATGCTGTGGGCCCGGCCGGTAATAGACTGAAGTTAGCAATCCAATACAGCGCTCATGGGTAACCCCTTGCAATGCCCGGAAATAGTTACTGTGACCAATATAAGCCAAAATGTTATCAGCCGGAGTTCAGTAACAGAATTATTAACATAAGACTTATTTTCTGAGGTAGAAATTTAAATAATGAACAAATCTGAATTTCACTCTGACACATCACAAAGGCCTATTTAATTGGAATAGGGTATAGTCATTTGTTTTATGAAGTTGAAAAAAACTTCAAAAATTTCTGGAAGGGGGGGCCCGGGCCCCTGCCCCCCCCCCTAAATCCGCCCCTGCCAACATCCGCAACATGTTGGTGAATGCGACATCCAAATGTTGGTGCATACGGATCCGGATGTTGCTGAATGCGACATTCGGATGTCGCATGCACCAATTGCAAGACGCATGTTCCAAGTCAATGCTTGCAATATTTAGACGAGTTGGGAAATAAGATTTTGCTTTACCATTGTACTACCACAGATCAAGTCCACGGACATTTTCGCACGGATACGAAGGCTGGGAGCGACTGCTGTTTTGTCTTTCTCGATTTACCGTCAATCATACTGTCCAACCTTTTCGGTCCAAGTTAAAAAGATTAACTTCAAAAAGAACTTTTCCTCTAAAGAAAATTTTCTTTAACGCATGACTGATGTGTATAGAAAGCCATAGTTTTGAACTCCAAAATTGTGAGTGATTATAAAAAATGTCTGTCTTGCACATGCAGTCTCTGTTGTGGTACAGTTTCCTTCCCAGCATGTATTGTATGACGATTTTCCCAACTTCTCTATTGGTGCATGCGATGCGACTTCGCAAACAGGAAGCAACTAACCTGACCAACCGGGTAGGTGAGAAAAGACCACGTTCCCAGTGCAGACTACTTCACGCCGAACAACACTGCAACCCACATAGCAAGCTGACGGCGGGCCGCCGTCGGCTAAACGACGGCACGGCGGCAGCGGCGTGCCGCTGGTTTACCGCCGGCGGCCCGGAGGCGGTGAAAAGTCGGCATGCCGACGGCGGGATTACAGCGGTATGCCGCCGGCGGCCCGACGGCGGTGAAAAGTCGGCATGCCGGCGGCGGGACTACTGCGGCATGCCACCAGCGGCCCGACGGCGGTGAAAAGTCGGCATGCCGAAGGTGGGATGGTGGCGGCATGCCTACGGCGGGCCAACGGTGGCTAAAAGTCGGCAAACCGAGGGCGGCATTGAGTCGGCGTGTCGTTGTTGGGCCGCCGGCGGCTAAAGTTTGGCTTCCCGACGGCGGCAAAGCAACGGTATGCCACCAGCGGCCCACCAGTTATGAAGAGGGAAAAAAGAAGGGTAACACAAGTTTATACCAAGGGCTGTTAATGGACTAATTGTGATTAATGGACAAGAATATGGCGGCACACAGTACAGGGGCCTTGCTTTTATGGGTAATTGCTGCTATAGTGTTTTCAACTATTATTGGATGTAAAATACGGCGATGGTATATTATTTTTTACAACCATTAGCCTACTTTGCGGCAAATCACAAGAGTAAGAAGACATTGGCCTATTGCGTGGGTCCGTATCCACAAAGCAGGCTACTGGAAGTGGCAATCGAGATAGCTTCCGGTGGGGAGGGGGAGAAAATTCTTTTAGTGGGCGAGATATAAAACTGATAGTAATTTTTTCACTAAGTAAGAACACGACAGCAAAATTTGGTCGGCCAGATGACGGACCGCTGTCGGCCACTCAGGTGTCCGCCAGAGAAATGTCAAGTGGTTCACCGGCGGTCCGCCGATGGCGGCGACGCTGATTAGTTAAAAAGCTCTTTGACATCATGCAAGTTTTCCTCCAGCCAACGGACCTCCAATGGCCCTCTGCCTTCTGGCCACCGGCGTACCGCCGGATTTTGCTATCCTAGTTTCATCATGGCGTTTCCTGAAGAATTGCAAAGAAAGCAAGTAAAGCGACAATGAAACTGACTGAGTGGTATCAAGACGAGCCACTGGCACTGCGGGATGTACACGATTATCACAAAAGAAACAACCGACGGTCACGTAGGCTACAGCCCACGAGACCGAAGGACCACGAGACCGAAAATGAAACAGGGTTCGCGAGGCCGAAATTAAAATTCCGCTCGCGAGCCCGGAACGTTTAATACCAGTAGAGTGGTATTGCAAGGGCAACGCACTAGTCTGCAAAAGGTAAACAGCTCTGAGCTGTGCCAGCATTAACTAAACGCAGAGCGTAGCAGTACGGCGGACTGATACTTCTGAGGACATTTTTTTTTTGGTCTCGCGAACCTTTACTCATTTTCTCAAGTTTTCTCACGTTTCGGTCACGCGGACCCTTTTTGCTTTTTATTTTCGGTCTTGTGGGATGCGCCCCCCCCCCCAAATGGCAAGCTGCTCAGACTAGAGTAACAGAAGACTAATGGGAGTGAGTGGTAAGCAATAGTGAAGTATTAGCCTATTAAATACAATAATTACCCACACACACACACACATTTCCGAAGAAACAAATTATCACATTTTCAATTAAATTCAGTCTATGTTTCCACAAATGCCTCAACCGGGCTGGTCCGAAGCTAGGGTTTATGCCACGAAAAGATGAATCTGATGATTATTTCAGTGCAGGTATAGGCCTGCCAAAAATATTATGCTCATCCGTATTCTAAGGGAAAAGACTGGGAGGGGTGGGGTACGTATTTGCACACACACTGCACGTGACGATCGAACAACATATGTAGGCAAAGATGACTTTTATTGGTCTCAGAATTTTCGTATAATTTTTTGTATCTGTCTTTATTGCTGGCAGTCAAGTCTATTAAACAAAGATGGCACAATATTCGTACTTATTATTAGGCCTACATCAAAGAACTTAAGAAGAAGACTGAAGACTCATCAAAAAGTGGAGCCTCCGCGGGCGATATGTACAAGTCGAATTGGCCATTTTCAATTACGTTGCACTGGATGTTTCTTGAGGCCAAGTGTTTCCTCAAAGGCAACCAAATCAAATCTAGTAAGTAATATAGTCTTCGTATGGTCGGTTTAAAGCAATTTTGTCATCTTTGTGTAATAAGTTCATTTAGAAACACGAACTTTCCACTGCCAATGGACTTGTCCATTTGAAGTACTCGCAAAACTCTTCCTGACCTTCTCTGGCATTCAAGACCGGCGGCTCCCTTCTTGTCTTACTATTGGTACGAGATCCTCTGGACCATCATCATCTCTCCAAGTGCCTACAATTAACATATCATCTTCCTCTCTGTCAAAAAGGCCTGGTGGAGTATACTACATTTCGTGCTTCCGACTTGGTTCTTAATTGTGTAAAGCACATGCTGGTAGCAGCACGTTTTCAACTTTCTCCTGGACCAGTGCGATGGCCTGCGATTGCTTTCTTGAAATCGCGAAATCTGTTGGCCAGTACCCCGAAGGTATTTTCTACGATCCTTCGTGCCCGCGAAAGCCGGTAATTGTAAATTCTTCTTTCCTTGTTCAGTGTTTGAGCTGGATAGGGCTTCATGAGATTAGGCTTGAGAGGAAATGCTTCATCTCCTACTATAGAAAAGCGAACTTTTTTACCCTTCCTGACAGCGGTTGTGGCGGTGGCAACTGCGGAGTTCCCCTTTCCATTCCAAGATTAAATTTTGGGAGATTCCGCTGCCACTGATCCTGCCATAGTTTCCTACATCGATGTAGATGAATTTTAGTCGGCTTCAACAACGTACAGCAGTACGATAATGAACGTGTGCTTATAATTGCAGAAGGCAGATCCAGATTTTGGTGGCGGTAACATAACGACGTGTTTTCCGTCCAAAGCCCCATTACAGTTTGGAAAATTCGATGTGTTTTTGAATCCTTCTTCAACTGATCTCCACTCTTCCTCTGAGGTAGGCATCTTCAGAGAAACAAACCACGTGTTGAAGTCGAGGCCACATGCCCCAGTCTCCGAGGACGAGGCCACACCACAAGAGGCCGAAGCCGAGACCGAGGACTTACTTCACAATCCAAAAATTGGCCTCGAAGCCTGCCTTGAGGCGAGGCCAGGTCTCAAGACCTCCACTACTGTAAAACACACATATTGGTGGAGGTGGTGCAGGTATTTTTAGAGCTGAAAACTTCATTTATACTCAGTGTCGCCGAGTATTCGGGCTCGGGTACAAAGTAAAGGTACGAGCCTGTAAATATGGTTTAGAATGTTCGTGACGACATAATCGTCTGCTTTGCGATTCCTAAAAGTTTCGGCCTCGGAGACTGCCCGAGGGCCGGGACATCAGTGGCGGATCCGGGGGGGGGGTCGCCGACGTCCGGACCCCCCCCCCTCAAATTTCCCAATTTGCCCTTTATCAAAATTCGGTTTTTCCACACTAGCCTTAAAAAAAAATAAAATAAAACGAGACAGTTTCACAGGTAATGACAGTTGTCCAATTCCGAGGAGATTTTGGTTACCTCCATCCAGTATCGATCAATCCATCTGTAAAAGTCTAGCAGAAACTTTCGGCAATATGTGACTATGGTAGCCTATATTGCCCGCCCCGAAACACGAACGGTGCAATCGTTTTACAGAGAACGTGACTACAGTATGTCTTACTGCCTGCGTGACACTTTTCGCTTGGAACCACCAGTGGCGTTCTTGAGCATTCAAAGTAACACAAAACACGCAGATATTACGTGGTACTAGCTAGCGCTTTATGCAACGTATTACTCTTGGGTTTTAATATTGATTCCAAAAGGTCACTGCTAGTTGTTTGGTCTTACAACATAATGACACTCCTAAACGCTACATCTACGAAACCTTCCCAACAACCGCTAGTATCCCTCCTCTCATGAAGAAGAGAGAGTAGGTCAATACGTTTCGCTATTCAGGGTCTGGAATTAATCTCTTCTTTTATTGTGTTACCCTAATGATGGGAATAAAAAGCCAATCTTAGGTTAAAGTCCACAATCAAGAGTTGACCAGAAGTCACAATAGACGAATCGGTGTTTGTTTCATTTTAAAGTTACTATATAAAATCATCACCAGGTCAAATAAAGCAATGTCAGTCAGTTCAATTTTTTGACGTCTTTGGACCGATGACCGGTCTGCTGTCGCAAATAAAAAGCAAACATTCGACTTCAGTCATCTGCTCTGACAGAGTATTTTTGCCAGTCACGCCACAATTATAATAGGGAACACAACATACAGCATTTTAACCCCCTTCCTAGTCGAGATAGCGGTGGCGCCAGGTGGGGGAAGGGCTCGTGCCCCCCGTCGGGGAAGGCTGGCCCCCTATCGGGGAAGTTTTACAGTTTCGTCGGGGAGTCTTAGTCGAAAGTATGCAGTCCCCGACGACAACTAGTCGCCCCGACGGTTTACCTGTTTTTTTGCTGGCAAGCGGAGAATTTCTCTAGTAAGAACCCAAAATTTTCAGCGCGCTACGCGCGCTGTAGAGTCACTCTGTTTTCTTCAATAAGTCCATTCCACATAGCAGGATAGCACAAGCAGGGAGCTGTTATTGGATAACAGCTCCCTGGCACAAGTCCTGTCCACCTTACCAAGTAACATATAGGCAGAGCACATAGTTTATGTAGGGAGCTGTTATCCGAATACAGCTCCCTGGTTTATGTAAAGGTCGTAACTTTCATCCAATATCGCAAAGCCTAGTTGGTGTTCTCTTGTGTGTGTCATGCGGTAGCAGCGGTACAGTCAGTTGATGAGCGACTTACGGGGCAAAGTTTGGCTATTTCATCGTGTAGTCCAGGTGGTTTCGATACAATACATGTTACACCCGATACGGTCTATAGACCTTACAATTTTTTTTTCTTTTCGTCATATGTTTTATGTGTAAGCCTATCAAAAATTTTCGCCCGATTCGCGCACTTTTCAGCTTCACGATCCAGATTCAAAGAACACTATCAGCGCGCAACTCGGATCTTGAAGTATTAAGCAATATAATGCAAACTATGCCTGCAATGGCATGGGATAATGAGGCTCCTCCATTTGCCCTTCTCATCATTCCCTCGAAATAGGAAATGTCGGAACTTGGGGCAGCTGACATGGCCCGTCCCCCTGTTGGGAAAATTCTGCCGCCATGCATGGTTGCTTTACTTATTTTGGCTTTCATAAGGTTAATTTCTGGGATAAAAACCAAAATTTTCGGTAGGCTTTGTCCACTCTTCCTCAGTTCCGTTATACATATAGATAAATATAGTACAAACCCTTTCCACCTTTTCAAGTTAATAAGTAGAATACATGGAAAGTTATGTAAATGTCGGGAACTGAATCGCATTTCGCTAAACCCTTCACGCGTGTCTGTCGTACGGTACGGCTAGTACTGACTCGAGGAGGGAAGTACAATAAAGTTACGCCCGATAGGGCCCAACTGCCCAATTGTTCTATATAAGCTTTAAATTAGTACAAATTCTTATAAGTGTAGGCTGACCCCAAAATTTTCGCGCGCTTCGCGCGCTTTGCAAGTTCCCCGTTTAGATTCCAGTGTTTGCATGTCTCTCAGTTTATCCTTTCTTTGTCAATATGCGGTAAATTGTATAATCGCTGACGTTTATGGGAACCAAAATTAAAAAAAAAAGAAAACGAATGTGCCCTTTTTATGCTGGACCCCACCTCAGAAAAGACCCTAGATCCGCCCCTGGACATTGTACCTTCTGTGCCCCCTCTCGGCGGTCCCTTTATATTACATAATTTAATGTCATTAAGAACATTGTTTATGCGTCTATTTAACCCTGGAACTGGCTACTGACGAAAGGAGTTAATTTTCGTACCTACCATTTTAATGCAATTGCACACAAGCTGGAGGCCTTCAATGGTACTGCATTGTCTTACCCGTGACAGGAGTTTTCAGTATTAGAAAGCAGCTCCACAGATCATTACATCTACAGTACTGTAAAAGAAACCGCACTATATTACCATCGGATGGTAGGAGTATTTTCACGCTTTATACATGTAGCCTACTCAGATATTAACTAAACTTTGGCTCCTATATTCCAGGAAGTGGACGACGACCATCAGACCCAGTCGACGGATGGAGACATAGAGGATGAGGTTAGGATCAACGAGGAAACGGAAGAAGATCTTTCTGAAATTGCAAGCGCGATGCCCCCCCCCCCCCCCACTTCTCAGAAAAGAAAGGCAGCTGCACCTCTGAACCCTAAACGTAAACAACAAATTAAGGGGGTCGATGCCCTTATTAGCGTAGCAACTTGGGACTCAAGTATATGGCAAACAGTCCTGAAAAGAAAGAAAACAGTGAAATGGACGATGATGCTGCCATTTTGGTAAATGAGTAGCAAACGGACTTAGACGCAATTTACAAATCTAAAATGTCCTCTTCTTGGCTGAATTTTCTGAAGGCTATACCAAACTTCACCTCAGCAAAGACCGTGCTCCAAGACCAGTAAAAGCTACAAGTTTTCATCAGTACGTTGCAGTGACGTTCTCGATGAAGTAGTCTGCACCGGGCACGTGGTCTATTCTCACCTATCTGATTGGCCAGGTAGTTGTGTCCTGCTTGCGATGTCGCTTGGAATTAGAACATGCATCTTGGTGCATCATGCATGCCACATCGCAAGGGTCATGAAATCGTGTCGCAGGTTCAGTTTACAGGGTGCGTTTTAGACTCATGCCACAGACGCAAGCAAAAACCGTAACTTGTAAATAGGTCTCGAAACGCAAAATAGTGTGTTTTTAGTGCAGTTAGTCTGCAAACAGCGCAACTGAAATCATTTTGTTTTTTATTTTAGTTCAAATTTATGACGTATTTGGGTTGCTTTGGGCTTCCCATACTAGGTCAGCAATATACTCCATTTGCAAAATTGGGCTAAGTACCGCATCTGGTCTCGATCTTTCTCAAATTCACATATATATATACTCCTAGATACCGGTAATAGGTCTCCAAGGATTATTAATATGTTTTAAGACCCTTTATTCTAAGAAAACTTGTACTTAGTGCCCAAAACATGTCCAAAGTGTTGATTTATACAAGCGATCCCGATTTGTTTTTAAACATTCTACCAAACTGATAACTCTTGTTACTAGGACGTTCACACTATTGTATGCCAAACAGCACGAATTTGCAGTTCAGTTGTGACATATATAGTCCATACCTATGGTTAGGCTCATACACGCGCATACACGTATGTTATGAACAAGCACTGCAGCAATGCACGCAGACACATGTTACTGTCAGAGTAACGTGCGGGATAAACTGAGTTGAACGTCAATAGCCCAGGCCTAGTTCAGGGAAAAACGTGTACGTGATTACTATAGGAGGCTAGTTCCAAGATCCTGCTCGTGGTCATCTACCTACAAGAACAGTAAAGTGGTAAGTAACAAGTGATGCGCCTTATGCATTGGTGCCACGTGACGTCATTTTGGAGGCAAAACAATGAAGCACACTGCGCGCACGACATGACATAGATTTCGCACACGCAGGGCCGTCGCGACCGGGGGTGTGGGGGTGTCTCACCCCCCAGCTATCTGACTATCGTCAGAGCGACGATAGTCGGAAAATCTCAAATGCTGCAGTTGGCATTTCTGATATCTCAGTCTAACACATTTTTCCGACTGAGCCTATGTCAACTTTGTAAATATTTTCCAATTAGACCAAGTGAGAATAATACTAAACGTTATTTTCCTCACGTAAAATCAAATCAAAACTGTCCTTTTTTCGCAAATTCTTCTCAAACTCTCAAAATTTTCGCGTGCTCCACGCGTTTCAGTGTTGTTCTTATTATCAATATCTTCCAATAGCAACTTTCGGAGAAGCACAACAGCAGAAGTCGAATAACCCTGGCGCCGCCCCTGTTCTGGAGAGACACGAAAATGCATCGTTGGGAAGTTCTTTCCTCTTTTTCCTAAATTTTGGAAGATCCTCCTCTTTTTCCTAAATTTTGGAAGATCCTTTCTTCAGGCTCGCCATCATGGCGAACGTATTTTGTAAGAAAAAGATTTTTCAGTTTCGTAGGGGATCCTTCGAAACTGAAAAATCACCAACAAACGCAATACTTTCTACTTTCACCAACAAACGCACCAGTGAACTTTTATAGCATAAACTAGTTGTACATTCTGAAAACGCGCTTGTTAGTCCTAAATCCCTTTTACATGTCTGGGAGGTCTAAGATCATTTTTCTGCAACTATACTCTCTCTCTACCGCCCATCTCCCTCGGGCCCATTCCCCACTGCTGGAAGCTGTTCGTCTGGAATTTCGTTCAAAATTAGTAAAAATACGATAGATGTAAAGTGCTTGGCGTCATACTCTACATTATTATTTAGATGCCAGGTAATAAGCATTATGTCATTGCCCCATTTTATATAATTGATCCAGAGCTTCCAGGAGGCCCTATACAGGTATGGGCTAGTCTTAGATGCCAGAATAGAAGGCATTAAAGTAGTCAAAAAGGGGGCTTCAGGAGGTTTGTTGACAACGCATTCTTCTCTTAGACAACATACTTTCTACTTTCACCTAACCAAACCTTAGTATTCACTAAATTATGGACATTTTCCAGCCATATATGATCAGTTCCAAAAGTATCTCAAAGATAGCACCATTTTACATCTAAGCAACCTTACCTTAAAAAAATTTCTCAAAGGGAAGGGGGTGTCTCCCTCTCCTTTGAGGAACCTTTATGAAGTGACAAAAGAAGGATCCCCACTGCTGTATCATACAAACGTAACGCCTATAAAAACGAAGATGCAATTCACGGGCAGCCACTCATTTCGAAAAAGAAATAAAACCAGTCGGAAAAATTAGAATTCACTTAATTATGGAAATTTTCTTGCAATATATGATCAGGTCCAAAAATATCCCAAAGATAGCTCCATTTTGCATCTAAGCAACCTTAAATTAACAAAAATTTCTCAAAGGGGAGGAGTCACCCATCCCCTTAGACCCCTCCCCACGACGGCACCTTTATGTAGTGATAAAGGAAGGATCCCCACTGCTGTATGTAAACGCAGGGCGCGTAAAAAATGGTGCAATTTACGTGCCACCATTCAGTTGGAAAAAATATCCATCCAGTCGGAATTTGGGACCTTCACACCCCTCCCCCAAACATATGACCCTAGCTACGGCCCTGCACACTCGCGCGTAGTAGCAGTGGCGCCGCCAGGATTTGGTGATTGGGGGGGCATAACAGATGATGTCATAATGACACCCCACTTTACCCCCCCCAAGTCTGCTTAAATTGTACCATTTTTGTGCGTCCCTGCGATTGTACACAGCAATTTTGAGTCCTTTTTGGCACTACATAAAGGTGCCGTCCTGGGGGAGGGGTCTAAGGGGAGGGGTGTCCCCCTCCCCCTTTGACTTTGAGAAATTTTTGTTAATGTAAGGTTGCCTAGATGCAAAATGGTGCTATCTTTGGAGTATTTTTGGAAGTAATCTTATATGATTGGAAAATATCCTTATTTAGTAAATTCTAATTTTTGCAAGGAGAAAGAAGAGAGTGTGCGTCCCTGCGATGGTATACAGCAGTGCGGAATCCTTCTTGTCACTTCATAAAGGTACCGTCCTGGGAAGGGGTCTAAGGGGAGAGGGTGTCTCCCTCCCCTTTGAGAAATTTTGGTCATTTAAAGTTGCTTAGATGAAAAATGGTGCTATCTTCAGGATATTCTTGGAACTGATTTTACATGGCTGGAAAATATCCATAATTTAGTGAATTCTAATTTTTGGTCAGGTGAAAGAGGAGAGTGTGTTGTCTTAGAGACGGGTATGTTGTCAACAAACCTCCCCAAGCCCCCTTTTTGGCTAGGCTTCAATGCCTTCTATTCGTGGAAAGTTTTACGACAAATACGTGGGTGGAGTCCACAGAAACATTCTTGGACTATTACGAAAATATTTTCCTTAGTCTCATTGTGCATTATAAAAGGGTATCTAATACTGACAGACACCTGTATAGTGCCTCCTGGAATCTCTGGATTAATTGTACAAAATGGGGCACTGATATGATATTACCTGACATCCAAATGGTACTATAGAGTATAATGCCGAGCACGTCACAACAATGGTATTTTACTAAGTTTGAAAGAAAATCCAGACGAACATCTTCCATCAATGGGGAATGAGAGAGAGAGAGAGAGTACAGGTGCAGGGAGGTGATATTAGACCGGTTAAGGACTAAAAGGCGCGTTTCAGAATATTTTTTTCGTCGTAAGTGTATCACCATCTATACAGGTAAAGGCTGCGCGCGAAGCGCTGGGTAAAATTTTTTGAAAAATGTATAACAGCAAATACGCACTTTCAACCTTCCACACCATGCTACAAATTAGACTGAAAGATCCCATAGGCCCCTACAGATGTTGGGGATGTACTTCTGTTTTTCGGAAAAGTGTTGTGATCAGAATAGTTGCATGTGTTATAACCTTAATAATGGTCATGAGTTGGAGTAAAAACAGTGATGGATGCGCGCGTAGCGCGCCGAAATTTTTCATTAAATAAGATAACCATGACAAAACCTGCATTCGTGCTCTGCATCGAGACACTTTCAATTCCCAGACAAACCTATTTGCCAATCACAAAGCCAGTCCGAGATTACCTGAGAATTCGTAAACAGCTTTCAGCTTCTGTTGCTGTGCTTCTGTGGGAGTTGCTACTGGAAATTATTGATAATTAGAACAATATTGAGGTAAGGTTTGAAGCGCGCGGAGCGCGCGAAAATTTTGAAAGTTTGCGAAGGATTTGCGATAATTCTGATAGTTTGAGAACCATTTGTGATGGAAAATGGTTACAATAGATCCATCATTTGGTTGAAAACACACCTCACCCTACCCCATACAGAAATCTATAGCTTAAACGCCTTTGGGGATCATTTTAAAATTTTCAAAAAAAAAAATTCTGAAATCGATTGGGGGGGCACGCGCCCCCCATGCCCCCCCCGTGCCGGCGCCACTGCGTAGTAGACTTACGCGCTTATCCGACCGGTCCACAAATCAACTGTCTGCATTTGTTGGTGAATGTTGAAATGATACGCGCTTGCCTCCAAATCGAAGTAAAATCGGGATGACGGAAAATGAAGAAAAAAAGTTAACGAAAGAAACAGAGGGAGAAGGAAAGAGGAGAAAGGGAGAGGAAAAGAGAGGAAAAAAAAAAACGGAAAATGAAAGGAGAGAAAAAAAGGAAAAGAAATAATAAGAATGGGGATTATTGCCAATGAGAGGGAAGGATGGAGAGAAGGAAATGGGCTTAATAAAGTAGAATACTGATTCAAATATCCACTCGGGAATATGAAAAATTGGAACGGAAGGGGGAGGGGCCTGAGAAAGTGTGAAGGGCCGGGGAAGCGGGAACAGTGACGAGGGATGAAACCAGACAGACTTTGCATGAGAAAGAGCAAAGGATGAGCTAGGGACTAAGAAAGGGAAGGAAGGTTAGGAGGCTCGGTCGGGAAGGATACCAGGAAGAACGGAGGCAGGCAGACTGGCAGAGTTAGGGAGAAAAAAATGAGGACGGAAAGGAGGACGGAACAAATGATAAAGCGAGGTTGGGAGTGTGGGAGAGGGAGAGGGAGGAGAGGCAGCTAAGGTCCCGATCTTAATTTTCCATCACTATGAATAAGGGACACTTTAAACCACACAGTTTTCTTCAGTAGTCACACAATGTGTGAAAAACAGCTAGCTGCGTTGCCACGGAATGTGGTTTGGTATAAGAACCTCAATGAGAGGTCTAGAAAAATTGACAAGAGAAATTAAGAGTGAATTTGAATATAATGGATAAATTTTGCAATGTAAAATGAGGCAAGAAATTCATAATACTAAAAGGCCTCTTAGGCGCGCTTGGCGCTCATTAATCGTTCGTAACTGTAGGCCATCGTTACTCCTTTTTACAGGACAGATTGAGAAGAATTTTGTCAAAGCCCCAGGCTCGCCTACCATCATCCATCCTCCCATGTGCGGATCCAGGGGGTAGGGAACCCATCTCCTCTCGGCAGAAAAAAGGATAAAATAATTTAAAAAATGGAGCAAAAAAGGATAGGGAAGGAAAGGAGACAGCAATAATAAGAAAGAATCTTAATGAATTAAAGAAGAAACAATGCTTCGACAGGCGCGGATCCAGAAGGGGGCCCCCCTTTTTCGATGACCAGTGATTATTTCACCAGCGATATGAAAAAAATGAGCAAACAGACATGGAAAATATGCTAAAAAAAGGTCTTTAAAATTTTGAAGACCTTTCTTTTTTTGTGCTCGTCGGCCTTCCCGGCGATGTGTGCGCCCCCCCCCCCTTCTCAAAATCCTGGATCCATCTATCTTAAAATGTGGTTTTCGGCGGGTTTGTCTCATTATTGCTTCTTGTAGGAAAACTTGAATGGATTAATTCTTACAAAGCCCCATCAGGCCCCAGCATACTCCATCCTCCACTATCTACATCACACTGTTACGTGGATCATCAAATCGACCGACCGATAGTCCAAGTTGCAGGGGCGGATCTAGGGTCTTTTCGGAGGTGGGGTCCAACATAAAAAAGGGCACATTCGTTGTTTTTTAATTTTGGTTCCCATAATCGTCAGCGATTATACAATTTACAGCATATTGACAAAGAAAGGATAAACTAAGAGACCTGTAACAACTGGAATCAAAACCTGGAGTCTAAAGAATCTAAACGGGGAATCTGCAAAGCGCGCGAAGCGCGCGAAATTTTTTGGGTAAGCCTACACTTATAAGAATTTGTACTAAATTAAAGCTTAAAGGGGCATATTGAGTTGATATCGATAACTTAACGAGGGTGTTGAAGGGTACTACCACATGACAATGATTATTATTAGCATAATAAGTCAAGTTTCGCATCCAATAGTTACGCATTAAGTTAAAATTTTGAAAATTTTTTGGTATCCTAGCTCGTAACGGTTGTGTGCATAATTTGAAAAAGTGTCTGATCGCGATTTTTTGAAAACCGAATTGAATTGTTTATTATTCACTTATGAAACATTTATTTGTACGCAACATGTAGGGATTGATAAGTTTGACCATTTGTCATTAGTATGTGAAGAAAACTTAACAGGTTTGGCAATTTTGGTGAATTTCATGAACCAACTCAATGTGACAATTGTCCGGACAGTTGGGCCCTATCGGGCATAACTTTAACCAGGTTTAGCGAAATGCGATTCAATCCAAGACATTTACGTAAATCCATGTATTCTACTTATTATCTTAAAAAGGTGGAAAGGGTTTGTTCTATATTTATCTACATGTATAACTGAGGAAGAGTGGACAAAGCGTACCCAAAATTTTGGTTTTTATCCCAGAAATTACCCTTATGAACGATGAAAGCCAAATAAGTAAAGCGACCATGAGTGGCGGCAGAATTTTCCCAACAGGGGGACGGGCCATGTCAGCTGCCCCAAGTTCCGAAATTCCCTATTTCGAGGGGATGATGAGAAGGGCAAATGGAGGAGCCTCATTATCCCATGCCATTGCAGGCATATTTTGAATTATATCGCTTAATACTCCAAGATCCGAGTTGCGCACTGATAGTGTTCTTTGAATCTGAATTGTGAAGTTGAAAAGTGCGCGAAGGGGGCGAAAATTTTTGATAGGCTTACACATAAAACATATGACAGAGAGAAAACAAAACTGTAAGGTCTGTAGACCGTACGGGGTGAAACATGTACCGTATTGTATCGAAACCACCTGGACTACACGATGAAATAGTCAAACTTTGCTCCGTAAGTCCCTCACCAACTGACTGTACCGCTGCTACCGCATGACACACACAAGAGAACACCAACTAGGCTTTGCGATATTGGATGAAAGTTACGACCTTTACATAAACTATGTACTCTGCTGTCTATATGTTACTTGGTAAGGTGGACAGGACTTGTGCTATCCTGCTATGTGGAATGGACCTATTGAAGAAAACAGAGTGACTCTACGGCGTAAAACGATTGCACTGCTCGTGTGTCGGGGAGGGCAATATAGGCTACCGTAGTCAAATATATTGCGGAAAGTTTCTGCTAGACTTTTACGGATGGATTGATCGATACTGGGTGGGGGTAACCAAAATTTCCTCGGAATTGGACAACTGCCATTACCTGTGAAACTGTTTTTTTTTTTTTAGGCTAGTGTGGAAAAACCCAATTTTGAAAAGGGGCACACTGGAAAATTTGAGGGGGGGTCCGGACGTCGGCGACCCCCCTCCCTGGATCCGCCACTGAAGTTGGGTTATACGCTAATAAAGAAAAAAAGATCAAATTGTGATTATAGTGTATTTATTGCGCATCCAGTTCCATTTGAAGTAATTCATACTTCGTTCAGGCTCAATCGTTGGGTGGCAAGGTGAGCCCATACCCTAAAACATACACTCGTACCACCCATATTTTGTCTTCCCAGTTGAGATAGAGAGTAACAAATCTTATCTGAGTGCACTTAGATTTTAATTTTTTCCGTCAGGAGAGGCATTTCGGTCAAAAAAAATTTATTGATACTCTACGCGCCAACGGCTGATGGCGCTCCGCTTAGATAATGTCTCGAAGGTCCCTTTGAGGAAAAGATCATAGTCCCCTCTGGAAAAATTCCTGAATCTTTCACCGCCTCCCCACCGACAAGCCACCCGCCGGCGTCATGAAATGATCGTCATTTCGTCCGAGTCAGGTTGTTATAAAAGGGAGTTAAATTGTGGTCATCATGACTTGTTAAGTTTGCATAATGGTAAGGACAGTTGAATATGAAATGCTTCGTTCTAATGCCCACAATTTTGTTACTACTCCAGAGTTTCCGGGACTTCGCCAGGGCCACCACGGGTAATGACCTGGACTCAAAGCACTGGGGGAGGATGCACCACCTCCACAATTAATTTGAAAACTATGAAATCGGGACGATAATTTTAACTTTGCCCCCGCTTTTTTCCATTCAGTATCCAACGAAAAACGGACTCGAGTCCGAGTCCGGATTCCGTCGTTACAACCCTGGTAGAGGGTACAAAGGGGACAGTAATTACTCCTGAGGGGAGATGGAAAAGTCGGGTGCCAACTCAGAAAGTGGAAGCGATTCGGCATGTTGCAAGGATCTCTGTAGATTGAATACTGTCGTAATCAAAGGAGGGGGGGGGGGGGTTGTGTGCTTAATGTGAGTTATATGTAGATGGGGATTTCTGCCTTGTGGATAAACGTGAAGGATTATGATTTGCTTGCTAGGTGAGAGAATACAGGATGTTTGTCGGTGGAAAGGAAATTTGGTCAGGGAAAAAGTGGTTGTTGCAGTGCAGGAGTAATCGGAAGCTGGATAGTAAAGTCAAGCAGGCCCGTAACCAAGAAAGGTATACTGAAAGGGGATGTAACAGCGTTAAGCAAGCTCGTAGCCAAATTTGGGAGGCAGGGGAAGGAACCCCTTGAAAAAATTTGCACTGCTACATAAACGATCGTGGCCTTAAATTCATCATTTTCAATGTATCTCGCCCCTGAAAAATAGCATTGTATTATATAGCTAGGTCCAGGGGCTGGCCGTAGGGTCCCTGGTGGGATCCACACCCGGAGGCCCTGAGGTATTTAAAAGATTAAAACCATTTGAATCATTAGCTATAACTTATCTTAAGCTAGTGCATCGGATGTGCACTAGTTAAGCAGATCACAAACCACATTTAACCATTTTAAAAAAAAATAGCCTTATAACATGTCATTTTTATGATGAAGAGGACGTGTTTGGCTTGTTATGGTTACAATGATTATGCAAGAGCCCAAGGTTCGAAGCTATGAAATACGCAAGATGTTCTAAAAGAAGTATTGACGAGAGAAGCGCACCGAAAGAAAACATTTTTTATTTAGGACATTTTATTGTAGCCTATTGTTTTTCTTTACTTTTTTTCCCAAAAGTCCCCCCACTCTCTGGCGAAGAGCCAGGGACGAAAACCAAACAATACTCCTGAAGGAGTAACAACGTCTCCAAGGGACAAACTTTGACTTAACTGACCCACCCGACAGTGGTCCCGTTCTACACTGGCTGAACAGAACAGGTCTTTACAGGTTTTCTTTACTTTTTAATGTTATGCATAACGTAAAAAACATCCTCCTACGCAGTTTCCCGGCCACTTTTTCTTTCTTTTATGCTCATTTTGTTGATGGTCTGGGACATTTAGGGGTCACTCAAGTTTGTTATTACTGTGAACGTAGTAAAATAGTTTCGAAAATAAAGGTTAAAGCATAATTTTAGGATAAGAACGATCAAACTTTGAGGGTTATGAGTATATAATACTTTCCAAAATTAACCAGTGAAATGTTGTTCTGGGTCAGGGTTAGGGCCACTGATGTGCCCGACAGAGGACCAAGCTCCCTAATGGAGGGCAGCAACACGAAGTCCCGACCAGAGAAGTCTGGTCCCGACAGCGAGTTTTTGTCCCGACAAGGGCGAAGGGGTTGCCAGAAGGATATGTCGAAAACAAAATTTTTCGGCGCCCATTGCACAAAGTTATTCAAAGGTCACTTTAGTGCATTTGCAGAGAATATGCATGATGAACGTGATTATTAACCCTCTGCCTCTTTGTTAGGCCTATACCTCTCCCGGTCATTCCCGTAGGAAGATGTTCATTTGGATTCTCGTTAAAATTAGCAAACTAGATTTTTCATGAAGTGCGTGGCGTGCTCTCCATTAGTGTCATTTGGATGTCAGTTAAAAGCATCATACTAATAAACCCTTTTCCAAATAGCAATTACAAAGGATTGTGGGATAGAGTTTTGGTACACGTTGTTCTTGGCCACAGTTAAATGCCATTGACAAGAACGTCGCACACCAAAAGTCTGTCCCACAATCCTTTGTAATCGCTATTTGGAAAAGGGTCAATGACCCCATTTTGTAATTATCCCCAACGCTTCCAGGATGTTACAACATGTAGTAATAACCGATAATGTATCATCTCAAAACCATTTGACCTACATGTTAGGATTAGCATCCTAACATAAACAAAAAATATCTCAAGGAGTGGAGTTTAACCACCTTTATATATAGACATCACACCTTTCCTTACATTCCAGCGGCGTAGGAAGATGTTTGAGATGGAGGGCTGACCAGGCGCGATTTCTCGACTTTGACTCCTTTCCCAAACCAGAACATCATATTTGATCAATCTGATTTTTCCGATTTTAATTTGAGCAACAAAAATTAAAAATATTCAAAGAAAAAGGAAACAACAACATCAACTCCAGATTTGACAAGGGCGAAGAATGACGCTTGATTTAAATTAATTGAAATGAATAATTGACTTCAAATTAAAGTTATAAATAATTTTAACTAATCTGGGTATTAGGGTTAATTAAGTTTCCTGCAAGTTATTCCTCAAAAATGTCTGATCTCCTAAAAAATATCCCGAACTCAATATGAATTCCCGAAATTGACCGTTTTGGGGAAATTTCGTTGAAAGTTTGGAGAAATTTCCTTGAAAGTTGAAATACTGACTTTTTATAACATCAGTATTGACCTTGATAGATGTGTAGTTATTGATGGCTTTTTCTTGTAAAGTTATCAGATTATTCTAGAGTATGACGCGGGCACGATTGTGTTTTCATGACATCAGATAAGCAGACGACAGGGCCTACTTCTGCACATATCTGTTTTTTATGTGTTGAACACTATCACGAATTGGGGGGAGGGGGCCTCATCGGCACCTCCACCCAAGGCGACAAAAGAAGGGTCCATCCGGTTGCAAATTATCGTAGATACGAAAATGCACACTTACATTTACTTTCTGGCTTATCTGGGTGGAATTACGACATCCTCCGTGGTGCCCCCAATCATCAAATCCTGGCAGCGCCACTGGGGCTATAACTGAAAAGTTGCTGATGATGTTTCTAAATAGGACATAAACACAACCACTTGAATGTCTGTGATTTAAGTTGTTAAAGTCACCTTAACCTCCACCCGAATGATTGCCGCTTGGCGGATCACTCGTGCCTTCGGCACTCAGTGGACCCCTCCTTTTTTTCAAATCATGCATCCGCCCTTGCTTTAAAAGAAAGTTTGAAAATTTTCGACTTTTATTGAAGAAAATTTGAGAAATTTTGGTTCTTGTGAGGAAAATTGGAAAATTTTGGGTGTCATGCAAGGATTCATCCTGATTTAAAGCCAAATCAAGTAATTCGTCCTGGCGAGTGCAGCTTGACGTCCTCCGGACTCCATATTTTATTGTACCCATTACGGCTCCCCGACGAAATAGGAAAATTTCCCCTAAGGGGGGAACTAGCCTTCCCCGACTGGAGGGGGGCTTGCCCTTCTTTCCCTGACCTGACGCCACCACAGTGTTATGTGTAGTGGCATAGACATGACCGTGGGCGTCCGCAGTAGGTGCCAAGGAAGCAATTTTCTTTGGAGGCTTCATCTTGGCCGGCGAACTATAGCCTTTAACGGTGAGCGCCGAAGGAACGAAATTAGAGGCTGGGGACCGAGGGTCCTCCCCCAAAAATGTTCTTAAATTATATGGCTTTCGGGGCCACCGTGGAGAGGAAATCCGGCGTCCCCAGGTGTAATTTGAAATGCTAATGGAAATTTTTTTCTTATGATGATTGCAAATTTAAGATAGAATCCGTCGGTCAATTTGATGAGGATGTTGGTACTTGCTGGGGAATCTGATAAACGGAACTGGTTGCAAGGGTTTTGGAAATAGTAATTTGCTCAAGCCATCCTTCAGGAAATAATAATGAGGCAGTTCCACAAAACATTTCCTACGGACAGCAATATTAGCTAATGAGCCACCTACTTACTGAGCTCGCAGGCGGAGCACGCCAAAAAATTATTGAGAATTGCAATCCCTAATATACACTTGGTAGGTTTCTAAATTATGTATGCAAGGACCATGGTGGGTGTAATGACGTACTTTCAGTACTGTCAGTGATCCTTACTTCAGGGATTCAAGCCAAAAAAGTGTGGCGGAAACCGACTTCCATGGTTTGAAAGAAATTTCACTTAAGGTACCGCCACTGTATTAGTTAGTTTTCATTGCGGGTGCGCGCAAAGCGCGCCGAGAAAAAATCTTTCCGGCATTTTTCCGGTATTTGATATTAATGTTTTCCTTCATATTACACTGCAAAATTTATCCATAATACAAAAAATTCCCTCATAATTTCTCTAGTTTGGCTTCTTTTTGTTCATCTTTTTTATTTCGTTTATTATTTTTAATTAAAGTCTGGAAAACGATGGGGGAGGGGGAAATCCCCTTGCCCCGTAATCCCGCCCAGGATCGATGAGTGGGGTGCTGAACATTTTTCCGACTTGAAAATGTGCTTGACTAATTGACTTGAGCAATGTGACGAATGACTTGACTTGTGACTCGACCACCGTTGAGTTGACTTGTGACTCGACCTAAGGGTGACTCGTTACAACACTGCCTATCCCCCCCCCGGTGCCGGCGCCTCTGTGGGTCTGCCATGTGTGGCTTCATTCCCAAATGGATGAAAAGAACAGATACTACACATTATCTTAGCCAAAAGGCCACAGCCGTTCTACCCGCGGGACACTGCAATCTCAAATGCATGAAAGAAAAGCTTGAGTTTCTGTTGTTAGATAATTTTGTGGCACAAAATTCATGCCACAATCAGTAACAACATTGCCATTCAATGTCGCCAAGTCAATTTTCTCCAAGACAAGCTGCAAGTCAAGAAAAAGTACGACTCGAGTCGTACGCGAGTTCAAGTCAGTGACTCGAGTCAACAACTCTGTATGACAGACGACCAATGATTTTTTAGAGCGCGCGAACAACATTGAAAATTCTGACCTTAATATGGAACATATTCTGTAGAATCTTGGAAAGAATGGGTATCCGCTCTGATCCACCCGCTTCATGCAATCTTTTTGCTTGTACTAGAACTTATTTCAACTTTAAAAATGGGCGAATCTGGAAATTTGAGGGTGGTCCGAACGTCGCCGACCCCCTTTGGATCCACCCCTGAGTCAATTGCATAGCTCAATGGCAGAACCCTGGTATGGCATGATGGCAGTGGCGTAGCTCGAGGGGCAGGGGGCGGTCGCCCCCCACCCCACAAAGCCTAATTTCTAGTCTCTGTTGGAAATAAATAAAAACAATTCATTTGAAACACTTACAACACTTCTTATGTTTTTAAGAAGAATGACATATCGAAATGGTTACTGACAAGGCCTGGAAGTGTCACTTAAGGAAGCGCTTCTCAACCTTTTTTAACTCAAGGACCACTTTCATTCTCAGAATTTTTCTGAGGCCCACCTTACAAAAAGTTTATTCTTTTTTCTTATTTTTTTATTTTTTATGGCGCATCTCTCGGCCCACCTGTGAGAGCTTTGCGGCCCACCGGTTGAGAAGCGCTGATTTAAGGCAATCTCGGAGATATTTTAATCTAATTTTTTCCGCGAGCTACACGCCAGATGATGGTGGCGCTACGCTTAGACAGTATATCATTACTTCAAGATAATAATCTGTCGGAAATTTTTTGCTTTTGCCCGCCTCCCCACAAAAAAATATCTAGCTTCGCCACTGCATAATGGTGATAAGCTGTGCGTCGAAGATAGCTACAGGAAGATATCGTTGAACTGAGGTCTTCTGTCTAACATGCCTGTGGTGTGAAACTCGGTGACAAATATTTTCGTAGGCACTGGTTTAATTCCGGAGGATTCCAGGAGTCAGTAGCGCCAGCACGGGGGGGGGCATGGCGGCGCGTGCCCCCCAATCGATTTCAGAATTTTTTTTTTTTTGGAAAATTTTAAAATGATCTCAAGAGGCGTTTAAGCTATTGATTTCTGTAGGGGGTAGGGGTGAGGTGTGTTTTCGACCGAGTAATGGATCTATTGTAAAATCATTTTTTATCACAATGGTTCCCAAACTATCAGAATTATCGCAAATCCTTCGCAAACTATCAAAATTTCGAGCACTCCGCGCGCTTCAAACCTTACCTTAATATTGTCCTTATCAATAATTTTCGGTAGCAACTGCCGCAGAAGCACAGCAATAAAAGTTGAAAGTTGTTTATAAATTCTCGGGAAAAGGACTAGCGCTGGCTTTGTAATTGGCATATAGGTTTGTTACTGGAATTAAAAGTGTCTCGATGCAGAGCATGAATGCAGGTTTTTCATGGTAATCTTATTTAATGAAAAGTTTCGGCGCGCTTCGCTCATATTCGTCACAGTTTGCACTCTATCTCATGACCATTATTAAGGTTAAAATACATACAATTCTGATCACAACACTTTTCAGAAAAACAGAATTACATATCCAACCTCTGTAGGGACCTATGGGATCTTCCAATCTAATTTGTAGCATGATGTGGGAGGTTAAAAGTAAGTATTTGCCGTTATAGATTTTTGAAAAATTTTTACCGAGCGCTTCGCGCGCAGCCATACCTATCAGGGAGGTCTAATACACTCCTTCTGCCGTGCGCATTTTGAGCGGCCTTAAACTGCCTTTTTCTCCCTTGAACATATTGGGCCGCTATTGGCCCCCCACTTCAAAACTGGCGCTGCGGTCCCTGCCTCCCTGCACCTATACTCTCCCTCCCATTCCCCATTGCTGGAAGCTGTTTTGTGTGGCTTTTTAAAATTAGGAAAAATAGGATAGTTGTAAAGTGCTCGGCATCATACTCTATAGTGTCATTTGGACGTCAGGTAATAAGCATGTCGACAGTGCCCCATTTTACATTATTAATCCAGAGGTTCCAGAAGGCCTATATCGGTGTCTGCCAGGCTTAGATACCCTTTTATATTGCACAGTGAAGAAAGGACAATTTTCGTAATAGTCCAAGGATGTTTCTGTGGACTCCACGCACGTATTTTTACGTAAACGCTTTTCCCGAATAGAAGGTATTAAAGTAGCCAAAAGTGGGGCTTCAGGTTTGTTGACAACATATCCTCCTCTCAGACAACATACTGTCCTCTTTCACCAAACCAAAAGTTAGAGTTCACTAAAGTATGGATATTTTCCAGCCATATATGATCAGTTCCAAAACTATCCCAAAGATAAAATTTTCAAAGGGGATGGGGACACCCCCTCCCCTTAGACCCCTCCCCCAGGACGGCACCTTTATGTAGTGTCAAAGGAAGGGTCCCACACTGTTTGTATACAATCGCAGGCTGTGGTGCCCCCAATCACCAAACCCTGCGCGGCGCCACTGCCAGGAGTCGTCAAAAACCCTTCCCTCTCTGAGAATGTTGAAAACAAAGTATGGATTACTTTTGCAATTTAAAGTGAAGATAAACATTGAGTAGGCCTAAATGCCTTCACGGGAGGGATTTTTTCGGCGTGCTTCGTGACGAATAGGCTAGCTTGAAAGGAACCTCGGTGCCTCGGCACCGTTGGCTCGCTTGTTATGTTGTGACCACCACGATGATCCTTGACAGGAAAAAACTTCCATACCCTTGGCTTAAAGCACCTGGAGAAGTTTCGTACTGAAGCTGCTGACAATGAAATTAGGGTCTTCCAAGACTTGATTGTCTAAAGAACAATCCCTCATAAGATATATGTTATAATCATGTTTTCCACAGGCACGCACCGTGCATACGAAAGGGAAAATAACTTTGAAAAGACTCCGTCTGCAATTGGTGCAGCATCAGAATATGGCTGGGCACAACTATGCTACGTACGGGCCCTCGTGGTGCATGGGCAGACGGGTTGGGATCCGTGGAACTATAAGTTCCCGGGAAACGCAGTGTCTTGTAAGGCGTTATGGACCTAAAGTATGTTCCCGTGATGATGATTACGAGAAAATATCGCAGTCATATCAATTTTCAAACAATGTTGAAATAACGTTATGGAACTTGAGAGGTGTCACAGGACGTGGGGAATAAACAGTGGCATCGATAGTGATTTTTATCTTTTATACAATGCTACGTGACTAACTGGATTTGACAGATGATAGACACCACCGACCCAGCTGCATGATCCTGCAGGGCTACACGGAATCAAGTACACTTATAGTGCCACGGTCGACGATCTCGTGATCCGACTGTGCATGTGTCATAGGCGTAGCTAGGTAGCTGTTCTCAACTGGGAGCTGAATGTTTAAGTTGGCGCTGTCATGGGGCGGTCCTGGTCCCCCTCCCCTTTGGAAAAACATTAATATATGAGGGTCCTTAAATGCAATTTGATAGGCATATTTTGTTCATTTATTGAAGAACATTTATCGAAAAGTTGCATATTAAGTTTGATAAATAGTCACAGAGTGAATAACTATATGTGGCTCTCGTTCTTGGATAGGAAGGCGGGAAGCATATTTTAGCCCCCACTTTTTATTGACTCCAGGCTTTAGCCCACATTGATCCCCTCCCCTTTCCTCAGTTCTTGGGCTGGGAACCTGTAGGCCTACCTATTATTCAGACCCTTCTAGCTCAAAATTTCATCGGGTCAGATACGGAAATTTGAAAGTGCCGTAAGAGCACACATTGTGAGTTTTAACCAGAGGGGTGGCATGTCTAGGCTGAAAACTTCTCTAGGGGTGGGAAAGTAGCCTGAATTAGTGTGTAAGTCAATGGGGGCAATAATTAGTGGTTCGCTACCTGTATGATATTAAACAACGTTTTAAGTCTGAACCATAGAGCAGGATACTTTAGTACGGTAGGTTCCTGTATCCTGACATGAGGAGTTACCGCCCTTAGTAAACAACGTTTACTAAGGTTTCTTGAGGATGTTTCTTTATCTCTCGATTCTGGTCACAGTGTTGATGTCATCTACCATTATTTTCAAAAAGCCTTTGATAAAGTTCCATTAGGTAGACTTATGGTTAAACTGCATAGGTAATTACTCAGAGTAGGCATATTGTTCTGCCTGGATAAATTCGTGACTTAATGGTAGATCTCAGAGAGTTCAAGTTGCTGTTAATGGTAATTTCTCTTCTTGGAAAGAAGTCACAAGTGGAGTCAGTGTCACAGGGTTCTGTTCTTGGCCCACTATTTTTCTCAATTTTCATCAATGATATTGATAGCTCTCTCACATCTAGTGTAAGTTTGCTGCTGACACTAAGCTCCATAGGAAGGTTAGTGATAAGGATAATGTCTCATTGCTGCAAAAAGACTTGGATAGATTACTTTCATGACCTCAGACTTGACAAATGTCTTTTAATGCAGATAAGTGCAAAGTCTTTTGGTCAAATTATGATTATGATTATAATATGAATGGTAATTTTGAGTGATGTGGCTTTTGAGAAAGATCTGGGTGTAGTTATTAGAGGCAATTTAAAGAAATCTAGACAGTGTGCAGCTGCTGCTGCTAGGGCTAAATAGGGTGCTTGGACTGATCGAGAGGAATTTCGATAATTTTAGTAAAGAAATTGTTCCAAGTAAATCTGTATACAGGGGCGTAGCGAAGGTGTTATCTTTGGGGGTGGGGGGGGGGGGGTGGGGGGGGGGTGGAGATTATGTTTTGCCGACGGATCTGGTAATGCGTAGTAGTATGAAACGAGCTTTAGCGGGTGGGGTCCAGGGCCCCGCTTAAGGACCCTGGTGGGGTCCAGCGGGTGCAGCCCCCGGAAGCTCTGAGGTTTAAGTATATCTCTGGGTGAAAAATTAAGTCTCAGGATGGATATACTTTGTTTCATAATGCATCATCAAATACAAACTAGATCCCCACTAATTTTAATGCATTAAGCTATTCCTCTCGTCAGGCCGCTATAGTTTTAATCGGTTGGGATCCAGAGGCCGCCAGTGCTTTAGCTAGGACGTTTTCTCAATGCGACATTTACTGATTTATGGCCTGGGGGTGCCCCCCTCCCCAGAGGAAAAAACAGTTGGGAATTTTCAACTGGTTCCAACTGGACACAGTTAGAAAATTTCCAAGCTAGGATTTTGGACCAGTTGGGAAAATTCACAACTGTTTCTAATTGGGACCAACTGTTTCCAACTGGGATTAACTGTTTCAATCTGGATGGGCTGACAACCCATTTTCCAGTTGCTGAACAGCAACTGGGTCCTTGAAAATTAATATCAAGCATGTGTGGCTTGTAGAAGGGTAATATGGAAGTAATGTGCTTCAAAATGCATTACACTTTTTCAAAAGTACTTCAAAATGCATTCGAGGCAAGTCTAAAACGTGTAGTGATGTGTGAAGACTTCTGTATTTACTAATGTAGAGATTTGGATATAGTTTACAAAACAAATACGATAAAAATAATTTATTAAAGCGCTAATTCTGTTATAAACTGTAAAAGTGTGTAAATTGCACATTTCCGGAATAAATTTCAAAAAAGAAACCGTCACAAAGCATCCTACAAAAGGTCTGGTCTGATAAAATGCATTTTAGCTCAATTATGCAAATTAGGTAAAACCAGTTGAGTATGACCATTTAGAAACAGACCAGTTGGAAACAGCTGTGACCAGTTGAAACCAGTTCGAAATCATTCCAAGTTGAACTGGTCAGAAAACTGGAAAAAATTGGGACCAGATGAGAATTTCCAACTGTTTTTTTCCTTCTGGGAAGAAAATAAAATTGAAATATAAAATAAAAAATATAATAAGAGTATGATCATTAGTTCACCAACTTAACCATTCGAACACACCCCACTCTCGATACCTCCCAGTGGAACCTATAAGTTAAATATGACAATGAATATACATTGGCCACAGCCGTTTCCAACTGGTGTCAATATTGTCTTCCACACTTCCAACTGGTCTGTGAATTTACTCTGCAAAATCCAACTGTTCCCAACTGTTTTTGATGGAAATTTACCAATTCCAACTGGAATTAACTGGATTCAATGAAATGCCGAACTTGGAACAGAATGCCCAGTTGGAAAACTAATTAACTGAAAAAAGTTACCCCCAGTTGGAAACAGTTAAGTCCAGTTGGAAACAGTTACTCCCAGTTAAAATTCCCAACTGGAATCAACTGTTTTTTCTTCTGGGTCCCCTTTGGAAATTTTTGGAGTTTGTAAGGTGCCTAGATCGCAAATGGTACAATATTTGAGTGGATTTCTGCCCTAATGAGGAACCTTAAAATTTACACCCGGGAAGAATTTGCTTGTCAGATTTTTTTGTGCCACATTTGTCGCCGTTTAATGCGACATTGTCACGCAAATAGGGGCTGGCTAAAACACTGGGCCCGCCTAAGGACCCCTAGTTGATTCCGGAGGGCGAAGCTTCCAAGAGCTCTGAGGTTTAAGTATATCTCTGGGTGAAAAATTAAGTCTCAGGATGGATATATTTTGTTTCATAATGCATCATCAAATACAAACTAGATCCCCACTAATTTTAATGCATTAAGCTATTCCTCTCGTCAGGCCGCTATAGTTTTAATCGGTTGGGATCCCGAGGCCCGCCAGTGCTTTAGCTAGGACGCTTTCTCAATGCGACATTCACTTATTTATGGCCTGGGGGAGGGGTCTAAGGGGAGGGGGGGTGTCCCCCTCCCCCTTTGGAAATTTTTTGGAATTTGAAAGGTGCCTATAGATCGCAAATCATGGTGCAATATTTTTGAGTGTATTTCTGCCCTAATGAGGAACCTCAAAATTTACACCCGGGTAGAATTTGCGTGTCAGATTTTTTTGTGCGACATTTGTCGCCGTTTATCCGACATTGTCCCACAAGTAGGGGCTGGCTAAATCACTGGGCCGGCCTAAGGGCCCCTGGTGGGGGTCCGGGGGCTTCGCCCCAGGAAGCTCTGAGGTTTCAGCATAATCTCTGGGTAAAAAATTAAGTCTCATGCAGGATTGGTATATTTTGGTTCATAATGCATTATCTAATGCAAAGATTCCGGTTAATTCTAATGTGTTAGGCTATTCCTCCCGCCATGCCACTATACTTCAGGAGCTGAACCTGTCGTTCAGAAATGGAACACTATGTGTTCAGCATTTGAACACTAGACGCGTTAGGCGTTCAAATACGATAAGTGGATAGGAATCCGGCGTTCAAAAAGGGAGAAAAAGTGTTCAAAATCTTAACACAAGCGTTCAAAATATGCTTTGAACGCCAGGATCTGAAGATGGGTTCTGTATCTGTTTCATTTCGGTGTTCAAAAGTTAAAAGCCTAAGATTGCAGTGAAGGGGGACACGCGCGGCACGCATTAATTTTTTCCCAGTATGTTTGTGGGTAAACCGGATCCTCAGAAGTTTGCAAAATGTGTTTGAAGTCAAGGTTAGGGTTTAGAAGACGGGCTAAGGATAGCCTACCTTCTCCATGGGTAATCGGGTGCTGCTCCCCATGGTGATGATAAAAGTGAGGAATAATGTGCAGAAAGTGGTTTTTCAAGAATGTCATATGACCGGAAATAGTGTACCTATACGGAAGCCGTTAATTCCCTTTCTTTTCCCGAGTTCCCGACGGACTCAGTCACTCGTCCACTTACATCGACGGCCATTGATATAGCCGTATAAGGCCGTCACATGCATAATCAATTTGCCGACGGGCCTTCAATTTAATTGAAAGGGCCAATTAGATGAAGAGCCGAAAATCGAAATAGCCGATAACAGACTGGCCCGTTCTCTCTTTCTCTTTTTTCTTTTTATTCTCCGTCTTCCTTTGCCTCCCTTCCTTTCCCTTTCTTTTCCCTTCTTCTCTCTTCTTTTCTTCCTTTCTTCCTCTCCTCTTTTCCTCTTCTCTTTTTGCCGACAGACCGAAAATTTGCCGACGGCGACCAAATATTGGGGGGGGGGGGTGACACCCGCACCCCCGCTCGCTACGGCCCTGTCTGTATAAGCAGTTGGTAAGACCCCATCTTGACTATGCAGCCCAGGCTTGGAGTCCCTTCTACGAAAACGACAAGTTTCTTTTAGAGCATGTTCAGAGGAGAAACACTCGCCTTAAACCCTAGGTTATGCATCTACCTTATCATGTTATGATCTGGGCTTACCACCCTCGAGTTGACTGAGAAGGATTAGGGGGACATGCTCCAGGTGTACAAATTTCTGTCTGAAAGGAATCCTCTGTTATCTTGCAGTTATTTAAAGGTTCAAAGTAATTCTCGGGTTTGAGGCCATTGTAAGAAGCTGGTAAAGTGTTTTGCAAGGCTTGACTGAAGTTCAGCTTCTCAGCCTAGATAGAGTTGTCAACCGACGACGGAGTGGTAGTCTGCCTTTAATAGTGGCCGTGGGTAGGCCTATAACTCCGCATCAAGTGCAGAGAGCTGCTTCAGTGTTAACATCGACAAGTTCTTCCATGACTGTGGTAGGATCTAATTCTACTGGGCTCATTTGGTGTTGTTTGGTTGTTTGTTTTCAGTTAATAAGGGTTTATGGACTTCAGGGCATCTTATGGCCAGGGCCTTAGCCCTCCTTTGCCCTTCCCAACTGAACCTGAATTATGTTATGTTATATCCTGCTCTATAGTCTGAACTGCCCTTGGATAGAGGGTGCTAGCCCACATCGTTTTGTGCGTTTCCATATTTGGGCAGAGTTGCACACTAGAAATAGCACTATCTTATATTAAGTTCTGAAGCTGCTAAATATTACCGTACAAGGTATGCAACACCCCTACCTTTGTCCCGGTTGCGGACGTTTTGGTGGTAAATTTGACGGCTGAAAGCGTTTAACCTTAACGTTACTTAAAACGGAAAACCATATCCGAAGCATCGAGCAGAGTAACGGCAGAAGTCAGCAAACTATGGAAACCATTACAGATAATTTACGGTACACAGTGTGATTCTGATATATGCTAAAATGAATTAGCCTAGCCTGGGCTGTGTTACTTGTTAGTCTCCCTACTTTTAATGGACTATATTGTCAGTACTAAGAGTTAGGACTGACACTGCTGTTGCGTAATTTATAACGTTAGGCTAAACTTGACGAGCCCTACTTGAGCCTTACCGTTACTCCATAGTGACATGCCATGAGTCTAGGCACAGGCAGTTCTAGCGTTATATAGTACATACATATATATAAATAGTCTATTTATATATATGTATGCATTATAACGTTAGAACTGCCTGTGAGTCTAGGGAGAAGAGCAAGATGATAAGTTCTTATGCCCTGCTCTACGGCTTTATGCATGCTGCTCCCAGACGTGCTGCCTACTGGTTCAAACTTCAGTGTTTTGCAGTTTTGGTTGTCACTCAAGTCACCCACTGGCACTAGGCTAGTTTAGTCCTTGAACAGGACCGTGTACTACGTTAACGGTGAACCTACTCCGTACCACGGTCCTTGTCCTGCCTACACAAAATTTCCGTTCATTAGCCGGTCTGCCAGCAGACCGGCATTCCTCACAGCTTCAAATATTCACCTATGATTACCATACTTTCCATGAACGTTCTTTGTCATTGCATCTATGCTTCTTGACCAGTTTTTCTTGGAATAGAGGGGAGCAAGAAGGTGAAATTTGGAGGTAAAAACTGACCTTAGCACTAAGTCAGTTATAAGCTTTTAGAGTGCCGGTGCAGTCACATGACTGACTTCCCTGTAAAAAGTTGTAACCGGGGTAGTATGCAAATAGGCCTAGATATAGTATGTCGTATAGATGCACATTTTTCGACTTGGGAGAAAATATTTGTATATTAGGAATGGATCTTCACCCCAAAACGGTAGATATTGACTTCAAAATCTGAAATCAAGAAAATGTAACAAAATTTAAGGAAATCCTGCAAATAATTTTAGGAAATTGGACATTAAAATGTGGAAGCGCTGCCATGGGCCATTCTGACAATATGGCTGCCGTTTATTGACGAACGTCAAAGCGAGTTTTGTGAGTTTTGGCCTTAGAACACACCTGTGAGCTGTGTGAATGCATATTTTTCTACAATATAATGGTAATAAACTGAGTTGCATGGTTTTCCTCTCAAACCTTAACTGCGGGGTTTTTTGTGTAGGCAGGACAAGGACTCTAGTGCGGAGTAAAACAAAGTGTACGTAGCATAGAGTCCTGTTCAAGGACTAGGCTAGTTACACAGTATACCCTAGGCCTACAACACTACAGACATTCCAACCCTTGGACTCTTCAAAGTGGGATAATTCCAAATTGAGTCATGCCTCACCCTACCCCCAACATCAACACCTACATTTTCAGTGACATTTCCATTTTTAGTTGTGGTTCCTGCCACGCACCAGCCAGATTGCATAGGCCTAGTTTGTTAATTGCGCGCGGAATTAAATTTTTATTTTTGACATTGCGTGCCGACAAGTGCTTTGTGGAGTGGAGTGCAGGGGGCCATCGTCTACTACAAAAGATGGTGATTATTTGGTTTTTTCTGAATTTTGGACAGAGCGTAATTTTTTGAGTGAGTCTTGAGCCTTGGGATTTTGCTTGCACCGTGCCGATCTTTTGCTCAATTCTTTACCTGAGCGCCGCACGCCAATTATTGAACCAAACTGACTTATTGAGCGCCAATTCATCGTAAATTCGGTAAATCAATTGAAAGAGCGCGCGGAAGATGTTCCGTGCAACTGACAAACTATGCAATCTGGTGCACTAGCAACAAATGTCATTGACACTAAACTGCGAATCGTGGATTGTCAAAGGATCTCTTCTTAGATGGTTGGTTTTATCGAAATATGGTGAAGGGCTAGTCTAGTTATTGAACCATACTGACTTATTGCAAGCCGATTCATCGTAAATTTGGTAAATCAATTGAAAGGGCGCGTGGAAGATGTTCCGCGCGACTGATAAACTATGCAATCCGGCGCACCAGCAACCAATGTCACCAACACAAAACTGCGAATCGTGACTTGTCTAAGGATCTCTTCTTAGATGGTTGGTTTTATCGAAATACGGTGTAGGCCTATTCCATGTTGGAGGAATGGTTGCTTTGTTGGCTCCTGCTAATTTTGGTGACCTCATGACCTTTGTAAGGGAGTATTATGGAACATTTCTTCATTAATGTGTGGACATGTCTATTTTGAAAAATCTTTGAGAGTACGGACTCTGACCTTGCTGTGCCTAAGCCTGATGTGGATGCATTTCCAAATAGGGCCATTGTATTACAAAATAAGCCGAACTTGTTTGAAATTTCACTTTACTTTTCTGGTTCGCAACAACTCTTGATCACCATCTGTTTATGTGCTGGACTCACTTCATCCTTGTTGAAATGTCAGTTTCTGCTAGAGGACACATTAATTTATCTAAGAAAGGGCCCGGCTGTCCCCCTTTTAAGACCGAATGTTTTTTAGCAAGATTCGTCCATCTCATCATGTCCCTGGCCCCTACTCTCTCAGCCCTGTTCAAGGTCTAAGCTATACCCCACCGTGGCTAATGCACTTATCAATTGAATGATGCACCCCACTAACCCATGGCATTGTCACTCAAATGGGGGTCATTGACCAGTGACAGTGTGACGCACATGTTCGTCATTCAACCACATTTGTCAGCCACCAGCTTGACTGAGGGGTGAGTCACATTACCTTAATTGTCGGTCACTGTTGTGACCATGGGGTTGGATCATTGTCAGTCAATTGTTACACTTTGCACAGGGATACAGTACCAACTGCCATTTTCTTTTTTTCAGTCAGTATACAGTGACCCACATGTCAGTCAAAATTGCAAATTGTGCATCATTTTTGTGACTCAGGTTTAAGTCATTTTATGTTAAGTTGTCAGTCACAGAAGTGACTTGGGGGTATGTCATTGTTCAAGTTTTGTCAACACTGTTGTGGACCATGTCCAGGGGTAGTGGGGTGCCTCATTAAGTGCATAATGTCATGGCACCACAACTAGTCTGTATGTGTCTTGTTCCTGCTGTTTTCCTCTCCTATTTTTTTATTTCTTCACAAATTTTTTTTCCCTATAATGGAAGAAGGGCTTAGGTCCCCTTTATATGTGCCTGTCAAATGAAAAGAGGATTGAGATAAGCCATGCATTCCCGATAACATTACGAAAAATGTATGCCTAGCTAAGGTAGGCTCACCTGTGGCCCTGGGCTATGTTCTGCAGATAAATGATGTGGACTACAGTACATTCATCTAAGAAGGATTAGGTTAACTTTACACTCAAGCATATAATGTAAAGAAGGGAAGAAATAGCTTCGTGTGGTGCACATAGCATGCTGAAATTTTTAGTCCCCATAGGGGAATTCCCCCTCATATAAAGGATGAAAATCAATGAACCGTCAGGCCGTCCGACCCTAGTCAGGACGTACACTGTCTCACTTTTAAGTGCACAAATCATTTTCTGGAAATCAGGACAATTAGCTGGCAAACCAGGACACTGGGAAAATGTCCTTCAAACCGGGACGGTTGGAATCTTTGCACTAGCAAAGTCGTCCCTTGACAAAGTTGCCCCCCTGACAAAGTCTTCCTTCCACAACTTCACAAGGTTACCCCGAGTTCAACAAAGTTCCCTCCCAGGAAAAATCCTTAATAAATGATTGTTACATAGGGATTGCCCACTAACCAGTAACTTACTGTAGACAGAAGATTCACTACCCACTTATAAACAGTAAGATCGAAGGTTTACTAGCCTAAGGTTAGACTGCAAATCTGCTTGACAGAAAATCTAGAGTAGCTTAGCCTACTTCAGGGTAAAGAAAGGGTTAGAATTCAGATTTAGGCTAGGCCTAATACAGAATTAGTAGGGTTAGAATAAGGGTAAAGATAAAGATTAGCCTCGGGTAGGATTAGGTTAGGGTTTGGGATAGGATTATGGTTACTAGGATTAGTTGGCCTAGGCTAGGTTCAGTCTTCTTTCTAACTCAGAAGTCCAACCACGTAAAGGAACTTGAACGTCTTCTGGCTGCTTGAGACAGCTGGAACAGGTGGGTTTCAGTGCAGAAAGGTAGGAACTTTGGAATTGTAGAGGGGCATCAAGCTGTGGAGACATCAATTTTTTTTTTTTGGATTTCAAGTGGAAGACATTGTTGTGAAGGTTTAAGTGGAATCAAGGGAAAGTGATTCTAGCATTTCTGGTGGTATGTGGGACCTAGAAAAGGCTAAGGATACATGAGGTGAACAACTGGGTTAGAGCATACTTGCCAACTCTGCTGATTTGGGCGGTAGAATACCGCTTTTTAGAGATTGGAACCAGCTACCTATTTTTACTCTAATCTACCTATTTTTGGCAAACCTGCCGTAGAATTTTATTGAAAGTATGATTTAAGTTACACTTTCTGTTCAAGCATGTGTGTTGTACTTAATTCACCCGAAAACAGCTCAGAAAATGTTGATAAAAATACGATTCATTGATCAAGCTCGAGCTGGGAGATATGGATCGATTGAAACCCGTGCACATACTGTACGTACAGTACGTACGTATGTACTATGTTCTGCCGTATAATGTTAAGTATGGCACAAGCGCACATAGATAGTCCGACTGTACTGTAGTTGATCGTTTATATCTTTTGTGATCAGAGCGTGCGGGGGTTCTGTACTGTACTTGATTGTTTATATCTTTTGCTTATGCTAGCTAGTCTACTTGTAGAATGATAAATTATTTGCCAGCAATACATATATGTGTGTATTTGATTTCTATATGGTTATTCCTACAAAATGGTTCACAAAATAAACAATATGTCTCCTTATGCATACAAAATAGGCTACCGTATAAAGTATGCACCAAATCACATATTTTTATGTTAAAAACAAAAGAGCTTCACACCGTGGGAAGGGGACACCCCTCCCTCCACGCCCTGCTCCCTCGCACGCAAGCACTCACTGCTCGGTCGCTTCGCTCCCTCACAAAATCTACCACTTTGCCACTTTCAAAGGTTGGCAAGTATGCCAGAGTCTTAAGACCAACCTTTCCATGCCAATCATTGCATGAAGATACCTATTATTTACTTGTTCATTGTAGGCTTAGGCCTAAATGATGTTGTACAAGTTGTTTTATGAATGTTCTGATGACGTTTGACCTCAAAATAGCCCCATTGCATGGAAATTATAGGTTTCACAGTGTAACATGAACACCAAAAATATGTTTGTCCGACTAAGACTACTTACTGAGTTATTTTATATCATTTATGGGTTTTCTATAGTTAATCTGAGCAGTCCGAAGCTAAAACATCTTGTGATTACTTAGTCAAGGGTTTCATCTCAATTCTGTGGTACAAACAATACATTCCACATGTAACCTAGATTGGGAGAACACCAAAGTAATATTGTATGATATTTCAAATCATAAACAAGGTGGCACAGTTTTACTACCTGTAAGTTAAAAGCTATGTTAAATACTATAGTTCAGCTAAAAATGACAACATATCAAGTTTAGGAAGTAGTAGTATTTTAACTGCAAAGGTTCACTATGTAACATATTTCCTTGACACCAAAGTGGCCTGTCAAAATGCAAAATGGCTATGTTTTTCTTTTCTGTACAATTGCTTTTGTCCAAACCTATATATGCATTAAACAATTGCACAGGCTTCAATGAACCACTAAACCAAGAAAGATTTAGTATTTACTGTAGGTCATTTTTGGAAAATAAGATACTGAAATTTCACACTGTAACGGTAACACCAAATGTTACACGTGGAACCTCTCTTTCGTCGAATCCCAGGAAAGAGAAAAATGTCAGTTTCTCGTTAATATGAAGTCCAAGGGTACAATTGATACCTCATCAACCATTTAAGTTAAAATAACTGAGCAAGATAAGTGTAAAAATAAGGGAAAATCTAATTTCTGCTATGGTAGTTTAAATGTCACACTTTTTGCCCCCAAAATTGCTAATTTTAGCCAATTTTTTCATCAAAATTGGGAGGATTCACTACAATGATACTTATTTTTTGGAAGACATGCACTTACATAAATAGTGAGGACAAAATGAAAGCATAGCAAAGACCATGTGGATTAAAATAGCAAGACAGTTGCCTTTAAAAGCATATTTTACCATTGGTACCCTAATTTAAATAATCACCCTAGTATGGGTATAATTAAGGCAAGTTGAGGCTGAAACTAGCCTGAAACCAATCTGTCCACACCCTCTTAGACCATGTTGCATGTAGGCTACAGTAGTAGGACTCAAAATAACCTGACGGCACCAACGGTCATGGCCGTCGGGCCCTTTCTGATGGTTGTGATGCCCCTCAGTAAACGTCCATTGAAATAACATAGACCGACGGCCATTTTTCTCATTTTGGCCGTGCCCTTTTTGGTTTCGATGAAAGAGAAACCTATGCGGTCATGATGGCGTATGTGTGTATGTATGTGTGGGTGTATGTGTGTGTGTGTGTGTATGTGTGTGTGTGTTTGTGACACTTAGCTTGTGTGCGCGATATCTCAAGAAGAGAAACTCCGACAGTTTTCAAACTTGGTACATAGATGCCCCATATTAAGAGGAAGAACCCCATCGTTTTTGGTGGGGGTCAAAGGTCATCTGGGGTCACCGGGGGTCAAAACCTGAAAACCATGTGTGCACGATATCTCAAGGTAGGAAGCTTGGATGAATTTCATACTTAGTGTGTAGATGTGTTATGGTAAGAGGAAGAACCCTATTGTTTTTGGTGGAGGTCAAAGGTGATCTGGGGTCACCGGGGGTAAAAACCTGAAAACCTTGTGTGCACGATATCTCAAGTTAGGAAGCTTGGATGAATTTCATACTTAGTGTGTAGATGTGTTATGGTAAGAGGAAGAACCCTATTGTTTTTGGTGGAGGTCAAAGGTCATCTGGGGTCACCAGGGGTCAAAACCTAAAAACCTTGTTAACATGATATCCCAAGATAGGAAGCTTGAATGAATTTCATACATAGTGTGTAGATGTGTTATGGTAAGAGGAAGAACCCTGTCGTTTTTGGTGGAGGTCAAAGGTCATCTGGGGTCACCGGGGGTCAAAACCTGAAAACCTTGTTTGCACAACATCTCAAGGTAGGAAGCTTGGATGAATTTCATACTTAGTGTGTAGATGTGTTGTGGTAAGGGGAAGAACCCTATTGTTTTTGGTGGAGGTCAAAGGTCTTCTGGGGTCACCAGGGGTCAAAACCTAAAAACCTTGTTAACATGATATCCCAAGATAGGAAGCTTGAATGAATTTCATACGTAGTGTGTAGATGTGTTATAGTAAGAGGAAGAACCCTGTCGTTTTTGGTGGAGGTCAAAGGTCATCTGGGGTCACTGGGGGTCAAAACCTGAAAACCTTGTTTGCACAACATCTCAAGGTAGGAAGCTTGGATGAATTTCATACTTAGTGTGTAGATGTGTTATGGTAAGAGGAAGAACCCTATTGTTTTTGGTGGAGGTCAAAAGTCATCTGGGGTCACCGGGGGTCAAAACCTGAGAACCTTGTTTGCACAATATCTCAAGGTAGGAAGCTTGGATGAATTTCATACTTAGTGTGTAGATGCGTTATGGTAAGAGGAAGAACCCTGTCATTTTTGGTGGAGGTCAAGGTCATCTGGGGTCACCGGGGGTCAAAACCTGAAAACCTTGTTAACATGATATCTCAAGGTAGGAAGCTTGGATGATTTTCATACTTAGTGTGTAGATGTGTTATGGTAAGAGGAAAAACCCTATTGTTTTTGGTGGATGTCAAAGGTCATCTGGGGTCACTGGGGGTGAAACCCTGAAAACCTTGTTAACATGATATCTCAAGATAGGAAGCTTGGATAGATTTCATATGTGGTATGTGGATGCATTTTGGTAAGAAGATGAACCTATCACTTTTTGGTGGAGGTCAAAGGTCATCTGAGGTCACTGTGGTCAAACACTGCAAACCTTGTTAACACGATATCGCCAGGTAGGAAGCTTGGATAGATTTCATACTCAGTATGTGGATGCGTTGTAGTGAAAATATGAATGCTTGCATTTTTTGGTGGAGGTCAAAGGTCATCTGGGGTCACCGGGGTCAAAAAGCAAAATTTTAAGAATTCCCAAGATCATCTCATGGGTTCACCAGAAGTCAAAATGCAAATTTTCCCAAGAATTCCCAAGATCAAATATGAACCTAAAATTATTTTTCCAACATGTTAAGATAGCATTTGACCAGTGACTGAAAGATATGGGACATCATGGCATTATTTGGAATAGAACATGTATCATCAAAACCTCAATGCATTTTTGCATTCTGGTTCAAGATTTCAAGCCCTGGGCTAATGCCACATTTTCAAAATTTTCTCGTAACTCCAGAAGTTATTGCCCGTAAAATGAAGGGCACTGTTCAATTCCCGCCAACTGTCTTCGTCAGTTGATCTTGTGAGGCCTATATTACTCATGACTGATATCGGTTTATGTCTACGTGAGTGATCTTCTGTGTTGTGACAAAGCAGATTGTTGATGAGCGATGTGAACTGATTTCAAAAATAATGTATGTTTTCGAAGGTTTCAGTGACTGTACAAGTATACACTATGAACACTTTCACCCTTTTTCGTTCCGAAAGACGGTGAATTTTTTTGGTGAAAAAAAACACCCTTTTATTAAACAAACTGGAGAAAAGCACTGCTGTGAAAATGCTATTAACCTTGGTGGAATTTGAAATCACCTTAAAAAACAACTTACACTCTAAACATGGTGAAATGAAGGTGAAAAATCCCCTTATGAATTATGCCCTTGATTTAGTGACAGCCTCACCAAACAAAATGACCACATTTGCCCCCAAGGTCACTTGGGTGTCATGGTTGCTTTAAACACTGAAATTGATACTGTAGATAGCAGTGCAAGTTTTGCTCTCTGTGAGAGCTGATCTTATTTTTACAACAGTTCAAGGGCTTGTGGAAAGTAGGGAGATCCCCTGTTGGAAGTATGCAGTACTCAAAGAGAGTTTACATGCTGTAATGTGGCAGTGATGTGGTTAAGTTTGATAGAAGCACCTCTTATTGAGCATGGAGGTATTTAATTTTAAACCTCAGACTTCAATATGTATTGCTTTCAGAGGTTTAGAACACCGGAAATACAGTATCACATGTTGGAATTTAATACATTTAAGTATTCAACCCATTCATTTTTCTTCAATTGATCTAAAAGAGTGGGATTAGTGACAAACCTGAATATGGACTGAAAAGCTTAGAACAAAGAATAAGATTGATTCTCAGTTTATTACAAAAAAATACTAATTGGTCCCTTATTTCAATCTTTTGAATTTAGAGAGCATAGACACTTGTCACCTGAGCAGACCCTTCTTATATGACCCTTACATGGATGCTGTCACAAGAGAGGATATATAAATAGTATAATTTTTGGTAAACATTTGAACTTATTTAAGACTGTTGAATAACTGTCTAGAGAATTAAAAGTCAAGTTTAGCCAATAATCTAATAGAATACTCAAGAAAAAATTATTCCTGCGTTCATTTCTCTTGGGATTTACCATGTCACAAGCCTACTTGAGACACGCAATTATAAACGCGCTCGTCCCATGGTCCTTCCCCTATGTCACCCCTTCTCCAAATATGTGGAGAACCGACGGTTGATATCCTGTGACACTGTAGCAAGCATGTCTCATTGTATATCACCCCTCTGTAAAATGTCTGCTGCCATAAGGTTCAGTTTAGCTCTCAGTTCATGGTGTTTACATGAGTTCAAGCAATTGTTTGCGACTAATACTATTTTTTGTTGTAATATTACTATTTTAAGGTTAGGGAGATACTGTGTGATGTAGATAAATTTTGTATCAACTACATTTACTATATTTTCTTAAATAATTTTTATTTCTACAAAGATGTGGAGACATCTGTGATGAAGTAATATTTACTGCAAATTGGCAAGCAATGAAATACCAACTGCATAAAATTGCTTCATGCTTATACATTTTAAGTAGAGATAAGGGATGCTTCTTGTCTAAATATAGTAAAGCTGACCAGTCTATGAAGAAAAATGTGATTTTTGTCAATGTACTTGAGGTTAAAAGTATCAGTGCTTAACTTTTCCACATGCAACTTAATTTTTCCTCCTTCAATCATATAACTGCAGAAAAATTAACCAATCAATGCCAGCTCAAAGTATAAATGCTGCCCCCCACCCCCAACCCCCCCCCCCCCCCCCCCAAAAAAAAAAAAAAAAAAAAAAAAAAAAAAAAACTATAGCAGGTAAACGTACCTACTGTATTCCAGCATGTGGTAAGTCAATCTTGATGTTCAAAATCCAAAAGTTTTCAATATTTCTTTATATCCCCTTGATAAAATGTTTCTATCACAATTCTCAGTTCCATAACTAAAGTACTAACTATAACAAACAGAGGCTGTAAACACCTCCCTTTCAAAGTTAATCCAATAATTTTCCAGGTGTCATCAAACTGCCAGAAGCACCATAAAATACTAAGATACTGTAATACCAATCTAGTATTGCACAGAAAAACTCATTCTTTTGGCAAGAATTCTCTATTCCATACAAACTGAATACAGTAGTGGGCTAGTAGCAATGTGGTTACCACAGGACTCTGCCTGAGGTACATAATGTCCTCTCTACTGTACTACTGCAGGCTGCACACTGAGGAATTTGGTGTTCCCTGTTGACCCTGAAGAGGTATTTTAAGCTGGCTTGTTGTTTACCCTGAGGGACCATAAGCAATGAGGCGAATCTTTGAGTGACCTACTTAATCGTAATTTATGATGTAGATGTTACTTAAACTGTGCTTCCATGCTAAAACTTTGTATAGCTACAAGCATCAAGTCAAATATAGGAATAATTTTTTCCAGTGTTGGTGAGTGCAAGGCAAGAGTAGGAGATGACACCCCGATTTGTTGCAAAATTTGATCTCAATCTGAGGTGGCTTTGATTTCAAATGATGTCATCTTTTTAAAAAGCTTGTAAGAGCAAATGATTCTACAATATTGAGAAATATTTAGTTGTTCTTTTTAATAGGATGTATATTGCCGGAGGGGAAGTTGTGACTTTACACTTTGGGAAATATTTAGTTGTCCTCAGTAGGTTTCTATGCTCTCAATGATGATGCTACCTATGGTAAACCTCTGAATTAGTGTTCGAATCAAGGGGTCCGGATTGCGCAATTACCACAGCTGTTCTCAACATACCCCCCCCCCAAATTAAAATGCAATTGGGAACTCCCCCTTTCTATTTTTTGTTTAATTAAATTTTTGGAAACTGAAATTAGGAAATCCCCCCCCACACACTTCTTAATGCAAATCCTTCAAAAATGTATGAATGGGGGGATTTCTCCCTCAGATTCAAATCCTTTGTGCTAACACTGCTCTGAACTAACTCTATTTTGCATTTTTATGCTGTGGGGTGACACCCCCAGCAAGGATGGATTACTTCCCCAAGTTCCCCATTTAGTATGTTGCCACTTGCCAGCTATAGCCCTCACAGGCTGGCGATTCAACGGCAGGTGGTGTAACTGTCTGTGTGTAACGTCTTCGGCAGAAAATTTTTGATCAAACTTGACTATCCAGATGGGGGGGGGGTATATGGCATATTCTAGACCTTTCACATCAATAAATTGCATCTACACCTCTCTGTCATTCTCTATGAAGCCTGAGTTAGAAGGGTAATTTATACTTAATACTTACTGACAGGAATGTATTTGTACCCAACTCAGAAATTCATTTCAGTGTCACTCACAGCAAAATGAAGATGCGACAGAGTGCTTGTGGGTAAGCTAAAAGCCATTTTGGTCAAGTGTCTGTTATCCTGTGCCAAGCCCTTACAATACCATATTATTGATTAACCTACCTATGTCCTAAAAACTAGCTCTAAACTGCTCCCTTGTCCAACTTTTAGCATGCCCATGGTTTATTCCCTGGGTAATGTAAATTCCCCCATCAATTTGTGAACTCTGGCATCAAACTGGCAGTTTAAAAAAGTTTTGTTCCCCTGTGAAACCACAATTACACACTGTAAACATATGATGGTAACAAGTACTGTTTTAGGCCATGGAGTTAACCACAACTGACAACCTGATTAAGTCAGCAGCCAAGAGTGGTCTGTGGTTAGACTTTCACCGCGGTGCTTTTCATGTCATATGGAAACAGCCAAAAGAGCATTTAGAATTTTCAACAGGGTGAATTTAGGGTGCAATTTGATGAATTCTGATGCACATTTTAACCGTGGTGGAATCATATTCACCTGGGTGAAAAAGTTCATAGTGTATAGGAATACACAGGCTGTGCGAGATATAAGATCGTTGAGTTGTGGATAGAGAGGTTCACGTGCAGACTGTACAAGTAGACTTGAAATATTTAGGAGCCAACCCCTTTCCCTGTAGAAGCTACGGGCCTGAGCGAATTTCAAGGAGCATCGGGCCCATGGGCCCCCGTTATTTCGAGCCCCGCTTCCACATGTACAAAAAGGATTGTTTGTGGTATTCTCCTCTGGTTCAATAGGAATGTCTTTAGGCAAAATTCTGGGATTTAATAAGTGGTTGAAAAGGAATGTGTACTTGAGGGTTTTCTCTATTTGTTAATACCTGGTCTGGGTTTTGTAAATACAGTAGGAGGGATCTTTTTGCTAAAGATGGGTTGCACTTGTCCAGCATAGGGTCTAACGAGCTGGGTAGGCCTGTTTCTCGGGCTATTGGCTCTCAGGTGTCATTTACTGTAGGTTCAGGGGTGAGGTCAGCCAAAAATGGGTGTGGCTGGTAAAGTGGGTCTGAGTTAATTGTGCTGAGAGTGATATTGTTAGTAGCAAGGGGAAGCATTTGTCTAGGACGTTTTGTGGAAAGAAGGTCATGTAAACTTGCCAATGTTTGCAGCATTTTCAATAAGTTCAATGGATTTCTTGCACATATTTCCATAGATGATCCAGACATGGTTGGGGTTACCTAAACTTGGCTCCCTAACGAGGTCGGTAATCCTGAAATTTAGGTTCCTGGGTATAAAATTTTTAGGCAAGATACTTTAGGACTGATACTGTGTTTGGTAGAGGTAGTGGGGTTAAATTACTGTATGTTATTAAAGTGTGGTGTGAAGTAAGTTTTATCAATGAGTGTGGCACTCCTTTGCTTGTTAGTATATCGTTTGCCAAATTCTTGTACTACAATAATCAAAGTTTGCTCGAAAGTTTTAGGAAAGTCTCTTCTAATAGGACAGTTGTGTTTGGGGATTTCAGACTTTCCTGATATTGATTGTCATTCATGTACTAGTGGGTCAAATGGGAGGGATTTTCTTGGGGCAGTGTCTGATGGTTTCTTTACCCAACATGTTCTGTTTCCCACTCATGAGGATAATTGTCTGGATTTGGTGTTTTGTACTGATGAAAACATATTTAGAAATGTACAGTAGCTAGTGGTACCGTAGTAAGGTAGGATCTAGTGGCCATGATTTTATTAGCTTTGAGTTATGTTGTTTCAGCAAACTTCAAAGTAATGACAAAACTGTTTTAGGTTTTAGCAAGGCAGATTTTACTAGTGTGAAAGAGCTTCTAACCATAGATTGAGCTGCAAGTTTGTCTCACTTATGCCCTTTTTTAGGCGTGGAGTGTTTTCTGTAACATTCTTGTTACTGAAATCAAGAAAGCTGTGGTTAAAAATAGGCCAATTTTGATTTCTAGAGAGGTACTTAGAGCAGCTAGGAAGAAATGTAAATGTTGGCATCATCTCTACATATATAGGTCAGTAAGATTACTTCTGATTTTGCAGTCTACAAGAATCAGGAACTCCAAGTTAAAGAATTGGGAAATGACACTAAAGCTACTGTAGGTTCGAAAAGCAGTTGGCAAAGGAGGTTCAGGTTAGTTAGATGAGGTTTAACGTCCCAGTTTCCAACCAGTTGGTTCAAGTCGAGACAATCACGGCCTTTTTTCCAGTTGTGGCTCACTGGCTTGTTTTCCCTACTCCGTTGCTTATACTGAGCACCAAGCACAAAGACAGTAGGTTCCATTTTTAAAGTCTTTGGTATGACCCGGCCAGGATTTGAACCCTAGACCTTCTGGCTGCAAGTCGGATGCTCTTACCACTGCAGTCGGTTCAGGAGGTTCAGGTGAATCCGAAATCTTTTCATGGTTATGTCATGTCTAAGCTGAAAGTTAAGGAGTATGTTAAGCCTTTTTCAAGGTAAACAAGGTACGTTAGTTAGTGATCATTAACCAGGATATGGCTGACTTGTTAAATGATTATTTTGTATCTGTTTTTACCAAGGAATCATCAGTTTTGGGGACTTGTAGTTCTGATAGCTCATCTTCATTCTTCAATCAGTGATGCTGTTTTCTCTGAAGAACTAATGGCTTGTAATAAATTAAAGTGTTTAAAGGCTAGTAAGGTCCCTGGGCCAGTTGGGATTCATCCTGTCATTCTTCATGAATGCTCTGAGATTTTGCCACTTCCTGTTTACATTATTTTTGAGAAGTGTCTGGATTCAAACTTTGTTTCCCCAAAGTTATGGAATATTTGATGAGGGATTGTTTGCAAAGTATCTTTTACATAATGGGTTACTCAATCTGTCACAGCATGGTTTCCTGCCCAGTAGATCTTGTGACTAATTTACTGAGCTTTCCTGAAGATGATTCTTTATCTCTTGATGGTCACGGTGTTGATGTCATTTACCTTGACTTTCAGAAAGCCAAAGTTCCATTAGGTAGAAGTTTATGGTAATTCTGTGTAGGATAGGCATTAAGTGGAGATGTGCTGACTGCATAAATTTGTGGCTCCATATGGTAGATATCAGAGAGTTGTTGTTAATGGTAATTTCTCTTGTTGGAAAGAAGCCACAGGTGGTGAACCACAGGGTTCTGTTCTTGGCCCAATCTTTTTTTAATTTTCTTCATTGATATTGGTAGCTATCTCACTTCTAGTGTAAGTAAGTTTGCTGATGATATGAGGTCAAGTTGAAGTTCAAGTTCAACAAGTTACTGTAAGTCCCAAGAGGGAAATTCGATGCTCGCAGTGAAAACAAAAATACAAAAACATCAAAAGGTTTACAATATAAACAGACAAAGATTTCAAATAAAACTGCAAATACATAAAAGTTTACAAATCTAAATAGACAAGGAGGTTAACAGTTAAGACAAGTGTAAGATATAAGACAAAAGATGAAAAGATGGTAAGATACAGAATAGGTACAGAATACAGAATACTGTAAGACATAAAAAGCCTAGAAGATGAGTAATAATCATAAAAAAGTCTAACGATTAAAATACTCATTAAAAAGTGTAATACACTGGGGGATAAAAGATGATTTGTAACTGCCTTAGGTAATTTCATTCGACCACTACGAGGGATTATGGCACTTTTAAGATTGGCATACAGGGGGTGGCTGGTACAGTATCATTGAGAACAGTATTGCGCTTACGTAACTACAATGTAACATTGGTAGAGTATGACGAGTAAACTTTGAACTGATCACCACCTGAAATACGGCCCACTTGTCTAATATTTGAGTCAACGTTCCTTATCTGTAACGTCCACATTCCCACCCAACAAACAATACAATACATCCAAACACTACAAATCACCGAGTTATAAAAATAGTAAGAATACGGCTGTTGATGTTGAACTTGTTCAATTTACGGAGGCAATACAATCTTCAGATGACCTTTTTCACTACAGGTAAATAAACTGATCGACCATTAGTATGCCAAGTTCCTTGTATTTAGAAACACATTTCACAACACTCTCTTTAATAATGACCTCTGTGGGTGCTCTAGTAGTATATTTCTTAAAATCAAGTACCATTTCTTTTGTCTTTTGTTCTACAGTAGTTCTAGAAAATTAATATTAATATTCCACGAAACATTTTATTTGATTCAAATAAACAGTATCATCATTTATGATTAACCTAACCAGGGCAGTGTCATCAGCAAACTTTATTAAAGAACAGGTGTCATTGGAAGATCTGGCATCTGATGTCTGTGAACAAGAACGGGGCTAAGACTGTACCCTGTGGTGCACCATTGTTTGAACCTATAATATTCGACATACAACCAGAGGACTTGATATTGACATATTGGGAACCATTCGTAAGATAGTTAAAATCCATAAAATTAAACCATGCGGAACATTCATGTCTTACAACTTACTCACCAATACATGTGGCTGAATCGTATTAAAGGCGGAAAAAAGTCAAAACACATTATTCTAGCAGAATGACTTGATTTTGTATGTTCAAGGCATGAATACAGTTTTTCTAAACAATATAAAATGGCATCATCTGTAATAGCATCTACTAAACTCTATAGGAAGGTTAATGATAAGGATGATGCTTCCTTGCTGCAAAAAGACTTGAATAGGTTATTTTCATGGGTGCAAACTTGGCAGATATCTTTCAATGTAGATCTAAGTGCAAAGTCCTTCATTTTGGTCCTAAAAATTTCACCAATAGATATGATTATAACATGAATGGTAGAACAGTGTTTTGAGTAATGTGACTTTTTGAGAAAGATCTGGGTGTTAATTTTTATTTCAGGTGATTTGAAGCCATCTCTGCAGTGTGCAGCTACTGCTGCTAGGAATAATAGGGTACTTGGATTGATCAAAAGGAATTTCAATAGTTGTAGTTTAATAATAACAATAAATTAGGCTTATATAGTGCCAATCAGTTCCAAAAGTTGCTGCTCAAGGTGCTTTACAAGAAAACAGAGAATTTCATTAAGTATACTGTAAGCAGTATTGAACAAATGAGTCTTAAGTAAACTCTTAAAAACAGAGAGTTGTGAGCAAGTTCGTAAGTCATCTGGTAGACTGTTCAATAGTTTCAATAGCTGTAGTAAAGAAATTGTACTTAATCTGTATAAGCAGTTGGTCAGACCCCATCTTGACTATGCCGCTCAGGCTTGGGATCCCTTCCAAGAAAAGGACAAGTTTCTTTTAGAGCACGTTCAGAGGAGGGTCACTTGTCTTATACCCTGAAGTCAGAAATCTTCCTTATATTTGACTTGAACATCTTGGGTTTACAGTACCACCCTAGAGTTAAGAAGGATTGGTGGACATGCTCTTTATTTACAAATTTCCCTCTGAAAGGAATCCTCTGTTACCTTGTAAGGAACTTTACTTAAAGGTTCAAAGTAATTCTTGGATTTGAGACCATTGTAAGAAGCTGGTGAAGTGTTTTGCAAGGCTTGACATTAATTAGGAGGTTCAGCTTCTCCAGGCTTCAAAGTGACCCTATATTTCCTATAAATTCTCAAAAATCCTGTATTTCCTATGTTTGTATGATTATGGGCTTTTTTTCCTATATTCTCCTATATTTTTCTGATCTTACCAAAAACTTTTCTTTTATATGGTGTTTTGGGGTGAAATTTTCAGATGTATTCTTGTTCCAAGGTAGCTGTCGTAGACTCAGGGTGGCTTAGTCGGACAGGTAGCAGTGTATAGTGCCAAGGATCCTAATTAGATGCAAGTACACAAAGACCAATTAGAGGATTAACAAACATTCTCATATGAAACTGCACAGGGCACTAATAAACACTTATTTCACCACCCATAAATGTTCCACTCTCATACCTGTGATTTTAAGTACTCTATGATTTCATCTCTTTGAGGGAATTGTAATGGTGTTGTCAAGGGGTGGATAAGAGTCCTTTGCCTGGTGTCCCCTGTAGTCATGAAGTCCTCCACATATTAAAACCCTTACCTATGTTTTGCATGCACAGGTAGCTGGTCTGTGATAGAACTAATTCTTTAATTCAAAATATTGTAGTACAATGGTTTGAAATACCAATATTTTTCATGTCATCTACCATCTTTCCTCAAACTGAGTTAGCCATTAGATCAGTTGATTGTTCAAAGTGTTGTGCAATTACAATTCTCCCCTAAAGAAAGAGAACTTAGTGCTTTGAGAAAATTAAGAGTCTCACTGTTATGGTTACAAGTTTACATTGTGCAGATCTCTAAGGAGGTTTTCCCTAAACTCCACAAGAAGCCCTGTGGCAGGTCTCTGGATGCCACATCAATTTATCCAACAGACCAAAGTGGAAATCTAATCCATGTATGGGATCTGGTGCTGCAGTGCCCATCATTGGTGGCAAGTGGGGGCACTTGCCAAGTTGCCCTTTACCTAATTTCGTCATGTAACTTCCTCAAGTGAGATTTTAGATGTTAAGTATGGTAATGCACAGACAGTTTTCCACACTGTAGGCATCTTGACATATGCGGACTACACTGTTCTGCCAAGTTGTACAGATTCAAAGTGAGCAGTGGCATTTTTAGGGGGAGGAACCATTGGGCCATGCCCTCTCTCCTTCACTGATCCTGATTTTTTCTTTAATTTAGTAATCTAAAAGGTGTTCATTTTTGAAAATAAATTTTACTTCAAAAAGATAATTAAATGTACCATTAGATTGCATGTAAGTCTCCCAATCATTCAAAAAATTTCCAAAGGGGAGGGGGACACCCCTTCCCCATAGACCTCTCCCCCATGCTGGCAGTCACAGAATAAACTACATGCCCCCCCCCCCCCCCCATGAGACAGTCCTGGCTATGTTGCTGGAAAGTAAGTTTGAAGGTATTCATAGCAACCATACAGTTGTCAGTTGACCTATGATCTTACTGTCTTCACTCAAATGTCACACTTACCAAGATTGACTAGCAATAGCAAAATGTTGTATTAAGAGACCAGTTCCTGTTATTTAAGAAAAAAAATTTAAAAATTTCCTCACCACAACCCCATTATTATTGGAGCTGAGGTGAATTCTGTCTAGGACATTAATTAGCAACAGTTCATTGTCCACATTAACTACCCATCCATTCAAAGCACCATCATGGTCACATTTCGTGTTCTCAACTTCTAATATTGCAAATTTTGGTGCCTTTTTGGTATGCACAAATAATAACATTTATGGATAATTTATTCCTGGGTCAAAATATGCAAATACATCACTGTCAGGGGTTTTATCCTCTCCCTTCCACCAAAATGTTTAGGTGGTTTTCATAATTCCATGTTGATGGTAGAACCACACTCTTCTGCCATATGGCCACTGTTAATCACATTTGTATAATTTAAACAGTATAGTTTATTAGTTTCCTAAGGTATTGTGTTCCCCTTATCCACAAGTTTGGAAAAATTTTGAAGATAATTAAAACTGCTAGTGTGTGAATTCCTATATTTGCGCTATATTTTCCTTGAAAAATCCTATAAAACCGTATATTTTCATCAGTATCCTTCCTATAAAACCTCCTATATTTCTGTGATGGACCACTTGAAGCCTGCTTCTCCCATAGACTTACATTACAATACTTAAACAGCACACTTCCATTAGCATGTTCAAATGTGCTTCACAACAACAGAGCAAAGAGCAACTTGCTAACGAGAGGAATAGTCTGCCTGAGTGGGTACAGTTAACTCCACATAGTGCACTGCTTTAAGGTTAATATTGGAAAGTCCTTCCATGACTGGCAGAATCTACAGTACTTGTACTGTGCTCACTTGGTGCTGGTTTGGTTGTTTGTATTATAAGTAAAGGGGTTTGGACTTCAGGGCATATTATGGGGACATGGCCCTCCTTTGCCCTTAAACTTGTTATGCTATGTTAATATGTTAACTTAATGAAACTTGGATCTAGTGAACCCTGCCCTATTATGGTGGGTGGTTCAAAATCTAAATGGGTTCTAAGTCCAAACGTCTCTTACAAATATCTGTTTATTAACCAGTGAAAGCAAAGTAACAGCTGATTGGACCAAGAAGTACAGTACAAAGCAATTAATTTTTCCTGATGCAATTAACTTGTATTTGAGCAAGAATAGCAATATTTGCTGGTAAAGGAATGTTATAAAATCGAAACTCATTAATTGCTATGTATTTGAACTTGCATGTTGAAGTTAGCTATATATACAAGAGATAATTGTGTTCATAAATTACTTCAGCTCAGTAGCCCCTTTGATGGAAGGGGAGCCACATTTACAAAAAGGAAACAAAAATTTTCTATCAGAAAATGATTTGGGATCATAGTCAGGCAAGACATTACATGAGCATTTCATGTATAAATGGTTGCATGAATTCAAGAGGAATGTCATGCTTCTAGGCCTAGGCATATAGCCTGGGCCATCACAGACTGCATGTCACTGGAATTGACTGTGTACAGTATCTCTGGAATTGTCCCTTTCCTTCAGAAGATTTTGGAATACTATATTTGACTATCCTTCAGTAGAATTGAACAGTGCTACTAAAATAGGCCCAGTGAAGACCAGCACCTGATATAAAGACTGGCCAAAGAGCAGCAAAGACTGGCTCATACATAAAGACCAGTGGATGTTAATAAACACCAGAAATGTGGAATAGATATTACAGCTGACGATAGTTGAAAAACATGTATGCTAAGTCCTTGTACGTAGGTATCTTACATTTCTACAAAGTAGATAAATGAGTTCCCATTGGTAAGATCAATGGTTCGTTTGCAGGGGCAGATGCAGAAATGTTTTTTAAAACAAGGGGGAGTGGGTCCACCAAGTGCTGAAGACACAAGTGATCTGCATAGCAGGGTTGGGAGGGGGGAGGGTTCATGTCCCCCTCTCCACGTGGGGACTTTTTAAAATTCACATGAAATTGTGCAATTTCATTTCATTTCATTTATTTGTTTTTCCACTTCAAGTACATTAACAATTTCAAGTTGACGTATTTACAAAATAATGAGAAGTGAAAGGAAGTGCTACTAAAAGCCAAAGGGCTTGTCGAGAGAGCACTCCCTAAAATAAACATCTAATAACATAATGCAGAAAAAGGAAAAGCAGACACAAAGAACACCACCAATTTGGTTTCTCTTACAGTAGAACATAAATCAAATACTTATTAAATTGCTGTAATTTTGTTCATTAGAATCAGCAACTTTTCAGTTCCCCTACAGGATATGGCACCACTAGGATTTGATGGTTGGAGGCACCACAAACGATGTCGTAATACCCCCAGATAAACCCAGGAAGTGGGCGTTAAAGTGTGCATATACAGTATATTCATATCTACCATACTTTGCACACAGGGTGGACCCTTCCTTTGTCACTTAATGCATCTAGGTCCCATCCCTGTGGAGGACTCAAGATTATGGGAGATGGGAAATGGTCAAAGGCTGCTTACACACACACTGGTGCTATCATTGGCAAAGTTTCAAACTGATCTTATGTTCAAAACTTTTCATACTTTTAGTGAATTTTATTCTTGGTTTTACGCAGGTGTAAGGAAAGAGTACTGGTACCATACCGGTATGTTCATGGTGTCTTAGTGAAGGAGGTGAAGCTTCTCCCCTTGCGATGGCTTAGATGCTGTGTGTCTTTGTCATTGGCAAAGCTTTCCACTGATTACACGTTTTAAGGAATTTCCCTTTTTAGTGATACTGTGCAGTGTTTTGGCTGTGGCATGGCACCCTTCCAATGCTGATACCATGAGACCTCCTGGAAACTTTGTATCTGAAAGAACATGCCAAGCACTTTACGGAAATCTAATTTTGAAGGAGAATTCAAATGAAGGGTCCAATGGGGAATGAGAGAGAGGTGCAACTTTAGGTAGGCCCTATAGGCCTAACCCCAGACCTAACAAAAGGGGTACAGGATAAATTAAAGCATACAGTATTTCATAATGCATAATTCTCTGTAAATGCACTGGCCTTTAAGCTTGTGAAGTGAGTAATATACCTGTACTTAATATCATGTAGTCTACATCACGTTAAATGTTGCTCATAATATAAGTCGCGTAATTGCCTCTTGACAGATGCCAGCCTGAGTTGGACTTTTACCTCTTGTTTTCAGAAAAATATCTCTTGCTAGAATTATTCTTTGCATTATTGTCAGTAATGATCATTATGCATGGAGTGTCAAATGTGGCAAATATGCAAGAAGCATGCCAAAATTTCACATTAGAATTGTTATAGAAACCTGTATCTATACCTTTGAACAAATACATTTGGGATGGTATTAAAGAAAAATAGAATGGTAGGACAAAGCATGCAGAGGGCACAAAATTTTGATAGTTTGTGACTGATTTGTAAGAGAGAATGAACATAATAGCCTAGAAGTTTTTCATTGCTAAGAAAAAAGAGGGGACCACCTGCCACCAGACACTCTGGATTCACCCCTGAACTGCATTTTTTGTAGAAGCCAGGTCAGATGTACAAGTTTGCCCAAAGTAATTGGGGATTGGCTGTGTGGAAGAGAAGTGGCTAAAAAGGTCTCTGCTGGTACTGCACTTAATAATGCATTTGAAGTAAATCCAAATGCTAGAATTTCTGCATCTTTTGTTTGTGTGCCCGGCAAGGTGGTCATTTTTTAGTTCGGGAGACACTGGCTGTGTCCATTTTTACAGTAATTGAAGCCCACTACTTCGATTGGCTCATTTTGTGATGTGGATTTGCACCTTCTCTCATGGCATAGTGTATGATATTTTCACTGGGATACGTATGGATCTGAACATGATTAGTCCGAATATACTAGCACAATTCATCTGCCATGCAGATATTGTGACTACTGTATTTCATAGAGTGGAATTTTTGGCCATTTCCACAATAGGGATGCTTTTGATAATTAAACCGCTATGTAGTTTTACTGACCAACTTTTTCAGTCTTGTCAAATATTAAGTGTAAATGTGATATGGTTCAAATAGTTCCAGAATTAAACACTGCTATTCAGGCTTACCATGGCAATGGACAGGGGACCATTGCATAATGAAAAAAACTTTTCTGGCTTAGCAAATTTCAACATTGGAAGCTTAGCTTGAAGGCCATATGCAAGGCCTGTAGGCAGACAAGGTACTGAAGAGGTCGAGATAGCTCTCAGGGGGTGTTATATTTTTCAGGGAAAAAAATGTGTTAAAATGTATTAAAAGGTAGTAAAATTTTTCTCTAGGGGGAATCACCCCCTTGCAAGGAGGGATTCCATCTTCACATCAAAGCATGAACCATCCCAGTATCCAATCATAGGCCTATTTGGGTAAGAGGAGTGATCAGATTTGTTGGGGTGCCCTTCTCCAGTAGGGTAAAAAGAAAGGAACAGAGGAAAAATGGCTGGGAAACATTGATGAAAAAGATATGGAAGGAAATAAGAAGGGAAACTAATAAAACTGAAATTCAGACACTTTTCCAGAGACATCACAGTAAATTGTTCTTTTTCACATTTCTGGTCTTATACATGTGCTGTTCCTCATGCCATGTGTCAGTCTATGCTGCACAGTGGCTGGTCTTTATTTCCCATGCTGGTCTTTGCCAGGCATGCCAGGTTTATTTTCATAGGACCTGAAATGATTTCTACTCTGTCTTGTTTTTTATTTATTATTGAAAAAGTTTGACATAGTTTACTAATGGAACAAATAAGGGGTTTTCATTCTCAGACACTGTGGCTAGGAAGATTAGTAAACCCACCTTTTTAATCCCCAATCCCCCTTCCTTGCTTCCAAGTTCCTTCACCTTTTTACAACTGATAGCAGTAGAATGTTGCTTATGAGCAAAAAGTAGTTGCTGGCAAAACTTAATTTATCAAAATGGAGTTACGGAAGATGATGTTTTACAGCAAACATTATACAGTATGGCAGTGCTGGATGTGCTTTTGAATACTGTATGTACTGTACGGTAGGCTTGTCAAATTTCTTATCTTCTGTATTATTGCATGGTTAATAGCAATAACAATATATGTTGTCTATGATTTCAATGCATCAACATTTTATCAACACAGGGAAAATTCAGTATCTTGTAACTTACATGTTTCCTTGTTGGTAAATTTTTATATTCCAACTTTAAAAATGAGAATTTCTTAACCCTCTCAAAAACATTTTATGGTATTGATTCTAATAAATGTTGCACACATTGATCTGAATTCCTGTCATATGTGATGAAAATGAGTCAAACATCCTCAGAATGTTTTCATTCCATTTCTCTAGTCAATAAATGTTTGTTGCTATAGCAACATTATTGGTTTCGATGATAAGAGAAACCTATGCAGTCATGATGGCGTGTGTATGTATGTGTGTATGTGCGTGTGTGTGTGTGTGTGTGTTTGTGACACTTTGCTCGTTAACACGATATCTCAAGAAGGGAAACTCTGACAGTTTTCAAACTTGGTACATAGATGCCCCATATTGAGAGGAAGAACCCTATTGTTTTTGGTGGGGGTCAAAGGTCACCTGGGGTCACCGGGGGTCAAAATCTGAAAACTTTGTTAACACAATATCTTGAGGTAGGAAGCTTGGATGAATTTCATACGTTGTATGTAGATGCGTTATGGTAAGAGGAAGAACCCTATCATTTTTGGTGGAGGTGAAAGGTCATCTGGGGTCACCGGGGGTCAGACCCTGAAAACTTCGTTAACACGATATCTCAAGAAGGGAAGCTCTGACAGTTCTCAAACTTGGTACATAGATGCCCCATATTGAGAGGAAGAACCCTATTGTTTTTGGTGGAGGTCAAAGGTCACCTGGGGTCACCGGGGGTCAAACTCTGAAAACCTTGTTAACACAATATCTCGAGGTAGGAAGCTTGGATGAATTTCGTACTTTGTATGTAGATGCGTTATGGTAAGAGAAAGAACCCTATCATTTTTGGTGGAGGTGAAAGGTCATCTCTGGTCACCAGGGGTCAGACCCTGAAAACCTTGTAAACACGATATCTCAAGAAGGGAAACTCTGACAGTTCTCAAACTTAGTGCATAGATGCCCCATATTGAGAGGAAGAACCCTATTGTTTTTGGTGGGGGTCAAAGCTCACCTGGGGTCACCGGGGGTCAACCTCTGAAAACCTTGTTAACACAATATCTCGAGGTAGGAAGCTTGGATGAATTTCATACTTTGTATGTAGATGCGTTATGGTAAGAGAAAGAACCCTATCATTTTTGGTGGAGGTGAAAGGTCATCTGGGGTCACCGGGGGTCAGACCCTGAAAACCTTGTAAACACAATGCCTCAATGTAGAAAGCTTGGATAAATTTTATACTTTGTATGTAGATGCCTTATAGTAAGAGGAACAATCTTATCATTTTTGGTGGGGTTCAAAGGTCATCTGTGGTCACTGGGGGTCAAACCCTCAAAACCTTGTTAACACAATATCTCAATGTAGGAAGCTTGGATAAATTTGATACTTTGTATGTAGATGCATTATGGTAAGAGGAAGAATCTCATCATTTTTGGTGGAGGTCAAAGGTCATTTGGGGTCACTGGGGGTTAAGCTCTGAAAATCTTGTTAACACGGTATCTCCATGTACGAAGCTTGGATAGATTTCTTACATGGTAAATTGATGTGTTATAGTGAGAAGATGTAACCCACTGTTTTTGGTGGAGTTCAAAGGTCATCTAGGGTGGCTGAGGGTCAAACACTGAAAACCTTGTTAACACAATATCTCAAGGGAGAAAGCTTGGATAGATTTTATACGTAGTATGTGGATGCATTGTGGTGAGAATATGAATGCAATCATTTTTGGTGGAGGTCAAAGGTCATCTTGGGTCAACGTGGGCCAAACACTGAAAAGCTTGTTAACACGTATCTCAGGTAGGAAGCTTGGATAGATTTCATACTTACAGTACTATGTGGATGTGTAATGTTGAAAAGATGGACCCTATTGTTTTTGGTGGAGGTCAAAGGTCGTCTGGGGTCACCAGAGGTAAAAAAGCAAAATTTCCCAAGAATTCCCAAGAGTTTTATAGGTTCAGCAGAGGTCAAAGAGCAAAATTTTCCAAGATTTCCTAAGATCGTCATCTGGGGTCACCAGAGGTCAAACTGCAAATTTCCCAAGAATTCCCAAAATTAAATAGGAACACAAAACTGTATTTTTCCAACATGTTAAGATAGCATTTGACCATTGACTGAAAGATATGGGACATCATGGCATTATTTGGAATAGAACATATATCATCGAAACCTCAATGCATTTTTGCATTCTGGTTAATCATAGATATCTTAAAATTGCATTATTCAGATGTGTTGCAGTGTCTGCAGTGAATCAAATACTAAAATTTCCTGATTTAACAACAGTTACACTAGGACAAATGAAAGTGTTCAGTAGATATAATTCCGTCCATTGCACAAATAGGCATTGATATGTAAGTTGGCCCAAATGAATTCTGTCCCTCGCACTGATTCTGTCCCCGATCGCACTAAATTCCGTCCCTCACAAAAAGTTCCGTCAGTGATAACACCCCTTTAAAAGTTTTTGTTTTGTTTCCATATTCACAACAGGTGCTACTGTAAGGTCACAAAAACTTGATACATTGGAGATATTCACATAAAGTTTGTCAATTTTTTCATCTAATAGCAAAACTTTTATGTCAAAAAATGGAATTGAGAGCCAATTTTCCCCATTATTCCTTATTTTGCCCAAGAATTTTTGGAACATTTTTATGCAACTAAATGTCTTTGGTTGTGGACATCATAGAACAGAAAAACAAATTTACCTCATTCACTGAAACTCAAAAGCTTTTAAATAAATGGTAGGCTTTATTCATGAACAATATACAGTGGCAAATGTAACCTATTACCAGCTGTCAGCAAGGTCACCTATGCAATGTACAGTATCACATGTGAAGTAACTTTGACTTGTAATCAGAAGAGCTGTTTTACTCTAAAGTGATTGTTTAAGATGGGTGGGGAACCTTTTTCCTCTAACGGCCCACTTTGATAGTCATAATCCACTCATGGACTGCAGACAGCGAGGGCACACAAGCTTTTCCCATAGGGCTCATGCCAGGGGCCCAAACAGGCTCTATTGGGATCTAGGGGGAAAGCCCATGTGAGAAACTAGGGCAAAGGCCCAGGAAGCTGTGGATTTTGTACAAAATTTGTACTGGGCTATTGAATGTTCATCCACTATCTATAAGACCGCGTGTTTGGTCTAGTGGTAGAGCATCCGCCTCTCACGCGGAAGGCGCGGGTTCGATTCCCAGGTCGAGTCATACCAAAGACTCTAAAAATGGAACCTACTGCCGTTGTGCATGATGCACCGCATAAGCAATGGAGTAGGGAAAACAAGCCAGTGATCCACAACTGGAAAAAAGGCCATGGCGGCTCGACTTGAACCAATAGGTTCGAAACTGGGCCATAAAACTCCATCTAACTAACTATCCACTATCAATAAAATTACATTGAATGTACAAGGCTACACAGAACAGATGTATTACAATACAACCATTTGTCTTTTTCTTTGTATGAAGTATGTAACGAATGATGACATATAGTGTGCACAAAGCCTGCGAAAAAAAATTGCGTATTTTGAAACCAACTTTATATTCTCTCGACTTAACATTCCAAAAGAATTCAGTTTTTACCCCTTTAATTCACTCTTCAGAGAGATAGTTCTATAAACCCTCTTCCTTAGTCCACTTGGATAAATACACTGGTAGTACCCAGTGAGTTTCGAACTGTAATAGATAGATTTACTGTATAAATACATGTGATATTGCAACTCTGTTCAATGCTATGTAGCCCCCCAAGCAAAGCTTACGTTATCACAAGTAGTACAAGGATTCTGCAACTTATCTTTAGCAAAATGGTGGGGAGGTTAAATTGTGCCTCTTAGGGTTTTAGTAATATACTGGAAGTGTTCAGCAGCAGGTAACATGAAATATCAGGAAAGTGGTATAAATAGTATAAGTGGGTGGGCATCAAGGGCTTAAAGATTATTATCAATTAATTTCCAAGTGATTTTGAATTTACATTTTTGAATTGCCTTGCGAGCCATATAAAATGGTCTCGCAGGCCAAGGCCATATACGGCCCTGCGGGCCAGAGGTTCTCCACCCCTGGTTTAAGATCCTGGTCTGATGGAAACTCTGTTGGCATTATTTGAATATCTTTCTCTGTTTTCAAGATACCTGTATACCTCTATAAAATTACAGTAGACCATTTCTGAGATAGATGTAAAATTATGATGAGAGTGTTCACGCCTGCAAAAAGCTGGACGCAAAATGCATTGCATCCGCTAAAATCATTCTGCAGCTAGAATTTTTCATCTTAGGCCCAAATTAAGTAGACCAGGTGAGCTAGAAATTTTGGTTTGCAAAGTATGTGCGCCCGTGATGTTTTTCAAGTTTTGCAGCCGTGAGGGTGTTGCACAATGTCTGCATTTGTTTTGTTAATCCTTTAAAATTATCTGTTAATTGCTTACCAGCTAGTCTCCAGTTTTGTGTGTACAGTATTAGTGGGCATTTTGTATATGTACACAACTTCTTTTAAAATAAAACCCTTAGGGCAAACCAATGTAACAACTGCCCTTGGAATAAAAGTTAAAGGATAACATACTGTAAGACATGCATTCATGAGTCCTCTTTCTGCATCACAAATTTGCATAAGTAGCTCAAGTTTCAGTGATGTACTGTGCGTAGTTGCATAATGAGTACTTTTCTTGTAAAATGGTCATTAGTTGATGGATTTTGATGGACATTGTGACTATTTTTAAAGGTTTTAATGTGTTTTGATTCCAAATTCTTGCCGAAGGTGAAAGGGATCTACGGCATGTAATCATGTTGGCAAGTGTGTACTGTATGTACTTATATATATACCATATATTCTCTAATAAATGCCCCCCCCTCCCCCCCCCCCCGTTAATTTTTGAAAGACGAAACAGTTGTTCAGTGGCCATTTGCTTAGGGAAAAGCTGAAGGTGTTTTGGTTTTGTATTAAAGGCCCTCTAAGCTCACCCCAGACAGTAATTCTCCTAACTTCTAGCCCTGCCTCCAATTTAATCACAAACAAGTGTTTAGTAGTAGAACACTTCCAAGACAGAGAGGCCCTGAGTTTAAATTGCTCAAGGCAATTTTGAAAAAAAAAAACTGTGTGTGACTGTGAGCCTAAATACGGTAAATGTTTTTGGTGGCAAAGATCATATGAGGTTAAAAGAGGTTGAACTGTGGAAACTTATGTAACTGAGGGATTTGACATGTAGCATGTGCATGACTAATGTTGTTAACAGTGACTCCATTGTTTTTGGTCTAGGTCAAAGGTCATGTGAGGTCACCAGTGGTCAAATTGTTAAAACTTCAAAGATGATATTTCAAGAATAATAACTTTGAGGGATAAAGCTCAGTGTGATAAAGTTTTTTCTATCAGCAAGGAACCATTAAGCCTTTGGGCATTCTGGTTACATCAAATAGGCAGGTATGACATTTCATAATAATAATAACAATAACAACAATAATAATCCATCTTACACAGTGCTTTATGTCAGCAACTGACCTCAAAGTGGTTTACAAAGTGTATTGAATGTATTGTGTGTCATGTACTTTAAACTTTCAAGTGTTTTTGTTGTTTATTGTGTTGTCTGCTCAGAAGAGCAGCTGCTCAAGTTGAGAGATAGTTCATCTCATTATGATTATGTAACCGTTGCATATTAATATTTTGCTCCCATATATAAGGCTTAACATGTGGCATTAGCAGTCTCTCTCTAAACTGACTGCCCTACAGAGGTGCTCGCATCTTTGTCGTATGAATATTAGCGTACCATTGGTACACATTGAAGCTGCTCTGTAAGGCCAAAGAGGTATGTGCCTTATATGCATGCATTTAGTAAATTGGTTTGGGAGTTGGCTGTGTATGAAATGGTGTGAAAGGGTGTAATTCGTATTAAAGGGATTTGCCAGTGATGAAAAGCAATGACTTCAAAAAATGCAGGAAAGTTTTCTCTTCTAGGAGGTGAAAACCACATCTCAGTAGCTTGTAGCTTGTAGCATTTGAAAGATACAAATTTTCAAAGAAATGCAATTTTTTCTCAAGATGAAGTGCATTATGGGAAATCTGTGATGTCATCACGGCACATTAATTTGACAAAGTATTGAATTTCTTTATGATATTGACACTGTTGTAGGGAATATTTAGCAACTTTGTTTGTTATGCCGTACGTATGGTGTAGATTGATGCTAAACCTACATGGAAAGATCAAACATTCCACAGTATCAAATTTCAAGGACAATGGGACATTCAATTAGAAAGGAAAACAAAAGAAATCTGAGGCAATGTGCCCACTTTACATAACATTCTGTGACCTTAATGAGAACTGGAGGTACTTTTTGACAAAAATAAGTAGTCTTGAATATTTGATATCTAGAGTTAGGAAAAGAGTATTGCTACGGGGTTTAGAGGGTATGACCTGACATTTTTTTCTCTTTCACATGGGACCCTTGTGAAAAGCCACCGGAAAAGGCCTTTAATTTCTTCTGTGAAATAATTGTGCAATTTGCTATGTTTTTGTCTAGTAAAATGCAGCCTTTTCGGAGGCCTGGTTTGATTCCAGGTCACTGTATCTTATCGTAGTTTGTATTAATTATGCATTCGTTGTGAGATACCGTACTTGTGCTTCGTTATATGTCTAGAAAACATTTACAAATTAATTTATAAAAATGGAAAAAGGTTTATATATTTATACACTAATATAATTTTGTATTCCTTTCAAATTTTGGTAGTTTCACAAAGTCCTTATGGAGCCTCGATGGTATGATGCGTGTGCAGATATATTCTAAGGAAATATATTATTTTTTCTTCAACTTGCAACTCTACCGGCTATACAAAGTTCCACCTCATATTTTCATTCCAAAATGTTCCCAAAACCCTGGGGACTATATTAACAGGCCAGATTCCAGGAAATCTCATGTTACAGTGTTTAGTATTAGCACTGCCCCATACAGATTTTGACAGAAATTGTGCAGCCATGCATGTAATGCTTATTTTGTAAGGCCTCTGTCCAGTTACTTCCATTTACTGCCAGCAGTTCTTATCCCTCCTTAGCTGATTATCTTTCTCGAGAAAAGTTCTATGTACTCAGAAAAACAGTGCATGACCACACAGCTCGTTTACACAAGCCTGATAAGCATCTCTGCATTATGTGCTGAGGTGCAAACTCCAGAATAAACATTGTGCTGAAAACCCCACCAGAGGCCCACATATCGGGTTTTTAGAAGTTTGTGTTTCTGTAAGGAGCCTTATCATGGCATGGTATTTCCTTGGGAGGACCATAGATGCTTGCTTTGGCATCCATGGAACTCTTCATCATCTAAAAAAAGAAAAAAAAAACATTTCAGGTCATTGGTTAGGTTGTAACTTGTTCAGAGGGGCTCTCACCATATGTTTTGGGTGTTTAACAAGTATTCATACTTTTGTGAACATCCATTTGTCTGTTTGTTTTCAAAAGGACTGAACGTACAGTGATGAGCACTGCCCTGTTATTTTCTTTCCAAGGGGAGTGAATCTTTGCTTATAATATCTTTGCCCTGAATTTACCAACCAGTCAGTTTTGGTTTGTTTTGCTTAGTTTGATAAGCCTAACCACCAATTAAAGAAGAGTTTCTGTATTTATTGGATGGTCTTTCTGCTGTTATTCACAGGAAAGTGAAACTTTCATCAACTCAAGATAACTCTGAAAGGACCAAAGGTGCAATTAAGAAACAAACTGAAGAGGAAGAGAATACAAAGCCGACCAAGAATGATGTCATTCACCTTTATGACATCTGTTGTGGCAACTTGCTTTTGGATTCTAAGTCTGTTTTTACTATTAATGGATGGTTTTGTGGTTTACAAAAGATTGAATTAAGGTATAGTACAGTTTACAATATTGTAGAGGAAGTGAAAGGGAAACATCAAAATAAATGACTTGAAGTGTACTCTGCATTAGTTTGCATAAAAAGCGTTGAAAGTCATTTATGTTAGTATGTTGACCCATGACTTCTGTTGCAATTTATATACTATGTAGTTGAAAGCATGGTGATATAGTAGCTGCCATTGTAAGTCTGTTGTCTCTAATACATGTACAGTACCATTAAGGGGAAAGCACCATGGACATCAGAGTAGCAAAGCTGCTGTGGCCTCAGCTAAGCTTCAGTCACTGCAGCCATTCTTTGTGGCTACACACTTTATAAAAGCAGGATATTGATTATAATAGCAAGATAAGTTTAATCCTGGAATTTTATTGTATATCAATAAATGTACAGTATGGCAGTAGTCTTAGGTTTTGACTTGGTGTATTAACATACTTTGCTCCAAAGTTGAACAATGAACTAGGACCTTACCCTGTGAAGAAATTCGCTTTGCCATTTGTAATTTAGTATCAGGTATATAATGTTCTGTATTATCAGAACAGCTTGGGGTGCCAAGGAACAAGAATTTGTTAGTTTGTTAGTTAGATGAGATTTAACGACACACCAACACGTATGTGTTATATAGTGTCAGTCAACTCGATAAAAAGTTCGAAGTTTAAATTTATTTTCAAGTATGGTTCAAGTTCAAGTTTGGTTTCCCTTTAGTCGCCTCTTACGACAGGCGGGAAATACCGTGGGCATATTCTACAACCCCCAGCCCACAGGGGGACCAAGGAACAAGAAGCACATACAGGATATTAGGAATCAAAGGTGACATTGAGTAGAACATAGTACATCTTAAAATAAAAAAATCTATTTCAAAATAAGCTTCAAAATAAACAGAAGGCTTTTTGGCTGACCCACATTTTGAAATGAGCTTTTAGTGACTACATATGTGCTAGATGAAATGTTAAAAATGACTTGCAGTTGATTTTGAAAAGCTGCTTTATTCTGAGCATGCATGATAGTTTGAAAGGCATCTATGTCCTCATAATACTTAATCAAAACGAGGGTTTGACTTATAAAACCCAAGCACTTATTATAAAATGTCAGGGATCCCTGGGAGTTTCAGAAAAGGCCATCAAATCCAGTCTTCAATAGCCAGCAGTTAGGTCCTTAGAGTTAGAGTGTCATATTGTATATCATACCAACATTTTATGATTTTCCTTATGTTTCACAACAACTACAGTACTGTACCTCTCAAGAACAGCTGTAATAACCACTGTGAAACTAGGACAAAGTTGCATTTGTTAAAACTTGACAAAAAAAGTGTTCAGATAAAAATTCTTCCTTCTGTTTTTCAGGAAGTAAATATCTGTATTGCATCATGCTTTTTGATTCCTTGCTGAAGGCAAAAGGAAACAGTGCAGTCATAATGGCCCGTGTATGTGCATTTGTGTGTGTTTGTGATGCTTGACTTGTGAGCATCGTATCTTAATGGTCTTATTCAGAGGCAAATGAATTTTTGGAGTAGCCCTTGGCATTGCTGAGAAAATACGTTCTGAAAATACGACATAACAGCTAAAAATCGTATTTTCATATGACTAAATGGAAACGGGTGTGGCTTAGGTCAGGCATGTGACATCACTGGTCGGAGTCGTGTACACCAGTTTAGGTGCGAGTATACAAGCTTCTTACATTCAACGTAAACCTTTAATAAATTGATGGATGGCGGGTAATGTTGAAAGAGACATGATGAACAGTAATACTGAATAAAGTAAATTGTAGAGGTAATCAAGTTGTATAGCAGTTTATATCAATTTTGGTTTTTGATTGGCCGTGGCCAATTTACTGCCTCAGTGCGCAACATTACAACCCACCATGTAACTGCTGTGTAATGTGAGTAGACTAAGCCTGGTTAGGTTCACATGAGGTCCCAGCTCTAGTATAACATATTAAATAATATAAGCCCAGGCTATGATAGGCCCATTAAGCTGGGAACTCCTTTGGTTAGGACTAACATCAGTGTTCAGCCTACAACAATAGCAAGTTAAATTCAAACTCACTTAACGACGTTCTCTGCGCTGGGAAGGTCTTCGCTCCTTCTTGGTGGTGTACTTTATGGAAGAGCCGGTACGAATTGTGGGGATGGCAGTTACTGTACTTCAGCTTTTTTTGCTTCCGATATTTGGGAAATGTGCTGTTTCCTACTGTGAATTCACTTACATGGAAATGCTTTGAGCATATGTGGCAGTGAAAGCTATGTGATAAGCCTAGTCCAATGCCAGTAAAATGTTTTCTTATCGCTCCCCCTCAAAGAGCTTTTAGGTCCACATGCTACCTATTTTTTTTTTTTTGATATTCTCAAAAAATTGTAGTTTCATCATTATCTAACCTACAAACACCATCTAAATATTACAGAATAGATCAAAGATGGCTTTTGTGGTAAACTGAAGAAATGTTATTTGGCAGCCAATTTTGGCAAATAGGTCAGAAAAATCTGGTCAAAATGCCCATCTTTACAAAAAATGGCAAAAAATGGGAAATATTACATCAAAATTTCAACCTTGATGGTCATACCCTTCTGTAAGACTCAAAATCCCCTTTTTTTGATTCCTTGACGTAGTCAAAGGAATCTATGCGATGGTGATGCCGTGTGTGTGTGTGTGTGTGTGTGTGTGTGTGTGTGTGGGTGTATGTGAAGCTTTGCTTGTAAACACTCTATCTCAAGAAGGGTAACCACTAGGGATCTCATACTTGGCATGTAGATACCCATTATTGAGTAGATGATCCCTATTGTTTTTGGTGAAGGTCAAAGGTCATTTGGGGTCACCAGAGGTCAAATGGGAAATACCTAGGAAATTGCTTGTAAACACTCTATCTTAAGTAGGATAAATGGAAGGGACCTCATACTTACCATGTGGATTGCCTATATTGAGTAGATGATCCCTATTGTTTTTGGTGGAGGTCAAAGGTCATTTGGGGTCATCAGAGGTCAAAAGGTGGGAACTTTGTAAACACTATATCTCAAGAGGGGTAAGTGAGAGATCTCATACTTACCATGTGGGTTGCCCATATTAAGTAGATGATCCCTATTATTTTTGGTGGAGGTCAAAGGTCATTTGGGGTCATCAGAGGTCAAAAGGTCAAAACCTTGTAAACACTTTATCTCAAGATGGATTAGTGTGAGAGATCTCATACTTACCTTGTGGATTGCCCATGCTGAGAAGATGGTCCCTGTTGATTTTTGTTGAAGGTCAAAGGTCATTTGGGGTCACCAGAGGTCAAAAGGTCAAACCTTGTAAACACAATATCTCAAGAAGGGCAAGTGTGAGAGATCTCATACTTAGCATGTGGATTACTCATAATCAGCAAATGATCTCTATAGTTTTTGGTGGAGGTCAAAGGTTATTGGGGTCACCAGAGGTCAAAAGGTGGAAACTTTGTAAACACTATATCTCAAGAGGGGTAAGTGTGAGATATCTCATACTTACCATGTGGATTGCCCACATTAAGTAGATGATCTCTATTATTTTTGCTGGAGGTCAAAGGTCATTTGGGGTCATCAAGGGTCAAAAGGTCAAAACCTTATAAACACTATATCTCAAGAAGGATAAGTGTGAGAGATCTCATACCATGTGGATTGTCCGTGCTGAGTAGATGGTCCCTGTTGATTTTTGTTGAAGGTCAAAGGTCATTTGGGGGTCACCAGAGGTCAAAAGGTCAAACCTTGTAAACACAATATCTCAAGAAGGGCAAGTGTGAGAGATCTCATACTTAGCATGTGGATTGCTCAGATTGAGTAAATGATCTCTATAGTTTTTGGTGGAGGTCAAAGGTCATTTGGGGTCACCAGAGGTCAAAAGGTTAAAACCTTGTAAACACTTTATCTCAAGAAGGATAACTCCGAGGGATCGTATACTTAACATGTGGATTGCCCATATTGAATAGATGATTCCAATTTTGTTTGGTGGAGGTCAAAGGTCATTTGGAGTCACCATAGGTTAAAAGGTCGAAATCTTGTTAACCCAGCATCTCCAGAAGGATAACTATGAGGGATCTCATAGTTAGCATGTGGATTGCCCATATTGATTAGATGATCCTATTGGTTTTGGTGGAGGTCAAAGGTCATTTGGGGTCACCAGAGGCCAAAAGGTCAAATCCTTAATATAAACACTGTTTCTCAAGAAGAATCACTTTGAGGGAGCTCACACTTGACATGTGGATTGTTCGAGTTGAGGAGATACTTTCTATTGGTTTTGGTGGAGGTCAAAGGTCATTTGGGGTCACAGGAGTTCAAAATGTCAAAATCTTGTAAACACAGTATCTCAAGAAGGATAAGTGTGAGGAATCTCATACATAGCATATGGATTGCTAATATTGAGTACATGATCCCTATCATTTTTTGTGGAGGTCAAAGGTCATTTGGGGTCACAAAAGACCAAAACCTTGTAAACATGATATTTTAAGGAGGATAACTGTGAGGGATCTCATACTTGGCTTGTGGATTGTTCATATATTGTTCATGTTTAGCATGTAGATGGCCATATAGGGTAGGTGATCCCAATTGTTTAAAGTGGAGGTGAAATGTCATTTTGGGTGACAAGATTTCAAGAGGTGAAAACCCTGTTAACATGATATCTCAAGTAGGATAACTGTGAGGGATCTCATGCTTGTCATGTGGGTGATTCATGTTTGTTAGAATGTATCCATAGGGCAAGGAATCACTAAGCCTTTTGGCTTTCTGGTTTTCTAAATGAGCCAAAGGTATAAAAACACACTCTTGAGTAGATAAGGCCTCAATGTTGTGTAGTTTCAAGAAAATGTAAAAATTTCCACCAAAAATGACACAAAGTAGGCTGTTTTACTGTAGCTCCAAGAAGAGGCAGTCAGAACGCAATCATATCTCCATCATTTTTCATTCGATTTCAAAAATTTAAAAAGGAAAATGGCCTGAAGAGGCCAAATATTTCTGGCCTGGTATGGGAGTTTCACAACAGGTGTAGTACTTGGTATAAATTCTGACCACACAAGTAAGTGCAACGTTCAAGTATCACTTTAAAAAATCAGCAAAAATTCTTTGAATTCATGCAAGGATAGCGTAAATACTGTACTACCCTAATCCAAAGAAAACACATAATTTGAAAGGACTAGGAAGTATTCAAGGTCAGAGGTCAGAGTTTTAGATGAAAATCTAAAGAACATTATGTTTATTTTGCACAGGGTTAGTGTATGTAGCGTAATTTGGCCCTGTATTACACATATGACAGAGGGCACAATGCTGTACATACAGTACAGTACAGTATATGTATGGCAGTGAACGTTGAGAAAACTTGAACCTGTGTGAGTTTAAGCATTATCGAATCTGACCCGGGCCCGACGACCCGATTCACTGCCTCTGCATGTTGGAAACAGGAAAAACTTATCCTAGGGGTGTTCTTTGTACATTACAATCCCGACTATGCAATTCTTTACCATTTTCGATCACCATGCAGGAGGAAAGCACAGTAGCAGTAGGCCTGTAGTGCATACTAGCTACTGTAGATGATACACTGCTGCTGCGGTACTGCATGCTGTGCGCGCTAAAGGTCGACCCAACTCTGACCAGTGATGTCACAGTTGACCTTTTGAAGAAATCACGTGAACTTACTGTTTCAGGTTTGGCCCAAAACAGTAAAGTTCTCAGAAAATGATTAAAAATAGAAAAAGAAAACATTTTTCCGCTCCATTTTTTCCGTAGAAAAATAGTATAAAAATCTAGTTTACCTAATATTCTCTTGAGTCAATTGCAAGACCCTTATTTGCCTCTGAATAAGACATTTAAGATAGGAATGATGGATAATTTTCATACTTAGTGTATCATATTAAGAGGAAGAACTGTATAATTTTTGGTGGAGGTAAGAGGTCATGTCGGGTCACCAAAGGTAAACAACCAAAAACATTGTAAACATGATACGTATCTCAAGGTAGGAAGCATGAATACTTTCCATACTTGGCATGTGGGTGTGTTATAGTTAGAAGATTATTTTTGGTAGAGGGCGAGGTCAAAGGTTATCTGAGGTCATTAAAGGTAAAAGTTCAAAAACCTTGGAAATTGCTTGTAACAATGATACTGTATCTCAAGGAAGGAATAATGTATACTATTCATACTTGGTGAAATTCATTCATAATATTGAGAGGAAGTACCCTGTCATTTTCGGTGGAGGTCAGAGGTCATATCAGGTTATCAGTTAGTTAGTTAGATGAGGTTTAACGTCCCAGTTTCCAACCAATTGGTTCAAGTCGAGACGACCACGGCCTTTTTTCCAGTTGTGGCTCACTGGCTTGTTTTTCCTACTCCATGGTTATCAGATGTCAAAAACCAAAAACCTGGTAAACTCAATATCTCAAGGTAGGAAGCCTGGATACTTTTTATACTTAGTATACTTAGCAAGTGGATGTGTTATAGTCAAAAGATGATTCCTATTGTTTTTGGTAGAGTTCAAAGGTTATGTAAAGTCACCAGATGACAAATACTGAATCCCTTTCAAACATGATATTTCATGTTATGAATGGTAGATCTACTTTTTATTCTTTGCATATAAATTCATCATATTAAGAGGAAAGTACTATAGTTTTTGGTTGAGATAAGAGGTCACCACAGGTCAGAAACTGAATCCATGTGGATGCATTATAGTCAGATGATGAACCCTAATGTTTTGACTGAGGTCAAAAGTTATATGAGGTCACCAGAGGTGAAACAGCAGAAACCTTGGAAATTGCAAGTAAATGCAATAGCTCAAGAGGCAAAGGATGGATACATTTAATTTTTTCAGCAAGGAATCACTAAGCCTGTGGGCTTTCTGGTTGCTATATAAGTTGGTGCAATTGTGATGCAAAATGCTAATTGTGCATGAGTTTGTTGTATGCATACCATTAAAGGCTTCACTGATGATATAAAGAAATCAATATGCCAAGTACGCAATTTAATATATTTGAACACTAAAGTATTCCCTGTTGTTACAGAAACTGTATGACACACATCTGCAGTTACTGTAACAAGTTGGTGCCATGCACTGGAGGTTCTGGAGGTACAACAGTGCCACTTGTTGTAAATTTCCTTAGGGCTCAAGGGCTGATAGTCCTGCAAGCTTACTAATATGTATTGTATATTGCACTGTTGCAAATTTATTGTTTTCTTGTGTTTAGAATATACAATCATCACTGATCTTTAAGTGCTGGCTGTTTTATTGATGACTTTAAGATGTGTTACCATGGAATAAGAACTTTTCAATTCCTTGCCGAAGGCTCAAGGAATCTAGATGTGATGGTGATGTCGTGTGTGCAAACTCACCAACATGTCCTTGGTGGGTACCGGGGCAGCCGGTGAGAGCTCAGCTCTCGCACATCTTTCCTAGCTCATGCACGGCTCGAAACTGGCGTAGCTGCCCGAAAATTCGGCCACTGCGATGAGAAGTCATGTGCGGCTGCATGTGCCTGCCTTGGAGTGCAGCCTGCCCTCAAGCATGTTCGTCTACTTGCCTCGTTCGCGGCAGCTTCACTGCTGGGAAATTCCCTTGCATCCCTTACCGGTTCCTTTCCTAGTACCCCATAAGGCAATGAGTGTGGGTGTGGGGGTGTGTGACACTTTGCTTGCAAACTCGATATCTCAATTGCAATGACAGACACTTTTCATATTGGGTAGAATAGATTGGTGATGTTGAGAGGAAGAAAACTATTGTTTTTGGTGGAGGTCAAAGGTCATTTGAGGTCACCAGAGGTCAAAAACTAAAAACCTTGTAATCACAATATCTCAAGGCAGCAGTGACGGATGCTTTTCATATTTGGGTATATAGATCTTTCATGTTGAGAGGAAGAAATCTATTGTTTTTGTTGGAAGTCAAAGGTCATTTGAGGTCACCAGAGGTAAAACTGCGAAAACCTTGTAAATGGCTTGTAAACAAGATATTTCAAGGTAGCAACGACAGACACTTTTCATATTTGATATACAGATTTGTTGTGATGAGAGGGAGAACCCTTTGGTTGAGGTCAAAGGTCACTTGAGGTCACCACAGGTCAAAAAACCATGTAAACTTTATATCTCAAGGAAGATAACTGTGAGGGATATTATACTTAGCTTGTGGATTTCCCATATTGAGTAGATGATCGGTATTATTTTTGGCAGAGGTCAAATGTCAATGTGAGGTCACCAGAGGCCAAAAGGTCAAAACTTTGTAAACAATATCTCAAGAAAGATAACTGTGAGGGATCTTACACTTGACATGTGGGTTGTTTGTGTTGAGGAGATACTTCCTATTGGTTTTGATGGAGTTCAAAGGTCATTTGGGGTCACACTGAGAGGTCATAACTTCAAAACTTTGGAAATACAATATCTCAAGAAGGTTAACTGTGAGGGATCTTATAGTTAGCATGTGGATTGCTAGTATTGAGTAGATGATCCCTATCATTTTTTGTATAGGCCAAAGGTCATTTGGGGTCACAGAAGGTCAAAACCTTGTAAACCTGATATTTTAAGGAGGTTAACTGTGAGGGACCTCATACTTGGCTGGTGGATTGTTCATACATTGTTCATACTTAGCATGTAGATGGCCATATAGGGTGGGTGATCCCTATTGTTTTAAGTGGAGGTGAAAGGTCTTTTTGGGTCACAAGATTTTAAAAGGTCAAAACCTTATGAACATGATATCTCAAGTAGGATTACTTTGAGAGATCTCATACTTGACATGTGGGTGATGCATGTTTGTTACAATATATCCATATAGCAAGGAATCACTAAACCTTCGGGGCTTTCTGGTCATATTTTTTATTACTCGGGTGAAGGCATACACCCTACTGTACGTAGATCAACAACACACAAAGCCAAGTGTTGTACTCCTAACCGTGTTAACTAATCAGTGAAGTTTGGTAGAAGGTAAAGTGTTCTTTAAATTTTTATGAAATTATCTCATACAGTATCTGGAATTTCCCTCATTGCAAAAGGAGACAATTCCAAAGTCTTGTACCTTGAACTGTATAAAGGGAGTTTTTAAATGTTTATGTCCTCGTATAGTCCAGTGAAAGAGTCCTCCTATTTTATGATGTTAACTTTGTCTGTTTGTAGACTGATTTCAAGCATGGGTTTATTTTCTGGAAAATATCTATGGTTTGTCTGAACAAAGGAAGTCAAGAGTACAGTACATGCTTGGCTTATCAAACGTTAGGCATTCTACTGTAAGCATGAAAATTTTGTCAACCTTGATGGAAAACTTCATGTCTCATAGTCCTTCAGCGCAGAGTGGTATGGATGCTTAAGGCATACTGTACTGTGTAATCAAATCTGTGATAGTCTTTGTGGATTTAAAAATTCCAGTATAGCTACCATGCAAGACTATTCCATTGTAAAACAGGATCAAATTAATGAGCAGGGTTGTAATTTTTCAAGGTTTCTTTGTCTTAATATGAAAGATAAATTAAGTTTGTCCTTCAGCTGTAAGATGCAGTAACTATAAAGGTAACCCACTTTAAAGAGGAACAGTTAGCTGATTTCATAATAAAATGTTCCTTTCTTAGTAAGCTTGAAAAATTGTCCAAAAGCAGCGATTTTTCTTATGCAAATCGTCCAAAAGGTGAAGCACAAAATGGAAGACAAAAAAAAAATGCCCCAAATCTTCCAAAATCGTCCGAATTTTCACTGGTTATCCCTTGCGTATATACTGTAGCTCAGTACAAAAAAATTGACAGTAACCAGTGGTGTACATGGCTTTCATTTACTTTTATCTGAGCAATGGTTTTCCATTATAGACATTAGTCTGTAAATATTTTTCTCACAATGCTAAACCTGTAGGAAACATTGTACACCTCTCCATATACAGTAAATCTGGGCTCTTTATGCAATCTTAACCGGACCAGAGCACACTCTGATATATTTTCATAGAGCAGAGTAACTTGAAATAATGCAGTCTAAGTTCACATGATACAGTATGACAATCTCTTCAGAAAAAGTTGGACAGGGAAACCTAACCACTTCAAAGGCAGTGTGGGTATGGTTAAAGCTTTCATACTTCGTCTTCAAATCTGTACCTGCTTGACTGTACAGTAATGTATGTTAGGAAGTTTAGGAATAAACACATTCTTGAATACACAGTACTGTGCCATTGTACAGTACAGTACCCTGTTATAGTGCCCAGCTGTATTAACCGGTGCTGTGGCCGAGTGGATAAAGGCGGTGGCATTTGAAGCGATGAAGCTTAGCAACTGGGAGGTTCAGGGTCAGATCCCCGGCCGGGTCAAACTAAGGTGGGTTTTCATCCAAGAGCAATCCAAGGTTTTCCCATCTGAACTGGTCTTTCAAAAGAAACCAAATTTGATCTACGTAAATTGTTGAGTTGGTCAGCCACCCAACGTGAAGTTGTAATTCATAAGCCATAGGCTTCTCCCACTTCCGTGATTGCTTAGCATCATATAAAAACAACTCTGCCCTTCAAGGCCTGAATTATTTCTTTGTGATTTCATTATTACGCTTGGGTGGGCTACCCAACTCTTCTTCATAGTCACCACTCTTGGCAGGGAGTCAGTTAGCAGAGAATGACATCTCCTAAGTTATTTACAGTGCTGTCAAAAATATGCACAAAAGTCATAATTTGTAGTTTGTGTAATTTGTTATTTTGCAAGTTTTAATGAAGTGGTACAAGAAATTATGGCTCTTTTGGTCTTTTTCTTTAAATGCAGTCACAAGTTTCTTCTTCAGTTGGCGACTATGAACCTTCTACTTTGTTAGTTCGGCACCTCAGCCATTGGGAAACCTGTAGTGTATAAGCCTGTACTGGTATATTGATACTCCATGTTAGGATATTACAGTAATTGGTGGTTTACAGCATACAGTAGCTGGTTGGATGGTACAGTACAGTATATGCTCCTGCCTTAGCTGTGACGTCATTGTAGGACTCAAAGTCACAACTAAAAGGGACGCCGGTACCTGACACCAAAATTATTGGAGTTGCCCAAGCGTGGTCAATATGATCATTACCACTTCCCTGTGCATAGCCTTCTAACAATTGATATTCAACTGCATAAAATTACATCTTCTTAATTTTGTTACCCTTGTCTGGTTACACCTTGGTTATGTTTATTGCTGTGGGATATATTGCAGATTTTCCAAAGTTAAATCTGACACGGTTGATCAATTGCTCATATTTGAAGGCTGCCTGTATCAAGTGCCTACATCTAGTGTGCATATAATTTACTTCCTGATGTAACTAAATGAAAAGAATAATAAATAAAAGAATTATTGCAACAAATGTTTAGAGGGAAAGTTCGATCCTTATGTAGGCTACACAAATGAATGCTGTTGTACTAAAAGTCATGTTAGGCAAGTGCTCCAAGGAGATTACCTAGTCATATAGTGATGTTCTGTTGCAGTACAGTAGTGTTGTAAACAGCATACATAAGTGGTTTGGGTGTAAAAGCTTCTTATATGTGCAATTGATATCTATTTCATGACTTTTGATACTGTAGGTACTCTGCTGTGGCTTCAGTATAATTTTGTGACTTTGGTAGGCAATAAATAACACCAAGCAACCACTGAATGATGAACAACTGCTTTTAGATGAAATTCACACAAAGGATTACTTAACTTATTCGAGCAACATGTAAGGGTAAAGTTGTATAAATTCTCACTTTGTAAGGCCAATTTTAATGGTAAAGCACTTTCTCTCTTACAATTTTGCCCGACTGGGATTTGGAGCTGCCTGTACCTGTATAGGTCTAACTCATGATTGCTATAAAGAATTAGTGCTTCCAGTGCCTTGTATAGAACTCCATACAGTTGGAGTGCAGCGTGTTATGCATTGCAAGAAGTACATAGAATTATTGTTTCAAAAACTCAAAATTAAAATATTTAAACAGCTGTAATAATATTATTTTATTTCAGGTGGATATGCTCCAGGTGTGGGCATGTACAATGTTCCTGTTATGGAGAAGATAGCTTCTTTGCTAGCCAAGATTATCAGTCACAAGGCAATCTCCAAGTTAAAGCTAGGTAGTGTATTACTTTGACATAAGGAATATTGTGTTTCATCTTGCTTTTTAGCAGGACAATTCTAACATTAAATTAAATTTAACAGGTTCTGTTCGGAGAGGGGATCAACAGCTCTTTTGGCTGAGCATCTACCAAAGTAGTTGAGGTTTCTGAAATTTCCACAAACTGAATTCCAGAATATTTTCATGGCTCCTATTGGCCATTGGACAATGAGGACTGCAATTTGGGAATTTGTGTTGGACCAGAGGGAAGGGGGGGGGGGGGAGGTACGTGGGAGAACACTAACAGTAAACAGTGTGTTAAAATATGTAGATGTATATTAAAATATTTTCTCTGTTTGTGTGACTTGTGCATTTGGGTAAAAGGTGTGCACAGAGGGTGTTTAAGAAGAAAGCCTGTTGTAAACATCAAGCAGGAACAAAGTAATCTGATACTATGCTTATAAGAAAGGAATATTGTGGTGACAATTTAATTCTAGAGGATCCTATATGAAGGAAAGAAATATTGTCTTCCGTACTTTTCAAAACTTACACTGGTGTCTTGGTAATTATGCAAGATCTTCCTGTTGAAGGTCACTTTGTCTACAAAAATTTCCAGTTTTCACAAGGTTGCAAAATATATGCAAAACTGCAGATTGCTTCCAAGTCTTAATTATGCTCTTTTTTAAGCAGGGTTTATACACACCTTGGAAAACCTGGAAGAGTCCTTGAATTTGAAAGGCTCGTTTCTTAAGACATTTAAGCCTTTTAATTTGTTCTGTTTTCTAGAATGTCCTGCAAAATACTGAAAAATTGTGTGTCTGTATCATGTCATGAATGTACTTGTCCAAAATATTGAAAGTTTGTAAGGTTAATAAATATTATAAAATGTCAAACTTGTGATTATTTTCATAGTTTTCTGCAAAATGTGACATGTTCTGATTTTATGAAAATATGCAGAAAATAGTTCTTTAAGGATCTTTCAGGCTTAAAAACCTTTGTAATGTATTACCTGGAAAACGTTACATCAGCATGTGTATTAACCATGTTTAAATTGATATGTTTATTTGACCTTGAAAGTTGATGGTTTACACTCAACAAAATAATGAAAAGCATTCATTGCAAGGGTGTCAGAACCAACAAGGCAGGTCCAGCAATTTCACTCTTCTTTTCATCCCTCCCCCCTTCCCTGAAAAGAAAACTGAAAACAGGTAACACCTAAGAAAAGACAACTAAACAAAGCGATAACCAAAAGCCCCAATCATCTAAAAGGTGACAAATTCACATCATATTGTAATGGATAACTTTTTCAATGTAAAATGAAATTACACTAAATGGGTAAAAAACATCTGTATACTGTATATATCTTCAATTTGTGGTGCACCCATGGAAGACACTTTGTCTTGTTACGTCATATAGGATGGTGCAATTGAAATTATTTTGTCCAAGTCCCCTTGCAACCATCATTCATCCTCTCCAGCGATGAGTATCCTGTATTACCAAATTGTTTGCCTGTTTTTATATGTTGAGTTACGTAGAATACCTTGTTTAATTGTGTCAAAATTATTTATAGGTAATACAGAAGCTTATTCAGTCAGGGTGCCTGTATGATATCCCAGGTTTTTCATCATACTATGCATACCTGCCCAAATTAAATGAATTTGTCTGAAAATCAATAATTTTTAAGGACTTTTAAGGACAACTTGCTTCTGAGATGTTGCTTTAATACACCACTAAAGGCTCTCTAATTTTACCCCGCACAGTAAAACATTCTCCCTACTAAGTATACTTCTAGCCCCTCCTCCAATTTAAACAAAAACACCTGTCTAGTACACCTCCAAGACAGAGCCACAGTAGTCTTCACTGCGTTTCAGTTTCTCGAGGCCATATTGGCGCACAACAATGTGTGAACTTAATTGGGAACACATCTGGCTGTACAATTTATTGTAGACCAACCAGAGTGGAGCTATATTGTTTGAATGAATGTCAATCAAGGTTCAGTCATCATAGATATTTCGAACTATAGGGCTATGCCTAAATGTGTTTGTGCAGGGGTCGAAATTTAATTTTTTCTCCACTGTTCCACGGAACAGTACCATTTCCAAAACTACTGTTCCGGATCAGATTTTACTGTTCCAAGTTTTCATATACTGGAAAAGAGCAGGTTCTTGTATGCAATGTGTTGGTTCTCCTTCATATGAGCGCACGTACTGATGTTCTTTTCTGGGACGAAAATTTAAGTGAAATCGTAATTCTACTCTTGTCATTCACAGCATTGTTGATTCAACAATCATTTCACACAGTGGGTCAAAGGGACGATCTCATGTTTTAAGGAAGAAAAAAAAAACACACCTTAAGGCCCATTTTCTTTGGACACGAGATGTCAGCAGTCAAATTGACTTGCTTTCAGTCCTTGTACAAGTTTCCATGCCTAATTGCTAGTAGCATGTCACGTTTTAACATTTAAACGGTTAAATGACCGGTTGGCCGTTTAACCGCCGCTAAATTTAACCAAGTGTTTAAACGGATGTTTAAACGGTCAGTGACTTTTCATTCATAGCAATGTAATCCCATGATTGAATCGACTTTCACCTACCCAAAATGCCTTTATCCCGTTTGCAGCAGTAGCTCAAATCTGATTGTTAGTTAACAATACGGCTTAACGAATTCACAGTTTATACCGTGATCGTAGTCTAAGCCGCTCACAGAACGCACATTAAAACAGAAATACTTGGACGCCCGTATGGCTTGCCATACGCCCGCCAGTATATTCGGTACATGTACTTGGACATTCCACACCATCCTACCGTGCTTTACCTATACGTAAACGGAGTGTGCATGCTTGCACGTGTTTGTTTTGAGTATTTCATATAGCAGTACGTAATGAATGCACGAACTACATATATCCATACGTAAATATTTGTTCAATGCATGCGCTAGGCGCAAATCAAGTGAGCTAGTATGAGTGCAGTACATACAAGGCAATCGAATTATTTTGTCAAACTTTTGTTACGTTTCAGGCATCTTTATTTCATAAATCATAAAGTGCAAAGCACACTTTAATTTCACACAAATTGAACCTGAATGCTTTACATAAAATCACCTGAAAATGACTACAAACTACGATGTAACTACTGGTGATTTAGCGGTAAAAACAAATATCGAAAAATGTTGTAAGATTCCATACCGTGATGCCCAATGTTCTTGCGACGTACGTCAACTTCTGTACAAAGCGGGTGCGTATTAACCTTATAGTGCTGGCAATTACAAACCTGTACACATGCTCTGACTTACTGTACGCTTTCATAGTGCGTTTCACTTGAACTTCTGTACTGAACACAGACATGGCCTATAGTACCGTTGTTTGCGTATATTTCCGTGCAATTAATGTCTATGAATTTGATACTTGGTCTCGTTCATTGTTAGATTTGAATGAATCGAAAAGGATGTTGGTGAATGATCGCTAGATGTGCAAATTTACAGGGGTTTTTGATATTCACAGCATGATTACTTCATCAGAGATAAAGATACATGCGTATAGTTGCAATGTGTTTCTTCTGGAAAAATACTGTTCCACGGAACAGTTGCTTTTGGAAAGTTACTGTTCCGGCGATAAAAGCACTGTTCTCGGAACAGCGGAACAGCGGGAATTTCGACCCCTGTTGTGCATGGAGCTGCTAACAACTCCTTGGTTTAGGGGGATGCCATATCCCCTTTAAAGAGAGGAAATTATTTGTTTTTCTGATATCATAACACTTTCACATTTTGTCACTAGAATATTCCTTCAAAAGCAGCAAAATTTTACATCATAGGTGACTCACCACAGGAGCACAGTAGGGTAATTCCCCCCCCCCCCACCTCCACCTCTTCCTCCCCCAAAATTGCAAATCATGTTCATTATCATCAAGAAACTAACATATATATTATTAAACTGTTATGGTTTAATAAGAGATATTTCTAAATTTGGACAACAGCAATCTTTCCATATCACAAATGTACAAACTTTTCCATAGACCACTAGACCATTGGTCATATGAATTATTCTTGTATGAGGCATCTTGACTTGGAAATATTTTGATCCCCAAAACAAACTTTCATACAGCTGCAATTATACACTAAAACCAAAATTCTAGAGGGACAATGTCACTGCCCCCGATCCGTTCCCTCCATGCCCTTTCATGTTTCCCTCTCCCCCACCACCACATTCCATGTTTGACAGCTCATATAGAGTACTTAAATTTTGGCAGTAAAGCCTAGCTCCATCTTGTCCACATTTTCCAGATACAGACTGGGCTGGAGACTGGGCTGGAGACTGGGCTGGCAAACCTATTAATGAGAGAAATTATGTAAATGTCAGATGAACAGAATCTGGGATGTTCACTGCAAATTACAGCCTTTCCAGATTTCCAGAACGACCTTTGTACCACTGGATTTCACTTTTTTTTTCACCTTGTTTGGTTATTGTGACTAATTACATATTACCACTTTTTGCAGCTGGAGCTGTTAATGCCAGCTCATAATAAGCTGTGATTGGAAATACAAGATATATTTGTATTGATTCAATCACGGTACATTGCAGTGACAGGTACTGGGAACTGTGACACACCCGGTACATTAATATCAAGTCTGGCATACATATATAGCTAAGTGTGACATATAATGATTTACTGTATAATTATTAATATTATTAATAGTTGTTGAGGTGTGGTTTAATATATGTGGGTTTCTGCTAGCTATGTGTAGCAGGATGAAAAAGTTGTGGTACATGAGCTTGTACAAAATGTGTCTTAGAGTGTATACAGTGTAGTTAATATGTGCAGGGTCTGATGACAAAAGCTCCAGTGATAAAGGATTTATGGAGTAAAAGTTTGTCCAAATCATAGTTTTGAGATTTTAGAGGGTATAAATTGATGTAATCTGTGTTGGAGATACTGCTGCACATGGTACAATATGTATTTGTTTTAAAGATTGACTAAAGAAGGAAAGTACACTGACAAGAGAAGTGTTTTCTGGCCTTTATTTTGCAAGAAGGGGAATGGGGAGGGGGACCAAATTTATCTCCCTCCCTCTTGGCAGTAACACTGCTTGTTGTCTCCCAAATAGTTATTGACTTAAAAAATGTATTTGATTTCAAATGTGTACATGTAATTTATATATCTTTCTTTTGAAATTCAGAAAAGTATGAAGCATGTCATTTTCATGAAAAATTTAGATATGTACTGTTTTCTGCTACAATGCATTCAAAATTTGTTGCCTTTATTGAAACAAAGCCAGACAGGACACAGTGGTAAACATGCAGGTACAACCTGTCCATACATTGCATCCCCCTCACCCCCTTCACCTGGGTCATGTTTAGCATCTCAACAAAGCTACCACGTTGGAGATCTGCATGATCAAAGCCAGACAGTGGTGTGTATGGTGTACTGTCTGTAATCAAAGCACATGGCACTTGTTGCATCTTCAGCATCACTATTCAAAACAAAATGTGATGTCCTGTGAAATATCCTGGTCTCTACCTAAAATTCCTCAGATTTAATTTTGATGACTCCACTGGTGTTGGCATAGTCTGGTGCTATGATCAGAAGATTTTATCCAGTCTGCTCAAACTATCCTTTGTTGATTGGAAACATTTGACCAAGGCTGTACTGGATCATGGTGGATACTTTGCTACAGAAATAAAAGTAAAACAGGAAGAAACTTGTGTAAGTACTGTACCTGTTTTATGTAAACATGAAGCTAGAAGTAAGGAGATACATTACAAAAGCAGACATGTTTTTAATTGACTTCATCAAGCCATATTCATATCAAAACTTTGTGTTCTTTCATTTGGGTTTTGGTGTTATCTTTGTTCTTGTTCTTTTGTTCCTGGAGCCATGTCATTGTTTTAAGAAAGAGCCTTACATTTATTCTGACCATTGACATGAAATAATACCTCGACTTCTAATACTCAAGTTTGAAATGTGAATCATATTTTCCTCTTTTGTAATATTGAAGGAAAAGTAGGAATCAGCATGAGACAATGAATTTGTGAATGCAAAATTCAAAGGAAAAGGTAATCCAAGAAGTAAACAAGGTTGATATGCTTTTGACAATAAATGACTCATGCAGTTTTGATATGATCCACATGACTTTTTCCTGTATAATAAAATTTCAGTGCAATAAAGTGAAGGAGAGCATTCAGATAATTGTACTCCATATGCAGTTGTAGTCAGCTTTATACTGTAGCATTTACACATATATCTACAAAAGACGGATAGAATACCTGTAAGAAGAGTCAAGTCATTTAAATGGAATGGTGAAAGACACATAATTCTATGGGACCATTCGGATCTGGGAGGTACAGTAGGGCTGTGAAGGTTTAGCTAAATTACTAAACGTTTAATCGCAAAATTTTGCGATCGTTTAGCGATTAATCGCAAGTACCTATGATCAACATAGAGACTCCAAACATGCTCTTGAACATGATGAATATGTAAAATGCGTTAGTGACGTCTGGTCTGGGGGACATAGTTTCCATGAACCTCAAACACGGATCCTCATATAAGCTCAACTTTGATGTCATATGTTTACGTGTGTGCCATTTGTATATAATTATGTATTTCACTTTTTCAAAAAGAGTTAAAGTGAACATCTAATTTTCTGTAATGACTGCACATTGTTTCTTATTTCGTATGGAAAAACGGCCGTTTTGCGATTAATCGCTGGTAGCTTTGTACTAAACGTTTATTACACATGCGATCGTTTAGCGATTAATCGCTAAACGGTTACAGCTCTACTGGGAGGGGGGGGGTACAAAAACTTTTGCCCGAATCCCTGAGCCTTTTTTAAAGGATTGTGCCGAATATTATATTGCAGATTCTGTCCTAGGTTTGGGGTTTTTCATGATCTTTTTATTTGGGGGGGGAGGGGGGTGGGGGTTATAGGTTTGGAGACAGTGCCTCCCTGTCCCCTTCATTTGCCTATGGAAAGAGGAGGGAGGAGTACTGAAAACTTTTAAGGAAGACACACTGCTATTTTTCCACAGTTGGAATTTTTTTCGTAAGGCTTTGATGTGGTCAATGATTTGTGCATATAAGCAAACGGTTTTGTGTGTTTTTACTGGTACACTGCTACCGGTGTTGAGGACATCTTCAGTTGGAAAAGGTTCAGTTTCCTTTTTGAGCTTATTGATTCCTTGCCGTAGGCAGGCAAGGAATGTATGCGATGGTGATGTCGTGTGTGTGTGTGTGTGTGTGTGGGTGAGGGTGTGTGTAAGGGTGGGTGTATGGGTGTGTATGTTTGTTTGTGACACTGCTTGTAATTGCGATATCTCAAGATAGGATTGACCGACACTTTTCATATTTGGTATGTAGATTTGTCATGTTGAAAGGAAGAACCCTATTGTTTTTGGAGGAGGTCGAAGGTCATCGGAGGTCACCAGAGGTCAAAAACCGAAAACCTTGTAATCGCGTTATCTGGAGATAGGGATGACCGACACTTTTCATATTTGGTACATAGATTTCTCATGTTGAGAGGAAGAACCCTATTGTTTTTGGTAGAGGTCAAAGGCCATCTGAGGTCATCATAGGTTAAATTGCAAAAACCTTGTAGGTGGCTTGTAATCGCGCTATCTCGAGATAGGATTGACCGACACTTTTCATATTTGGTATATAGATTTGTCATGTTGAGAGGAAGAACCCTATTGTTATTGGTGAAGGTCAAAGGTCATTTGAGGTCACAGGAGGTAACAAGCCGAAAAGCTCGTAATCGCGATATCTCAAGAGAGGAGTGACGGACACTTCATATTTGATATATAGGTTTGTCATCTTGAGAGAAAGAATCCTGTTGTTTTTGGTGGAGGTCAAAGGTCATTTGAGGTCAGCAGAGGTCAAAGACAGAAAACCTTGAAATCACGATATCTCAAGATAGGAGTGGCCTGTATGGATTTGTCGTGTTGAGAGGAAGAACCCTATTGTTTTTGGTAGAGGTCAAAGGTCATCTGAGGTCACCAAGGTCAAAAACCGAAAACCTTGTAATCGCGTTATCTGGAGATAGAGATGACCGACACTTTTCATATTTGGTATATAGATTTTTCATGTTGAGAGGAAGAACCCTATTGTTATTGGTGAAGGTCAAAGGTCATTTGAGGTCACAGGAGGTAACAAGCCGAAAAGCTCGTAATCGCGATATCTCAAGAGAGGAGTGACGGACACTTCGTATTTGATATATAGGTTTGTCATCTTGAGAGAAAGAATCCTGTTGTTTTTGGTGGAGGTCAAAGGTCATTTGAGGTCAGCAGAGGTCAAAGACAGAAAACCTTGAAATCACGATATCTCAAGATAGGAGTGGCCTGTATGGATTTGTCGTGTTGAGAGGAAGAACCCTATTGTTTTTGGTAGAGGTCAAAGGTCATCTGAGGTCACCAAGGTCAAAAACCAAAAACCCTTGTAGTCGTGATATCTCAAGATCGGGATGACTGACACTTTTCATATTTGGTATGTAGATTTGTCATGTTAAGAGGAAGAGCCCTATCGTTTTTGGTGAAGGTCAAAGGTCACTTGGGGTCACTGGAATTAAAAGCCAAAAAGCTCGTTAATGACGGTATCTCAAGATAGGAATGACAGACACTTTTCATATTTGGTATATAGACTTGTCATGTTGAGAGAAAGAATCCTATTGTTTTTGGTGGAGGTCAAAGGTCATTTGAGGTCACTAGAGGTCAAAGACCGAAAACCTTGAAATTGCCATATGTCGAGATGGGAATGGCCTATATAGATTTGTCATGTTGAGAGGAAGAATCCTATTGTTTTTGGTAGAGGTCAAAGGTCGTCTGAGGTCACCAGAGGTTAAACTGTGAAAATCTGGTAAACGGCTTGTAAACAGGATATCTCCAGATAGCAATGACCGACACTTTTCTTATTTGGTACATAGATTTGTCATGTTGACAGGAAGAAGCCTTTTGTTTTTGGTGAAGGTCAAAGGTCATTTGAGGTCACTGGAGGTAAAAAGCTGAAAGCTCGTAATCACAATATCTCAAGATAGGAATGACCAACACTTTTCATATTTGATATATAGATTTGTCATGATGTAAGGAAGAAACCTATTGTTTTTGGTGGAGGTCAAAGGTCATCTTGGGTTACCAAAGGTCAAAAAGCAAAATTTCCCAAGAATTCCCAAGATTGTAATCTGGCATCACTGGGGTCAACAAGCAACATTTCCCAAGAATTCCCAGGATTGTTATATGGGGTCACCAGAGGTCAAAAAGCAAAATTTCCCAAAAATTCCCAAAATTGTTATATGGGGTCACCAGAGCTCAATAAGCAAAATATCCCAAGAATTCCCAAGATTGTAATCCGGCGTCACTGGGGTCAAAAATCAACATTTCCCAAGAATTCCCAAGATCATCATCTGGAGTTATCAGAGGCCAAAAAGCAAAAGGAAAATATCGCAAGAATTCCCAAGATCATGATATGGGGTCACCAGAGGTCAAAATGTGATATTTCCCAAGAATTCCCAAGATAATCATCAGGAGTCACCAGAGGTCAAACAGCAAAATATCCCAAGTATTCCTGAGATCGTCATCTAGGGTCACCAGAGGTCAAAAAGCAAAATTTTCCAAGAATTTTCAAGATCCAAGATCCATTGGAGTTGAATCCCTTTCAAGACACTTTTTTCTTTTTTTGTTATATTTGGTGGGGTTCAAAGGTCATGTGAGGTCAGCAGAGGTCAAATTGTTAAAACATAAAATGATGTAGTCAAGAAAGATAAATTTGAGGGATAAACCTCAGTGCAACAAAGCATCCCCATTCGGCAAGGAATCACTAAGCCATTGGGTTTTCTGGTTTACAGAAGAAGTGACTTATTTACTTGGAAAGTTTAAATATTTTAACTACTACCAGGTGAATTATGCCATTGTGGTACTACCAGTACCACAATGGCTGCACTGGTTCTTATAGCTCCCTGGGGCTTGAGATGATTTAAGAATAACAAAGTTGTGATTGAAATTTGTAAAAGTGCTTTGAGATCTACTGTTGACAGCAAGTGCTATATAAGAAGGTAGTATTTTCCTCATTATCAGCATTATTTGATAAAGAAGAGTGAGAGAATACTTGTTGCAGCCGTCAGGGATATTTTGTACTGCAACTCACCCATCACCCACTCTACTCAAAGGGTAGAGGTAGGAAACTAAGGAGGGGACTCCAAAACAATAGAAGCAGGAAGGGACATATTGCTGTTTTTTCACTTTTGACTTTTTTTTCTGTCAGGCCTAAGAAGGTTTACGATACTTTTTTGTGGCAGTGATATGTGCAGATTAGGAAGCAAAGTTTTTGTTTTTTTGAGATGAAACATGGCTTCAGCTCCAAGAAAAACAGTTCCTTTGTATTTTCAAAAGGACAGAGGCTAGTTGTCATTAAGTTGCTTCCTACTAGTTATTCATCGTCATTTATTTGACTTTACACATTATGCAAATTCAGTATGCAGTAGACATAATATTACTTTCTAATTTCATATGTAGAATAACATGCATTTAGTTGCAGATATCACTCTTGCAATTTTGATTCCTTGCCAAAGGCCGAAGGAATGTATGCGATGGTGATGTTGTGTGTGTATGTGTGTGCACTCACCAGTGTGGCCTTAGCGGGTACTGGGGCAGCCGGCAAGAGCTCCGCTCTCTCATGTCTTACCTAGCTCACGCGCGGCTCGAAACTGGTGTAGCTGCCCAAAAATTTGGCCACGTGCGTGGCTGCAGGTGCCTGCCTTGGAGCGCAGTCCACCCTCAAGCACGTACGTCTACTGGCTTCATTCGCCGGCAGCTTCGCTGCTGGGAAATTCCTTTGCATTCCCTGCCGGGTCCTTGCCCAGTAGGGCATCGAGTGTGCGTGTGTGTGTGTATGTGTGTGTGATGCTTTTGCTTGTAAACACAATGTCTCAATAAGGGCATCTCCAAGGTATCTCGTGCTTGGCCTGTAGATTGCTCATATAAAGTTGATGATCCCTATTGTTTTTAGTGGAAGTCACAGATCATTTGGGGTCACCAGAGGTCAAAATGTCAAAACCTTGAAAACACTATATCTCAAGAAGGATAGCTGTGAGGGATGGCATACATACCATGTAGATTGCCTATGATGAGTAGATGATCGCTGTTCTTTTCAGTTGAGGTCAAAGTTCATTTAGGGTCACCAGAGGTCAAATGGTAAATACCTTGGGAATTGCTTGAAAAACATGGTATCTCCAGATGAATAAATGTGAGGAATCTCATACTTACCATGTGGATTGCTAATATAAAGTAGATGATCCCTAATGTTTTTGAGGGAGGTCAAAGGTCATTTGGGGTCACCTGAGGTCAAAAGGTCAAATCCTTGTAAACACAATATCTCAAGAAGGGTAAACATTAGGGATCTCATACATAGTGTGTGGATTGCCCATATCAAGTAGATAATCTGTATTATTTTTGGTGGAAGTCAAAGGTCATTTGGGGTCACCAGTTGTCAAAAGGTCAGAACCTTGTAAACATGATATGTCAAGAAGGGTAACTGTGAGGGATCTCATACTTAGCATGTGGATTACCCATATTGAGAAGAAGATCCTATTATTTTTGGCAGAGGTCAAATGTCATTTGGGGTCACCAAAGGTGAAAAGGTCAAAACCTTGTAAACATATCTCAAGAAAGATAAATGGGATCTCATACTTATCTTGTTTGTTACCCATATTGAGTAGATGATCCCTATCATTTTTGGTGGAGGTCAAAGGTTATTTGTGTTCAACAGAGGTTGAAAGGTTTAAACCTTGTAAACAAGTTAGTTAGATGAGGTTTAACATCCCAGTTTCCAACAAACTGGTTCAAGTTGAGACGACCACGGCCTTTTTCCCAGTTGTGGCTCACTGGCTTGTAAACAAGATATCTCTAGAAAAGTAACTGTGAGTGATCTCATACTTAGCATTTGGGTTGCCCATATTGAGTAGATGATCCCTTTTGTTTTTGGTAGAGGTCAAAGGTCATTTGGGGTCAAAAGGTCAAAACCCTGTAAACACTATATCTCAAGAAGGATAACTTTGAGGGATCTCATACTTAGCTTTAGCATTGCCCATATAGAGTAGATGATGTTTAATGTTTTTGGTGGAAGTCAAAGGTCATTCGAGGTCACCAGAGGCCAAAAGATCAAAACCTTGTAGACACGATATCTCAAGAAGGATGGCTGTGAGGGAACCTTGTAGACACGATATCTCAAGAAGGATAGCTGTGAGGGATCTCACACTTGACATGTGGATTGTTCCTATTGAGTAGATGATGCCTATTATTTTCTGTGCAGGTCAAAGGTCATTTGAGGTCACAAAAGGTCAAAACCTAGTAAACATGATATTTCAAGAAGGATGACTGTGAGGGATCTCATACTTGGCCTGCGGATTATTCGTATTTAGCATGTAGGTCATTTTGGGGTCACAAGATTTCAAAAGGTTTGGACCTTATTAACATGATATCTCAACTGTGAGGGATCTCATGCTTGTCATGTGGGTAAATCATGTTTGTTACAATATATCCATATGGCAAGGAATCACAAAGCGTTTTGGCTTTCTGGTTATTTTCTCCTTCCTTATATTCGCCATTCAATTCACAGGAGTCGCACAGAATGTCATACTTGAAGATATTTATTTGTTATTGTGGTCATCCTTGCCTTCAAAGACAAGTGCAGTTGAAGTGTACACTGATGCATGGTAAGCTATATTGTATTTTATGTATGAAAGCAAGTGGTAGAAATTCTGATGTTGCATGTACAGTAACACAACCTTTCCCAATTTCAGGGAGCTCAAAGTGGGATGGCAACATGTTGGAGCTATTACATTCTTCATCTGGGGAGAATCTCATATTACATTATCGTACATATCAGTATGCCTACAATACTATGCCATGAATGAGGGTGGAAAGTTCATTCCTGTAATGATATGAGTTCTGAGACAAAATCTTACCTTCACATTTGTTCTTTACTTACAAAATCCACCAGCACACACCAAAATGATGTAAAATGATAGGTATACCTTGCATCCTATGTGCTAAAGCACATACCTGTATATGCATCTGCAATTTTTACAACTCGATCTGGCACCATCATACATTTGGAATTTTTGAAAATACATGAATGGCTTTGAATCACAGTTTCATGTTGAAGTCACTTTTGGATTGTAGAATGACAACAGGAAATGACTGCAAACTATGACAGTATCTGCCATGTTAGTGAGTTAAACAGTTTTTTAGCAATATTCCAAATTGTTTACTGTAGCAAGGTGTCATCCATTTTTATCTCTTTCACAACCACACAAACTTTAATTTAGGGAAGGGGTCAAAGCCCCATGTACGCTTTCACTTTTTAAAGGTTTGAACCAAAAAATTACCATTTTTGACACTTTCAGTAATACATGGGAGGGGGTCACCTGAAGAAAAATTTTGTACTCAGTTTGAAAAGGTGATAAATGGAAAATTCTTAGTACATGGCAGCAGATAAAACCAGCTACCATGTAATAGGGGCATCCATTTGCCCTGGCTATATGGCATGTAGAGCAATGCTAGTGATAAGCCATGCACTGACTACTGCAGTGTAACTTACTACTGCGACTGTCTCATGCTTATTGCTGATTTGAAAAATGAGAGGAGGATAGGCTTGATATACCATGATGTAACACATTAGGATGGCAGGAGAGCTAGTGTGAGTAATTCTGAAGCAGAAAGTATGGTATGATCAGGGAGTTGTCAGGGAAGGAGATCCAATGCTCAAATTCCGTCAGACAATATGTACTTGAAAATGATTTAATCCCTTTTCAGGTAACGAGGTTTGATTGACAGGTCCCTTTATTCCTATTGTTTAGCCTTTTCTGGCTGACACTGCTTAATGACTGTCTGCTCCCTTCAAACGCAAGTAATCCAGGAACAAAGGTCATTGCTAATATGTTATTTTGAAGTACAGCCTCTTTGCCGACAAGGGCTAAGCTTAAATAAAGGTTTTAAGTTAAACGACTGTCCATAAACCCCTAACTAATATAAGTTCTTTGTGTTTCTAAGATCTGAATGGGTCGTATCCTTGACACATTGTTCAAGTCTACCACAAACATCACAATTTTCACAACTTTCCGCATTAGTAGCAAGCATTGTCAGCATAGGGAATTTTAAGAAATTCTTCATGGGAGTTAATTGAAATGACGTTAACTGCGACGACATTCGACGAAAGCTTAAAATTTTGAGCATTTCCTTGACGACTGGCAATGTAATGTCAATTGGTGAAATCATCATGGTGAGTGCTTGAGATGTAGCAGACGACACAAACCATTGTCTTGAGTACCAAATTTCTTTTAATTCTTAGAGATCGTTTCAAGAGCAAGACAATAGATAGCTTAATGTTGGCAACAACCTAGTGTCAAAGGACATAGAAGTGCTGGATCTCCTTCCCTAACAACTCCCTGGTATGATAAAATAACAGAAGTAAAGTTTTAGAAAATCTCACAAAGAGCCTTGTTAGAATACTTCACTTGTGCCTCATAATTATTTTGTAATTTTATACTGGATAATTTTGGATTATACCTTTCAACTTGCTAATCAATCATGCTAATGTTACGCCTGCTATGCATGTAGTGTGTACTGTAGAACTGAAATTTCAAAGAAGGTAAAGCAATGGTATAAACAGGCTTGAATTTTGATACAACAATTCCAATTAGGATTTTAGAAGCAGACAGCTTGCTTATTAACATCAGGCATCATTAATCAGCAAATACAAATAGGCTATTAGATAAATGTTGCTGAACTTGTTCCATTTTGTTAGTCATATCAAGTTTATTTAATGAAGGTTTTGGAATTATTTGTTGGGAACCTTATCCACACTAGTCTGTATTTAAGGCAGCAGATGATATGCCTTGTTTTCTAGAAGTCTGCAGCTGTTGGGCCTATAGAGGTTTTTCACTGACGTCACTGCGTTCGCGCGTCTCTCTATTTTGACGGCCAGGCGCCCAATGTATAACAATCGTAACTAAGATCCTGCAGTCTTTTACGCATGAGCAGTGACGGCCAGTGAGCCAAATTGAAACGCGCTGACGTCACGTGAAAAACCTCTATAGCAGATGGGGCCTTTATTTAAAATCAGTAACTGCAACTCAAAGTATAGGTTAACTTTTAATAGGCTGAGGATTAATAGGACTTAGATGTGGGAAATGTGAAAGGGTAAGGTTGGGAAAAGTCATGTCAGTTTCATTATATCACTACTTTTCTAATATGCTGCATGGTTGGAACCCTTCCACACTAAAAGCCAGTGGAAAATTCCTCCCAACATTTGGCAGGTGTAGAATACCCTTCCTCAAAGTAATATGGTAAAATTGGATGTAAGTTTTAAACCCTCATGGCATTAGACTAGGGAAACCATAAATGTGTTAACTGTACAAAATTGCTAAATTGAGTTTCAATGGTTTAAAGTCAGATGTATATTTGATGGACTGTAAGTCCTAAAATGAAAGTTTGAATATGAATATATATATATATATATATATATATATATATATATATATATATATATATATATATATATATATATATATATATATATATATATATATATATATATATATATATATATATATATATATATATATATATATATATATATATATATATATATATATATATTATATATATATATATATATATATATATATATATATATATATATTAGTGAAAAGGCCATTACCATCCGTTTACGTATTCCTATAGAAAAAGCGTGTAGTTTCGTTAAGTCGACCTGATTTTTTCCCCTTATAGACGATTTCCCCTTATAGGCGGGTTTTTTCATACGATATTTCCCCTTAATCCCAAATTAGCAAAATATATATATATATATATATATATATATTTTTGCTAATTTGGGATTATGGGGAAATATCGTATGAAAAAACCCGCCTATAAGGGGAAATCGTCTATAAGGGGAAAAAATCAGGTCGACTTAACGAAACTACACGCTTTTTCTATAGGAATACGTAAACGGATGGTAATGGCCTTTTCACTACATAATTTATATGCCATTACTTCAATGTTTGACCAATTTACGTACACGTATCTGTTAACACGTACAATTGGTGGGCCATTGAAATAACGTTGATGTATATCTGTTTTTCAAATTCTACCAAATGGCGAAATATAATCTTATGTATTTTATTGTTTTTTTTTCGCCTTTTCGAAAGGGCGTCTAGCGCCCTCTAAAATTTTCCCCCTACCGTGGGTTTTAGCGTTATATATATATATATATATATATATATATATATATCTATATATATATATATATATATATATATATATATATATATATATATATATATATATATATATATATATATATATATATATATATATATATTGCTAATTTGGGATTAAGGGGAAATATTGTATGAAAAAACATGCCTAAAAGGGGAAATCGTCTAAAAGGGGAAAAAATCAGGTCGACTTTGCGAAATCACACGCTATTTATATAGGTATACGTAAACGGATGGTAATGTCCGTTTCACCACATAATTTACATGCTATTACTTCAATGTTGACCAAGTTACGTACTCGTATCTTTTAACACGTACGGATGGTGGGCCATTGAAAAAGCATTGTTGTATATCTGGTTTCAAAAAGGGGAAATATTTTTTAATGTATTTTATTGTTTTTTTCTTCGCCTTAACGAAACCGCGATATATCTATTTCCCCGTACAGTAGGAATTAGCGTTATATATATATATATATATATATATACACACACATATAACTCCTTGTCAGTCTCTGACCTTGCACTGAAGAAGAGCCAGCATTGCTCGAAAGCTGCAAAAAACAATTTCTGGCTGTTTTATTTACCCAATTTCAAGCCTTCCGCTAATTTGTATCTCTTCCGAGATCCAGCCATTCAATTTTGTAGCACTGTTGTTTTTAAACATTTTCTTCTTAACCGATTATATATACATACATATATATATATATATATATACAGCATGTTTCGAGCACTCTTGAAACATGTTTTATATAGGAATGCGCAACTCTAAATGCAAGTCTGATTAACCACATAGTTAAATAGTCTGTCCTTGGCAAGAAAAGTATATTTGTATCAGATGAATGAACTTAAATTTTTCAGTTGCACATTATTAAAATGTTTACTGAAGCAACATTTCATATCTGTATTTTCAAGCTGTGAAGAAGGATCCATCTCCTGATTGGGCACCCCGTCCTATTTTAAAATGTGTTGGAATTGAAAGATAATACTGAGAGAAGATTTAGTGAAAAATCTGAAGATGCAGGCTAATGATCTATTGATGCACTGAGAAGACACTCCAGGCTAGAGGAAAGGTATGATCAAATAATAGAAAATGAGCTTTAAGGAATAACCACTCTTCCAAAATTTGTTTTCCCAAAATTATTTTGTTTTTAAGACTTCATTACTTTCTACAGTATATAATTGAAGATTTAGGAGACACATGGACACGATGTGATTGAGATTGCAGTGTATATATATACACTTTCATTTTAAATACTTATCTTTGCATTATCTTTTGCAATCATAAACATGTTTTGGATATGAATAGCACTGATGTTGACATATAATTGCAATTAAAAATTGCTTGGTTTTCTTGAGTATTATTCCCTTCCTTTTTTTTTTTTGTTTTTTGTTTTTGTTTTGCTTACAGGGCAAAATGATTATCATCATCCATGATTAGTATTTGCAATAGAAAATGAAAGCAAAGCTGTAATCGGAAAAGAAAAATTTACACACACACCCCAAAAATAGGAAGGAGTGAAACTATTAGATATGTAGTCAGATCTTGTAGTTTCCTTGTTTCTTGGTGATTTACAGTACTGTTAGTGGTGGGGAATTCCTTTATAAGCAATAGCAGATATTAGTGATTGCATGCATGATGGGAACTGGGAGTTTAAACAATGGGCACCATGCTGTTGAGTACCTGCTTACTTAGCCCTAGCACTACTACTGTGTAGTTTTACTCACAGTTCCCATGCTCTTTTTGTATGTGTGACGTAATCATTAAAGTCTGCTATGTTTTATTTAAGGATGGCATGTTTGTTGGAATCTCATTGTAGCACTCCTTAGTGCAAGTTTACACTAAGCCTCCAACTTCAAAACTATCAGAGATATAACCTTTACATACCTGTGATGGTTTTAATAGCATTGTTTGTCTTTTAGAGTGTGATGTACTTCAGGCCTATATTTTTTAACAAAACATTTATTTGCAGTTTTTGGACAGTTGCCAAAATGTGAGCTGAAGCATGCAATGAAACTGAGAAAAATCCTTGTGGTACAGTATGAGGCACATATTTATTTCATGCATGTTTGACTTTCATACTGAATTGAATGTAAGTACAGTAGGTTTGTGAATCATAGCCCTTGTGATACTGAAGCTTTAGTGGCTGGTACTTCGATGTGTACTGTGTAATAAAACAGACCTGCGAAGTTTTCAAGAAACAATGGCATATGGCTGTGATTTCATTGTAGTTTAAACCAGTTTGATTCTTTTGATACATTGAATAGTCTCTGCAACTGTTTTGTTCTGTGTTGTATATATTTCAGTAACAATTCACACATATAAGGAACTGTTAAGTAAAGTTTATCAGACTCTGCACTCTGCTGGTACTGTGAGATTCTGCTGAGGCTGCTGTGAGGGTTTTACAATTTCAGCTCTTCCATGGAAATGTTTTGCCCCTAACTGAGTGTCCTTCTCTTAGAATTTGAACATTACTGACCATACATGTACAAGAGCTTTAACTAAGTCTTTATATTTTCCTACCAGACTTGTGCCTTTACTCTTTTGAAGAGTTGTTAAGATTACTGAGTGATAAAGCACTGGCACATACACTGCAGGTGGGAGGGTGTAACTTGCCTTGGTCTTCTCAACTTTGATGACTGCACATGTGTAAACTGCATGCTGCAGTCTAAGGTGTATTCCAATTGGCTTTAGACAGAGGATGATTTGAATATTCATGTATATGTAACCGACAGCAGTGTACTTAGTCTGTTAGGCAGATGTGGATCACAGAAAGGACAGATTCAAGGCTAAGAATCAGTTATGAGAGATGTTCATTTCAGGCAGAAATGAAATATCAGAAATTGATTACTAAGAAAGATTTTTCGAAGTCAACAGTCTTCAGTCCAGCTCAACAAAATTCAAGCTGCCACAGAAGTGATGGGTAAATGCTGCTCACTTCTCTGCCTCATATATGATGGATAATGACTGCCCTCCTGCGTAGGTCATTTTGAACAGTGTCTAGAGATTGTAACAAATGTGACATCCTGCTTGCAATTGACTGGAGTGTCCTCATCTTTGGCTACCTCCCCAGAGGGATTGGAGAATTCTATTCCAACTGGCTGGTAGACAGTTACCTGTACATCAAAAACAAAAAGACCATGCAGTACCCCTAATGACAAAAACACAGGTTGACCACAAGTCTCCTGAAAAACTCCCACTATGAACCCATTTAAATTATTCTTTAATTGTCAGTATGGGCCTGGGCCATATTAATTGGTATATTCTTACTTTGGTTGTGTACTATTAAATAGTCCTTTCTGCTGGGTTTTGTTTTAGCCATCAGAGAATATTATACTGTTTGCATTTCATGGTTAAGTGAAATAGCTTTTCATTTTTTTACTTTGTATAAAAGGGAGACATTTTAAAATAAAAGCCCTTGTAAAGTGAACAGTATTACAAGGAAATTTGTGCACTTTAATAGTAATTAAAGTAATTAAACCTATTTAACATTGCAATTTTCGTTTTCGCTTCAGTGGGGAGAACTGGGTGTATTTCAGACAAAACTGTCTGACATGGGAAGGAAAACATGAGATGCACTTAGAACCTCCAGAACTAGTGTAATCCAGTGAATTACAATGTTGATTTTCAAAGCACAATAGTATAGACTGAGTTGAAAGCAAACAAATGACAGCTGTTAGACATTGCTGTGACAGGCTATCACTGACAGCCTCAGAAGTACCAAGGAAAAATATACCAATCATGTTTTCAAAAACAGGGATATAGCTGAAAGCTATTGAAGATGAATTAATCCAATCACCTCGTGAGGCATTTTGTTATTTATTGGTCTGCGCTGAAAACCCTTAATGTCAGTATGAAAGTCCATATATGACTCATACTTTGACAAGTTTAATTGATGGTTTGAAATCTTCGTCCAAAGGTTAATATTTTACATCTAATGGATATCTTTCCAAGCAATAATATGCCTCCCACGGCTGACTATTAATAAAGTTTGCCTTAAATTTATCCATGACAGAGAGTATAAAAGCTGTGTTTGTCATAAAAGCTGTGTTAATCTTGAAGATTTCATTAAAGAAATCTTTAAATTTTGCTTTGGTGAGACATTTATCCAGCAGTTTCTCATTAAACAGTAAAGATGATTTTCTTTCAGCCAGAGAAGTGAAAAACACCAAATCAGTTTTATTTCTGGTTTTTCTAAAAAAGACGAAGGCCTTGGTTTCAAGGTCTAGATAATTGTTAATAAGCCTGCTGTTCTTGAAAATGGAGCTAATTTTTAGGACAATGAAGTACAGCTCATTAGGACAATTAATTGTGCTACTCTATCTCAACCAGTTTTCCCTGCAACATCTAATCAACAGAACTTTGCAGTGTTCAATACTTTCTTAAATTGTGGCATCAAGAAGTGGCAAACTAACATAAAGTTACAGGTTTCTGTTCCTAGTTTTGACTGAAATTAGCTGTTTTCAGTAGGAGGGGAAGTACATAGACCCTTTTCCAAATAGCAATTACAAAGGATTGTGGGATAGAGTTTTGGTACATGTTGTTTTTGGCCACAGTAAAATGCCATTGACAAGAACGTCGCACACGAAAAGTCTGTCCCACAATCCTTTGCAATCGCTATTTGGAAAAGGGTCTATTGGCCAGCTACAGTAATGCAAGTAGATGATGTAGACTTTTATTCACTTCAAGTGTTTTTAAACTTGAATGTAAAATATTTCCCCCGACTTAAAATTTGGGTTATAGGAATCTGTGGAATAAGGATAAACAAATATTGGGCTAGGCTCAAGTGTATTCAAGGATAAACCATTGACAAAACTGTGAAAACATGGCTGCTTGAAATGCCCTCCACATTGGAAGCTTAGTTTACGTTATACATGAATTGGTTGTATTGTATATGGTATCATTAACATTTTGTTTGGAGAATTTGCACTTTGGTTTTATTAAATCTGACAACTCTGAATACAGTAGCTATAAGTCACAATACACAGTATGCAAAAAGGTAATATCGTACTTCACAGTGTGCATAGTTTCTTTATAGTGCTTGTAGACCAGATGTAAGTATGCAGGATGGTGAGGATAGGGCTATTGCTAATCTCCCCTAGCTTCCCTTGCACGACTTCACTCAATTCACAAAGAAACACAAATACTGGAATAAACATACATGGTAATTAATTTAGTGGTATTAAATGGTAGCACACTTTTTGTGATTCACATGAAGAAATCTAAGGGCTGTTTATTCTTCCCTCTTTCATTGACATGCTCCTCTCTGACAAAGGTTGATGTAGTAAGATTTATTGAAACCCTCTAGATTTAGCAAATAAGAAATTTGTGGGAGCCAAGGTATCCAGTTTACAAGAAGTGCAGTTAGAGGTTTATTGTTTCTGCATGTGGAGCTTTGCCTGCATGGCAGAATTGTATTACTCCTGTACCAACTCTGGCTGCACTCCTAATACCAACACGTGTCTTCAGACTTTTGCAGGAATTCCTTGTCACTTTGCATGCAGATTGTAAGCTCTAAAATTCATACACTATCACAGCAAAGCATAATTTCAAATATTCAGTTCAAAAAGCAATTCTGAATACCATTTGTATAATGGCATATTACAGTTTAAACTCCACCTCACAATATGACTGTTACATCAGAATCAGTCAACAGTTGAGAGAAGTTTAAATTATGCTCATGAATACGTTCAAATTTGGCTCATGAATGTAGTAAATTGGATAATCTCTTCCACTGTTTGTAGTTGTTAGAATATCCATGAAAAAGAAGTACAAATTCAACAGCTTCTGTGATGATTTTAGAGCTCTAAATGAGTGCATGAAGTTTTCTGTCTTTGGATGCTAAAAGAATAAAACAGTTTACTAGTTTGTCTCAATAAAAGTGGTGCAATACTCTCAAATTTTTCCATGTTGCAATATAATGTTAACTGGCTAGTATGTATAAGTTGAGCTAATTAGAGGTCAAAAACAATGCACAGAGATGCTAAGAGTAGTTCAGAGATTTTTTTTTTTACTTTATTTATCACACATCAAATTATACAGTATTAAGTTCTTGAAAGGTTAGAAGAAATTGAGTAAGTGATGAAGGTAAATGAGTAAATTAAACTCTGTAGAGATGAAGAGAAAAAAATCACATAACAATTTCTTAAGAGAAACACAACACAAGTAGCCAGCAAACAGGCTTATACATATTTTTACATACAGTACCTGTAATTGTTAGGACAGGGATGCATAATGAAGGTAGATGCTTATTAAAGCCTCTTTCCCACAAATGAAAATATTCCGCCAGTTGGACTGTCCAGGGTATCCTTCTTGTAGTCTTACAATTATTTATAAACAAGTGGTATTAAAGTTGTGGTTGATTTTTGCACTACTTTTCTTTAGAGAAATGTTTCCAAAATGGTTACCTCTCAGGGTGGCCAATGCCATACTTCCAGCTTTTCACTGGAATGTTCAGCTTTGGGGCAATTTGTCCTCTGTCCGGCATTACTTGATGCCTACAGACTTCATTTGACCTCCTTTTTGATTGAGGGTCTGCAAGGTCACAGTGAAAAATTTTACAAATAACAAATTGGAAAAAATTTATCATGGATAAATCCATTCCTATCATGTATGATATTACCATGTATCTGCTGGTGTATTGTAAAATCTAAGTGGTACTCATGCTCATCAACCACAGTCACAGACGATCATATTTTAATCCCGTATATGCAGTCAGCTTGATTTATAGCTAAGGCCTACAGTGTAGCCTTATGGGTACTGTATGTATTGTAATCAACTGTGTACACATTGCTGTGTGTACAGCAGTAACCTGACATGGCTTAAGACAGTCATGTACTCCATTTTGAAAATTAAAAAGGGTTCACCCTTGCTAAGGAAGTCAAGCTTGGCATACACCATAAGTGTTTAAAAGTTTTGTTCTTTTCTTAGAAAAAAAGAGGTGTTGTTTGCACCTCCAAGGTGTTGTTCTCCAAGGTGTTATTCTTTTCTTTAAATGGAACATCCTGTACTGTATTTACAGCATGCATATCTAACACTAACAGCATACACATGTTGGCCTGGAAACATGCGTCTTTGTCTTTAAATGACATACCACTATACCACTGCATGGCAAAACCCTGTATTAAAATTAAGGCTTTAGAACCCATTGTCAGGACAAGGAACAATTAGTTCAGATTGTATAAATAAGAGTAAAACAGAGCAAGCAATGAATTTAAAAGGGGTTTTAAAGGGAGAAGAGAGATAAATACACCAAAAACTAAAAGCTGTATGTAAGAGAGAAGAACAAAAGAAAAGAACACTGAAGTCAAAAAGAAAAACAAAAAGGGAAGGAAGCAGGAAAGAAAGAGATTTATAGAAACAATCCTTAAAACACTTAGAATATTTATGTCTTGACTTCCTTTAATTGGAAAGGAGTTAAATGTATTGTGACTTTTCAGCATAGTAGTGTACATACATCTGTACATAATAGTTTGTATATGCTATAGCACATGCACTAGTGTACAAGATAATAGTATTGTAAAACAGGGAGGCATTAGGAAGGAGATCCAGCCTTCTACAGACTCTTTGAAGCAATGTTTATTTCCGATAGTAATCTTGCTTCTCCTCAAAATTCTTATCTCAGTTCCAAGATCAATGAAGATCAGAGACGCTTTGTCAAAATGACAGTGATAAGAACCACTCCTCACTTTGAAGTCACTGAGTTGTTGCCAGCCTTCATACCAGAATGTGAACTTTCTACATTTCCTCGTTATTCATCACAATAAACCTCACCTCAGTGGAGAATTTCCGCAGAACTTACTTTTTGAATATGTTTCTTACTGATGGGGAAATTTCCCAAAATTGAGAGAAATGTATGTAGGCTTGAACAATGTTTCAAGCAGATGACGCATTGAAATCTTGGCGGCACCAAGGTTCAAAGTACATTATTTAAATGTTTGCTGACAGTCATTTTAGTGAAAATCTTCATTAAAGCTTGGACTTGATAGGAAAAAACCACCCTTCAGAGCATGTCTAAGCAATGGCTTCAGTCTCAGGATTACTGGGATAAGAAAGGAGCACATCATCAATAAAAGGGTTTGGTCAACAAAGGGTTAACAATGGGAACAAAGAAACCTGTCAATCAAATTTTCATGCCTAAAAGGAGTTAAATCATTTTCAAGTATGCATTTTCTGACAGATTTGGTTGTATCTTCTTCTTAACACCCCCCTGTTTACAGTCTAGTAATTCTGCAGCATCATTCCAATTTTTTATTCACTTGCATCTATTTACCAGTGGATGACTTATTCTAGTTCATGTGTCCTAGTTACAATCTGCTGTTGAACTATTGAACTTGGTAACTGGTGTCTTACCATGTGTATGTATGCTAAGCTTGTACTAGGCCTCCTTCATGCAATTTCAGGATGTCCACTTTTAACTGGACTAGCTGGGTGGTTTCATTTGTGAAGCGTAGCAACTGGGGGAAGGTTGTTTGCGAGTAGGGAAAACAAGCCAGTGAGCCACAACTGGAAAAAAGGCCGTGGTCGTCTCGACTTGAACCAATTGGTTGGAAACTGGGACGTTAAACCTCATCTAACTAACTAACTAACTAGCTATGGAATTTACTTCGTCTCGTTGTTAGAGAGTCTGCATTTCGAAGCTGCTTAACTTGGTCAATTTGAAAACAGAATCTGGCCTTTTCTTAAGTTGTTGTAAAATGAAACTGAACATTTTATGGTAGTGTGCTTTATAATTAAGCCAGTGTAATAATAACAAAGCCAGTACTAGTGTAATAATAATAACACACCAAAGCATTAACAGAAGTTCCAAATCCTTCAGATTACAACAAAGTTAGCATTGTGATGCATTTAACTATAGTGGCATAAAGTAAGTTACACAGTCTGTATATCCATAACTACATTAATACAGTACCATTTGAATACACGATTCAAGATATCTGTCTACTTTTACCTTTAAAAATAGAAATATTCTAATGCATGGGTTTTTCATTCATATTTTTTGGCTGTTTAGTAAGCATGCTTTTTTTTAGGAATTTACAGTTTAAGAAAAAGAAGGAAAAAACAAAAAACAGCATGGGGTACCCCCCATCACAAAAAGTATGGAATTCCTCGGCATTGGTTTCATACTCTTATGGTAACACATTGATTCACAATAAGAAATTTGCACACAATATCAAGATTACACAGTAGTCGTACAACTCACATTAAATGAAAAACATGTAGTAGAAAAGGATCTGTTTGATTGGAGTATTTTATACACATACATCTAGTTATGCTGCTTTCTCACTAGTTCAAGGTGTGAGTAACCTGTAGCACATTACATAGGTTTTCAAATGGCAGTCGATGCCATGCTCTAAAATGATCCATCGAAGGAAACAAGCTGTTGAATGAAATCTTGGCTACTACAGTGAATAGCCAAAACTCAAGTAGAATTGGTCCGCAGCTTGAAACACATGAAAACCGTATATTTCTTTTTCATTTAATATTCAATGAGTGCAATTATATAGATATTCATATAAATAAAGGTGCTGTACTTAAAATCCTGTATGTATAGGACTACAACAGTATTGAAACAGCATCTCAATGGCATGTTTATACCTCACAGGTCCCCACTTTACTGTTACTGTAGATGGAGAGAGCCGTTTACGATGCTGTTAAAAATCATCCAACCGTCTTTTATAAATTCAATGCTTTTCCGTGCATCCATGGTTAAATGGTTGCAAGGTATGCTGGATGGCCCTTGCTGGCTGTGCTAAGGTACAGTACTGTACCTCAAAAGCATATCAACCGTGACTAGTGTATTACATGCTCAAAGTAAATTGACTCAATTTTTCTCATAATTCAAAAAAGGTACAGGTTCTAAAATGTTTTTTTTATATTCTGTGTAAACAATTTTTACTATTGTTATTAGATTGGTTATTACCATGGACTTCTTATGTATATGGACAGAGCATATTGCACTAACGTCCTATGCGTAAATTGTCGCCACTGCACGTACACGAGTAGGCTTACCAATATGGCTGCCTGCTAAAGCCTTGTGTGAAAAAGTTTGGACTTGCTCAAGTGGCTCAGCATTGACAGAATGCGTGAGAAACTTGTAATATTTTCGAAAGAATGCGAGCTCAGGTCAAATTCAACAAATAGAATGAAGGACTGTGATATTGTTCTTTCATTCATACTGATATTTTGTCTGAAATGTTTCAGATTCATCGTCAAACTGGGCAAATGGTAGTAGCCCGGCGGCCATCTTGGTAAGCCTAAATTTGTTTGAACGGTGGCAACCGTATTGGTTACATGATCCTCTGTCCATTTATGAGAAGTCCGTGGTTATTACCTATTTGTTGCTGTTCTTGAATAGTTTGAGTTAGTTGACACTTCTATATTCCTATCTGCAATCTAGATACAAAGGTACACTAAGGAACAGAGAAGGAAGTTTATTTTTTTACACACTGCTTTTCATTCTTTCACCCCAGATTTGTGCTTTGATATTAACACAAAGCACTGTTTAAAATAAAAGAAATCATCAAAGCATGTTTCCCCTTAGAAATTGAAACTAATATTGTAAGAAATATATCAAAACATGCAATCTTGTGTAGTTTAAACTATTTTTTCAAAAGGTTAAGTAAAAAGAAAATGAAAGCTACATGTAAAATGAAAAGATTGAGTAGAAAGTTGTCATCAGAAAGAAGTACCAGAACACTTGGACAACATTTCCTGAAAGAAAAGAGTGGGAAAACGAAGTATTACTTGAGGAAATGGGTGTAAACTGAAAGTAATTAAGTTGTACTAGAATGAACCTAAACCTTAAAAATTTGAAAAGTTCCCCCTATGACATACTTGCATAAAAAGCTTTTATGATCACTTTGTTTTTAAGTGTCCATAGCAGGTAACATGGATGAGTAAGGGGGAGGGGGCAGGGGGCTGTGATTGTGGGTGTAAAGCAAGCAACCAACCTTTTCTCATTCAGATATCTTTTGTTTTTTATGCCTTATAAATTTGAAAATTGCATCTGCTTCCTTTACCTTGTGGAAATGATCCTCCACCTTCGAAAGCAGTCTGAGTTAATTGTAGGCTGTAGGAGCCATGTTGGGAATGTTAGATCATTTTCAGAATGCAACATATCACTTGTTTGGGATCTTAGTTATCCTTAGACACAAGCACAAATTTGTTCCCAATAACAACTGAGTTTTTAAGAAGCACCTGGTTATGATTATTGCCAGGGGAATCAGGCTCACAAATGGCAGCACTGGTATACAATAGCACCCAGAAGTGGTATATTTTCACCCTTGATCTCTAGGCAGATACTGTAATTAGGAGTAAGTTGATTTTAGTCAAAGAAAGTTTGGTATACTCTTGTCGTATTTTGGTTACCCAATCTGAAAAATTTTCTGATAGCTATGCTTTTCGAGGAAAGCCCTGCAGCAGAAATCTGAAATTGCTCCCAAATGGAGTTATGATCCTAAAGGAACAAAACTTTGTAACAAGATGGTATCATACAGTCTTTCAAAGCAACCTTGTATAGTGCATGATCTTTTTTTATCAACTTTAAGAAAGAGCTCACATAGCTACAGAATGACAAACTTAGGTAACAAAGTACTTTAGTTGAAGTCTTAAGAATCAATTGATTGTGGAAAGGTCATGTGGGGTCCATATAATAGCACAGCAGGAGTAACCTGATCACTCCCAAGTCTGTGCTGACACAGGAATGCCAGGTTAATGTCCCCAATCCAACATACATGAGTCTGTTCGAATGAAGTCATGGAACAGTTGCTGTTTGTTGGTCTGTATTGATTTCAGTGCTGCTATCAAAAGAGCTAGCAGTCTTAGAATTGGAAGTAGTTAACTGACTCACTGAAACTAAAGCTAATAATATCTCAGACCTTCTTTAGTGCAGTAGGCACATAGTATCAGCAGTGCTCAGTTTTCTGGGGACTTCCTCGAATAATACTGTACAAGACTGACACCAGTTAAAAGACACATTTCAGCTATACTGTTGGACATTGCTAAGTATATAGTTCTTTTTAAAAATTGTAATAATTTTCAAGATTTATTTTAATGAAGAATCAAAGTGAGCTCAAAACATGTAATTTTCTTTTCACTCACCAGAGTTGCATGTTGGATCCTCATTCTCCCATTCATCCTGATCCATACATGTGTTGGTTTCGGAGCCCTCAAGTTTAAATCCTTCAGCACATGAATATTGAATAGTTTGATCCCCTTTGTAAGTTTCGTTACCTTTATCAGTCCAGTCAAGATTGTCATCCATACTGCTTGGAGCAGAACAGTTGAAAGCTGTCATCAAGCAAGGATTCAAACAATGGCAAAATAATTTTATATTGCAAAAAAAGTACAATTGTGCAAAATCTGGCATTTCATAGCAGAAAAATACACTTTAGTTACAGTAAACATACCTATTGGCTGAATTGTATTTGTTGGGTAGAGTGAAAGCAGAATTTGTGAACTGTACTGAGCATTTGTGAATTGGATTAAATAGGAAGACTGAAACACTCCTATTGTTTGTACAGCTGCAGCAAATAGTATACAAATAATGAATGTTTATGAGTGCGATAGTATGAATTATATTTCATGAGTTGAAAGATTGAACGTTCTATTCAACGAGGCGAAGCCGAGTTGAATAGAATGTTAAATCTTTCAACGAATGAAATATAATTCATACTATCGCACGAATGAAAAACATTCATTATTTGTTTTATATAACACCTTATAACTATCTACCTTGATCTAGTCGTTGGTTAAAGTTGTGTTTTGAAGTCACGATGGTTCGTGTTTGTCCGTGTAGCGCAGCTCCATGGTTTGTCGTTTGCTCGATACGCGTTTACGTGCCTATTACGTACGATATGCAATGTACGGTCCCCAATTTGAGTCGCGGCATAGCTTGTACGTACTGCAATGATCGGTGACGTCATTGCCGTTGGTTAGTATATACTAACCAACGACCGTGGGTTAGTATATACTAACCAACGGTCGAGCACCTCAATCTTGATGATAGTGCCGAATCACCAATGGCATGTGACCACCAGTCCTCCAATCAAATGTAGAGAAATTAATAAGGTGTTATATAATAATGATTATTGCATTTCAGTTGAACAATACACACAATGAATAGCAAAGGCACCTTGTAAAAACTATGGTTAAAGGCAGACTATGTCATACTCATTGTGCATGTGCTACACACATTGGAGACTACACACATGCCTGCCACTGCCCTCCTCCTCCCCTCATCCTCCCCTTCCCCCTGAAGAAGACCAGTCTCTTTAAAACCCAGCCAGGTATTAGGGAGCTTGGTCAGTTTGAACAATAGGACAATCAAATTTTTGGAGGTGGCCATCCTTAGGACAACCATTTTTGTCATTTGAATATTGATCATTATTTGAGCGCACTCAAACCTAAGTTCATTAGGCCAGTCTTTAACTGGGGGTATTCAGTGTAGTCAATCTATTCATGTAGCATGTGCTACATTTATGTATGTGTATAGTTACAGTTGTCAAGTTGTGGGAGAACCAAATAAGTGAAGGAAAATGAATGAGAAATGAAAATGTTCCATGTTTATGCTTGATTATTTGGTGAGTTCTCTGTACATCCTTTTGGAATATGCTTCATTTTTTGGAAAAGAACTGCATATGATTAGAGCCAGCACAACCAAAACGTAATGTTTTTTTTTTCTCTTTTAGAAGATGCACTATGTCAGATGTACACTACAGTCTAACTGTAATGGTAGAGCAATGTAGTTCTCACCTAAGGGATTTTTAACTGCAGTTACAAGAAATTGTGCCAATATTGTGTTATATTTGTGAAAGGGATCCAGTATTTCCTCTGTCTTGGGTACACATCATACATACTCCAGCGGTATACCAATTGAAAACAGTTGAAAACCTCAGAATTAGGCTGATCTCTATGCCCCAACCTGTAATGGGCTTCAGGATACATACTTCATGTGCAAACTTCACTTCAGATGCTTTCACATGCATTCTCTTCCCATAAAATTACAAATTATAAGACTCATCAGGAAAATGTGCTAGTCAGCACTGATGCAGTACCCTTACAAAAAACATGTATCAATTGGTTTCAAATCCTCAGGTTTTTACATGTGTCTGCCATGGGTTATTGCTGGTATTTTGTATGGAAACCTGTGTTTTCCCTTGACACTGACATAGGTTGGCTAGTAACCGCACTTTGCCACAGGGTTTCACAGATTTGACATGCAAAAAGCATGGCAGTTAAACCAAATTGAATATTAACAAAGAATTCTGAGACAAAACCTGTGGCTTGAAATTTAAGGCAGGAAAAGATGTGTCAACCTGTGTCCAACCTGTGTCCAGAGGGTTCAAAATACACAGGTTTGCCACCCAAAAACACTGTGATTTCTTTTGTTTTTTCACAAATGATCCTGTGTGTTTAGGGGCCATCAGGTTGACACATGGTTTTTTGTGAGGCTATGAAGGTCAGTTAATAATGAAAGTTGATGACAGTGGATGAAAAGAGATTTTGCACTGCATTTAGATGGTTTTATCAATGAATTCTATAGTAATGTTGTGGTTCATTAATTTTCAGGTGTTTTTTACTCTTTTTATCAAGTTATGGTGGTCTTTTAGGAAATACACTTGTGGATAATTCCTATGTATCAGTTCACTGTGCTAGTGATATCTGTATATTCTTTTGCAGTAAAGTAGTATGTGCTAAATTATGCAAAAGAAGGCATTCATCTCCTTTACACAATTTAAAGCAATTAATTTTATCACTAGATCATCAAAGTCTCCATCAAAATTAACCTTACTTAAGTACTGCATTGTTTTCCACCATATGATACTTGAATCTCCTATCCCCCTTAAAGTACCTCGTGTTTGGTCTAGTGGCAGAGCATCCACCTCTCACAGGGGAGGCCCGGGTTCAATTCCCAGGTCGAGTCACACCAAAGACTTTAAAAATGGAACCTACTGCCGTTGTGTGTGATGCTCCGCATTAGCAATGGAGTAAGGGAAAACAAGCCAGTGAGCCACAACTGGAAAAAAGGCCGTGGCCGGCTCGACTTGAACCTACAGTATTGGTTGGAAACTGGGCCATTAAACCTCATCTAACCTAACCTATCCCCCTTAAAAAGACAAAATCTGCTGAACACTATTGCTGTCATTTTGACCTACATCTCCCCTGCAGGCTAAAATTCTCCAAGTTAAGCCACTGGGAAACAGTGGTGTAACTAGCCATGACTTAGTACCAGTACCCTTCTAAACTTACCTGACTTGAGTAATTGCAAAGAATTTTCCCCCTTGAAATCATTATTTCAGTGACTTAATTGACTCTAGTCTCTGAATTAGCCAAAAAGGCTAGTTACAGGAAGTAATGCATGGGTTATCTACTTATGTTTTCTAGACATGACATACTTGCATCATTACAAGTTTATCGTACGTCTTCCACAAATCACCATTTTAGATTTTTTTGCACATTTACCTCGCTGCTTTTGTAAATGGTATACCATTAGATAAAGTTAAAGGTTGTGTGACATGAAAATAACATAGTTGGATATTCCATGTAAAAAGCATTAAATTTCCAGGAAATAGCCGCAATTTCCATTAAAAGCCATCAAATATTGACCAATTTACAGGGAAATTTCTATTTCACACTTGTATCACGAATAAACATGAGCTTATAAAATAGGCACATGTGACATCAAAAGAGGGACATACCATATATGGCACATGTTAGCCTTTGTTTTTTTCAACCTTAATTTCAAGGAAACTGGTAACATTGTTATTCCCTGAGGGGTTTATTATAAAAGTTCAGTTGTTTTCCTTGAAAAATATTGATATCACTTTCCAAACTGTAATCTATATGATCAGTAATTAAGAGATAATTTATATAGGGTTAACAAAAGAAATCATAACACTGTGCAACACTCCACATCATTATTTTTGCATAGGCAATTAGTTTCTTTAGAAACCATCAAACTTTGAAAATGTATATGTTGAGAATGGTAAAAGATATTGAAAGAATTCCAACAGATCGCTGATTGGAGGACTTAATTCTTTAACTGACAAGTGAAACAGCTCTTTTGGTGGCATGTTACACGACCTTTAAAGGGGAGATACTCAATTAGGGTCTGTCACTACATGAATTAATCTAACACTCTGCAGGGAGAATCTGCTTTGGATTTAATATATTCAGGGGAACCCTGCCACTAGGGAACGTGTTAACATTTGGTCTTTTCACTTTCCCCCCGATGTCAGGGTGCAAAACATGAGGAAACTCACTTCGCAACCCCAACTTGGAGGGCCAATCAGAATGCTCATCTTATATGAATGTCCATATAGTTGTGAATTTGAGGCTGGAAAACAAGCTTCTCTTGTACCAAAACAATGTATCTTTTTTGTTGATCCAATTCTTACTGCGAAGACAAGCACATGAAAGGAAGGAAGCATTTACTCCATACCATTGTTACGGTGAAACTTGATGTCACTGTTCACTACTACTCATGCCTTGTATGATGTCAGTGTTATTGAATGAATGCTTCTAGTGATCAATAGTGATAGCACCTCCAATAAATATGCATACTTAGACTTCAAGCTCCACCTTCATTGGAAGTGAAAATCGGTACAAAATGTGCCCTAAAATCAAGGTACAGTATGAGTGAAAAGACCAAATGTAGACACTTTACCTTGCAGCAGGGTTACTCTGACTAGGTTAAATATTGCTGGTAAAAAGACATTTGGCTTGAAATTATTCTATTTTCACAAGTTACAAAACCATACCTATACATTCAGGATTTCGTGTTGAGTTCAGACTTCCCATATTAGTGCATTGTGCAGACTTTGGTGAATCAGGAGTGAGTTTGTACCCCGTGCTGCATGAGAAGGTGATTTCGTCTCCTTCTTCATATCTCATCAGGTCTGGATCCAGTTCCAAATTTTGAACATCGGTTGGTGGTGAACAATACACTGGGAAAGACAAATATGTCAAGGTGCTTAATCAATGTCAAAATAAAATGAAATTTATTAGATGCCACTTGTCAGTTTCCCTAGTGATACTCTTGTGAACCATTCAAATAGGTTTTCAACTTCTCTTTGACCCATTCAAATTACCAAAAGTATCCATTACCCTATTTACAATGCCTAAAACTTTCAGATATCTTCATTGATCAAGTTTTAAAGCAAATCATTTTTTCCACATCTTTCCATGACATTGGCATCTTCACCCAGTGGTGGCATAACTAGAGAGGGGTGGGGGCAAAAGGGTGATTGCCACCCCAAAGTCTCTGTCTGAAGTTTTTGGGGCCTTCAGATTTCTTGCAACCATAGCCGTCTAATGGTCACGGCACTCTCAGTAGTCCGTGTCTGCACAATTCAGAACATAGCCGCATAATGCTATTAAAAGAACTAAATAAAATTTTTGGCACGCTTCACACGCATCCAGTTTACAAACAGTAGTTGTTTCATTATTACTGATTTCTGTAAGACAACTTGAATGGGATTATTGTTTTCAAAACCATTGAACCTCTTCCTCTATCCACTCGCCCTACCTACGAACAGCCCTGCATCAACTTGGCCAGCAGTGAGTAAGAGTTTAAAAATGTGATAAATATAAACTAAGTAACATGTGTCATTGAAAATGGCAATTGCAGACAATTTAAAACTTCATTATACTCCAGTTTTCAGCAGGAACAATTGCAATGAAAATTTTAAGTCATCACATAACTTGCAATGATCATCAGCCAAAATTTTATTAGCGTTTAAAATTACACACTGGGATGCTCGACTTTTCATGAAAGGGTTTAGAATAACAGCAAAAACCAGTTGATTTACGAGAAATTCTCGGGAGGACCCCTAGGCACCCTCTTCTGCATGGCTTCTCTCACTTTCAGACGTTGAAAGGCTTCTCCAGGCACCCCTTAGGAGAATGCAACCTTCCTTGAAAGTCATTTGTCAATGGCATCTTTCCATATATCTAGCCTATGTATGGATTAACAATAAAATTTCATTGATTGTATACCTGACCTTCAAACAGTAATAAAAAACTTGTTTTGAAAGTGTCATATTACCCCGAAGTATTGAAAAAGGAGCACCATTTTGCATCCAACCACAATTTTCCACAGAGAGGGACAGTGGCATAACTTTGGTTTAGGGTGGCCAGTGGCAAAAGTGGATTAAGATGCCCCTTGCCAAGGGTGTGCAATAGAACACAGGCACAAATCCATGGCTTCACCAAAGGAGAGGCACACTTTGTGATGGCAAGTTCGGTGTAAATTGTAAATAACAGGGCTGGTAAAGGGCCTCCCTGGGGGACGCCAACACTGATATCAGATTTGTGGGATATGCCTTCTTTCAATTTAACAAGTCTTGACCAACTTTTCATAAATCAGCCAGCCTGTGTATAATCCAGGGATTTTTGACAAAAGTTCTTAAAGGCAATAGCTAGGCAGTCGCTCCAAAATTTTCTTTGAAAAATCAGCAAACTCTTGTAAATCTCCTCTTATTGCATTACAAGCAACTCTGAAGACATTTTGAACATCACTATTACAAACAATTGGTAAAACAAGAGAAATTCTTGAATTTCACAATTCACTGACAAAAACATTGTCACATGATCAAAATAGGCCAATCATGAACTAGATAACCGGGCATACGTACTCTGATTGGGGTGACTGCATTTTATCTCTAAATCATGGATTAGCAGATTAGGTAGAGCAGTATTGAAAGCACTGGAAAAATCAAGAAATAAAACTTTGGATATGCTTGTGATTTCGTTATTCAGACTGAGAAGAATATCGTGTGTTAAAGTAAGAACGGCATCCGTACAGGAAACCCCCTTTCTGTAAGCGAACTGACATTGATCATCGTGCAATCAATGGCATTTGTTAAAACAAGGTAGTAAAATTTTCTGCATAGAGTTAAAACTTGTACTGGCAAGATCTGTGGGTCTAAAGTCATGAACTGATGTAGGTATATTAATCTTAGGTATCGGTGAGGTTACGGCATTCTTCCAGAAACTGGGTATGTGACATCGCTTTAAACTTTCATTAAAAATGTGTGTAAAAACACCAGCTAGTTCGCTAGAGCAAAACTTGAAAACCCACAAAGGAATTTGGTCGCGGCCCGATGAGACACCTTTTTAACTGTCTTAAATTGTCTTTCAACTTCATCATCTTTCACAACTGGGGGCTCAGCCATTTTAACAGGTAAACGTAAAATAACATCTTTTATAGCTGCGGAGTTAAAACGTCCAAAATGATTGCTAAGTTTCTCACCGAATTCTTCAGAAATGACACCTGTTTCTTTCTTTTCGGGTTCTCGGATTGTTTTAATGAAATCCCATAGGTTGTTAGAGTTAGAGCTAATTTCACTGAAGAGTTTACTTCTGTTTCCGTGAACAAGTTTGTTGATTTCCCTCTGTATTCGGTTCCGTTTAGCTTTATCACTTAACTCAATTGCCAGTTTCTTCTCCTTCACTAAAGCTTTTATTCTCTTATCTATTGGAAGCCGCGTCATCATTTCAGATACAGATCATTTTAATTTCTTAGGTACGCACAAGTCACTGACGAATTTAATATATGCTGATGTTACTTCAGTCAGTTCATAAAGGCTGTCTGAGCTATATATGAGCTGTCTGAGCATAATATGAGTTCCAAATGTATCCCAAAGATAGCAACATTTTGCATCTAAGCAACCTTAAATTAACAAAAATTTGTCAAATGGGAGGGGGACCCTACACCCCCTCCCCCAGGTGGGCACCTTTATAAAGTGACGAAGGAAGGATACCCCACTGCTGTATACATTCGCAGGGACCAAAAAAGTACAATTACGCAGACTTTGGAGGTTTGACTAAGGTGGCATTACGACGTCATCTGTGGTGCCCCCCAATCACCAAATCCTGGCTGCGCCACTGGCCATACCCACTCCCCCCCACCCCCGCCTGGCGTCACCCTTGTGCCCACTTTAAACCTACTACGTGGTTTTCTCTCAAAAGTTCTCTAGGGGCAAGAATGATTTTAAGTTTGAGTAATCGAAAACTGATGTTTCCTGTGGTTGGTTTATAGCGGGGGTGGGGAACCTCCGGCCTGCGAGGCAATTCATAAATGTAAAGTCAGAATCACTTGAAAGGTAACTGTTAAGAATCTTTTAGCCCACCATGCCTATCGTTTTTCCTGCCTTTACCACTTTCCGCATATTTCACATAAAACTGCTGCGAAACACGACCAGTTTTTTTTACTAAAAACCTTAGTATCCACAATGTAACATCCCCATCGTTTGGTTAGACACAAACCAGGTGCAGAATCCTTGTACATTTAGTGGTATCGGAAGTTTTGCGTGGAAGACTTCATAGCAATGGACAGAAGTGCACTAACAGGTGTATAGGCCATACGGTGCTAAACTCGGTGGGCACTGTATTTATCCCGGTAGATTGGGTAGGGGGGGGGGGGTAAGGACTGTTTCTCCGAAAAGTGAATTAAACGTTAAAGAGTGGAATAAATTTGGTTTCAATGCAAGAGACGCGTTTTCCGCGGCGCACTTGTCGAGCACTTTTCGTATGTGCTCAATCATTATTACTAGTAAACGGTCAAATAGTCATATTGTGATACTTCTGGTCTGCCATGCTCAGCCTTTGGGATTCAATGTCATTTAAAGATAGTGGATGAACATTCTATTGCCTAAAAATTTGTGTAAACTCCAGAACCCCTGCTTAGGGACTTTAGCCCACCAGGGCATGTTTAGGGCCCCTTGGCCTGCGCCCCGTGGGAAACTTGTAGCGCCCTCACTCTGCGACCCTCGAGCGGCTTATGACTATCAAAACGGTCCGCCAGGAGAAAAAGGTTTCCCACCACCTGGTTAAAAGAGTAATTGTGTGGACTAAATAACCATGTGAAAGCAGGAGCACGTTGGTAAATCTAGTGAACAATTCAGTCGATAAGAGTAGGCCGTTTGTTCCTTTACAATTGCATTCCAGTAACAAAATAAGAGTTTCATAATGTACGATGTAAGGGACACACTCCTTTTTATTGATGTAAACCGCATCTTAAAAGCATGTCCCATTTGAAAGTTATGAATTTCCAAACAAATATTCATATCAGGTCCGCGCGTAGTATGATGGAAAAACTTTGATGTCCTCGTGGAGTCACAATACTAGAGTTTGTAAATCCGAGGGCCACCTATTTCCCCCTCCCCATCCTCGAAAAACGCAATAAGCATCATACGAGAACAAAGAGCCACGTAGGCGTAGGAAGCTGTTTTTTACCGGGGGTGGCTGAACGTTGTTTTGGATTACCGCTGTGGAGGAGGGGTGTGAATATTTTAGAGCCTTTAGATGCAAATTGGTGCAAAATTTTAACGGAATTTATTGCAAAATTTTGATATTTTTTACAGAGTTAACAAATAACCCAGCTGAACCCAGTTGAACTGGATATTTCAACTGGACTGTTGTGGAAATTTGGCATGCCCAGTTGAGAAGTTCAGTTCAACTGGACTTACTCAACTGGACTGTTCTGGAAATTAGACATGTCCAGTTGGCAAGTCAACGGTATTTGCACTACGTCTCCTGAATTAATGAACACCCCTGAAAGTTTAGACCACATTGATTTGTGTGGCCTGAAGAAGAATTTTCATGTGTAATGAGGTACTTCAAAATGCATTTAAAGAAAGCCCAACACTTTTTTTAAGTCCCCTCGAATCTCTGGCGGAGAGCCAAGGGGCGAAACCAAACGTTACTCCCGCAGTTCTGCTCCCCAGCGGAGCAACGTCCCCGAAAGGACAACAAACGTAACTGACCATCCTCTCGACCCTCAGAAGAGCTTTTTCTTAAGCCCCCTAGACTGTCTGGCGAAGAGCCAACGGCCAAGGGGCGAAAGCAAACGTTTACTCCCGAAGGAGTTCTGCAGACGAGCCAAACACGTCCAGGGTACGTTATTGCATGGCATCTATATGTAGTACACAAATGTGTCAAGACATGCATATGCTCATTTGGCCTTGAGATTTAAAAATAGTTAACAAAACAGTTCAATAAAGGGCTAATCATGTTATAAACTGTTTGAGTGTGTTAATTGCACTTTTTGGGAATAGATTTTTGAAAAGAAACCGTGGCAAAAGAAATTCTACAAAAGTTCTGATCTAATATAATGCATTCCAGCTTGATTATGCAAATTAGGTATAAAACCAGTTGCATTCAACGGGACATTTCAGAATGGGTTCAACTGGAATAAGGGGGCCTGTTTGACTGGACTTAGTAATTGTGATCAGATCAACTGGACTTAACTGGACCGTCTGGACCAGTTCAATAGGGCTTTATTGTGATTAGTTCAACTAGACTTTCCTGGACCAGTTCGATTCGACTTTATTTGATCAGTTCAACTGGCCTTTACTGCATCAGTTCAATTGGACTTTAAATGTTGTGATCAGATCAAATGGACTTTACTGATCAGTTCAATTAGACTTTATTTTGATTAGTTCAACTGGACTTCACTGCATCAGTTCAAAGAACTTTAATAATAACTGAACCTATTCTCTACTAACAGTAACTACCTAATTACAGTTAAACCAATATTAAGTTGAAATTTTTAGAAAACTGAACATCAGTTCAGTTCAGCAAATTCAATTGGTTAAAACAGATTCCATTTAAATGGTTCGCCCCTTTCTTTAGAGATAGTTCATTGGAACTGTTACTACAGGAACAAGCCCAATTGGGTCCACTTCAAGTCCGGTACAGTCCCCTTAGCAATCTCGCCATACAATCGTGATAATAGAAAGAGTTGTATTAAATCAAATGGTTCTAGTCCAGTTCATTTTAAGTCCCTTTGAGTCCCATTAGGTCCAGTTCAAATATCGGCAAGTCCAATTAACGTTCTGTTAAAATTTGAAATGGACTGAACTGGAATTTTCAGCTGAGAAGGGGTTTTTGCTTTTCAATTGGGGGGGGGGGGGCGGAAGCATACTGCCGTACCACCACTTTTTGACTGGGCGATTTAGCCCACCCAGCTCCCCTCCTCTGAAGAGTCTAATAAAACTAAGGATGGGGGAAATCATTTCAGGGCCGTAACCTGTCAGGGGGTTGGGGGCAAGGGGGCAGTTGATTTTCAAACCCTAAATGAAACATAGCCTACTTGAAAAAAATAGTGAAAATGATAAAAATTCCATTATCCTGATTATGTTTTTAAGGCCCTCAGAACGTGGGAAGTCGCAAAAAAGGTTCCCTCAAGTTCCTAAAATTTTCCAGGATGAGGTCCCTGCAGACGTCGGGCTCTTATGCGGGTAATTCACACAGACGAATGAACCTCCATCCTCATGCATGAATATTGATTTTAAGTGTTGTTTCTCACTGGGTGTAAGAGCATGCTTATATAAAATGATTACACCTCTATGTTCCGAAACCCGTACCCGTAACACTCTCACCCTAACCTAACCCTGACCTTCATTTAGACTTCGGAATATAGAGACATCGGAATCGAGATCAGTCCCCATACAAAATAGGGTATGGTTGCTTGCTAATTCAATCAGGTTGTACAGCACTTTGTGTCCTCTTTTCTAGTACAAAGTGATTTTACTGAATACGTTTTTCAAATTTAACTTTTCTTCTTGAATTCCTATAGTTTCTAAAGCATGAAGTCTCGACGACAGTTAGTTGCACCTTTGCAGGTCTAGAAAGTATTATTTCCGCCAATCTGGGAGGCACTTTTAACAAAAATAGACCTATACGCTACCACCAACAGATGGTGGCCTTCCAAGTAGCTCACTAAGAGGGGAAAGATCCTCACCAAGTCTTTAGCTGTGGCATTGCATCATGCCAAGTCACAGCCAACAAACCCACCCAAATAGAAAAAACACAATATAATGAAATTTCTAAACATGTAGTAGTTCAAAGCTTTGTTAAACTCAAGGAAGAGCCCAAACTTACACGGAAGGGACCTTACATAAATGTCACGGCCTCCATTTTGCACCTCTCCTATTAGCCCTCCCCCTGTGGTGGAACTGGATGACAAAGAAAGGATCCGCTTAGGTGCCAACTATCCTAGATACGCCACTGGGCGCTGTCATGAACTGCCCCTAGGGATTTCGCCCAGGTTGCAGTCCTGGGAGTGCAATTTGAATAAGCAGTATTTTCGTGGAATAAAAACGTTTGATTGGTGTCTTGTACCCTTTTACTATTCCTCCTTGTCATCTCAATGGACCAAAAATGTCACCCTAAAGGTGCCGCCGGTGGACTATCCCTCTCACTTGCACCACCTATCTAAGCTTCTACCTGCTACATCTTACGGGCAGAATGAATGATTATCTTCTGAATTCCTTTTTAACATGTTGACCTGCGAAACCTAAGTGAAGAATGTAGCACACTTAAACAGTTTCTAAAACAGAAGAAGGAGCTCAATGCCTTCATTGGTGACAAGTTTCAAGAAAAAAATAGGCCGAAAGTCTTTTTCAGAATACGCTGTCTTCCAACAAGGATATCTTGAGTTATGAACAAGATAACGGTGTCGGGTTTGAAACGCATGTGATCAGAAACAATTCTTAATTGGGGAGGTCTAATACTTAAATTGTCACTGGAATATTCCATGAGTGTTTTGAAAGGTGAGATAATGGTATGTATGTTTTTGTTTTAACAAAAAACCATTTGTGCGCTCGTTTACCAGAACTTTAACAAGATGTGCTTGTCGGCAACATTCATGTTAGCCCTAACGGTTTTGTATGCTAGCTAATGTCTCTTCAGTGTTAAAATAATTTAGATTCGTAAAAACTGAAACTGAAAGAGTAAAGGTCTGTTCCGCCTTGAACAATCACATATCAATAGTTTTGGCGTTTTGATGATAGCATTTTATGCATTATTTGACAGCAGTGCACGTGTAGTGCGTGTTCGAAGGAGACTTTTGACAACTATAGTCAATCTCTTTGTAACTTCAACGTATGACTCAATGTGAATTCTTATATTAACACTTGAAACTTGATGATACTGCCGTAGATCCTGTGCCCACACCCCCCCCCCATCCCCCCATTTTGCGCATCTCATGTGGACATACCCATTGGTGTCGCATAGTTACCTGGTTTCTACTCTCTGTGTCTACAGGAGGATGTTTGCTCCCATTTGTCCATAATTATCTCTTTTAGTGCTAGCCATCCCATATAAGCTGAGAATTTAAATCCATGACATAGACTAGTATATTTACGATAATAATTTGCAATGTTTCATCTCTGGAATAATCGTAAGCCTCTATACTGTACCGGTACAATTTGTCGGGCCTTTTTCCCAAGTACCGTCGTTGCATGTATTATCGGATGGACCCTCTAGAGTCCCAGGTTCACTACAGGAGAGGGCAACTGATGTGCTGTTGTTGTAACAGCTGTCTTCTGCAGGCTGCCTTGTTAATAATTCAGATGAGCCCAAACCGGTGGAATTGCATCCTGTTGAAAAGAAAAGAATTTAATGAAGTTGGACAGGATAACGCTTATGAGTTTGAGTTTTAGTTTGAGTATATTTCCACAATATAAATATGAAGTCCAATACAACCATTTTAGCAAGAAGGAGGAGGACTGAAGAAGCAAAGCTTTTACGCTCAGTCCCCTTTTACAAAGGTAAACTAAAAATGATAGTCAAACAAAATAACGAATAAACAAACACAACAGCAAAGAACACTGAAAGGTAAAGAGAAAAGTTGCAGCCCCTAGATACAATAATCCTTAAGTAATTAACATTTCAAATTAGATTTGAAGGAAAGTACAGTGTTGGCATATTTTATGGTACTGTCTAAATAATTCCATATCCTTAACACCAGTGTTAAAAAAAAGTCATCGAGAAATTTCTTTGTAGTAAAATTTGTACGGATATTACTAGAAAAACGTATTGATGTTGTGAATGTCACAGTTATACTTAAAATAATCACCAAAACTGGGTGGCAAAAGTTTATTCACATATCTATACATGAAAATAGCCACTTGAAACTTGCGCATGTCAAAAATAGAAAGAATTTTTAAATTTGAGAAATGGCTTTTACTATACGAGCAAGATAACCAGAGTTCGTAATCAGTCGAACAGCCTTCTTTTGGAGTATGTGCAGACGGTTTAGATGAGACGGAAAGGCGTTTCCCCAGATGATATTACAATAGGATAATTTGGAGTGAATAAGTGAATCATATAATGTTTTGAGAGTATGGGATGGCACAAAATAACGTATTTTGCAAAGAATACCAACATGGACGGCTCTAAGAAATTTTGTTTGGGGGGCATTAAGTCCGTAGGCCTATTCAAGGACGTTCGGACGACCCCCCCCCCCTCGGCAATATCAATGGTACGCTCCGGATAGTGCAAGAGTACGGTTATTATTTTGTGTTACAGTGATGCCCCATATAGTTTTCAAATTCTCTTCAAAAACCATTTCATTAATTCAGTCATGAACTGACTATCTTTAAAAGTAAATACAACCATATGAGCCAATCGCTACTCCATGAAGGCCAGTAAAAGGCCAGGAGAGTGGGTATAGCGGCTTGATCTATTTCTATAAAATGAGCTCCACCTTGAAATGTTTTTTCTTTCATTGTGCCACAATATGTTTCAGCTTTGTCGAGAAGCCATAAAATGTTGGTTTTATGGATTGTTTTCTTAAACTAACGAAAATTTCGAGCAAGAATACACTTGAAACAAAGAAATGATAGCACTATTTTGGATCTTAGTACAGTTCCGAAACAGAATTTTCCAAAAGGGAAGGGGAATTTCCCGAACTGAGAACGACAGTTCATCCCCTATAGGCCTACAAATAGGCCACTAGTCAGAAGTCTCACTAAAGCTTTGATTGACTTTTTGGTGTGTTCATTTTAAATCAAGTGAAACGGTATACTTTAAAACACAGGTGGAGAACCTTTCGCTTATAACGGGCCATTTTTCAGTCTTAATACCTCTTGTGGGCCAACCGCGCCGTCAATTTGGACAAGGGAAGGAAAACTTCTCCTCCTAGGAGAACACGGTACGCTTAGGCTACATGCCCGTTACAGCTTTTTGTAGACAGATACTGTACCTACATGCTGATCTGGCCAAGTGACACCCGAGTAAAATGCTTTTAGTCGTGGTGATAATTAACACGGCTAATGGGTTGTGTAGCCTGCGTAATGACAGGCCCCGAAAGCTTTGAAGTGTCTGCAAAATTATGGGGATTTAACTCCAGCATTACCGTTACACTCTGTAGATGACATTATGATGCGCGAAACTAATCACATTACAAATATCACAACGTAATCATTTGCATTACAAATATCATAACGTGATCATTTGTTTTAAATATCTTAGCTCGCACTAATGGCAGGTCCATTCGTAATCAGTAGCGTAGCTAGGGGAGGGCAAGGGGGGCAAGTTGCCCAGGGCGCCACTGTAGGGGGCGCCAAATCGAGATCAAAAAAGTTGGAACTGCCATTTGCCATGAGCATGAGCGTGAGCATGATATTGATATAGCAGCTCCATCTTTTAACTAGACGGTTCGTACTTGCAGGCAAGTACAGATCGAAGCCACTGAAAATGGTATGAAACGAAGCAGAAAAGCCCAATATTATGCCACTTGATTCCAAGTCTCGATCAAATAAATAGTATGTGCGGATAAAAAAATAGCAAACGGCCTACCATGCTCACCTCTCAGAGCAAAAATGTTCTGCCGCCAACTCGGCTTTAACTGTTGTGTCAGAAACGTATCTTCCAAGCAGGTACACAGACAGTTGTAAAACGTTTCTACCCGGTTTCGGGCATTTACGCACGCGCAGCTTAAGCTGAGAAGTGAAAACGGATTTGTAGCGGCAGACCAGCGTGTTAAACAAGCGGGGATTTTCGATGGTGTGGTCGAGTCAGTGCTAGTGTAAGTCTGCGTAGCGGCTTTCAAGTCTGGGACTATTTTATGAGTGATCAAACCAAGTATAAAAAGAAAGTAAATAGAACTGCGTAACGACTTATTGTCCTTCAAAAACAGCACTTACTTTATCTCTCAAATGGGAAGACTATTCCAATTGCAACACCGTCAAGTCGGTGAAATCGGGGAAATGGTCAAAATTTCCACTTCATGAAAAAGTCAAAATACCTGCGTTGCAGATGGAATGTTGTATACGTTCGTAGTGATCGTGTTCAAATAGACAAGTATCACACTGAAAATATTCATACGCCGAGCCACTAAAGAAGGCACCGATTCACGTGACAAACTGTGCAAATCCAACAATCGAAGCTGTAGGCTTCGATTAATAAAATAATATTTGCGATATTGCGAGTGTTTCCCCTTTTTATATGCGGCAAATAGGCATTGGAAGTGCCATTTCCAGCGATCTGGGAGGAATTTTGGGCCAAAATTTTCTTGCGCTCCACGCCAACCCATGGTGGCGCGGAGCGCTGAGAGTCTGTCTGTGGGCTTCGCCCCCCTCCCTTGACAAATTCCTGGCTATGACTTTGTCAACACTGTGTGAAGTAGCATCTAAACTCTTTTCTGGGAGTAAAATATTTCCCATGAAAAAAGTTGGCCCCCTAAAAAATTGCCCCCTGAATTTTTTTCTGCGGACGTCCATGGACATTTGTTCTATTTAAGAGCTTGAGTTTTGTAAGTATTCATAAGATTACCCCCCGAAGATGGGGGTAGGGGCGCCAATTTCGTTTCTTGCCCCGGGCGCCACAAACCCTAGCTACGCCACTGTTTGCAATGTCTGAAGTATATATAATAGCAAACAAGCAACTAAGAAAAACAGCGGGAAGCGCGCCGAAAAAATATCGTTTTGAAGGCACTTTATTAGTGTTTAATCTTCCCATTACATTCAAAAGTTATTCACTCACTTCTTTAATTTTTAAACCACTCAAGGAAAGGGGAGAGGGGGTATAACCCATGGAATCCACCGGGACTAATACGATGCGAATGAAATAAGTTTCGCATAGTTTTCCAAGAGTTTCGTTCATGTGTAAAGACGTGCTTTACAATGCAGCTACATTGTGCACCCTGTGAAGTGGCATCATGTAGCGTATTTAGGATAAATGGTACCGTGGATGAAATTATGATAGTTGAATTTCAAGTGTTATTGAAATTACTTTAATGATTGCCCCCTGGCCGGACCAAACGGGCCGGAGGTTCCCCACCCCTGGTTTAAAACATTCTCACAAACTTGGTTAAAATTTCTTGCAAAACACGACTTTTGCACCCTCGAGCTCTTCTCTGCAATGCTTCTACTGTAATAAATTGAATACTGACTGGGTGTGACTTCAGAACTTTCAGCCAAAGTCATGTTTTATCAGACACCGATACGCTTCAAATTCAAAATTAGAAGACTAATAAGCGACTTTCGCGATCATCGGTGATTAAGACTTCAGTGATTTTACCAAATAAATGTTTCCTTATTCACCCTTTATTCACCCTTTGTGGGAAGTTAAAATTTAGTTAGACACATGAAAATACAATAAAACGAATGTCATGAATGAACTTAAAACTTATTTTCCCGGAAATGGTTTTAGGATAAATTTTAGCAAAGTAAATTTCTTAGTACTCTACGTACTGTGATGGTGGCTCCTCTATTAGACAGTGACACATTTTATCATTTTTCTTTATCACATTATCGTGAACTAGAATCCCCCTTCCCATTAAAGGAGCTGCATACGAGCCTGACAATACGTTGAAATCGTCAGTGCATGACGACTCGAATAATATTAATTCACATGACCAGTGTTGGAATGACCCAGTAAATCTACTTTGAATATAGAAATCATTACGAAATACATACTTGAAAATTACGGAGAAATTTTACAACGGTATACGCAACTTCAAAATAATATATGGACTTATCACATTTGTGAGATAGAAGGGATGACTTCGTCCAAATTTAGAAATACGTTTTGTTTAAACCATCTCTAATTACATGTTTTTATTATTATTATTTTTATTATTTTTTTTTTTGAAGATCGAAGACCATGCTTTGCAAACTTTTGGGGGGCACTTGACCCCCCGTGCCCCCATGGCGAGCCGCTAATGGATACCAATGATCTTAGAGATATGAGAACAAAGATAGTCGATATGATGTCATATGGGAATCTACATAAATACCGAGGAATTTAACTTTTGCAACAGGATTAATTTTACTACCGTCAATAAATATGTCTATTTTGTCTACCTTACGGTGAAGATCGGGACTAAACGTCATAAAGTTTGTTTTGCTTACATTAAGTGACAGCTTGTTAGCTTTGAACCCTGCTGATACAGATCTTAATTCAGCATTAATAGTGCGGGCAGCAAGTGAACATCTCTGTGTTTGAAAAGAATACTGGTTTCATCGGCGAAAACGGTGAAATTAAGTATACTCGAACAATTACATTAATCATTGATACAGATAAGAAAAAGCAGGGCTCCAAGTATTGAACCTTGCGGTAAATATTTTAGCGGAGCTGCACTGGCTACCTATAGTGAAAAGAATCGAATTTAAAGTACCTTTAATGACTTACAAGATAATTAATGGCTTAGCCCTCTCCTATTTAAGTGACTTATTGAAAATTTATCAACAGATCCGCACCTTAAGATCTTGTAGTAAGTTTCTCCTTGATAAATCTTATGCCAGGGGTATCAATGATGGGACAGCATGGGCGTCAATCCTGGGGGACGTCCGCCACATTTCAATGGGTGGGGGACACAATATCAAATGTTCCCCCCCCCCCCCAACATTTCATAAAAGAGTAGTGTCGTGGCTCTATTTGATTAGGGCCTACGTGTCTCAGCATTCTGCGTTTATATCATCGTATATGAGAAGTTCAGTCCCATGAAAAGTGCCCGACTGCACCTGTTTTTGCTCTCACGAGAACAATTTCTCTAATAAGAATCAAAAATTTTCGGCACGCTACGCGCGCTAAAGAGTCACGCCAGTTTCTTCAATAATTCCATTCCACATGGCTAGATAGCGTAAGTCCTGTCAACCTTACCCAGTAACAGGTAGACACAGTACACAGGTTATGTAGAGGTTGTAAATCTCATCTCATATCACAAAGCCTAATGTAATTGTTATCTTGTGTGTGTGTCATGCGCAGGTCAGTTGGTGAGCAACTCACGGGAGCAAAGTTTGCCTATTCCATCGGGTAGTCCAGGTGGTTTGATATAATGTATGTTATCCCCGATACGGTCTACAACCCCTGTTTTTTCTTTTTGTTTTTAACAATTACATATGTTTTTTGTGTAAGCCTACCAAAAATTTTCGCGCGCTTTGCGATTTCAGGATTCAGACTCGAAAGAACACTATCAGTGCGCAACTCAGCTTTCGAAGCAGTAAGTGATATTGTGCAAAATATACACTGCAATTGCATGGGATATGTAGGCTCCTTCATATCCCTTTCTGACCACCACATAGGGGCTGTCGGAACTTGGGGTCTCTAGCATGACTTGGCCCCTGTCGGGAAAATTCTGTCGCCACCCATGGTCGGTTTACTTACTTTGGCTTTCAAAAGGGTCATTTCTGCGATAAAACCAAATTTTTCGGTACGCTTTGCCCACTCTTCCTCAGTTCCGTTACTTATAGCTAATAAAGTACAAACTCTTACCATCTTTTCAAGTAAAAAGCTAATAAGTAAAACACATGGATTTATGTAAATTTCAGGAATTTCATCTCATTTATCTCATATATTAAATCAGTTTGCAACATGATGTGAAAGGTTGAAAGTACGTATTTGCCGTATACTTTTTTCAAAAAAAAAAAATTACCGAGCGCTTCGTGGGCAGACATTATCGGTATAGACCTATACACATGGTGATTGTTAATACATGTACACTTACGACGAAAAGGCATTCTGAAATGCGCTTGTTAGTCCTGCACCCCTTTTGCTACACCTATCAGGGAGTTCTAATATCGTCTTCCTGTACCTATTCTCTACCTCCTGCCCTTTCTCCATTGCTGGAAGCTGTTCGTCTAGATTTTCGTTCAAAATCAGTAAAAATACGATGGATGTAAAGTGCTTGCATTGGCTTCAAACCGTATATTATCATTTGGATGTCAGGTGATAAGCTTTATGTCATTACCCCCATTCAGGGCCGTCGTGACCGGGGGTTGGGGTGTCTCACCACCCTCAAAGTTCGTCAGAGCGACGATAGTCGGAAAATCTGAAATACCAGTTGGAATTTCTGATATCTCAGTCTAGCACATTTTTCCGACTGAGCCTATGTCAACTTTGTATATATTTTACAACTAGATCAAGTGAGAATAATACCAAACGTTATTTTCCCCACGTAAAGTCGAATCAAAACTGTCTTTTTTCGCAAATGTTTCTCAAACTATCAAAATTTTCGCGCTCTCCCTGCGCTTCAAACCTAACCTCAGTGTTGTTCTTATTATCAATATCTTCCGATAGCAACTTTCGGAGAAGCACAACAGCAGAAGGTGAAAGCTGTTTATAAATTACCAGGTAAAAGACTGGCTTTTTGAGTGGCATGTTGGTTTGTTGGGCAATTGAAAGTATCTCGATGCAGATTCTGAATGCAGGTTTTGTCATGGAAATCTTATTTAATGAAAATTTCGGCGCGCTTTGTTTTGAAAAACAAAAATGTGAAATCTTTTTACAATATAACCCCAAATTTTTCCGCGCCATATATTTCGAAATCGGCAACCCATTGCATCTGTCAGAACATAGAGTAGCTGGTCCCCAGTCAGAGCGCTTCGTCCCCCATGTCGGCAAATCAAAGCACCCCTGGCTGAGCCTGCATGCAGCTTTTTCATTTTGGCATTGAAATATACCCCCAAATTTCGGCGAGCTAAACGCGCAATCCTCACATTTCACGTTGTATCACTTATGAACATTATAAGCACAAACGTACCAGTGAACTTTTATAGCATAAACTAGGTGTAAATTCTGAAACGCGCTTGTCAGTCCTGCACCCCTTTTGCTATACATGTCTGGGAGGTCTAATGTCACCTTTCTGCACCTATACTCTCCTTCCCGCCCATTACCCATTCCTGCAAGCTGTTCGTCTGGATTTTCGTTCAAAATTAGTAAAAATACGATAGATGTAAAATGCTTGGCGTCATATTCTATGTTATTATTATTTAGATGTCAGGTAATGAGCATTATGTCATTGCCCCCATTTTATATAATTGATCCAGAGCTTCCAGGAGGCCCTGTACATGTATATGCCAGCCTTAGATGCAGAAGGCAGTAAAGTAGTCAAAAGGGGGGGGGGGGGGGCTTCAGGAGGTTTGTTAACAACATACCCTTCTCTTAGACAACATACTCTCTGCTTTCACCTAACCAAATCTTAGAATTCACTAAATTATGGACATTTTCCAGCCATATATATGATCAGTTCCAAAAATATCTCAAAGATAGCACCATTTTGCATCTAAGCAACCTTACATTAACAAAAATTTCTCATAGACCCCTCCCCAGGATGGCAACTTTATGTAGTGACAAAAGAAGGATCCCGCTGCTGTATACAAACGCAGGGTGCATAAAAAACGAAGGTGCACATTTACGGGCCGCCACTCATTTGGAAAAAGAATCCAGCCAGTCGGAAAATTAGAATTCACTTAATTATGGACATTTTCCAGCCATATATGATCGGCTCTAAAAATATCCCAAAGACAGTACCATTTTGCATCTAAGCAACCTTAAATTACCAAATATTTCTCAAAGGGGAGGGACACCCCTTCCCTTAGACCCCACCCCAGGACGGCACCTTAATGTAGTGACAAAGAAGGATCCTCATTGCCGTATAAAAAAGGCATGGAGCATAAAAATGGTGCAATTTACGCGCCACCATTTAGTTGGATAAAACATCCATACAGTCGGAATTTGGGACCTTCACACCCCCCAAACATATGACCCTAGCTACGGCCCTGATCGTAGATAGTTGCACCATTGCCAATTCTTTTTAAACAGCTTGAGTGGTATACTTACTTCAATGCAACTCCTCTACCAGCATTCACTTCCCCCACCCGAAAACCCTTTCACCGTCAAATTCAAAGGCCATTGGTACAAATTCAATTGCATTAATTAATAGTCAAGTTGTTCCAATTTCGAGGTCTGTTAGAGCGAATTCAATGCCATTTTCAGATAGTGAAATGATTCACGCCGGCCCGAGAACTCACCGCGTTCCCGCAACACCTTCTGAACCGCTGGGTGTCACTTTATCTTGAACCCTATCCTATGAAAAAATTCTGTCGCCACATGCGTTATAAAGATACGTTCTGTGTGCATTCTCTGAGAGTCACGTATTCGAACCTTGCTGGCATAGGTTTCATAGGAAAACAAAACCCTTTTCCCCATGACAAGTATGAGTTAGGCCAACAAGAGGTATATGGTAAAATTATCATTTTTGTGGTCTAATTTGTTTTCCAGTTTTCTTTGGAAATAATTAAATTTCTCATTCCAATGCTAAGAATTTTGTACATGTTCCAGGACTGCCGGGGGATCTGCCCCTGGACTCCACTGGGAGCTGCCCCTCTACCGCACTAAGATAGAAAAATGGTCGAATTATCATTTTTGTGGTACTTTTAGTGCTCATTCAATGTCCTTTAGAAAAGGTTAAATGCTTCACTCTAATGGTCACATTTTTTGTAAATATCCCATAGCTTTCTGGGGCTTCCCCCAGAACCCACATCGGGGCGTTGCCCCTGAACTCCACCACGTAATTAAAGCTAGCCCCTGGACCTCACGCTGCCACGGCGATCGCTTTACGCTCCCGCGGCGCCTTCGGCACTGTTGGCTCAGTCCATCCCCCCAGGTTTCCGAATGAATCTCCGCCAATGTGAGCATGGCCAATTGATTACATCATAGGTCAGAGATCAGAGGTCAGAGAAAGGTCAAATTAGCTAAAAATTGGTATTTGCCAGGGTATTTGCCTATTAATGTTAGAAAAATTATTAATCTGCAACATGTATAGGAATGACGAAATCATGAAACATTACTTTTTGTTTGCTAAGGGTCGAGGTCAAAGGTGAAGGTTAAAGGTCGAAGTTGCAAATTTTGGAAAAAGTGTATCTCGAACCCCTAAACGGTAAGTCTCATCAAAGTCATAGTAGATAGGTACCTGACCGTGAAAACTTTTACGTGCGTCATTGATGACATTATGGGACAAAAATCAAGAGATTAAAGGTCATATGAGCTGAATAGGTTTTTACCCATTAGTTCCATATCGATCAGTTTGTTAGAGGAGGTCATTTAACCACATGATATGCAGAGAGTGATGAGACATTTTCAAACAGTGCTTTCTTGTTCAAATGACCTAAAAGTGGTATTTAATTGTCATTATCTGCTTGTCAGTATGTTGGGAAATTTATTTATCCCATAATATGTAGAAATTTGAGGGAAATGAGATTTTGCAACTCTATAGATTGCCTTCTTATTTTATTTTAGCTTTTAAATTATCTTCCTTTTGTTGAGGGAGGGGGATGAATCCCTAAAACATGAGATCTCAGAATAAATATCATTTAGATGCAATTTGCGTACCAGGGCTGCAAAGTTTCATTTCTGGCAGTCTATGGGCTATTATTATTCAAAGTTCCATGGTACGCTATACGCTACGCCAGGAACATAGTCAGAGAAAGTACTTAAAGGGGATGAGATAGTTTCGGGGGAAACATATTTGGGAGAGAAGCCAGATATGCTAAGATGTCTCCAGACAATATATATTTTTTTCTAGAGTGACCCAAACTTTTCAGGGGTGCCCTCCCCCTTGGAAATTGCCCAAGAATATGAACTGATTACAACTTAAGGTCCGAACGACTTTCTATCCATAGGGGAGCTCGTAGGTAAAAACAGGGAGATGTTAACATCTCCCTGGTAAAAATTTGCAGTGTCTTGACCAACCAGTCGTTTCTTCATTGCGTTCACTGTCTTTCAAAGCTTTGGCATGTACGTCATTGCTGTCTTTAACCTTACATGGGCTTGACGCGTGCTGGGGAGGGATGTTATGCTGCATTACACACATTTCAGGTATATCAGCACAATGTACTGAGTACAGATACGTTACTTACAGCGCATCGTAACTTGTCCTTTTCAGGTGGGGGCTTTGTCCAGTATAAACGCGAGTATGAAAACCTACTGCATATACTCGCATTCGCTCCCATACATTTTGACCAATGATATACATCGAAGTTACAAAAACCGTTTGCTTTAAGCTATAGTCGCTCTATAGACATTCACACTTACATAAGGTGACGTTTTGTCGGGGTGACTCCTAATGGAGGATCTAGGGGGCCATACCCCCCGTTAGGGAAGGGCATCGGGAAATTTCCAGTTTCGTCGGTCATGAGACTTTCTGGGTATGATAAAGAGAGTAAGCTCGAGGGCGAAAGATTGCAATGACAGTGTTCTTGCCCTTGCTCTTACGGAGAGCAGATTCTTCAATAATATCCCCCAAACTTTTACAGTGTCTTCAATAAGAGCCCAAAATTTGATATATTTTGAAAGAAAAACCCAAATTTTCAACCTGTCTTCATTAAATACCCAATTTTTCATTTTTTCAATTACTACCAGAGATTTTTAAATTTTTTATGATAAACCCCCAAAATTTCATTTTTTTTTTCAATAAAACCCCAAATTTTAATTATTTTTCTTCAACTGAAACCCAGACATTTGATTTTCTTCGATTAATACTCAAAAATTTTGGTTTTGCCGTCCCTCGGCAACCCGTCACCCTTTTCGCGGCTCCTGCTTGCTGGCCCCTTCAAGTTGTCGGACGGAGGTTGCCTTCGGGCAAATCCTGGCGCTGTTACGGTCAAAGTATAGATCCCCCGCCACTTTCCCCTTGGCAGAAACAGTGCAGAATGTCCAAAGTATAGATCCCCCCCACGCCTCTCCCCCTCCAGACAGAAACAGTGCAGAATGTCCCCGATGGCTAAAACCGAGTCCAAATGTCCTCACGGACACTTTTTGTCCCATGGACAAAATATCCCATTGTCTCGTCCGTTGGGACATTAATATGGGGAAGAGTGTCCGGTGGGACACTTATCTTTACATTTGACTTCAGGGCACAAGACGTTTAGCGGAATATATCTAAGAAATGTTATCCCCCTTGTGCGTACACTTCAATCCCTTTTGCAAAGTGTAGTGTGTAGACGGTTAAGTCTCGCCTGTCGGTGAAATACTGCACTTTCCAAAGGCCTTCCACTTTTATGGAATTTCATGATTTTGGAGAAATTTTAAGACTTCTAGAAGCTTTAAGGATTTGTTAAAGGAAACTCCGAAGATAAAGGAAATTAAAGAAATTTTTATGAAAATCATAGGCGTAGGAGGCGGGGGCTGGGGGCTGCAGCCCCCAAACAAATATTTTTTTTGAAAATTCAGGCAATATGCTAAGAATTTTTCGGGCACCTACTGAAAACAAAATAATGCAATGATGTAGCTAAAGGTAATCAATAGTTTAAAAACTTCCTTGGTAAATAAAAAAGCTCTGATTTGAATTACACCAGGACCTATATATTTGGTATTAATCCACCAGTGTGTTTTTAGTGGTTGGACTTACATTATGATTATCAGTGGTGTATTTAGGGGGGTCATTGGGAGATGCTTCTCCTCACTGCCGATTTTTTGTAATACCTAGCTAGCTAAAATGCGTAAGGTTTTACTTTAAAGATAGTATATATGGCACCAGAGTGCATGTAAGGACAAGTAATCTTTCAAAAATTTTCAAAGGGGAGGGGTCCTTTCAAAATTCTTAACGTGAGAATACTCGTTCAAGGAAACTCAAAGAGGTAAGCGCTTTTTAAGTGACTTATTAGATATCATCATCTTCGTGCCGGGCGTCGTGGTAAATTATGTCGCTAGGTTACGTCTTTTTAAATTAAATATTGTTACTGGATATGCTTTAGTAATGAGTCACACGAAGGTGACAGGTAAGGCAAAGTCTACGCGTAACATTGGCAGCTAAGTAGGTTACACTTAGTATCTCTTACCCTTGATAAGTGGCTTTGAGAGTATACAATAAATCTCAGTTGTCTACGACAAGCCACCATTTCATAGCGCCAATTCTGACATAATGAAATGAAAGGGTAAAGGAGTATTGTTTCGGCGACAAAGGTATGGCTATTTCTTTATTCTTCAGGCTGTCAAAAAATGCGAGGGAGAATATATTTCAGTTCTGGAATACACCAACATCATGTCGCCAATTTCGACATACTTGATGCGCACAGCGTCACGAAACTATTTTGGACCTAAACAGGGGTGGCGCCAGTATTTGCCCGACGGGGGGCCAGACTCCCCAACGGGGGGTGGGGGGTGCCAGCGATCCGAAGCCCCGACATTCCCGATGCCGTCGAAGGGTTGGTGAGGGAGATTTGAAGAAAACGTATGTACTATACCATATCATTGCGGGACGTATATTGCACAAAATGTTTATATACTAGCGGAATATATATAGTTCGGCGCTGATTTAATGTATTTCCGGGAATCTAAACTGTGAAATTGCGCGATGCGCGTGATTTTTTTGGGGGGGAGGGGGGGGAGGGGTGAGCCTACACTTAAAAGAGTCTGTACTGATTCAAAGCTTATATAGGTTAATTGTCCGGGCAGTTGGACCCTATCGGGTATTACTTACACTGTACTTCCCTCCTCGAGTCACAAGTCGTACCGCACCACAGACACAAGAGAACATTTAACTAGGTTTAGCGAAATGAGCTGAAATTCCCGACATTTACATATATCCATGAATTCTACTTATTTAATTACTTGAAAAGGTGGAATGGGCTTGTACTATATTTAGCTATAAATAACGGAACTGAGGAAGGGTGGGCAAAGAGTACCGGAAATTTTGGGTTTTATCTCATAATAACCCTTTTGAAAATCAAAATAAGTAAACCCACCATGGGTGGCGACAGAATTTTCCCTTCAGGAAACCGGGGATGCCAGCTGCCCCAAGTTCCGCCAGCCTCTATGCCGAGGGGTGGTGAGAAGGGGATATGAAGGAGCGTAACTATCCCATACCGTTGCAGGGCATGTTTACATGATACCACTTAATACTTCAAGAGCCGAGTTGCGCACTGATTGTGTTCTTTTGAATCTGAGTCGCGAAGTTACAAAGCGCGCAAAGCACGCGAAAATGTTCGGTAGGCTTACACAAAAACAGTATGTAATCATTAAGAACAAAAAGAAACATACAGTGTATCGAAACCACCTGCCCGTGGTCTGCCCGATGAAATAGCCAAACTTTGTTCCGTGAGTCGCTCACCAACTGACCTTACCGCTTGACACACACAAGAGAGCAGCAACTAGACTTTGCGATATGGGATGAAATTTACGAGGCTACATAAACTGTGTACTCTGCCTACATGTTATTTGGTAAGATGGACAGGACTTGTGCTATCTAGCTATGTAGAGTGGAACTATTGAAGAAACTCGAGTGACTTCACAGCGCGCGTAGCGCGCCGAAAATTTTGGGGTTTTATTAGAGAAATTGTCGTTTTGAGAGCAAAAAGGTAAACTGTCAGGGAGACCAGTCCCCGTCGGGGACTGCATACATTATCGTATCGACTAAGACTCCCCGACGAAACTGAAAATTCCCCGACGGGGGGCCATGGCCCCCTGTCCCCCACCTGGCGTCACCACTGGACCTAAACTTGCGAATCGGACAAAATTTTGTACTGGACATTTAACATCTTGGGTTCCAGTCAGTAAATATCCTTACGAAAGTGCAATATCTTGTCCCTGAAATGTCCCCACTCCCTAGAGTTGTGGGGGGGGGGGGAGTGAGTAGGGTTTATGTCCCATAGGTTGGACATGATTAAGATATTCTCCAGAAATCTGCACACAGGTATTGTAATATAGAAACATGGAAAAAAGAGTATATGAACATTAAGGTGGAAATCGTTTGCAATATAAAATGAAATAAAACTTTACTTAAATGTCCTAAAAATAATATTTTCCGTCCCTCTTCTCGAACAACTATTATGGACTGTACACTTGTCACGTTATCACTTCATGAGAAAACAGTTTGAGTGGAATTAGTTTTCCAAAGCACTGTATCAACTTTCAGCATCAAATATACTCGTTACCGAAAGCCTCCCCCCCCACGTCATCCCCACGTCATCAAACTGACCAACCGTTAATTGTAACTAGCAACACACTGAAAACTTACCTCCATCTGCACATTCACCGTTGCTGTATCCTGTGAATAAAAACAAATGGTAAAAGGATCAATTTTTCAGAACAACTCAATGTTGTAAGAAAAAATATGTGCCCGCAAGCCCGTAGTTAGACAAGGTACTTAAGGAGGCGAGGTAGCTTCTGGGGAATGTGCCCTATGGGAGGGGGGGGGGATGGACGGACGAGATACCCAAAAATGCATTAAGGCAGTGATAATTCCGAATTCTTAGGGGGCGAAAATTATTTGAGGGCGCTGCCCCCTTTGTCTAAGGACCTGGTACTCTGTAAGTATACCCAGCTTACCGTATTGATACAGCAGCTGACCCTTTAAAAAGAACAAAATTTGAAATGAAAAATGAACAAATCAATAGTGGAATTCATAACCAAAATGTAGGTTGTAACTTTGGTGTTTAATTCTTCAGGGTAATATGGTCCTACTTGTCTATGTTTCAACGAAATCTCATTAACAATTAGGTTATTTTAAGGGACCGTTTTGTCTTCTTGTAACCTCAGATGACTTGAACCTATCAAATAAACCAATATTTTTAATCTGTAAACATCCTTCCTGTCAAGTGTGAAGAAAATTAATTTCAGCTTGCTTGAGACATAGTGTTTACAAGGTTCTCATTTCACACTTTTGACTAGTGTTATTTTTTAATGGCTAGTATGATTCCCACAATATCCGTACCGTTGTGCTCATTTTGAGACATCTATACGACTAGACGTTATGTATGAGATTTATGCCACCAATGTACAATATCTCCGACCTCAGGAATTTGTACGCAACGTTTTAACTTGGACAGAGTCAACGATATTAACAACGGTCATTGACTTGTTGACCTATGCCGGTGTTTGGATGTACATATTGTAAATGGAAGGTGTGGAAGTGATCAAGTTGCCAGGTAACTTTACTTTTGCAGACAAGAGAATTGGCTATGCCTTGGTATTTCCTAAAATTTTCCCGAGCATTGAAAGTTTGGAAGCTGGATAAGCTTACGTCAAATAATAATAATTCTTTGCACGTTGGAATCAAAGGCTATTCAAAAGTGCAAGCATTTGTGTACAACTGTAGCTCTAGCATACACCGTCTGGAAGTTAAACGTAATACTGCTACTAATAATGCATTGACAGGATTATTATACATGTGGAACATCGCAATCATGGATCCTCAAAGTTTTTACTCTAGTACATGCATGACGTCAGCAGGTGAGGGACGGAGGGAACATATCCCCCACTTTTGAAATTAGGGATATCATATCATTTGTTCCCCCACCCACTTTTTTCAGAACCCAAACACAATAACAGGTACGTGTTGATTATTTAATAAAATCAAGCTTGATAATGGTGGAAACAGCCACGTCATGCATTGAAATGGCGGGAAAATGCCTTTGATGACACCTCAGTCAGGGTTCTAAGTACATATCATCGCTAAAATTTGAAGACAGGAATTTGAAATATTGAAAAGCTTTTACAATTTGTTTCTGTAGCTGTGGTGTCCTCCCCACCCATAGTTTAAAGAGTCGAATCTGGGAGGATTTTACAAAAAGGAAGGCTAATGTTTTGAGAGCAAGGTCGAAGCAAAGCCTCTATGGGGGCGGGGTTCAGGGTAAAATTTAAATTAGACACTGTTAAATGGTATTTCCTGGCATTTAGCAATCAAATTAAAACCCCAAACTTTGTCGTTCAGCTTTGGAACTGTCTCGAAAAAGAAAGTGATGCCGAAAAAGGAGGGGGACTGAAGCTTGAAAATCCCCCTTCTAGATCCGTGCCCGTGATTAAGTTCTTTTAATAATTTTTCTAGTCTAGCCATAATATATTTGGTCGTAAAAGCAGATTCAGTGAATGAAACTTTTGTATTTCAGCATGGATTTCCATAATTTTTCCAAGATGATCACCGTTCCCTCCCTTTCGTTCCAAAAATTAAAGAATCCCATCAGACAAAATGATCCATCATCCACAGGTGCCGCAAGGGTTTGATGATGGGAGTACGGGACACAACAGAAGATTTAGTCGAAAGCCACCCAAAATACCCCCAGTTAGTGTAAATTGTGCATAAGCGTACCCGGCCTGCAACAGGTTGCAGCCGCAGTGGTCTCCTCGTGTAGGTGCTGTCCGGGGGAGGGGTCTAAGGGAAGGGGATATCTATCCCCTTTGAGAAATGTTTATTCGTTTAAGGTGGCTTTGATGCAAATGGTGCTATCTTTAGCAAATTTTCGAACTCATCATACATGTTGAAAAATCTCACAATTCAGGGAATGCTTAGGTTTAGTTGGGTCAAGGGAAGGGTGTGTTGTCTTAGTCGAGGGGTGATAACTCCGTCCCTTGAGATATCTTTGTGTATGTTAGGTGGCTTAGATGCAAAATGGTGCTATTTTTGGCAAGTCTTTGAAATAACTACATGCTTAGAAATTCTCATCATTTAGTGATATACTGGCTGTGGCATAGTACCCGTTGTACAAAAAATTCTAAGGACAAATACATACTTCCAATCTTTCACATCATGCTACAAATGTTAAGGTGCGTTCACACCAAAACCGAAATCTGCTGCGTTTTGCCGGCCGAACGCCGAAATTTTTTCTCAGGACAAAATAGGGGCAATTTTATTTCACTGAAAATTGATAAAATCTCCCCCATTCGTTCTGAGATAACAAATTTCGCGTCCCCCACCCCGCAAAACGCAGCAGATTTCGGTTTAGGTGTGATCTCACCAGGGAGGAGTTAAGAAGGAGATACAACGGTCTATAGACTCTTTGAAGTCATGTTAGTTTCCGACGGTAATCTTGCTTTTCTTCTCAAAATTCTTATCTCAATGCCTTAATCAATTACAGGATTAGTGCTGCGTTGCCAAAATACCAATGTGAAGACACACCCCTTAAGTAAACTCGTTAACTTACCATTGCCAGCCGTCATGAAAAAATATAAAATTTTAACCATTCGTCGTTATTCGTCGCACTTAATATCATTTTATTTAAAGTCAGCAGAGAATTTCTTTAAATCTTTCTTTACAAAGATATTAGATAATGATGGAGAAATTTGCTGAAATGAGAAAAATGTATAGACTTGAGCAATGTTTCCAGCAGATGACGTGTTTCAATGGCGGAGGCACAATTGAAATACATTAATTAAATGTTTATTGCCAGTCGTTTTACTGAAAATCTTGTTTAAACTTTGGTCATTGTCGGAAACTAACCTCACTTCAAAGCAGTTACAAACAATGGCCTTTGTCTCAGGATTACTTGGAAAAGAAAGAGGGACATCACCACCTAAAAGGCTTAGTCAACAGAGACTTAACAATAGGAACACAGGGACCTGTCAATCAAATGACAGTGCATGAAAAGGATTAATTCATTTTCAAGTACGTATTGTCTGACAAATTTCTTCGTTGGATCTCCTTCTTTACACCTCCCTGATCTCACCTTTACCGTGAAGATGTACATTTGTTTTTCGGAAACGCGTCTTGGTCAGAATATAATTGTCCTAATAATGGCCATGATAAACGGAGTCGGAAGCATGACGAAGTCGGGCTAAGCGCACCAAAATTTTGCACTAAATATCATTTCTATGACACACTTTCAATTCCCTAAAGAAATTTATCATCCAATTAGAGGGGAGTCTTCTGCCTGGTAACTCGTAAAAACGTTCAGTGTTCTTGAAATTTCTTTTCTCTTGACTTCTTTTCTCATTTTTGCAATGTATGTGCTTCTCTGTAATCACTCCTATAAACACGAACAATATGCCTAAAAAGCTTCACAGATGAATAATGCAAATACGTTTGAGACGTTATTGATAATAAGCACATCGATGAGGTGAGCCTGGAAACGGACAAAAATTTTAATAATTTTTGCGAAGAATTTACGAAAATTTTGATAGTTTCGGAACGACTTGTGAAAGAAAATGATTAAATGAATAGATCCATCACCTGATCACTCAGTCGAAAACACACCTCACTCCACCCCTACCGATATCTATAGCTTGAACACCTTTTGCACTCATTTAAAAAAAATCGATTTTTTTTTTTTAAATTGATTGGGGCCTGAGTCTCCATGCCCCCGTGTCGACGCCACTGTATCATTTGCCTTGATGCTGCTTTCTAGCAGTGACCTATCCAGGATCTTTTCAATGGGGATGGGGGGAGTGGGCGCAACTGAATGGTCGGTCAGGGCAACTCAACGCGTGCTTTTATACAGAAAACAACTGCAAAAACAAGGAACATTTTTTAAGGATAGCGACCTGTTTTTTAAACTTCGGTTTAGGATTTAAAATTGTAATTATTTGGAAACATTTGTCCGTCGTATTCTAGTATGGTACCAACTGGGCGCCGCGCACTTATTGCGTCCCTGTATGCGCCACTTTTTAAAGCATACATGAAAGGGCAACTTTACAATATTTGAGATTTTTTCAACGAGTTGCAGTAATATATAGGTCTGTCCGTGAAAAAGAACGTTTTGGATATAACACGTATACTCACCACAGTGTCCAAGAAAGAGTAAAAAAGAAGCAAAAATAATGGTAAGTCCGCGATATGCCATGATCCCTATAATTGTATGAACCGATAGTTGAGCCGACGTTTAGTTTCTATTTCACCCTGACAATAGTATAAAGTGTTACTTCACTCGGTGGATATTTCTTAAGTAGTGTTTGCAATGCAAATGACGTAGCCTACTTATGTGAATCGTGCAATATGCTGTATGATCATACTAAGAGGGCGGGTGTTTAGCAACATGCGCTGGGCGTGAGGTGACTCGATTTTTCCCCTACGCGACAAAAAAATAGAACCTACTGATCAAAGAATGCACTATAATTTTAGTGAAGGCGGATGTGTGGGATTGTTTTGTCATCGACGTAAATATCCCTTTGAATTATTATGTGTCGTTGATTGTAAGCGTCAGTGAACTTCGTCCGTCCTCGTTTAAAAAACAAACAGTTTTTCTTTTTGGTGTGGGAGGGCATTTAACTGGAAAATTAATGGCAAAGTACCGGTATTCAAAGATAGCACTACTTATTTACATAGGCATAGGAAGCTGTTCCCGCCTGGGGATTGAACATCGTTTTGGACCGCCTTGCTGGGGGAAGGTTTCAAGGATAGGGGTGGAGAGAGCTGTGTTTTCGACTCAGTTATAGATATATTTCATAAGTCTTTCAGAAATCGTTTCAATCAAAAACTATCAAAATTTTTGTAAATTCTTCTCAAACTGGAAAATTTTTTAATATTGCATCCTTAGATGCAATTTGGTGCAACATATTGGGCAAATTTTAAGGACAATTAATGCATATTTTGACAGTCTTTTCCCCGGGGAACAAATAAGGGGTTTTCGTCCTCGAATTGACTGGGCGGAAGCATATTTTCGCCACAACCTTATTTCTGAACGGCGACTTTAACTGAAAATTGCCCGAATTTTTGCAATATTCTGCTCAAGAAATTGGTTTTGACACAACTCAAGGGGTGGGGGAATATAGCCCCTTAACCTCCTGGCTCGTCCGAATATGTGGTTTTGCTGTGTGGTTCACCAGAAGGACTTTTATTGCCAAAAGTTTCCTCACAAAAGTATTTTTTCCTTTGAGCATCCATTCTTGGAATTCGCAGCATCGTTATCGTCAAATATTGTACTTGGAGGAATGATTTCATCACAAATAATTTTAGCCGCACTGGCCACTCCTTTGACCACTCCACCGGTCACTCTTAAGGCAACATAGAACTCACTACACTTAGCAAATTTAAGACATGTTAGTTCAGTTCTAGTTTCAAACGTTAAAACCTATATAAGTATTGATAATTTTCAAAACTGTCGTCGAGAGATACTTGTGAGCTCACCTTAATGTGTAATGTTCACAATTTGTAACACCTCAGCCACCGGGGATACTTGTCGAAGCATGGCCGAGTGAACCGGGTACTAGCAGCTCTTTAGAATCTTCTTCATACCCCTCAGGCTCATAAACGTGTTATGCCACTCAGTGGCGTAGCCAGAACTTTTTTGTCAGGGGGGCAAGGCTTTTCTCGAGGGGTCAACCAAATAAGTTTTTTATGCACTTGCTATACTGAAGCCTGGTGCAGCGTGCGGCAGCATGTACAATGTACATAGCTATGGTACGTATATGTTGAAACTGCATGCATGCGGTTAAGCTATGACAAATTAGAGTACCTTTATAGGACCCTATAAAGGTACTCTATGACAAATTAGACCAGTAAGACATCCTATGGTCGAGTCATACAGGATGAAGGGTCGGTGCTAGAGACGCAAGGCGGAAAATTCGGCCATTAACAGAAGTTTTTTGGTAATCAAAACAGTGGGAATTCAGTGGGGTAGCCATGGGGGGGCAGGAGGTACTGCCCCCAAATTATTTTGCAACACATTCTTGCCCCCAAAAATAATTTCAAGCAATGTGTTTCAAAGAAAAAACGGGATGTTTTCTTTGACAGACGAAACTACCGGTACGACATTTACATTATATACAGACTTTGATAAATATGACCAGCTTGGCAATTAATCAATTCGGCCAGATGGCAGGTACGATCTTAACTGAAAAGAAAACAAGAAATGATGGCGCGTAGACTAGAATTATTGCTAACATAAGTAGAGCTCGATGACCCATATAGCCTCTCTTATCGCCATCACTTAATGATATCTCATTAAATACCATTTAATGATATCTTGAATTCTTTTGATGATATCTGAAGTTATTTAGAGATATCTGTAATAAGTTCTGTACAGTTGCTGATATCATGAAATCTTTTAATGATATCAGGAAATCGAATTTTTGATATCAGATAAAGAGTTATTGATATCTTAAAATAGTGAATGTTTTTCAGATATCATTAAATTCATTTATGATATCAAAAGTTCGTTCACACATATCAGTAAATGGATTCCAGATATCGGTAGATATGACGTACATATCACAAATCCCACCATCTTTGATGATATCATGAATTCGAATTACGATATTTACATATCACTAATTCGGATTTAATGATATCAAAATTTGGACTTAAGGATATGTGCATCACTAATTCGAATTCTTGATATCATAAGATGGCGCTCATATCAAGAATTCAGCTATCTTTCATGATATCAAGAATTCGAATTTGTGATATCAGTAAGAAGTAATTATTGATAAGTACATATCGCTAATTCGAATTTTTGATATCATTATATGTGCATGGGCTCCGGAGAAAAAAATTTTAGGGGGGACAAAACTTTTAATTGCTAAATGTTGGCGCCTTTTACACGGGTGTAACCAAGAATTTGCCAGAAAATTTTGGCCGAAATGCCTCCCAGATCCCTGAAAATGACACTTCCCAGGCCTTGTGAGATGCATCTAGGCTAATCATTTTCTATTTTGAAAGCTCATATTCTGGAAATTTTGCAGCGATATCATACAAAAAAGTTGATGTTACTTTTTCTTCAAGTTTTCTTTTTGGAGTTTTTGTTTTTCCAAGGGGGCAAGTGCTACCCTTTCCCCCCTCCTTCAGGACGCCCCTGTACATGTGGTGGAATTTTTGATATGTTCACCATATTTACAAATATCTTGAATTCATTTGAGATATCTGTAAATTATTTACTGATATCATGAAATGATTTACTGATCAAGATTTCACTTTTTGATAACACAAATTCGTGTCATTTTTGATATCATTAAATGATTAACCAATATATTGGATTCGCTTTTTTGATATCATTAAATGCTTAAATGACATCTGCAATTATTTACTGATATCATTAAATAAAGATTCAAAAGTAAAAATGCTTGCCATAATTCCGAACTTTTGTCTTAATTGTAAGTGTTGGAAATATTGTCGTCTGTTGCTACTGCTGAGAGCGCACCAAGACCCACTTCACTTTAGATAAAATCCTCATTTTAACAGTTAAGTACCGAAACAACTTTGACAATAACTGTAGAGCTTCCGATGGATTTCTCCCGCCACGGTACCTTCACCCTGGACCTCACCACCGACCTAAGACGGGCCTTGAATTCACACCGGCAAGGGAAGAGCTTATATTCCTTTTGCTTCCATGCCGCAAGTCCTTCGCGTCTAGACGGCACCTTCGGAAGACTCAGATGAAAGTGACCCATTGCAACTGAATTCTGATACTGCTCATTGTTATATCGTATCCCAAACCATTTGAACATTTCCCCTTTTATCCACCTATTTTACAGCAAAAACAGACAACTGTCCCCTTTATCCCAAACGAAAATTCCTGGTTCAGTCTGTTGTTCCCCTTTTCCAGTCATATTTTTATTTACATATCGGTTCAGAGACATTTTATTTTAGAATAATATTCCTTTCTCTAATCCTGATACTTCAGAATCACAGCGTGAAAAGACAAGTGTTTTGCATCATTTTAAAGCTGGCAAATTGGTCCAAACGACTTAAGGAAACGGGGGCGTGCGAGCAATATTTTTAAAAAATGTTGCTTTTTGCCAACTTCGAATAGATTAAATACTCGAAGTAATGAGAACGTAACGGTAAGTTTGGCGAAACGTTTCGAGATTTTATGCCTATCGGTTGCGTTTTCTCAGCCATCTTAAAAGAAACGGATCTGAAATTTGGTGGGTAGGGGGAACATTTCACTTTTTGGTGTCACAACCATAGGTGGGCAATAGCCTTCCCTGCTCCCTTTGGCGGCCGCCCCGCCATCAATTGACAGAGCGCATGGTCGCAACTGATGATCCGGGGGCAACGGGGCTAAGGAACCCACCTAAGGTTATGGCCTAGAATATGGTTTTTCGGAAAAATTTTCCGAAATAGTTAGGAATCAACTGCAACAGGAGCTTTTTACAACCGGCAAATAAATAGTCGAGACTCTAAAAAAAATGCCTGATTATTTGAGCTTTATTTAGAGGTGTATTAAAATGTCTCCCCTTTTGCATTTTTATTCCTAGTCTACACCTTCAAAATGACGGAAATTGACCTTTTATTCATAAAATCCCTAAAAATTGATGAAACTTGTAAAAATCTCCAGCCAACTCTTTGGACATAACCCTACCAAGGGAAAACGAAATGTTTTTAAAAGAAAAATTATCTTCATAATTGTACACTATGGTTCAACCAACATCTCGACTAGGGCATTCAGTTATAAAAAATGTTTCTAAGGGTAAGGACCCCACGTACTGTTTTAAAAGAAACTTATCTTCGTATTGTACACTGTGTTCACACCAAGGAACCCATCTGATGACATCATTGCAGAAAAAATTTTCCAAGGGAAGGTGGACATCCCTACCCTTGGACTCTTCCCCCATTTTCACTGTACGGCACCATTTTTGCACCTCCTAACAAAAGCCCTATCTGCCAGTAATGGTCGCCACCGTGATCATTTTTCACACTCTACCCTCACTGAGTTCCGTGGGCAGGCCTCTTAAAAAAAATTGTCTAGGGCCACTAAACACTGTCATTTCCGTCAGCCGTCACGCTTGTTTCAACCCAAATCTGTTTCTTTGTGGATCGTACCGCTGACCAAAACAAGGAAATTGATTACAAACTTTCGGCGCTTTTAACGGGCGGTGTAAAAAACCAAATGTCAGAGCTTCACCACCAGGACTTCACTCCAACGACACAGAGCAGGTATTTATTATTTGACAGGAGAAGTATGTGCACTGTATGCGCGGTGCGTGTTTATTGTGCAACCTACACGAAGCATCGATCAACTCGCTGTGATATTCTCAACTTTGGTATTTCCGAAAAACGCGCTAAGCATTTTTATTGCAATTATTTGCTCCACCCGTCAACCTCCAAGTCCTCCATTGGGGTTTTTCACAAATCCCGTCGTTTTTGTTTTCCTAATCTCAATCCCCATAAGTTAGGCTCTATACTGTATGAGGCAAGTTATGAATGGACAATAGCAACTATAAAATAAAAATGGCTGGATGGCTTTCTAATGATGTAATCTTTGGGTAGTAAAGCTTTCCGTCACCCATACTTTTCGTCCCCATTTTCAGCTAACTCCACCTCAAATGTTGCAACCATTTCGATCTACGCCCTTCTGAAATTATGACTTTTTCGCTGGGAGGAACCTCCGTCCCCTTAGACGCCCCGGGGATCGCCAGACCACAGATCAGTAATGTCCGTTTTTGCCTCCCTATGCCAAAAAATGTCTGTGTATGCCCTGGGGTGGGACCTAAACTTAAGTGCCACTGTCATGAATGTAAGTACGCTTCTGCATATGAAAGTGGCTTCATACTTACGATTGGTTTGTCCCTCCCCTTTTATTTACATCTGATACAATACACGTTTGTTATATAGAAAGACTAAAGGGAAATCATTGTGATAACCATCCTTTCTGCCTTTCATCATCGGTACCCAGTATTTGCAAACTTGCAGCTACCGATTGTCCGCTTGTGCTCCGGAATTTCAACTGCTGTGCTACCTGATAGTAAGAGATGCTACCGCTAGTTTTCACGTGCAAAACCCTTATGTCGCTAACTGTGCCTACATGGCAGATTACGATGAATTAAAGCTGCCGGCAGAACAGCGTTAATTGGTCCGTTATGTTGGTAATTTGTTGCATCACATTGATAAGAGGCAAAGGGGGCAAGGCAGAGCCCCCCCCCCCATGTCGGTCAAAAATTTAGTATTTTCGGGTAAAAAACATTATTCTCAGTAAAACAGGCATAAATGTGGCGGGCAAAAATTGCTGCAGAACCCCTTGGAATTAGTGTCGCCGCTTATGGAGGAGGACCGATAATTCGCAATGGTAACTACCTTTGTATGCATTCTTTACTAGGGGGTCTTGTACCTCGATGCAGGAGCTTCCCCCTAGCATGGCACTACCTGGTATAAGAACCAGATAGCTTAGAATTCTCTGTATTCATAATTTTCGTTTGGTCTTCATTGTTCGTAACTATGGCTACCTTACTCTTACGCATGCGCAGATCTGTCCATGTCCTTTGGCGTAAATTCATGTGTAGTGTCTGTCTTGTTCAGTCAGTCTAGAACGGGCCCTGACCACGCGTATGGACCCGATTAGGTAGAGGTCTGCCATTCAATTGAGTTTATTTGTGTCCGTTTGGGACGGTAGCTCCTTTTGAGGGGACATAACTTTCGGCTTTGCGTAAGGGGTGGAGGGATGTTTTGGTTCCATCCACTTGGCTCTTCCCAGAGACGTCGAGAGTACTTGGAAAAATGATTGTTTAGTACAAAATTTGTAGATGCATTGGGAATGTGGGGTTAATTCTACGTCCATTTGTTTTAGCCGTGTTTAAAGTGCTACTGTTCGTTCAGGTCAAATACACTTGCCTGTCCGGCTCGTATCAAGGGAGCGAAGGGGGCAGCCACCCCCCTTGAAGCACAATTTTGGAATTTTTGTTTTTTTTTTTTGTTTTTTTTTTTACAATGTTATTATTGTGTTCCTTATTTATCTGCGTTGGCTCGGATCCTGGGGCAGCATAGCCTATATCCAACTCTAACCGAACCGTAAGGGGACAAATTGGTAGGCCTACCATAATCGGGAAACACATGGTATCTAGTTATAAGGCCATGTCAAAAGCAACTACCTTACACTTTTTGAAGCTGTTATTGATTCTGCATACTTGTAGAATGATAATTATTTTCCGCCAATATTTTGTTATTTGATTTTTGTTAGGCCTAAGTTACCCTCCAAAATATTTCCATAAAAACATCATAATATGTCTCCTTATGCTCAAATTTAAGATGCACCAAATCAACATTTTTCAACAATAAAAAACGATCGGCACCTTCTCACCGTGAGGGAGTGGGACACCTCCTCCCACACCCCTCCTCCCTCCTCCCCTCTTGCGCAAGGGCGCTCAGGACGTGTCGCTTCGCATCCCTCGCAAAATCTACCACTTTTCGCCCCCCCCCGCTTGACATGTCTGGCTACGCGCCTGCTCCCTGTTTTGTTTCGTGTGTCGATGTTTACGTGGCCTTTTCAGTCCCTAGTTTGACTACACCTAAATACTTTTAGGAATAAATAACTTTGGGATAGCCATGTCAAATATGGCTCCTGTGTACAGTAGATGCGTACATTTATCGTCATGACCCACACGTAGAACTAAATTTTTGGACCTTCGGATATCTTGAAGTGGCATGTTTCGTGCTTTCACAGCCTGCCTACCACTGCTCCGATATTAGTTTTATTTCTACCGTGAGCCTTTAAACAGAAAATAATACTGTTTTTCGTGGTTTGGCAGTTGTTTTTTGCCTAACGTAGGTAACATAAATGTCTGAGGAACACGAAATCAGCAGACGCGACGAATTTCTCGTAATTGTTTATTGTCTATAGACTATGCCATGGTTGATGTTTTTACAAGCAATGAGTGTGGAAAACCATAGTACAAACTCACCAAAGTGTTCACCTCTTTTCAAAAAAGAAAAAGAAAAAAGAAAAAAAAGAAAAGAAAAAATGAGTGCTGGGGTGCATTGCTTTGAGGGCCACGTCATCTTTCTGAAAGAAGGTGGCTTCCGAAAGTCACCAATGGAGGGCGCCCCGAGAGTCCGCGCCTTTCACCTCATGCGCCTGACCGCAGTAGGTCCCGAAAGTTCAACAGCACGCTTCGCCATTGCACACATTATTAACATACATTAAACAATCCGCGTAAATAGATAACGCTCCAGCGAACTAACAAACAGCCGACCCAGCTGATTTAATAAGATATAATGGAGGATGGCAGATGGCAGGTGGTGGGCGGGGTCGAGCTTAGTGCCGTCCCCTCAACTAATCTTGTCAATGAGAGAGTATAGTTTTCTGGTACCTAACTGCAACAGATTGGATGCACGCGAAGCGTGCCCCCGGCGGAAGATAAGCTTTTAATACGTTTCATACACTCTAAGATCACATTTGGTAAACGGTTTTTACCCAAGGCTGGGTCTGTGTACCAGTCCCGAACGTTTGGGCAAGGAATACTGCCACAGCGGGTTTTGTTCAAACTATTTACTACTATGGTCCAGCGGATTTCGGATAGGATTGAACGATAGATTTTTGTGGAGTTGTTATTAAAATCTTCTTCACCGCTGGTCGAAAAGCCAAATTTTGCCACCCTGTTTAAATATCTGATTTGTATCAGAGGACCCACGAAATTGAAATGTAAACTAATTACTTCGTGCGTCCATCGAAATAGAGTGTTTATATCGGACACCGATACAAACAATTAATCTTCCCAACAAATATCCTCACTTTTGAGCGATATGAGTTATATAATGATAGCAGAAAGTTTTAGCTGTGAGACAAACTGGCCAGTTATCGAGATAAGCGTGACCATCTTTAAATATATTGGTCCGAGCTAGACAAATTTCGGATCGGATTATCGGAATTGAAAATCGCTGTGGTGTGACCCCGCCCTTATATCCTTTTTGACCAACTATGGGGTAGTCCCTTTACCCAAAGTGATTGCTCCTATACTTACCCAAACAGTTAGAAGGTTGCTGCATACGGACCTACCTTAGGAAATAGTTTAAACCCAACTGTTTTAGAGTGTAGTGTTTTGCCCGTCGTTTTAACATGTAAAAGTGCTAAATATATGATATTCCATACCGGTTTAACTATTTTCACCATATTTCGCCCGTGAAAATGGGTCGACAGATGATGCGGTGTTCCTTGGGGGCTTGGGACGGTCATTATCCACGTCCTGATAAATAGGAACAATTTTGGAAGACGACAGGGGATGGATGTGCCCTGCCCCCGAGTCGTACCGAAATTTTAGCTTTTGTAAGACATTTTTGTAATGTTTCTCGTCAGTTTAGATTTACAAGTGCCATTAAAAAGCAAAACGTTAGTTCGTAATATCAGCTGTAAAGAAGTAAAAGTACTGACCGCAACTGTGTTCGATACCAAATAGTCTTCGGCGAATTTGAAAAGAGCTCTAAAAATTTACCCAAATATAGCGACCTATGCCAAAACTATTGCTTACAATGTAACTTGTAAATTTTCGGTTGTTTGTCCACTTTTTAAAAGTTCCCGGAACCTGCCATTTTAAGGTCAAAGGTCAAAAAGGTCCAATTGTTTCAAAATTTGAGTATTTTTTACACACTTAATATGAATGGACTTATAAATGCTCTGAGTCCAAAATGAATAATTTATACAGTTTTAATGCTCAAAATTTAATGAAAATAAAAGAATTATAATCTGGAATTAGAGTATTTTCGTAGCCTTAACAAAGAAAAATTGAATGATAACTTAGACACGCTGAACGGTCCGTGTTTGTGTTGTCACACCTACAATTCAATTCTAGACCATTGGTGAAGACGGAGGAGAAAAACTTCGATTGCCACGCGTTCTGTAAAACTCTGGACAGGTGATGCTTTAAATACACCTTTGGAGTTGTGAAATGGTTTCTTATGTCCCCGAACAGACGAGTTTTAAGGCAAAGTCATGAAAGGTCCGCACTTTTTTTAAACTTGAGCGCATTTTTCGTCCTTGTTCCCAAAGAACCTCTTACAATCATAGGGAATTCAAACAACATTTATTCAAGATATTTTCAAAGCCAGCTTTAACAGGTATGAGGCCCAGTGTGGGTGAGGAAAGCCATGGGCCCCCTTCGGGGGCGGATGAGACCCTCGTGGGAAAATTTTTCCAATCTTTTTTTCAGAAATGATGAGAGTGTGCTATGAAGTTTTAAATCTCCGACGGCGACTAGTGGGTCCAACAGCTTTAGTTGCGTTACTCTTAAATAAAGAGGCAACTTCTTCAAACCAAAAGACTTACCCGGTAATTTTTCGGTTTTCCTGAAGTACATTGCGAACCCCACTTCTCAATTTTCTCAAAAAACCCCAATTTTTAATAGCCCCGCTAATACCAATAATTAACATTTCTCCACTAACGTCCCCCCCCTCCCCCCCCCCCTCAAATTTTTACACCCCAATAGCGCTGAAAATTTTTTTCACCGATTCCTTTCCAGTAATCCGGTCGCTTTTGTCCAGGCTGGTTTTGGCAGATGGCTCCGCCCCTGCGCCTGTCGAGAACGTTGCAAGGTACAATCCTTTAAATGAATGGGGATGTAATGAAAATATTTACACCACATTTTATATGTGAGTTGTGCACAAACATTTTCCCTTCCATTTTGATATGATGGGACAGTGGCGGAATGTCATTCTGAGTACGAACCCTTATCAGTATTTTTTCATAACTGAAATGGGGCGCATTGTAAGAAAACTTTGCCTGCTGGGTAATTTAATTTGATAGTTTTTATGAATTTTTGATATCAATGTTTGTTCCTGAACAGTCTAATCTTTCTAATTGTACTCAGGATAGTTGGCACAAAATTTTCTCCGGTTGTATAATTCGACGGAGAAAGTAGGATTGTAGTGAAGTGCTGGTAGGATACGGTAGTACCTATACCCTTAACTCTCTTTTTTTCCATTTTCCTTCTGCGTGGGCGCTTGAAGAAACCTTGGCTCTGGTATTTCATTTGATGGTTTTATTAATTTCTGATATCAAGTAGGTGTTTCTGTCCTGTCTAATCTTTTCCTATTGTAACCCATGAATAGTTGGCACAAAATTTTCCGGTTGTATAATCGACGGAGAAAGTAGGATTTAGTAAGTGCTTGTATATAGGTACCGATGCAACTTTACTCTACTTTCTATTTCCTGCAATCTCACGGGCGCATTAAGAAACTTTTGCCTGCTGGGTATTTAAAATTTGATAGTTTTTATTAATTTTTGATATCAATGTGGTTTCTCTACAGTCTAATCTTTTCTAATTGTGCTCAAAGTAGTTGGCCAAAATTTCCCGGTGGTTTAATTCGAAGGAGAAAGTAAGGGATGTAGAGAAAGTGCTGTATATACGGGTACCTCTAATACTGAACTCTCTTTTCATTTCCTAGCGTGGGCGCTTGAAGAAACTTTGGCCTGCTTGGGTATTTATTTTGATGTTTGGATTGAATTTTTGATATCAATTAATTTCTGACAGTCCTGTGTCCTTTCTCATTGTACCCAGGGAAATAGTTTGGCACAAAGTGTCCCTTGATTTAATATAAATGGAAAGTTGGGTGTCCATTGTTAACGGAACGTACGGACACTATCAGTATTTTTTTGTCTTACGGTGAGGGGCGCTTTAGAAAACTTTAGCCTGCTGGGTATTTTTAATTTTGATGGTTTGTTAAATTAATTTTTGATATCATTGTGTTCCTGTTCGTCCCAATCTTCCTATTGTTTAACCAGAAATAGTTGGCACAAAAGTTTGTCCCTTGGGTTTTGATATGATGGGGAAAGTGGGATTTCATGTACGGAAAGTCACGGACACTTATCAGTATTTTCATTACGTAAGGGCGCGCTTTTGGAAACTTTGGCTGCGGGTAGTTAACTTTAATTTTGATGTGTTATTATATTAATTTTTGGATATCAATTATTTCTGACAGTCTTGTCCTTTCTTATGTAACCCAGGAATAGTTGCACAAAATTCAGTTGGTATAAATTCGACGGAGAAAGTAGGATGTAGTCAAAGTGCTGTATAATACGGTAGGTAGTGAACTTGACTCTATTTTTCTATTTCCTTCGGGGGTGCCAATCGTAAGAACCTTTGCCTGCTGGTATTTATTGTGATAGTTTATATTTAATTTTTTGATATCACTGAATTTCTGACAGTCTAATCTTTCCCTATTGTACGTCAGGAATAGTTGGCAACAAAATTTTCCGTTGTTTAATTCGCGGAGAAAGAGGATGTATTAAAGTGCGGGTATAAATTCGGTAGTACCTAGTACACTGAACTCTCTTTTCCATTCCGCGTGGGCGCATTGAGAAAACTTTGCCTCTGGGTATCAATTGAGTTCGGGGGATTAAGTTTTGATATCATGAATTTTTGACAATGTCCTATCTTTCTCATGGTACCCAGGACTAGTTGCACAAAATTTTCCCGAAATATTTGATATGATGGGAAAGTGGGATTCATGTATTGGAAGTACGGACACTTATCATTATTTTTCATTACGTGAGGGGGCGCTTTTAGAAAACTTTGCCTGCTGGGTATTTAATATGATGGTTTTTAATTAATTTTTGATGATCAATGTGTTCCTGTTTCGTCTATCTTTCCTATTGTTAACCAGAAATAGTTGGCACAAGTTTTTCCCCTTGGTTTTGATATGATGGGGAAAGTGGGATGTCATGTACGGAAGTACGGACACTTATCAGTATTTTTTCATACGTAGGGCGCGCTTTGTAAAACTTTGGCCTTGCTGGGTAATTTAATTTAATTTGATGGTTTTAATTAATTTTGATGCATGTATTAATTCCCTGGGACAGTCCCTTGTCTTTCTTATTGTACCCAGGAAATAGTTGCTACAAAATTTTCCGTTGGTATAATTCTACGGAGAGGTAGGATGTATTAAAAAGTGCTAGTATCATACGTAGGGATGAACTTGACTCTATTTTTCTATTTCCTTCGGGGTGGCATTAAGAAACTTTGCCTGCTGGGTATTTAATTTGATAGTTTATATTAATTTTGACATCAATTGAATTTCTGACAGTCTAAATCTTTCTATTGTACGCCGGAATAGTTGGCACAAAATGTTCCCGGTTTGTTTAAATTCGACGGAGAAAGTAGGATGTAGTAAAAGTCTGGTATATGCGGTAGTACCTATACACTGAACTACTCTTTTTCCATTTCCTGCGTGGGCGCTTGAAGAAACTTTGCCTGCTGGGTATTCATTTGATGGTTTTGGATAATTTTTGATATCAATGAATTGTTAGACAATCCTATCTTTCTCATGTACCCCAGGACTAGTTGGCACAAAATTTTCCCTTGATTTGATATGATGTGGAAAGTGGGATGTGCATGTATAGGTAAGTACGGACCTTATCGTATTTTTTCATTACTTGAGGGGCGCTTTATAAAACTTTGGCTGCTGGGTATTTAATTTGATGGTTTTAATTAATTTTGCATATCCAATGAGTTTCTGTCTGTCTAATCTTTCCTATTGTACCTAGGAAAGAGTTTGGCGAACAAAATTTTCCGTTGGTTTACTTCGACGGAGAAAGTAGGAGTAGTGAAGTGCTGGTACATACGTAGTACCTATACACTTACCTCTCTTTTTCCATTTCCTGCGGGGGCGCATTAGGAAACTTGCCTGCTGGGTATTCAATTTTGATGGTCTGGCTTAATGTTTTGGTATCATTGAATTTCTGACGTCTTGTCTTCATCTCATGGTACCGCCAGGCATAGTTGGCCACAAAATTTTCACCCTTGATTTCATATGATGGGGAAAGTGGGATGTAATGTACGAAGTACGGACACTTATCAGATTTTTTTTCATTACGTGAGGGGTCTCTTTAAGAAAACGTTGCCTGCTGGGTATTCATTTGATGTTTTTAATTAATTTTTGATATCAATGTGTTCTGACAGTCTGGTCTTTCTATGTACCCAAATTAGTTGGCACAAAGTTTTCCCTTGTTTGAATATGATGGGGAAAGTGGGATGGTCATGTACGAAGTACGGACACTTAATCATATTTTTTCATTACGTGAGGGGGGCCTTTAGACACTTTGCCTGCTGGGTATTTAGTTTTGTGATGTTTAATGTAATTTTTGATATCAATGTTGTTTCTGTCTGTCTAATACTTTTCTATGTAACCTCAGGAATTATTGCACAAAATTTTTCCGTTGGTTTAATTCGACGGAGAAAGTAGATGTAGTAAATGCTTTGTATATGTCGGTAGGTACCTATACCCTGAACTCTCTTGTTTCCATTTCCTGCGGGGGCGCTTGAAGAAAACTTTGCCTGCTGTATTTAATGTTCATGGTTTTGGATTAATTTTTGATATCAATGAATCTCTGACAGTACTTGTCTTTCTCATGGTACCCAGGTCATAGTTGGACAAAAATTTTCCCTTGATTTGATATGATGGGAAAGTGGATTTATTTAGGAAGTACGGACACACTTATCAGTTTTTTTTAATTTGGCGTGAGGGGGTGCTTTAGAAACTTTGGCTGCTGGGTATTTAATTTGATGGTTTTAATGTAATTTTTTGATATCAATGTGTTTTCGTCATGTCTAATCTTTCCTTTTGTACTAAGGAATATTGGCAACAAAATTTTCCGGTTGTTTAATTCGACGGAGAAAAGTAGATGTTGTAAAGTGCGGTATATACGGTCGTACCTATACACTGAACTCCTCTTTTCCATTTCCTGATTGGGCGCTTGAAGAACTTTGCCTCTGGGTATTAATTTGATGGTTTGGATTATTTTTGATATCAATGAATTCTGCACAGTCTTATCTTACTCATGTACCCAGGCATAGTTGGCACAAAATTTTTCCTTGATTTTCATATGATGGGGAAAGTGGAATGTCATGTATGGAAGTTCGGATACTTATCAGTAATTTTTCATTAGGTGAGGGGGGCGGCTTTAGAAACTTTGCCGGCTGGGATATTTAATTAATTTTTGATTGTTTAGATTAAATTTTTTATTATCATGAGTTTCTGTCTGTCTAAAATCTTTCCTATTATCCCAAGCTATAGTTTGGCACAAAATTTTCCGTTGTTTGTAATTCGACGGAGAAAAGTAGGATTAGTAAATTGCTGGTATATACGTTATACCTATACACTTAAGCTCTCTTTTTTTTACCATTTCCTGAGTGGGCGCTTGAAGAAACTTTGCCTGCTGGGTATTTATTTTGATGGTTTGAATTAATTTTTGATATCCGTGAATTTCTGACATTCTTATCCTTCGCATTGTACCCAGGAATAGTTTGGCACAAATTTCCCTTGATTTTCATATGATGGGAAAGTGGGATTTAATGTACGGAAGTACGGACACTTATCAGTATTTTTTGATTTCGTGAAGGGGCGCTTTAGAAAACGTTGCCTGCTGGTATCAATTTGGATGGTTTATAATTAGCTATTTTTGATATCATGTGTTTCTGACAGTCTTGTCTTTCCTATTGTACACGAAATAGTTACGCACGTTTTCCATTGGATTGATATGATGGGGAAAGGTGGATGTCATTACCGAGTACGGCACTTATCAGTATTTTTCATTACGTGGAGGAGGGCTCTTTAGAAAAACTTTGCCTGCTTGGTATTTATTTGAATGGTTTTAATTAATTTTAGATATCAATGTGTTATTCTGTCTGTCTAATCTTGTTCCTATTGTCCCCAGGAATAGTTGGCACAAAATTTTCCGTTGGTTATTCGACGGAGAAAGAAGGATGTAATAAAGTGCTGGTATATACGGTTAAGGTACCTATACAACTGAACTCTCTTTTTTCCATTTCCTGCGGAGCGCTTGAAGAAACGTTTGGTGCCTGCTTGGGTAATCAATTTGATGGTTTGATTAATTTTTTTGATATCAATGAATTTCTGACAGTCTTGTCTTTTTTCCTCACATGGTACCCAGGAAATAGTTTGGCACAAAATTTTCCCTTGATTTATATGATGGGGAAAAGTGGGATGTCAGTACTTTCCTAGCATTGACATCCCACTTTCCCCGTCATATCAAATCAAGGGAAAATTTTGTGCCAACTATTCCTGAGTACAATAAGAAAGATAAGACTGTCAGAAAAACATTGATATCAAAAATTAATAAAAACAATCAAATTAAAAACCCAGCAGGCAAAGTTTGAGCAAGCGCCCCCGCAGGAAATAGAAAAAAAGAGAGTTCAGTGTACATACTACCGTATATACCATCACTTTACTACATCCTACTTTCTCCGTCGAATTAAACCAAGGGAAAATTTTGTGCCAACTATTCCTGGATACAATAGGAAAGATTAGACAGACAGAAACACATTGATATCAAAAATTAATTCAAACCATCAAATTAAATACCCAGCAGGCAAAGTTTTCCAAAGCGCCCTCCCACGAAATGAAAAAATACTGATAAGTGTCCGTACTTCCGTACATTACATCCCACGTTCCCCATTATATGAAATCAAGGGAAAATTTTGTGCCAACTATTGCTGGGTACCATGAGAAAGATTAGACTGTCAGAAATTCATTGATATCAAAAATTAATAAAAACCATCAAATTAAATACCCAGCAGGCAAAGTTTCTTCAAGCGCCTCCGCAGGAAATAGAAGAAAAAAAAATTGAGTTAAGTGAATCCGTTACTTCATATACACTTTACTACATCCTACTTTCTCCGTCGAATTAAACCAAGGGAAAATTTTGTGCCAAACTATTCCTGAGTACAATAGAATGATAAGACTGTCAGAACACATTCATATCAAAAATTAATAAAAACTATCAAATTAAATACCCAGCAGGCAAAGTTTATCCAAGCGCCCCCGCACGAAATGAAAAAATAGAGTTAAGTGAATAGTTAATACCGTATATACCAGAACTTTAACTACATCCTACTTTCTCCGTCGAATTATACCACCGGAAATTTTGTGCCAAACTATTCCTGAGTACAATAGGAATGATAAGACTGTCAGAAACACATTGATATCAAAAATTAATAAAAACTATCAAATTAAATACCCAGCAGGCAAAGTTTTCTAAAGCGCCCCCTCACGTAATGACAAAATACTGATAAGTGTTCGTGCTTCCGTACATGACATCCCACTTCCCCCGTCATATCAAATCAAGGGAAAATTTTGTGCCAACTATTCCTGAGTACAGTAAGAAGGATTAGACTGTCAGAAATTCATTGATATCAAAAATTAATAAAAACTATCAAATTAAATACCCAGCAGGCAAAGTTTCTTCAAGCGCCCCCGAAGGAAATGGAAAAAAAGTTAAGTGAATACGTACTACCGTATATATCATCACTTTACTACATCCTACTTTCTCCGTCGAATTAAACCAAGGGAAAATTTTGTGCCAACTATTCCTGGGTACAATAGGAAAGATTAGACAGAAAGAAACACATTGATATCAAAAATTAATTAAAACCATCAAATTAAATACCCAGCAGGCAAAGTTTTCTAAAGCGCCCCCTCACGTAATGACAAAATACTGATAAGTGTTCGTGCTTCCGTACATGACATCCCACTTTTCCCGTCATATCAAATCAAGGAAAAATTTTGTGCCAACTATTCCTGAGTACAGTAAGAAGGATTAGACTGTCAGAAATTCATTGATATCAAAAATTAATGAAAACTATCAAATTAAATACCCAGCAGGCAAAGTTTCTTCACGCGCCCCCGCAGGAAATGGAAAAATAGAGTTAAGTGAATAGGTACTACCGTATATACCAGCACTTTACTACATCCTACTTTCTCCGTCGAATTAAACCACCGGAAAATTTTGTGCCAACTATTCCTGGGTACCATGAGAAAGATAAGACTGTCAAAAATTCATTGGTATCAAAAATTAATCCAAACCATCAAATTAAATACCCAGCAGGCAAAGTTTCTTCAAGCGCCTCCGCAGGAAATGGAAAAAAAGTTAAGTGAATACGTACTACCGTATATATCTGCACTTTACTACATCCACTTTCTCCGTCGAATTACACCAAGGGAAAATTTTGTGCCAACTATTCCTGGGTACAATAGGAAAGATTAGACAGACAAAAACACATTGATATCAAAAATTAATTCAAACCATCAAATTAAATACCCAGCAGGCAAAGTTTTCTAAAGCGCCCCCTCACGTAATGAAAAAATACTGATAAGTGTGCGTACTTCCGTACATGACATCCAACTTTCCCCATCATATCAAATCAAGGGAAAATTTTGTGCCAACTATTCCTGGGTACAATAAGAAAGATTAGACAGACAGAAACACATTGATATCAAAAATTAATTCAAACCATCAAATTAAATACCCAGCAGGCAAAGTTTCTTCAAGCGCCTCCGCAGGAAATAGAAAAATAGAGTCAAGTGTACATACTACCGTACATATCAGCACTTTACTACATCCTACTTTCTCCGTCGAATTAAACCAAGGGAAAATTTTGTGCCAACTATTCCTGGGTACCATGAGAAAGATAAGACTGTCAAAAATTCATTGGTATCAAAAATTAATCCAAACCATCAAATTAAATACCCAGCAGGCAAAGTTTCTTCAAGCGCCTCCGCAGGAAATGGAAAAAAAGTTAAGTGAATACGTACTACCGTATATATCTGCACTTTACTACATCCACTTTCTCCGTCGAATTAAACCAAGGAAAAATTTTGTGCCAACTATTCCTGGGTACAATAGGAAAGATTAGACAGACAGAAACACATTGATATCAAAAATTAATTCAAACCATCAAATTAAATACCCAGCAGGCAAGGTTTCTTCAAGCGCCTCCGCAGGAAATAGAAAAATAGAGTCAAGTGTACATACTACCGTACATATCAGCACTTTACTACATCCTACTTTCTCCGTCGAATTAAACCACCGGAAAATTTTGTGCCAACTATTCCTGGGTACCATGAGAAAGATAAGACTGTCAGAAATTTATTGATATCAAAATTATTTAAAACCATCAAATTAAATACCCAGCAGACAAAGTTTCTTCAAGCGCCCCCGCAGGAAATGGAAAAAGAGAGTTAAGTGTATAGGTACTACCGTATATACCAGCACTTTACTACATCCTACTTTCTCCGTCGAATGAAACAACTGGAAAAGTTTGTGCCAACTATTCCTGAGTACAGTAATAAAGATTAGACTGTCAGAAACACATTAGTATCAAAAATTAATTAAAACCATCAAATTAAATACCCAGCAGGCACAGTTTCATCAAGCACCCCCGCAGGAAATAGAAAAATAGAGTCAAGTGTACATACTACCGTATATACCATCACTTTACTACATCCTACTTTCTACGTCGAATTAAACCAAGGGAAAATTTTGTGCCAACTATTTCTGGGTACAATAGGAAAGATTAGACAGACAGAAACACATTGATATCAAAAATTAATTCAAACCATCAAATTAAATACCCAGCAGGCAAAGTTTTCTAAAGCGCCCCCTCACGTAATGAAAAAATACTGATAAGTGTCCGTACTTTCGTACATTACATCCCACTTTCCCCATCATATCAAATCAAGGGAAAATTTTGTGCCAACTATTCCTGAGTACAAAAGGAAAGATAAGACTGTCAGTAACACATTGATATCAAAAATTAATAAAAACTATCAAATTAAATACCCAGCAGGCAAAGTTTCATCAAGCGCCCCCGCAGGAAATAGAAAAGTAGAGTCAAGTGTACATACTACCGTATATACCATCACTTTACTACATCCTACTTTCTCCGTCGAATTAAACCAAGGGAAAATTTTGTGCCAACTATTCCTGGATACAATAGGAAAGATTAGACAGACAGAAACACATTGATATCAAAAATTAATTCAAACCATCAAATTAAATACCCAGCAGGCAAAGTTTTCCAAAGCGCCCTCCCACGAAATGAAAAAATACTGATAAGTGTCCGTACTTCCGTACATTACATCCCACTTTCCCCATCATATCAAATCAAGGGAAAATTTTGTGCCAACTATTCCTGGGTACCATGAGAAAGATAAGACTGTCAGAAATTCATTGATATCAAAAATTAATCCAAACCATCAAATTAAATACCCAGCAGGCAAAGTTGCTTCAAGCAGCCCCGCAGGAAATGGAAGAAAAAAAATTGAGTTAAGTGAATAGGTACTACCGTATATACCACCACTTTACTACATCCTACTTTCTCCGTCGAATTAAACCAAGGGAAAATTTTGTGCCAACTATTCCTGAGTACAATAGGAATGATAAGACTGTCAGAAACACATTCATATCAAAAATTAATAAAAACTATCAAATTAAATACCCAGCAGGCAAAGTTTCTCCAAGCGCCCCCGCAGGAAATGGAAAAATAGAGTTAAGTGAATAGGTACTACCGTATATACCAGCACTTTACTACATCCTACTTTCTCCGTCGAATTATACCACCGGAAAATTTTGTGCCAACTATTCCTGAGTACAATAGGAATGATAAGACTGTCAGAAACACATTGATATCAAAAATTAATAAAAACTATCAAATTAAATACCCAGCAGGCAAAGTTTCTCCAAGCGCCCCCGCAGGAAATGGAAAAAAGTTAAGTCAATAGATACTACCGTATATATCAGCACTTTACTACATCCTACTTTCTCCGTCGAATTAAACCAAGGGAAAATTTTGTGCCAACTATTCCTGGGTACAATAGGAAAGATTAGACAGACAGAAACACATTGATATCAACAATTAATTCAAACCATCAAATTAAATACCCAGCAGGCAAAGTTTTCTAAAGCGCCCCCTGACGTAATGAAAAAATACTGACAAGTGTCCGTGCTTCCGTACATTACATCCCACTTTCCTCATCATATCAAATCAAGGAAAAATTTTGTGCCAACTATTCCTGGGTACCATGAGAAAGATTAGACTGTCAGAAATTCATTGATATCAAAAATTAATCCAAACCATCAAAATAAATACCCAGCAGGCAAAGTTTCTTCAAGCGCCCCCGCAGGAAATGGAAGAAGAGAGTTAAGTCTATCGGTACTACCTTATATACCAACACTTTACTACATCCTACTTTCTCCGTCGAATTATACCACCGGAAAATTTTGTGCCAACTATTCCTGAGTACAATAAGAAAGATTAGACCAACAGAAACACATTGATATCAAAAATTAATAAAAACTATCAAATTAAATACCCATCAGGCAAAGTTTCTTCAAGCGCCCCCTCACGTAATGAAAAAATACTGATAAGTGTTCGTGCTTCCATACATGACATCCCACTTTCTTATCATATCAAATCAAGGGAAAATGTTGTGCCAACTCAAATATAGCTACGAAAATACAGTACATGGTATAAATATTTTCATTACATCCCCACTTCATTTAAAGGATTGTACCGAGCAAGTTCTCGACAGGCGCACGGGCGGAGGCCATCTGCCAAAACCAGCCTGGACAAAAGCGGCGGATTACTGGAAGGATCGTGAAAAAAAAAAAATTCAGTGCTATTGGGGTGTAAAAATTGGGGGGGGGGCGTTAGTGGAGAAATTTTAATTATTGGTATTGCGCTCTATTAAAAAATTTGGGTTTTTTGTTTTTTTGAGAAAATGTAGAAGTGGGGTTCGCAATGTACTTTCAGGAAAACCGAAAAATTAAGTCTTTTGTTGAAGAAGTTGTCCTCTTTAAGAGTAACTCAACTAAGCTGTTGGACCAACCAGTCGCCGTCGGAGATTTAAACCTTCATCGCACACTCTCATTCTTTCTGAAAAAAAGATTGGAAAATTTTCCCACGAGGGTCTCATCCTCCCCGGAAGGGGCCCATGGCTTCCTCACCCCCACTTGGCATCATCCCTGTTAAAGTGGCTTTAAAATATCTGAATAAATGTTGTTTGAATCCCTATGATTTTGTAAGAGTTTCTTATGGGAAAAGACGAAAAATGCAGATCAAGTTTAAAAAGTGCGACCTTTCATGACCTTTGACCTTAAAACTTCGTATGTTCGGGGACCTGAGAAACATTCACAACTCAAAAGGTGTATTTTAAGCATCACCTGTCCAGAGTTTACAAAACGCGTGGGATAGACGTTTTTCTTCTCCGTCTTCACCAATGGTGTAGAATTGAATTGAAAGGTGTTGAAAACAGACCGTTCAGCGTGCCTAAGTCTATCATTCAATTTTCTTTGTTAAGGCTACGAAAACACTCTATCAACAGATTATAATTCTTTTATTTTCATTACATTTTGAGCACTTTAAAACTTTATAAATTATTCATTTTGAATCAGAGCATTTTATAAGTCCATTCATATTTAAGTGTGTAAAAAATACTCAAATTTTGAAACAATTGACCTTTTTGACGTTTGACCTTAAAAATTTGCATGTTCCGGAACTTTTAAAAACTGACAACCAACCGAAAATTTAAAGTTACATTGTAAGCAATAGTTTTAGCATAGTCGCTATATTTTGGGTCAATTTTTAGAGCTCTTTTTCAAATTCGCCGCTAGACTATTTGCGTAGCGAACAAGTTGGGTCAGCACTTTTCCTTCTTTACAGCTGATATTACGAACTTAAGGTTCTTTTTTAATGGCACTTGTAAATCTAAAATGACGAGAAACATTACCAAAATGTCTTTACAAAAGCTAAAATTTCGGTACGACTCGGGCACATCCATCCCCTGTGTCTTCCGAAATTGTTTATTATTTATCAGCTTGGATAAATGACCGTCCCAAGCCCCAAGGAACACCCGTTATCATATGTCGACCCATTTCACGGGCGAAATGGTAGAACTATTACCCGGTATGGAATATCACTATATTTTAGCACTTTTACATGTAAAACGACGCAAAACACTACACTCTAAAACAGTTGGGTTAACTATTACCCAAGGTTAGGTCCGTATGCAGCAACCTTCTTAACTGTTGGGTAAGTATAGGAACAACTCACTTTGGGTAAAGGACTACCCATAGTTGGTCAAAAGGATATTAAGGGCGGGTCACACCACAGCGATTTTCAATCCGAAATCCGATCCGAATTTGTCTAAGTCGGACCAATATATTCTAAAGATGGTCACGCTATATCGATAACTGGTCCTAGTTTGTCTCACGATAAACTGTTCTGCTATCATTATATAACTCATATCGCTCAACAGAGCGATATTTGTTGGAAGATTAATTTTTGTACGCGTGTCCGATAAACACTCTATTTCGATGTGACGTCACGAAATAATTAGTTTACATTTCAATTTCGTAGTCCTCTGATACAAATCAGGTATTTACACAGGTTGGCAAAATTTTGGCTTTCTCCGACCAGAGGTGAAGAAGATTTTAACTAAAACTCACAAAAATCTGATCGTAATCCTATCCGAAATCGCTGTGACACGAGTAAATAGTTTTGAACCCCGCTTGGGCAGTTCCTTGCCCAACAGTTCGGGAATGGTACACAGACCCAGCCTTGGGTAAACGTTTACCAAACTGTTTTTAGAGTGTAGGAAACGTATTAAACGCTTTATCTTCCGCCGGGCACGCTTCGCGTGCATCCAATCTGTTGCAGTAGTTTCAGAACTATACTCTCTCATTGACAGCTTAGTTGAGGTGACGGCACTAAAGCTCCGACCCCGCCCCCACCACCTGCTATCTGCCATCCTCCATTATATGTTATTAATCATCAGCTGGTCGGCTGTTTGTTAGTCCGCCTGGTGCGTATCCTTATTCACCCGGATGTTTAATGTATCTTTATAATGTGTGCAATGTCGTAAGTGCTTTGAACTTTCGGACCTACGGCGGTCAGGCTCCATGACGGAAAGGCGCGGGACTCTCGGGGCGCCCTTGGTGACTTTCGGAAAGCCACCCTTTTTCAGAAAGCTGACGATGGCCCTCAAATGCCCTGCACCCCACGCACTCATTTTTTCTTTTTTTTTTTTTGAAAAGAGGTGAACCTTTGGTGAGTTTCGTACTATGGTTTTACCATCACTTCATTTCTTTTTAAACATCAACCATGCATTGCTTATGGAAACAACAATAACGAGAATTCGTGTATGGCGCGCCGTTTGTGCCATGTCATTATGCCGTCAAAAGTCTTTATGCTGTCAAAATCCATTCCGTTGTCAAAACTCATTATGCCGTCAAAACTTATGAAGCCGTCAAAACTAATTCTGTTGTCAAAACTCATTATGCCTTCAAAACTTATTAAGCCGTCAAAACAAATTCTGTTGTCAAAAGTCTTTATGCCGTCAAAAGTAATTAACAGGGGCGGATCTAGGGTCTTTTCTGAGGGGGGGGGGGGTCCAACATAAAAAAGGGCACATTCATTTTTTTAAAATTTTGGTCCCCATAAACGTCAGTGATTATACAATTTACGGCATATTGACAGACAAAGGATACACCAAGAGACATGCAAAAACTGGAATCAAAACCTGGAATCTAAACGGTGAAAATGCAAAGCGCGAGAAGCGCGCGAAATTTTTTTGGGTAAGCCTACACTTATAAGAATTTGTACTAGTTTACAGCTTATATAGAACAATTGTCCAGACAGTTAGGCCCTATCGGGCATAACTTTATTGTACTTCCCTCCTCGAGTCACTAGCCGTACCGTACGACAGACACAAGTGAACGTTAACCAGGTTTAGCGAAATGCGATACAATTTCCGACATTTACATAAATCCATGTATACATAAATCCATGTATTTCTACTTGAAAAGGTGGAAAGGGTTTGTACTATATTTAGCTATAAGTATAACGGAACTAGGCTGAGGAAGAGTGGACAAAGCGTACCGAAAATTTTGGGTTTTATCCCAGAAATTACCCTTATGAAAGCCAAAATAAGTAAATCGACCATGTGTGGCGGCAGAATTTCCCCAACAGGAGGCCAAGCCATGTCAGCAACCCCAATTAGTTCCGACATTCCCTATTTCGAGGGGATGATGAGAACGGCAAATGGAGGAGCCTCATTATCCTATGCCATTGCAGGCATATTTTGCATCATATCACTTAATACTTCAAGATCCGAGTTGCGCACTGATAGTGTTCTTTGAATCTGGATCGTGAAATTGAAAAGCGCGCGAAGCGGGGGAATATGTTTGATAGGCTAACACCTAAAACATATGACGAAACGAAAAAAGAACTGTGGGCTTGTAGACCGTATCGGGTGTAACATACATTTGTATCGAAACCACCTGGACTACAAGAAGAAATAGCCAAACTTTGCTCCGTAAGTCGCTCATTAACTGACTCTACCGCATGACAAACACACAAAAGAACACCAACTAGGCTTTGCGATATGGGATGAAAGTTACGAACTTTACATAAACTATGTACTCTGCCTATATGTTACTTGGTAAGGTGGAAAAGACTTGTGCTATCCTGCTTTGCGGAATGGAACTATTGAAGAAAATAGAGTGACTCTACAGCGCGCGTAGCGCCGAAAATTTTGGGTTCTTATTAGAGAAATTATCCTCTTGAGGGCAAAAAACAGGTAAGCCGTCGGGGCGACTAGTTGTCGTCGGGGACTGCGTACTTTCGACTAGGACTCCCCGACAAACCTGTAAAACTTCCCCGATAGTTGGCCATCCTTCCCCGACGGGGGGATGAACCTTCCCCCACCTGGCGCCACCGCTATCTCGACTGGGGGAGGGGGTTAAAATACTGTATGTTGTGTTCCCTATATAGTTGCGGCGCGACTGTCAAAAATACTCTGTCAGAACAGATGACTGAAGTCGAATGTTTGCTTTTTATTTGCGACAGCAGACCGGTCATCGGTCCAAAGACTTCAAAAAAATTGAACCGACTAACATTGCGTTATTTGACCTGGTGGTGATTTTATATAGTATTTTTAAAATGAAAGAAAAGCCGATTCGTCCATTGCGACTTCTGGTCAACTCTTGGCTGTGGACTTTTAACTAAGATTGGCTTTTTATTCCCATCACTAGGGCAACACTAATAAATGAAGAGAGTAATTCCAGACCATGAATATTATATCGTGTTCATGAGAGGAGGGATACTAGCGGGTAGATGGAAGGTTTCGTAGATGTAGCGTTTAGGGAGTGTGAACAGATCATTATTTTGTTAGACCAAAAGACTAGCAGTGACCTTTTGGAATCAATATTAAAACTCAGTAGTAATACTTGCATAAAGCGCTAGCTAGTGAGTATGACGTAGTATCTGCGCGTTTTACTGTATTACTTTGAAAGCCCAAGCACGCCGCACGTGGTTCCAAGCGAAAAGTGATTAGAGTGCCTGACTGTCACGCAGGCAGTGAGAATTAGAGTTAGATGGGGTTTTACGGCTCAGTTTCTAACCAACTGGTTTAAGTCGGGCCGGCCGCGGCCTTTTTTCTTTGCAGTTGTGGCTCACTGGCATGTTTTTCCCTACTCCATTGCAATCAGTAAGACATACTGTAGTCACATTCTCTGTTAAACGATGTTTAACATGTTCGTGTTTCAGGGCGGACAATATAGGCTACCATAGTCAAATATATTGCTGAAAGTTTCTGCGATACATAGCTAGACTTTTACGGGTAGATTGATCGATATTGGATGGGGGTAACCAAAATCTCCTCGGAACTGGACAACTGTCATTACCTGTCAAACTGTCGTGTTTTTTTTTTTTTTTTATTTTTTTAGGCTAGTGTGAAAAAAAAAAAAAACAATTTTGAAAAAGGGCAAATTGGGAAATTTGAGGGGGGGGGGGTCCGGACGTCGGCGACCCCCCTCTGGATCCGCCACTGATTAAGCCGTCAAAACTGATTCTGTTGTCAAAAGTCCTTATGCCTTCAAAAGTAATTATACGCCGTCAAAACTCATTCCGTTGTCAAAACTTATTAAGTCGTCAAAACTAATTCTGTTGTCAAAACCCCTTATGCAGCCTAAAGTACTTACGCCGTCAAATCTCATTCCGTTGTCAAAAGCTCTTATGCCGCCTAAAGTACATACGCCGTCAAAACTCATTCCGTCAAATTATGCACGTGGGCGTTGTCCATTTTCACCAATGACAAACTCTGATACAGTTGAAGCCTATGAAAGCGCGAACTTTAGCGTGACGTAACGTGGATCGTACACATCGTGGGTAATGCACATGAAATTTGCATAATGCATCGGACTGCTCAGCGTTCAAGATATACTGCACTGAAGGAGGAGTCAACGAGTCTCTCTCTGCATGCAGCGGAGACAGTACAGGTAGTGGAAGAACACCGTTGAACGAAGATGGAAGCAATATTGCGAGGCTTAAATTTGTTGCATCTCAAGGAAAAGTTTGAGCGCGAAAACGTACGTATGTTACTTCTTAAACGTAGGCTCAGAAAGTGAAACTCGGGAACTTACAGATCGAGCTTCTTGATAGGCGTAGGCCCACAGGCGTTCCGATTTATGTACAAATATATAACACACTATACATATATATACTAACAAGGTACGACAATTTTCTGGACGAAGCTTACAACTTGGCCTATTTTTACACTCTTACGCTCACTGTGAACCTCTCTGATTTCTTTCAATCACGTCATTCGATGAGAAAGAACATTCAACATTCCTTCGGGCACAACTGCGGGCATAAAATCACTTCTAACCAGAATTATTCGTAAAAAATGGACTCTCCGCAACTTGGTGGTTACACAGACATATGACGTATGATTATAACCTGCGCAACCATCTATGCCGTCTCGTAAGAGAAAACACGGAGCGCAAGGTAAAGCAAATCAAAAAAACGTACGTTCGCTATGCAGATAGATACGAGTAGCTCCTCATTTGACAAATCCTATGTAACGTGCGTTGTGATTGGCGTATAGCTAAGTCAAATTATTTCGACGCCAATCACAACGCACGTTACCTGGATTTGTCAAATAACAACAGAATAAGTTTTGACGGCTTAATAAGTTTTGACGGCATAATGAGTTTTGACAACAGAATTAGTTTTGACGGCTTAATAAGTTTTGACGGCATAATGAGTTTTGACAACAGAATTAGTTTTGACGGCTTAATAATCTTTGACGGCATAATGAGTTTTGACAACAGAATTAGTTTTGACGGCTTAATAAGTTTTGACGGCATAATGAGTTTTGACAACGGAATGGATTTTGACAGCATAAAGACTTTTGACGGCATAATGACATGGCACAAACGGCGCGCCATATTCGTGCTTTGATTCTTGTTCATCATGACAACATTTACTGTACCTACGTCAGGCAAAACAATCCAAACCACGAACAGTATTATTTTCATGTTTTCAAAGACTCACGGTAGAAATAAAACTCATATCGTAGCAGTTATAGGCAGGCTGTGAAAACACGAAACATGCACATTCAAGATACCGGTCCAAAATTTAGTTCTAGTGTGGGTCATGACGATAGAATGTGCACATCTACTGTACACGGGAACATATTTGAACTGGCTTTATCCTAACTTTATTTATCCTAAAAGCTATTTATGTGCTATAGTCAAACCTTACTTAAAATTGGCCTTACTTAGACGCATAAAGCCGTATACGGATATCAGCACTCAAATTCTTTTTTACAATGGTTACGTTCTCCCTATTTTTGATTATTGTAGTACTGTTTGGGGTACTTCCAGTGTTGGCAATATTTCACGTTTACAACGCTTGCAAAAAATAATTTTTAAATGCCTCTTTTGAAAACAGATCAAGTGAACTGTTTGAAGCTCTCATTTGGAAGTCAATAGATGTTTTATTACGATTAAAAACGTTTATGTATGGTATACAAAGCTCTTAATGGTTTAACCCCACAGTACATTACTGATATGTTTAGATTTTCAGCTGAGGTGCATCATCGAGCTCTCAGATCTACATCAAATAATAACATATTCTTAACAGGTGGAAGAACTGAATATCATGATAGAAAATTCTCATGCATTGCAGCCAAAGAGTGGAAACAATTACCAAATGAGTGTAAAAATGCTTTGTCTCTTCCCGTTTTTAAACGCCTTTTGAAATCTGTGTTATAAATTGTATTCTTTTTAGTGGCAATTTTATTGATGGTAGTATTCGTAATTTTTAATCACAATTTATTGATTTAAATGCCTGTAGATGTTCTTTTATGATTCTTAGTCTGTATGTATTTTATTTGTTTTGCTATCTTAATGTCTATTTAAGTCATGTCTTTGAGTATTTTCCTTTATCTCTTATTTACCCTTTCTTTGAGCCAATCCTAAGTTATTCTTAAGTCATGTTCTTTGAATTTTGTTATCCTTTTTGTAGATGCTTGTAGATGTTTTTATGTGTCTTATTCAGTATGTATATTCTTTTTACATATCTATTTTAGTTATGTTTTGTGATTTTTATTTGACCTCCATCTTCGTTTTCAATCTGTTTTAAGTTCATGCTCAATTTTTTAGTCTTCTTTGGTGTGTTTAACCTTTATTGCTAACCTTACATTTTGTATTGTATTTAACTTTTTGTATCTTTTGTAAAGGGCCTCGGATGAGATTAGCTTTTTAAGCTAACCGAGTTTACCCTTTTGAATGTTTAAATAAAATACAAAAAAATAAACCCATCTAGATTGAAAGCCACTGTAACATCGACAACCGAAACAAAACAGGGAGCAGGCGCGTAGCCAGAAATTTGTCAAGGGGGGGGGGGACGCGAAGTGGTAGATTTTGCGAGGGAGCGAAGCGACCGTCCGAGCGCCCTTGCGCACGAGGGGGAGGGTGTAGGAGGAGGTGTCCACCCTCCCAAGGTGAGAAGCTTTTGTGTTTTTTATTGTGAAAATATGTGGTTTGGATCATTTGGTGCATACTTTATATGGTATTTTGTATGCATAAGGAGACATATTATTATGTATTTTATGAAATATTTTGTAGGGATAACTAGGCCTATATAAAAATCAAATACACACATATTGCCGGCAAATAATTTATCATTCTACATGTATGCAGAATCACATAACAGCTTCAAACAAGTGTAAGGTGTTGCCTTTGTACATAGGCCTACCACTAGATACCATATGTTCCCGATATGGTAGGCCTACAATTTGTCCCCTTACGGTATCGGTAGAGTTGGCAAGTATGCTGCCAGTGCTCCGCGCCAACCGCATATAAAGAAGGAAAACAATAATAATATTGTAAAAAAAAAACAAAAAAACAATTACAAAATTTTGCTCAAGGGGGGGGGGGGGACGGCTGCCCCCTTCGCCGACCTTGGCTAGGCGCCTGACGGAGTTGCTATTTGATTGAACGAAAGTAGCACTTTTAGCACTGCTAAAACAAATTGACTGTGAATTAAGCCCACATTCCAAAATGATCTACAAATTTTGTACTAACAATACATTTTCCAAAGTCCTCTTGACTCTCTGGTGAAGAGCCAAGTGGTGGAACCAAACGTTACTTACGAAGAAGTTATGCTCCTCAAAGGAGTTACGTCCCCAAAAGTCAATTGACTGGCAGACCTCTACATAATGGGGCCATACGCGTGGTCCGGGCCGTTCTAGACTGACTGAAAAGAACAGACACTACACATGATCTTAGCCAAAGGCAATGGACAGATCTGCGCATTACAGAAAATGAAGACCAAACGAAAATTATGAATACCCGAGAATTCTAAGCTATCCCTGTTTCTTATACCAGGTAGCTGCCACTGTAGAGTGGAAGCTCCCTGCATCGAGGTACAAGACTAGTAAGAATTGCATACACAGGTAGTTTACCATTTGCAATTATCGTTCCTCTCTTCCATAAGCGTGCGACACTACTTCCAACTGGGGTTTGCAGCAATTTTGCACCACAATTTATGGCCTGTTTTCTGAGAATAACGTTTTTTCCGAAAATACTAAATTTTTTGACCGAATGGGGGGGGGGGGGGCCTGTCTTGACCCCTTTGCTCTCTTCTATCATATGTGATTGCAATTACAAAATAACGGACCAAATTAACGCCTGTTCGCCGGCAGCTTTAATCATCGTAATCTGCATGTAGGCACAGTTAACGACAAGGGTTTGCACGGTGAAACTATGCGGTAGCACTCTTCTTACTATCAGGTAGCACATGCAGTTGAAATATCCGGTAGCACAAGCGGACAATCCGGTAGCGCAAGTTTTGTGCACATACTGCGTACCGATGCTGATAGGCAGAAAGGATGGTATCACAATGATTTCATTTTAGTCGTCATATAACACACGTTTTTATTGTATACAGATGACAAATAAAAGGGGGCAAAACAATCTAAGGTATGAAGCCCCCCCCCCCCTTTCATACTGCAGAAGCGTACTTACATTCATGACAGTGGCCCTTAAGTTTAGGTCCAACCCAGGGCCGTACACAGACATTTTTGGCTAGGGAGGCAAAAACGGACATTACTGATCTGTGGTCTGGCGAGAGCGTCTAAGGGGACGGGGTTCCTCCTCCCACTTGGCGAAAAGTCATAATTTCAGAAGGGCGTAGATCGCAAATGGTGCAACATTTGAGTGGATTTCAGCTTGAAAATGGAGACGAAAAGTAGTGGTGACGAAAGCTTTACTACCCAAAGATAATCATTAGAAAGATCTCAGCCATCTTTTCATTTTATAGTTGCTATTGTTCCACTTAATAACTTTGCCTCATACAGTCATATGAGCCTCTACTTTACTGGGGATTGAGATTAGTGAACGACCGGATTTGTCGAAAAAAAGGAGACTTGGAGGTGGACTGGTGGAGAAAATAATTGCCAATAACAATGCTATCGCGTTTTCTCGGCAACAAAGTTGAGAATATCAACATCGAGCTTGATCGATGCTCGTGTTAGGTTGCACAATAAACACCGCACTGCATACAGTGCATACTTCTCCTTCAAATAATAAACTACTGCTCTGTGTGTTGGAGTGAAGTCCTGGTGGTGAAGCTCTGACATTTTGGTTTTTACACGCCTTTAAAAGGCCGAAAGTTTGTAATCAATTTCATTGTTTTGGTCAGCTGGTACGCTCCACAAAGAACAGATTTGGTGAACAAGCGTGACCCTGACGGAAATGACAGTGTTCTAGGGGCCCTAGAAATTTCTTTTAAGAGGCCTGCCACGGAACTTCAGTGATGGGTCAGAGTGAAATATGATCACGGTGGCGACCATTACTGGCAGATCGGGGCCTTTTTTGTTTAGGAGGTGCCAAACTGGTCGTACAGTGAAATGGGGGAAGAGTCCAAGGGTAGGGGATGTCCCCCTTCCCTTTGGAAAATTTTTCTATAACTGAATGCCCTCAGATGCGATTTGGTGCAACCAAAGTGTACAATTACGAAGATAATTTTCTTTTAAAACATTTCGTTTTCCTTCCCTTTGGAAAAATTTTTCTATAACTGAATGCCCTCAGATGCGATTTGGTGCAACCATAGTGTACAATTATGAAGATAATTTTCTTTTAAAACATTTCGTTTTCCTTGGTAGGCGTATGGCATAAAGATTGCTGGAGATTTTACAATTTTCATCACATTTTAGGGATTTTATGAATAAAAGTTCAATTTTCCGTCATTTTGAGGTTGTAGAATAGGAATAAACTGCAAAAAGGAGACTTTTACTCCACTCTAAATTAAGCTAAATAACTCAGGCGTTTAGAGTCTCGACCATTTATTTGCCGGTAAAAGTCTCCCTGTTGCAGTTTATTCCTTAATTATTCGGCAAATTTTCCGAAACGATCTTTTGGCCCACCTTTGGGTGGTTCCTTAGCCCCCGTTGCCCCCTGGATCCATCAGTTGCGGCAATGCGCTGTCAATTGATGGAGATGTCTAACTGGAAAGCATATAAGCAGTAATGAAAACTGAACAATTTGACAAAATTTCACATTACAAAGAAGTTTTCCAACCCTAGTATAAGCTGAAGTTTACATGCTGGAAGTTGAATTTGAACAGTCGAACTCCCATGCATAAAGCATAACGTAGGTGCTATCGTTGAGATGTGTACGATGGAGTTGTGACATGAATAATTGTGTTCACTCTTTTCCACATGAAAAGTCACGAAAACAATTGCTATTTCACATTTGCCAACATGAAAGTATCAAGGACCTTGACGTAACCTTTTCGAGATTGTTTTCAATCACTACGATCACATTAAGTTCTTCTATTTTTTCGTGTTTCCCCTGTATATTTTCCAAGTTGGAAAAGGTACGCTTTGAAAATTCCTAGGGGGCAATTGCCTCCCTCGCCCTCTGCTGTGTATGGCCTTGGTGGCCCAACCGTACTGGCTGCTGCCTGTCTGTGAGACCTTATTTGTTAATATTTTTGTTTATCGAGAAAGTATTACTTTGGATCAAGCTGGAGTAAGAGCCGTTGTAACATACTCGTAGGCGTGGCTTAGTAAAACTCCCGTACAATACCTGTAAACATTACAGCAGAAACATTAGGGGTACTTTAAACACGCCTACGCAAAATTTGCACCAGTGACTACTTTTCGAGATTTTCCCCACATGTATTCACTGTGAAGAGTCTATAAAGAGATTGAGAATTACAGACCAAAAATGAAGATAGACAAATTAAACCAAGATAACAAAAATAGGGTTGTCAGTTTTTGAAGCTATAACTGGCAGCACTTTTTGCTGTAGTCTTTACTGTATATTTTTATATATTTGTTCTGTAATTCTACAGAAATTTATTACAGTGTATGCTAATCATATTATTTTTGATTAACTTTATTAATGCTAATGAATGGATAGGAACAATTCTGAAATTGGCCAGGGAAGGTTAAAATAAGATAAACGCCTTGTATGAAAGACCGCTTGATGAAGATTATGCTTGGCAATAATGGTGATCCTAGTTTAAAGTGGTACCTAGTTGTAGGGCTGTACTGTCCATTAAACTCGAGTCCGAATAGGTGACCAGATTTACACTTTTCACTCAAACAAATTGCAACAGTTTGTTTTATTGTTGAGTATTGACTTTTGGGTAGTTGTTGATAATATATCCAAAATCGGACACAGGTTTTGGTCTGGAAGGAAGTGACCTAATTCGCATAATTTAAAAATGGCCGTGATTTATGTAATGTGAGGTCACTTATCTCTACAAATGCATACTTTCAGAGGAATAAATTCTTACAAGATATTAAAAACATGACTTAGAAGATATAGGAATTATATGGGGTATATATGAGCTTGTATGACTTGTACCTAATTTGCATAAATTCAGAATGACCGTCACTGTTGATATCCAAGACGAATTATCTCTACGACTATTCATTCACGTAGTAATGAATACAATGTAGTTGAATAAGAACATGGTCCAGTGAAAATGGGGAATATATATAAAACCGTCTCATCATGAAACTTGGAACCCTGTCCCCACATGGTCTAAACGTTAGACTTAAACTTTTATAGCTCGGCAATTCCTGCATTGTCGTTACCTGTGTTAACCACTTAACACTGTCTGTTTTCCTAGCCGGTTTTACCGTGTCCAATTTTATTGTGTGTTCTTTAATTTGTACATTTGGCCGTGTCAACAATCAGTTGCATTTTTGCCACCTGATGAAGGGTTTAAACCCGAAACGTCGTGGAATTTTCACAAACGTTTAGCACTATTTACTACTTCCTTTTTGACCTACTTACTTCATCAGTGCTACGCAGTACTTTGACCTTATATATATATATATATATATATATATATATATATATATATATATATATATATATATATATATATATATATATATATACATATATATATAACCCTGAGAAGGTCTTATATAGATGTGTATAATACAATCGGGAGGTCCCGAGTTCGAATCCCGGTGGAGTCAACATTGCTTTTTCACCTCGCCCAGATTTTTCAGCTTTACCGACTCAACTCTATATATATAGATATATATATATATATATATATATATATATATATATATATATATATATAAACCCGATCGAGGCAACATGATCGAGGGGGCATGGTTCAGTGACCCCCCATCCTGTGTACGTTAGTGACTTATATCGATAAGACATTCTGACTCCTGACTCCTATATTGCCAATGTTTCATTCCATCCAAACGAACTTGAGTTTCAAGTGTGACGCTAGTGAACCAACTCCAGTAACCTTCCACCACCATCCCATATCGAAAAAAATTTACCTGTGTTCTTGTCTTGTATCCTGCCGTATGGTGCAGTGTGAGATAAGCGCGTTCTGTGGACGCCTACTGAGACAGGGCCGTAGCCTATAGGCGAGATCTCTGGGGGCAGCTAATGAAACTGTCTAAGCGGAGCACATATGTGGTGTGCCTACAGAAAGTTAACACCCAAGCGGACCCTTCATTTTTCTTATGTTCTGGGTAACCATCGCGAAAGGGGTTGCTGGGGGGAGGGGGGAGGAGTACATAGATCTGGCAAGTTCAAAATTGTACTGTCGTTGGCAAAACTTTGAACTGATTATATTTTATCAAATTGTCATTACTTAGTGATACTATTCTTCATATTTTGTGTCTTCGCGGAAGGCAAGAGTTGCTGTCTAAAAGAAGAGGACTACATCCTATACCCTGAGAATTTTTTTGTGAGGTGGCTTGAATGCAACCTGGTGCTATCTTTCTAAAGCTATGTGAAGTGTTGAATTGATTATATGTTTAGGGATCCTCATTATTTAATGATTTTTCTATGTCCTGTTAGGATGTAAGGGGTATTGAGGAGCTAGGGATTACACCTCTAGGCCTACTCTTTGAGAAATTTCTCTTGTTCTAGGTTTTCCTAGGTCCAAAACGGTGTTATCTTTAGTGAAATTTGGACCCATAAAATGATCTAATCTTTACTGAATTCGTTGGAAGTGGCATGCATGGCACAATTACAAGGCTGACATCCGGTGCAGGTTTCCCACTGGTGCTCTTAGTACGACACCGGGGGAGTCACCATGAGTCGATGCTTAGCTATAGCGTAGGTCTTGCAAGAAAATGGGAAAATGACACATTTTCAGACCTCAAATGTTAAATCTAAGCTGCTTATAGGACAAAAGCCTTACGGTAGAATCTTTACACCTTTATATAGCCACCATATCTGAAACTGGTGTCAAAGAAATTTAACTGAGTGAGAAAGCGTGGGTAGCGCGCAAATACTTTTGTAATTTTTAGATCAAAAATGTCACAGAAAACGAAATACGTTCATTTTAAACGACTTTTAGGATCGTTTTTGGTCCAGAAATATCTTAGAGTCATACTGGGGTCACTGTTTACAGGGAGTAAAATGTTATTTTTGATCGATTTACCATATGGGGGCACAGTGGTCCACACGGCGGGGGCTGTCTAAACTTTCTTTACTTTAAAAGTTTATGTTTTATATACAACTAGATTTTAAGAAGGAAAGTTAGATTTGATTTTATAGGGGGAGCGATGTAAGTGGAGGGGTGTCCGGTCCCTTTGAAAAATTTTTGCCTATTTTAAGGGCTCTAGATGCAAAATGGTTAGAAATTTTTCATTTTTTCTTCCTACATTTGCATTCGAAAAAGGCTGGTCTCGTAATAATTTTTCAGTGCAAGACCTTTTATTGAAAAATTTCTGGAGTCACGTGCCAAGCACGCACCAAGCACAATGGCAGTAGGTTCCATTTTAAAGTCTTCGGTATGACCTGGCCAGGATTCGAGCCCCAGACCTTCCGGTTGCAAGTCGGACGCGCTAACCACTTGACCATGCAGTCGGTCGAAGGTCTGCTGGAAGGCAAATTGCACGGCAGATAATCAAAAGTTCGCCATAAAACCGGCTTGGAATATTATTTACTGGTATAGGTACATGTTTATTTACCGAGGTTGTGGGACCATGGGTAAAGACCAAGGGGATGATGGGCCTTGGGTTGACTGAGTGTATGAGTGAAAGAGAAGAGATGCCAGTGATGGGCTGGTGTGAAATGAGTTTTGCAGCATTTGGATTTCTGAAAGTGGATGTTAACAGTTTGGGTATTCGTCCTCTGTTCCATGAGAGTAGTCTTTTCTTTATTTTCTGTGCATTTGGACTTTGCCAGCATTCTTTAAAGACATACGGTCATCACCCTGAGGTACATTTTAGTATGAGGGTATCAAAATTTCCAATGGCTACTGCTCTTTGATTGACGTCAAAGGTTGTGAATTCAATTAATGTAGAGTAACTCACATTATACATAATGCAGGGAGAATGTTAGGATGATAATATAGCATTGTGTGCTCACAAGGACATGAACTGAGGCAATAAATCAAGAGGAGCTCAGTTACACACTTATGGGAGGAGCTACAAGTTGCTTAGTTGAGAGATCTGAAAGTGACGGATACTACTGGATATGACGAGAATTGCCCTTAAAATTTCATGACATTTTCATTATAGTGCCTAAAAGGTTTATTAAGCTGACATTATGGATTTTCTGTCTACTTTGCAATTCATTGTTTTCAGGGCAATGAATGGCCACGGAAGCAGTGGGGCTCGAATTGCTCAGTGTTCTTCAAGGCTATATTTTTGGTTTGGGTCCAATAAAACCAGTGTGTGATAAGCTGGCTAACTATGAAATACACTCATCCTCCTAAGAAGCTACCTGCTTTGTTTACACATTTGCTTGGTGACATAGCTCCACTACAGGCTTATAGTGACGTCAAGGTGACCTATGTTAACCCAGACAGGGGTAGATGGAGGGTAAATGACCCCAGGGAGAGATTGGCAATACAGGGAAATGCCTGAGTAATTGTTTCACGTTGTGTCTGAGGTCACTCACTTTTGTTGGAGATTTTAATGTAAATGAAGAAGTAGGGCAAGCTTTCTGTCTGATAGAACTTTTAGGAATGCATGGGTTATAAGTTTAGAAACATCGGTTCAAAGCGTTTTTTACATTATCGGTAACTTTTTTTCATTATCGGTTGTTTTTACATTAGTCGGTAATTTTTTTTTTTACATTATAGGTCGTTCTTACAGTATCGGTTGGTTCTTACATTATCGGTTGTAACATGCCTACTGTGCTGTTACAGTGTACATCATTTCTTTGTAAAGGCAAACGAGGCCCATCCAGAAAATAGTAAGCTCGACAAGTAGTGGCTGTAGGTAGTTAACATTTTAGGTGGGGTCTCAAATGATCTCCAGGGCCATGGGCGGCCATCACGGGGGAACATGACGCCCTCAGTAATTGTAGTGTGGGGACATAATATCACATGTCCCCCAATATTTTTGAAGTATGCAGAAATGTAAATGTTACACACATTTTCGATATGAATAATTGTGATATTAGCCTTTTAATGGTAGTTGGGAAGAACTTTAGATTAGAAATTTTCATTTGTGTCCTCTAGAATGCACTAAATCGATTCGCCTCCAGGGGCTTTGCCCCAGGACTCCAACAGAAGACCTATCGTGTTCCCATTTACTCCTGACCGGAGGAACAAAGTAATCACTCATGCAGTTCTCCCCAATAATTAGCCTATAACAGATCACCGCCCCTGTCCCAGGCTTAGTACGGGCCGGAGGTTCCTCACACTTCGCTCGCATAACAGACTTTCACGCATTCTTCAAACAACTTCATACAACTTCAAATCGGTTTTAAGTCACCTTTTCTCGACATTGGGCTGGGTATTTAATTTGATGGTTTTAATTAATTTTTGATATCAATGAGTTTCTGACAGTCTTGTCATTCTCATGGTACCCAGGAATAGTTAGCACAAAATTTTCCCTTACTTTAATTCGATGGAGAAAGTAGGATGTAGTAAACTGTTGGTATATACGGTAGTACGTACACTTAACTCTATCTTTCCGATTCCTGCAGTGGCGCTTAAAGAACTTTGCCTCCTGGGTATTTAATTTCATGATTTTAATTAATTTTTGATATCAATGTGTTTCTGTCTGTCTAATCTTTCCTATTGTACCCAGGAATAGTTGGCACAAAATTTTTTCTTGGTTTTATTCGACGGAGAAAGTAGGATGTAGTAAAGTGATGGTATATATGGCAGTACGTACACTTAACTCTATTTTTCCATTTCCTGCGGGGGCGCTTTAGGAACCTTTGCCTGCTGGGTATTTAATTTGATTGTTTTAATTAATTTTTGATATGATTGTGTTTCTGACAGTCTAATCTTTCTTATTGTACCCAGGAATAGTTGGCACAAAATTTTCCCTTGGTTTAATTCGACGGAGAAAGTGTAGGATATAGCAAAGTGCTATTATGTACGCCTAACTTAATTTTTCCATTTCCTGCGGGGGCGATTGCAGAAACTTTGCCTGCTGGGTATTTACTATTTATATAGATTGTTTTTATTAATTTTTGATATCAGTGAGTTTCTGATAGTCTAATCTTTCTCATGGCACCCAGGAATAGTTGGCACAAAATTTTCCCTTGGTTTAATTCGACCGAGAAAGTAGGATGTAATAAAGTGATAGTATATACGGTAGTACGTACATTTAACTTTATTTTTCAATTTCCTGCGGATTCGCTTTAAGAAACTTTGCCTGCTGGGTATTTAATTTGATGGTTCCAATTAATTTTTGATATCATTGTGTTTCTGACAGTCTAATCTTTTTTATTGTACCTACGAATAGTTGGCACAAAATTTTCCGTTGGTTTTATTCGACGGAGAAAGTAGGATGTAGTAAAGTGCTGGTATATACGCCTAACTCTATTTTTCAATTTCCTGCGGTGGCGCTTTAAGAAACTTTGCCTGCTGGGTATCTAATTTGATGGTTTTAAATAACTTTTGATATCAATGAGTTTGTGATAGACTTGTCGTTCTCAAAGTATCCAGGAATAGTTGTCACAAAATTTTTCCTTGGTTTAATTCGACGGAGAAAGAAGGATGTAGTAATGTGATGTTTTATACGGTAGTAAGTACATTAAAATCTATTTTTCTATTTCCTGCGGGGTCGCTTTAAGAAACTTTGCCTGCTGGGTATTTAATTTGATGGTTTTAATTAATTTTTGATATCGATGAGTTTCTGATATTCTTATCGTTCTCATGGTACCCAGGAATAGTTGGCACAAAATTTTCCCTTGGTTTAATTCGACGGAGAAAGTAGGATGTAGTAAAGTGCTAGTATATACGGTAGAACGTACATTTAACTCTATTTTCCGTCTCCTGCGGTGGCGCTTCAAGAAACTTTGCCTGCTGGGTATTTAATTTAATGGTTTTAATTATTTTTTGATACCATTGTGTGTCTGAAAATCCAATCTTTCTTATAGTACACAGGAATAGTTGGCACAAAATTTTCCCTTGGTTTTATTCGACGAAGAAAGTAGGATGTAGTAAAGTGATAGTATATACGCTTAACTTTATTTTTCCCTTTAATGCGGGGGCGCTTTAAGTAACCTTGCCTGCTGGGTATTTAATTTGATGGTTTTAATTAATTTTTGATATCATTGTGTTTCTGACAGTCTAATCTTTCTTATTGTACCCATGAGTAGTTGGCACAAAATTTTCCCTTGGTTTTATTCGACGGAGAAAGTAGGATGTTGTAAAGTGATGGTATATAAGCTTAACTTTATTTTTCCAATTTCCTGCGGGGTCGCTTTAAGAAACTTTGCCTGCTGGGTATTTAATTTGATGGTTTTAATTAATTTTTGATATCGATGAGTTTCTGATATTCTTATCGTTCTCATGGTACCCAGGAATAGTTGGCACAAAATTTCTCCTTGGTATAATTCGACGGAAAAAGTAGGATGTAGTAAAGTGCTAGTATATACGGTAGAACGTACATTTAACTCTATTTTTCCGTCTCCTGCGGTGGCGCTTCAAGAAACTTTGCCTGCTGGGTATTTAATTTAATGGTTTTAATTAATTTTTGATATCATTGTGTATCTGAAAGTCCAATTTTTCTTATAGTACACAGGAATAGTTGGCACAAAATTTTCCCTTGGTTTTATTCGACGAAGAAAGTAGGATGTAGTAAAGTGCTGGTATATACGCTTAACTTTATTTTTCCGTTTAATGCGGGGGCGCTTCAAAAAACTTTGCCTGCTGGGTATTTAATTTGATGGTTTTAATTAATTTTTGATATCAATGAGTTTCTGACAGTTTTATCTTTAGCATGGTACCCAGGAATAGTTGGCACAAAATTTTCCCTTGGTTTAAATTGATGGAGAAAGTAGGATGTAGTAAAGTGATGGTATATACGGAAGAACGTACATTTAACACTATTTGTCCATTTCCTTGCGAGGGCGCGTTAAGAAACTTTGCCTGCTGGGTATTTAATTTGATGGTTTTAATTAACTTTTGATATCAATGAGTTTGTGATAGTCTTGTCGTTCTCATAGTATCCAGGAATAGTTGTCACAAAATTTTTCCTTGGTTTAATTCGACGGAGAAAGTAGGATGTAGTAATGTGATGGTATATACGGTAGTACGTACATTAAACTCTATTTTTCTATTTCCTGCGGGGTCGCTTTAAGAAACTTTGCCTGCTGGGTCTGGGTATTTAATTTGACGGTTTCAATTAATTTTTGATATCATTGTGTTTCTGACAGTCTAATCTTTTTTATTGTACCCAGGAATAGTTGGCACAAAATTTGCCCTTGGTTAAATTTGACGAAGAAGGTAGGATGTAGTAAAGTGCTGGTATATACGGTAGTTCGTACATTTAACCCTATTATTCCATTTTCTGCGGGGGCGCTTTAGGAAACTTTGCCTGCTGGGTATTTAATTTGATGGTTTTAATTAGTTACTGATATCAATGAGTTTCTGATAGTCTAATCTTTCTCATGGTACCCAGGAATAGTTGGCACAAAAATTTCCCTTGGTTTAATTCGATGGAGAAAGTAGGATGTAGTAAACTGCTGGGTATATACAGTAGTACGTACACCTACCGCTATTTTTCGATTTCCTGCGGGGGCGCTCTAAGGAACTTTGCCTGCTGGGTATTTAATTTGATGGTTTGGATTAATTTTTGATATCAATGAGTATCTGACCGTCCAATCATCCTCATGGTATACAATGATAGTTGGCAGAAAATTTTCCCTTGGTTTAATTCAATGGAGAAAGTAGGACCTGGTAAACTGCTGGTATATACAGTAGTACGAACACTTAACGCTATCTTTTCATTTCCTCCGGGGGGGGGGGGGGGGCTTGAAGAAACTTTGCCTGCTGGGTATTTAAGTTGATGGTTTGGATTAATTATTGATATCAATGTGTTTCTGACAGTCTAATCTTCCTCTTGGAACCCAAGAATAGTTGGCACAAAATTTTCCCTTGGTTTAATTTGATTGAGAAAGTAGGATGTAGTAAAGTGTTGGTATATATGGTAGAACGTACAGTTAACTCTTTTTTATTTAATTAAACTCTAGATCGTTTGGTTTTCAAATCTTTCCGTCGACTTCGTTACATTTTTTTGATATCTGTTCTTGTACACTGATTGCTATTGAAACGCCCACACAACAACAGCGTTTAGTAAAGTTCAAGATTACCATGAAAAGTCTCTCTTTCAGGATACCGAAACTTGCATTGAGACGCCTTCCGCACTACGTGCGGTCATGTCACCTCCTTTATAGAGTATCTATGCGCTCTGTTTTGCCTGCTAGATTCAATCCGGTGCCTACGCCCGACTGACTATGATGGCACAACCTAACAAGGCCACTCTAAGAAAGTTTTCGTTTTAAAAAAATAAGACCAGTGGCGTAGCCAGGATTTTTTTAGTAGGGGGCGCTGGGGGGGGGGGCTTGACCATTTCATGGGAGGGCGCCTTGTTACTATCTAAGCGGAGCGCCACCATGAGTTAGCGCGGAGCGTACCAAGAAAATTTGAGATTTTAATACATCCCAGATCGCCGGAAATGGCACTTGCCAGGCTTGATAGCAGCCATCAAGATGTGCAGTTTTGGTGAAAAAACGTAAAGTTTCATTTTATTTTATTCTCACGAGGTAGCGGTGGGCTAGGTTCCTGCACATACTGATACTCGCTATCAGTGACAAAAGCCACGCACCTAGGCCTAGACTATGGTGGGTACTTTTATAGCCTATGATAACCATTGCATTCGGCGTATTGTGAAGTTCACATACCATTGGTCTCTTTGTAATTCACAGCAGGGGTGGTGCTAGGATTTGCCCGTCGCGGGGCCAGCGACCCCAAGTGACGACATCCCCGATTTTTTGAGGGGTTGGTGAGGGGGATTTGAAGAAAATCTGTGTACTATACCATGCCATACTGATATATTGCATAAAATTTGTATATACTAGAGAAGCAGAGGCACTGATTTCATGTTTCTCCCGGAATCTAACTTCGTTTCCCTTTTCGTTTCGTTTCGTTTATTTGTTTTATCACTTCACGCATACATACAAAAATACATGATGAATGGTAATAGAGACATATGTACATGAGGTGAAGGGAAGTACACGAAAAACCCTGCTGGCTTGAAAATATGAACTCCCCAGAAATACAAATCAAACGACGTGCAATAGCAGAATAACTTCAGAATAACTTCTGAAATTGCACAGGGCGCGAAAATTTTTTGGGTAAGCTTACATTAGAAAAGTCTGTAGGCCTACTTATTTAAAGCTTATATAGGTCAATTGTCCGAGCAGTTGGGCCTTATCTTGCATAACGTATATTGTACTTCCCTTCTAGAATCACTAGCCGTACCGCACGACAGTCACAAAAGAACATTAACTATAGGTTTAGCGAAATGAGATGAAATTTCCGACATTTACATAAATCCATGTATTCTACTTATTAAGTTACCTGAAAAGGAGGAAAGGGTTTGTACTAAATTTAGCTATAAGTAACGGAACTGAGGAAGAGCGTGCAGAGCGTACCGGAAATTTTTTAGTTTTATTGCAGAAACGATCCTTTTGAAAGCCAAAATAGTAAATGGACCATGGGTAGCGACAGAATTTTCCCCACAGGGGCCGGGTCATGCCAGTGACCCCAAGTTCCGACAGCCCCTTTATTGAGGGGTGGTGAGAAGGGGATATGAAAGAGCCGAACTATCGGCCAACGCCATTGCAGGACATATTTTGCATAACATTACTTAATACTTTAACAGCCGAGTTGAACTGATAGTGTTCTTTTGAATCTGAATTTTGACACTGCAAAGCGCGCGAATCGCGTGAAAATTTTTGGTAGGCTTACACAAAACCCATATGAAATCATTGAGTACAAAGACAAAAAAATAAAAAAGGTTGGGGTTGTAACTTGTAAACCGTATCGGAGAAAACATACATTGTGTCGACACCACCTGGACTACCTGATGAAATAGCCAAACTTTCCTCTGTGAGTCGCTCACCAACTGACCCTACCGCATGACACACACTAGAGAACAGCAACTAGGCTTTGCGATATGGGATGCAATTGACGACATCTATAACCTGTGTACTGTGCCTACATTTTTCTTGGTAAGGTTGACAGGACTTATGCTATCTAGCTATGTGGAATGGAACTATTGAAGAAACTGGAGTGAATCTAAAGCGGGCGTAGCGCGCCAAAAATTTTGGGTTCTGATTAAAGAAATTGTCCTCTTGGAGCCACCCTGGCGCCACCCCTGCCTCAAAGTCTAGAGTATAGAATTTAAATGTCCAATTTTCCGCCCGACTGAGACAAAATATCTGCCCGATTTAGTCAGGTTTCTGACATTTGGGGGCGGCTGCCCCCCTCCCCCGACCCGTACGGCCATGCCTGGACTACCAGATGAAATAGCCAAACTTTGCTCACTGCAGTGAGTAGCTCAGCAACCGACCGTACCGTATGACACACACAAGATAACAGCAACTATAGGCTTTGCGATCTTGGGATGATATTTACTATCATCTCTATATAAACTGTGTACTCTACCTACCGTGTAACTTGTAAAGTGAACAGGACTTATGCTATCTAGCTATGTGGAATGGAACTTACAATATATTGGAGAAACAAGAGTAATTCACAGCGCGCGAAGCGCGCCGAAAATTTTGGGTCATTTATAAGAGAAATTGCCCTCTTCAGAGCAAAAAAAAATAGGTATATCGTATATTATTATCAAGTTGAGTAGTGAGTTGAGTGAATTTTTTTTGGCCCAGATCGCCAGTGGGGGGCGACTGGGGGGCGACAAGCTTTCATGGGGGGCTGCCCCCCACGCCCTCCCCTGGCTACGCCACTGAACAAGACAAAAGAATGTGAATCTGTTTGTACCTGAAAAAGTTTTGGCGGACTTGACCTTATTTGAGAGCTATAAATCTTTACCACAGATTTTTTCTTTCAAGAGATACCATTACGACAAGTTCAGAGTTTCCAGCTCAAGTCTAAAATCAGAAGTAACCTAATAAGTCAGCGGGCGCTGTTTACAATTTTTGTACAGAGCTGTATGTACAGTTTCAGTGTAGGCAGTTTGTGCGTTCAATTTGAGCTGCATATCTTAGCGTGCAAGTGCTTGAAAAACAGGTTCACGCGCATTAGCAAGGGAGTTTGCTATATGCGCGTGATGCATCAAAAATTGACGCACTGATTGTGACAGCAGTTTTGACGAGCTTTCTTGACTGTATCGATGCACGACATTCGAAAGTGCCCTTATTAGGTCATGTCACTACATCCGTTTTCATACGAAGCTTGTCGTTCGCCATAGTCTGAAACAATGCAGTCTGCCGGCGAGCGGAAATGACTGCGTAGCCGGCCATACATTAACATTTGTGTCAAAGAAAATACGAAATCATGTGGGAATAGCGGTCACATCTCAGGCTTATTTACAAATGACAGTGAAGGTTTCGGCATGGAAGTTAAGAAAAACTTCGTACCCAGTGGCCCATTTTATAGTAACCTTGGTTCGTTACAGTATTAATCATAAGTACGAATACGTTTTTATAATTATGCGAACGTATGTAATAAATAGTGGCCGCGATTAGAGGCGTAGCGAGGAGTTAATTGGGTCATAACCCATCTTTCCCAGACAAGAATAAATAAACCCAAATTTTACTTCCAAAGATTGCATCTCCACACCAAATTATTTAAAAATTATCTCAAAAGGGGAGGGAAACCCTCCTGTTAGACGCCCTCCTCATCTTCCTCTTTCCCGGAGCATCGTTCACAAAAAGTTTGGTCCCCTTGGTCTCGTGGATCCTTTTTCATTTTCGGTCTCGCGGACCCTATTTCACTTTCGATCTCGAGGACCCTATTTCACTTTCGGTCTCGCGGATCTTCGGTCTCGTGAACCCCTTTTCATTTTCGGTCTCGCGGACCTTCGGTCTCGTGAACCCTTTTTCATTTTCGGTCTCGCGGACCATCGGTCTCGTGGGCTGTAACCGAAAGTGTACTGTGAATTATTTCAGTGTGACCTGAATGTTTCTTGTGGGTTGATCATAACAAGTTCAAAGTCTTCTTGCCTTTATGCTCCCTTTAAAGGATCGTTTGGTTGCCATTGCAGTTTCAAGGTGGGGCTGATGGATTTGATACTTAAAAATCTAGCAAAACTAGAGTAACCTGAGGATGCCCATGGCCCTAAGGCTTAAAGTACTTGACAGTAAGTGTTCCTCGTCCTTCCTGTCGTTGGATGAACATCCATTTTGAAATAAATTGTAAGCAACGATGTGATTCAAATCCAGGGGCATAGCTAGCTGCCTCTAAATAAATGGGAAGGAAGCTAATAGTAACTGTTAAACTGCAAAATTTACTCATTATCATTGGCATATGTACCCAAGCACAGGGAGTATAATTACTAGAGGGTCAGTTTGAATGACAAGATTACAGTTCATTCCCACCCCCAACCATGCTTGTGTGTTTGGAATGGCTGTGCTATAGAACTGAATCTTACATCTACTTGTATTTACAGCAGTGTTGCTTCTCCGGTTTTGTCTTAACTGTTCAGACTAATTTGGCAAGTGAAGAATTTTTCTTTGCCAAATGTGTTAGGGATTTTTGTAATCACTTTCAATTTAAAAATGATATTTGATATTTTGTTTATCCTCAGGCTTCCCTGCTAGAGAATATTGCCTACACCATGCCAGGGCTCTGAAGGACACCAGATTTCCAACACATCTTTGTGGTGTATTCCAGATAGATGATTAGGTTGACAATAACACAAATGAGATGACATTCATTGCAAAGTTAATTGAACCATTTTAATGACTTTTTAATGAATGAATACTTTATATATAATAATATGTGAGTGATAGAGACATAACATGCTATTACAACCCTTCCAGTCATTTTTAAATAAATTTTTTGTCAAAGCTAACCTTATTGCCATGATTGATAAAAGGTGATGCAGTGAGCAGCTGTTTGATAGAATCCAAAAGAAAAACTTGAATAAACCAATTTAGGATGTAGAAGCTCCTAACAATTTTACAAACAGTAAATGTGCGATCTACAACTTTGGAAAGTGTTTTCATCAAAATATCGAACAGTAGTAAAGATTTGTTAAAGCTAAGTGTTTTAAAAATGCCCCAAATAATGTTCTACCAATTTGGATACATACAACAAAACATCTGGGAGAGAGACTTCAAAGAGGGAAAACATAATCAGCTATCAACAGGAAGACATTTCACCTTCATTTGTCATAACACAAAAAATGTGCACTGCAAAAGATTGTGCATTTTTTTTTTGTAAAATCCTTGTTTACTCCTAAGTCCATAAATGCCATTAGGTTTAGTATGCACTGATATATTGTCAGCTGTCATCTCTTTATCAGCATATCCAACTAGGAAAATTCATCATTTTAATTTACATAAACTTTTATATGCCATATATGCAAGGAGCATTCCATGTAATCCAAAAATGACTTTAAAGTGTTATCATCCTGAGAATTCTGGCATAAGTCTATACATCTTTCCCATATAAATGCAATGGTACTTACAAATCTTTGTGCAAAAATGAGAAAATACAATAAGTTCAAAGTTTTGCCAACGACAGTACAATTTTGAACTTGCCAGATCTATGTACTCCTCCCCCCTCCCCCCAGCAACCCCTTTCGCGATGGTTACCCAGAACATAAGAAAAATGAAGGGTCCGCTTAGGTGTTAACTTTCTGTAGGCACACCACATATGTGCTCCGCTTAGACAGTTTCATTAGCTGCCCCCCAGAGATTTCGCCTATAGGCTACGGCCCTGTCTCAGTAGGCGTCCACAGAACGCGTTTATCTCACACTGCACCATACGGCAGGATACAAGACAAGAACACAGGTAAATTTTTTCGATATGGGATGGTAGCATTAGCGGCTCGCCATAGGAGCACGGGGGGCACTTGCCCCCCCCCCAAAAAAAAGTTTGCAAAACATGGTCTTCAATTTTCAAAAAAAAAATAATAAATAAAAAAACATGTAATTCGAGATGGGTTAGGCCCTCCCTTTTCCTTGAGTGGGCTTAAAATTAAAGGAGTGAATAACTTTCCAATGCAATGCGAAGGTTAAACATTAATAAAGTGCTTTCAAAACGCCATTTTTTCGGCTCGCTTCGCGCGCGTTTTCTCAGTAAGTTACATGTTTGTTACTACCGTATATATACTTCAGACATCACAAATGGACATGCCGTTAGTGCGAGCTAAGGTAATCAAAACAAATGATCACGCTGTGATATTTGTAATCTGATTAGCTTAGGCATCATAATGTCATTTACAGAGTGTAACGGTAATGCTGGAGTTAAATGCCTACAGTTTTGCAGACACTTCAGAGCTTTCGGGGTCATTAGATACACAACCCATTAGCCGTGTTGATTATCATCCACGACTAAAAGCAGTTTTGCCAGGGTGTCACCTGGCCAGATGAGCATAGGTATCTGTCTACAAAAAGTTGTAACGGGCATGTAGTCTAAAAGTATTGTGTTTCCCATAGAAGGAGAGGTTTCCCTTCCCTTGTCCAAATTGACAGCGCCGTTGGCCCACGAGCGGTCTTATGACTGTCAAATGGCCTGTTATAAGCAAAAGGTTCTCCACCTCTGTGCTAAAGTATATACCGTTCAATTGATTTAAAATAAACACACCAAACAGTCAATCAAAGCTCAGTGTGATGATACTAGTGGCCTAGCTATTTGTATATAGGATGAGACGTCGTTCTGAGATAGGGGAATTCCCCTCCCCCTGTAAAAAAAAATTCATTCCGGAACGGTACTGAGATCCAAAATACTAGTGCTATCATTTCATCGTTTTCAAGTGTCTTCATGCTCGAAATTTTCGTTAGTTTATGAAAACAATCCAGAAAACCAACATTTTATGGCTTCTTGGCAAAGCTGAAACATATTGTGGCACAATGAAAGAAACAATAAAATATGTAAAGGTGGGGCTCATTTTATACAAATGGATCAAGCCGCTTTGCCCATTTCACCTGGCTCTTACTCCACTCCGTTGGTAGTACGGTAGCGATTGGTTGATTTGGTTGTATTTATTTTTAAAGTAGTCAGCTCATGACTAACTGCCTGAAATGGTTTGTGAAGAGCTTTTGAAAACGACATGGGGCATCGCTGTAATACATAATAATAACCATACTCCCATAGGCGTAGGAGGCAGGGGGCTGGGGGCTGCAGCTCCTCCAACAAAATATTTTTGTGAAAATTCGGGCAATATTCTGAGAATTTTTCGGGCACCTACTGAAAGAAAAATAATGCAATAATGTACCTTAATGGAAGTCGATACTTTAAAAAAACTTCCTTGGTAATTAAAACATAGTTCTGATTTGGATTGCACCAGTACCTATATATTCGGTATTAATTCACCAGTGTGTTTTTAATGGTTAACTTATATATTATGATTATCAGTGGTGTATTTGAGGAGCCATTAGGCCATGCCCCCGTCACTGATGCCGATTTTTTTTTTTTTTTGTACCTAAACTAAAACACAAAATTTTACTTCAAAGGTAGCATATGTGGCACCAGATAGCATGTATGGACACCTAATTTTTCAAAAAATTTTCGAAGGGGAGGGGGACACCCCCTCCCCTTAGACCCCTCCCCCAGGTCGGCGATCACACAACATAGTGCCTGCACACCCACATGAGAGAAATCTGGGCTACACCACTGATTATTAGCAGCATTTTGGTAACGACTTCCCCCAGAATTATAACCAATATGGAATAGCTAGTAACGTGGCAAATTATTGTATGTAATTGGCCTGCGGAGTGATAACGGATGCATGCTTATATGATATGTACATTAACATTTTGGACGCGCGCGGAGCGCGCGGAAATTTTTGTTTCTATTTTTCGGGCGGATCGTTACAGCCCTCCCCCCCCCCCCAATCAACTTGGGTCCCTACGCCTATGCATACTCCTGTTGAGGCTATATTACTATCCGGAGCTGACCATTAATATTGCTGGGGGGGGGGGTCTTCCGAACCTCCCTGAATACGGACTTGAGTTTGCCCCCCCCCCAAACAAAATTTCTTAGAGCCGCCCATGGATGGTAGTGGAAGGTTACTGGAGTTGGTCCACTAGCGTCACACTTGAAACTCAAGTTCGTTTGGATGGAATGAAACATTGGCAATATAGGAGTCAGAATGTCTTATCGATATAAGTCACTAACGTACACAGGATGGGGGTCCTTTCACCCATCTGTAACCCCCATTGTACGTGCCATTTACAGGAATGTAGAGACCCTCCGTCATGACCCATCCACCCGTGACCATTTCCCTGATCCCCCCATCACGGCATTCAGAATTGAAAAGAACATATCTAAGCACTTGGTCCGTGCCTCTCAACCTCAAGCAGTAGTGCCTGACACCCCAGGAACTTTTCCTTGCAACCGTGGGAGATGCAATACTTGCCCGGTGGTCAGTTATGACAAAAACCTTTCCATTGTAGGTCCAAACAACAACCGGTTTAACGTTCATCAGCATTTTACCTGTACTTCAGCCAAATGTTGTTTACGTTCTCGTATGTAAACGCTGTAATATACTGTACGTGGGAGAAACAAAACGTCGTCTTGCTGACCGAGTCACCGAGCACCTGAGATCAATCAAACAGAACCTCCCAGGGTTCCCGGTAGCCACCCACTTCAATCCCCCGTCAACATTCTCGATCCGTGACTTGATGGTTTCGGCGGCCATCTCGTGTCGAGGTTCCGATCATGACCGCCTAGCTGCCGAAAACCGCCTAATCATGAAACTTGGAACCCTGTCCCCACATGGTCTGAACGTTAGACTTGAACTGTTATAACGGAGCAATTCCTGCATTTTTTTGACTTGTGGTAACCACTTAACACTGTCTGTTTTCCTAGCCGAGGTTTACCGTGCCCAATTTTATTGTGTATTTTTTAAATTGTACGTTTGGCCGTGTCAACGATCAGTTGCATTTTTGCCACCTGATGAAGGGTTTAAACCCGAAACGTCGTGGAATTTTTCACAAACTTTTAGCACTATTTACTACTTCATTTTTACCATATTATATATATATATATATATATATATATTATACACATCTATATAAGACCTTCTTAGGGTTATATATATATATATATATATACATATATATATACACATATATATATATAAGGTCAAAGTACTGCGTAGCACTTATGAAGTAAGTAGGTCAAAAGGAAGTAGTAAATAGTGCTAAAAGTTTGTGAAAATTCCACGTTTCGGGTTTAAACCCTTCATCAGGTGGCAAAAATGCAACTGATTGTTCACACGGCCAAATGTACAAATTAAAAAACACACAATAAAATTGGACACGGTAAAACCGGCTAGGAAAACAGACAGTGTTAAGTGGTTAACACAGGTAACGACAATGCAGGAATTGCCGAGCTATAAAAGTTTAAGTCTAACGTTTAGACCATGTGGGGACAGGGTTGCAAGTTTCATGATGAGACGGTTTTATATATATTCCCCATTTTCACTGGACCATGTTCTTATTCAACTACATTGTATTCATTTCTACGTGAATGGATAATCGTAGAGATAATTCGTCTTGGATATGAACAGTGACGGTCATTCTGAATTTATGCAAATTAGGTACAAGTCATACAAGCTCATATATACCCCATATAATTCCTATATCTTCTAAGTCATGTTTCTAATATCTTGTAAGAATTTATTCCTCTGAAAGTATGCATTTTGTAGAGATAAGTGACCTCACATTACATAAATGACGGCCATTTTTAAATTATGCGAATTAGGTCACTTCCTTCCAGACCAAAACCTGTGTCCGATTTTGGATATATTATCAAAAACTACCCAAAAGTCAATACTCAACAATAAAAAAAAACTGTTGCAATTTGTTTGAGTGAAAAGTGTAAATCTGGTCACCTATTCGGACTCGAGTTTAATGGACAGTACAGCCCTACAACTAGGTACCACTTTAAACTAGGATCACCATTACTGCCTAGCATAATCTTTATCAAGCGGCCTTTCATACAAGGCGTTTATCTTATTTTAACCTTCCCTGGCCAATTTCAGAATTGTTCCTATCCACTCATTAGTATTAATAAAGTTAATCAAAAATAATATGGTTAGCATACACTGTAAAAAAATTACTGTAGAATAGAATTACAGAACAAAAATATAAAAATATACAGTAAAGACTACACCAAAAAGTGCTGCCAGTTATAGCTTCAAAAACTGACAACCCTATTTTTGTTATCTTGGTTTAATTTGTCTTTCTTCATTTTTGGTCTGTCATTCTCAATCTCTTTATAGACTCTTCACAGTGAATATATTTGGGGAAAATCTCGAAAACTAGTCATTGGTGCAAATTTTGCGTAGACGTGTTTAAAGTGCCCCTAATGTTTCTGCTGTAATGTTTACAGGTATTGTACGGGAGTTTTACTAAGCCACTCCTACGAGTATGTTACAACGGCTCTTACTCCAGCTTGATCCAAAGTAATACTTTCTCGATAAACAAAAATATTAACAAATAAGGTCTCACAGACAGGCAGCAGCCAATACGGTTGGGCCACCAAGGCCATACACAGCAGAGGGCGAGGGAGGCAATTGCCCCCTAGAAATTTTCAAAGCGTACCTTTTCCAACTTGGAAAATATACAGGGGAAACACGAAAAAAAATAGAAGAAATTAATGTGATCGTAATGATTGAAAACAATCTCGAAAAGGCTACGTCAAGGTCCTTGATACTTTCATGTTGGAAAATGTGAAATAGCAATTGTTTTCGTGACTTTTCATGTGGAAAAGAGTGAACACAATTATTCATGTCACAACTCCATCGTACACACCTCAACGATAGCACCTACGTTATGCTTTATGCATGGGAGTTCGACTGTTCAAATTCAACTTCCAGCATGTAAACCTCAGCTTATACTAGGGTTAGAAAACTTCTTTGTAATGTGAAATTTTGTCAAATTGTTCAGTTTTCATTATTGCTTATATGCTTTCCAGTTAGACATATCCATTAATCAGGGGCGGCGCCAGGGTTTTTTCGATAGGGGTGGCAAAGCATGCTGGGTCGGACCCAGCTTTATTGTTTGGGGGTGCAGGCAATGAAGACTTCCGAGCCTCACCATACCCCCCCCCCTCTCCCCGTGTCAGAACTTACGTTTTTGCGTTTTCATTTTCTTGGACTTTATTTTTCCCCAAAAAAATCCTGCTGAGTGCAGCAAGACTATCTAAGCGGAGCGCCACCATCAGTTGGCGCGGAGCGTACAAGAAAATTTTTGGGCTTTACAAACCTTCCAGATGGCCGGAAATGGCACTTCCCGAGTGTTCTAAACTGTATGTACCCAGCCTTGAAATATGGATCTCATGTCTGCAATTTCTTAATTAATGAGAAAAAATTAATCCTCCTTATGTGATTTTTTTCTTGCTTATAGAAAAGCCGAATCACTGAGGAAGAGTTATACGCAAAATTGAATTTTATAAAAGGGAGAGGAATCACAACTCTTATGAGATAACATTAAATTTTTACCTATAGTTTTTCGAGTTTTTGAACCAATGATGTAATCAAATTTGCAAGCTAAAGTAAACTTTACGCAAACAGGAGTGACGTCATTTCCTCACATTAATAGACTGAATTATGTGTATCGTTAAATTTAAATCCGATTTAGTGTGCTTCATAATCGTATGGTATCATTACGTAATATGCATAGGAGGTATTGAAATTTTGCAAATTGCACCCTTAAGGGTCTGTAAGCCAAAACGATTGAAAGGCACAGAAAAGGGAGAACTGCTCATCAATGTGAGAATGTGAAATCGCTCCAGCTTGCTTTGAGTTCACTTTGCTTTGAAAATACAGTTAAATCAACTTTTTATGTTGAAAGAAACGCACATAGAAAATGCATTTTTGTGGTCTACAAAGAATTGCCAAATTTGAGCTAAATTTAAAGTGTACCTAAAGGCTAAAAATTCAAAAACATATGTTACAAAGCTTGAAAAATGAATCCAAATGGTCTAACTGCCATCTTTACAGGAATTCCTGAGCTGAGATATATAAAATGTTGGTGCTTATTCAATTTAAAATGGTAGATGGCGCAATAATTTGTAATGTCATTCTTAATAATTCAAATTACATTCTTTGTTTTCTTTATTTTTTCGAAAGCCTCTGCACCTTGTGCCAAAATGTGATCACTTTCTCACTGTTATAGGGTGACTTGACTATACAAAACCTCACCGTACAACAGTAATTTTTGCAAGGTTATATAAACATTTCAATTTCAAAAGGAAACAAAAGCAAGTAATGTGAGTTTTACAAGAAGATCATCACAAATTATTGCGCAATCGACTATTTCAAATAAAACGAATAAATTTTAACTTTTCATATCTCAGCAACAGGGTGAGCTATGAAAATGAGAGTTGGATGAGTAAAATTCGTTTCCAACGTCTAAAATATATATTCTTATAATTCTACACTTTAGGTCCACCACTCCTAAAATGAAGCGTGAATGTATGGGATAAGAGACCAAACTGGTTGCAATTTGTTTTATTGCAGTATTATTTATGTAAAATTTGGACTTAAATCTTAAGAATGAATTCACAGGCAGAGGTATAAATAATTGGTTGGGATGGTGTCACCAGGGAGGGAGAGGGAGGAGGGAGGAGGGAGGAGGGAGGAGGGAGGAGGGAGGAGGGAGGAGGGAGGGAGATACCGTACCATAACACACGTCAGTCTTTAAGCGCCTTTCACACCTCACCGAATTGCAATAACGGAGAGGAAACGAAGACCCAAAATGTCACTCCGTTGATGTACGTTAGTATCCGTTTAGTCTCTGTTCTCCTCCGCCGACTTCGTTTCATGACCGGGAACGTCCGGTATGAACGGCGAGAGATTTTGAACATGCACAAAACTTGGACCAGACGTCGACCGAAAAAAGGTCCCCCTTAGGTATTCGTTACTTATCCGCTAAGCTTCCGTTTTATCATTTTCTCGTGCGTTTCTCATACTGGACTTCTCCGTTAGTATCCGTTCGTCTCCAGTGATTGCTATTGCTCACCGGATCATTACCGGACAACAAACGGATGAAACGTAAAAGTACAGTACCTGTACCGAATGTTCGACGGATACTAACGCATAAGTAACGGAAGCGTAAAGGAATAGAACTGACAATGAACGGATAGGTAACGTACGTTTAACTGAAGAAACTAAGAAACACAGGCAAAGAAACGTATAGGGGACTGACATAGACCGAAGATGCAGCGTACTTACATCCTGTCCCCTCTTCATACTATAGCTTAACAAACGTTTTTGCCGTTTTTTCTTGAATATTTTGGGTGCGACTGATTCCTTCCCCCTCATCCGCCCCAGGCATGAAATGAGTGATCGCGGTTCTGAGGGAGGGGTTAAGGGGAGGGGTTGTGAAAGATTTTTCGACTACCGGGAAGCCTTAGACGCAATCTGATACAATATTTTGCATCTTTTGAAGTCATATTTTTCTCGAGAAATCTAGTTTCTAGGTAAGTAATCCAACGTTCTTTATTTTTGGCCGACTACAGTTTTCCAACTTTGTTGCACTTATTGTCGACGATTACATAACAAACGGGCAAGGGCGGCGATTTGTGTTGGCTATTGGGGGAGGGGCGCAGAATGGAAGTTGCCATCGAAGCGGAGCCATCATAGTTTTGTGCGAAGCGTACAAGAGAATTTTCGCCCTACAGACCCCCCAGACTGCATGAAATGGCACTTCTCGGGATCCTGGAGGCAATTTTGAACCGTACGATACTTGATAAGTGACGACTGACAGGCATGAGCGTGTGAACGGGTTTGGTTGCGTTGGTATAGAAGCCATGGGCGGATTTAGGGGGGGGGGCCCAGGGGGCCCGGGCCCCCCCTTCCAAAAATTTTTGAAGTTTTTTTCAACAAATGACTAGGCCCTATTTCCAATTAAATAGGCCTTTGTGATGTGTCAGAGTGAAATTCAAACTTGTTCATTATTTAAATTTCTACCTCAGAAAATCAGTCTTATATTAATATTCTGTTACTGACCTCCGGCTGATAACATTTTGGCTTATATACTGGTCACAATAACGTTTTCCGGGCATTGCAAGGGGTTAATCATGAGCGCTGCATTGGACTGCTAACTTCAGTCTATTACCGGCCGGGCCCACGTCATTGGGAACACTGCTTCTACTTTCAAGGGAAATTCAGAATTCTTTAATATTTAGAGGAATATTTTCAACAACCTCAGGCTCTTAAGTTAACTATAACTTGCTGCAACGTTAGCATCTTCTTTAAGCTTTGTAATTTACTTTAATGAAATATACTTCGAATTTAGGGTAATATAAGGGAAAAGGAGACTTCAATTCGGGAAACTGCCATCCTAATATGTGGACAACAAAGGCAACTTACTCTCCTCTTTCAACCAACCAAAATTTAAATTTCACTAAATTATGAGCATTTTCCAGCCATATATGATCGGTTTGAAAAATATACTAAAGACATCACCATTTTGCATCTAAGCAATCTTAAATTAACAAAAATTTTCTTAAAGGGAAGGGGACACCCCTCCCCTTAGACCCCTCCCAGAAATTTGCATCTTCCACCCAACCCAAAATTAAAATTGACTGAATTATGAACACTTTCCAGTCATGTATGATCAGTCCAAAAAATATACCAAAGACATCACCATTTTGCATCTGAGCAACCTTAAATTAACAAAAATTTCTCAAAGGGGAGGGGACACCCTGGCACCCTGGCACCACCCCTGGCGCACCGCCTCCCCCCTTAGATCCCTCCCCCAGATCGGACTTTTATACACACCACTATGACCTGGGCCCCCCCCCTTCTGCCAAATCCTGGATCCGCCACTGGAAGCGGAGCTTCACTAACGCTTTTAAAATGTTGCCAAAATGGCTTTTATATCGCAATTAAATGGTCCTTCTCAGACCTATCAAATTGCACTGAAGCCATCTTGATATGTGATATGATTTCTATTGGCTGTCGCGGACTGCGCCGATAAAATTTTTGCCAAAACAGCTCCCAGATCGCAAGAAATGGCCCTTCCCAGATCTTTCGAATTGCACTGAAGACATCTAGATATGTTAAACGCCTCATATATATTTTCCCACTTTTACGGAACTGCTTCCTCTGGTATAACCTTCCCTGCGTACCAATTTAACCATTTTGTGATTGTTGTGACATGATTGAACAATGTACACGGAAGTGAAAATCCTACCCCCCCCCCTCCTCCACTGATTGGATACGATACTGCACTACAGACATGTCACTGCATGTGTAGGGCAAGTGTACAACTAGAGCTGGTAGGTCCATGCGTACTGGATTTACACACTAAACTATGATGTAGGCCTACTTCTCCGTGAGCCACGGTCGTGAAGGTAGCCATGGAATTCAAAATAGATACCACATTCGCGCGTAGTCCGAGAATTTAAAGAATATTGATAAATACGTCGGTCAAATACGGATTTGAATTAACTTTTAATCACTCAAATCAGTCAGTTTAGTGCTGAATACTATGTTTTGCTTGTTTTCAAATAGACAGCAATTTTCACAGAACCTCACCAGGGGATATACTGTATTTTGCCCCCCCCCTATTGTTTACGCTACTAGGTATTAACCCTTAAACGACAAAAAAAAAAAAACTCAGAGAGAAATTCAATCATGAGTCTTCTGGGATGTAGAAGGGGCCTAAGTGTAAGCTCTGCGGTAGATGCAGTAACGGACGGATGTACAATGAGTTAGACAGAGAAGACAACGCGCGCGAAGCGCGCCAATTTCGAGAATTTACACCGAAAATGTCCTATATGCGACGGATAATGTATCACAATACTTTATTCCATGAAACTGTTACACCTCACCCCACCCCCTACAAAATTATGTGTCTTAAAACGTTATTTAGACGATTTTATTTTTTGGGTCAAAAACCATAGGGGGGCAATAGCCTGCCCTGCCCCCTTGTGGCGCCGCCCCTGCCATCAATTGACAGCGCATTGTCGCAACTGATGGATCCAGGGGGCAACGGGGGCTAAGGAACCACCTAAAGGTGGGCCAAAAGATTGTTTCGGAAAATTTGCCGAATAATTAAGGAATAAACTGCAACAGGGAGACTTTTACCGGCAAATAAATAGTCGAGACTCTAAACGCCTGAGTTATTTAGCTTTATTTAGAGTGGAGTAAAAGTCTCCCTTTTGCAGTTTATTCCTATTCTACAACCTCAAAATGACGGAAAATTGAACTTTTATTCATAAAATCCCTAAAATGTGATGAAAATTGTAAAATCTCCAGCAATCTTTATGCCATACGCCTACCAAGGAAAACGAAATGTTTTAAAAGAAAATTATCTTCATAATTGTACACTATGGTTGCACCAAATCGCATCTGAGGGCATTCAGTTATAGAAAAATTTTTCTAAAGGGAAGGAAAACGAAATGTTTTAAAAGAAAATTATCTTCGTAATTGTACACTTTGGTTGCACCAAACCGCATCTGAGGACATTCAGTTATAGAAAAATTTTCCAAAGGGAAGGGGGACATCCCCTACCCTTGGACTCTTCCCCCATTTCACTGTACGACCAGTTTGGCACCTCCTAAACAAAAAGGCCCCTATCTGCCAGTAATGGTCGCCACCGTGATCATATTTCACTCTGACCCATCACTGAAGTTCCGTGGCAGGCCTCTTAAAAGAAATTTCTAGGGCCCCTAGAACACTGTCATTTCCGTCAGCGTCACGCTTGTTCACCAAATCTGTTCTTTGTGGAGCGTACCAGCTGACCAAAACAATGAAATTGATTACAAACTTTCGGCCTTTTAAAGGCGTGTAAAAAACCAAAATGTCAGAGCTTCACCACCAGGACTTCACTCCAACACACAGAGCAGTAGTTTATTATTTGAAGGAGAAGTATGCACTGTATGCGGTGCGATGTTTATTGTGCAACCTAACACGAGCATCGATCAAGCTCGATGTTGATATTCTCAACTTTGTTGCCGAGAAAACGCGATAGCATTTTTATTGGCAATTATTTTCTCCACCAGTCAACCTCCAAGTCTCCTTTTTTCGACAAATCCGGTCGTTCACTAATCTCAATCCCCAGTAAAGTAGAGGCTCATATGACTGTATGAGGCAAAGTTATGAATGGGACAATAGCAACTATAAAATGAAAAGATGGCTGAGATCTTTCTAATGATTATCTTTGGGTAGTAAAGCTTTCGTCACCACTACTTTTCGTCTCCATTTTCAAGCTGAAATCCACTCAAATGTTGCACCATTTGCGATCTACGCCCTTCTGAAATTATGACTTTTCGCCAAATGGGAGGAGGAACCCCGTCCCCTTAGACGCCCTCGCCAGACCACAGATCAGTAATGTCCGTTTTTGCCTCCCTAGCCAAAAATGTCTGTGTATGGCCCTGGGTTGGACCTAAACTTAAGTGCCACTGTCATGAATGTAAGTACGCTTCTGCAGTATGAAAGGGGGCTTCATACTTTAGATTGTTTTGTCCCCTTTTATTTGACATCTGTATACAATAACAACGTGTGTTATATGACGACTAAAATGAAATCATTGTGATACCATCCTTTCTGCCTATCAGCATCGGTACCCAGTATGTGCACAAAACTTGCGCTACCGGATTGTCCGCTTGTGCTACCGGATATTTCAACTGCATGTGCTACCTGATAGTAAGAAGAGTGCTACCGCATAGTTTCACCGTGCAAACCCTTGTCGCTAACTGTGCCTACATGCAGATTACGATGATTAAAGCTGCCGGCGAACAGGCGTTAATTGGGTCCGTTATGTTGTAATTGCAATCACATATGATAGAAGAGAGCAAAGGGGTCAAGGCAGCCCCCCCCCCCATTCGGTCAAAAAATTTAGTATTTTCGGAAAAAACATTATTCTCATAAAACAGGCCATAAATTGTGGCGCAAAATTGCTGCAAACCCCAGTTGGAAGTAGTGTCGCACGCTTATGGAAGAGAGGAACGATAATCGCAAATGGTAAACTACCTGTGTATGCAATTCTTTACTAGTCTTGTACCTCGATGCAGGGAGCTTCCACTCTACAGTGGCAGCTACCTGGTATAAGAAACAGGGATAGCTTAGAATTCTCGGGTATTCATAATTTTCGTTTGGTCTTCATTTTCTGTAACTATGCTACATTACTCTTATCGCATGCGCAGATCTGTCCATTGCCTTTGGCTAAGATCATGTGTAGTGTCTGTTCTTTTCAGTCAGTCTAGAACGGCCCGGACCACGCGTATGGACCCATTATGTAGAGGTCTGCCAGTCAATTGACGTTTAGTTTGTGTCCTTTTGGGGACGTAGCTCCTTTGAGGAGCATAACTTCTTCGTAAGTAATGTTTGGTTCCACCACTTGGCTCTTCACCAGAGAGTCGAGAGGACTTTGGAAAAAGTATTGTTAGTACAAAATTTGTAGATCATTTTGGAATGTGGGGTTAATTCACAGTCAATTTGTTTTAGCAGTGTTTAAAGTGCTACTTTCGTTCAGTCAAATAGCAACTCCCTGTCAGGCGCGTAGCCAAGGGGAGCGAAGGGGGCAGCCACCCCCCTTGAGCAAAATTTTGGAATTTTTTGTTTTTTTTTTGTTTTTTTACAATGTTATTATTGTTTTCCTTATTTATATGCGGTTGGCGCGGAGTACTGGCAGCATACTTGCCAACTCTACCGATACCGTAAGGGGACAAATTGTAGGCCTACCATATCGGGAACACATGGTATCTAGTGATAGGCCATGTACAAAAGCAACACCTTACACTTGTTTGAAGCTGTTATTTGATTCTGCATACTTGTAGAATGATAAATTATTTGCCGGCAATATGTGTGTATTTGATTTTTGTATAGGCCTAGTTATCCCTACAAAATATTTCATAAAATACATAATAATATGTCTCCTTATGCATACAAAATATAAAGTATGCACCAAATCACATATTTTCACAATAAAAAACACAAAAGCTTCTCACCGTGAGGGAGTGGACACCTCCTCCCACACCCTCCCCCTCTTGCGCAAGGGCGCTCGGACGGTCGCTTCGCTCCCTCGCAAAATCTACCACTTCGCCCCCCCCCCCTTGACAAATTTCTGGCTACGCGCCTGCTCCCTGTTTTGTTTCGGTTGTCGATGTTACAGTGGCTTTCAGTCTAGTTTGACTAGCACATAAATAGCTTTTAGGATAAATAAATTTGGGATAAAGCCAGGTCAAATATGCTCCTGTGTACAGTAGATGCGTACATTCTATCGTCATGACCCACACGTAGAACTAAATTTTGGACCGGTATCTTGAATGTGCATGTTTCGTGCTTTCACAGCCTGCCTACAACTGCTACGATATGAGTTTTATTTCTACCGTGAGCCTTTGAAAACATGAAAATAATACTGTTCGTGGTTTGGATTGTTTTGCCTAACGTAGGTACAATAAATGTCATGATGAACAAGAATCAAAGCACGAATTCTCGTAATTGTTATTTCTATAAGCGATGCATGGTTGATGTTTAAAAGAAATGAAGTGATGGTAAAACCATAGTACGAAACTCACCAAAGGTTCACCTCTTTTCAAAAAAAGAAAAAAAGAAAAAAAAAAAAAAGAAAAGAAAAAATGAGTGCGTGGGGTGCATTGCATTTGAGGGCCATCGTCAGCTTTCTGAAAAAGGGTGGCTTTCCGAAAGTCACCAAGGGCGCCCCGAGAGTCCCGCGCCTTTCCGTCATGGAGCCTGACCGCCGTAGGTCCGAAAGTTCAAAGCACTTACGACATTGCACACATTATAAACATACATTAAACATCCGAGTGAATAAGGATACGCTCCAGGCGGACTAACAAACAGCCGACCAGCTGATGATTAATAAGATATAATGGAGGATGGCAGATGGCAGGTGGTGGGGGCGGGGTCGGAGCTTAAGTGCCGTCACCTCAACTAAGCTGTCAATGAGAGAGTATAGTTCTGGAACTACTGCAACAGATTGGATGCACGCGAAGCGTGCCCGGCGGAAGATAAAGCGTTTAATACGTTTCATACACTCTAAAAACAGTTTGGTAAACGTTTACCCAAGGCTGGGTCTGTGTACCATTCCCGAACTGTTGGGCAAGGAACTGCCCAAGCGGGGTTCAAAACTATTTACTAGGGTCACAGCGATTTCGGATAGGATTACGATCAGATTTTTGTGAGTTTTAGTTAAAATCTTCTTCACCTCTGGTCGGAGAAAGCCAAAATTTTGCCAACCTGTGTAAATATCTGATTTGTATCAGAGGACCACGAAATTGAAATGTAAACTAATTACTTCGTGACGTCACATCGAAATAGAGTGTTTATCGGACACGCGTACAAAAATTAATCTTCCAACAAATATCGCTCTGTTGAGCGATATGAGTTATATAATGATAGCAGAACAGTTTATCGTGAGACAAACTGGGACCAGTTATCGATATAGCGTGACCATCTTTAGAATATATTGGTCCGACTAAGACAAATTCGGATCGGATTTCGGATTGAAAATCGCTGTGGTGTGACCCGCCCTTAATATCCTTTTGACCAACTATGGGTAGTCCTTTACCCAAAGTGAGTTGCTCCTATACTTACCCAACAGTTAAGAAGGTTGCTGCATACGGACCTAACCTTGGGAAATAGTTAACCCAACTGTTTTAGAGTGTAGTGTTTTGCGTCGTTTTACATGTAAAAGTGCTAAAATATAGTGATATTCCATACCGGTTAATAGTTCTACCATTTCGCCCGTGAAATGGGTCGACAGATGATAACGGGTGTTCCTTGGGGCTTGGGACGGTCATTTATCCAAGCTGATAAATAGGAAACAATTTTGGAAGACACAGGGGATGGATGTGCCCGAGTCGTACCGAAATTTTAGCTTTTGTAAAGACATTTTTGTAATGTTTCTCGTCATTTTAGATTTACAAGTGCCATTAAAAAGAAACTTAGGTTCGTAATATCAGCTGTAAAGAAGGAAAAGTACTGACCCAACTTGTTCGCTACGCAAATAGTCTAGCGGCGAATTTGAAAAAGAGCTCTAAAAATTGACCCAAAGTATAGCGACTATGCCAAAACTATTGCTTACAATGTAACTTTAAATTTTCGGTTGGTTGTCACTTTTTAAAAGTTCCGGAACATGCAAATTTTTAAGGTCAAAGGTCAAAAAGGTCAATTGTTTCAAAATTTGAGTATTTTTTACACACTTAAATATGAATGGACTTATAAAATGCTCTGATTCAAAATGAATAATTTATACAGTTTTAAAGTGCTCAAAATGTAATGAAAATAAAAGAATTATAATCTGTTTATAGAGTATTTTCGTAGCCTTAACAAAGAAAATTGAATGATAGACTTAGACACGCTGAACGGTCTGTTTTCAACACCTTTCAATTCAATTCTAGACCATTGGTGAAGACGGAGAAGAAAAACGTCTATTCCACGCGTTCTGTAAACTCTGGACAGGTGATGCTTAAAATACACCTTTGGAGTTGTGAATGTTTCTTAGGTCCCCGAACATACGAAGTTTTAAGGCCAAAGGTCATGAAAGGTCGCACTTTTTAAACTTGATCTGCATTTTTCGTCTTTTCCCATAAGAAACTCTTACAAAATCATAGGGATTCAAACAACATTTATTCAGATATTTTAAAGCCACTTTAACAGGGATGAGGCCAAGTGGGGGTGAGGAAGCCATGGGCCCCTTCGGGGGAGGATGAGACCCTCGTGGGAAAAATTTTCCAATCTTTTTTTCAGAAAGAATGAGAGTGTGCGATGAAGTTTTAAATCTCCGACGGCGACTAGTTGGTCCAACAGCTTAGTTGAGTTACTCTTAAATAAAGAGGGCAACTTCTTCAACAAAAGACTTACCGTAATTTTTCGGTTTTCCTGAAAGTACATTGCGAACCCCACTTCTACATTTTCTCAAAAAACCCCAAATTTTTTAATAGCCCGCAATACCAATAATTAAAATTTCTCCACTAACGTCCCCCCTCCCCCCCCCCCTCAATTTTTACACCCCAATAGCGCTGAAAATTTTTTTCACGATCCTTCCAGTAATCCGTCGCTTTTGTCCAGGCTGGTTTTGGCAGATGGCCTCCGCCCCTGCGCCTGTCGAGAACTTGCAAGGTACAATCCTTTAAATGAAGTGGGGATGTAATGAAAATATTTACACCACATATTTATATTTGAGTTGGCACAAAATTTTCCCTTCATTTGATATGATGGGAAAGTGGGATGTCATGTACGGAAGTACGAACACTTATCAGTATTTTTTCATAACGAAAGGGGGCGCATTAAGAAACTTTGCCTGCTGGGTATTTAATTTGATAGTTTTTATTAATTTTTGATATCAATGTGTTCCTGACAGTCTAATCTTTCTAATTGTACTCAGGAATAGTTGGCACAAAATTTTCCGGTTGTATAATTCGACGGAGAAAGTAGGATGTAGTGAAGTGCTGGTATATACGGTAGTACCTATACACTTAACTCTCTTTTTCCATTTCCTGCGTGGGCGCTTGAAGAAACTTTGGCTGCTGGGTATTTAATTTGATGGTTTTAATTAATTTCTGATATCAATGTGTTTCTGTCTGTCTAATCTTTCCTATTGTACCCAGGAATAGTTGGCACAAAATTTTCCGGTTGTATAATTCGACGGAGAAAGTAGGATGTAGTAAAGTGCTTGTATATACGGTACCGAGTGCACTTGACTCTACTTTTCTATTTCCTGCGGGGGCGCATTAAGAAACTTTGCCTGCTGGGTATTTAATTTGATAGTTTTTATTAATTTTTGATATCAATGTGTTCCTGACAGTCTAATCTTTCTAATTGTGCTCAAGAGTAGTTGGCACAAAATTTCCCGGTGGTTTAATTCGAAGGAGAAAGTAGGATGTAGAAAAGTGCTGGTATATACGGTAGTACCTATACACTGAACTCTCTTTTCCATTTCCTGCGTGGGCGCTTGAAGAAACTTTGCCTGCTGGGTATTTATTTTGATGGTTTGGATTAATTTTTGATATCAATGAATTTCTGACAGTCTTGTCTTTCTCATGGTACCCAGGAATAGTTGGCACAAAATTTTCCCTTGATTTAATATGATGGGGAAAGTGGGATGTCATGTACGGAAGTACGGACACTTATCAGTATTTTTCATTACGTGAGGGGGCGCTTTAGAAAACTTTGCCTGCTGGGTATTTAATTTGATGGTTTTAATTAATTTTTGATATCAATGTGTTCCTGTTCGTCTAATCTTTCCTATTGTTAACCAGAAATAGTTGGCACAAAGTTTTCCCTTGGTTTGATATGATGGGGAAAGTGGGATGTCATGTACGGAAGTACGGACACTTATCAGTATTTTTCATTACGTAAGGGCGCGCTTTGGAAAACTTTGGCTGCTGGGTATTTAATTTAATTTGATGGTTTTAATTAATTTTGGATATCAATGTATTTCTGACAGTCTTGTCTTTCTTATTGTACCCAGGAATAGTTGGCACAAAATTTTCAGTTGGTATAATTCGACGGAGAAAGTAGGATGTAGTAAAGTGCTGGTATATACGGTAGGGAGTGAACTTGACTCTATTTTTCTATTTCCTTCGGGGGTGCATTAAGAAACTTTGCCTGCTGGGTATTTAATTTGATAGTTTATATTAATTTTTGATATCAATGAATTTCTGACAGTCTAATCTTTCCTATTGTACTCAGGAATAGTTGGCACAAAATTTTCCGGTTGTTTAATTCGACGGAGAAAGTAGGATGTAGTAAAGTGCTGGTATATGCGGTAGTACCTATACACTGAACTCTCTTTTTCCATTTCCTGCGTGGGCGCTTGAAGAAACTTTGCCTGCTGGGTATTCAATTTGATGGTTTGGATTAATTTTTGATATCAATGAATTTTTGACAATCCTATCTTTCTCATGGTACCCAGGACTAGTTGGCACAAAATTTTCCCTTGATTTGATATGATGGGGAAAGTGGGATGTCATGTATGGAAGTACGGACACTTATCAGTATTTTTCATTACGTGAGGGGGCGCTTTAGAAAACTTTGCCTGCTGGGTATTTAATATGATGGTTTTAATTAATTTTTGATATCAATGTGTTCCTGTTCGTCTAATCTTTCCTATTGTTAACCAGAAATAGTTGGCACAAAGTTTTCCCTTGGTTTGATATGATGGGGAAAGTGGGATGTCATGTACGGAAGTACGGACACTTATCAGTATTTTTCATTACGTAAGGGCGCGCTTTGGAAAACTTTGGCTGCTGGGTATTTAATTTAATTTGATGGTTTTAATTAATTTTGGATATCAATGTATTTCTGACAGTCTTGTCTTTCTTATTGTACCCAGGAATAGTTGGCACAAAATTTTCAGTTGGTATAATTCGACGGAGAAAGTAGGATGTAGTAAAGTGCTGGTATATACGGTAGGGAGTGAACTTGACTCTATTTTTCTATTTCCTTCGGGGGTGCATTAAGAAACTTTGCCTGCTGGGTATTTAATTTGATAGTTTATATTAATTTTTGATATCAATGAATTTCTGACAGTCTAATCTTTCCTATTGTACTCAGGAATAGTTGGCACAAAATTTTCCGGTTGTTTAATTCGACGGAGAAAGTAGGATGTAGTAAAGTGCTGGTATATGCGGTAGTACCTATACACTGAACTCTCTTTTTCCATTTCCTGCGTGGGCGCTTGAAGAAACTTTGCCTGCTGGGTATTCAATTTGATGGTTTGGATTAATTTTTGATATCAATGAATTTTTGACAATCCTATCTTTCTCATGGTACCCAGGACTAGTTGGCACAAAATTTTCCCTTGATTTGATATGATGGGGAAAGTGGGATGTCATGTATGGAAGTACGGACACTTATCAGTATTTTTCATTACGTGAGGGGGCGCTTTAGAAAACTTTGGCTGCTGGGTATTTAATTTGATGGTTTTAATTAATTTTTGATATCAATGAGTTTCTGTCTGTCTAATCTTTCCTATTGTACCTAGGAATAGTTGGCACAAAATTTTCCGTTGGTTTAATTCGACGGAGAAAGTAGGATGTAGTGAAGTGCTGGTACATACGGTAGTACCTATACACTTAACTCTCTTTTTCCATTTCCTGCGGGGGCGCATTAGGAAACTTTGCCTGCTGGGTATTCAATTTGATGGTCTGGATTAATTTTTGGTATCAATGAATTTCTGACAGTCTTGTCTTTCTCATGGTACCCAGGAATAGTTGGCACAAAATTTTCCCTTGATTTCATATGATGGGGAAAGTGGGATGTAATGTACGGAAGTACGGACACTTATCAGTATTTTTTTCATTACGTGAGGGGGCGCTTTAGAAAACTTTGCCTGCTGGGTATTCAATTTGATGGTTTTAATTAATTTTTGATATCAATGTGTTTCTGACAGTCTTGTCTTTTCTATTGTACCCAGAAGTAGTTGGCACAAAGTTTTCCCTTGGTTTGATATGATGGGGAAAGTGGGATGTCATGTACGGAAGTACGGACACTTATCAGTATTTTTCATTACGTGAGGGGGCGCTTTAGAAAACTTTGCCTGCTGGGTATTTAGTTTGATGGTTTTAATTAATTTTTGATATCAATGTGTTTCTGTCTGTCTAATCTTTTCTATTGTACCCAGGAATAGTTGGCACAAAATTTTCCGTTGGTTTAATTCGACGGAGAAAGTAGGATGTAGTAAAGTGCTTGTATATTCGGTAGTACCTATACACTGAACTCTCTTTTTCCATTTCCTGCGGGGGCGCTTGAAGAAACTTTGCCTGCTGGGTATTTATTTTCATGGTTTGGATTAATTTTTGATATCAATGAATATCTGACAGTCTTGTCTTTCTCATGGTACCCAGGAATAGTTGGCACAAAATTTTCCCTTGATTTGATATGATGGGGAAAGTGGGATGTTATTTACGGAAGTACGGACACTTATCAGTATTTTTTTATTGCGTGAGGGGGTGCTTTAGAAAACTTTGGCTGCTGGGTATTTAATTTGATGGTTTTAATTAATTTTTGATATCAATGTGTTTTCGTCTGTCTAATCTTTCCTGTTGTACTAAGGAATAGTTGGCACAAAATTTTCCGGTTGTTTAATTCGACGGAGAAAGTAGGATGTTGTAAAGTGCTGGTATATACGGTAGTACCTATACACTGAACTCTCTTTTTCCATTTCCTGAGTGGGCGCTTGAAGAAACTTTGCCTGCTGGGTATTCAATTTGATGGTTTGGATTAATTTTTGATATCAATGAATTTCTGACAGTCTTATCTTACTCATGGTACCCAGGAATAGTTGGCACAAAATTTTCCCTTGATTTCATATGATGGGGAAAGTGGGATGTCATGTATGGAAGTTCGGATACTTATCAGTATTTTTCATTAGGTGAGGGGGCGCTTTAGAAAACTTTGCCTGCTGGATATTTAATTAATTTTTGATGGTTTCAATTAATTTTTGATATCAATGAGTTTCTGTCTGTCTAATCTTTCCTATTGTACCCAAGAATAGTTGGCACAAAATTTTCCGTTGGTTTAATTCGACGGAGAAAGTAGGATGTAGTAAATTGCTGGTATATACGGTAGTACCTATACACTTAACTCTCTTTTTCCATTTCCTGAGTGGGCGCTTGAAGAAACTTTGCCTGCTGGGTATTTATTTTGATGGTTTGAATTAATTTTTGATATCAGTGAATTTCTGACATTCTTATCCTTCGCATTGTACCCAGGAATAGTTGGCACAAAATTTTCCCTTGATTTCATATGATGGGGAAAGTGGGATTTAATGTACGGAAGTACGGACACTTATCAGTATTTTTTTCATTACGTGAGGGGGCGCTTTAGAAAACTTTGCCTGCTGGGTATTCAATTTGATGGTTTTAATTAATTTTTGATATCAATGTGTTTCTGACAGTCTTGTCTTTCCTATTGTACACAGAAATAGTTGACACAAAGTTTTCCCTTGGATTGATATGATGGGGAAAGTGGGATGTCATGTACCGAAGTACGGACACTTATCAGTATTTTTCATTACGTGAGGAGGCGCTTTAGAAAACTTTGCCTGCTGGGTATTTAGTTTGATGGTTTTAATTAATTTTAGATATCAATGTGTTTCTGTCTGTCTAATCTTTCCTATTGTCCCCAGGAATAGTTGGCACAAAATTTTCCGTTGGTTTAATTCGACGGAGAAAGTAGGATGTAATAAAGTGCTGGTATATACGGTAGTACCTATACACTGAACTCTCTTTTTCCATTTCCTGCGGGAGCGCTTGAAGAAACTTTGCCTGCTGGGTATTCAATTTGATGGTTTGGATTAATTTTTGATATCAATGAATTTCTGACAGTCTTGTCTTTCTCATGGTACCCAGGAATAGTTGGCACAAAATTTTCCCTTGATTTGATATGATGGGGAAAGTGGGATGTCATGTACGGAAGTACGGACACTTATCAGTATTTTTCATTACGTGAGGGGGCGCTTTAGAAAACTTTGCCTGCTGGGTATTTAATTTAATTTGATGGTTTTAATTAATTTTTGATATCAATGTGTTTCTGTTTGTCTAATCTTTCCTATTGTTCCCAGGAATAGTTGGCACAAAATTTTCCGTTGTTTTAATTCGACGGAGAAAGTAGGATGTAGTAAAGTGCTGGTATATACGGTAGTATGTACACTTGACTCTATTTTTCTATTTTCTGAGGGCGCTTGAAGAAACTTTGCCTGCTGGGTATTTAATTTGATAGTTTTTATTAATTTTTGATATCAATGTGTTTCTGACAGTCTAATCTTTCCTGTTGTACTCAGGAATAGTTGGCACAAAATTTTCCGTTGGTTTAATTCGACGGAGAAAGTAGGATGTAGTAAAGTGCTTGTATATTCGGTAGTACCTATACACTGAACTCTCTTTTTCCATTTCCTGCGGGGGCGCATTAGGAAACTTTGCCTGCTGGGTATTCAATTTGATGGTTTGGATTAATTTTTGATATCAATGAATTTCTGACAGTCTTATCATACTCATGGTACCCAGGAATAGTTGGCACAAAATTTTCCCTTGATTTCATATGATGGGGAAAGTGGGATATCATGAACGGAAGTACGGACACTTATCAGTATTTTTCATTACGTGAGGGGGCGCTTTAGAAAACTTTGCCTGCTGGGTATTTAATTTAATTTGATGGTTTTAATTAATTTTTGATATCAATGAGTTTCTGTCTGTCTAATCTTTCCCATTGTACCCAGGAATAGTTGGCACAAAATTTTCCGTTGGTTTAATTCGACGGAGAAAGTAGGATGTAGTAAATTGCTGGTATATACGGTAGTACCTATACACTGAACTCTCTTTTTCCATTTCCTGCGGGAGCGCTTGAAGAAACTTTGCCTGCTGGGTATTCAATTTGATGGTTTGGATTAATTTTTGATATCAATGAATTTCTGACAGTCTTGTCTTTCTCATGGTACCCAGGAATAGTTGGCACAAAATTTTCCCTTGATTTGATATGATGGGGAAAGTGGGATGTCATGTACGGAAGTACGGACACTTATCAGTATTTTTCATTACGTGAGGGGGCGCTTTAGAAAACTTTGCCTGCTGGGTATTTAATTTGATGGTTTTAATTAATTTTTGATATCAATGTGTTTCTGTCTGTCTAATCTTTCCTATTGTCCCCAGGAATAGTTGGCACAAAATTTTCCGTTGGTTTAATTCGACGGAGAAAGAAGGATGTAATAAAGTGCTGGTATATACGGTAGTACCTATACACTGAACTCTCTTTTTCCATTTCCTGCGGGAGCGCTTGAAGAAACTTTGCGTGCTGGGTATTCAATTTGATGGTTTGGATTAATTTTTGATATCAATGAATTTCTGACAGTCTTGTCTTTCTCATGGTACCCAGGAATAGTTGGCACAAAATTTTCCCTTGATTTGATATGATGGGGAAAGTGGGATGTCATGTACGGAAGTACGGACACTTATCAGTATTTTTCATTACGTGATTGGGCGCGTTAGAAAACTTTGCCTGCTGGGCATTTAATTTGATGGTTTTTATTTATTTTGGATATCAATGTGTTTCTGTCTGTCTAATCTTTCCCATTGTACTAAGGAATAGTTGGCACAAAATTTTCCGGTTGTTTAATTCGACGGAGAAAGTAGGATGTTGTAAAGTGCTGGTATATACGGTAGTACCTATACACTGAACTCTCTTTTTCCATTTCCTGAGTGGGCGCTTGAAGAAACTTTACCTGCTGGGTATTCAATTTGATGGTTTGGATTAATTTTTGATATCAATGAATTTCTGACAGTCTTATCTTACTCATGGTACCCAGGAATAGTTGGCACAAAATTTTCCCTTGATTTGATATGATGGGGAAAGTGGGATGTCATGTATGGAAGTTCGACACTTATCAGTATTTTTCATTACGTGAGGGGGCGCTTTAGAAAACTTTGCCTGCTGGATATTTAATTTAGTTTGATGGTTTTAATTAATTTTTGATATCAATGAGTTTCTGTCTGTCTAATCTTTCCTATTGTACTCAGGAATAGTTGGCACAAAATTTTCCGTTGGTTTAATTCGACGGAGAAAGTAGGATGTAGTAAATTGCTGGTATATACGGTAGTACCTATACACTTAACTCTCTTTTTCCATTTCCTGAGTGGGCGCTTGAAGAAACTTTGCCTGCTGGGTATTTATTTTGATGGTTTGAATTAATTTTTGATATCAGTGAATTTCTGACAGTCTTATCCTTCGCATTGTTCCCAGGAATAGTTGGCACAAAATTTTCCCTTGATTTCATATGATGGGGAAAGTGGGATTTAATGTACGGAAGTACGGACACTTATCAGTATTTTTTTCATTACGTGAGGGGGCGCTTTAGAAAACTTTGCCTGCTGGGTATTCAATTTGATGGTTTTAATTAATTTTTGATATCAATGTGTTTCTGACAGTCTTGTCTTTCCTATTGTACACAGAAATAGTTGACACAAAGTTTTCCCTTGGATTGATATGATGGGGTAAGTGGGATGTCATGTACCGAAGTACGGACACTTATCAGTATTTTTCATTACGTGAGGAGGCGCTTTAGAAAACTTTGCCTGCTGGGTATTTAATTTGATGGTTTTAATTAATTTTTGATATCGATGAGTTTCTGATATTATTATCGTTCTCATGGTACCCAGGAATAGTTGGCTCAAAATTTTCCGTTGGTTTAATTCGACGGAGAAAGTAGGATGTAATAAAGTGCTGGTATATACGGTAGTACCTATACACTGAACTCTCTTTCTCCATTTCCTGCGGGAGCGCTTGAAGAAACTTCACCTGCTGGCTATTCAATTTGATGGTTTGGATTAATTTTTGATATCAATGAATTTCTGACAGTCTTGTCTCTCTCATGGTACCCAGGAATAGTTGGCACAAAATTTTCCCTTGATTTGATTTGATGGGGAAAGTGGGATGTCATGTACGGAAGTACGGACACTTATCAGTATTGTTCATTACGTGAGGGGGCGCTTTAGAAAACTTTGCCTGCTGGGTATTTAATTTGATGGTTTTAATTAATTTTTGATATCAATGTGTTTCTGTCTGTCTAATCTTTCCTATTGTACCCAGGAATAGTTGGCACAAAATTTTCCGTTGGTTTAATTCGACGGAGAAAGTAGGATGTAGTAAAGTGCTGGTATATACGGTAGTATGTACACTTGACTCTATTTTTCTATTTTCTGAGGGCGCTTGAAGAAACTTTGCCTGCTGGGTATTTAATTTGATAGTTTTTATTAATTTTTGATATCAATGTGTTTCTGACAGTCTAATCTTTCCTATTGTACTCAGGAATAGTTGGCACAAAATTTTCCGTTGGTTTAATTCGACGGAGAAAGTAGGATGTAGTAAAGTGCTTGTATATTCGGTAGTACCTATACACTGAACTCTCTTTTTCCATTTCCTGCGGGGGCGCATTAGGAAACTTTGCCTGCTGGGTATTCAATTTGATGGTTTGGATTAATTTTTGATATCAATGAATTTCTGACAGTCTTATCTTACTCATGGTACCCAGGAATAGTTGGCACAAAATTTTCCCTTGATTTGATATGATGGGGAAAGTGGGATGTCATGTACGGAAGTACGGACACTTATCAGTATTTTTCATTACGTGAGGGGGCGCTTTAGAAAACTTTGCCTGCTGGGTATTTAATTTAATTTGATGGTTTTAATTAATTTTTGATATCAATGAGTTTTTGTCTGTCTAATCTTTCCCATTGTACCCAGGAATAGTTGGCACAAAATTTTCCGTTGGTTTAATTCGACGGAGAAAGTAGGATGTAGTAAATTGCTGGTATATACGGTAGTACCTATACACTGAACTCTCTTTTTCCATTTCCTGCGGGGGCGCTTGAAGAAACTTTGCCTGCTGGGTATTCAATTTAATGGTTTGGATTAATTTTTGATATCAATGAATTTCTGACAGTCTTGTCTTTCTCATGGTACCCAGGAATAGTTGGCACAAAATTTTCCCTTGATTTGATTTGATGGGGAAAGTGGGATGTCATGTACGGAAGTACGGACACTTATCAGTATTTTTCATTACGTGAGGGGGCGCTTTAGAAAACTTTGGCTGCTGGGTATTTAATTTGATGGTTTTAATTAATTTTTGATATCAATGTGTTTCTGTCTGTCTAATCTTTCCTATTGTCCCCAGGAATAGTTGGCACAAAATTTTCCCTTGGTTTAATTCGACGGAGAAAGTAGGATGTAGTAAAGTGCTGGTATATACGGTAGTATGTACACTTGACTCTATTTTTCTATTTTCTGAGGGCGCTTGAAGAAACTTTGCCTGCTGGGTATTTAATTTGATAGTTTTTATTAATTTTTGATATCAATGTGTTTCTGACAGTCTAATCTTTCCCATTGTACTCAGGAATAGTTGGCACAAAATTTTCCGTTGGTTCAATTCGACGGAGAAAGTAGGATGTAGTGAAGTGCTGGTATATACGGTAGTACCTATACACTTAACTCTCTTTTTCCATTTCCTGCGTGGGCGCTTGAAGAAACTCTGCCTGCTGGGTATTCAGTTTGAGGGTTTAGATTATTTTTTGATATCAATGAATTTCTGACAGTCTTATCTTACTCATGGTACCCAGGAATAGTTGGCACAAAATTTTCCCTTGATTTGATATGATGGGGAAAGTGGGATGTCATGTACGGAAGTACGGACACTTATCAGTATTTTCTTCATTACGTGAGGGGGCGCTTTAGAAAACTTTGCCTGCTGGGTATTCAATTTGATGGTTTTAATTAATTTTTGATATCAATGTGTTCCTGTTTGTCTAATCTTTCCTATTGTACCCAGAAATAGTTGGCACAAAGTTTTCCCTTAGTTTGATATGATGGGGAAAGTGGGATGTCATGTACGGAAGTACGGACACTTATCAGTTGTTTTCATTACGTAAGGGCGCGCTTTGGAAAACTTTGGCTGCTGGGTATTTAATTTAATTTGATGGTTTTAATTGATTTTGGATATCAATGTGTTTCTGACAGTCTTGTCTTTCTTATTGTACCCAGGAATAGTTGGCACAAAATTTTCAGTTGGTATAATTCGACGGAGAAAGTAGGATGTAGTAAAGTGCTGGTATATACGGTAGGGAGTGAACTTGACTCTATTTTTCTATTTCCTTCGGGGGTGCATTAAGAAACTTTGCCTGCTGGGTATTTAATTTGATAGTTTATATTAATTTTTGATATCAATGAATTTCTGACAGTCTAATCTTTCCTATTGTACTAAGGAATAGTTGGCACAAAATTTTCCGTTGGTTTAATTCGACGGAGAAAGTAGGATGTTGTAAAGTGCTGGTATATTCGGTAGTACCTATACACTGAACTCTATTTTTCCATTTCCTGCGTGGGCGCTTGAAGAAACTTTGCCTGCTGGGTATTCAATTTGATAGTCTGGATTAATTTTTGATATCAATGAATTTCTGACAGTCTTATCTTTCTCATGGTACCCAGGAATAGTTGGCACAAAATTTTCCCTTGATTTGATATGATGGGGAAAGTGGGATGTCATGTACGGAAGTACTTACACTTATCAGTATTTTTCATTAGGTGAGTCGGTGCTTTAGAAAACTTTGGCTGCTGGGTATTTAATTTGATGGTTTTAATTAATTTTTGATATCAATGTGTTTCTGTCTGTCTAATCTTTCCTATTGTACCTAGGAATAGTTGGCACAAAATTTTCCGTTGGTTTAATTCGACGGAGAAAGTAGGATGTAGTGAAGTGTTGGTATATACGGTAGTACCTATACACTGAACTCTCTTTTTCCATTTCCTGCGGGGGCGCATTAGGAAACTTTGCCTGCTGGGTATTCAATTTGATGGTTTGGATTAATTTTTGGTATCAATGAATTTCTGACAGTCTTGTCTTTCTCATGGTACCCAGGAATAGTTGGCACAAAATTTTCCCTTGATTTGATATGATGGGGAAAGTGGGATGTCATGTACGGAAGTACGGACACTTATCAGTATTTTTTTCATTACGTGAGGGGGCGCTTTAGAAAACTTTGCCTGCTGGGTATTCAATTTGATGGTTTTAATTAATTTTTGATATCAATGTGTTTCTGACAGTCTTGTCTTTTCTATTGTACCCAGAAATAGTTGGCACAAAGTTTTCCCTTGGTTTGATATGATGGGGAAAGTGGGATGTCATGTACGGAAGTACGGACACTTATCAGTATTTTTCATTACGGGAGGGGGCGCTTTAGAAAACTTTGTATGCTGGGTATTTAGTTTGATGGTTTTTATTAATTTTTGATATCAATGTGTTTCTGTCTGTCTAATCTTTCCTATTGTACCCAGGAATAGTTGGCACAAAATTTTCCGTTGGTTTAATTCGACGGAGAAAGTAGGATGTAGTAAAGTGCTTGTATATTCGGTAGTACCTGTACACTGAACTGTCTTTTTCCATTTCCTGCGGGGGCGCTTGAAGAAACTTTCCCTGCTGGGTATTTATTTTAATGGTTTGGATTAATTTTTGATATCAATGAATTTCTGACAGTCTTGTCTTTCTCATGGTACCCAGGAATAGTTGGCACAAAATTTTCCCTTGATTTGATATGATGGGGAAAGTGGGATGTCATTTTCGGAAGTACGGACACTTATCAGTATTTTTTTATTGCGTGAGGGGGCGCTTTAGAAAACTTTGGCTGCTGGGTATTTAATTTGATGGTTTTAATTAATTTTTGATATCAATGTGTTTCCGTCTGTCTAATCTTTCCTGTTGTACCCAGGAATAGTTGGCACAAAATTTTCCCTTGGTTTGATTTGATGGGGAAAGTGGGATGTCATGTACGGAAGTACGGACACTTATCAGTATTTTTCATTACGTGATTGGGCGCGTTAGAAAACTTTGCCTGCTGGGCATTTAATTTGATGGTTTTTATTTATTTTGGATATCAATGTGTTTCTGTCTGTCTAATCTTTCCCATTGTACCCCGGAATAGTTGGAACAAAATTTTCCGTTGGTTTAATTCGACGGAGAAAGTAGGATGTAGTAAATTGCTGGTATATACGGTAGTACCTATACACTGAACTCTCTTTTTCCATTTCCTGCGGGAGCGCTTGAAGAAACTTTGCCTGCTGGGTATTCAATTTGATGGTTTGGATTAATTTTTGATATCAATGAATTTCTGACAGTCTTATCTTACTCATGGTACCCAGGAATAGTTGGCACAAAATTTTCCCTTGATTTGATATGATGGGGAAAGTGGGATGTCATGTACGGAAGTACGGACACTTATCAGTATTTTTCATTACGTGAGGGGGCGCTTTAGAAAACTTTGCCTGCTGGGTATTTAATTTGATGGTTTGAATTAATTTTTGATATCAATGTGTTTCTGTCTGTCTAATCTTTCCTATTGTACCCAGGAATAGTTGGCACAAAATTTTCCCTTGGTTTAATTCGACGGAGAAAGTAGGATGTAGTAAATTGCTGGTATATACGGTAGTACCTATACACTTAACTCTCCTTTTCCATTTCCTGAGTGGGCGCTTGAAGAAACTTTGCCTGCTGGGTATTTAAGCTGATGGTTTGGATTAATTTTTGATACCAATGTGTTTCTGACAGTCTTATCTTTCTCATGGTACCCAGGAATAGTTGGCACAAAATTTTCCCTTGATTTGATATGATGGGGAAAGTGGGATGTAATGTACGGAAGTACGGACACTTATCAGTATTTTGTCATTACGTGAGGGGGCGCTTTAGAAAACTTTGCCTGCTGGGTATTTAATTTGATGGTTTGAATTAATTTTTGATATCAATGTGTTTCTGACAGTCTAATCTTTCCTATTTTACCCAGAAATAGTTGGCACAAAATTTTCCCTTGATTTGATATGATGGGGAAAGTGGGATGTCATGTACGGAAGTACGGACACTTATCAGTATCTTTCATTACGTGAGAGGGCGCTTTAGAAAACTTTGCCTGCTGGGTATTTAGTTTGATGGTTTTAATTAATTTTTGATATGAATGTGTTTCTGACTGTCTAATCTTTCCTATTGTACCCAGGAATAGTTGGCACAAAATTTTCCGTTGGTTTAATTCGACGGAGAAAGTAGGATGTAGTAAAGTGCTGGTATATACGGTAGTACCTATACACTTAACTCTCTTTTTCCATTTCCTGCGGGGGCGCTTGAAGAAACTTTGCCTGCTGGGTATTCAATTTGATGGTTTGGATTAATTTTTGATATCAATGAATTTCTGACAGTCTTGTCTTTCTCATGGTACCCAGGAATAGTTGGCACAAAATTTTCCCTTGATTTGATATGATGGGGAAAGTGGGATGTCATGTACGGAAGTACGGACACTTATCAGTATTTTTCATTACGTGAGAGGGCGCTTTAGAAAACTTTGCCTGCTGGCTATTTAATATGATGGTTTTAATTAATTTTTGATATCAATGTGTTTCTGTCTGTTTAATCTTCCCTATTGTACCCAGGAATAGTTGGCACAAAATTTTCCGTTGGTTTAATTCGACGGAGAAAGTAGGATGTAGTAAAGTGCTGGTATATACGGTAGTATGTACACTTGACTCTATTTTTCTATTTCTGGGGGCGCTTGAAGAAACTTTGCATGCTGGGTATTCAATTTGATAGTTCTTATTAATTTTTGATATCAATGTGTTTCTGACAGTCTAATCTTTCCTATTGTCCCCAGGAATAGTTGGCACAAAATTTTCCGTTGGTTTAATTCGACGGAGAAAGTAGGATGTAATAAAGTGCTGGTATATACGGTAGTACCTATACACTGAACTCTCTTTTTCTATTTCCTGCATGGGCGCTTGAAGAAACTTTGCCTGCTGGGTATTCAATTTGATGGTTTGGATTAATTTTTGATATCAATGAATTTCTGACAGTCTTGTCTTTCTCATGGTACCCAGGAATAGTTGGCACAAAATTTTCCCTTGATTTGATATGATGGGGAAAGTGGGATGTCATGTACGGAAGTACGGACACTTATCAGTATTTTTTCATTACGTGAGGGGGCACTTTAGAAAACTTTGCCTGCTTGGCATTTAATTTGATGGTTTTAATTAATTTCTGATATGAATGTGTTTCTGTCTGTCTAATCTTTCCTATTGTACCCAGGAATAGTTGGCACAAAATTTTCCGTTGGTTTAATTCGACGGAGAAAGTAGAATGTAGTAAAGTGCTGGTATATACGGTAGTACCTATACACTGAACTCTATTTTTCCATTTCATGCGTGGGCGCTTGAAGAAACTTTGCCTGCTGGGTATTCAATTTGATAGTCTGGATTAATTTTTGATATCAATGAATTTCTGACATTCTTGTCTTTTTCATGGTACCCAGGAATAGTTGGCACAAAATTTTCCCTTGATTTGATATGATGGGGAAAGTGGGATGTCATTTACGGAAGTACGGACACTTATCAGTATTTTTCATTACGTGAGGGGGCGCTTTAGAAAACTTTGCCTGCTGGGTATTTAATATGATGGTTTTAATTAATTTTTGATATCAATGTGTTTCTGTCTGTCTAATCTTCCCTATTGTACCCAGGAATAGTTGGCACAAAATTTTCCGGTTGTTTAATTCGACGGAGAAAGTAGGATGTAGTAAAGTGCTGGTATATACGGTAGTATGTACACTTGACTCTATTTTTCTATTTCTGAGGACGCTTGAAGAAACTTTGCCTGCTGGGTATTTAATTTGATAGTTTTTATTAATTTTTGATATCAATGTGTTTCTGACAGTCTAATTTTTCCTATTGTCCCCAGGAATAGTTGGCACAAAATTTTCCGTTGGTTTAATTCGACGGAGAAAGTAGGATGTAATAAAGTGCTGGTATATACGGTAGTACCTATACACTGAACTCTCTTTTTCTATTTCCTGCATGGGCGCTTGAAGAAACTTTGCCTGCTGGGTATTCAATTTGATGGTTTGGATTAATTTTTGATATCAATGAATTTCTGACAGTCTTGTCTTTCTCATGGTACCCAGGAATAGTTGGCACAAAATTTTCCCTTGATTTGATATGATGGGGAAAGTGGGATGTCATGTACGGAAGTACGGACACTTATCAGTATTTTTCATTACGTGAGGGGGCGCTTTAGAAAACTTTGCCTGCTGGGTATTCAATTTAATTTGATGGTTTTAATTAATTTTTGATATCAATGAGTTTCTGTCTGTCTAATCTTTTCCATTGTACCCAGGAATAGTTGGCACAAAATTTTCCGTTGGTTTAATTCGACGGAGAAAGTAGGATGTAGTAAATTGCTGGTATATACGGTAGTACCTATACACTGAACTCTCTTTTTCCATTTCCTGCGGGGGCGCTTGAAGAAACTTTGCCTGCTGGGTATTCAATTTGATGGTTTGGATTAATTTTTGATATCAATGAATTTCTGACAGTCTTGTCTTTCCAATGGTACCCAGGAATAGTTGGCACAAAATTTCCCCTTGATTTGATATGATGGGGAAAGTGGGATGTCATGTACGGAAGTACGGACACTTATCAGTATTTTTCATTACGTGAGGGGGCGCTGTAGAAAACTTTGCCTGCTGGGTATTTAATTTGATGGTTTTAATTAATTTTTGATATCAATGTGTTTCTGTCTGTCTAATCTTTCCTGTTGTACCCAGGAATAGTTGGCACAAAATTTTCCGTTGGTTTAATTCGACGGAGAAAGTAGGATGTAGTAAAGTGCTTGTATATTCGGTAGTACCTATACACTGAACTGTCTTTTTCCATTTCCTGCGGGGGCGCTTGAAGAAAATTTGCCTGCTGGGTATTCAATTTGATGGTTTGGATTAATTTTTGATATCAATGAATTTCTGACAGTCTTGTCTTTCTCATGGTACCCAGGAATAGTTGGCACAAAATTTTCCCTTGATTTCATATGATGGGGAAAGTGGGATGTCATATACGGAAACACGGACACTTATCAGTACTTTTCATTACGTGAGGGGGCGCTTTAGAAAACTTTGGCTGCTGGGTATTTAATTTGATGGTTTTAATTAATTTTTGATATCTATGTGTTTCTGTCTGTCTAATCTTTCCTATTGTACCCAGAAATCGTTGGCACAAAATTTTCCCTTGGTTTAATTCGACGGAGAAAGTAGGATGTAGCAAAGTGCTTGTATATTCGGTAGTACTTATACACTTAACTCTCTTTTTCCATTTCCTGAGTGGGCGCTTGAAGAAACTTTGCCTGCTGGATATTTATTTTGATGGTTTGGATTGATGTTTGATATCAATGAATTTCTGACAGTCTTGTCTTTCTCATGGTACCCAGGAATAGTTGGCACAAAATTTTCCCTTGATTTGATATCATTGGGAAAGTGGATGTCATGTACGGAAGTACGGACACTTATCAGTATCTTTCATTACGTGAGGGGGCGCTTTAGAAAACTTTGGCTGCTGGGTATTCAAATTGATGGTTTTTATTTATTTTGGATATCAATGTGTTTCTGTCTGTCTAATCTTTTCTATTGTACCCAGGAATAGTTGGCACAAAATTTTCCGTTGGTTTAATTCGACGGAGAAAGTAGGATGTTGTAAAGTGCTGGTATATACGGTAGTACCTATACACTGAACTCTCTTTTTCCATTTCCTGCGGTGGCGCATTAGGAAACTTTGCCTGCTGGGTATTCAATTTGATGGTTTGGATTAATTTTTGATATCAATGAATTTCTGACAGTCTTATCTTACTCATGGTACCCAGGAATAGTTGGCACAAAATTTTTCCTTGATTTGATATGATGGGGAAAGTGGGATGTCATGTACGGAAGTACGGACACTTATCAGTATTTTTCATTACGTGAGGGGGCGCTTTAGAAAACTTTGCCTGCTGGGTATTTAATTTAATTTGATGGTTTTAATTAATTTTTGATATCAATGAGTTTCTGTCTGTCTAATCTTTCCTATTGTACCCAGGAATAGTTGGCACAAAATTTTCCGTTGGTTTAATTCGACGGAGAAAGTAGGATGTAGTAAATTGCTGGTATATACGGTAGTACCTATACACTGAACTCTCTTTTTCCATTTCCTGCGGGGGCGCTTGAAGAAACTTTGCCTGCTGGGTATTCAATTTGATGGTTTGGATTAATTTTTGATATCAATGAATTTCTGACAGTCTTGTCTTTCTCATGGTACCCAGGAATAGTTGGCACAAAATTTTCCCTTGGTTTGATATGATGGGGAAAGTGGGATGTCATGTACGGAAGTACGGACACTTATCAGTATTTTTCATTACGTGAGGGGGCGCTTTAGAAAACTTTGCCTGCTGGGTATTTAATTTAATTTGATGGTTTTAATTAATTTTTGATATCAATGTGTTTCTGTCTGTCTAATCTTTCCTATTGTACCCAGGAATAGTTGGCACAAAATTTTCCCTTGGTTTGATATGATGGGGAAAGTGGGATGTAATGTACGGAAGTACGGACACTTATCAGTATTTTTCATTACGTGAGGGGGCGCTTTAGAAAACTTTGCCTGCTGGGTATTTAATTTGATGGTTTTTATTTATTTTGGATATCAATGTGTTTCTGTCTGTCTAATCTTTCCTATTGTACCCAGGAATAGTTGGCACAAAATTTTCCGTTGGTTTAATTCGACGGAGAAAGTAGGATGTAGTAAAGTGCTTGTATATACGGTAGTAAGTGCACTTGACTCTATTTTTCTATTTCCTGCGGGGGTGCATTAAGAAACTTTGCCTGCTGGGTATTTAATTTGATAGTTTTTATTAATTTTTGATATCAATGTGTTCCTGACAGTCTAATCTTTCTAATTGTACTCAGGAGTAGTTGGCACAAAATTTCCCGGTGGTATAAATTCGACGGAGAAAGTAGGATGTAGAAAAGTGCTGGTATATACGGTAGTACCTATACACTGAACTCTCTTTTTCCATTCCCTGAGGGGGCGCTTGAAGAAAATTTGCCTGCTGGGTATTTATTTTGATGGTTTGGATTAATTTTTGATATCAATAAATTTTTGACAGTCTTATCTTTCTCATGGTAACCAGGAATAGTTGACACAAAATTTTCCCTTGATTTGATATGATGGGGAAAGTGGGATGTCATGTACGGAAGTACGGACACTTATCAGTATTTTTCATTACGTGAGGGGGCGCTTTAGAAAACTTTGCCTGCTGGGTATTCAATTTGATGGTTTTAATTAATTTTTGATATCAATGTGTTTCTGACAGTCTTGTCTTTCCTATTGTACCCAGAAATAGTTGGCACAAAGTTTTCCCTTGGTTTGATATGATGGGGAAAGTGGGATGTCATGTACGGAAGTACGGACACTTATCAGTATTTTTCATTACGTGATTGGGCGCTTTAGAAAACTTTGCCTGCTGGGTATTTAGTTTGATGGTTTTAATTAATTTTTGATATGAATGTGTTTCTGACTGTCTAATCTTTCCCATTGTACCCAGGAATAGTTGGCACAAAATTTTCCGTTGGTTTAATTCGACGGAGAAAGTAGGATGTAGTAAATTACTGGTATATACGGTAGTACCTATACACTGAACTCTCTTTTTCCATTTCCTGCGGGTGCGCTTGAAGAAAATTTGCCTGCTGGGCATTCAATTTGATGGTTTGGATTAATTTTTGATATCAATGAATTTCTGACAGTCTTGTCTTTCTCATGGTACCCAGGAATAGTTGGCAGAAAATTCCCCCTTGATTTGATATGATGGGGAAAGTGGGATGTCATGTACGGAAGTACGGACACTTATCAGTATTTTTCATTACGTGAGGGGGCGCTTTAGAAAACTTTGCCTGCTGGGTATTTAATTTGATGGTTTTCATTAATTTTTGATATCAATGTGTTTCTGTCTGTCTAATCTTTCCTATTGTACCCAGGAATAGTTGGCACAAAATTTTCCGTTGGTTTAATTCGACGGAGAAAGTAGGATGTAGTAAAGTGCTTGTATATTCGGTAGTACCTATACACTTAACTCTCTTTTTCCGTTTCCTTAGTGGGCGCTTGAAGAAACTTTGCCTGCTGGGTATTTATTTTGATGGTTTGGATTGATTTTTGATATCAATGAATTTCTGACAGTCTTGTCTTTCTCCTGGTACCCAGGAATAGTTGGCACAAAATTTTCCCTTGATTTCATATGATGGGGAAAGTGGGATGTCATATACGGAAGTACGGACACTTATCAGTACTTTTCATTACGTGAGGGGGCGCTTTAGAAAACTTTGGCTGCTGGGTATTTAATTTGATGGTTTTAATTAATTTTTGATATCTATGAGTTTCTGTCTGTCTAATCTTTCCTATTGTACCCAGAAATAGTTGGCACAAAATTTTCCCTTGGTTTAATTCGACGGAGAAAGTAGGATGTAGTAGAGTGCTTGTATATTCGGTAGTACTTATACACTTAACTCTCTTTTTCCATTTCCTGAGTGGGCGCTTGAAGAAACTTTGCCTGCTTGGTATTTATTTTGATGGTTTGGATTGATGTTTGATATCAATGAATTTCTGACAGTCTTGTCTTTCTCATGGTACCCAGGAATAGTTGGCACAAAATTTTCCCTTGATTTGATATCATTGGGAAAGTGGGATGTCATATACGGAAGTACGGACACTTATCAGTATTTTTCATTACGTGAGGGGGCGCTTTAGAAAACTTTGGCTGCTGGGTATTCAAATTGATGGTTTTTATTTGTTTTGGATATCTATGTGTTTCTGTCTGTCTAATCTTTCCTATTGTACCCAGGAATAGTTGGCACAAAATTTTCCGTTGGTTTAATTCGACGGAGAAAGTAGGATGTAGTAAAGTGCTGGTATATACGGTAGTATGTACACTTGACTCTATTTTTCTATTTTCTGAGGGCGCTTGAAGAAACTTTGCCTGCTGGGTATTTAATTTGATAGTTTTTATTAATTTTTGATATCAATGTGTTTCTGACAGTCTAATCTTTCCTATTGTACTCAGGAATAGTTGGCACAAAATTTTCCGTTGGTTTAATTCGACGGAGAAAGTAGGATGTAGTAAAGTGCTTGTATATTCGGTAGTACCTATACACTGAACTCTCTTTTTCCATTTCCTGCGGGGGCGCATTAGGAAACTTTGCCTGCTGGGTATTCAATTTGATGGTTTGGATTAATTTTTGATATCAATGAATTTCTGACAGTCTTATCTTACTCATGGTACCCAGGAATAGTTGGCACAAAATTTTCCCTTGATTTGATATGATGGGGAAAGTGGGATGTCATGTACGGAAGTACGGACACTTATCAGTATTTTTCATTACGTGAGGGGGCGCTTTAGAAAACTTTGCCTGCTGGGTATTTAATTTAATTTGATGGTTTCAATTAATTTTTGATATCAATGAGTTTCTGTCTGTCTAATCTTTCCTATTGTACCCAGGAATAGTTGGCACAAAATTTTCCGTTGGTTTAATTCGACGGAGAAAGTAGGATGTAGTAAATTGCTGGTATATACGGTAGTACCTATACACTGAACTCTCTTTTTCCATTTCCTGCGGGGGCGCTTGAAGAAACTTTGCCTGCTGGGTATTCAATTTGATGGTTTGGATTAATTTTTGATATCAATGAATTTCTGACAGTCTTGTCTTTCTCATGGTACCCAGGAATAGTTGGCACAAAATTTTCCCTTGGTTTGATATGATGGGGAAAGTGGGATGTCATGTACGGAAGTACGGACACTTATCAGTATTTTTCATTACGTGAGGGGGCGCTTTAGAAAACTTTGCCTGCTGGGTATTTAATTTAATTTGATGGTTTTAATTAATTTTTGATATCAATGTGTTTCTGTCTGTCTAATCTTTCCTATTGTACCCAGGAAAAGTTGGCACAAAATTTTCCCTTGGTTTGATATGATGGGGAAAGTGGGATGTAATGTACGGAAGTACGGACACTTATCAGTATTTTTCATTACGTGAGGGGGCGCTTTAGAAAACTTTGCCTGCTGGGTATTTAATTTGATGGTTTTTATTTATTTTGGATATCAATGTGTTTCTGTCTGTCTAATCTTTCCTATTGTACCCAGGAATAGTTGGCACAAAATTTTCCGTTGGTTTAATTCGACGGAGAAAGTAGAATGTAGTAAAGTGCTGGTATATACGGTAGTATGTACACTTGACTCTATTTTTCTATTTTCTGAGGGCGCTTGAAGAAACTTTGCCTGCTGGGTATTTAATTTGATAGTTTTTATTAATTTTTGATATCAATGTGTTTCTGACAGTCTAATCTTTCCTATTTTACCCAGAAATAGTTGGCACAAAATTTTCCGGTTGTTTAATTCGACGGAGAAAGTAGGATGTAGTAACGTGCTGGTATATACGGTAGTACCTATACACTTAACTCTCTTTTTCCATTTCCTGCGTGGGCGCTTGAAGAAACTCTGCCTGCTGGGTATTCAGTTTGAGGGTTTGGATTAATTTTTGATATCAATGAATTTCTGACAGTCTTATCTTACTCATGGTACCCAGGAATAGTTGGCACAAAATTTTCCCTTGATTTGATATGATGGGGAAAGTGGGATGTCATGTACGGAAGTACGGACACTTATCAGTATTTTTCATTACGTGAGGGGGCGCTTTAGAAAACTTTGGCTGCTGGGTATTCAATTTGATGGTTTGAATTAATTTTTGATATCAATGTGTTTCTGTCTGTCTAATCTTTCCTATTGTACCCAGGAATAGTTGGCACAAAATTTTCCCTTGGTTTAATTCGACGGAGAAAGTAGGATGTAGTAAAGTGCTTGTATATACGGTAGTAAGTGCACTTGACTCTATTTTTCTATTTCCTGCGGGGGTGCATTAAGAAACTTTGCCTGCTGGGTATTTAATTTGATAGTTTTTATTAATTTTTGATATCAATGTGTTCCTGACAGTCTAATCTTTCTAATTGTACTCAGGAGTAGTTGGCACAAAATTTCCCGGTGGTATAAATTCGACGGAGAAAGTAGGATGTAGAAAAGTGCTGGTATATACGGTAGTACCTATACACTGAACTCTCTTTTTCCATTCCCTGAGGGGGCGCTTGAAGAAAATTTGCCTGCTGGGTATTTATTTTGATGGTTTGGATTAATTTTTGATATCAATAAATGTCTGACAGTCTTATCTTTCTCATGGTAACCAGGAATAGTTGACACAAAATTTTCCCTTGATTTGATATGATGGGGAAAGTGGGATGTCATGTACGGAAGTACGGACACTTATCAGTATTTTTCATTACGTGAGGGGGCGCTTTAGAAAACTTTGCCTGCTGGGTATTCAATTTGATGGTTTTAATTAATTTTTGATATCAATGTGTTTCTGACAGTCTTGTCTTTCCTATTGTACCCAGAAATAGTTGGCACAAAATTTTCCCTTGGTTTGATATGATGGGGAAAGTGGGATGTCATGTACGGAAGTACGGACACTTATCAGTATTTTTCATTACGTGATTGGGCGCTTTAGAAAACTTTGCCTGCTGGGTATTTAATTTGATGGTTTTAATTAATTTTTGATATCAATGTGTTTCTGACTGTCTAATCTTTCCTATTGTACCCAGGAATAGTTGGCACAAAATTTTCCGTTGGTTTAATTCGACGGAGAAAGTAGGATGTAGTAAAGTGCTTGTATATTCGGTAGTACCTATACACTTAACTCTCTTTTTCCATTTCCTGAGTGGGCGCTTGAAGAAACTTTGCCTGCTGGGTATTTATTTTGATGGTTTGGATTGATTTTTGATATCAATAAATTTCTGACAGTCTTGTCTTTCTCATGGTACCCAGGAATAGTTGGCACAAAATTTTCCCTTGATTTGATATCATTGGGAAAGTGGGATGTCATGTACCGAAGTACGGACACTTATCAGTATCTTTCATTACGTGAGGGGGCGCTTTAGAAAACTTTGCCTGCTGGGTATTTAATTTGATGGTTTGAATTAATTTTTGATATCAATGTGTTTCTGTCTGTCTAATCTTTCCTATTGTACCCAGGAATAGTTGGCACAAAATTTTCCGTTGGTTTAATTCGACGGAGAAAGTAGGATGTAGTAAAGTGCTTGTATATTCGGTAGTACCTATACACTGAACTGTCTTTTTCCGTTTCCTGCGGGGGCGCTTGAAGAAAATTTGCCTGCTGGGTATTCAATTTGATGGTTTGGATTAATTTTTGATATCAATGAATTTCTGACAGTCTTGTCTTTCTCCTGGTACCCAGGAATAGTTGGCACAAAATTTTCCCTTGATTTCATATGATGGGGAAAGTGGGATGTCATATACGGAAGTACGGACACTTATCAGTACTTTTCATTACGTGAGGGGGCGCTTTAGAAAACTTTGGCTGCTGGGTATTTAATTTGATGGTTTTAATTAATTTTTGATATCTATGTGTTTCTGTCTGTCTAATCTTTCCTATTGTACCCAGAAATAGTTGGCACAAAATTTTCCCTTGGTTTAATTCGACGGAGAAAGTAGGATGTAGTAGAGTGCTTGTATATTCGGTAGTACTTATACACTTAACTCTCTTTTTACATTTCCTGAGTGGGCGCTTGAAGAAACTTTGCCTGCTGGGTATTTATTTTGATGGTTTGGATTGATGTTTGATATCAATGAATTTCTGACAGTCTTGTCTTTCTCATGGTACCCAGGAATAGTTGGCACAAAATTTTCCCTTGATTTGATATGATGGGGAAAGTGGGATGTCATGTACGGAAGTACGGACACTTATCAGTATCTTTCATTACGTGAGGGGGCGCTTTAGAAAACTTTGGCTGCTGGGTATTCAAATTGATGGTTTTTATTTATTTTGGATATCAATGTGTTTCTGTCTGTCTAATCTTTCCTATTGTACCCAGGAATAGTTGGCACAAAATTTTCCCTTGGTTTAATTCGACGGAGAAAGTAGGATGTTGTAAAGTGCTGGTATATACGGTAGTACCTATACACTGAACTCTCTTTTTCCATTTCCTGCGGTGGCGCATTAGGAAACTTTGCCTGCTGGGTATTCAATTTGATGGTTTGGATTAATTTTTGATATCCATGAATTTCTGACAGTCTTGTCTTTCTCATGGTACCCAGGAATAGTTGGCACAAAATTTTTCCTTGGTTTGATATGATGGGGAAAGTGGGATGTCATGTACGGAAGTACGGACACTTATCAGTATTTTTCATTACGTGAGGGGGCGCTTTAGAAAACTTTGCCTGCTGGGTATTCAATTTGATGGTTTGAATTAATTTTTGATATCAATGTGTTTCTGTCTGTCTAATCTTTCCTATTGTGCCCAGAAATAGTTGGCACAAAATTTTCCCTTGATTTGATATCATGGGGAAAGTGGGATGTCATGTACGGAAGTACGGACACTTATTCGTATTTTTTCATTACGTGAGGGGGCGCTTTAGGAAACTTTGCCTGCTGGGTATTTAATTTGATGGTTTGAATTGATTTTTGATATCAATGTGTTTCTGACAGTCTCATCTTTCTTATTGTACCCAGGAATAGTTGGCACAAAATTTTCCCTTGGTTTAATTCGACGGAGAAAGTAGGATGTGGTAAAGTGCTGGTATATACGGTAGTACCTATACACTTAACTCGATTTTTCCATTTCCCTGCGGGGGCGCTCGAAGAACTTCTTTGCCTGCTGGGTATTTAATTTGATGGTTTGGATTAATATTTGATATCAATGAGTTTCTGACAGTCTGATCTTTCTCATGGTACCCAGGAATAGTTGGCACAAAATTTTCCCTTGATTTGATATGATGGGGAAAGTGGGATGTAATATACGGAAGTACGGACACTTATCAGTATTTTTTCATTTTGTGAGGGGGTGCTTTGGAAAACTTTGCCTGCTGGGTATTTAATTTGATGGTTTGAATTAATTTTTGATATCAATGTGTTTCTGACTGTCTTATCTTTCTTATTGTACCCAGGAATAGTTGGCACAAAATTTTCCCTTAGTTAAATTCGACGGAGAAAGTAGGATGTAGTAAAGGTCTGGTATATACGGTAGTATATATGTACACTTTTTTCCTTTTCCCTGCGGGGGCGCTTTAAGAAACTTTGCCTGCTGGGTATTTGATTTAATGGTTTGAATTGATTTTTGATATCAATGTGTTTCTGACAGTCTTGTCTTTCTTATTGTACCCAGGAATAGTTGGCACAAAATTTTCCCTTGGTTTAATTCGACGGAGAAAGTAGGATGCGGTAAAGTGCTGGTATATACGGTAGTACCTATACACTTAACTCGATTTTTCCATTTCCCTGCGGGGGCGCTCGAAGAACTTCTTTGCCTGCTGGGTATTTAATTTGATGGTTTGGATTAATATTTGATATCAATGAGTTTCTGACAGTCTTGTCTTTCTCATGGTACCCAGGAATAGTTGGCACAAAATTTTCCCTTGATTTGATATGATGGGGAAAGTGGGATGTAATGTACGGAAGTACGGACAATTATCGGTATGTTTTCATTTCGTGAGAGGCGCTTTGGAAAACTTTGCCTGCTGGGTATTTAATGTGATGGTTTGAATTAATATTTGATATCAATGTGTTTCTGTCTGTCTTTTCTTTCGCATGGTACCCAGGAATAGTTGGCACAAAATTTCCCTAAGTTAAATTCGACGGAGAAAGTAGGATGTAGTAAAGGTCTGGTATATACGGTAGTATATATGTACACTTTTTTCCTTTTTAATGCGGGGGCGCTTTAAGAAACTTTGCCTGCTGGGTATTTGATTTAATGGTTTGAATTGATTTTTGATATCAATGTGTTTCTGACAGTCTTGTCTTTCTTATTGTACCCAGGAATAGTTGGCACAAAATTTTCCCTTGGTTTAATTCGACGGAGAAAGTAGGATGTGGTAAAGTGCTGGCATATACGGTAGTACCGATACACTTAACTCGATTTTTCCATTTCCCTGCGGGGGCGCTCGAAGAACTTCTTTGCCTGCTGGGTATTAAATTTGATGGTTTGGATTAATGTTTGATATCAATGAATTTCTGACAGTCTGATCTTTCTCATGGTACCCAGGAATAGTTGGCACAAAATTTTCCCTTGATTTGATATGATGATGAAAGTGGGATGTAGTGAACTGCTGGTATAGGACGGAACGTACGCTTCAATGTAGTCCTTGAATTAAACTTGGGATTACTCTGTTATAAAATCCATTCGTTATTTTTCATTCAGTTTGTTTGCTATTTATTCTTCTTCCGTCAGAGATTGCTTTTGAAACTCATATAACAACAGCGTTTAGTGTAGCACAAGATAACGAAGAACAGTGTGTCTTTCAGGATACCGAAACTTGCATTGCGACGCCCCCGCACACTCCGTGCGGTCATGTGACCTTCTTTATAGAGTAGTAGCGTGCTCTGTTTTGCCTGCTGGTTTTGCCTGCTAATTTCAATCCGGTTTCCTCTGCTGGCTGTAATGAAATAGCGCCACTATTTAGCCTTACAGGGTTAATGTGATGGCATTATATGATATTATAATGGCCTTAGGAAGATTCCGTATCATGCACCCATCTCGCTCGATTGCGCAATCTGAATGTCATAGGTGAGGCAGGCTAGCTCTACAAATTACAATAACCTGCAACTACAACCACACTCCAAGAATTAAGAATAGGCCTAACTTTAATGATACTCAGTACTTCAAAAGCAATTTCCAGCCCCGAAGTACAGCAGTGTATTCCATTTCCACAGATTTATAGAAGGCAGCGGGTAGTTGGACTGGAGATTCACTGAATGGAAAGAATTTTGGAGAAAAACTGTGACAGTATTGGTAATGTAAGTATCACACCTATATAGGCCACAGGCGTTCGAAACGTTACATATATAATACACACTATACATATATATATTAACAAGGTAGGGCATTTCTCAGTACCAAACACGAATCTTGGCCTATTTTTACACTCTTACTCTTACCGTGAACCTCAAAAGACTTTGTTAATCACATCATCTGTTCCAGTAGAACATCTATCACCTCATCGGATACAATTTTGTGTAAAAGATTAGGCCCTAATTCCAAACAGTAAAAAAATGTGAGAAAATAAAATTTGGAGCACAAGCAGTACCTCACTGCCCGCGATACAGATGATAGTAACTCACCGGAGCCCACCGGCAGTAACTGCCGATGGGGTCGTAAGAACTGGGGCAGACAGCAGTTTCTGGCTTATGTAGAGCCCCCGTCTTTTCCGTAGAATAGGATCGATTACATTTTTGGATCCATTGACTGTTGTAGCAGTTACAGCTTCCTGTGGCAAATTATTCCATTCTGTAATAATTCTCTGACTAAAAAAATACTTCCTAATATCCAGTCGACAGTAGTGTTTCTGAAATTTTAGCTGATGTCCTCTGGTTCTACTACTTTCTGACAGATTGAAAAAGATTGACTGATCCACATTTTCTATTCCCTTAACTATTTTAAAAACTTCTATCAAGTCAGCTCTAATTCTACGCATTTCTAGTGAAACTAAACCAGTTCGCTCAAGCCTTTGATCATAACTGAGAGTAGATAGTTCTGGGATCATCTTTGTAGCGCGACGTTGTACTTTCTCAATATTATCTATATCTTTCTGCAGATAAGGGCGCCATGCCTGACCACAATATTCAAGATGTGGTCTAACCAGTGACTTATACAATCTAATTATATTGCTACTACTTTTACAATCGTAGGTTCTGTTTATAATACCGAGTACCTTATTAGCAGAGTTACAGCTTTGGCACACTGTCTACTTGGACTCAGCGAATTATCAATAAGCACACCTAAATCCTTTTCATACTCAATGGCTTCAACTTGAACACCACCTATCAAATAACTAGCCTGGGCATTAAAATGGCCGACGTGAAGACATTTACATTTCTGAGCATTAAAAAGCATTTGCCAATCACAAGACCATTTATACAACATATCCAAGTCCTCTTGCAACTCAGCCACTTTATCCATTGAATGGACATCAGAAAAAAACCTTCGTATCATCTGCAAACTTCAGTACTGAATTATTCAAATTGACGTCCAGATCATTAATATAAATTATAAAAAGTGTAGGACCTAACACTGAGCCTTGTGGCACACCACTAGTAACTGGAAGCCAATCAGACATATTACCATTAAGTACTACTCTTTGTAACCTTTTATCCAGCCAATTCTCAATCCAATCAGCCACCGCTGAACCAATACCATGAGCTTTGACCTTTAAAATAAGTCTCTTATGAGATACTTTGTCAAAGGCCTTGCTAAAATCTAAATATACAACATGTACAGGATGACCTTCATCAACCTTCCGAGTAACATCTTCCAGAAAATAGAGGAGGTTGGTAAGACAAGACCTTCATGATCTAAAGCCATGCTGAGAATCAGATATAATATGATTACCTCCAGATAACTAACAATACCGTCCTTCAAAATTGATTCCATCACTTTGCAGACCTGTGAAGTCAAACTGACTGGCCTATATCTACTGGGCTGGTTCTTGGGACCCTTTTTATACAAAGGGGTCACATTGGCCAGCTTCCAATCAACAGGAATCTGATTACACTGCAAACTCTTGCTAAAAATAATACTTAAAGGCTTGGAAACAACTTTTGCAAGATTCCTCAACACGACAGGGTAAATACCATCAGCACCAGGCGCTTTATCAGGACGTAAATTACACAGTTTCTGGAAGACCACCTCCTGAGAAATATCTATACTACACAATGACTCAATGCTATCATTAGGACCATTAAGGCATGTTGTTCACATTTTCCACAGTAAAGACTGATGAAAAGTACTCATTTAGCAGTCTAGCATTAACATTATCATCATGAATTGGTTGACCATTTTCATCAATCAAAGGACCTACTGTATCTTTAGTCTTGATCTTGCTACATGCATACCTATAAAAGGCCTTTGGATCCTCAACAATATTCTGGGCCAGCTTACTTTCAAAATTGTGCTTAGCTAACCTCACAATTCTAGTAGCAGAATCAAGAGCTTTCTTGTACTGTACATGGTCATAGTAACTACCAGTCTGCTTAAAGATTGCCCAAGCTCTCTTTTTCCTCTTTCTTGCTACTTCTACATTATATGACCACCATAATGGTTTACTATCCTTCCTTCTCCTTTTCCTTGGGGTGTACTTTAAAACAACCTCATTTAACTTACTCTTAAATATATTCCACATACTTTCTGCATTCATATCTCTCAAACAATTGTGCCAATTGACCAAGTTCAGCTCCTTCCTCATTTTCTTGTAATATGCTCTTCTGTAGTCATAATAAAATTCCTTCCAGCTCTTCCTGTCATCATTGTAAACTAAATTAAACGTTAAAAAGTTATGATCACTATTCGCAAACTGCTCATGGACAATTAAGCTGTCCACCATGGACACATCTGAAGACAAAACTAGATCTAAAATATTGTTACCTCTAGTTGGCTCACAAACATGCTGATGAAGGAAACAGTCTAAAGTAAGATCCAAGAACTTCCGACCCTCACTACTGGAGTGTAAAAGCTCCCAATTTATAGACCTGTGATTAAAGTCACCGCAGATGAGGACATTAGCATATTTACTACAAGCTTCCCTAATGACACTGTGGAGAGCCTCCTCATGAACATCTGTAGCAGAAGTACTGTGATAGCAGACACCAATAAGAATACTAGACCCAGGAATAAAAATTTCACACCAAACAGATTCAGTACTAGGAAAAAAGTTAAATCCTCAATCAAAATGCTTGATAAGACATCTTTTACATACAAAATGCAACCACCTCCTCTAGAAACTGTTCTGTCCTTACGAAAAATCTTGTAACCCTTAATACTAAGTTCAGCATCACCAATAGCATCACCAGCCCAAGACTCAGTTATCATAATAATATCTGGATTATATTCATAAACATAACAATCAAATTCGCTCATTTTGTTAATAATGCTTCTTGCATTTGCCAAGAAACATTTTAACACCCGAGAACCACTGGAAGGATTTGATGTAATAGAACCATTGCTTAACGTAGAAGACGAGTGAATACTATCCTGCAATTTATCGAAAACACTATTTACACTATTTACATATTTACAAGGACTGAAATTTGCTGTATTTTGTGCTAGGACACTGCCGGACTGTGTCCTCTGTGCAAAAAAGATGCACCAGCATTAGTTTTAGTGACAATCTGACCATGGCTCAAAATTAAATTATTTTCACCATTCTCCCTTCTACGTTTCAATTCAGATCGTAGCTCATAATCCTTTTTCCTTGTTTGAAAGACACCTTCTTTTACGTGATAGTAGCCTGCATAGCGATCCATGCCATCTTTCTCACGGAAACACATAACAGATGATGAAGCTAAGCAAAAGAACGACAGTTCACCATGCAGATTAAGGCCTATTTTTTACAATCACACGTAACATGCTCTGTGATTGGCTTAGGGTAAGGGAATCTTGAGGACAGGTATGATCTTAGCCAATCACAGCACACGTTACGTGTAATGGTAGCATATACAGTAGTGAGACTATACCTTACTCTGCATGGCGAACTTTCCTTCTTTTGCTTCGCTTCACCTTCTGTTACGTGAGAAAGACAGCATGGATAGCTATGCGGGCTACTATCATCTGTATCGCGGGCAGTGAAGTGGGAGGCGACTGCTTGTGCTTCAAATTTTATTTTCTCACATTTTTTTACTGTTTTGAATTAATCTTATGCACAAAATTGTATCCGATGAGGTGGTAGATGTTCTGCTGGAACAGATGACGTGATTTACAAAGTCTTTTGAGGTTCACGGTAAGAGTAAGAGTGTAAAAATAGGCCAAGATTTGTGTTTGGTACTGAGAAATGCCCTACCTTGTTAATAGATATATGTATAGTGTGTAGTATATATGTAACGTTTTGAACGCCTGTGATATAGGCCTACAAGCTATAGGCCTAGGCTAAGTATATATATGATGTCACGACATAAGGCCATTCTAAGAAAGTTTTCCTTTTCCTGAAACAAGAAAAACGAATATGAATCTGTTTGTACCTGCAAATCTTTTGGCGGTCTTGGTCTTGATCACAATAAAACTTGTCAATGTTCATCTTGAAGCAATTGACCGAAGTGAATTAGCCTAACAGCCCACTCAGGCAGGCTGTTTCACTCATTGACAACTCTTTGAGAGAAGCAGATCTTTGTAATATCCAGTCTAGAGGAACATTTGACCAGCTTCTTATTATGGCCTCGAACATGGGAACTAGCACAAACCCCAAGTAGCAACAAATTACCTGTCCTATATACAGGTAAGGCTGTACCGAAAACCGGTTTTTATGGGAAAGACCGGTTAAAACCGATGTCAGTTCAGTTCGGTCGGTGGAAAAATATGAAACTGCAAAACCGAACCTACATAACTCACAAATCTGTAAGTGCGAATCCAACAATTGTAATAGATTCGTAAATTTCAGCCACTTCAACCCCAAAATTCTAAAACTAAAAATGGAAAAACATCTAATAAAGGCAACTTTGGAACCAATCCATTGTATTTATATGATCGTAAGTAATCATACTCTCATCTTCACGATCATAAGACATCTCCTGCAAACTTGAATACCTCAGCGTTTACGGCTACCGTTTTCAAGAAGTTTGCACATATAGTAGTCTAACAAGGGTTGGCTATGCCTAGGTTTCACAGCAAAGTGTAACGTTACTAGGTCATCAAACATACCAAAATTAAACACCTCGATTTGGGAATAAAATTTGCATTTACAATATATATCAGTCCTTTTCTATGTGACAAATTGAACAATCAAACTATCGACACTTAAACTTGTTCGTTACAAGTAACGAAAAAACTGAGACTTTTAGAGGCAGCAAGCTTGGAAAAGTACCGTTTGTCAGCTTGCGAACGCCTAAGTTTTACTGTCATAAAATGAAACAGGTCTGAGCAGGTGCGCAGGCCTGTGCGTGGGTGTGGCATTATCAATGCTGCTTACAAAATTTGTTTTTGTTGTAAGCATGTAACTTTCCCCACACAATGTTATTTAATAGAAAAGCACTCAGAAACACAGAAAAGCACTCAGGGTAATCCTTCCAGTGAGAGGGAACGTTGTTTACATTTGGTCTTTTCACTTATCCGTTCAATACAGGGTTACCCTGACTAGGCAAATTACGTGGCAGCCCCTCATTGGTTAAAGCCTGAGGGACTCAAACACTCTACTCTTCGAGTTAGGCTTTCCCATAACACCAGAAAATGCTCCTAAATTCAATTTGACAAAGTTATGGGAACTTGCAAAGCTTTCCGTTTTGCACTTGAATAATTTTTGAGTAATGGTTTGTTAAAGTTTTCATCGGAGAGTCTAGAAAACGGACGGATATGACAAACGAAAATCAAACTTAGGGCGCCCGATTTTTCTGTCATATGATTTCAAGTTGAACAACTCGGAAACGTTATTGACAGTAAATCTATTCCCGAGCCTGATAATAATTTTTAACATGCACTTATGGTAAAACTTTGACCACTAATTAACTTACATGCTAATTTACATTTCGTTAACAGGATTTTCATTTAAGCAGTCTGTCTCTTTTATTATTACTCTGCGTCTGCAGGGAACTACATTATATGCTGCTATAACGTGAAATTATAGTGTGTGTGCACGATCGTACAGTACGTGTCATTGTGTGTATGTGCTGCATGTGTAAGTGCATAAAGTTAACAGCCCTGATTATGACGTACAACCGGTTTTGAATAAGAGTCGGTTTTAGGCTCGCCGAAAAACTGCTTTTCTCTTTTCGGAAAACCAAACAGCCTTATATACAGGGAATGTGATGAATACTGCAAGAAGATCTGAATATCTTAATGGAATGGACAGAAAAATAGCAGATGAAGTTTAATGTTAGCAAGTGTGCAGTTCTACATTTTGGTTTTAGTAACCAAATAACCACTATTTCATGGATGGGAAGCAGCTTGAAAGCAAAGAAGAGGAGAAGGATCTTGGTGTTGACATAAAACACTGCAATGAATTTTAGTATACATTCTGCTACCTCAGTTAAGAAAGCTAACCAAGTTATTGGATTAATCAATAGGAATTTTCATAATTTTGATAGTAAAATTATGATTAACCTATACAAATCTTTGGTTAGACCCCACCTGGATTATGCAGTTTCAGTGTGGAAGCCATGTTTGAGAAAGGACATAAATTTAATTGAAGGAGTACAGCGTAGGATGAACAAATTTATATCAGGAATGGAAAACAAAACGTATGAAGAAATGTTGGAAGTGTTGAAATTAACATCTTTGGAGCAAAGACATTAAAGGCAGGACCTAATCACAGCTTTAAATATGACCAAATGAAATCTCAGAATAGATTAAAGTAAAATGGTAGAGGTAGTGGGTAAAACTTCAACAAGGGGACATAGCTGGAAAATAAGACCCAAGTCATCAAGACTAGAAGTAAGAAGGAACTCATATTGTTGTACAATTTGGAAAACATGGAACTCCCTCCCAGAAAATCTGATAGAGGTGCCAACACTGAATCAATTTAAAAATGGACTGAAGGACATGGGATATTAATGGGCCTTTGGCCTCCTTTCCCTTTGCCATTCTCTCATCTAGGAGTTTACTCAAGGAGGAAAGGGGATGGCAGTCAAGGTAAATCAATTAGACAGAGAATTGCTACCTGAAGGAAATTTGAAAACCTGCAGCATACCGTATCTCCCCTCATCTTTCTAAACTCAAGGGAAGTAAGTCCCAGACATTTGAGCCTCTTGAGATAAGGGAGATAACATGTTCTGGGATAAACAGAGTGGCTCTCCGGCCTGCTCAAATAAGAAACTTGTCCTTTTCATTAAATGGATTCCAAGCCTGCACAGCATAATCAAGATGTGGCCTAACCAATTGCTTGTATAGGCCTTACTAAACTTAATGAAATTCCTCTTGATCAATCCAAGCACCCTATTTGCCTTAGTAGCAATAGTTGCACACTGCCTAGAAGGCTTCAGATCACTTGAAATGACAAAACCTAGGTCTTTTTCAAAAGTCACTCAAAATATTACCAGCCATTGTATAACCATAGGCCTACCTCAAATTTATAGATCCAAAGTGAAGAACTTTGCATTTATCAGCATTAAAAGACATTTGCCAGGTCTGAGACCAAGTAGATAACCTATCTAAGTCCTTTTGCAACAGTGAAGCATCCCTCTCATCATTTACTTTCCTATAGAGCTTAGTGTCATCAGCAAACTTTCTAAAACTGGATGTGAGAGAGCAATCAATATTGTCCAAAAGCAGTGATTTGTCTTATCAAAATCGTCCAAAAGGCACAGGATGAAAATGGAAGATGAAACATGCCCAGAATCTTCCAAAATTGTCCCATTTTTCACTAGGTAGTTACAGTAGTCTGGTACAGTACTTCCATCTTCAACTCTCTTTCCCCATACTAACTTTTATAACTCTACACTTTTGTTCCTGCAGGCTCATTGAAAAACAAAATTCTAGACAGATGTTATTAAATAACCTCCCAGCTGAGTTGCTGTCAAAAATTCTGGGGTTTTTGGACAAAGAAGACTTGGTGAACATTTGTCAGGTGTGTAAACAGCTACGAAAAATCTGCTTAGATGATTTGGTCTGGAGAAGTCTTGGAGAACCTCTGGCAAATTTTAGACCAAATCATTTTCGACAACTCAGAAAATTATTTCATGGCAGACAGGAAAGTATCTCCAGTAAGAACAGGTATGGTAATCATACAGTATGTTTCTTATTTTGTGTTTGTTACATACCTTGGTTGTTGATTCAGAAATACTTTGAAGGAGCAAATGAAGTAAAAATAAAATGCATAATAATGTCATGTTAATTGCATCTCACAACCTGCACTTTTTTACAGTAATGAGTCCTAATTTAGTTCAAACAGGATCGAGTGATGAATCTGAAATATAAAAAAAACTTTGATTTTCATGAATACTTTCTATAAGAATACCAGAACACTGAATGCAGAGTTATGTTTGGTAGGATTTATTTGTCAGAAAATGTTTGACTACTGTGTTAGAAAAAATTTATTAATCGTGCATGATCTACTGTTAATACTGTACTGGAAAGCCATTTTATACTGTTCTTCTGTAGTGAGTGAGTGAATGTGTGACCAGAGGTTTATCTTAGACTAAAGATTTTTGACTGAGTACTGCATAATTGCACCAGGATTGCCACAGCCTGGAAAAGTCATGGGCTGTTTTTCACTTTCTGGGACCTGGAAAATTTACTTGGAATTTTATGAAAATGACAATAGTCATGGAAAAGTTATTGCATTTGTGAAGATTGTTGGTCAACTTCTTTAAAGTTCATGTACATAGCATATCTTATCTCACATGTTTTGATGATTGTTGGTCATGGGAAGGTCATGGATTATTGTTTCTCAGATGCAGGAACCATTTTACTCATATTTTGGTCTTGGATCCAAGTTTTGTTGGACATGTTTATAGTTTATGGGGATTAACTAGAATATTTCAAAACAAGGGAAAAAGAACTTGAGGAAGAATGTTAAGAGAACCAATGAGAATCCCATTTTTTCTTGTGACTTTCAATAAACCTGGCAATGAATTATGTTGGGGTAAAATTATTTTTATGTTGTGGTGTGTTGAAGCTTAAAGATTGCAAGAGGGTGGTTTTACGTTTCACACTATAGCTCAGTGCTATTGGTGGGCAAATTTTGGCCATGTTGAAAGTGAGTTTCACTTTTTATCACCAATTTTGTACCCTTAAAGAGCTGTTGCATCACCTCAAACAAATTGTGGAATCTCCATATATCTTTATTAACAATTGGTGACTGCTCTTTGATTGACATAAATTCAAGCAATAGTTTCACTCAGATTGGGCAATGATGACTTGCTCACATTAGTATTTTACTCAGTGCATGGCAAACAGCATTCACACAGTAGTGTGTGGATATAGCCTTGAGCAATTTAAACTCAGTACAGACTAATAGCTTTTTCTGGGAGGTACACAAGACAAATGTTTTTCATTTTAATAAATTGGAGGAGGGGTTAGAAGTAAACTTACATGAATTTTTACTGTTTGTCCATTAAAGGAGCTATGGCATCCCCCTGAATATATTTAGACATGTACGTATCCCATAGTTTGATTGACATTCATTCAAACAATAACAGCACCACTCTGTTTGGTAATGATGACTTGGACAGTCAGTTGTGTTCCTAATTGAGCTCACAGTCACACACAGTTTGTCTTTCAATATTGCCTCGAGCAAGTGAAACTCAGTGCAGGCTACTGTGGTTCTGTGGGAAGTGTTCTACTACTAAACAGTTGTTTGTGTTTAAATTGGAGGTGCAGCTAGAAGTTAGGTTAGTTGGGAGAATTGTTACTGTCTGGGGTGAGCTTAGAGGGCCTTTAATTATGTTTTGTTTTCTCCAGCTGTTGATTTAATATTTGGCAGATGTATTTGTGCTTGCAGAAAATTACAGAATTTTGCATACTCTACTACAAGAATAATAAAATCAGAGACTTTTGAGAGCTAAGGAGTAAGGACAAATTTGACCAGCCATCTTGCTTCCCATACAGCTGGTAGGAACTTTCATGCTAACACACAGTGTTGATACACAGTGCTCCTTTATTGCAGACTATTTGCATCCAGAATCCTTCATTGGAATGGAAACTTAAATGCACTGCATTAAAGATGATTTGAATTTTGATTTTCTTTATACAGCTTAAAAGAAGCCTGCAGAATTGCACATAACTGGCAGAGCCACAAACCGTATGATTGTACCGTACAAAAATTCCGGCAGAAGTAAGTACTTTGCATACCAGCATCTGCATTTAGCAGAATATTTGACTAAACAAAAGAGAGGCAAGGGAAACCATGCTTTTATTGAAACATTGTATTACTTATGTGGAAGTGTGCGTAGGGACATAATTGTTACAACCTTATTTTAACATATCACAAGAAAAAGCATCAATTATGAAAGTATCCATTGTTTGATGAATGTTGTTTTTATTAAATATTCCTTTTTCTCTCTGTTTTTGTTTAGGTTGTTACCATGGCTTTGTTTCAGTGGTAATGCACTATTTTTCAGCCACTTAAACAGTATTATCAGTTCTCGGACTGGATCTAGATTTCGTAATGGCATTGACTTTAAACATAGAAGGTATTATAGAGGCCATAAAAGTGATGTTGTGAGATTTGCAGTCACTGACAGTCAGATCATAAGTGGTGGATGGTAAGAGTATTTTTATCTCATCTAGCTATATGTGATGTAGCTAGGCTCCCTACATACAATGTATCTCATCTCCCTACATGTAATGTGTCTCATCTACCTACATACAATGTATCTTTATCTCCCCACATGCAATGTATCAGGAGCTGTACATGTAATGTAAAGGGAGATGAGATATTGTACATCATCTTACGTTAGAAATGTGAAGCTGTGTGAGTGTGTGAACACATTGCAAACTCATCCTTAAGCAGAAGTCTGATGAACTTTGAACTGAGTGGGTAGGTTACAGGTCTGACCATGAAAACTTGTGCATGCATAATTGATGACATCATAGGTCAAAGTTCAATGGTCAAAGGTCTAATTTGCTAAAAATTGGTTATTGCCATTATTTGCATAAATCTAAAACTTTGCTTTTTGGTTGCTAAGATGCGAGTTTAAAGGTCAAAATGTAGTTGAAAGGTCAACTTTGCCAAAGTTTTGTGAAAAAGTGCATTGTGATGTCCTCCTAAACCATATCTCATCAATTTCAAAGTCGGTGGATAGGTACCTGAACAAAAAATTTGCATGCATAATCATTGACATCATATGTCGAAAACCAAGAAGTTAAAGTTCAAATGAGCTAACAATATAAAACCATTATTTGCAGACAGTATCTTAAAAAAATCATAAAACTGTGTGATAAGTACAGAGTGATGAGAGATACTTTTAAACAGTACATTCTTGTTGCTTTAGTTTAAAATTAAAGTTTACATGACCTAAAAGTGGTCTTTTGTCATAGTTTGCTTATCACTATGTAACACTGGGGAATTTCTTTAACCCAAGGTATGTAGGTAATATGGGATAGATGAGACTTGCAACTTCATGGATTGTCCCCTTGTTTGCATTTGTTTGTTACATTATGGATTGGATAAGCAGGCTTTGACAAATTCTTTTTTCATTACTTGTACATCGGGCTAGCTGTTCTCTTAGTCTACTTGTCTGCATGAATATCTACTTGTTCACTCTTAATATGCCTTTGAACTCCTTTGTGGAGGAGACTTTGCAAGGTTACTGGCCCGGCGGGCTATGATATTGAACAATGCACCGAGTAAGTTTTGCCCGAGTAAGTTTTTGCTTGTCCCGAACTGTCGGGCAGGGGATTTGTCGAAGCCTGTGGATAGGACTGATTCATCACTTCTTTGTTAAATATCTTCAGCATTATGGAGTTGTGTCTTGTAGCAAAGTTGCATTATTGTCCGATAACCGTAATCGTCATGAGAATGATGACAATCACACAGTTTTACTTTGTCAAAATTTCATTATTCAAGTAGTTTAACATTCCTCCTGACAGTGTTACCATAGTGTGAACGTTGTCCCTACCACTCTGCAGCACACAGTAGACCTGAGGCATATATTGGACTAGTCAGGTTAAGGCTCCTTGATATTGATCACTCAAACTACGCACTCATGGGCTGGCAGAGTGTAATACAATCTTTGTTCATGCTATGTAAATATCATGTTACATCTATGGGCATAGCCTATGTCTGTTACAGAAAGTCTCTTAGTATTACCATTAAGACCATTCACAGCTCATCAAACATGGCTTCACTGAGCTGTGATTAAGTATCACCTCCCTTTGCAGAATAAAATACATATGTTTCATTGACCATGGGAAGTTTAACCACGTAGGCTAATTCTCTTAGAAAAGGGAATAGAACTCTTGCTTCATTAGCATTTATGTTTCTTGTATTTCAGAGAAACCTTTTTCCTTCAGCAGCAGTTGGTGTCTGAAGCTTGACTGACCAATTTTCTACGATGTCCAGATATTAGTGACATCTTAACAGAGTTATCAATACAAAATCGTAAATACTGGAAAGTTCAGACCCCCTCCCCCCCACTCATTGTGGGGTTCTATTCTTGCTTGATAAAAATAGCTTTTCTCCCTTTGCAAGCTTCAGCTACCAACCTCTGAGAGAGGTGAATGGGTTGTCTAAAATTCAAGGACCATAAACAAGAGTGTTGATAATCAGAGTTAGTTTTCTTTCTGATGTCTACCACCAGCATGTATGAGTCTATCCCTTTGCACTGTCGTTTTGGTTTAAGATTTCCATCTTTTTCAAGGATTTTTTGTGCTGATTTTTCTGATAGTCTGTCAATGCAACATTGGTACCATTCTTTTAACTTTTGCTTTGACAAGTTATTTTTGCTTTCATCTTTGACCATTCCATACTAACTCCTTTAAAAATGAACAAAAGTATAATTGTACAAATCCTGACTGTAATAGAATGTACCATCTCTTCCTTACCTGCAGTGATCGTCAGATCTTGGTGTGGAATAAGGATTCCTGCGATTTATATCAGCAAATACCTCTAGAAGGCATAGTGACTAGTTTGGATGCCTGTAACTCTACAATTGTGACAGGCATCAGAGAGAGGGGCATTTCTGTCTTCAGGAAGAATGAGCATGGTTTTGTTTCCAGTTATCACTATCCAATGAAGGACATTGTCTGGACACTTGCAGTTGATACAAATAACAGGTTTGTTTTATTACTCTTTGGTTGCTATGTTAGTTTGATTGCTGTGTTAAAGGCATGAGCAATGTGATTGGTGTATGTTTACACATATAGATTCAGTGTTATACATGAGTGTACATATGTGTGCAGCTGTGTATGTAATGTCTTTTGTGAGCACAACTTTAACTTAAATGTGGAATCGTAAGAGTGATCCACAGAATCTGTAGTGGCAATGTATTCATTCTCAGACTTGGCACATTTGCTTGTATTCCTGTCATGAGGGTTGATTTCTACTGGTACTCAGAGATTTTGAAATATGCCTCTCTGCTAATGCAATAATTTGTGTTGGACTTTTGTAGAAAGATGTCTGCACATGACCAGATGTACTAAATTCAGTGACATTTTATTTTAGAATAATATTGCTTTCTCTAATCCTGATACTTCAGAATCACAGCTTGAAAAGGCAAGTGTTTTGCATCATTTTAAAGCTGGCAAATTGGTCCAAACGACCTAAGGGAACGTGGGCGTGTGAGCAATATTGAGAGCAATATTTTTTAACAATGTTGCTTTTTGCCAAGTTCGACTAGATCGGATACTCGACGTAATGAGAACGTAACGGCAAGTTTGTCGAAACGTTTCGAGATTTTTTGCCTATCGGTTGCGTTTTCTCAACTATCTTAAAAAATACGGATCTGAAATTTGGTGGGTAGGTGGAACATGTCACCCAAAATGTAAACATTTGTGCTGATCGATGATTATTCGGATTCGCGTGAACTTATTTTCTAAACTTTGGCCTAAATTCGCTTCTTCTTCCAGGGATTTTGATAATTGTGCTCAAAACTTTGCACATTTTCAGATTGTTCATGCACAGACGTGTTTCGGAATAAAAGATCTCACGAAAAACGACTTTCTTAGCTAGGGGCATTTTTTAATCTAAAACTGACAGTTCCGGGTTGGAAGGAACTGCCATGCGGTAATATGAAAAAAATGGAAAATGAACTGCTTCATAAACTGTTAGTAATCTATTCTGAAGATTTCGTTTCATTTGATCTATGAACCTTGGGAAAAATTGAAATAAAATTACCTTCTTTTCGTCTAAAGCATCGATTCTGCCGAAGCGCGAAAATTTATTTGGCGTTTTGTATCAAGGATGCAAGCCAAGTTAATTTCAGGATGATGCCAAAAGAAGTACCGTAATGATTTGGTGATCGTTGTGTTGTAACAAGTGTGCAAACAATTCACGTCGGTATATATTAGCCAAGTAGGGACAAACGGCGGCCGTCTTGTCAGCATCTACTCACGTGGGATTTTACCTCGACATAATAACAAAATAGCTCAGTCACTTTCGTGCTACGAATTGGCTAAATGATGGAGCTTCAACACGGAGGCCAAACTAACCACACTGAAACCAAAAAGCTCATATCATAGATATGCATAATGCATTCTTTGCACGTGCTTTTTAGCTGTAAAGCTACTCGTGGTTGCTTCAAAAGCTACCAGACCTCGGTTGACACCTCTTCAGCACTGCTGTCTGCCTACATTTTCAGCACACACCACATCAAACATATACATCTCATAACTTATCATCTAGAGATCCAAACAAATCCTTCAGCATCTTGCACATTGCCCCCACATCCAGACTAGTCCTTCCACATCTACTCACGTTTTAACACACCTCCACTTCTAACACCACCTTCAACTACTTTTACTTAAGTTGGCTTAACAATGTTAAGTCACCCCCTATGGACGTCAATCCTGGGGGGACGGGGGACAAGTTCCTCCACATTTCGATGGGTGGGGGACACAATATCAAATGCCCCCCCACATTTGCGTAAAAGAGTAGTGTCGTGGCTCTATTTGACTGGCTTTTTGAGCGGCATGTAGGTTTTTTGGGCAATTGTTAAGTGTCCCGATGCAGATTCTGAATGTAGATTTCGTCAGGGAAATCTTATTTGATGACGACAAAATTTCGGCGCGCTTAGCGCGCATGCTTCACGGTTTGCACTCCTTCTCATGACCATTAAAAAGGTAACTATACATGGAACTATTCTGATCACAACACTTTCCTAAAACAGACATACATCTCCAAACATCTGTAGGGGCCTCGCATCAATATGGGATCATTCAGTCAGTGGCGTACGCAAAGTAGAGGACCATTCGGCCATGCCCACCCTCACTGATTCCGATTTTTTAAGTTCCTAAAAATACGTAAATTTTTTAACACAAATTTACTTCAAAAGGTAGCATATTTTGCACCAGATTTCATGTTAGGACCCCGAATTTTCAAAATTTTTCAAAGGGGAGGGGGACACCCCATTGGGCCATGCCTCCCTCACTGATGCCATTTTTTTTAGTTCCTAAAAATACGTAAATATTTTAACACAAATTTTACTTCAAAAGGTAACATATTTGGCACCAGATTTCATGTAAGGACACCTAATTTTTCAAAAAATTTAAAGGGGAGGGGGATACCCCTCCCCTTATACCTCCCCCTCCCCCAGGCCAGCGGTTACACATCATACTGCATGTCACCCCCCTTGAGAGAAAATTCTGGGTACGCCACTGCATTCAGTCTAATTTGTAGCATGATGTGGAAAATTGAAAGTACGTTGTTGCCGTTAAACATTTTTCAAAAATTTTACCGAGCGCTTCGCCGAAGCTATATCGGTATAGATGGTGATTGTTAATACACTTACGACTACAAAGCATTCTGAAAACGCCCTTGCTAGCCCTTCACACCTTTTCTATACTACGATCAGCTCCAAAAATATCCCAAAGATAGCACCATTTTGCATCTAAGCAACCTTAAATTAACAAAAATTTCTCAAAGGGGAGGGCTACGCCCCGTCCCCTTAGACACCTCTCCCAGGATGACACCTTTTTATAGTGACAAAGGAATGATCCCCACTGCTGTATACAAACGCAGGGTGCATAAAAAGGTGCAATTTACAAGCCGCCACTGCAGTTAGTAAAATCATCCAGCCAGTCGGGAAAATTAGAATTCACTCAAATTATAGACATTTTCCATGCTAAGCAGGTACATGACCTATACCAACAGGGCACAAAACTACGTTTTGTGGGGGGCAAATGGAGAGGAAATGATGGAAAGCCCTTCTCTTTCAGCTGAAGTTTGCTACTGCTAGGTATAATTATCACCAAGTACATGACGACCGTGCCTACATACTGTTGTGATGTTCCTTACTTCGTTAGGTGCTAAATGTGAACTTAGACATCGTACCACTAGAATATCCTAATATTATAGCAATAAGCCAGTTTATGAATAGCGTTAAGTTCTTACTTTGAAGCGGCCTGACCCCATCCTACAACGGGGAGCAACCAGAAGTGTAGGACGTGCACTCTTGATGTCCTCATCTTTCTTTTATTTTCGTGTTCAATTTCTTCTGACGTATGTACCCATCATCGTGTTTTTGAGTGGAAAGAAATTCAATTTGTTTGCCCTTAGTTTTTTCCACTTTGGTAATTACCAGGATAAAAGATGGTTCAGTATGTGTAGCCTAGTCATACTGTTTCAAATACCTAGTCATGAGCAATCTGGATAACATTAAGTTTTGTACGCAAAATGTGAGGGGTCTGAGGAATTATCCCAAACGACGGGAGCTGTTTGCGTTTTTTTCATCGGCAGAGTTATGATATCATTTTCATTCAAGAAAGCCATAGTTTACCAGACGATGAATCTCGTTGGAACAATGAATGGGGAAGACAAATTGTGTTTTCTCATGGATCCAATTCTAGTAGGGGTGTGGCTGTTCTTTTTAAACCTACGTTTTCTTGTAACTGTACTAAGTCTTTTTCTGATACAGGTGGTCGATATGTCATTCTTGATATGACTTATTGTGACATAATTCTCACCATTGTTAATGTGTATGGCCCTAATATTGATGATCCTAACTTTTATGATATCTTGTCTTCTGATCTTCAGTGTTTTACCTGTACTAATGTAATTTGTGGGGGTGACTTTAACTTTATATTTAATCTTGATTTGGACAAACTTGGCAGAATCCCTCGGACGAATTTTAAAGCTAGGGATCAGTGTTTATCACTTATCCAGGTGCATGACCCGGTTGACATCTGGAGAGAAAGGAACCCATTGTATAAAGCTTTTACACGGAGTTCCAACAACGTGTATTGTAGGCTTGACCTTTTTCTCACTTCTCGTAGTATTGTTGGCAAGGTCACTGACTGTTTTATACAACCATCTCTGCATTCTGATCATTCGGCTGTTATTTTAAAGGTCTCTCTTAAAAATTGTTCTAGAGGGAGAGGTTACTGGAAACTTAACAATTCATTACTTTTGGATTCCGCTTATACTCAGCTTATTGAAAGTATTGTTACAACAGAATGTCAGGCAACTCCTACTTATGATCCCGCATCCAGGTGGGAAAGAGTTAAGTACAGTATTCGTAAAGAATCTATCTCTTTCAGTATAGAAAGGGCTCGTAGGATGCGTTGCGACGAACGCTCTCTTCTCAATGAAAGAGAAGTCCTGTAGGACTTTAAACTGCATCCGGTTGTGGAGCTTGTTTAAGCGTGGGGATAATGAGGTTACCCTTTGCCACAACTGCCTCCGGGGGCACCCTTGGGCAAGGTGCGCCTGTATTTGCCCAGTTCAGTTCGGGTTCCCGAAGAGAGTGGGCGTTCCCGATCCCCTGCCGGGCTCGTTCGATCTCTTTGGGAAGTTTTGTTTTCGTTACGTGTAGATAGTTGTATATAGTTGTATATACTGTAAGTAAACTGTAAATGGTGATTTTAATGTAACAAGTGGACCCCCCAAGTCCCCCTGCGCTGTGGTTGCCTTGGGGCGTGTTGTTGCCTTCGGGTGTGTTTGTTGCCTTTGGGCGTGTGTTATATTGAGATTGTGTTGTTGGGTCGTTGGTGGTGGTTTCTGTTGGTGGTAACAAAGACTCCATGAAGCCGTACCGGAGCTGCAGTGTCCTCGCTGGTCGAGGGATTCGGTCTGGTGTTCTGGGCAATTTCGGTGGTTTGTGTTGTTGGTGTTCGGTTTTTTGGTTGTTGGCCATATGTAAGTGATCCTTTCGCCGGTCTGGCCGTGTCCGTTTTTAGCACGTAAAAAGCACTCTTCTCAATGAAATTGCTCACTTGGAAAACGTTTGTATCTCTGATGATAGTGTTGAAAGCCATCGCAAGCTCGATATTGCTCGGTGTAACCTGAAACTCCTCTATAAAACTAAACTGGATGGCATTATAGTAAGATCTAGGGCTCGCTGGGTGAAAGAAGGAGAGAAGAGCTCTAAGTATTTCTTAAACTTAGAGAGTCGTCATCGAGCCCACAATGTCATTACCAAACTTAAAACTGATAATGATAAAATTCTTACTGAAAATGCAGATCTGTTAAAGGAAATTCGTAATTATTATTACAAACTTTATGATTTGAAGTATTGTAAACCATCCGCCTTTTTTGCCCGACTTCCTCCGTTTGATCTTGACTTAGACCTAAGTGTGTGTGAAGGCAAACTTACTTTACAGGAGTGTTATAATTCACTTTCCTCTATGAGTAATGGAAAATCTCCAGGAAGTGATGGGCTTTCGGTAGACTTCTATAAAAAAAATTTTGGCCTTTAATAGGGAATCTGGTGGCAAACTCATTAAATTATGCGTTTCGTGTTCGATCCTTGTCTACTGAACAACGTCGTGGTATAATCACTTTAATACCCAAGCCTGACAAAAACCCAACTACCGCCCGATCACGCTTTTGAATGCTGACTATAAGATTGCCACCAAGCAATTGCAAGTAGAGTTAAAAAAATAATTAATACTATAATTGGTCCCCATCAGTCTGGTTTCCTTAGTAACCGTTTTATTGGGGAAAATATAAGATTCGTATTAGATCTGATTGATTACTCTTCCGTTGAAAACATACCCGGGTTCCTTTTCTTTGTAGATTTTGAAAAGGCCTTTGATAGTGTAGACTGGAACTTTATAAATATGACTCTTGATTTTTTTAATTTTGGTAATGATCTGAAAAGGTGGGTTTCTACTTTTTACAAAAATAGCTCAGCATGTGTTTGCAACAACGGGTATTCTACTGGTTTCTTCTCCGTTCGAAGAGGAGTTAGGCAGGGTTGTCCGCTTAGCCCATACTTATTCTTACTTTGTGCTGAGCTTTTAGCTAAAGCAGTTATAAGTAATGATCTGTTTAAGGGTATTCGTATTCATGGTAACGATTGTAAAGTATTAAGCTATGCCGATGATACCACTTTTATTCTCGATGGAAGCGCAGGCACCTTTAATGAAATGATTACTATACTTGAGGATTTTAAAAATGCATCCGGTCTTCACATCAATTATACTAAATCCCATCTCTTCCCGTTGGGTCCTTATATTAAGAGTCAACCTGTTCACCTCTCGGACTTTAATCTCTCACTAAGTTTCGGCCCAATTAAGTACCTGGTAATCTTTTTTTTACACATAACGGAAATGATCTATTCAGACTCAATTTTCTTCAAAAGCTTTCCAGACTTAAAAATCAACTACGAATCTGGTCTAATCGAGACCTTACCCCCATTGGAAAGAATGTTATTGTAAAGTCCTTTGCCCTGTCCCAGTTAGTTTTCCTGTTTCAAGTGCTTCCGGATCCCCCTGCTAAATTTATCCAAGAAGTAGAAAGCTGTATCTTTGATTTTATTTGGGGAGGGAACCCTGACAAGATTAAACGTAAAACTATGTATAACCCCATCAACCGTGGAGGGCTTAAAATCACACATATTCGTACTTTTATTTCGGCTTTGAAAATTACATGGATCAAAAGGTATTGTGATAAAACTAATAGGGGGTTATGGAAAGCCTTTTTTGATCTACATCTGGAAAAGTATGGGGGTAGCTTTCTGTTTAATTGTAACTTCCGTGCTAATAACATATGTTCTATTTCGAATGAGTTCATTCATACTATTTGTACTGCTTGGGCATTCTATAATTTTCAAGAGCCGAAAGAAAATTTCGGTGCCCAGGTTTTATGGAATAATGCCTTTATTGAAATAAATGGTGCTTTTTTGTATGACAAAAAGTTACACCATGCAGGGGTGAACTTCGTGCGAGACCCTTTTACAAATGATGGTTCACAACATTCATTTACCTCCTTTTGCAACACGTATGGTGTGACTCGTTTCCCCTTTACTCAGTTTTATGGTATGTTAGCTGCTATCCCAGGCAGCTGGAAAGCAAGTATTATACAAATTTGTAATGATTACGACAGCCCTCTTAAGATTTTTTCTAGAAGTAACATTTCACAGTTAGTTTATGCTAATCTGATCAATAAAATTACGCATCCTCCAATCGCCATTGAGAAGTGGAATTTATGTTTCAATCTTACAGATAAATGGGATGTTATCTTCAAAATTCCTTTTCATACACTCTCTGACAGTAAAGTTATTTATTTTCAGTTCCGTTTCCTTCACCGTATTTTGGGAACAAATTACCTCTTAAGTTTAATGCATAAAAGGGAAGATCCATTATGTACTTTTTGTAAGTCTGAGTCGGAGACACTAGATCACCTCTTTTGGAATTGTCCCTTCACCTCTACATTCCTTTTGGATACTGAACAACTTCTTTTCGGGCAACAGTTTTTACTCACAAAAGACGATTTTTTTTTCGACTGCAAACTCCTACTGAACCATCCAATGAATTATTTTATTTTACATTGTAAATATTACATTTATAGCTGCAAATTAAACAAACAATACAATTCCTAATCATATTGCTTTCTTTCATAAATTGAAATTCCTGCTTAAGGTTGAAAGGTATATTTGTTCTAAAGCTGATGTAAGCAAGTCTCGACGTAGTAAGTTTGATCACATTGTTAATTGTTTTGCTTATAATAGAGACCTCTTTGATTAGATTGTAAACTTTATGCTGTGTAGAAGCCTTAGCATTTGTGAATGGTATGCATGTACATATGTATATGAATGTAAATAGGTTGAATTTCTCCGTGTTACAGTTGAACAATAAAGATGGGTACAAAAAAAATAGACATTTTCCAGCCATATACGATCAGCTCCAAAAATATTCCAATAAATAGCACCGTTTTGCACCTAAGCAGCCTTAAATTAACAAAAATTTCTCAAAGGAGAGGAGAACGCCCAATCCCCTTAGACCCCTCCCCCAGGACGACACATTTATGCAGTAACAAAGGAAGGATCCCCACTGCTGTATAGAAAAAAGGAGAGCGCATAACAAAATGCAATTTAAACGCCTCCACGCAGTTGGAAAAAACATCCAGGCAGTCGTAATTTGGGACCTTCACACCCCCAAACATATCACTCTAGCAACGGGCCTGGTCTGGTCCATGATCTCCGACAATGATGCACGCTGGGAAGCGAGGTTTCAGCTATTTTGGGACATGATGAAAATAACATCTTGAAGTAATTCCGCGGACTCCGTGTATTTCACCTGGCAGATCATTTATGATGGTCATGTTAACTTTGAAATGATAATTCTTATTAGAATAGGACAACGTCAGTCATCATAAGGGAGGGAGAAGGAAAGGGCCTATAGGAAGACGCCCCCTTCAAAACCAAAGGGATTGGTTTGTGCTAAGTCATGTATGTCCCCGTCCCCCCCCCCCACATTTGAACACGGATTGACGCCCCTGTCTCCCCCACCCCCATCCCGTCTTTTGGAATCTGTGGGAAAAAGCCTCAAACAAAGTCCCATATATAAATCATGAAACCGAAATTGTCATTAAACTTCGGATCTAAAGTGAATTTCTGAGCTTTTGGTCGTAGGCAAGGGGCTCGACAAATGATAATGACAAGACTCCACCTCGGTATCCTCAAGGGGATCCAGCGTTCGGGTTAACAACACATTTGCAAACCAAACAAGAGGGCAATTCAAGAGTTGCATATTTCATCACAGGACACATGTCATTCAATGTGATAACAGTAACAGACATCAACTTTGCATCACCAAATGAACCTAACGTCAACGGCAAAAGATTTCTATTCCTTTGTTCTCTGACGTTTGACCTTCACTACTTGGGGGTCTATGAGACACAATTTTCCACCTTGGGACACCTCGTCACCAAGTTTGAAGAAAATCGGTTCAGCCGACTAGTAGGAGGTTAGGACACAAAAAATTACATTTCACCGTCTGTCACTGACCCTTGACCCCCCGTTTCCATAGCAGTCAAATATACTGGGAGTACTAGACACTTTTGTCATATGTGTGAATTTTCATGTCAGTGGGATGCTTTCTTTTGGAAATATAGCACAAAAGTGATTTTCACAAAATTTGACATTTCACCTCTGAACTTTGACCTTTAGTTCCGATAGTGATAGTTGCAAGGGATCTACGTAGGGTACCTTCCCACCAAATTTAAAGAAAATTGGCCTAACCGTTAAGGACAGTGATGGGAATCCTTCTTCCTCAGACGGGCCGTTTTGATAGTCATAATCCACTCGCGGGCCGCAGAGAGCGAAGGCGCTACAAGCTTTTCCCATAGGACGCAGGCCAAGGGGCCCAGACAGACTATGGGTAGGTCTAGGGGAAAAGCGTGGGTAAGAAACTGAGGCAAGGCCTCAGAACTTCTGGAGTTTGTAGAAATTTGTAGGCAATAAAATGTTCATCCTTTATCATGAAATGACATTGAATGTGCAAGACTACACAGACCAGAAGTTTCACACTGTAATGACCATTTGTCTTTTTATTTATGTATGGAGTAATAATGAATGAGCAAATATGAAAAGTGCTCCCGAAGAGCAGCGAAAACACGCATATTTTGAAACCAACTTTCTTTTTCTCTTCATGTGACATTGCAAACTTTTCCACTTTGAACTTTAAATTCTGTCTTTGGAGGAACAGTCCTACCCCCCTCCCGAATCTACGGCAATAAATGCAGTGCCCTCTGCATATCGTACTGTAACAGACAGACCTAAACACGTGATAGTAGTTCTGTTCAATGCTTTATAGTCCCGCACGAAGTTTCTGTTATCACCATAAGTAGCCTACAAGGATTTTGCACCTGGGTTTTTGTCTTACGAAACGTTAGGCATGTTACATTGCATATCAGCTTTCAGTGATATGCTAGTAGTGTTTCACAGTTCTACGTGAAATACTCGGAAAGTGGTATAAACAGGATAAACGGTGGGCACCGTGCATGGGCTAAAATATTATTATCAATTATTTTCAAGTGATTCTGAATTTATATTTATGAGTTGCTTCTCGGGCCGGATAAAATGGTCTCGCGGGTTGCATACGGCCCGCGGACTGGGCCCACACCTGGTTTAGGAGATTTTAACACAACAAAATTGGACACACACATATATACAAACCATGGACACGTTTTGACCCCTCCTTCAGTCATCATGATTTCCGGTCATCCTGGGGTACTCCACCATGGGTTAGCACCTTTGACTAGTAACTTGGGAAAATTAACAATTGCCATGGCAACGGTTGCTATTTCAACTGTCACTGGCCGTGTCTAGCTCAACTGGCAAAGTCTACTCAGCAGACTTTGCCAGTTGTACAATATCACATCCCCCTCACGGAGTGATTAGATTAAAACCTTCAGGGATTAGGAAAATGGCTTGTTCGAACTCTTTGAACCTTTCTCTCAGTCTGCCCCTACCCACTTTCCTGTAATAAGAACAAAACTTCAACAATCGTGGACTTATTTTCTCCATTGTTAACTATGGTTTTCAGACTCACTGATGACTTGTCCGCCGCCGCGAATGTTTGGTCGCCAAGAGAAGACAGTTGATTGAATTTACATAAGTGTGAAAGGGTTTTACTTCAGTTTTTCTTAAAACGTATTTTGCATAAAGACGAGACGGAAAATGAAGTTTCTAATTCCTTTTTTTTATTCGTAACATGCTATGTAATTCTGCATGTTCACCGAATGGACACTGTATTAAGAGGAGAGACCGGTATTCAAAACAAATGTGACTTTTAGGGAAAAGGGGTTTTAGGCAAAACCAAGCTCTTATTATGAAGGTTATTGAAATATGGTCGCATTATAAAATAACAGTAATAGATTTTACTGTCAGGAAAAATGCACTTCCTACTGCATGATAATTTTTGGATAACGCTATCAGAGTCACCGTAAGGAGTTGTCATGTGCTAAATGTACTACAAATTACATTTAAAACGTCATTACCATGGGTGACTGGTATGGGTGCTGAATCCTGTTTATTAAATGATACCAGGGTACAGCCCTCAGATAAACATGTAACCCAGTCTAGATTGGAAGGGGCAGGTGGGCCAGTTGGCATTGGCCTCCAAATTTAAGGCGGGCTCCGGACTGGAAGAGAAAAAAACGGGTGAATCTAAGTTGGTAGAGACTTTGAACGGGGCTTGCATTTCTCATCAAACCGGGGCCTCCTTCATCCTCTGCACGGCTCTGCAAACATGTACCATGCCCCCAAACTAGATTTATCCTCCCAAAAGGGTGTTGAATTGTTGATTCCTGTATGGAATCTGCATGGATTCGTGGAAACTTGAATTTTTGGATTTGTGGAAACTCGAATTCTTAAATTGGACGCTTCAATATTTCATTGATATTGGAAGAAGAAATCTATGCATTCGTGTATGCATTCGTGTATGTGTATGTAAGGCCGCCTGTGTAAGTGTGTTTCTGAAAACGTTTAGCTCCATAACACGACAGGCTGTCTGAAGACAAATATACACTCCAACACTTCTTATGCTTGATATGTGGATGTCCCATATACTTGCAGAAAGGAGCTTGCTGTTTTGGTGGGGGTAAAAGGTCACGTGAGTTCACCAGAGTTGGAACTGTGGAAACCATGTACAGTATCTCAGGTTAGTATGGATAACCACATGCCATACTTGTGTTCAGTGCGATCGGAAAGTGTCAAAGATTGGGGGGATTAACTATTCAACTCCAGACTTTTGGCATTTTCTAAGGGTAATTTTGGACGTTTTAAGACAAAAATTCTTCAAACTGAAAATTATTGGGGACTGATGATATTGGGGGCTGATGGCCCTGGTGTGAATGGATTACATTGATCAAAATAGTCCCTTCTAAAGGGGCATATTGAGTCGATACTTAATGAGGATGTTGAAGGGTACTACCACATGGCAATGATTATTGTTAGCATAATTAGTCAGGTTTCACCAATGTGAGTATTTTGGGATAAGTTAGTAAGGTACATTGATGACGGTATTCTTGTAGATGTCATATATTTAGATCTGCAGAAGGCATTTGACACAGTACCTCACAGAAGACTCTTAATCAAAATCAGGGCACATGGAATCGATGGACCTATATTGAAATGGATTGAAGAATGGCTAGGTAAACGGATGCAGAGAGTAGTGTTTAATGGGAAAGAATCAGAATGGATGGAAGTGTCAAGCTCAGTGGTACAAGGATCGGTATTAGGACCTGTTTGTTTTACAATGTACATGAATGATTTAGATATAGGCGTGCAGTCAGAATTAAGTAAGTTCGCAGATGACACAAAAGTAATATGCCCACTAAGAGATGAAAGGGATAAGCAACAGCTACAGCAAGATTTAGAGGTATTGATGTCATGGACTAAAAAGTGGCAAATGAAATTCAACGTAGGAAAATGTTCAGTGATGCATTTTGGACATGGTAATCCCAAGTAAAAGTATCAAATGGATAGGAAGGAATTGAAAGAAAGTGATGAGGATCGGAGAAGGACTTGGGAGTGTATGTTAATACGTCAATGAAATTTAGTAGACAATGTGCTGAATCAACAAAGAAAGCCAACAGAGTTATGGGTATTATCAAACGGAACTTCATCAGTTTTGATCGCAAGGTTGTTTTGAATTTATACAAGTCCCTGGTAAGACCACATTTAGATTATTGCATTCAAGTTTGGAGGCCGTATTTAAAAAAAAGATATTACTTTATTAGAAGGAGTACAACGGAGAATTACCAGACTTATAACAGGAATGGAGAGTAAATCCTACGAGGAAAGACTTAAAGAATTAAAATTGATGACAATTGAGCAACGACATATGCGCCAGGACCTGATAACACTTGACAACATAACACAAGGGAAAATAGTACTAAAGCTGGATGATTTTGTGGAATTTATTAGGGATAGTAAAACCAGAGGAAATTCGAAAAGAATAAGACCTCCAACAGTAAGATTAGAAGTAAGGAGAAACTCATATTTCAGCAGAGTGTGGAAAACATGGAACAAATTACCAGAGAATGTTGTTACTGCCCCAACACTAAACACATTCAAGAATAGACTAATGGAATGCGGGATCTTCAAGGGTCAATAGACCTCCTATCCCTCAGAGCCATTCTCTCAAGCAGACTCTTGTGAGCCGAAGACGAGAGGGTGGCCATCCATGTAACCAGGTAAATGGTTACGCATAAAGTTAAAGTTTTGAATTTGTTGGTATCCTGGCTTGTAACGGTTGTGTGCATAATTTTAAAAAGTGTCTGGTCACGAATTTTTGAAAACCAAATTGAATTGTTTATTACTCACTTATGAAACATTTATTTGTGTGCAGGGAAGTGGGGATTGTTTAAGTTTGACCATTTGTCATTAGTATGTGAGGAGAACTGAACAGGTTTGGCAAAATTTGGTGAATTTCATGAACCAACTAAATGTTCCGCTTTAAGATTGAGCTTGAATTCATCTTTGTCAAACGGGGCCCACTCCCTTGTAGAAATTAGTTCCTTGTGAAAGCTGGAGTTTAGTGCAATGAATTCATCGAAACTCTTTTGCATTTTGGTTTTTCGTGAAAATATGTTCTAATAGCTATGGCTCACAAGAGAGTCATGTTCATTATCCAAATAAATTTTCATAAAAGTGCAATTATGTAAATAGAAGACTTCCTTGATTTGAGATCTGAAAGTAATGGAAAAGGAGAAATAAATGATTGAACTTCAGTTTTACATGTAACCACGGACTACACTTGGTGTGATGATTCATGATTAAGCATTTCAGCTTCCTCTTTTGATACAATATCCATTCATTCTGTATTTACCTTTTCCCCTAATGTTCATTGTTAAGTTTCTTTTGTATTCTTTACCCTTTTTGTAGATGCGTGTGGATGTTTTTATGAGTCTTAGTCCGTATGTATATTCTATTTCAATGTTACTTTAGTCATGTTTTGTGTGATCTTTATCTCCGTTTCCAATTTTCTTTTTGACTCAATGCTCAATTTTTAAGTCTCCTAGATGTTTTCTTAGCCCTTCTTCTTTGCCTAATCTTCCTCTTCCTATTGTATTTAATTGTTATCTCATCGCTCCGTGAGGAGGATGAGATATTGTAATCACTTTGCCAGTTGAGCTATATTTGGCAATGCCAGCTGAAATTGACACCGTTGCCATGGTAACGGTTGGTGCCCCCAAGTTACGAGTATCAGGGTCTAATCCAAGGTGGGTTACCCCAAGATAACTGGAACTTCATTTCTGTGGGAGGGGTCAAAACGTGTCCATGTGTGTATGTGTGTGTGAGTGGGTGTGTGTGTGTGTGTGTGTGTGTGTGTGAATTTTTGTTTTGCTAATATATCCTAAACGGTTCAGCCGATTTTCTTCAAACTTTGCATGGAGGTACCCTAGGTAGAACCATTGTACATACTGCATTACCGGAACTTAAGGTCAAAGGTCAGAGGTCAAAGGTCAAATTTTGTGAAAATTACTTTTTTACAATAACACTAAGAGGAAACATCCCATTGACATGAAATTTCACACATATAATAAACATATTTAGTACTACCAAAATATGTGATTGCCATGGCAACCAAGGTCAAAGATTAAGTGGAAAGGAAAATACCTATTTGTTCATATTTTTAAGCAAAAAAATTGTGTCAAAAACTCCTCTTTGTGGGCCAGACCGACTCTTTTCAAACTTGGTGGGGAAGGTACCCCAGTGTCAAAACTTTTGTCTCCCATACCCTTGGAAGTGAAGGTCAAAGGACAAATTTTGTGAAAAATCACAATTTTTAGTATTATTTTTAATATAATTTGAAAAGAAAAGATCCCACTTACCTGAAACTACACACACATACACATAGTAAACGTATCTACTACTAACGAAATATATGGTTGACATGGCAACTAAGGTCTAAGGTCACGTGACAGAAGGTCAACTTTACATCTTCTTATTTTGAAAACTACTACCAAACGGCTGGACCGATTCTTTTCAAACTTGGTGGGAATGTACCCAAGGGTGCGAAAATATGTTCACCCAGCCCGGAAGTAGAAGTCAAAGGTCAGAGGTAAAGAATAGCTTTGTGGGCCTGCTCTTGGTATACAGACAGAATACATTTCTCTATGTATCAATCTTACATATACAACTAACGGGCACCCTAGCGCGCGTTTAAACACACAAATGCAGGAATTGCTTCCCCTAAGTAAGCGTGTAAGATACCAACGCGACCTTTACGAGTGGTCCAGTATTTTAAGTGTGAAAGTAAGTGTGTGACCGCACTGTAAACAGAGCCTCGGTACGCAATGGCTGCTTAACACTGATGATAGCAACATATAAATGAACAGTACACAGTACTAGGCGTGCCTGTACCCTATTGCCTGTCCAACACTGATGATAGCAACATATAAATGAACAGTACACAGTACTAGGCGTGCCTGTACCCTACTGCCTGTCCATTCTAATGATGTGCATGTTAACGTGCGCAATGAATCAATCAATCACTCAAACAGTCAATCAATCCAATCAATCAATCAATCAATCAATCAGTCAGTCAATCAATCAAACAATTTCTTTCCTATGTCCAAGTGAAGTAAGAAACGAAGTGCGCATTATACCTCACCTCCATTGCTAGCTATAGTGCTCAAGTAGTTGAATGGGAACATGCGTTTGAAGCTTAGCATTTGATGAGTGAAGGACTCGATGCCCCAACTGACCTTCTGGCTAATAAGATTAAAGATTTGAGCCAGATGTTGTGTAAGAAGCCACCCGACATTAATATACCAGCCTTTGTTACAGGGTTATTGACATAATTTGCCTGACGAGAGGCCAAGCTCCCTTGTAGGGGTGGGGCAGCAACCCGAACCACCGACAAAGACGACACTTTACCGAAAGGATGGGGGGGTGCGAAATTGAGCTTTTATTGAAGAAACTTTGAACATTTCGGGTTTGATTGAAAAAGCTTTGAACTTTGGGGTTTTTATCGAACAAAATTCGACCATGTGGGTTTTTATTGTAAAATTTGCCCACTTGTGATAGCAAAGTCAAATAAACCGTCCGGGCAATCCGTCGCCATCGGAGATTACATACTTTATCGTACCCACTGAGTCTCCCCGATGAAAATAGAAATTTTCTCGACAGAGGGCAGCCTTTCTAACGAGGACATAGCCTCATGCCTACACCTGACGCCACCCCCTCTTTGTCAGCCCACAGCGTTTTAAAGTGACTCTTTATCAAGAACTGAATTGTTATCTACTTCGAACAACAACCAGACTACATGATATTACAGAACCGTATTTCATCCTAGAATTGGTTTCCACAGCAAGTGAGTGCAAGTGAGACACATGTTCTGAATGAAGTCATATACTTGTAGACATATCAATCGAAAAACAATCATGACAGTTATCCAAATAATTTTTTCAACACGGAACTTCCTAAGCTATTTATGGCACCACAATTTGTGCATGTAAATTAATGTCAGTACTCAGACTGAGTGATTTTTTTTTGATAGTGTTGGATGTTTGTGTTGTAACTCACGATATACTTCCGTGTTTACCTTTGTTCACTTGAACTAGCCATCATTGTTTTCAATAATGCACTGTAAAGTTTTGCAATAAGTAAAGGCCATTGACTGGTTTACTTAGGCCTACTTGAGAGTTATATTGAATCCCTAGGCTACGCCTCCCCTTCCTACTCACTAAGTTTTTTTCAGACACGTTATTTTCAGAAATGACTCAAGAAGTTTATTTTAAAAAGTTCGGTCCTAGCACAGCTTTACCTCAGTGCATGTGTGTCGATTATTAATTTCATATAAAGAGAGAATGCAACGATAATTATTGCACCCAACGCTAAATCTTTCAGGCCTTAACCGTCTTCCTGGCCTTATCACAACAACGTCTTAAAGACAGACTCGTCACCCCAAGTATAACTTTTACTTGGGGGTGGCAAAAGTCTTAAAGGGGAATTTCATCATCCCAGACAGTTCCAATTCTCCCAACTATGCATCTTCTAGCTCCTCCCATAACTGTATGAGGCTCTTCCTTGTGCAAGAATAAACCTGTTTTATTGCTTAAGGCCATGTCCTGGTGAGCATACAAGGCTATAAAATGTAATAAAAGTACTCTCTCTGCCTTGTGTGGAATTAGAGCTACTCTGCATTTTTCAAATTTTCAAACTTTGATGTCAATCAAAGAGCAGTCACCAACTGAGAATTTTGATATACATACACTAAAAATATACTTTGGGGTGATGACTGTCTGTCTTTAAGTGTGACTGCTTTTTGATTGACATAAGAATTACAAAATTCAAAAGATGCAGAGTAGCTCATATATTGCACAGCATGCACAGAGAGTGTTCTGATTACACATTAGGGCCTTGTGCGCTCACCAGGATATCGCTTCAAACAATGAACTAGGTTTGTGTCTGCACGAGGAGAAGCTAATTAAAGACAGTTGTAGGCGGAGCTAGCTAGAAGCAGGGAGTTGTTAGAAGTAACCTAGTTGGGAGAATTAGAACTGTCTGGGATAATGAGTATCTGTCTTTAATTCTGATTAATTTGCCAACTCGATGTAACTTGAAGACTGTTAAAACGTCATTCCATTTCAAACTAGAAATTTGAATTTGCATGGCAAATCCGACGTAGCCTCTCCGAGAGAGAGGTGTGGGAGTTGTTTTTCAATCGGGAGAAAGGATATGGAACATATGGCATATTAATTAACCGCCAGAGACATTTTAATTTTTATAAGCAAGCTCATGACAGTAGAGTTCATGAACTTATGGAGTTGTTTTACGTAAAGTATCCTGAAAGTGCAGGTATAAGGATGATAAAACAGTGGGTACCGAGGACTTAAAGATTATTATTAAAGATATTATTATTCAAGTGAATTGAATTTACTTTTATCAGTTGCTTCGCGGACCAGATGAATTAGCTGGCCTCGAGGGTCGGAGGCTAAACGAACCGTGCCGGAGGTTCCTCACCCTGGCTGTAGAGCCACCGTACATCATACCCTAATGATCTAAGTGCTAGTGCACAGTAGGCGTACTTACACAAACCGCTGTGTTGTTTTAACGATGGGCGCGAATTCATTCATTTTACATTGGCGGCGGCAGGAAGATCCCCAATTTTCCCTTCAAAACTCAAAGTCGTAACTTCTGGCAATATAATAAACGTCGACATGCCGATTTATTATCTCAAAATTAAGCATATAGCCTAGTAAGCTTCAATTAGTTTCCTGACGAAAATCGCCCTCGTCTAAATACCTCGTTGCTAAATCAACAGGCTTTCCTCTGCCAGCTTCCCGGCCGGATCCCCCGCCTGCTCCTGCTGGAATTAGCGCTACTCGACTCGCCTTCTGCAACTCCAGCTGTCCAGTGGCACTGATAGCTGGTAATACCTTTTTCAAAGTGCTGAAAAAAATTTCGTCAGTTTTCGGACGTGACAGAGAATCACTTCTTAACGATTGGTCATCATTTAAAATTCCCACTTGGGATTGGGTCAATTTAAAAATATTCAGACTATTCCGCATGCGCGGAACTGCAAATCGAATATTTTTTTCAATAAGCCCATATCAGAGTCTCGTCTATGCATTATTTTGATATCGTAATTTGTTCTTATAGATTCCCACCGTTCGTACCTTTCAAAAAGTCGTTTGAGCATTAAAATCCTTCAGTTTAAGTTGAGGGGCGACAATGAGAATACGAAAAACTTTGACGGATTTGAAAATGAAGGATTATGGTCAACCAAAATTCAAAGCGAACACCTAGTCGTCTCGAAAGTAGATCCGTACGTTGTACGTGCATGTTGGGGGCACTGAACACCATTAGCCTTGCGTATAAAGCCGCAGTAGCGACTAACCATATCCAAAATACGGATACCGCTCTCATAACCATCTAAGCCATAGCCACCACGGATAACTCATACTCTACGCAAGTCAATACCATGCGTCAAGACCTTTGATTGGTCTAAGCAAGTCATGAACAAACGTGCGTTTGTCTGATGTGTCTAGTTAATTATACATGTCAATGGTGCGTTACACAGTACGTGCTATAAAGATAGACCTATAAAAATACAAGTAAGCCACTACATCTTACGACGACATTTTTATAATTCAGTTGGCCAGTGCGAGCGGGCCCATATCACGCGTCTCTTCTCCCAACAAGCCATGTTCAACATCTAATTGTGATAATTTTTGTGAAATATATGATCAGTGGAAAAACTTTGCAGAAATTTTCAGATTTATTTGCTCTGTTGCTGTAAATTTCCAAAATATTTGCGAGTTTTATTCTGTTTGCACCTGAATATTTAGAAGCTGCGTAATCTTGGTGAAAAATCATCAATGGCGACGAGACAAATACAATGTTCTTCCGCTCTGAATTCATCCGCTTCATAGAGTTTCCGTACGAAAAGGTTTACTTTCTTTTGCGCAATGTAAAAAATGTCTACTTGGGTGTATTTCGCCTTCCCAAATGATGGAAATACGATTCCGTACACGTAGCCTGAGAGGCTACGTAACTAAGCCGTAGCTACCACAGATAACTACTCATGGCCTACGCAAGTCGATACCCTGCGTCAAGACCTTTGATTGGTCTGAGCAAGTCATGGACAAACGTGCGTTTGTCTGATGTGTCTAGTTAATTATACATGTCAATGGTGCGTTACACAGTACGTGCTATAAAGATAGACCTATAAAAATACAAGTTAGCCATTACATCTTACGACGACATTTTTATAATTCAGTTGGCCGCCCAAATCACGAGTCTCTTCTCCCAACAAGCCATGTTCAACATTTAATTGTGATAATTTTTGTGAAATATATGATCAGTGGAAAAACTTTGCAGAAATTTTCAGATTTATTTGCTCTATTGCAGTAAATTTCCAAAATATTTGCGAGTTTTATTCTGTTTGCACCTGAACATTTAGAAGCTGCGTAATCTTGGTGAAAAATCATCAATGGCGACGAGACAAAGTACAATGTTCTTCCGCTCTGAATTCATCCGCTTCATAGAGTTTCCGTAGGATAAGGTTATACTTTCTTTTGCGCAATGTAAAAAAAAAGTCAACTTGGGTGTATTTCGCCTTCCCAAATGATGGAAATACGATTCCGTGCACGTAGCCTGAGAGGCTACGTAATGATTGCGTTTGTGCAAGGAGTTAGTCTCTTGGCAATGCGCTCTCCGGTTTGTGGGGATAGGGTGTTCAAATGTCCTAGCTCCAACCTGACCCTTACGTCATCAGATACTTCAAACTGAGAAGAAAACGGTCCCTTCCCCTTTCAGAATGTCTTGCCTTGCTGCATGTCATGATCCCTACATTATTAATGGATATGTCGACAAATGACGCAAAATATCTGAAAGACGTGGCCTGCATAGAAAATGATAACGCTTATAGCTTCTACAGAGTTAGGTGCAGGCCTATCATCTGAACGAAAAGGTTCATATAAGAGATTCTGTCTTATCAATATGCATTGCATCCCAGGGATTACGTGAGAGCGTGCTGCTGTGTAGACCTCATTGTGCTGTTGGTTCTCCTCGAAGTAACATCGGAAAGCCTGATCGGCATGAGTTGTATTGTCTTTTGTTACCTACCCTTCTTCTTATGCAGCCTCAATGCAAAATTTGCTGTCTGCATACAAGCACAAACTGGTAGTAAGAGCATAATTGCTGAAAACTTGCCGTTTCGTGTATAATTACACCTTACAATTGCGCCCAGAACTTATACATAATTGTCGGAGTTCTGTAACCATTCTATCAAGCTTGCGTGTTGGTAATTGCGCATAATCGCATAATACAGATATAAGCATATTTGCACATACAAGTGGCCACTATGGAAGAACTTGATTATAGTGATGAATTGGATCTTGCATCAAGTGAGCAAGTTGAATCAGAGCAGTTACCGGCTGGTATCGCCCCTGAGATATCTGAGTTTATCAAAAAAGGTTCATATAGGTCATTAATGGTCACTTAGATGGCAAACACCTGTACAGGAAAGAGTGGTTCACATAACACGGCTCCAAAAGTTCACAGACAGAAATTTAGGTGTGCCGTTACTGAAAATGGTTACAAAATATAGTGGGGCCTGAAAACTCCAGGAGATCATTTTTGTGCTCTCATTATAACTACGAATTTTTTTCTCAAAAATCTCTGATTCAGCACTTTTCAAACTACCAATTTACAAACTTGCAGGAAACTTTAACAAAAACCTCAGAGAAAGTTAACATTTTTGCAATTTCAGAAAATGACCCTCAGATACTTCAAATGACAATAAAATTTACTAAATATGAATACATCATCAGTGGTGTAGCCAGGATGTCTCTCACGGGGCCGGGGGCCATGCAGTATGTTGTGTGATCGCCGAGGGGAGGGGTCTAAAATTTAAAATTTTTGAAAAACTCTGGTGCCACGTATGCTACCTTATGAGGTAAAATTTGTGTTAAAAACTTTACGTATTTTTAGGCACTAAAAATAGGCATCAGTGAGGGGGGCCATGGCCCAATGGGGTACCCCTCCCCTTTGAAAAGTTTTGAAAAGTTAGGTGTCCTTACATGCAATCTGGTGTCATATATGCTACCTTATAAAGTTAAATTTGTGTTAAAAAATTGACGTATTTTAGGAACTAAAAAGTAGGCATCAGTGAGGGGGGCCATGATCCAATGGGGTGTCCCCCTCCGCTTTGATAATTTTTGAAAAATTAGATGTCCTTACATGCAATCCAGTGCCACATATGCAACCTTTTGAAATAAAATTTGTGTTAAAAAATTAACGTATTTTTAGGAACTAAAAAAAAAAAAAATCAGCATCAGTGAGGTGGGCATGGCCCAATGCCCCCCCCCCCCCTAAATATGCTACTATACGTCATAAAACATTTACTCCGAAAAAAAGGCATTTCCAAGTTTGAGAAAAACTGGTGAAGAACTGGCGAAATGATAGGCATTTTAGCACAGTGCCAAAACGTCACAGACATTTGGTATGCCGTACACAATACAATGGAGCGATAGCTCAGCTCCGTAGCTGAGCTAAACAGATTTATGTAAAGTATTGAATTTCCATAATTTATTTCGTATGCTAGCAGACCGGGAAGCTAATGGAGCCTAATAATTAAACTGAGCAGTAAGTGTTTTTTGGTCAAGTGGTCTGGTCAGCACTAACACTGGGCCCATTCATATACGCCAACTTACATTTTATGGTAGATATGTAGTAAGAATCATGTTACCATACACGTCATTATGGTATTTGCCAGGTATCACAGGGAGTGCGTTTTAGATAATGAAATCGAGGGAGTATATGCACGAAAGTATTATACTTTTTACCACAGTGGATGCCAGAATACTATGTAGACATTATTCGTATACCCAAGCTATGCGCGCTTCATTCACTTCATTACTTTCGAAAATGCCAATGTATGTCTGAATTAGTGACTGGTTCAGTCCCGGCCCAATCGAAGAACTTCCAGCGGCACTGCAAAATATAAGACAAATAATTGGGAGAATCAACTGGACGAACCCTTTCCCCGGGTTTTGCCCTGGTCAGTATGATCTGTGCACGCTTTAAGTCCCATCTCCGCAATTGATTAAACGGTGTAAATTTCAGCAAAAGCTCACACCAGTTGTACATGGAAATCAACTCGAAAGTTGGTTCAGCTATTCAAGTTGGTCTTTAACGAAAGAAACAGAATACTATTCTATTTTGAGCCACTTTCATTGATCAGCTTTTATTCCAATGCCTATTTCACAACTTCATCGAATTTCGAAGATGGGACCCCGACGTAAGGTGTATTTCTGTCACAATGTCCACGACTAAATTCTACAAATACGACTAATAAGATAAAACTGGCGAGACGAAATCATAGTCTCTCAAATTAAGTACAGGAAGTTGTAATCGTAGGTCTCTTTAAGGTCATACTCTTTTTTTAATATCTTCACAAGAATGCAAAATATACGTTTCCTTCGAACCTCATCCCAGAGCGTGCATCGAACAACCTTGGAAACTGATTTTTTTTTTCAGGAAAAATAGTCGTTATTAGCATTATACTTTGAAAAAAATTGCATCGTTCTTCACTCCCCCTCCCCCAAAGTACACCTTGATCCCTTCTTGAAAATGATGAAAAGATTGAATGATCTCTTGAGGGTGTCACCTGACAGTGACTGGGAATTGAGAGGTGAATCACAGAACATATTATAAAATTGAACACGGTTACACATTTTATTTCTTTAACGAGCTCGAGGGGTCCCTGCGAAATTTTGCCAGAAATACGCATACCCCCTTTCCCCTCCCCTGCCTTGTTCACCTATGTGGTTTAGCGCTGGTGTTCTTTGTCTTTTAGTTCAAGTCAACTAAAGATTTTTACTAAACTGGAAATTAAGTGACTGAACAAGTTCAATCCCCATACATCTAGGTTATATTCTTATCACAGCACAGCCCTTCACCTATTATTTCTTCTTTTTACTTATTTGAGGGAAGGATACTAACCTAATGGAACCTGTATGGTTGAACAACACCGCCTTGAACTGATAGTGCGTTACATCTATAGAATTGAGTGATGACTGGAACTACTTTTTCAAACACAACAATCAGTTTTAATATAAAAAACAGGAAATAACAACGTTAGCTATTCTAAAAGCGCCATATACTTCCTTCTATATTTACATCAAGGTCATTCTTTTACTCACATGTCAACGCTGAGGAGTTTGTTTCGTATTTGCAATTTACAAGGGAAAGTTCCTCTATAAACTCAGTCCTTTAGCCTGAGTAAACAAATGTTAGGGAAATTAAACAGTTCCTAATCTCGAACGTGATTTCAGTTGAACGTGGTATAACTGCTTAATGCAAGAAAAATCAATGGACAAACTTTCTAGAGTTCATTAGTTTATTATTACTTTTCTCTAAATAAAAGGCATCTATCGATACATCTATCGATATATTCGTAGAATTCATAAAAAAAATAAGTTGTAGTGGGTATGATGTTAAAAGTTGAATCTTATTGTACTTCATCGTAGCAAGTGGAACAAACTTACGAAAACAAGGATACACAATAGGCCCCTGTCAAATTTTCAGCATATTTTAATTCCAGACAGACTTAAGCAGGGCGAGCCATAGCGAGCGGGGGTGTGGGGGCGTCACCCCCTCCCCCCAATATTTGGTCGCCGTCGGCAAATTTTCGGTCTGTCTGCAAAAAGGGGAGAGGGAAAGGAAAAGAAAAGGGAAAGAGGAAAGGAGGAAAAAAGGGAGAAGGGAAAGGAAAGGAAGGGAATAAGGAAAAGGAAGACGGAGAATGAAAGAAAAAAGAGACAGAGAGAACGGGAGCGCGTAGCCAGTCTGTTAACGGCTATTTCGATTTTCGGCTCTTCATCTAATTGGCCCATTCAAGTTGAAGGCCGGTCGGCAAATTGATTGTGCATGTGACGGCCGTATCAACGGCCGTCGGTGTAAGTTGGACGGTGTAAGCAGGGAGTTGCAAACAGCTCCCTGGTGTAAGTTAGTCCCAAAAGGCTTCAGCTATTGTGAAGAGTATAGGGTACAATAAGGGCAAAGCATCACTGTACATGTATCTCATTTAGGCAAAGGCCACAAAATTGGCCTTGCGGCTGCCTGGCTGACATGTCTCCAGTCACTCAGAAGTGACTTTTGGCTTGCCATAGGGAACTCGGGGAAAGATAGGGAATTAAAGGCTTCCGTATAGGCGCACTATTTCGGGTCATATGACATTCTTGAAAAACCACTTTCTGCACATTATTCCCCACTTTTATCATCACCATGGGGAGCAGCACTCGAATTACCCATGGAGAGGGCATCCTTAGCCCGTTTTCTAAATCGTAATCTTGACCTCAACCACATTTTGCAAACTCCTGAGGATCCGGTTTACCCAAAACATCCTGGGAAAAAATAATGCGTGCCCCGTGTGTCTTCCCTACGGTGGCCGACAAAGGCCAATAAAAAAAAATATTCACAGAGATTATCTCAAAATTTTGACTTATTATCTCAAAATTTTGACTTATTATCTCAAAATTTTGACTTATTATCTCAAAATTTTGACTTATTATCTCAAAATTTTGACTTATTATCTCAAAATTTTGACTTATTATCTCAAAATTTTGACTTACTATCTCAAAATTTTGACTTATTATCTCAAAATTTTGACTTATTATCTCAAAATTTTGACTTATTATCTCAAAATTTTGACTTATTATCTCAAAATTTTGACATAGCTCGCAGTATGTATTGTATGGAGATTATATTCACAACACGACAACATCCTGACATCATGGAAACTGAGGACATAATCAGGCTATACTTTCGTCAAGGATTGACATATCAAAAAGTCGTAGCCGTTCTTCGGAATTCAAATGAAATTTCTTTGCGCGAAAGGAATCTTAAAATTCAAAAATTCTCACCAAATTCGCGCTTTCTCACCAGTGTAATTTTACTTCAACGCTTTCCGTTTCAAACAATGTCGGTTTAATTGATCTTTAAAGGTTTCATAATTACTGTTCTTCCTTGTAGGCTTGATTCTGGAGAAACTTTAAATTGCATCGATATGAAGTTGTACACTCCTTTTCCAACCTTTGGGAAGATTTTTTTGTTCAGACTCGCCATCGTAGTAAACTTATCTTGTAAGAAAATCAAAAGTAGCTCAATGGTGAGCTCAGAGGTGGCGCCAAGTTTGGGGGCGGCAGGCTGACCTCATCAGGACAGTATTCAGTTTCATCGGGGAACCTCAATGCATAAGATAAAGAATGTAAATTACCAGTATTTACCTACGTGAATTCTTTGTTTTGCTCTTAAGAAGGGCTGTTTCTTCATTAAAAATATACAATGATTTTCCAGCTTTGCAATGTTTTTCAATTTTTCTATATTAGAAACCGATTTTTTCATTCACGTTAGTCATCCTTTTGGTAACCGATCCTATTTGTCGGGTATTAGGCCTATCCCTGCCAATTGGAGCTCGGCGACGCCGTCAGGCAAATGCCGACACCGCCTCTGAAGGAATCGGAAGTTGGCCAAAATCTCCGTGCAAGTGTTCCCATTTTGTTAATGCAACAAACAAAATTGCCGCCAGGGAAGTAAAATTTTAGTGCGCTTAGGTCGTAAGTTGAAACGTAGGACCCGATTCTAAAAGCTATTTGTGGTGGGCTTGAAATAGCCTGTAATCCCACGTTGTTCTCGTAATGTCAGTTCTTGACCAAAGTATAGCCTGATTAATATAATCTTCATACAATACGTACTGCTAGCTAAGTCAAAATTTTGAGATAATAAGTCAAAATTTTGAGATAATAAGTCAAAATTTTGAGATAATAAGTCAAAATTTTGTGATAATAAGTCAAAATTTTGAGATAATAAGTCAAAATTTTGAGATAATAAGTCAAAATTTTGAGATAATAAGTCAAAATTTTGAGATAATAAGTCAAAATTTTGAGATAGTAAGTCAAAATTTTAAGATAATAAGTCAAAATTTTGAGATAATAAGTCAAAATTTTGAGATAATAAGTCAAAATTTTGAGATAGTAAGTCAAAATTTTGAGATAATAAGTCAAAATTTTGAGATAATATCTGCGAATATTTTTTTTTATTGGCCTTTGTCGGCCACCGTACTTCCCTTCACTGCAATCTCAGACTTTTAACTTTTGAACACCAAAATGAAACAGATACAGAACCCATCCTGGTGTTCAAAGCGAACGCTTGTGTTAAGATTCCGAACACTTTTTCTCCCTTATTGAACACCGGACGCCTGTTGGAACACTTACCGTATCTGAACGCCTGACGCGTCTAGAGTTCAAATGCTGAACGCATAGTGTTCCAGTTCTGATCGAACGGCAGGTTCAGCTCCTGAAGTAGCCTAGTGGCATAACGGGAGGAATAGCCTAACACATTTAAATTATCCGGAATCTTCGCACTGGATATCCTGCATGAGACTTAATTATTTTTTTTTTACCCAGAGATTATGCTAAAACCTCAGAGCTTTCGGGGACGAAGCCCCCTGGACCCCCACCAGGGGCCCTAAGGCGGGCCCAGTGTTTTAGCCAGCCCCTACTTGTGCGACAATGTCGCATAGAAGGCGACTAATGTCGCACAAGAAAAATCTGACAAGGAAATTCTACTCGTGTGTAAATTTTGAGGTTCCTCATTAGGGTAGAAATCCACTCAAATATTGCACCATTTGCAATCTAGGCACCTTTCAAATTCCAAAAATTTCCAAAGGGGAGGGAGACACCCCTCCTCTTAGACCCTCCCCAGGCCACAGATCAGTAAATGTCGTATTGAGAAAACGTCCTAGCTAAAACACTGGCGGGTCTGTGGATCCCAACCGATTAAAACTATAGCGGTCTGACGAGAGGAATACCCTAATACATTAAAATTATTGGGAATCTTTGCATTTGATGATGCATTATGAACCGAAATATATCCATCCTGAGACTTGAATTTTCACCCAGAGATATGCTTAAACCTCAGCCTTCCGGGGGCCTCGCCCCCTGGGCCCCCAGCGGGGTTTGCCCCTGTACTCCACCAGGGGCCCTCAGGAGGACCCCTGGACCCCACCCTCTGAAGCTCGTTCTCGCGTGACGCATTTTGAGATCTTTCGGCAAAATAGACTCTACACCCCCAAAGATAACACCTGCGCTACCCCCTGCATGCAGTCGGTTCCAGAGTTTCCAGGAGGCCATATACATATCTCAAAGGGGCACCCCTTCCCCTTAGACTACTCCCCCAGGACGGCACCTTTATGTAGTGACAAAGGAAGGATATAAACGCATGACGCATAAGAAATGGTGCAATTTAAGCGCCACCATTCAGTTGGAAAAAACATCCATCCAGTCGGAATTTAGGACCTTCACACCCCCAAACATATGACCCTAGCTATGGCCCTGCTTACACCCTTGACAGTCAGAACAAAACCATCATGGTGTGGTTGATGGTAGACAAATAAAAAAGGTCTTAATATAGAAATGACAAAGAAACAAAAAGAAATTGAAAGTATCTCAACTGTAATTATTTTACCAGTATTATATATGTTTAAATCATCACTGTTCGCAGGCCTTTGGATAAGCTTGTAATTCCTATGATAGTACAGCTTATGCATCTCATTACACAATATTGAACATGAAAACAACAACATGGATGGACTTCATCCAAAGGCATTAAAAGAATTAGCCCAGACTATCACAAAGCCATTGACTAAAATATTTAATTTGTCTCTTTCCACTGGTAAAGTTCCAGATGTTTGGAAAGTCGGCAATATTACTGCATTATTTAGGAAAGGTGACAAGGCTCTTCCAGGAAATTATAGGCCAGTCAGTTTAACAAGTGTAGCGTGCAAAATACTTGAGAAAATAATTAGATCTTTAATGGTGGACCATATGAAGATTAATAATTTGTTTAGTGACAGGCAGTTTGGCTTTATTTCTGGGAGATCGACTACACTGCAGTTGTTGAAGGTTATGGATGTGTGGACGAAAGTGTTAGACAATGGTGGTTGTGTTGATACTGTATATATGGACTTTATGAAGGCCTTTGACAAAGTGCCACACAGAAGACTTATGGAGAAACTTAGGGCATATGGCTTTAGTATTCAAATTTGGCGATGGATTGAAGATTTTTTAAATGGAAGAAGCTAAAAGGTTATTGTTAATGGAGTTGAATCTAGTGAGCATGCAGTTACTAGTGGTATTCCGCAGGGTAGTGTTTTAGGTCCTATCTTGTTTGTTATATATATTAATGATTTACCTCAGTGTGTGAATGGTACGGCCTATTTATTTGCGGATGATACGAAAATTTTTAAAGAAATTAGAAGTATGGACGATATTGAGAATTTACAGAATGATCTTGATCAACTCCAGAGCTGGTCAGACAAGTGGCTCTTGAAGTTTCATCCTGATAAGTGCAAAGTTTTAACTGTCTCTCTAAATAGGTACCATGATTGTCTCCCTCGGAGTTACCACTTATATGGTGATAGTGGGGATGAAGTGTTCCTGGAAAAGTCGGATTGTGAGAAGGATATAGGTGTTCTTGTATACAGTGGTCTTGGTTTTTTAGAGCACATTCAGCACAAAGTAAACAAGGCTAATAGTATTATGGGCCGTATCAGACGTACTTATACATTTTTGGATGAGCAATGCTTCAAGCTTTTATTTCAGGCCCTTGTTAGGCCACATTTGGAATATGCTGCTGCTGTTTGGTCGCCTCATTATCAACGTGATATTGATGCTATTGAAAATGTTCAGAGGAGGGCAACTAAGTTGATTCCATCCTTAAAGGGTTTAACTTATACAGAAAGGTTAAAGAAACTTAAGCTGCCAACTCTCAAGTACCGTAGATTAAGAGGAGATATGATTGAGGTTTTTAAAATTGTTTCAGGTGTGTATGACAGGGGTGTTACTGAAGGTTTTCTCAAGTTTAGTTCAATTACTCATACCCGTGGCCATAGTCGGAAGTTACTCAAAGAGTTTTGTAGGCTCAACATTAGAAAATTTAGTTGTGTCTGTTGAGTTGTCGATATTTGGAATAGCCTTCCTGAGAGTGTAGTTTCTGCAACTACTGTTTTTCAGTTTGAGAAGGCTTTTGATAGGTCTTGGGCTGGCCATGAGATGTTATACAACTACAAGGCAGACTTTTTGTAAGTTTAGTATGGCAGTCACCCACAGCTCTTTGATCGTTACTACAGTTCCAGATCATGAAGATTAAGAAGATGCAGACATAGAGGTCACTAGACCTGAGTCCACTGAGGTTCCTAAGGTATCCTAAGGTAATAAGAACGTACAATTTGCTTTCAATATAATTTGTTTTTCCATCACATGATATTAAGCATATGGATATGGAAAACTTGGGTGCTACTGTAAATTGAAAGGAAAACACTCTGAAATGTGTGCAAATTTCAGGCAGATCTAAAGGTAGGGGGACAGGCACAAGGGAAACTTCCCAAAGAATTTTCAGAGCATGACAATAGGCCTATTGAGAATGGTGATGCTTCAAGCATTTTCCACAATCTTTTGCAACCCTTGGCAAGCATGCCATAGTATTCATGACTTGACTCCAGCCACACCCTTAAGTTCTGTTGTGGATTTGCTAGTGAATAATACTATAAGTAATAAATGCTCCTAAGCCAATTCCTTACACTGAATAATATCACAACTTTTATTCTTGTCTATTCATTCATGTAGATCAAACCAAACTTACCAAGCCCTTCTAGATAAGTTACAGCTCAAAAGCTGACCAGTGTCAATGAGGCAGCCATGAGAATGGATACTAACTTCATACAAAAGCTATCTGGGTTAAAGTTTCAATTTTTATTTGGGAAGGGTTACATTTGCATTTTTTGTCTCTCATAGAAACTACATATCAGGAGAAACACTCTATATCCAACATTTTCTGTGTTTTTAATTCTGAGTCACGACCTCCCATGTAACGCCTGAGATAATTATTCTACTCAACAAAATAATTACAAAAATTTGCTTTTATATACACCCCTTTACACCAATGACAGGCTTCAAAGCACACTACAAGTTTTACCCTCGCTCAACGATAGCCTGTCCCAGAAACAATACCACCAGTTTGCAGCAGGTATACACTGTGCAGCAGTCAGTGCATCATGACAAGCTACTTCACAGGTACCCATTTAACCCCCCGGGTGGAGGGAGGCAATTGAGATAAAACATCTTGCCCAAGAACATAACGCAACAAACCAGGCAAGACTTGAGCCAGCAGCCCTTGGATGCTAGTCTGACACCTTAGCAATCATACCATTAGTCCACCATGCACTCAAGTTCCCTACTGTGGTAGAACACCAACATTGATTGAAATGTCAGAAATACCAGTTGATAGGTACCACAGTAGCTGCTATTTCATACAGTATTCGTTATGTCTACTAGGGTAAACTGTCCAAAGTACCAATCACCTTTAGACTGTGAGTGATAGCACCCTCATCAGGACTTTGATCACGTGAAATGTAGAGGAGTGCAATTTTCAGTTTTAGCAAGAGTTTCACAAATAATACTCTAACATTTGTTAAGACCAACCATTACATCCTACATCATATAACTTCATGCTGTTATCTGTAAAGGACAATTTCCATCAAAATCTGTTTATATTACATATATACACAATAAGTTAGACAATGCATATGTACATAAAAGATGGGTTTCAGTTTAAATTTACTTCTGATGTGTTAGAGGTGTATATAATCTTAGCATTCTGGTGATATTTGCATTTCATTCCTATCTGCAGATCTTGAGACATGAGTAGATAAAGTTTTCACATTTCAACCCAAAGTGAGTGTAAAGCAAGCACATGTGACATTACGATTTCACTGTTAAAAGCACTGTTTTGTTTTGCTTTGAAATTTAAAACCACTTTTTTCCTCTGCAATCTCATTCTTTTGTCATGTGAACATATCAGAGGCATGGGAATGTGGAAAACTTGACACCTCCTAAGGGTATCTCATATCCTTATTTATACTGTGGTCAAAACAATAGATAGAACCCTCCCCCCCCCCCAAAAAAAACCAGAATGCAAAAATGCATTGAGGTTTCGATGATATATATTCTATTCCAAATAAAGCCATGATGTCCCATCTCTTTCAGTCAATGGTCAAATGCTATCTTAACATGTTGGAAAAATACAGTTTTGTATTCCTATTTAGTCTTGGGAATTCTTGGGACTTTGCGTTTTGACCTCTGGTGACCCCAGATGACCTTTGACCTCCACCAAAAACAATACGGTCCATCTTTTCACCATAACACATCCATATACTAAGCAAAAAACCTATCCAAGCTTTCTCCCTTGAGAAACTATGTTAACAAGGTTTTCAGTGTTTGACCCCTGGTGACCCTAGATGACCTTTCAACTCCACCAAAAACAATGGGGTACATCTTCTCACTATAACACATCAATTTACCAAGTATGAAATCTATTCAAGCTTCCTACCTGGAGATATTCTCTTGACAAGGTTTTCAGACATTGACCTCTGGTGACCCCAGATGACCTTTGACCTCCACCAAAAATAATAGGATTCATCTTCTCACTATAACGCATCTACATACTACGTATGAAATCTATCCAAGCTTCCTACCTGGAAATATCGTGTTAACAAGATTTTCAGAGATTAACCCCCAGTGACCCCAAATGAACTTTGACCTCCACAAAAAATGATAGGCTTCTTCCTCTTACTATAACGCATCTACAAAGGAAGTATGAAACTTATTCAAGCTTCCTACCTTGAGATATCGTGTTAACCAGGTTTTCAGGATTTCACCCCTGGTGACCCCAGATGGCATTTGAACCCCGCCAAAAACAATAGGGTTCCTTCTCTACCTATAAGGCATCTACATACAAAGTATGAAATTTATCCAAGCTTCCTACCTGAAGATATCAGGTTAACAAGGTTTTTAGGGTCTGACCCCTGGTGACCCCAAATGACCTTTGACCTCCACCAAAAAAGATAGGGTTCTTCCTCTTACCATAATGCATTTACATACAAAGTACAAAATTCATCCAAGCTTTGTACCTGAAGTTATTGTGTTAACAAGATTTTCAGGGTGTGACCCCCGGTGACCCCAGATGACCTTTCACCTCAACCAAAAATGATAGGGTTCTTCCTCTTACCATAATGCATCTACATACAAAGTATGAAATTCATCCAGGCTTCCTACCTCGAGATATTGTGTTAACAAGATTTTAAAAGTTTGACCCGCAGTGACCCCAGGTGACCTTTGACCCCCACCAAAAATAATAGGGTTCTTCCTCTCAATATGAAGCATCTATGTACCAAGTTTGAGAACTGTCAGGGCTTCCCATCTTGAGATATCGTGTTAACAAAGTTTTCAGGGTTTGACCCCCGGTGACCCCAGATGACCTTTCACCTCCACCAAAAACGATAGGGTTCTTCCTCATACCATAATGCATCTACATACAAAGTATGAAATTCATCCAAGCTTCCTGCTTCAAGATACTGTGTTAACACTGTTTTCAGACTTTGACCCCGGTGACCCCAGGTGACCTTTAACCCCCACCAAAAACAATAGGGTTCTTCCTCTCAATGTGGGGCATCTATGTACCAAGTTTGAGAACTGTCAGAGCTTCCCTTCTTGAGATATCGTGTTAACAAAGTTTTCAGGGTTTGACCCCCGGTGACCCCAGATGACCTTTCACCTCCACCAAAAATGATAGGGTTCTTCCTCATACCATAACGCATCTACATACAAAGTATGAAATTCATCCAAGCTTCGTAACTCAAGATATTGTGTTAACAAGGTTTTCAGGGTTTGACCCCCAGTGACCCCAGGTGACCTTTGACCCCCACCAAAAACAATAGGGTTCTTCCTCTCAATATGGGGCATCTATGTACCAAGTTTGAGAACTGTCAGAGTTTCCCTTCTTGAGATATCGTGTTAACAAGCAAAGTGTCACAAACACACACACATACACACACACACACACATACACACACACACACACACACACGCACATACACACATACATACACACACACGCCATCATGAATGCATAGGTTTCTCTTATCATCGAAACCAAAAAAAAAATAGAGAGCATTGTTCATCAATAAGATGATATGAGATCATTTGTGCTTACTTCAAGTTCACTTAAGGTAACAAATATAGTAACTCCATCAGCTAATACCTTAAGAACACCACATTGGAGTTGAATGACAGTTTCACCAGAAAGCACAGATTTTTTTTCCTCTATAATCCATACCAAAATAGAATACTTTGCTTAGATCATTCCTATAAAGGGAAAGAAATAAGAAATTGCCCCGGAATTTATCTTGAAACATTTGGTAAATGTTTAGTCTCCTTTCAGTTAACTTATTCTGCCTGACTTAAACAATTTAGTAACAAGAATAAACTCACAGTGATAAAAGGGCATACATGAATGAGGAGACCAATGTATACTTCTTTGAGTTGAGTTAAAAGCATTTGCCTTGAAGTCAAAGATCATATCATACAGACGTGTACTTTGTCATGGTAACATGTACTTTTCAGTTGTGTGTCATAAGCACCAGCCTTCTCCATCCACACTTTGCAAATACACTGGGTAAACACCTTTAGAGAGAAACAGAAGATTAATACAAGCTGACATGTTAAGAAACATTGTAAAAGCAATTCTCAAGACATGACACTTAAAGAATATTTTCCAAAACTTTAAACCAGATTGTCACAAATTACTGTCATGTATCAGACACAAACTTGCTAGCTCAAATGTTGGTGTATAAACAATAACTGAGAATATTTAGAAAAAAGCAATGCTGAAAATGCTAAATTTAGTTCACCAAAAAATTTGTAAGGCAAAACTGGCAAATGATCACCAAGTTAGGATATACCACATTAACACATTAACTAAACCAACTTTACTTAAACAGAATAAGAACATGGAGCTAATACTTCCTCTGAAGACACAGATCATAATGCGGAGGTAAAACTCATAAAACTAGTTAAAACACCACTAATCAACCTCTCTTCATTAAAGAATCAATAAGCTTGACTCCAGCCACACCCTACATCTTAAAGAGGACATCACCCAATTTTGTCTATCACTTCAGAATTACCAGTCGCTTTAAATGAAAATTTAATTGCTCATTTTGTCGTGTAGTATCACCCTGAATATGTATATAAATCCTTCATAATATGCACAATTATGCAGACATGTATCAAAATTCAACTGCAAAGTACAGACTTGTAACAAGTCAGCTCATTTGCATATGGCCCTAACATTACTCCTAGCACCAGTATCTATTCTTACCGTGCAATAACCAGTGGTTTTGAATTTTACTCTGCAATTCTTCTTCAGCTGTCGGCAACTTCCATGTCATCAAAAGAATGTTATATTTTATCCATTTGTTAGGGTATCAGTAGAAATGAATGAGGTTGCCAGTGATAAGAAGTGTAAATTGTAAATGCCAGACAAAAGAACTGAAAAGCCGTAAGTCTTGTCATCGATCATTACAGGATTATCTCCTCACGCATGCCTATATGGGTCTAATTGGATCAGCATAAATTAAAGTCAAACTTTCTTCTCATGTCCAAGTAGTAGCTCCATGACAAGAAGAATACATCAATAATACTGTATGTAAGCCTTCACAGTATTACCTCAAAATATATCCCCAGCCTCCCCTCACTTAAATTCATGGCTGTAACCTCCGAGTCCTGACTCGGACTCAATTCCGGACTCGAGTCCGATTTTCGCCCCACTCTGAATTGGCCCGGAATGGGAGGTCATGGAATCAGAACTGGCCCGTAATGGGCTGAGCTGGACTCGGGTCAAAGCTGATTCCAGTCGAGTCCACAGAATGAAAATTTCATTAATGTTACCTAGGCAACATTATTATTGGTGCACAATTTAACAAGTAAATGATCACATACTATTAACTAAACTACAGGGTTAGCCAGAGTATGAATTTGACTCCTGAAAAGTGCCTGTTTTCATCATAAGTGTAATTGTAAGTACAAAAACATTTGTATGAGGTGCTATGTTGTCCAGTGGCTGGACTCAGAATTGGCCTGGAATTGGAAAACCTGAAATTGGAATTGGCTCAAAATCAGAAGGTACTGGACTCTGAACTGGTCCGCAATGGTGGCCACTGGAATCAGAATTGGCGCGGAATTGGGTTAGGTGGACTTGGTTACAGCCCTGCTTAAATTTATTCAAGCTAAGTGTGAAACTTCAGTTTGTTTCATCTTACCTTTATCTTCTACTTTTAAACGGTTTTCTGATTTTTCAACAATGTCAGCTATTTCTTTGTTTCCACTGTTCTGTTCTGTGTTTCCTAATATGATACCAACCCCAGGCTGGATGGTTTCTTTAAGAGGTAACTGTGACAGTTCTAGTTCATTTTCAATTGGTATGACAATCTCTATTTCAGGCGAGTTACTGTCATCCTGTTCTTGGTGAGAATATCTATCACAGAGCTCACAGGATGACTGAGCTTTGTCTATAAAAGGTCTCTTAACATATGAATGGTCCAAACTTGTAGGAGAGCTCGATTCTGGAGGGAAATGGCAAGTAAAATCAATATTTTCTAATTCTGATTCTGTGCCAGAATCTTCATCCCATTTGTAGTTCAATATATCCTGTAAATAAGATAAAATATAAGAGTGTAAGATCAAGAGAAGTGATACAGTGGGGTGAAAATATGTGTGGAACTCCAAATAAACATTTGACAGGTAGCAAGCTAACATTACACATCAAAAAGTGTTTAGTACTTATTGATTGCACTCTCATCTTCTGTAAAATGGATCCCATATTTTTTTGATGCAGATATCAAAATCAAAATTTGGAATGTTCCACTAAATGGTATAAAAAGTATGAAACTATAACTACTTTGGTAATTATATAAAGAGTATATGGCAATATAGAGATACATACATCCCCAATTTTGTATCGCATCTGTTGGATTAGATGTAATTAGTTAATTGTTACTGTGTTAGAGCATTTACATGCTATGTAATTCAATAAGCTACGGAAACTTTTCTTCCTGTTATAAAGCATCTACTTCACCTGCTCAACAGTGCTAAAGGGGGGGCATCACCGCAGAACAGGGCTAAACTTTCTTGTTCCCCCCACCCCTGACACACACACTGCCAACTTAAGATGAAACAAAAACACTACAAATCGACATCATCAAATTGTCCACCACTTTTACCTTTACCCTCAGGGTAAGTCCCCCTTCACTATATTAATCCTGCTCATAGTTCTCCGTAAACCAGTTGTGAAGTAATGCTCTTTCTCTTGACAGGAAAAGCTTGAGACATTTCCAACCAACTACTGCTCAGATGTCATTCAGTCATTAAATGCTGTACCACTGTAGATAAATTTAGTGTATGTAACCCGTCTTGCATGACTTACACTATACTGGACTACATAAACAAGGTGTTGTACTCAGCAACGGTGTAGTCTAGTGGATGAAGTCAATTTAAGAGAATGTTTTGAATCTTCATCATAACAAGAATGCAAAGTGGTACAGTATGAGGGTCAGGATGTCAATCAAACTGTCATGTACCTTCACAAGTATGGGTAGCATTACATTAGTTAAACTTAAGACCAAAGCTCTTACCCAAAAGTCCTACCCATTATGAGTAAATGTGTGTTTATAACAAGGTATAAATATCTATTAGTTCACACATGTTGCCAATCACATTGCAGGTACAGTACAGGGTAAGGTTGCTAACTATCTGACAGCTGCCCTGAAGGTACGGTATGGTGATATGTGTTTCCTAAGTACACAGCTTATTAATTAAGCAACATTCAAAACAGAGGGAAAGAAGCATGGTGACCTTACCATTATGGGGATTATCTCCTAGACATACTTTTTGTTCCTAGGACACTCTGGCGAATTCTGATTGTTTTCAGCTAATCTTTGAGCCCTGACAACCTTATTTGCTTGATAAAAAACAAAATGTAAGTTTTAACCTTTCTCACTGAAGGGAAAATGAAAAAGACTTACTGATTGGTTGTAACTCTTTTGAGTGTGTCGGGAAACTTCCAACCTCATCAGCCCATCGGAGGCTGTTGTAGTAGGTGAGTGGCTGAAACTAGTAGTTCTTGAAAGAAGAATACCACAGAATACCTGTAGGCTGTATTACTGACACCATGACTTAAGACATATATTCTAAAAAAACATGCTTCAGTTTAAAGACAAAATGTTGTACTATCCAATTTATTCAACTGGTAATGCCATGAAAATTTAGCAGGAAAAAAAGATGATGCAACATTTATTGTTAAGGAGAAATAGCCTGCACAACTGAAGCAAGAAATGAGCTTCTTAAATGGTTCATAGTATCACAAGGAGGTTTAATAATTTGGATGGAAAAAGGGAATCTGGGGAGCTCCTAGCCTGAAATTAGGGGTATTTGTGGGGAAATTTGGATCTTTTTGTACTTTATAGAAACATGTAAAACAAGGAAGAATTTTCTTTCTAAAGACTTTAGCTTAATACAATATATGCAACAGACATTGCAATTCATTCACCCAGTAGTCACTTGCAAAGACAAAAGAAGGGGGGTATGAATTAACAGATTTCACCAAGGAAGACCAACAGCCTTTAGAATAAAAAAATAACATTAATACTTCAGTTCACTGTGCACACAGTTACCCATCAAATACCAAAACTCTAGGCTAAAATGTAAGAGAAGCACTTGGTAAGCAGCTCTGTATCCATTATTCACATCTTGTCTGAATTTATAGTGGCAAAAACGGCTTACTTTCCAATGGAATGATGATGTTCAGGGATGTCACGCTTTTCACTTGTTGTCTGTAGGCATGATGCATAAGACTGTGGTGCACCACCATTACGGTCTGCTTGTGATGATGCTGAACAAGCATTTTTGACGCTCTGCAAATAGTAATTTGAATGGCAACCATGACTAAAGCTTTCAATAGAGATGAACTGCCAGTACCTTATTTTTTAATGAATGGCAGACAATTAAAATGAAGTACTTAATCCGCTTAAGATGCAGTACTTAATCCGCTTATATTGTCTGTTAGTCCCACAGACAAATCAGAGGCATTTTCAACAAATCCTTACCTTTTTCTTGGGACGATATTTACTTCCTCTTACTGACTTCTTGTAAGTGTTAAGTCCAAGAGAAGGGGCCCAATCAGGATTGGTGTAATTGTAAAGTGTAGATGGTTTGCCTGTAAAAGGATAAAATAGAATATGAGTTTCAGTGCTTACATATAGAGTAGGAAACAATGAACATTTACAGCAACCAGGGTTCTCCACTGGTCTGTTTTCTGTCCGGGGGCTCTTGTAATCGCCGTCCTGGGGGAGGGGTCTAAAGGGAGGGTTAGGTTGGATGAGGTTTAACGTCCCAGTTTCCAACCAATTGGTTCAAGTCGAGACGACCACGGCCTTTTTTCCAGTTGTGGCTCACTGGCTTGTTTTCCCTACTCCATTGTCTATGCTGAGCACCAAGCACAAAGGCAGTAGGGAGGGGGTGTCCTCCTCCCCTTTGGGAAAATTTTGACAATTAAGGAGGGCTTAGATCGCAAATGGTGCAACCTACGGCCTTGTTTTTAGCCTTCCCTATGTGTTCAAATCTGGGCATTTTATGGTCGGTTTTTTTTTTTTTTTGCAAATCGCATTTTCTAATATCTGTGACTTAACTTGCAGATCGGAAGCTCTAGTTTCCACTTGGATGTATTCAAGAATGAAGTAGTCCACTTTAATGGAAATTCCGGGTGAAAATCGGGAAACCTAGGGGACACTTCAATTGAATGGTTTCGTTTAGTGTATGAGTTTGATGGTAACGGATTCCTACTGTGGAAACCCATGAAAGAAATGCAGTAAGTGCATACTGAATGACAAAAACAGACAAAACAACTAGTGGAGAACACTGGTAACACATGGTATTACATCATTTTAAGTGGGTGATGACAAAAGCATGGATTGGGGGGGGGACTGGTCCCCCTCCATTACCACAAAAAAAGGAAAGGGGAAAAGAAGAGAAAAAGAAAGAAAAAAGACAGGAGAAAGGAAGAGAAGAGGAAAAAATTAAGAAACTTATTAAAAAAGTATTCAAAATATACTGTATCTATCTGTGAGGGTTGGGTAAAGCTCCTAGTCAAAATCATCCCTATTAAAATTCATTAAAATGGTTGAAGATGAACAATGTGTGAAAACAGTGGAATGGCAGAGCAATGGTGCTAGCAAAACTCATTTGTTTCTCTCACTGGTTGTTTATCCATCTCAACATCTGTGAATTTCAGCAATATTTTTTGTCCATCTTAAAATTCTCTCCAACATGAAGACCTTTTTTTTTCATTCTCCAAATCTACAAGTCCCTGTGTCCCATGTCAATTTTTCTCAAACACAATTACCACTGTAGGTCTAAATGTCCATGCAATATAATATGGTAAGCTCAAATAATGTGGACCTGCTGCTTTGGCACACTGCAGCAGGTAAGCTGAGAGTTATGATTAATCACTAAATATAGTAAACTTTTGCAATTGCAAAAACATTTAATGGTTTTGCTACAAATTCACACCTGAATTCCCCCTGGACCTTACAGTACCAGGTGCCTTTACAATAACCTGAAATAAGCCAGCAACATCAGATGTCAGAAAATATGAAATGATATCTCCTTGCAGAGAAACTAGAGCTGATTTCGTGTGTTCAATCTTAATATGTAATATTCAACCCAAGCATTTCTGTTCTGACAAGTTGTGAAAGGATCAACTTTTTAAAATGTGTTTTGGATCTTCATGTGAACTTGTTGTTTATCTCTATACAGCTGTAGGGCATCAGTGTTTTGGCTAAATACAAAAATTTGAGCACAGGAAAAAAATATCAATTTTGCCTGGTGGAAGCCACAAGGTCAGAGAAATTGACTCGAAACTACAAACGTCAACATAATCAGATCTACAGCAAGCTTCTCTTCTTCTTCTAAAAAATGGCAAGAAACATCAACATTTCAATCAAAAAGTGGTGAAAACATGCCTGGAGGAAAATGCCTACTTAAATGTTACCTCAAGAAAGTGACCTAAGGGAGATGCAAAGTTTGAAACAGTTTAAAATTAATATTAATGATATGCAGACATGGGCCTAGGTTCTTGGGAGGCGACATCCATTAATGTGGCCTGTCGAAGATTCGAGGAACCAGAATGTACACAATTTTCTGAGTGCAATCTACTGTAGAGCATTTGGATGCCACATTTTCTCCCATAGGCCAACAAGATTCATACATGGTGTATGCAAATGTCTGATTCACACATGGTGTATGCAAATTTACAGGCACCAATCCAGAGGGAGAATTTTCCAGCTTCCACAGCTCCTCCTCCCTTCTTCGACATAAATTTCTCTTTTGAGACAATTCCAAAGCTGCACTGCAAAGTTTATGTACACTATTTTGATTGCTAGATGCCTGGAAATAGTGTCTAATTAAAATTTTCCTTGTAACCCCTCACTGGGCCCCCCATCAAGAGTCCATACAGTAGAGGCTTATAGCTTCAAACTTTGCCCTCACTGATAAGCACCCCCCTTATTTCTGTTAAATCCTGGATCTGCCCCTGATTTGTGCTTTAAGTGGTGACACACTTATGGTGGAAGTGCTCTGAAGGAAAATTTGCATGTCAACAGTGCATTAATTTTCCTAATCAAAGGCGATTGGCATGCCAAATTTTCTGCCTGTACTCAGCAGTGTACTGGCAATTCAACTGAAGAGTGGAACTAGGAAAGTAGGATGGAAATTACAGTTGTCGAGTGCATTTTCCTGGTATCTAGCACAACTGCAATGTCAAATTTTCTCACCTTAGCCCTAATCTTTTTTTGTTGAAGTCAACTTTCATCCTGTAGCCTGTTGGGCACCCCATTTAGGAATCACGACCCACATTACAGTATGAAACCCAACCTTCCTACTGCCTACTGTGCAGTCACTTTCGAAGCTCTTATTTGTGGGTTTCACCCTCGAGAATGAGCCGCTTTCTCCAAAGCCTGGATTCACCCCTTTTGGCAACTGTGAGAGTGATAAAGTATAAATTGAAGGAAATGCAGCCTGTCGCCAAAAACACTTGTGAAGCCCTGGCCTAGGGCAGCGACGTAGCCAGGAATTTGCAAGGGGGGGAGCACATTTGTGACTGATATGGTGGAGGGGTCTAAGTTGAAGGGTGTCCCCCTCCCCTTTGCCCTTTGAAAAATTTTTGAACAATCGAAGGTCTTTAGATGTAATTTGGTGCAATCTTTTGCAAATTTCATCATTATTTTATACCATATTATCAGTAGATTCTTTCCTGTTTGAATTAAGAACATGTTAAAAGATTCAAACAGGAAAAAAACTACTTTGTAATATGATATCACATGATAATGAAAAACTGGCAAAACATTTCTCCTTTTTCATGTTCTTTTGTCCTTGAAATTCCGTGACGAAGGATTAAGAAAGACTAATGTGATCATCTAGGCAAGTTGAGGCAACCCATGTTTACAAAGTACTTAGTCCTAAGCAGTGGCGTAGCTAGGAATTCGGTGACGGGGGGGGGCCATGGAGTACGATTTACTATCTAAGCGGAGCGCCACCACAGGTTGGCGCGGAGCGTACAAGAAAATTTTTGGCTCCCCAAGGCTCTCAGATGGCTGGAGATTGCATCTCCGAGCCGTTTGACCTGCGCTGAAAATATCTCTAAATTGGCATTTCGTGTTCTGACATTTTGTATAATGACACATATTTAACAAAAAAAAAGAAAGAAAGAAAGAAAAAAATCACATAACTCCTCGGTAGATATGGATGTTCTTTATGACCACCATGGGCGGCGATCCGTCTTTGAAAGTGGGATATATAGTCAGCGGCAATATCTAAGCGGAGCGCCACCATCAGTTGGTGCGGAGCGTAGAAAATTTTGGCAAAAAATACCCCCAGATCACTGGAAATTGCCCTCCCCAGGCTTTTCAACGTGATACTAAGACAACTGTCTGATGTCTTTCCTAAAAAAAATAGGCCTATTGGAAAAAGTCTAGAAATAGGTAAAGTGTTCTGACTTCCGGATATATAGTCAGCGGTAATATCTGAGCGGAGCGCCACCAAAGGTTGGCGCGTAGCGTACCAAGAAAATTTGAGCTTTGAATACATCCCAGATCGTCGGAAATGGCACTTGTCAGGCTTGATAGCAGCCATCAAGATGCGCAATTGTTGCGAAAAATTTTTAAAGGTTGATTTGAATTTGTTCTAAAACACATTAAGTTTGTCACAATTTATCCGACTTTATTCAAAATTATCCAGAGTGGAGTTATCCCTATGGATTTCAGTGAATTGATTGGAACGGAGATTTTCCACAGCCAGAGTCTATTATTATTATTGAGTACAGGTAACGCCAAGATTTGCCCGACGGGAGGCCTGTGACCCGAGGCCCCTAGAGCCCCAGTGCTGTTGGGTATAGGTGAGGTGGGATTTGAAAAAAAAATACCCTGTGTACTAGACCATTTCATTCGGGCCACATATTGCATAAAATTTGTATATGCTAGAGAAGCATAATTCGGCGTTGATTAAATGTTTTTCCCGGAATCTAAAATGTAAACTTGCAAAGCGCGCGAAGCGCGCAAAAATTTTTTGGTAGGTTTCACAAAAAAAGCAACACATGTAATCATGGAGAACAAAAAGAAGGAAAATCTTTAGGGGTTTTAGACCGTATAAGAGATAAAATATGCATTGTATCGAAACTACCTTGACCATCCGATCAAATAGCCAAGCATTGCTCCGTGAGGCCTTCACCAACTGACCGTGCCGCATGACACACACAAAAGAGCAGTTACTAGCCTTTGCGATGGGAGGAAATTTCCGACCTCTACATAAACTGTGTACTTTTCCTACATGTTACTTTGTGAGGTGGGAAGGACTTGCGCTATCTAGCAATGTAGAGTGGAACCATAGAAGAAACTGGATTAGCCCTTCTGCGCGCGTAGCGCGCCGAAAATTTTGTGTTTTTAGAAGAGAAATTGTCCTCTTGAGAGCAGAAATGGGTAAAACGACACTGTAAATGTTGGATGTTGGGGGGCCAAAATGAGACTGCCCAAGAACTATAAAATATTTATATTTTTTTTGTTTTTTTTGGCATCGGTGAGGGGGGGGGGGGCCATGGCCCAATGGCCCCCCCCCCTAAATACGCCAGTGGTCCTAAGCAGGAGTCCTCAATCAGGCCCTACACACTACGCTCCATTGGCACTTTGCTCCGTGTAGTAGTCTTACGGAGCGTAGTATACTAGGCCCTGATTGAGGGCTAATATAACACATTTACGGAGGCATTTGTTGGTACATGCAATGCGACAAACCATTCAAAGACGGGAGACACCCCAAAAGAAAAAAAAAGTCCCCCAAAGTGCTAGTTTGCGTATATATTATATAGCCTACATATGTACATAGTTTTTATTTCCTACATTATCACTACTATATTGTCCAGTGCCTACGCCATACCTAAAAATGTGGTCGAGTAACATGTCTGTATGGTATTATATCTAGTTGCCAGCCATTTGCCACCAGTCTTAAGTTATAACAATAATAAGCGACGGTTGCCGTCACTAGCAAAACGTTCAATTACGCGTTCAATGTCAATCTTCTCATTAGGGTGAACATACATCATTGCCAAACCATTCAATCGGGTTTCACATGATCTGTTACGAAGGTACGTTTTGAGCAGCCTGAGGGATGAAAAAGATCGCTCAAGCCTAGAAACAACTAGAAAATGTCACGGTGGTTACGAAAATCGTTACCACTTACTGTCCATGATTGTTTCTGTGCTGGTACTTTGAAACGTCCTCAGTGGTTATGCTAGCTCAGTAGCGTAGCCAAGATTGTGTCATGGGGAGGGTTTTTGGAGTACGACATGAGGGAAAGGTCTAAGAGGAGGGAGAAAAACGGCCATTTTAGGTCTCCAGATGCAAAATGGTGCAATGTTTGTGCCTCAGATGTAATAAAGTTTATAGTGATCATGTGTTTTTGCAATTACATTTTGCAAGGTTGGGTCTTGGGGGGTTTCAACCCCCAAAACCCTCCCCGTGGCTACGCCACTGTGCTAGCTTTAGAACATCGCTCTTTCAATTTTCAGTGTTGGCACAGTGAAGATGTGAGAAAGATCGACCAAATCCGTCAGGCCTATATGTACTTGAAGATAATTAAATCCTCTCCATGCACCGAAATTTGAGTGACAGATCACTTTGCTTTTACTGTTTGACCACGAGAAGCACAAATTTTGGGCTTTGCATGCAGGAAATGGTAGGCCTACTCTCAAGGTCTGGTGGGAAGTATTCAAAAATATTTCATGTCTAAACAAATAAGCCTATAGCTGTACTTCTCCGCAGATATCACTTATATAGTAGGCTGCAAGCTTCATTTCTTGCTTCAAAATGCTGCAAGAAATCCCACCTTTCGTGATTGACCTTGCCTACATACTCTAAGCAATCGACCAATCAGCAAACGCGACAGCACTTATAGCCTTACAGTGTGTGTCAATCCCCTGGTTTTACGACATAAGAAGCGTGCGTAGAGTAGGCCTACTGTATGCGAAATACGACAGTACGACCATGTGCCAAAATATACTGTAGGCCTGCTACTGTTTAGGTAGTTTGACTTACTCAAGCCATTCTTAACAAAACAATAAAATACAAAACTGCTAAAATAAAAACCAATCATGCTCAGCCCCATTTCAACCAAAAGTTACCAAGAAGTTTCGTTCCCATCTACATGATTCACTCTACATAATGAGCTCAATGGTAGAACAAAACACTCAATGAGAATCAAGAAACATTGAACGAAAGAACTGCTTCTCAAAAATGAGCAGCGTGCCTAGGTACTGTCCATGACGTCATGGACAGTACAAATACTCTCATCGCAGTGTGATAGCTGTATAAAAATTATTCAGAGGAGCGCATATCACGTACGACTGCTATAGGCCTACGAGCGCTAGCTTAGCTTCATAAGCAACCAATCATACGAACATGAGTGTTGTGGTCCTTTCAAGACTAGTTAGGGTGACGCATGAGATAATTAGCTCAGTCAGGCTTTCAGGCCTGAATGTTACAACGATTATGAAGGGAAGGAGTTATCAGCACTGCCGAGAATTTAAGATGAAAGAGCACTGACAAAATACCCTGCAAAAAGTTAAAATCATCACAGGTTTAACATTTTTTTTCGACTTTCAAAGGGGGGGAGCGACCGCTCCCCCTGCTCCCCCCCTGGCTACGTCCCTGGCCTAGGGTATGCATTACACATCACAGCAAACAACACTTTACAAAAATGCACAGAATTTGAGTTGTTTTGAGGGTGTTCTATTTTAAATTTTGCATTTCACTTCTAGGCCTAATGTTATGTCAGGAAAGAGTTTTAAAAACCTACAAAATGACGTTAGGCTTGTCTAGGCCTAACTTGATTTCAAAATACTTGAAAATGATTCCAGATTGTATGTAGCCTAAGAACATATTAGGCCTAGGTCTAGGCCTATCTAGGCCTAGCCTACAGTATGTGTACCTATAGCGTGAAACCTATAAAACTGTGTTTACCGATATTATAATAACATTTGCGAGATTATTTTAATGTTGTATGAAAGAGATTGTCTTTGTACTGAATATGGATCATACTCGATATACAATTTGATAACTTCTGAAAAATACAATCAAGAAATGTGTTTCACGCTATTGGTACACATACTGTAGGTTAGCTTGCTTCACATTACTTATTTGGGAGTGAGCAATTTGCGTACATACAGTAAGTGGTCAACTTAATTTTAGTGCCTCGATTTTCAGGGTGTTGTGGAGCCTTAGCGGCTTAGACCTAGCCCTCCTTTGCCCTTAAACTGTAAAACATACACGGTACAGTCTACTGTACTCTAAGGCCAGTGTATTGTATTGTAAGGAACTGGTTCCGCGAAATCTTGCCATCCACAGCAGTATAAGGTCTTTGGAGTTGAATATTGGGTCACCTATTTCAATTCCTGGTATACGGTGGGCGCTTCAAAGTTCATAAGTATAAAGAAGCTGCCATCTACTTTTTGGGTCACTCACCGGAAACGAAATGATCGGAGCATATTTTCGTAGAACGTGTGGGCACGAAGTTTGGCCTGTTCAGACGAGTCAACCACAACGCACGTCTGCGAGTTGACAACTCCTCTGTTTGCTCCCCTTGATGTCTGATAATACTTGGTATGCTAAAGAATGACTTTTTGTCTCGTTTTGATCGATTATAGCATCCTATAACACTGCAAGTATTAACCATGATTTTGAAATATACGGATTTGAGGTACGAATTACGATTAGTCCCAGGCCTAATTGTTTTCGCTACAGCTGTTGTTGTTTGCCCATAAACATGGCTGACGGCTGACTCGACTATCTGATGACGTAATAGGCTTGTCCTAATGACGTCACTGATCTAAATGTATGACGTACGTGTACTGATCGCAAACTTCTGATCTTGTTACTGCGTCCGTGGCCCAGACTGTTTGCTCAGCCCCTCTTTAAGGCTTCCCAACAGGGAAGTGACCTTCCCTTTGTAGCTATGTCGAATACACGTATGTACGGACTCTCCTTTTAACGTACATACGCTAACATTACAAAGCCGGGCGGGCAAGTATATTGGATAGATGACCGAACAACTAGAGATAGCTGCTGTGCAGCCTGCTTGGCCGTACAGCCTGATACGTTGTCAAGTTACGGCGTGTCTTCTTACCCAGGTTACGGCGTGTGCTGTTCAACAGCAGCTGTTACTGTAGCCATGGGCGGCTCTAAGAAATTCTGTTTGGGGGCGGGGGGGGGGGGGCAAACTCAAGTCCGTATTTAGGGAGGTTCGGAAGACCCCCCCCCCCGGCAATATTAATGGTCAGCTCCGGATAGTATGGTTATTATAATGTATTACAGCGATGCCCATGTAGTTTTCAAGAGTTCTTCACAAACCATTTCAGTCAGTCAGTCATGAGCTGACTAGGCCTACTTTAAAAAGAAACATAGGCGTAAGAAGCTTTTCGAGACGGGGGGCTGAACCTTGTGTCCTCTTCCCCTCTGGAAAATTTTTGGGTATTTGAGGGTCCTCAGATGCAATTTGGTGCACCATTTTAGACAAACTTTAAGGAAAATTACAGCAAATTTTTGACATTTCTTACAGAAGAGACAAATAAGGGGTTTTCGCCTTTGGATCTTGGGGCGGAGGAAGCATACTTCAGCTCCCTCACACTTTTGACTGGGGGCTTTAGCCCCCAGCCTCCCCCTGCTTCCTACGCCTATGAAAATAAATACAACCATATCAGCCGATCGCTACTCCATAGGCGGGAGTAAGAGGCAGGTGAAACGGGCAAAGCGGCTTGATCCATTTGTATAAAATGAGCCCCACCTTTAAATATTTTATTTTTTTTTTTTTTATTGTGTCACACAATGTGTTTCAGCTTTGCCAAGAAACCATAAAATGTTGGTTTTCTGGATTGTTTCTTAAACTAACGAAAATTTCGAGCACTGAAGACACTTGAAAACGATGAAATGATAGCACTATTTTGGATCTCAGTACCGCTCCGAAACGAATTTTTTAAAGAGGGAGGGGAATTCCCCTAACTCAGAACGACGTCTCATCCTGTATACAAATAGCTAAGCCAAAAGTCTCACTACATTGAACTTAGATTGACTGTTTGGTGTCTATATTTTAAATCAACTGAAACGGTATAGTTTAGCACAGAAGTGGAGAACCTTTTGCTTATAACATGCCATTTGACAGTCATAAGACCGCTCGTGGGCCAACGGCGCTGTCAATTTGGACAACGGAAAAGGGAAACTCTTATTCTATGGGAAACACAAGATGTTTAGGCTACACGCCCGTTACAACTTTTTGTAGACAGATACCTATGCTAATCTGGCCATGTGACACCCGGGCAAAACTGCTTTTAGTCGTGGATGATAATCAACACGGCTAAAGGGTTGTGTATCGAATGACCCCGAAAGCTCTGAAGTGTCTGCAAAACTATGGGCATTTAACCAGGGTGCTGACTCTAGTGGCAGCTCCCTGATTTAACTCCAGCATTACCGTTACCCTCTGTAAATGACATTATGATGCCTAAGCTAATCAGATTAGAAAAATCACAGCGTGATCATTTGCACTAATGGTAGGTCCATTGGTGATGTCTGAAGTATATAGTAGCAAACAAGCAACTAAGAAAACACGCGCGAAGCACGCCGAAAAAAATGTTTTGAAAGCACGTTATTGATGTTTAACCTTCGAGACATTGCATTGGAAAGTTATTCCCTTCGTTAATATTGAACCGAGTAAAGGAAAAGGGAGGGCTTAACCCATCTCGAATTACATGTTTTTTTTTTTATTTTTATTTTTATTTAGGCCTATTTATTATTATTTTTTTTTGGAAAATTGAAGACCATGCTTTGCAAACTTTTTTTTGAGGGGGGGGGAGTGCCCCCCGTGCCCCTATGACGAGCCGCTAATGGCTGTAGCCAGACAAGGTACTGAATGGCAGGAGGAGGGGGACAGATAGCTTCCACGGGGGGATTTTTAGATGTAGGGGTGAGAAATATTAAAATGCATTCAGGCAATGATGGTAATTTTTTAGTTGATCTTTGGTAATCCACACAAATTGCCCGAAGGGCTGTTGACGTGAGTCCCTTCTTCGTCGGTCCGGATTATATTAAGCCAGTATATACAGGGCCGTAGCTAGGGTTATATGTTTGGGGGTGCGAAGGTCCAATATTCCGACTGGATGAGTTTTTTCCATCTTAATGGTCGCGCGTAAATTGCACCATTTTCATGCGCCCTGTGTTTTATATGCAGCAGTGGGATCCTTGCTTTGTCACTAGCCTATATAGAGGTGCCGTCCTGAGGGAGGGGTCTCAGAAGGGAAGGCCGTCATCTTTGAGAAATTTTGTTAATTTAAGGTTGCTTAGATGCATAATGGTGCTATATCTTTGGAATATTTTTGGAGCTGATCATATATGGTTAGAAAATGTCCATAATTAAGTGAATTCTAAGTTTTCGTACTGGCTGGACGTTTTTGCCAACTGAGTTGCGGCGCGTAAATTAAATTGCACTTTTTTACGCGCCCTGCGTTTGTATACAGCAGTGGGGGTTCTTCCTTTGTCACTATAAAGGTGCCGTCCTGGGGAGAGGTCTAAGGCGAGTCCCCTTTGAGAAATTTTTGTTAAGTTAAGGTTGCTTAGAAGCAAAAAGTGCTATCTTTGGGATATTTTTGGAACTGATCATATATGGCTGGAAAAAGTCCATAACTTAGTGAATTCCAATTTTTGGTTAGGTGAAAGCAGAGAGTATATTGTCTAAGAAAGGAATAGCCTACGTTGTCAACAAACCTTCTGAAGCCCCCTTTGGCTACTTTACTGTCTTATATTCAGGCAAAGCTCTTACACAAAATACGTGCATGCAGTCAACAGAATTTCTTGGACTATTACGAAAATTTCCCTTTCCTTCATTTTGTATTATAAAAGGGCATCTAAGGCTGGCAGATACCTGCATAGGGCCTCCTGGAAGCTCTGGATCAATTATATGAAATGGGGGAATGACGTAATGCTTATTACCTGACATCCAAATGATAATACAGAGTATGATGACCCCAAGCATTTGACATCTGTTGTATTTTTACTAATTTTGAACAAAAACCCCAGACGAAGAGCTTCCAGCCGAATGGGGAATAGGCGGGAGGGAGGGTATAGGTGCAGGAAGGTGATATTAGACCTCCCTGATAGGTACAGCAAAAGGGGTGAAGGACTAACAAGCGCGTTTCAGAATGTACACCTATATATGCCAGAAAAGTTCCCTGGTACGTTTGTGCTTGTAATGTTCATAAGTGATACAACGTGGATTGTGAGAATTGCGCGTAAAAGCGCGCCGAAATTTGGGGGTGTACTCCAATGCCAAAATGAAAAACCTGCATCCAGGCTCAGCCAGGGGTAGTGCTTTGATTTGCCACCAAGGGGGCCAAGGGCCCTTACTGGGGGTAAGCATCTCTAAGCCCCGACAGACGCAATGGGTTGCCGTACTCGAAATATTAGGCGCACAAAACGCGCCGAAAATTTGGGTTTATATTGAAAAAGATTTCACATTTTTGTTTTCATTGAGGAAAGTTGAAAAGATTTGGGTTTTTATTGAAGAATCTGCCCTACTTAAGAGCAAAACCATGACATTTGTTAGGGCGACTGCATGATCGTTGTCGGGGATTACATTTCTTTATCTTAACCAAAAAAGCTCCCCTACGAAACTGAAAAATCTTTTTTCTTACAAAATATGTCTGCCACGATGGCGAGGCTGAAGAAAGAATCTTCCAAAAGTTAGGAAAAAGAGGATAGAACTTCGCAACGATGCATTTTCTCTAGAATCAGGCCTACACGGAAGAACAATATTTGTGGAAACGTTGAATAAATCCAATATGTTTGAAACTGAGGCGTTACCACTAGATAGAACTATAGATGAAAGCGCCCGTAACGCGCGAAAAGTTTTTGAAGTTATAGAAAGAATCGTTACAGACCTTACTGGCTACGGACCTGATTAATACCCCTTTGGAATATTTTCTGAGCATGTCTTCACCAGTATTAGTCTATACAAAATTTTGCGCAATTTTGAGGGGCTAGGAAGGTGCTAAAGCCCCTCTAGCCCCCGTAGAACTGCGCCTGGTATAATTACCTTAATAATGGTCATGAGATGGAGTGCAAATCGTGACGCATGCTCGCGAAAGGCGCAGAAATTTTTCATTTAATAAGTTTTCTGTGATAAAACCTGCATTTAGAATCTGCATAGGGACACTTTTAATTGCCTAACAAACCAACATGCCTCTCAAAAAGCCAGTCTTTTACCTGGTAATTCGTAAACAGCTTTCAACTTCTGCTGCTGTGCTTCTTCGATTGTTGCTATCGGAAGATATTGATAATAAGAACAACACTGAGGTAAGGTTTGATCGAAGCGCGTGGAGCGCGCGAAAATTTTGATAGTTTGAGAAGAATTTGCGAAAATTCTGATAGTTTTAGAAATATTTGTGATAGAAAATGATTACAATAGATCCATCACATACATGCATACACAAATATTCCGTGACAAAGGACAGTTTTGATTCGATTTTACTTGAGGAAAATAACTTTTGGTATTACTCTCACTTGATCTAGTTGGAAAATGTATACAAAGTTAACATAGGCTCATTCGGAAAAATGTGCTAGACTGATATATCAGAAATTCCAGCTGATATTTCAGATTTTCCGACTATCGTCGCTCTGACGAACTTGGGGGGTGAGACACCCCCGCAACCCCCGGTCGCGACGGCCCTGAGTATATACATTCGATTGTTCCAGGAGATGCTTAAAGAAGAGCACACCCGGGCAGATTTTAGCTCTCGGACTGGTGGAAATCGATTCCACAAGGGGATGGTGAGTGAACAGAGCGAGTACCTATAACAGTCTTTGTTTGTTAGGGAGCTGGTGAAAATATCTAGATGGTGCCGACCCCTGCAGGATATGGTCTCAACGAGACGGACTAGCTCCGCTTGCAGGGGCGGATCTAGGGTCTTTTCTGAGGGGGGTCCAACATAAAAAGGTCACATTCATTTTTTTTTTAAATTTTGGTTCCCGTAAACGTCAGCGATTACACAACTTACCGCATATTGACAAAGAAAGGATAAACCAAGAGACATGCAAAAACTGTAATCAAAACCTGGAATTTAGACGGCGAAATTGCAAAGCGCGCGAAGGGCGCGAAAATTTTTTGGGTAAGCCTACACTTATAAGAATTTGTACTAATTTAAAGCTTGTATAGAACAATTGAGCGGACAGTTGGGCCCTATCGGGCATAACTTTATTGTACTTCCCTCCTCGAGTCACTAGTCGTACCGTACGACAGACACAAGTGAACGTTAACCAGGTTTAGCGAAATGCTATTCAATTCCCGACATTTACATAAATCCATGTATTCTACTTATTAACTTGAAAAGGTGGAAAGGGTTTGTACTATATTTAGCTATAAGTATAACTGAACTGAGGAAGAGTGGACAAAGCGTACCGAAAATTTTGGGTTTTATCCCCGAAATTACCCTTATGAAAGCCAAAATAAGTAAACTGACCATGGGTGGCGGCAGAATTTTTTCAACAGGGGGCCGGGCCATGTCATCTACCCCAAGTTCGGACATTCCCTATTTCGTATGATGAGAAGGGCAAATGTGGGAGCCTCATTATCCCATGCAATTGCAGGCATATTTTGCATTATATCACTTAATACTTCATGATCCGAGTTGCGCACTGTTAGTGTTCTTTGAATATGGATCGTGAAATTGAAAAGCGCGCGAAGCGGGCGAAATTTTTTGATAGGCTTACACATAAAACATATGACGAAACGAAAAAAAAAGAACTGTAGGGTTTGTAGACCGTATCGGGTGTAACATACATTGTATCGAAACCACCTGGACTACACGATGAAATAGCCAAACTTTGCTCCGTAAGTCGCTCACCAACTGACTGTACCACATGACACACACAAGAGAACACCACCTAGGCTTTGCGATATGGGATGAAAGTTACGACCTTTACATAAACTATGTATTCTGCCCATATGTTAGTTGGTAAGGTGGACAGGACTTGTGCTATCCTGCTATGTGGAATGGAACTATTGAAAAAATAGAGTGACTCTACAGCGCGCGTAGCGCGCCGAAAATTTTGGGTTCTTATTACAGAAATTATCCTTTTGAGAGCCAAAAACAGGTAAACCGTCCATTAGTTGTCGTCAGGGACTGCATGCTTTCGACTAAGACTCCCCTACGAAACTGTAAAACTTCTCCGATAGGGAGCCAGCCTTTCCCGACGGGGGCATGAACCCTTCCCCCACCTGGCGCTACCGCTATCTCGACTGGGGGAGGAGGTTAAAATACTGTATGTTGTGTTCCCTATATAGTTGCGGCGCGACTGTCAAAAACACTGTCAGAACAGATGAATGAATTCGAATGTTTGATCTTCATTGGCGACAGCAGACCAGTCATCGGTCCAAAGACGTCAAAAAATTGAACCGACTGACCTTGCGTTATTTGACCTGGTGGTGATTTTGTATAGTAATTTTAAAATGAAACAAACACCAATTTGTCTATTGTGACTTCTGGTCAACTCTTGGCTGTGGACTTTACCTAAGACCGGCTTTTTATTCCCATCACTAGGGCAACACTATAAAAGAAGAGAGTAATTCCAGACTATAAATATCACAGCGAAACGTATTTAGCCTACCTACTCTCTCTTGTTCACAAGAGGATGGATACCAGAGGGTGGAGGGAAGGTTTCGTAGACGTAGCGTTTATGGATTGTGAACAGATCATTATTTTGTAAGACCAAAAGACTAGCAGTGACCTTTTGGAATCAATATTAAAACCCAATAGTAATACGTTGCATATAGCTAGTGAGTATGACGTAATATCTGCGTGTTTTGTATTACTCTGAATGCCCAAGCACGCCACACATGGTTCCAAGCGAAAAGTGATTTGAATGCCTGATTGTCACGCAGACACACTGTAGTCACATTCTCTGTAAAACGATTTCACTCTTCGGGTTTCGGGGCGGCCAATATACGCTACCGTAGTCATATATATTGCCGAAAGTTTCTGCGATACAGGGATACATGGCTAGACTTTTACGAGTGGATTGATGGATACTGGATGGGGGTAACCAAAATCTCCTCGGAATTGGACAACACTGTCATTACCTGTGAAACTGTCTCTTTTTTTTTTTTTGGCTAGTGTGAAAAAAAAAACATTTTTTGAAAAAGGGCACATTGGAAAATTTGAGGGGGGGGTCCGGACGCCGGCGACCCCCCCCTGGATCCGCCACTGCGCTTGAGACCAACGCAAATCCGCACCTTTTTATAACAAATAGAGGGCCATGTTTTGGAGCAAGTAGGCCTATAGCTAAGTCATAACCCTTTTTTAGGAGCTGAGATCTCTTCTAATGAGTTACAAATGGCGTATCAACCAAATTACCGCCAACTGAAGGCAAGCATGATCTTAGAGTTGCTGCAGAGCTATCCCACCTTGTGACAGGCCATCCAAAGACTAGTCACAGCCTATTTTGCCTAAGTGCTTTACCCGATTACTGCAGTTTGGGTGTGGAACCACCGGACTGATAAAGGCAGTAGCGTAACTGAAGGGGACAGGGGGCGGTCGCCCCCCACTTGTCGTCCTGGGATGGTCTGTCGGTACATTTGCTGATCTTTTCGGTACATCCTCCCAGTGTCGACTGCGACTCCCCGACGGTTTACCTGTTTTTGCTCTCAAGAGGACAATTTTTCTAGTAAGAACCCAATTTCCGGCGCGCTACGCGCGCTGTAGAGTCACCCCAGTTTCGCAAATAGTTCCATTCTACATAGCTAAATACCATAAGCCCTGTCACCCTTACCAAGTAACATGTAGGCAGAGTACACAGGCTATGTAGAGGTCGTAAATTTCATCCCATATCGCAAAGCCTAGTTACTGTTCTCTTGTGTGTGTGTCATACGGTAGGGTCAGTTGGTGAGGGACTCACGGAGCAAAGTTTGGCTATTTCATCTGGTAGTCCAGGTGGTTTCCATGCAATGAATGTTATCCCCAATCCGGTCTACAGCCCCTACAGTTTTCATTTGTTTTTCTTTTTCTTCTTAATAATTGCATACGTTTTTATAGTGTAAGCCTACTAAAAATTTTCTCGCGCTTCGCGCGCTTTACCCACTCTTCCTCAGTTCCGTTACTTATAGCTAAATTTAGCACAAACCCTTTCCATCCTTTCAAGTAACTTTACAAGTAGAATACATGGATTTATGTAAATATCGGGAATTTCATCTAATTTCGCTAAACATAGTTAATGTTCTCTTGTGTCTGTCGTGCGGTATGGCTAGTAACTCGAGGGGGGAATTAGGCAGTGTAAGTTGTGCCCGATAGGCTCAACTGCCAGGACAATTGACCTATATATATAAGCTTTACATAAGTACAAATTCTTTTTGTGTAGGCTTACTCAAAAAAAATTTTGCGCGCTTCGCGCGTTTTTTCACAGTTTAGATTCCGGGAAAAAACATTAAATCAGCGCGGAACTATTTCCCTCTAGTTTATACAAATTTTATGCAATATATATGCATGGTATAGTACGCAGGTTTTTCCCAAATCCTCCCTCACCAACCCCTCAACGCGATCGGGGCTGTCGGGGCTTCGGGTCGTTGGCCCTCCCGTAGGGGAGTCTGCCCCCATCGGGCAAATCCTGGAGCCGCCCCTGGGTGGATGGAAGGGGGGTTAACGGGTGCGGGGGTGACTTGTTAAGTGATAACCCTTGAAAAAGTGTCGGTACATTGACTTTATGCTGTCGGTACATTTACCTTATTTTCATCCCTCCCCCCCCCCTTCTATCACCACTTACGCTATTGGATAAAGGTACAATTGAAAAGGTGCAGAGTGGAAGTACAATTACGTAAGCTGCGATGGCGAGTCCGGATTGAGAATTTTCCTAAAGGTTTGCTTTCTTTTTTATTTCATAAACATTTATTTGGAAAAAAAAGAATGAAAGAAGAAAATCATTAGCGGCACGCCATAGGGACACGGGGGCACTTGCCCTCCAAAGTTTGCAAAGCATGGTCTTCAATTTTCAAAAATAAAAATAATAAATAAAAAACATGTAATTCGATATGGGTTAGGCCCTCCCTGTTTCTTGAGTGGCCTTAAAATTAAAGAAGTGAATAACTTTTCAATGCAATGAGAAGGTCAAACATTAATAAAGTGCTTTCAAAACGACATTTTTTCGGCGCGCTTCGCGCGCGTTTTCTCAGTTGCTTATTTGTAATCTGATTAGCTTAGGCATCATAATGTCATTTACAGAGTGTAACGGTAATGCTGGAGTTAAATGCCAATAGTTTTGCAGACACTTCAGAGCCATCGGGGTCATTAGATACACTACCCATTAGCGGTGTTGATTATCATCCACGACTAAAAGCAGTTTTGCCAGGGTGTCACCTGGCCAGATTAGCATAGGTATCTGTCTACAAAATGTTGTAACGGGTATGTAGTCTAAAAGTATTGTGTTTCCCATAGAAGGAGAGGTTTCCCTTCCCTTGTCCAAACTGACAGCGCCGTTGGCCTACGAGCGGTCTTATGACTGTCAAATGGCCTTTTATAAGCAAAAGGTTCTCCACCTCTGTGCTAAAGTATACCGTTTCAATTGAATTAAAATAAACACACCAAACAGTCAATCTAAACTCAGTGTGATGAGACTTTTGACTAGTGGTCTAGCTATTTGTATATAGGATGAGACGTCGTTCTGAGTGAGGGGAATTCCTCTCTCCCTTTAAAAAAATTCGTTTCGGAACGGTACTGAGATCCAAAATACTTAGTGCTATCATTTCATCGTTTTCAAGTTTCTTCATGCTCGAAATTTTCGTTAGTTTAAGAAAACAATCCAGAAAACCAACATTTTATGGCTTCTTGGCAAAGCTGAAACATATTGTGACACAATGAAAGAAACGATAAAATATTTAAAGGTGGGGCTCATTTATACAAATGGATCAAGCCGCTTTGCCCATTTCACCTGCCTCTTACTCCACCCCTATGTTAGTACTATACGGTAGCGATCGGTTGATATGGTTGTATTTATTTTTGAAGTAGTCAGCTCATGACTAACTGCCTGAAATGGTTTTTGAAGAGCTTTTGAAAACTACATGGGCATCGCTGTAATACATAATCATAACCATACTCCCATAGGCGTAGGAGGTGGGGGGCCGGGGGGCTGCAGCTCCCCAACAAAATATTTTTGTGAAAATTCGGGCAATATTCTGAGAATTTTTCGGGCACCTACTAAAAGAAAAATAATGCAATAATGTAGCTTAACGGAAATCGATACTTTAAAACTTCCTGGTAATTAAAATATAGTTCTGATTTGGATTGCACCATCACCTATATATTCGGTATTAATTCACCAGTGTGTTTTAATTGTAATGGTTAAACTTATATATTATGATTATCAGTGGTGTATTTGAGGAGCCATTAGGCCATTCCCCCGTCACTGACGCCGATATTTTTAGTACCTAAAATAAAGCACAAAATTTTACTTCAAAGGTAGCATATGTGGCACCAGATTGCATGTAAGGACACCTAATTTTTCAAAAATTTTCAAAGCGGTAGGGGGTGATGCCTATTTTTTTTCTTTTAGTACCTAAAATACGTACGGTAAATTTTTTAACACAAATTTTACTTCAAAGGTAGCATATGTGGCACCAGATTGCATGTATGGACACCTAATTTTTCAAAAAATTTTCAAAGGGGACACCCCCTCCCCTTATACCCCTCCCCAGGCCGGCGATCACACAACATAGTGCCTGCCCCACCCCCATGAGAGAAGTCTTGGCCACACCACTGATTATTATCATCATTATTGTAACGACTTCCCCCAGAATTATAACCAATATGGAATAGGTAGTAACGTGGCAAATTATTGTATGTAATTGGCATGCGGTGTGATGACGGATGCATGCCTATATGGTATGTACATTAACATTTTGAACGCGCGCGGAAATTTTCATTTCTATTTTTCGGGCAGATCGTTACAGCCCCCCCCCCATCAGCTTGGGCCCATACGCGTATGCATACTCCTATTGAGGCTATTGTACTATCTGGAGCTGACCATTAATATTGCTGGGGTCTTCCGAACCTCCCTGAATACGGACTTGAGTTTGCCCCCCCCCCCTCCCAAACAAAATTTCTTAGAGCTGCCCAGGAAGCAAATGATATATACATATAATTTATGAGCATAATACAGTATGACAGAACTGAAAATGACTCAGGAGGAACCCAAAAGAAGCTCCATAGAGCCATGTTTCTACAGAATCACGTCTGCACGAGAACAATAATTGTAAAATAACGCCAACAAGTTTGAAGCGACAGATGTTGAAGAAAAAAGAATAATATAAGAAGAAAACGCGCAAAACAGGAGGAAATTTGGGTAGTTTAGGAAAGATTTGTGGCAGATAACAAAATACGTCCATCAATAAACGCCTTCTGGGGTCATTGGCCAATAACTTCTTGGCGGCATGCCGGCGCAACTGTTTCTATAGGCACTAAAATTTTTTCGATGGATTTTCCAAATCATGTAGGGGGGTGGCACAGTGGTTTGCACGGGGAGACATCCCCCTGGCTACAGGCCTGAATATCACCCATTTTCGAATTCACTGCAGGACCTAGCGACCAGACTAATAATATGTCGAGGGGAAAGTTTTGTACCATCACATATCTGGAATAAAAATTCAGTGTTACCAGAATTCCCTTAGTCAACCCAGGACTTACCATGCTGGAATACTCTGTCTGAGCAGACTCGCAGTGCTCAGTCAATTAGGGCTTTAATTAACCAACTCGATCTTGACATCAAACCAATTATCCCGACTCCTCTTACGCTCAGCTGTACGGGATAGCCTCTGTTCCAGGCGTGTGTACGGTTTGCGGATATGCAGAGTTGTTTACGATGGTTGTCAGCAGAAATACCGGAAGGGGGGGAGGATTAGGGGTGGGGATATATCCCATGAACCTCCCCTATTTGACACATGGGAATGGGCTACACAACCCCCTCACCCCGATTTTCAAAAGTATTACAAAGTAGATATTTGTGCTATTACTTTGATTATCAAATGGGACACTTGTGCAATTGCGCTAAATAAACAAAGGCCTAGGAATCAGCTCCCATCGGGGGGGGGGGGGGGCGCTGAACATTGTTTCTCCTGGAAAGGGGTCTAAGGGGAAGAGTGCACCGTCCCCTGTGGAAAATTTTTGAATATTTGAGGGTCCTTTCAAGGAAAATTTCTGAAAAACAGAGAGAACAAATTGAGGATTTGCATTCTTCCGGCCCGCACATTTCTTGACTGGGCGTTTTAGCCCCAGCCCCCTTCACTTCCCCACGTCCTACGCCTATGAAAATAATTGTCAACCATTTTTTAACTTAAATGTCTTCAAAAATACCATTTTTCACCGCGCTTTGCGTGTACTCCTCGTGCGTACTTGTCTGATAATTACATGGCAACTTGAGCGAGATCATTTTTCCAAAGACCCATGTAACTCCTTCCAACACCTGTCCTACCGAACCTCTGCAAGCGGTCGCATACCTCTGCCGGTAAAGCAATAACCCACACGGTTCTGGCTGGGAAGAATGATCATTAGCTCAAAATAGCTCACTTATAAGGGTACAAAGTAAATGGAAGAGGAGATGGCATCAATATTGGAAAGCTAAAACTTTCTTTAAAATTCCATATTTTGGAGTGTTTCGCGCACCCATTGTAGATAGGTGTGTCGTTTTTGCTTTCTTTCGAGCAGCTTGAGGACTATCACTATTTCAATGTAACATCAGTACATCAATCTTCTCACCCGCAATCTTCTTGCACCATCAAATCTACCGGCTAGTGCAAATGGTACGGTAATTAATCTGGTTGCACCTCATTGCCCCGCGGTCATTCAGTACACAACTAAAACACATTTTGCAAGTATTCGTAACAGCGAACCATACTTCTTACATGGGAGTGGGTTCAGGAATTTTTCATTGGGTGATTCCTAAAGAGGGGTTGTACGGGACCAGAGTCAACCTCAGCCAGACCCAGGATTGGACTGAGGCCAGAAAATGTGGTAAATGGCCCAGATTGCAGGAAATCCCACTCTACAACACAACTGAATGGAATGTGGCTAGTACCAATGCGTGGGTCGCCAGTATGGCAGAATACCCGGCATCCCAAAAGCTCCAGATTGTAGGAAGCGGATTCTAAGCCACTAACACGAATATGTCATTACAGTTCTGCTAGTAACAAGGGCGATGATTTGTGTTGGTCATGGGGGGGGGGGGGCGGGGGCGTAGGTCGGAAACTTTAAATGATCTATAAGTATATGTACACGCATATGTATTCGTAGAGGAAGGTTCTGGACAATGACAGTTGAAGAGAAAACTAAGAGCAGAAAAATCGTCCTTTGCAGAGAATTTATATTTGTAATACAACAGTCTGCGAGTTTACCGGATCCGAAATAGTATTCATAACAATCATCCAGAAATCCATACAGGTGCAATGGCAATAATACAAATAATGAATAGCCTAGTTAAAATTTCACATTTTTGCATGACGGCAACGAAACGTTAACGAGTTCAAAGTAAGAGGTGTATCTTCTCATTGTCATTTTGTCGATACATCACTGATCTTAGTTGCTCTAGGTATTGAAATAAGAATTTTGAGAAGAAAGGAAAGATAACCGCCGGAAACAGCGCACGATAAAAACTGAGTTTATTTTAGAAGATATTTAAATTGAAAGGAAAATGAAAATTTCTGATTGACTGAACTTGCAAACTATGCCCGGTTTGCAAATTTATGCTGCCATGCCTTCAATCTGATAAATCCATCTATCTAGTTTATCACGATTTTTATATTTTCTTATCTTTTTTCATTAGTAGGACGTGAATCACTTCCCATTCATATCAAATTCTTACAACTTATTGGGTACCACTTCTTTTATAAGACATTTTTGTAAGCACCGAATAAAATTTTACTGTGTTTATTAGTTGGTGTGCAACCCATTAGGCGTCTCTTATAATGATCTAACTTTAGAGTGACAGTAATTGTTCAAGGCCTTAAGGTCCCACACCATAGGCGTAGGAGGCGGGGGGCTGCAGCCCCCCAACCAAAAATTTTTTGAAAATTCGGGCAAAATGCTGAGAATTTTTCGGGCACCTACTGAAAGAAAAATAATGAAATGATGTAGATAAAGGGTATTAATAATTTAAAAACTTCGATGGTAATTAATATAAAGTTCTGATTTAAATTGCACCAGCACCTATATATTCCGTTTTAACTCATCAGTGTGTTTTTTAATGGTTACACTTATGTAATGATTATCAGTGGTGTATTTGAGGGGCCATAACGCCATTCCCCACCCTCACTGATGCCGATTTTTTTCTCCCTAAAATACGTAAATTTTTTAACACAAATTTTATTTCAAAGGTGGCATATGTGGCACCAAATTGCATGTAAGGACATAATTTTTCAAAAATTTTCAAAAGGAGGGGGTAATGCCGATTTTATTTAACCTAAAATACGTAAATGTTTTAACACAAATTTTGCTTCAAAGGTAGCATATGAGGCACCAGATTTCATGTAAGGACACCTAAGTTTTTAAAAATTTTCAAAGGACACCTTAGACCCCTCCCCCAGGCTGGCGATCAACGACTTCCGCCAAAATTAAAACCAAAGAAGGTAGAAACAAGGCAAATTATTGTATGTTATTGGCATGCGGTGTGATATAACGATGAATGCCCATATGATATGTCGAACGTGCCTGGCGAGCGCGAGGAAATGTTTGGTTAAATTCTTCGGGCAAGTCGTTCCAGCCCCCCCCCCCCCAAATCAAATTGGTCTCCTACGCCTATGTCCCACACAACATGATAGTGACTCACATGAGGGCTCCAAGTTACTGAAGAGACAGGGTTAATACAGTTTCATTAAGAATGTGGTCTTTTTCCACCACGACATTCCACTGTCATCAGTTAAAACGCGTACTGCGGGCGCAGATTTTGTATATAGACGGCGAGAACCACTCGTGTATTCACCCTAAATTTTGCAAATCGTCAAATACTGAATCCTTTCCTTGTTTGCTACGGTAACTAACTTGACAGCGCCCATGGAGAGTGGGATCCAGGAGCCCACATTAGGGCCCTTAATGTGGCCAGGGGAACGAGCCGGTAGGGAACTAAGGGGAGAAGCCCTCAGAAACTCTAGGCTATTATCAACACGTCATGAGAAGGCATTCAACAACACTCTTTAAATGAGTTTGATATCTGCACTAAAAAGAACAAAATCACGATTTGAACACTTTCTTGCAAAAGGTTAAGTCGAGTTGACGACATGCATGGGACAATTGTGAATGCAGAGATTGGATGCGAGGCTTGCACGCAGGGGTTTCGAACAGAAACACCTTTCAGTACCACTCTAGGTGCCTCCGAGTCGAGGGAAGTAACCTAGGTCTTGTTTTATTATACCAAGCACCAGTAATTGGTGTGCGCAACACCCACCGAAAAAATAACTTAGATCTATTGGTAATCCAGTCTAGTTCATCGTTGTATTTGATGTTGTTTCCAACACAAACGACTGGCCTATAATTTTACCGTTTTGGACAAGTATCAGATACAGTGAGGGCAAGAAGAGGCATCAGGAACATTAATTGGGGTGAAAATGTCCCCATCATTCCTCCCGTACACATTTATCCGTATACTTCCTCTGGCTGGACATCCATGAGGCTACTAGCTCACCATTCACTGCAGGCTATCGAAACCCTTATCCCAAACCCCGGTTCCGTCAGTGGACGGACTTGCTGCAGTAGGTACTGGTATCCTAAGTTAAGAGCCATATATGTGGGTTTCTACCTATACAATAAACCTGAAGTTGGTCATGATTTTAATGCAGGTCTTGGTATATGATAGTACTGAAAACATTAGATCGGCATTCCAGGTCGATCTAACAGAAATCACTGATCGCTTTCCGTCCTCTTTTCGGGACTAATGGGCCTCATTCCGGGATCTGATATTGCACTTTTCTGTTAAAACCGCAAATGAGTCACCAGACGGAAGAAAGTTTTCTGAGGTATAATATTTTTGTCATAAGAAGCAATGCCTTAGATTTTAAAACCAAAGTTCTAGACAGACCATTTACCTTCACAAAAGTATAAGATTAAACGAATTTGATGCAGAAAAATGACAAAATAAGCTTTATATTCCATTGCGTTTTAGGCTCCTAAAACCACAAAAGCAGCAAGTGACTTCACAAGGAGTGAGCGTGGCGAGATCTCTGTGGTAATTATACCATGTGAGCTCTCACAGATGAACAGTTAGGTCTAGATCAGCGAGTTCTGTTAGAGCGACTTCTGTATTAGCTAACCGCCGCATATACCTGCTGTTCCATATAACCTCAATAACAATGAGCCAGCCTGCGGGCTTGGAGACGGGGGGAAGGGATAAGGGGATCAGCTTCCCCTGAGATAGAAGGGTCGAGGACTAATACACGAATCAAAAAGAGGAAAGAGGGATGATTCCATAATTTTGAATGTAACGACTAATTAGGTAGGCTAGAGTAAAACTCGGTCACTAAATTTTCCCAAACTTTCTTAAAACGTAAGTATTTTTTTTATTGTTCTGTTTTCTGTCAGGGAATAGCGATCATTTAGTCTTATGAAGGCCCTAGGAGGTCTTAGGACCACTGACCCAAGATCGAGTCAACTTTTGTGGCATCGATCGCCCTCGTACTCGGGCTCGTGAGCTCAGTAGTTATAATGTCTTGGCCTCGTCCTCTGCTAACTTTTGGCCTCGGACTTAAAGCCGATATGCCTCTTCGAAACTGCAGCCTGAGCAAAAAGGCCCAAGTTTCTCTATAGAATAAGTTTGCCGTTTTAAATGTTGGAGAGTGCGTGACACCAAGTTGTTATACAGTATCCGCGAATCGATACACAGCAATAAACCTAGACGGACGGTAGCGTGACTTACCACCCGTGGTATACTTATCGCCCCTAAAAACGGTGCGAACCGCCCTGTCACATTGGGAAACTTTGAATCATTTTTAACGGAGGTTGTGTTCATCCTGTTTTTCAAGTCTACGTTCGATTGGAGGCTAGAGGTTTTTTTTTTTTTTTTTTGAAGTGACTTGACTTTCTTCGCGTTTTGCTTTTGGCTCCGCCCTGAAGTCGGAGCTGACCAAATTCAAACCAGAGAAATCCTAAGCTTTAGCCGGAAGGCGCGTGTCAATGGAAAGACGCGCATCAAATTGTGCTCTGCAGAAGGGACACCGTGCCGCAGGAATGTAGTTTTATGGGAGGTGTAGTATTTTTATGCAGCCAGATTGTGAGTACGCGTCATAGAGATCTCCTATAGCCTGCTCTATGGTACGCGTACAGAGCATTGTTTTCCTTAGCGTATGGAACATTGTGTTGATGTGACCACGATGTTGCAAATGACCGCTGGTCAAGCCTGACGGCAGAACTAACTGACAAAGGCAATGTGCCCACAGTCACGTAGTTTATGACCTTACCATAGAAATAAAAGTAAGGGAGAATGACGTTAGCCGGCAACAGAGCATCTGGGCGTATTGCAAATATCACGTTATTGCTTTTGCCCCAAGTATTGGCAAAGAAACTACAAGTTTTCAAGTTAGGAGTATAAAACAAAATACTTAAGGCACCATGACTTATTTCTGTTGTGAAAATTACTCCTAATCTTTCGAAAAACGGATAAAATAAGCTATAACTTCTGCAGCAGAATGCACACTGTACGTACGGAGACACATCAATCAACCGGTCTTTTGGCGTACAACGAAAGCTCCCTCACACTTTTCGTTGCTTCACCGGTTGAACATGCATGGATCATTGTGTTAGCGTTCTCCCTTACTTTTATTTCTATGGATCTTAAAAAGGTGTTCTCTCTGCTAACTGCAAACATTACGCACCCAAAGCATATTAAGAAGGTTGCAGCCCAACCACTTTGCACGCAAAACTGTAGTGACGATACAAACATATTTGTATTTGTTACTGTCAGGGCCGTCGCGACCGGGGGGGTGTGGGGGCTGCCCCCCCCCCAAAGTTCGTCAGAGCGACGATAGTCGGAAAATCTAAAATGCCAGTTGGAATTTCTGATATCTCAGTCTAGCACATTTTTCCGACTGAGCCTTTATCAACCTTGTATATATTTTCCAACTAGACCAAGTGAGAATAATACCAAACGTTATTTTCCTCACGTAAAATCAAATCAAAGCTGTCTTTTTTTCGCAAATTCTTCTCAAACTCTCAAAATTTTGGCGCGCTCCGCGCGCTTCAAACCTTACCTCAGTGTTGTTCTTATTATCAATATTTTACAATAGCAAATTTCGGAGAAGCACAACAGCAGAAGTTGAAAGCTGTTTACATATTACCAGGCTGCCAGGTAAAAGACTGGCTTTTTGAGTGGCATGTTGGTTTATTGGGCAATTGAAAGTATCTCGATGCAGATTCTGAATGCAGGTTTTATTATGGAAATCTTGCTTCGCGCGCATGCGTCACGATTTACAATCAATCTCATGAACATTATCAGACACAGTTCTATGGGAGCTAGGGCGCTTTAGCCCTCCTCCCCAAATTTTTCCGAGCCCCATAAAATTGCGCAAAATTTTATATAGACTAATATTGGTGAAGACATAGATATACTCAGAAAATATTTCAAACGTCTATTTATCAGGCCCGTAGCCGGTAAGTTCTGTAACGATTCTTTCTATAACTTCAAAAAATTTTTGCGCGCTACGCGCGCTTTCATCTGTAGTTCTACTAGTGGTAATGCCCCCGTTTCAAACATAGTGGACTTCAACGTTTCCACAAATGTTGTTCTTCCGTGTAGGCGTGATTCTAGAGAAACACGAAAATATATCGTTGCGAAGTTCTTTCCTCTTTTTCCTAACTTCTGGAAGATTCTTTCTTCAGCCTCGCCAAGAATGTAATCCCCGACGACGACCATGCAGTCACCCGAACAAATTTCTTGGTTTTGTCCAGATTCTTTGATAAAAGCCCAAACTTTTTCAACTTTCCTTAATGAAAATTCAATACAACCCCAATTTTTTCGGCGCGCTTCGCGCACCTTATATATTGAGTTCGGCAACCCATTGCATCTGTCGGGACTTAGAGTAGCTGGCCCCCAGTCAAGGCGCTTCCCCCCATGTCGGCAAATCAAAGCACCACCCCTGACTGAGCCTGCGTGCAGGTTTTTCATTTTGGCATTGAAGTTTTCCCCTTAATTTCGGCGCGCTTCGCGCGCAATCCTCACAATCCACGTTGTATCACTTATGAACATTATAAGAACAACGTACCAGTGAACTTTCATAGCATAAACTAGGTGTACATTCTGGAAACGTCCTTGTTAGTCCTAAACCCCTTTTGCTATACCCAGGGGCGGATCTAAGGGGGTTTAGGGGTTTAAACCCCCCCTTTGATTTTCGAGGATTTTTTTTTCATTTTGTATATTATATTGTTTATTTTCCCAGGTATGTTCTGAAGGTTATTTTCAGTTACAACAATGCAATTAACATGCCATAATTATAAGTTTGCTGACAGCGTATATTTCCTTCTATCGTCCCGATTCTCTCTCATTCAAAATCCTTATAGTCAGTGGGTCCTTCAAGAGGAGGTCCAGCTCTAATCTTGGTTCCCATATGCAATGAAATCGCATTCAGTAATGCCTAACTCTGTTTTAAAAAATGGGAACGCGACTCCAGCTTTTCGCTTGTACTCTCGCTGCAAAATTCAAATATTGTGTTGACTGAAAGTGGTTGTCGTTGAATTGGAATCACTTAATATAATCAGAAATCGAGAAGGCTAATCATACTTTGAACATGCGTTGGATGTAAAGACGTTCAGGGAAAATAGACTGTTCAGTTGGAACGTACATCTAAAGAAGTTACCATTGTTCTAGAAGGTATTATAATTCAAAATTCGCTTATATACTGAATCCCTTTCATTTGTTACACAAGATATATTCCTTTTGTATCCAAGGGTACGTTATGATCAAGATCACGTTTAAACATTATTCCATGCAAAAGAGTGGCTGTTTGCCTGGAGTTTCTTGCACATGGGAAGTGCCAATGACCTGTAGGCGGTATTTTAGCATATTTTCCTTCGTGCCTCTAGACGGCATGGTTGTATGCACAGCAAGAGAGGGTATCAAAAAACGTAATGTTTCCATGGAAATGACAAACATACAAAGCATGAAACATGAAGATGGCCTAAGTATAGATTGTAAGGTCTGAGAAGGGTCAATTGTTCTTGGTTCACGCCGCGCAGTGATGGTGTCAGGTGGGGGACAGGGGGAAGTTTTACAGCTTTTACAGTTTTTTGCAGTCGGGGATTCTTAGTCGATACGTTAAAGTGTGTAGTCCCCAACGGCGACAAGTCGCTCCGACGGTTTACCTGTTTTTTTTGCTCTCAAGAGCAGTGGCGCCGGCACCGGGGGCATGGGGGGACGCGTGCCCCCCCAATCGATTTCAGATTTTTTTTTTTGAGAATTTTAAAATGATCTCAAGAGGCGTTTAAGCTATAGATTTCCGTAGGGGGTAAGGTGATGGATCTGTGGTTATGATTTTCAATCACAAATGGTTCTCAAACTATCAGAATTATCCCCAATCTTTCGCAAACTATCAAAATTTTCGCGTGCTTCGCGCGCTCCAAACCTTACCTCAGTGATATCCTTATTGTCAATAATTTCCGGTAGCAACTCCCGTAGAAGCACAGTTGAAGGCTGTTTACGAATTTTCAGTAAAAGATTGGCATTGTGATTGGCATATAGGTTTGTTGAGGAATTGAAAGTGTTTCGATGCAGAGGATCATGAATGCAGGTTTTGTCATTGTAATCTTATTTAATGAAAAATTTCGGCGCGCTTGGCGCGCATTCGTCACGGTTTGCACCCCGTCTTATGGCCATTATTTAGGTTATAATACATGCAACTATTCTGATCACACTTTTCCGAGAAATATAAGTACATTTCCAACCTCTGTAGGCCTATGGGATCTTTCAGTCTAATTTGTAGCATGATCTGGAAGGTTGAAAGTACGTATTTGCCGTCGGTTATACATTTCAAATGCAGCCATTACCGGTAGGCCTATAGATGGCGATTGTTAATACACTTACGACGAAAAAGCATTTTGAAATGCGCTTTTTAGTCCTACACCCCTTTTGCTATACCTAGAAGGCGTTCGTCTAGGGTTTCGTTCAAACTTAGTAAACATACGACAGTTGCAAAGTGCTCGGCATCATACTCTATAGTATCATTTGGATGTCAGGTAATAAGCATCATGTCAGTGCCCCATTTTATATAATTAATCCAGAGCTTCCAGGAGGCCCTATACAGCTGCCTGCCAGCCTTAGAAATACCCTTTCGTAATGCACAATGAAGCAAAGGAAAATTTTCGTAACAGTCCAAGAATGTTTCCGTGGACTCAACGCACGTATTATTAAGTAATAAAAACTTTCCCCGAATAGAAGGCATTAATTAAAGTAGCCAAAAGTGGGACTTCAGGAGGTTTGCTGACAACATACCATTCTGTTGGACAACATACTCTCCTCTTTCACCTTACCAAAAATTAGAATTCACTAATGTTGGACGTCATCTGTGTCATTTGGACGTCATCTGTGGTGCCCCCACCCCACCCCCCCTCACCAAATCCTGGCAGCGCCACTGCTCAAGAGGACAATTTCCCTTAAAAAACCCCAAAATTTTCGGCGCGGTAGAGTCACTCCAGTTTCTTCATTACTTCCATTCTACATTGCTAGATAGCACAAGACCTGTCAAACTTAACAAGCAACATGTAGGTAGAGTACACAGTGTAGAGGTCGTTAATTCCATCCCATATCGCAAAGTCTACTTGCTGTTGTCTTGTGTGTGTCATGCGGTACGGTCAGTTGGTGAGCGACTCAAGGAGAAAAGTTTGGGTATTTCATAGGGTAGTTCAGGTGGTTTCGATAAAATGTATGTTATCCCTGATATGATCTACAACCCCTACAGTTTTTCTTTTTTCTTTTTGTTCTTAATGATTAGGCTTCATATATTTTTTGTGTAAAAAAAAAAAAAAATCGCGCGCTTCGCGCGCTTTGCAATTTTACGTTTCAGATTCAAAAGTACACTATCAGTGCGCAACGGCTCATGAAGTATTCAGTGATATTATGCAAAATATGCCCTGCAATGACTTGGAGTATTTAGGCTCCTTCATATCCCCTCCTTACCACCCCTTCGACATAGGGGCTGTCGGAACTTCGGGTCACAGCATGATCCGGCCCCCTGTCGGGAAAATGCTGTCGCTACCGACCTTGTCGGTTTACTTATTTTGGCTTTCAAAAGGGTCATTTCTGCGATAAAATCCAAAATTTTCGGTCCACTTTGCCCACTCTTCCTCAGTTTCGTTACTAAAAGCTAAATATAGTACAAACCCTTTCCACCTTTTCAAGTAACTTAATATAAGTAGAATACATGGATTTATGTAAATGTCGGTCTTTTCATCTTATTTTGCTAAACCGAGTTCATGTTCTCTTGTGTCTGTCGTGCGGTACTGCTAGTGACTCGAGGAGGAAAGTTCAGCGTAGGTTATGCCCGATATGGCCCAACTGCCTTGACAATTGACCCATATATACGCTTCAAATAAGTACAGATTCTTTTTAGTGCAGGCCTATCCAAAAAAATTTCGCGCGCTTTGCGCGCTTTGAAATTTCACAGTTTAGATTCTAGGAAAAACGATAAATCAGGGCGGAAATATATAGGCCTATCTCTAGTATATACAAATATTATGAAATATATGCCCCTCAATGTCATAATCTAATACACAAGTTTTCTTTAAATCCTTCCTCTCCAATTCCACGACAACAGTCATGGCTGTCGGGGCTTCGGGTCGCTGGCCCTCCGTCGGGGAGTCTGCCCTCCCCTCGGACAAATCCTGGCACCTCCCCTGGCGCCGCGCCAACCGATGGTCGCGCTCCGCTTAGATAGCGAGACAACCAAAAATCCCATGCATGCGACTAAGCCTACCAGTTTAATTTTAAGGCCCCATGCCAAAATACTTTCAGAAGATTTCAAAAAGAGAAACCAAGTTTTCTTTATTGAGCACAAGCGAGCAACTTTGAGTGAGTCACTGTGAGTGCCTAGAGAGAGCACAACAAATGACTGAATGCTCCGAACTCCTGACGCCCAAGATCGTTATCGGGCTGTACAGCATGCATCTCTCACAAGGAGGGAGACAACTTTCTGACAGGACATTTATCATAAAATTTCTGACACAGGGAATTTCAATGAAAGCTTGTTTTTATACGGATCAAAGAGCCTAGGAAACGCGTGGGAAATGCCATTTCCTGCAATCTGGGGGTCTTCTAGACCAAAAATTTTCTCTGTACGTTTCGCGCCAACTCATGGTGGCGCTCCGCTTAGATAGTAACTATATCGCAACCCCCCCCCCCTTTAGTCAAAACCTGCATCCGCCCCTGCATATACCTGTCTGGGAGGTCTAGTATCATTTTTCTGCATCTATACTCTCCCTCCCGCCCATTCCCCATTGCTGGAAGCTGTTCGTCCGGATTTTCGTTCAAAATTAGTAAAAATATGATAGATGTAAAGTGCTTGGCGTAATACGCCATATTATTATTTACATGCCAGGTAATAAGCATTATGTCATTGCCCCATTTTATATAATTGATCCAGAGCTTCCAGGAGGATGCCAGAATAGAAGGCATTAAAGTAGTCAAAAGGGGGTGGGGGCTTCAGGAGGTTTGTTGACAACGTATTCTTCTCTTAGACAACATACTTTCTACTTTCACTTAACCAAATCTTAGTATTCACTAAATTATGGACATTTTCCAGCCATACATGGACAGTTCCAAAAGTATCCTAAGATAGCACCATTTGCATCTAAGCAACCTCATATTAACAAAAATTTCTCAAAGGGGAGGGGAACACCCCCTCCCCCAGGACGGGACCTTTATGAAGTGACAAAGGAAGGATCCCTACTGCTCTATCATACAAAAGTAACGGCCATAAAAACGAAAATGCAATTTACGGGCCACCACTCATTTAAAAAAAGAATCAAACCAGTCGGAAAAATTAGAATTCATTTAATTACGGACATTTTCTAGCCATATATGATCAGCTCCAAACATATCTCAAAGATAGCTCCATTTTGCATCTAAGCAACCTTAAATTAACAAAAATTTCTCAAAGGGGAGGGGTCAATCCCTCCCCTTAGACCCCTCCCCGCAACGGCACCTTTATGTAGTGACAAAGGAAGGATCCCCACTACTGTATGTAAACGCAGGGCGCATAAAAAATGGTGCAATTTACGCGCCAACATTCAGTTGGAAAAAATATCCATCCAGTCGGAATTTGGGACCTTCACACCCCCCCCCCCCCCAAACATATGACCCTAGCTACGGCCCTGGTTACTGTCGGCTTGAAAAGGTGGGGATGATAGGCCAGTTAGAGTCACTAGGTCCTCCTAGATACCTTAAATGGGACCTTAAGGGGGACCCTCCCTCTTTGACCCCTTCCCCAGGACGGCACCTTTATGTAGTGACAAACCAAGGATCCCCACTGCTGTACACAAACGCAGGGCCCATTAGAAAGGTTCAGATTAAGCGTCGCTACTCAGAAAAAAAAAACAAGGCTGCCAGAATACACTAAATGATCACGTCATCAGCTCAAAAAATATCCCACAGATAGCACCATTGTGCACCTGAGCAACCTTAAATTAACAGAAATTTCTACAAAGGGAACATCCCTTCCCCGGTCTTGGACCCTTCCCTAGGACTGCACCTTTATGTAGTGATACGTGACAAAGGAAGAGTCCCCACTATGTATACGAATACAGGGGCAAATGAAAAAGTACGCAGACCTGGGGGATTAACTGAAGTGGCATAACATCATCTGTTGTGTCCCCCCCCCCCTCCCCCAAATCACCAAATTCTGGCGGCGTCACGGCTCCCGGCGGGTACACCAGCACTCTGCCATAACGAAACTGGGGCTCCGGAAAGTCCAGGACGAAATGTCAAAATCATTCAGAAAATTGTCCTTTCCCCCTCCCCCCATCCCCTACTGGGAAAGCTGGCTACGCCACTGGTTTGGCTTTCCACTGTAGTGGCTCAGGCTTTGCCCTTATAAAAAAAAACCCATATGATTCCCACATATTTCCTGTAGGAAGTATGTGGGAATTTGCAATTTCCTGTAGGAAGTTGCAACTTCCTACAGGAATAATGTGGGATAATATTCACAAACGAGAGTTTTCCCACATGGAATAGTTGAATTCCCACATGAGAAGTCAACTTCCCACATGGTGAAACTGAATTCCCATATAGGAAGTTAAATTCCCATATGTGGATTTCAGTTCCCCATATGGGAAGACAACTTTCGATGTGGGAAGTCAAATTCCCCATATAGGAAGTCCAATTTCCCATATGGGAAGACACAAAATGGCTATGTAAGTTGTGCAGTGAACAGCATTGAAGGAAGTCTATTGTGATTGGTTATTCAAAGCCCTTTGGACAACAAAGGCCTTTTCAAATTTGGCTTCTCTGTGTTGGTACATGCACAGTGTAGAGCTGTATATAGTAAAGCAAGTACAGTGTGTACTTGAACACTGTTGTATAATACAGTGGTCAGCATTTGGTGTACAGCAAGCAGTGAGAGTGGTTGCCCACAGTTGTAGTGGAGCTAGTCAGTGGACTACATGTATGTTGTTTTGTAAGGGACTATACTGTATGCAGTGCTATTTCTTTTGAGCTCAATGGTATGGAGTATTCTTATAGCATCTTGGCTGTCTTATTCAGACTATACTGGACTAAGGATGGAGCCTATAAAAAGAACCACTTCTAACTGAAACTGTGTGGATCATATACTGTAGGTAATTTTAACGAAGACATACAGGTACTGTAACCAATGTGAGAAGGACATATGCCCATGCAGTGGCCTAATTTGGATAACCTTATATCTTGCAAGCTATCAGTATACTGGACTAAGGATGGAGCCTATAAAAGGAACTACTTCTAAACTGTGTGGCTTAGTTAGTTAATTTTAGCGAAGACAACGTCACTTACTGTAACCAATCTGAGAAGGACATATGAATTAAGTGGCCTAATTTGGATAATCATTTAGCTTTTAGGCTGCCACACTCAAACAAGTTGCTGGGATTTTTGTCTTTTGCATTGGGCTTTCCCACAGATTTGCATGCCACCTATAGACTGTCAGTCCGGTAAAATTTTTTACTTAAAAACAACACAAGTGACACAGTTAAGCAAGGACTTAAGGTAAAATTACATTTTAGGCCATAATATTCTTTTGGAATCACTGTAAAGTCACGGGAACATTTACTCTGACTGTACAATGCAGTTTTATACATTAGAGGGCCTCCGAGGATGATGAATGAAAAATGATGATGATCGCTAGACCAAAGGCCATAAATCCCCCCTTCTATAATGGAAGAACCCGATATGGGAAGGGATAACCAGCATGTGGGATTTATGTGGGAATTTTCCCCACATTTATCTGGGAATTTTTTCCCACATGCCCAAAAACCCACATAAATCCCGCATGCTGATTTCATATAGGAAATATGTGGGACTTTTTTATAAGGGTGGGTTTCTGATTCAAACGGGATCCTGATTCAAAGACGTTGCAGGGTTACCCTGTAGCAGTACACTGACCAGGGTTACCCTGACTAGGTTAAAGTCATGTCACCAATACCAGCACTTCCACTCACTGATTTTGTGGAAAGAGTCGATGTACCTGCTTCTTACTGGTTATGAAATACTTCAGGAACGCTTTAGAATGATAAATTATTCCAAACTTAAAACTTATTTTTAAACTTATTATTAAAGCTTATTCTGCAAGATATTGGTTAAAAACGATCTAAATATGTGAAAAAGAATATAAAAAATGGGGAAAATTTGGATTAATGTTTTACTGCAGGAACTTTGGTTTCAACTTGTGGAAACAGTGAGCAATGTACACGAACGACTTCACTCATCATCGGTTGGTCCTTGGTCATTGACCGTGATTTTAGAAATTCCCATTTCTGTGGGGGCTCTTTTACAATATGACAGAGAACAAAGTGAAAGGTAAACTTGTATGCCATCAAAACAAGGTCAAAACCAGCTCCTAGGCTATTCCTGACGTTAGTGTAGTAAACCAGCAGTGTGCCGATGTTGACGTTAGGCATAGCCTAACTGTGACATAGGCCTAGCCTATACAGTAGATGATAGTTAACGTAGCCTAAGCCAGCATTAGCCTATGTGTACCCACAGGCGCCCCTTAACATTGTATAGTATACCATATACTATGTAGTATATATAGACTTAAAGGTATGTCACAAAAATCCTAGCTCGAACAAACAACTTACGTTTCTGGCACAATTACTGCACTTTTCTCGCCAACTTTGTCTGTGTCGAGACTTTTGATCATAAGGTACCTCAAGGCAGCTCTTTTTCCCGAATATTTTCACTTGGCATTGTCTGAAGGACGAAATTTCGATGGAGTAACAGTATGAGGATGGTAGCTGCAGATAGGAGAGCATTCAGCACTTCCACACTATATAATAAAATACTCCTAAAATATTCTCTAAAGTTCTCTTAACTTTCTAAATTTCTTCCAAAATTTGTTTAATTATGATTCACTTTTTATTATTGCAAATCTCGCAGATATATATTAGCATCAATATGAACAATTTTTGAACTTTAAATTTCATAAAATTTGAAAACCTTTTGAAAAGTGGAAGGGCTAGCATTTTCTACAAGCACTTGTGACAGTTGAACTGTAACTGTTGTACAGTCTTCAACTGCCACAAATGCTCATAGTAAATGCAAGCTCTTCCACTTTTCAAAAGGTTTTCAAATTTTATGAATTTCTGTGTTCAAAAATCTTGCATATTAATGCTAATATGTATCTGTAAGATTTGTAATAATCAAAGCAAAATATAACTGAGAAATTTTGGAAGAAATTCAGAAAGTTAAGAGAACTTTAGAGAATATTTTAGGAGTATTGTTTTAAATAGTGTGGAAGTGCTTAATGCTCTCTATCAGCAGCTACCATCCTCATACTGTTACTCCATCGAAATTTCATCCTTCAGACAATGCCAAGTGAAATTATTCGGGAAAAAGAGCTGCCTTGAGGTACCTTATGATCAAAAGTCTCAACACAGATAAATTTGGCGAGAAAAGTGCAGTAATTGTGCCAGAAACGTAAGTTGTTTGTTTGAGCTAGGAGATTTGTGACATACCTTTCCGTCTATATGTACTACATAGTATATGGTATACTATACAATGTTAAGGGGCGCCTGTGTGTGTACCTATCATAGTATATAGTGACATGACCTAATAAGGCCACTTTCCAATGTCGTGCATCGATACAGTCAACAAAGCGCGTCAAAACTGCTGTCACAATCAGTGCGTCAATTTTTGATGCAGCACGCACATAGCAAACTCTAGTCCTTGAACAGGACCGTGTACTACGTTAACGGTGAACCTACTCCGTACCACGGTCCTTGTCCTGCCTACACAAAATTTCCGTTCATTAGCCGGTCTGCCAGCAGACCGGCATTCCTCACAGCTTCAAATATACACCTATGATTACCATACTTTCCATGAATGTTCTTTGTCATTGCATCTATGCTTGTTGACCAGTTTTTCTTGGAATAGAGGGGAACAAGAAGGTGAAATTTGGAGGTAAAAACTGACCTTAACACTAAGTCAGTTACAAGCTTTTAGAGTGCCGGTGCAGTCACATGACTGACTTCCCTGTAAAAAGTTGTAACCAGGGTAGTCATGCAAATGGATATAGTATGTCGTATAGCTGCACATTTTTCCACTTTGGAGAAAATATTTGTATATTAAAAATGGATATTCACCCCCAAAACGGTAGATATTGACTTCAAAATCTGAAATCAAGAAAATGTAACAAAATTTAAGGAAATCCTGCAAATAATTTTAGGAAATTGGACATCAAAATGTGGAAGCGCTACCATGGGCCATTCTGACAATATGGCTGCCGTTTATTGAGGAACGTCGAAGCGAGTTTTGTGAGTTTTGGCCTTAGAACACACCTGTGAGCTGTGTAAATGCATATTTTTCTACAATATAATGGTAATAAACTGAGTTGCATGGTTTTCGAATCGGAGAAATGACAGTTAGTTTAGGAACGATCAATTTCTGATAAATTTTCCTCTCAAACCTTAACTGCGGGGTTTTTTGTGTAGGCAGGACAAGGACTCTAGTGCGGAGTAAAACAAAGTGTACGTAGCATAGAGTCCTGTTCAAGGACTAAGCAAACTCCCTTGCTAACGCGCGTGAACCTGTTTTTCAAGCACTTGCACGCAAAGATATGCAGCTCAAATTGAACGCACAAACTGCCTACACTGAACCTGTACATAGAGCTCTGTACAAAAATTGTAAACAGCGCCTGCTGGCCTTATTAGGTTACTTCTGATTTAAGGCTTGAGCTGGAAACGCTGAACTTGTCGTAATGGTATCTCTTGAAAGGAAAAATCTGTGGTAAAGATTTATAGCTCTCAAATAAGGTCAAGTCCGCCCAAACTTTTTCAGGTACAAACAGATTCACATTCTTTTGTATTGTTTTTTAAAAATGAAAACTTTCTTAGAGTGGCCTTGTTAGGTTGTGCCATTATACTAGGCTGTAGCGTGAAACCCCTTTTGGGGATTGCATTCTTCTAAACTTATCAAATTGTACATTGAGTCTCTTCCATATTCAGTACAAAGACAAAGTATTTCATACAGCATTGGAATAACCTCACAAATGTTATAAAGATACCGGTGAGCACACTTTTTTATGTTTCATGCTATTCACAGGGTTTACGGTCGTTTCACCCCCTTGCCAGTTCACCCCCAACCAGTTCGCGCCACAAAAACCAGTTTGCTCCCAAGTAATGACCGGTTCGCCCCCAAAGACCTACCAGTTCACCTCCAAGTACTGACCAGTTCGCCCCCTAATTTATTGACAATATAAGCCTACTGTACCTTTGTTATTTTCGGCATTTTTGTGCCTTTTCTCCCTTTATGTTGCATCCTTTGATGCAAATATCGAAAATTACGCCTAATTCCTTTTGGACATGGCAGAGAATACCGCGCACATGATACCTGATTGGTTGTTCTTAGTTGATTGCACATGTTATCGAGTATGGTCAACAGTTTATTCTGCGTGTGCTAGTTTTTGTCGGCATTTTACAAAATAAAATTCCATGCAATTCTTAAAATACAAAAAAAAAGTTTTCCAATATACCTATCTCATGAAAAGTGTATTTAAGTAAGATGGAAATATAATCACGAACTTAACAAAACTTAACACTAAGAAACCACCAGAGACTTCAACTAGCACAAAAGATGTGATGAGCTGGCATCATGGTGGTCACGTAGGTATAGCGGTATTTCAGTTCAAGTGAGTCCCCTCATCTCTTTCGTTTCCACATTTCATGCCATTTTGCTGCTGCTACCGTTAAAAATATAATCGAAAAAGAAAATAAACTGTATTAGATTTTTTTACAACAACTAACAGTTAGTGTAAGTAAAATGGAGGGGGCGAACTGGTAGGTACTTGGGGCGAAACGACTTTCACCTTGGGGCGAACTGGCAAAGGGGCGAAACGACCGGGGCGAACTGGTTGGGGGCGAACTGGAAGGGGGCAAAATGACCGGGTACCATTCACAGTTGTTCAGAGCATTGTAGTATTTGTACACGTACACACACACTGTATAGTAAAGGCACTGAAATTGGCGCGGGCCTGTAATTGACGCACCTTCAAAAATTACTAGTTATCACCGTAGCAACGTTACTGTAGCAAGCCTAACCTTTTTGAACCTATCCAGCATTTTGTTTTTCACGATAATGAATCCACTTCAGGCATTTGTACCAGATTGGAAAGTTTGCCCTGCGCGGGGGATTTATCCCCTGCGCAAAAATATGAATCTCAAAGTTGCCAGCCACGCAAATTCAACAACTGTCAACTGCAACCGCGCAAACTTATTGGCAGCAACCACTCAAGTTGCCTGGGAAAGGCGATTTCCTACCATATATGATCTAGTTTTGGTCAAATTTTCTCGGTGCCAACCGATGGTGGCGCTCCGTTTAGATACGTAGTATTGGCCGCACAATTCTCTTGGCCACTATTATAATCCCCCGCCCACCATCGCAAGCTTTCCAATCTGGCATTTGTATACCTAAATATGATTATTATTCAAGCATTTTATAACAGCATCCCACACTTATTTGTATTTTTAATATCTGGAAATAATCCTCTCTAAAAACAATGAAAATTACCTCGCCTTGGTGTGCACTGTCCCAAAGTACTGCTCCATCTGATGTACGTATGTCTGTACAGCATGTTGCATGCATAAGCTATGTTATAAAGGTTAATATACTCTGTAACTTGTCCAGACTTTCTTAGGCAGGTTAGGTCAACAAGTTAAACAACTTTTGTATGATACTGTATGTGAGGCAACTAATCGCCTTCCCCGCGGAGCGGACCCTGTTGCTCAGCACCTCTACTACAAGGACTAAGCCATACGGCCCAGGGTGCATTCCATGTTAAGCCTACGCCGAAGCCAGTCTGGAAAGTTCGTATCTGCTTCACCGAATTTTTAATGCCAGACTCCTCTTTTTCAATTTTTACGCCACGCCAAATTGTTGTACAGTTGGTGTACCCCAAATTGTTGTACAGTGTGTATGTAAAAGACGAGAAAATCACGCCATGAAATTGGTATATAAGGTCTTTACTGCACGCGGAAGATCTTCGGAGTAACACACGTTTTCCAGACGGGCGTCTAAGTTACAACGAGGTGTCAGCATTTGTACGCCGACAAAACCAAAGGTGTGCCGAACTTACGCCGAGGTGTCACAGTTCGTACGCCAGCAAAAGGATGTACCCAAAGGTGTGATTTATACACACAACCACATAACATACATTGCCTGCTGTGCGATGAGCATTCATCATACATGAAGCAAAAAGTTACACACATTCTTTCCTACTTAGCAGGAAATAGTCATATATTGTGTGGGACTCATTGTAAATTAAGTGGAAACACACTGCAGCAGAAAATTTTATAGCTCCCATTTTGACTTAGAGTAGTTGCAGTACAAAATATATAGTCAATAGGTAAGTTGTACACCAACTGGAGTTAATCCTCTTGCCACAACGGTAAGTTGTATGCCAACTCGAGTGAATTTTCATGCTGCTACGCCAAGCGTTTTCCTTCATCTACGCCAAACATCTTCGGCATATAGTGCACAAAATGCACCCTGGCATACAGCTTGCTACGTAGTCATCTGTACAGTACGTAACTGTACAGAGTTAATGAAAATGGTTGCACACTACACATATGAAAAATGCATCATTTTCGTTGTGGTTAAGAGACAGACATGGAAGAAAATTTGGAGTCAAATCAAGCTTTCTTTTACTACTCTTTGGATCAGAGTAGGAGAACTGTGGGTAGCAATGCATCTGTATTAAGTTACTGCACATTTGGAAAAGACAAACAGGAGAGAGTTTGGATTTATTTTATTCCAGATATCGGCATTGAAACTGCTTCGGAGCGTCAATTACGGGCCCCCCATGCTACTATATACATTAACAAGGTAAGACAGCTTCAATGGTAGCTTTGCGTAGCTATCCATTCTGTCTCACAGAACACACAGCCCAATGCACGGTAAGGCACAGCAGAAGGCAAGTCCTCTTTGCTGATGTAGGCTTTGTCATTCGCCAGTCACAGCGCACGTCAGTGCCGTGAAGTGACCATTGAAGCTGTCTTACCTTGTTAATATATATATATATAGTATAGTGTGTATATATGTATATATAATGCTCCAAACACCTGTGCCACTATTGGTACAGTACACATACTAGTGTTTGCACTGGGTCCAAAATTCTAAACCGGGTACCCGAAGTCGATGATCAGTCGGGTACCCGAAAACATAACTTCCGTTAGGCTACGAGTTCGTTGTAAAGTCATAATAAGAAATTTTGCTTTGCACATTGATATAATATAACACCAACATATCTTACTGTACGTACGGGCATGACAAGTGTTCTTAGGCATGTGCGTGATAAATTTTGCAAGAAAAAAGTAACATGTTAGGTGTTCTGTCACACGTGCAATCTATGTTACTGTAGTGAAACTTTGGATCCGGATAGCAATTTCAGAACCGGGTCTTGACATCGTCGATCGGGTACCCGGTGCAAACACTAACACATACTGAAGGCCTACAACTACAGTACAAATACTGTATGATGGGGTGCCCTTGGACCATGCACTTCAGAAGATTAACGAGTGAAACTTCTTAGCAATCCTTCGGAGAGTCTCAAAGGTGTATTTTCTGTATCAACAACATCTTTAGTACAGTCATAAATGGATGATGTGGAATTCTGAATGCAAAAGTGAAAATTTGAGAGCTGTTTAAATAGCGACTCCTATGGAGTTAAGCTTTTCAAAAGGGGCCCGTCAACCACGCACTTTGCAAATTTGACCAAAATTTCACTTCCTGAACATAACACAGAGCCTAATCTTTGTACCAGAACATAGAAAACCGTTAGAACTTGCCATGGGATCGTCAAACATGGCAGGCAAACCATTCAGTGAAGGTTTCCAGTAATTTCTTCATGAATCTATTTTAAAATTAGTTGGAAATTAAATTAGCCTAAACTTAGGAGATACTGGACAGTAAATTAGTAGGCAGTATTATTAAAAAGTGAGTGGGAAACTGTATGTTTCATATTAATATGGTTTGCAAAATAATCAACGATCTTGAATTTGTAAAAAGTGGTAGGATTCAAATGCATTGCTGAAGTAAAATAAACACAAGGTTAGATGGGTGATCGATGGGCTGGGCTGCTGACTTGCCAGACTGGAAAGTTTGCCTTGTGTGCACGAGATCTGGCCCGCGCAGCTTGTTGCGCGGTTTGGCACGTGGCCATGCAAAAAATTGCTGGTCATAGATCTGGCAGCACATGCGATGCAAATTGGCTGTGGCCGCAGTGCTATGAGGCAAAAGAATCTGTACCTGAAAGCTAACACAAAACTCACTGCCTGACAGTGCCTGTATGGCGGCAAGACCTAACCAACATTTGACCGTGCAAAGGTCTTTGAATCTGGCCCATGGCCGCACATCAGATGAGAAATAACAAGTTACTAGCCCGCATAAAATGCAAACTTTCCAGTATCACAGTGGTGGAATAAACATACAGTAGATGAGTTGTTCTCAAATTAAGTTTGTTGCCTGGACTCTGTAGCCTTGCGTTTTACCAAACAGAGCTTCCATGTGTGGGGTATTCTGCAATTACTCCAAGTTAACCAAGTTTGAGGCTTGGTATGCACTTAAAACAGTCGGAGCAATGGCAAGTGTAGGCTACAGTACTGGCGAATTTAAAGCATTGTCATCCCTTTGTATGATGATATTGATAGACAAACCTATAATCATGGGGATTGTTTTCTCAACAAATTTGAACAGTGCCCAATCATGGCCACTAACCTAGCCTAAACTAAAGGCCGGCTAGACTAGTTCAGGACAATTCTATTATCATTGTTAGTAGTTGCTGATTTCATAGGGAGAACATGCAAGGATTAAGTGAACAACTGATTAAGTTAGTTGATTGATATTTTAGAAATTTGTTAGTACAATTAATAGGCCTAGTAGTCTCAAATATGTTATTGGTTGTACTTTAATATGCTTTTTTAAAATTGTCTCAGAAGAGTTATTTGCAGAACAACTCTTCATCTGCCATAAAAATGTAAAATTAAATTTTGTGACACCCTTAAACAGGGCTCAAAAAATATTTTTCAAAGAGATAGCCCGTTACGAATTAGAGAAAAACGTCACCGTTTGCTGTTATTACTTCAAAGCTTGCTCTAGTTTTGTTCTGGTTTGAAGCAATGTCGTGCTGTACGTAGCGCTTAAGTTTGGGCAATATATCGAAAATTATTGCTATGATGATAATTTTTTCGTGAGACTGTACGATACTAAGAATTAAAAAATAATGACAATTTCTTTTGCAACAAATGTGAAATAATTTGCCTTTGTATTGTTTCCTTTCAGCCAATCTGCAGGAAGCAAGTCAATGAGGTCCAATCCCAAGCTTTCGAAGCCCCGCCCCCATAATTTAGTGCGGCAAAATGAACTTTTGCGAAACTGATAAGCAAGGAGCCTTAAGGTTCAAATTATTGAATAATACAACAGAAGGTGTGGCATTTCATCATACTGTATCACAAAAATTAAAATGAGAGGATTCTTATTTATACACAGAAGTTGTAAATATTATGCAATCCTTTCTGCTTTGTAAGAAAATGAAGCCTAATTTTAGGTAGGATTTTCAAGGCCTCAAAATGGAGCCCCCATATTTGCCATGAACTTGACTTGGTTACAGGTGCAAAAAGCAGACATTTGGTAAAATTAAGAAATTTAGACCATGTGCTTTCCATTAGTACCAAATTTGTGATTGGAAATAATGTTACGATGGTGTAGTGTGCCTCCCAAAATTGACTTGCTGTTTGATTGCTTCAGTGTGTACGTCCCTGTATATGTATGGGACATTACTACAAAGATGGTTATAGCAATGCACGTTGTGAGTGTAATGGAATGTGATGTTACAAATATTTTATGTGACAGCCTGCCTAGATTGGCAAAGTCCAATTGTGATTTTGGTTAATGGCATCATTTACAAAAAATCAGTGGCATGACTTGAGAGCATAAGCACTCTCACATTTTCCCTCCAAGTTTTGCCCATACTGTACAGCTTTTGGAATGTCTTAGGAAAGGCTTACAGGTATTACTTGAAAGCCTAATATTTCTTTATAGCAGTAGGCTACTATGTTAAAGTATGGTTTACACAACAAGTGGTATGCTGTGTTGGATGTGAGGGCTATGGTACTGGATGTATAAATTTACAGACACCACGGCAGCAATGTGTTTGTATGATTTTCTGTGTTTAGGAAAAACAACTCAACCCTAAACTTACCCAAATTTCCTTGTAACCAGTGAGGATTGGTGGCTGTACTGTCTTTAAATTTGCAGCAAATATCATGCATTCTCCTTCACATATTTGGAGTCACTTTCAAAAAATGTACAGTATGACTCTTTATTTTGAAGTTTCCCAGGCTTAGATTGTAATGTTACATGTATGTCAAAATATTGTTTTTTTTATGATAATGGGCTAGTGTAATCAGTGTCGGTCTAGCATGTGTGATGACAGTGCTCTTAGAAATTTCCGCACCACTTGAACACTTTCATTACTTGAAGAGAACATTAAAGTATGGACCTGGGATGATGCATATATACTGGTTGATTATAGTACCCATCACCTCTCACACGCTGGGCTTATACCTGTATGCTCACTTTATCAGTGATCTGCAGCTGCCGACCAGGACACAGGGTTGCCAAACGCCACAATCTGCCAGAGTAACTTTTCCGACAGGCACTTATTTCGTATAAGAACCCAAATAAAATAGCCTTATGGTTGAGGGATCGACCGTAAAGTATCTGTTTGTTTAGTCATAATTTGAAACTGGGGGAAATCCAGTTCATAACTGTTCACAGTATCCAACACACACACCTTGTGAAAAATACTATAATTTTGCATTCCAGGGTAATGACTGTACAGTATGTCGTTTTCAACGTCTGATTGTCGCGCTTTAGTTACAATTATTAATAGGAGCAATGCACAGGCAACCAGCAAACATATTGAAATACGTAGGGCCACTAACCTTTTGCAGGGTTCGAAAAATACTATGCGCCAGGTGTGTTTAAACTGAGAAGAAATACAATAGGCTAGGGGAACAGCAGCCTTATTTTACTCCTCTTACTTCTCATCCCGCAAGTAGAGGGCCTACAAAGATTTTGCAATGTTCATGGCAGTAGCCAGAGGGGCTTTTAAATCATTAATTTTGGAAGCTCAACCATTGTAATAAGGAGCTCAAAGTGGGCCTGTGTGCTATGTGTGGCACGAAATTGCTTCAAATCAGAACAAAACTAGAGCAAACTTTGAATTAGTAACAACAGAAGTGACAAGTTTTATCTCTGTCTGATATATTACCATTTTTCAAAGATTTTATTTTTGATTGAGTAATTTCAGACTTGGGATCCCTATTTCAAGGCTGTGGGCATCATCAGCTTAAAACACTCGAGAAGTGCCATTTCAGGCCATCTGGGGGCTTTGTAAATTCCAAAAATTTTCCTGTACACTCCGGGCCAACCCATGGTGGCGCTCCGCTTAGATAGTCCATTGTGGGCAGAAACCCTGCTTTATGATTGCTGCCAACACCCCAGAAAAAGGAGGCTTAATGAGTGGGCTAGTCAGTAAATTTAGTTTATTGTCCTACATTATAGGCATAATGACTTGTGTCATTTTAAAGAAGACTGACCAGAAGGGCCTGCCTGACATTTGTATAGTTTCACAGGAGGCTGCTACTTTTATTACAGTAAGGGGATTTTTGTTATACTGTAATATTCCCTCCCAGCTCATATCTGAACACTTGAACTTTAAAACAAGCAAATCTGATTGCTGTTGTCTTGCAAACAACGTCAGTGGGCCCAAAGTGTGCGTTTTCACTTGCTTAAAAGGCGAGATTGTCCAATTTGTCCAATTAATTTACTGTGTAAAAGGGACGTAGGAGCAACTTTGCCAAAAAGGAGAAATTTGGAAGGATCTGACGGATATTTATGGATGTGGTATAGTGAAAGAAGACCCTACAGTAGATTGTGCACTCATATGACCAACTGCCAAATAAAGCAAATGCAATGCAAAGGACAATTTGAACAAACCTTTCTGGATTAGTTTGTTGTGTAACTTTGCTTATAACTGTACTTGGAATGTACAGCACTCATAGGAGGAGCACCAAGGCAAACATCAAGGGTACGACAAATTTTTGCCATCAGTGCCATCTTTTATGTCAAGTTGTGTCAGTTATGTACTACAATGCACGGCACACTCATTGATAGTAGCATGTTTGCATTCAGTTCAAAGTTGATGAGGAAACAAGGAATCACATTTATTTTTCAATCAAATACTTTGCTCTGTAGAGATTGTGATTTACTTTGGAAATGTTCCCAGGAAACTGAATGAAATATTTTTTGTCCAGGCGGCAACTTTATGGCTGGGTGGTAATGCATGCTGTTTGCATCAGCCCGGGTGGTATGCCCAGATAAAACAGTGGAGAACACTGCATCAGAGCATCAGTGCATCCACTCCATGACTGATATTGGTGTTCTCATTTACTCCAAATCTGAGCATCTGCCCATCCACTCTAAAAGATTGGAGGTGAACTTTTTTCTAAAAGTCATTCACTTGGCACTTTAATGTCTTAACCCAGTAGATACATGGAGTGGAAAATTCAAAAGGCTTGACATACAGTATAGTATATCAAAGTTGACTGAGCATCGGAGCATCTGGACACATCACATTCTGCAATTAAAGAAAATAAATACTGTGTAAGCCTGGTCACTATTACTTTTTCCCATTGATTTAAGTACTAGGGACATTTTCTGACACTGAGAGCAAGCTTAATGCCAATCAGTTGAGACATTTCAGAGCATGCTAATTTCAACCAGTCAGAGGCCAAATCACATGGTCTTCTCATGCATGTCTGTAATCGTGTAAACAAACTTGTGGTTTTTGCAAAACTTTCTATCAATTCTATTAGCTTTGTTCCTCATGTAGTTGTGATAGAGTGTATGTATGTCTTAGAACTTTCATTGAAAAACTTCATACATTGCATACTGGCACTTGCATGTGTTAGCAGCAAGCATGCTGTGTAGCTAGTGCAACATTTTTTAAGTCCTCAAGTTGCTTGAAGCAGAAATGGAGATGTTTGAAATATTTGTCTGAAAAATGGTTACATGTACTGTATACAGTATGGTGTTGTCCTAAACTTGTTCAGACAATAGACACACATTGTGTAATTATTTAACATTTTCTGAAAACAACTTCTGATCATTGAATGCCTCTGTCATAATGTAATCAGCTCTCTGGCTTATATGTACCTGTTGTGATAACACCCTTGTTCATGTTCATGTTTTTTTTTTTTTTTCTGAGTGACAGATATTTGTCTGCCAAGTCTAAGGCTGTGGTGAAAGTATCTGTACTATAAATATTTCTTAACACATTTTCAATTTTATCCATTGTGTGTACACCATACAGGTAAGCAGTAATTTCAGTCATGGGAGCTCTGATCAAGTGACAGTGAGTGCTTACATCTTCCAGTTGCTTGTTCAACTTTAGGTGTTAGAGATGACCCTGCACCCCTAGCAGACCCTTTGAGGGGAGATGAAGTTGCTAAGAAGCGTTCCACAGAGGAGGATGGGACAGAAACAGGAGGCAAAAAGCAGAAGGTTGAACTATCTGCATCTTCATCTGAATCAACCATTCCTGCAGCTAAGGAGAGACAGCCACTGAAATTCAAAGACAAGGTTGCTCTGTCAAAATCACCGATAGCTATTAAACTTGGGACAAAACCTGTGAGTAGTCATAAAATGTTGTCTTCAAAATTTGTAATTAAAAATGTGACATTGGTTGAAATACTACCACATTTCCAACTTTGCAATAATTTCATCTGCAGTGCTAATGAAGAAATTAGTCAGTTGCAACTTTTCTGTGAAAGAGAAGGTACTTTTCAAAGGTGTAGACTTTTGCAAAGTTTCACGAACAGTACTTCACTTTAGCTGTAAGCTGCTCCCATTGCATATGTATAGGCTTTCCTCTGAAAATTGACAGATTTATTGTGAAACACAGTTGGTACTGATTATACTATAGTCAAGGATTGCTGAAGTGTGGTACTACACCAAGTAAGGAACAAGACCTCTTATTGAGTATCCCAAGGACATGAGTGTGTTGCAGTCTTATGTGATGTTCTAAGATTGTCCTGCAAATGTTTTCCAAAGCCATTGGGGACTTCATTGGTACAGCACTTTTCTGAGAAAAAAATATGGTTATAAGCGTTGGTAGATCAAATTTATTCATCAGTGTATTTGTGCTTAGAAATTTCTTTCTTTTGAAATTTATTGCTTGGTTTGTGCATGTTTAAATGGTATCACAAACATTGCAGAGATAAATGATGAAATGATGGACAAATGCTAAATTTAAAAGCTAAAAAAGTGGACCATAATTTTGGGAAAAATGCAGAGAAGTGCATGTGTAAGTGCAAAAAGCATAACACTAATATGGCCATTGAACCTGCCATTTGCTTGTTGGACAGTTCTGTTCATGTACATAATAAAACAATGCTGGTGAAAAAGCCTGTTTAGATTTTATTTCTGGAATGCATTCACGCACATTGCTCTTCCTTGCAGCTCATTGCGAATTGCTGAAAGTATCAGCAGCACCATTACTTGCAACCCATGTACAGTAGCTATATCACTCCTACTTGCCTCATCTACAGTAGTATAACTTGTGAACAATCCCATCTACTGCTGAAATAGACTAGGTAAAATTAATTGGCACAGATGTGGCATTATCCGTACTTTGGCGTTGTGACCTAGGAACTTGCCCTGATTTCCTGAGTGTAATTCTGCTGTAGATGGCACTGTTCCACACATATAATAGATGAGTTATTAGGTTTATAGACTCCCAAACCACAGGTAAGTTTTAGGGAATCTGTTATGGTAGTGTGGCGGCATTCACCTGTAAAACTAATATGATAGATGGTAGTCTGAGCATGTCCAGCATATTTATGGGTAGACAGGCATGGTGATTTTGTGTGTATTAATATGTGAAAGGCACTCACATATGTAGTTTGCTGAAATTTTCTATTAATTGGGCATGAAAAAATTACATCATGGTAAATTTGAAAAAAAAGTGCAATGAAATGCAAAAAATGGAAAATGGTGCATAAAACCCATTCCCTTTTGCCCAATCCCTATTGTATGGTTCTTAACAATGGTACATCATGATAGCAAAGTTGCATTTTGGTGAGCATATACATACAGTAGTACAGGGCATGCTTTGTAAAGTTCACTTTATTGTTGATTGTTAAAATATTAGTAAAGCATATCATTTATTTCACTTTTATTGACCATGATATTTGTCAACAGATACCCAAGGAGCCAGATATAAAGCCGTCTAAAAGTGTATCTGTTGCAAAGGTGTTTGGTGATGACAGTGATGTAAGTTTAGAAACATATACGTATGTCACCTGGTGTGTAATATTACACCATCTGAAATTACTATGAGTGAATATCCCTCTTTTCAACCCGTCCTACCCTAAACTAACATGTTGCTTTGTATTGCCACCAACCTTGGGTTACAACAGTATGGATTTGTAGTACCAGAAGCTACAGTACAGTAGGTAAAGTGAAAATAAGCTCCTCGTTCCTTGGAATCTTGCAAGGATCAGGAACTTGTTTTGAGTTACTGTATAGCGGGAAATTTCCACGAGGCTAATTTTTGGCGAATCTGTACCTTGTTCACACATTTGCGGAGTGTAGAATTCGCTGTTGCAGGCAACCAACACCGTCTTGAACAAACTAATGAAAGTACTTTTGCGGGTCTTAAATTTGCGATTAGATACTTGGTCGCGAAGAGCGCGAAAATTTAACCTCCGTGAAAATTTCCCACTATACAGTAACTGGGAGTGGCAGCTACTTTTGTAACAGAGATGTTATGATTTATTGGTTGTTTCATTGTGCAACCTGTCTCTTTTCTTGTGTTATTCAAATATTCATAGATGTCTCCTCCAGTGCTAGCATCTGTTTAGATTTTTCCAAATTGTTCCATATTGTTTCGTATTTGAATCTAAATTTCTACACTTGGCTGTCAAGTAGGTTGGCAGGGTACTGACACACAAAGACCTGGGAGTAAAAAGGGCCCTAGCAGTTGTCTATTTGCCTGTTTGCCATGAACTGTCTTCTGAAAAGGCTTCTTTTCACCTTAAAACTTAAAGTGCCTACTGTGGCAGATAACTGTCAGATAGCAGATACCTTGTCTAATCAAAAGTTCATATGAAGTTTTGGAAATATGTATGGAAATAAATCAGCTGGTTCTTTAGGTATGCATAATAGAGGGTACCACAGCTTTCTGCCCAATTCACAAGATTTCAATAAACATTAGTACATTATGTTACAATTCAGTGCATGTATTTAACAAGTTTCTTTCAATTTACCTAAGTTGAACTGACCACCAAACAAAGACAGTTACAGTTTGGCCTTAAAACCATGTGACTTTGATCCTGCAACCTTTTGGATGTTATTTCAAAACTTTGCCCTGGCTACCTGGAGCAACCCCAGCTCTGTAGTACGGGTCTTGAGGTCTAAGTGATAACAAAATTGAAATAATTAAAATTCGTGGATGTTGTTTGAAGATAGTATTCTTCAGTTAGTGTATTTGTGTTGCTTTTTGTCTCTCATTACATTTGCCCTTGTATTGTACCCCCTTGGACATCTTAAAACCAAGTTTTGCATTGTTATCTTATTGAATGACTGCAGACAGTGGGCCATCACATTCTTAACCTTCAAAATTAACCTTTGACATAAGCTTTATGTTCACTATAAAATCATGTCACTTAAGAGAACAGCACAGTTAGTGAACATTACATTACATACTTTCCTTTTTCACAAGTTGCTAAGAGGCATGAGTTTATTGTACTTAAAATCCATACAGATATAAACAATTACTTATTTTATCCTGCTTGTTCTTGCCATTAGTTTATAAATTGACTTATTGTGGAAAAGATGTACATTTATTGTTACTCCAGCCCTTGTGTTATTATATTTGGACAGAACTTTTACTACTGAAACTTTATTTCGTCTCTTACAAGGATGAGGAAGAAATGCCACCTGAAGCAAAAATGAGGATGAAGAACAGAGGCAGGTAAGATGGATACCAACATTAGTCGATGTTACCAGCAGTTGCATCACCAGGATTTCAAATGTGGTGGGGGGGGGGGAAGCAAAACTTTTTGGAGACAAAATGTCATGAGTGCAGATTCTTCCTGTAAAGTTAAGACCTTCGAACAGTGGGGGACATCTTGAAAACAAATTAAGGTTGTTCGGAATACTGTTTGTCGTCAGAATGACAATGGGTTAAAAAGAATGACAAGTTATGTTTCATGTGGCTACCATGGTAACACACTTTCATTCTAAATCCTGTATACTTTCCAATGACAGTTTTCCCACCCAAATTCCTTATGCCTGCGGACAGAACAGCTGAAATTTTGTGGTGGTGTTTAGTGTACATGCACATTAAAGCCAAGATCTACATGCAGTGAATGGGCCAATCTTTATGTTTTGGTTGTTGGACACTCCCATTTATTTCAACATCATCGCAGTGATTGATAAAATTGTCGGTACAGAAGAAAATTTCCTTGATCGATACTCTTGTGAATCTATAGTGTAAATTTTTGGCCGCTACAGTATCTGCCCATGATGGATTCAGCTAGGGCTATAAGAGGCAAGTAGGGCAGTGGCAGTAAGCCCTGTAAGCTAGGCCTGAATGGGAAAATACTGTAGTGTACGGTCACTGAAATATTGAGATATTCACTCAGGTATGAGCTTAAGTGTTTGTGGGGAATAGAGTTTTTGTGTGTGTCATTGTGTTTTAACATTTGAGGTGGGTTCTGAACTGCTATATGAATTCAAACACTTTTTTCGTGACAATTCTCTTTCATCAGACCTTTAAACGTGTGGGATTGCCAAAAGTTTGGGTTTTCTTGTTGTGTGATGCACATCACTGCCCCCACAAGTTCATGTTATAGGGAGTATGTATGCATAGAACTGTATGCACTGTACCATGGATGCAGTGCCATACTAGTTCTCTTTGTACAGTGTATGTGTCACATGCAGAATTTTTTTGTGCATTCATGAAATGAAACAGCATTCTTTTAAGCTACACCAGTCAAAATTCAGTGAAACTTTCCTCTCATACTGAAAGTACCAAAACATTTTCTTTTTTATTTTATGTTTCAATGATGAATGAAAGTGATACCAGTGTCTTGCTACCACTTTGTAAGGGGATTTTTATGACATACTTTCTTGCTTCATGTAATGAACTACTCAGTTACAGATAAAGACTACTCGTCCATTGGATGTGCTCAAAAGTAAAGGTGTGGGTCGGTACGGGTTTTGATGTCCAAACCGCCCAGTTGTCGGTTTGGACACAGCCAGGACCACCCAAAAGCAATGAAACATTGTGAACTGATGAAGTTTTTCACTCAGCCCACCCGATACCAAACCGCCATTGGTTTGGGGGTTAGTCAGCTACCCAAACTGACGAAGCTCGTAGACTACCCGGGAGAAACCCAAAGAAACCCGAAGCAAGTATTCATGGAACAAGTATACGGCCTGTAGTTGATAAGAGCTTCTTCATGGTATGCAAATTTAAAAAGTACAAATACCCTCAGATATAATCGAGTAATTTACATGGACATAATTAGTGTTCACTTCCTTACACAGAGACAATAACCTATATAGTTAAGGCATTTTTGTTCAGCAAGGGCTGGTAATCATGCCTGGGAAAAAGGCATTAAAATTACACCAGTTGGAATGTTTTGTCGGTTTTCTTGGGTTGGGTCAAAACAGACAGACTACCCAAAACAGAAATGATATCAGTTTTGTGACAGGTCAGATCACCCAATCGCCGGTCCAAAATCACCAAGACCATCCAACACCAACTTGGGTTTCGGGTAGTTCTGGTTGGTCCAGGTTTTGGGTGGTCTATGCACACCTTAGCTCAAAGAGGCAAAAGTAGTCTTACACAATTTTTATTCACCTCAAGAGGATTGGAGGACTTTTAAATTTCAGCCCAGCTGGGGGAGGGCAAATGACCCCCATTCTCCCCCTTGCCCTCTTGGTGGCACCACTAGCTATAAGTGGTGGCTGGTAGTTGGAGGTACCATTTCAGAAGTGCTTGTTCTTTGAGCAAAGTAACTGCCAATGTTATAGTGCCTAACATCGTTATATTTATTGAAATATGGTCACATATCAAATTTAATTGGCAGTAGTCTTTGCTGATTAGCAGTGGTACCATGAGGCAGTCATCTCACTTCTTCAGATTAATCAGAATGATACAGTTCTGTCACCTTGTTCATCCAGCCATTTACTTCTCTCCAGAAATCACTGAGAGCAGACAGTAAGGGCTTTAATTACGTAACAGTCCCCCAAGGTTAGGCAGCATGTTGCCTGCCTAGTGGATTGGTACTTCTTTTACAGCAGTTAGCTGCAGGCATGATACAAGTGCTGTATGGAACTTAGAATACAGAACATATCGTGCTGTTAGGCTGCTTCATGCCAGCCATATGTGATGCAACCACTTAGCTTTGAAGAGAGTTGGCAAAAATTAGTCATCACTGAGATGCCTTCAGCAGAATTTGATATTTTTTAGGTGATATCAAGATTTTAAAATGGCTCATGCTGTAGACAGGTTGAAATGGCTGAATAAGCCAAAGTTTGCCAAACTTAAACCACATCCTTGATCAGCTATGTTTATGGCAATGGTAATCCTGTCTTAAATTTCTCTCCCTTTCTATTTGCAGGGGAACCCCCACATCAGCAGGCCCCAATTCATTCAATAAATCAAGGGATGGTTTTATCAACACAGGTAGAGCGTGGAGGTTGAAAAAGGAAGAAGAGATTGCCAAAGCCGAGCATGAGAAGAGGTTAAAGGAACAGAAACAGTTGGAAGGATGGGATATTTAATGAATTGAGTTTGAGATAGCTTCTCCTGTCATTTTAGATTTCTTGTGTTTATGACATATCTTCATTTGCATACACATGAATACTTTTTAAGTTTCATCTTTCTGTGGATTGGTCTCTTGGTTAACTATCACATTTTTCTTGAGTCAGAAAAAACAGTAACACTATTGGTGAATTTGAGTATTGGCTTTAAGTTGTGTGCCATTAGTTAACAGAAGTGAATGCTTTTAACTATCTATTAACTTGGCAGTGTGTAACAAGTTGAATATGGGATCATGTTCTGCAATTTGCTAGTGAATGTTCTAATTGATCACACTTCAAGAGCAAAGTTGATGTTTTCATTCATTTGGGTGCATCAATTGTGTTACATTATTTTATTGCCAGCATCTTTTTGTTCTGTGGCAGTAAAGAGAGATCTGGAATTTTTAAAACATTGGTTTGTATTTTTAGCAGATTGTTTGACATCAAAGCATTGTCCTACTTAATCTTTTTGTAAGGTTAATTGTGCATATGAATGAGGTTACCTAGAGTTAGGCAGGAAAACTGAATGTCCTTAAGTCCAGTGATCTTTCATTAGAGCATTTTCTCCTTTCACTTAAGTAAATGTTATACAATATTAAGCATAAATTAAGGTTTCAGTCATAACTCTGTCTGTTACACCTCCCTGCTCACTCTGAGCAGAGTTCTTACTTCTAGCCTATCTTCAGTATTATCATCTTTGCCTATCAGCATGGGTAGTTTACCTGACTCTAGTTAAGAGCTGCAAGTTGAGTAGTGACTCTACTTTCCATGGAGTTGCGACTTCTCAAGAATTTTCAAGAACTGTCACAAGTATGCACAAAATGTTGTATGTAGGAAATGGTCTCCATTTGTTTTCTTTTTCAAGTTTTAATGTTTCAATTATTTCAAATTTTAGTTACAAATTGGATATTGTATTCTAATTCTTTATGAAATCACTAGGTTTTGTTAACTGCTATGATTCTCCACATATGCTGTCCGGCACCTTGATCGGTGAAAAGCCTTAAGTGTTGTCCTTTTGCTTGTGGCAGGTATGATGTCATTGTAGTGCATTTAGAGTCTGAACTCCTTTTGCTGTGGGCACCAGAATCCAAAGAGGTTGTAGTGGCCCAAGCCTAGCTGTCTACTGCAGGTTTGTTTGAATGGTTAGCCTTAGCTATTCTCCTATGTACTGGTGGAAACATTGTAGAGGGTGGTGTCATTTTCCTTTGGAATTTAAAAGCATCCATTATAATGGCAGTCATGACTCTCATTGGTACTGTATGATATTAACCTGCTAAAACTCATATGGCAACTAATATTTGCCCTGAAATTTGGAAAAAATTACATAAAGAAATTATTCCTTCTTGTGTATTCCTGTCAGGTCTACAAAAAGCTTTGCTAAGCTTTGTTTATAAGCAATGATTTCTTGGGAGACCAGTGCGTAATTGTGTAATGTTTGTGTGAAGTGCACAAACATTTTCTCCACCCTTCAGAAGGATCTGCACTGTCAGATGTTCTTACTATTCCTGGAAAAATGCATCTGCAAAAATAATGGGCATCTGGAACAAGGTTTATGGTTGTTATGGGTGGGGGTGGGAGGGGCATGGGTGTGGGGATGGGGAAGGGAAGAAAGGACTTCAGTTACCCATATTCTCATAATCTTGTGAATGTGCCATAATTCCAGCAAGGTTCTCAAGCAGTTGTTGCAAATTTTTACTGTTTGAATAAGATTAATATGTTGATGTTGGTACTGAGAAAAAGACACCTCTGGGAAGGGCAAGCTGTGTGAAAAGTTTGTGAATGATTTGTGTTGTATTAGTTTTATGTTATACAGAAATATCTTAAGTATGCTGACTTGGAGATATTGGTGCACCCACATGAATTACTAACAGTTCAAAGAGGATCCTTACAGATTGTTACTGAAATAATCCTTTGGTGTTGTCCAATATGCCAATGTGTGTGGGTGATAGCAGAGACTCAGTGCAAAGTCTGCAGAATGATATTGGACATGGTCATGTCAAGAGCAAATGCTGCTTATTTCAAGTAGGATGCTTTCTTTGTGAAAGATACCATTTAGGAAAATACTTCAGTGAAATACTTATCTATCATCTTTCCCTTACATCATATAGGAAACTGTCAGAGTACTGGAATATCGAGTTGTTGTCTCTCCACTCAAAATTATTGTTTGTAGTCTTCTTGGCAAAAATAATTGTAGAGAGGAGTTACTACACCATGGAACAGCACACTAGTTGAATGAGAGTAATTTTTCTTTTAATCGAACCTGCACATCAAGAAAATACTTCCATACTTCCATCCAGGAAAAGAGAAGACTGTTGTTCTTGTTTGTCAGTAGCTCATATTTTTGTTTACTTGTGGTTTAAATAAAAGTTCAGTATTAAACATCACCCTTGATATGTCACATATGCTACAGGAGAGGACTTTTAATTGCTTAAATTTATGACTGTCTCTTACTTCTTTGTTTGTTTGTTTTTTTTTTTTTTGTAGCCTGTGTCAGATCTTTACCAGCAGTTCAATAACCCTTTGTCTGCCATTGTTTGGTAAAAGACAAAGATTTGACCTTGTTTCACTGTTTTTCAGAACATCCTTCAGAAGGTTCTGGATGCAAACTTCATTATCATAATATGACTTATTCATGTACTATCTCATTGTTCATGCTATAGTTTTTGAGTGAGTGTTTGTATTCCGGTGGTCCTAAAACAGAAAATCTAGACTGTAACATGAAAAGTCCAATCATTACCGTGTTGCTTAGCTGCCTGTGCAGTGGGTGCTACCAGGGAGTGGATATTACAATGACATACCAACTCTGTGGGTGGCATAGGGTACTGCATGATTTGAACAGGACCAAATGTTGCATTCTTTTGAATATTCACTAACAATCAGCCAGTCTTGGGGCCACATATTCTATGAATATCTAAAAGGATTTGTTCCATGTTCACTTTGGCAGGCATTAGGGATATGACTGAACAAGGAATAATGTCATACAGCCTGCTACTGTATAAAGGCAAGCCCTGATGTGGACTTTTCCTATATATATATATCTATATACATATATTTTTTGGATGTTTATTGTTTAAATTGGAGATTAAACCAGAAATGACAAAAGCAAGATAGAATAGTTTGAAAGAATTTTAGTATTGAAATACTGCTCTCATTGGTTTGGTATGTGACATTTTATGTACAAATATTTTGTATAACATTCTGTGTAGAAATAATGAAAAATGGTATTTTTCTCTTCTTCGTCAAAATATATGAGCTTGCTGGTTGAAAGCATATGAATACAATAATCATGGTCTTTACATTTATTTAATTTATACTGGCAGAGGCATGGTAGTAATAGAAATGGGTTGAAGTGTGAAAAAGAAAATCCTTCCTTTACTAACGATTATTTGTATATACAAATAGAAAACAGACATGCATTCTGTGATACAAAGTTGTACTGTCTTTACAAGTACAGCTTAACTTTGTTTGGTTACAATGTTGAGCCAATTTGGGCACTGTGGAAAAGCAATGTTGGGTAGTCAACTTGTATGCAGGCTGAAGGTAGCCTGCCATGCAACTGCGTTGACATCTGACATCACCTCGGCAACCAATTTTGCTGGCAAGCTTAGACCAGGTGGCAGGAAAGATGGAATACCCAGAAAAAAAAACTGTGTACCTCAGATCAAGTAAAACCCCTTTGCAGCTCAAAGCAGTTCTGCTATTAGAAACCTGTGGTTAAGTAGGATCCCTTCACAAGAGTGCAAAAATTGTCACACTCTTAATCTTAAAATACATGTAAACATATGTTATCATTTCATGGGCACTAAATTTAATACAGACCTACTGAAAGATAGCACTCCCTTACTGCCACCCTATGTGATCTGCAGCTGAAAAGTTCACTTGCAAATTATTTCCAACTGCATAAAATCCTCAAAAATAACGTTTTCTGCTTTCCTGGTTTTTGTTCATATTTGCTATAAAACATGGAACTTGGTACTCTATTAAATCAACAATGCAGAGTTTTGCAAAACAAGATGGAATTTGAAATTCAGAAACTAGGTCATGCAGAAAGGAGCCTGAATTTTGGCTAATCACTCAGTATTTTTCTGTTTATGACAAACACTCTTCAATTTTTCTATTTAATTGGCAAACTAGGTCATTTGATGATGTGGTTGCAATTGACATGAAGGATAGCTACCAAACATGTAGTAAGAGGGGATGTTTAATTGAAGTTTGTACTAATAAAATGGTCTGTCCATTAAAACAGTCAGAGTATTAAAGCAATTGTGTACAATTACCACACATGCGTAACATACATACATTCACACACAAGCAAAGATGTAACAACTGAATTAAAGACCTACCACAGTTTCAATGTTATCAGTTGCTTTCTTACAATTTCAGTTAAAAGACACATACACATTACTAATACAATTCCTGGAACTAGCTTCAACATTCTGTAATTGAGTATTCACAGCTGCCAGAATCATCTTCATTTTTGTAGGTAGCTGTATCAACATTACTTTATGGGGTACACAGAAACACAAGCTAAATTTGAGTACTTCATAGCCTAAGTATACTTGCAATAATGTAGCATTGCAGTAAAGTACACAACGCATAAAAATTATGTTATATGTTGTATATCAGTGGGTCCAAGCAATACAGACAGTGAGGTAGTAAACATTAAGACATAGTTTCAAGGTGATATGGTCGGCCTTCAGTAAATAATAATAGGAAAATGAAAATGGCCCATTAGAAGTATCAACTGGAAACAATTCAACAATTCTACCATTAGGATGCATTTCCCACTTTATTTGGGCAAATTTTTGTAAGATCTTGCATAAATAAAAGATCCGAATTTAGGAGAAGAAATTGTGTACATAACAGCAGGGTCACTTACAATTTGCCATTCTCAGTATTTGCATCATTTGTATGAGCAATATTACATTCAATCTCTAAATTGCCAATTACTGGTATGCAGCTGCTAGCAAAATGTGAAGTAAATGGCAAGGACAATATTCTAGCAAGAGCAGACAGTATTTACCACACTTCACTTCATCTTTGAAAGCATATTAATTATATACATTTAACAGCATTAGAGTGGAATGTTTTACTTTTTTTACACATACATAGTTCATCACACACTGCCATTACTATCACTGATCACATACTGGAGTGGTCAGTCAGTGTGTACTGGATCCTCGGTTTTCAAAAAATCAACAAGGGCTTTTGTAACTTTTATGTTAGCTCACACACACCTTTCAGGCTCACAAGCCCCCCCCTCTTTTCCCCCTCCCAATGCCTTTGATCACAAAATGATGTAATAAATTATCAGATTTTAAGAAATACTTTCCTGCATGCTGGGTGCCAAATATGGACAGCACCTCATTAATAATGATGACGAATAAAATTTCCTCTGAGTTTGCCCTGAGGCAACGAACAGCAGCAGTTTGATCAATGTATTGCAAGGAGCAAGCATCACATTAACTCACACTTGGTGCTTGAGCTAATAACTGAACACAATACATTCCTTTTACATAGTCATCATAAATGCCATCAGCACGATTCCTAATGGCCTAAGAGGCTGGCAATAGGGAAGGAGTTGATACAGGTAGCTAGGCATCAGGTATGTCACAAACAACTCCCAAACATGAAGTGAATTTTGACCACAACATAAGTTGCACATTACGTGATAAATGTGTCACAAAGAAAAAGCACACAGAGGGTATTGTATCCATGAATCTGTGGACCATTCATGTGCTAGTTGGAAAAGAAGATACCCACTTGTGAAGATGAACAATTTCAGTACTAATTAAAGCCTCCTTGATAACAAGTACAACTTCTCACTTACAATAAGAAATTGCACATGGGCATGGACTCCCTATTTTTCAAACTGTTCTGCTATTGCATTCAATTAAGATCACTTTCAAGGTGGCCAGGCACACTAGGTAGCAACCACATCATTGAGTCACACAGTTCTCTCCAACAGCCTCGGCATATTTATCAGAAAGATATCCTCGTAAAAGTTCGATGTCTTGACGAATCTGCTGGAGCTGTTCTACCTGTCTCTTCAGACTGTCCTCCTCTGTATCACCATGGTAACCAGCATCACATGACATGGAAGAACTCGCTGTATGGAAGAAAAGAAAACAATCTGTTCAGTTCAGTCTCTAGAGTGGTGTGAAGCAGTCCCAAGTGAATATTGTTAATCAAAGAGTTGTTACTGCATCAACATTTACTGAGAATTTGTCTTCACCTACTTGTACAGTCTACCAATCCTAGAACTACTATAAAACCAAACCAGTCTACACTATCTTAAATGCTTCATGATACCATACTCAGAGCATAAATAGCTAAGACATCCTAGGAGATTCACCACTTTATAATGACCAAAGATGAGTACACAAACCCCAAATCAAAACATTCAGTAATTTTATATAGACATCACCAAGGTTAGCATGTTCCATTATTGTATAAAAAGGTGAGTGTGGACTTTAGACAACACCACTTTACTGACACACCCATCTGTATTCACTATTATACTCTGTATTCCTGACATTGCAAAGTAGAAATGTTTCGACTCAAATCTTAAAATCTGTGGTCCACCTCAGGTGAGGCAATTCACTGCTCATGTGAAGTAGTACTTATGTTACACTATTTGATTAATAACTATTCAAGCCTTAAAGGCATTTCCAGTGGCTTTTCAGAAGGGTATCATGTGAAAGAGAAAAAAATTCCAGTTAATGCCCTCTCAACCCTGTTGCAATACTCTTTTCCTAACTCGAGATATCTCATATTAAAGAGTACTAATTTTTGTCAAAAAATACCTCCAGTTCTTATCAAGGTCACAGAATGTTATTTAAAGTGGGCACATTGCCTCAGATTCCTTTTGTTTTTCTTTATTATTGAGTGTCTTGTTTGTCCTTGATATTTGATACTGTTGGAATGTTTAAATATGTTTCCATGGAGATTTAGCACAAATCTACACCATATGTAGGACATAACACACAAAGTTGCTAAATATTCTCTACAGCGGCGTCAATATCATAAAAAAATTCAATTATATGTCAAATTAATGTGCTGCGATGACATCACAGATTTCCCATAATGCACTTCATCTTGAGAAAAAAGTGCATTTCTTTGAAAATTAATATCTTCCAAACACTACAAGCTATTGAGACACGATTTTCACCATTTAACAGAGAAAATATTTCTGCATTTTTTGAACTCACTGAATTTTGTCTCTGGCAAATCCCTTTAATATATCAAAAACAGTTATTTCTACATTTATATTGACACCACTACCAACAAAGTTGAATATTTGATCAGGGAGTTGCTATTTGACTGGAGATTTGTCTTCAAAAATTTTATGAACCTTGTCCTTAAATCTACCTCAGGACACACAATCCTGCCTTTGCAAACTCTTTGAATTTTAACCAAGGACAGGCTCCCCAGGGGACCTGTAAAATATCCTTTGAAGACAAGGATGTTACCGACAGCTCCAAACGCCCTCTATCGGTTGAGCTGGTTTTGAAACCATTGCTCTGTACAGAAATCGATGATCTAATGGGACTCTCCCTATTTTTATACCATGCACAGTAGAAAATAAGTGAGGTGTTACAGTTGTAATATATGTGCAGTTCAAGCTTGGACATAAATCTATCGATGGGTAAGTTCCTTTTCTTTCAGAGTTTTTCCTAAGTTAAGTTTTCCTCCGTTTTTGTTGAACCCTAAAAATCGTATTGTGACAAAACTTGGTGGTCAAACTGCAATTTCAGGGCCTCAGATTTGAGTATTTTCGTGCTTTTCCGCAATGAATCGCATTTTCTGAACGTACTGTGTAGGTAGCTATGTTTGTATACGTACAGTTCACGAAGAGAAAAAACGTGGCACCAAGCGCCAATTTACCGAAAAGAGCATTTTTCGGGGCCTAGATTTTGCAAAATTTCCATTTGTTTCTATGGTTACTGAAGTTGACGAATTTTGGCGCGTTTTTGCTGAGCGGAACTAACGGAAATTTTAACGTTACTTTTAGTCCATAATGCCATATACCAATTCTGCGAAATCTTTATCGGGATAGAAAAATAACCTTTTTTCAGTTCAGCACCGTTCTTATTTTAGGTAGAAATGTGAATTGGCAATAAGTTAAGTGATTTATGTCGATTTTGTGGTCTTTGCTGATTTTATTTTTAGTTCTCGTTGTCTTTACGGCAAGTGTTTGTTCTATATACATTAGTGTGTGCAGTCAAAGCATGCAGCTTGTATTACGCAGCTATGGCGAAACCTGATCAGGGTAACCCAGACTGTAGTTAACATTCGACTGTATGAGGTGATTAGACCATTATGTATACATGTTCTAACATCGAGATTACTCTTACTAGGCTAGTTGCTGTTTACACGGAGAGCCGAAGCTAGCGCTGTAGTACAGTGTGTGCGGTGTATGCAAATTAGCTACCGCACACGGAGGTTTATTGCACCTAGCTGTTTTGATAAGAGTGTTATGTTACATGTCGGTAACTTGGTGACTTCAAAGAGATTGTGAAGACAAATCTCCAAACAAATAGCAACTCCCTGATTTGATCCTCCATCAAAACTCAACATTGATGCTCACATCTTATTCCAAGAAGCATTGAAACATTTGGTTCTGCTCCCTCTGCACTCTGACAGCAAACTCCCACTAAGTTCTGTACTTCCTTTATACAATCTGACAAGTCTTTTGTAATTTTCTGTCTGTCCTTAAACTTTTCTGAGGAAACCACATTTTGAAGCTCTTTATTTTCATCTTGAAGTTTCAACTTTGCAGCAAGAATTTCCTGGTTCTCTGCAGCTAACTGTGTAAGATTAAAAATAATACAAAGAATGGGAATGTCTGGAGGGTTTTCTACAATAATTTTTTCACTTTTGTGAACATTATGATTGTTGCTTCAAACAAAGACGTACTTACTGTTAAATAAGCCCAATTTCTAGTCTATGTAAACATAAAATCAATTTCAAATCAATACGTAATCAGAGATGACAGATTTTAAGCAACTTCTATGCAAAATTCAGAAAACCCATGATCTAAAGTTTCCAAAATATACCAAAAACTGTGGTTCAATGAATGGTTTAAAAGGCATACACTGCAGGTTCATATTATTGAGAAATCTTTGAGACAAAATTAAAGTACTTCTTCCTCTCTTTCACAAATTATCAAATATCTTCATTTTGGAAAATTCTTTGACTAATGTCTGAAACTATTCAACCACTTTTCCAGGCCTAGAAATAGTATGTGCAAATTTTCTAACTTCTAGGTTTTCAATGACCACTGAAACCCCGTTCCATATCCACCATGTCTCTTTCACTGCCCTGAATTAATGAGCATTGCCTTTATCTCTGCAAGTGATTTTATTGTCATACATTTCTACTCTGCATGTTTTCCTGATGCTGGTCTGTTCATACACTGTTAAATTGATTGTACCGGTTTCATATTGGCGACACTTCGCCTGACTCACATTTTTGACTGTTCTTCTCAATTTTTCAATATCCATTTCCCTGTTTTTTATTTCCTCCTTAAGAGCTACAGAACCATCCTCTTCTTGCATCAGTCGCCTTTCCATCTCATGGATCTGATCCTTGTGCTGCAGCTGAAGTTTTCTGATTTGCTTGTGCTTGCTATCAGCCACCTGAAAAGAGACAATACCCATTATAAATTGATGCCATTTTCAATGTTCCCTAACATTTGTCCAAGGGACTTCCAAAACTGAAATCTCTTCTCAGTAACTCAAAACTGCTACCAACTGTATACATCTATTGAGGCTCTTAACAATAATTTTGCCAATTTTTTCACCAAGAAAAGTGTTGAAGATACGATTGGACCAAGACAGTGAATGTATGATTGAGAATACCCTCCCTTTAACAACTAATGTGTAATATCAGGGTTTGAATGATGGCACACTTACATCTAGTTCTCAAAAAATGTGTAATATTTCTTGTGAATTGATTACTGGTAATGTTTTGCACAATAATGGTGGCATCCAACTGCTAAATTTCTGTCGCTTCGATGACTCTGAGGTTCATGAGCTAACTGCTATCAAGTCCAGTTCCCTTTGGTCCTCTACCCACTTGGTTGCTCATGGAGTGTTCTGAAATCATGACTCCTGATATCATCTTCATTATTCACAATTCATTCAGTACTGGTTGTTTCCCATCATCACTTTGTGATACCATAGTAACACCCATCATTAAGAAGCCCAGTCTGAACACAGATGTACTCCAAACTCCAAACAGATGTCCTGGCTCCCTACCCTCATTAAAATTCTTGAAAACCCTGCTTTAGCCAGACTTAATGAGCACTGAAATTCTGAGGGTCTGATTGATATGTTCAAACTTTCAAGTCTGTCTACAAACCTTCACATAGTACAATGACAGCTTTAGTTCGTGTCAAGAATGATATTTTAGCTGAACTGGATAAAGTTGTATTATTAGACTTGTCAGCGGCCTTTGATACCATCAATCACAGCATTCTATTTTAAATGTTTCAGAATGAGCATGGTATCAAGGGTAGTGTTTTTAATTGGTTTTGCTCTTATTAATGTAGTAGCAGAGTGTGTATTTCTGGTATCTATTCATCCTCTCACTAACTAAACTGTGGTGTTCCTCAGGGATCGGTTGCAGGTTCACTGATCTTCAATGCATACTCAAGGCCAGTGACTTATTTTCAACTGTTTTAATGTTTCCTATCAGTTATAAATGCTGACCAGTGACAACACCCAGCTTCATGTTATTTTTGACCTGAATGTTCATGCTGATAGGGAAGCTGTTCTTACATGTGTAACAGACTGTATAGCTGCAGTTAAACTTTGGATGCTTCAGAACAAACTGAAGCTAAATGAGATCAAAACTGAATTTTGTGTCATTCCTCTCATAGACATGCTCCTGCCATTCAGGATATTAGTTTGAAGATCTGCGAGTCTGTGATCAGTCCTTCATCACCGGATAAGAACTTAGGTATTACTTTTGACCCCACTTACACATGAAATCCTAAGTTTCATCTATTTAATTTTAATTTTTAATTTAAGTTTGAGGGTGAGGAGCCACTTGGCTCATCGAGGACCCTATACCAGATTGATCCTTGATGAACACCAGCGAGATTCAGCTTTGCTTTTAGACTTGGTGCTCAGAGAATAGTATTAAAAGGCAAGGTTAACCTTATCGTTCCCAAGCCTACTCCGGGGACTGCCATTTAACATACCCATTTGACAGACCTGAGCATATCTCCAGTCTTTAGCCACTTTCCCAACTGCTGGGAGGGATGGAGGATCCTTGCTCTGCACCACAGCTTAACAGCTGAACCAAGCATAGTGGAAAACTTCTAGGGTTGGACAACTTCCTGAGACATACACAGCCAGATGCCAAATTTTGGGAGACACTTAAAGTCCATCAGCACCACTGCAAACAGCTATGCCAAACAAGCAAATTTTAGTGCCCAAGAAATTTCCAAGTGGTTCCACCAGGGTCTGATCCAGGCACCTCTAGTATGAAAGGCAGTACACTCAAACCACCAAGCTAACTCCACCCTCTGCCGGACACTTAATTTTCATCTTCGCACTACCTCTAAAATATGTAGGTTTATTGATCAGAGGACTTGCCCACATGCGATTTGATCTCATCCTCTCTCAGCTGAACTACTGCAACTCACTTAGATCTTGCAAAGGCTCCAAAATCATGCTTCTTGTTTGATTTTAGTGCTAACAGGCACACATTTGTCTCACCTGCGAGTTGCACTGGTTGCCCATAGAGCAAAAAATTGACTTTAGGATTTTACTGCATGTGTTCACCTGCATTAGAGAAACTGCCCCTTCCCATCTTTGTAACCTTTTGACCGTGTTGGCTTGAGATCCTCCAGGGATATGTTATGTCTTGTTATTCCATTTACAGAGCATGTTACCATAGATAGTGCCCTTTCAGTTCTTGGACCACATCTGTACAACAGCCTCCCATTTGAACTTTGTCAGATTTTCTAAGTCTGTTTTTGAAAAGCACTTTAAAACTTATCTTTTCCATGAGGTTTAATTTTTGTACTTTTTTACACTTTTGTACTTTTCTACTCTCTCTTTTTTAGCATTTACCATGAGTCAGTTTCCTGTTTGTACTTTTTCTTTATTTCATATCTATGTTAAGAACTCTGTGGTATTTTAGTCTTTGTAAGTGTTTCATTTCTTGTTTGGATTTTTGCACATTTTACAGTTGATTGTACCACTGTAACACACTTCAATTCACAAGAGGGCAACATCAAATTCTAGCTGACACTAATAATGCATGCATGGCACAAAATGTATGTATGCCAATGAGGCCAAAACACCTTCCCTCTTAGGCCATTCAAATTCTGTCTTCTATTATATTTACTGCTTTTCCCAATTATCTTAAGTTCCTCCGACATGAAACAAAGATTGATTTTGCCTTTATTTCCCTTAACCTTGATTTTTTGTCTGATTCCTGACACTAGTTTGTTCAGAACAGATTACAGCTAAGTGATTGAACTAAGGTCAAAACTGCAATTTCCACTAACATTTCAAACAAGTTCAACTGGAAGCAACAAATCTGAAGGCAGGGAGACACTGTGTCCTAAAGCAACACCTCGCTAAAAGGGATCAAGGATGCAGTAAAGTACGTTTCACAAGGTAAACTAGTCTCGTTTTACTAAGAGACAGGCTAGACTGAATTCTTTCCTGTGTTGGAAGTGAGAAAGGTAAACAGGGCTTACAAGTTCTTCCCAACTGCATGGTGTTCACAAAAACAGACATTTCTATCTCTATTTTGGAAAACCTGTTGCCAAGGAATTCAGGAATCTTATCAGTCCAAGGTAAATGGTTACTTACAAAGCACCACACTTTGCCTAAACAAGGAGATATATTTGCCCACTTGTCTCAATAAATTTTAATTTCTAATTTGAACCATGTTGCTTTTTTCTATTAAGTTAGAGAACACATTCTTAGCTGGTCATGACAAGCAACACACAAACAAGCAAACATCTAACAACTTTTATCCTTTGCTTCATAAGGGCTATAAAACCTTCACCTGCAAGATGGACTTTGGCCAGGGTGGGAATGCTTGTCTTGGTGACAGTGACATGAGATCATATTCTGAATACTACTGTATCTGATCATTCAGAGAATCTGAAGAGCATTCATAAAGTAGGGATGTAAGTGCAGGGTAAAAAAAAAATACTGAAAATAGTAGGTTGTATGGCTGAACACCGTCCTGGGGTGGGGTATAAGGGGAGGGGGTGTGCACTGGAGTACCTACGGGTTTAGCACATTTAGAAACGGACATGGCGGGCAGGGCGAGCTGTTGCCTACGTAGCAGACTCTACGGCATATTCCTTGTTCAGTCACACCCCGTTCATTTGGGAAGCTGAGGAGCTGAGCAAACAGAGTTCGCTCCGCGGGGTCGGCGAGCCGCAAGATACTTGCAGCAATTTTGCCATGCCACAAGGTACAGCACAGTATGGAGTGATTGAACTGGTATCGATGTGAGCGGTACAGATATTCATTGTACATGATGCAGTAATAGAGAAACACAGTTAAGTTTGCTGTGATTTTTACGTATTTTTCTGTTTGGACTTCAACAAAACTTCCTCCAATGTTTTCAGATTAGTGTCCGTATTTCCAGTCAGCAAAAATATGGCAGGAATACGGGAGAAATACGGAGTATCAGTCGATTTTTTAAAAATACGGAATTCCGTATTAATACGGAAAACTTACATCCCTGATAAAGATTTAATAGGAAAGATGAAGCATGCAGTTTGCACACGAAAATAGAAGTTATGTTGCCAAATGCAAATTTATGTGAATCCCTTCACCATGTGGCCTTTGACCCTCATCCAATAAAAGAGTTCAAAGGAAGGTCAACCTCACGTCTCTTTCATCTTACCTTCTGCAGCTGTTGAACCTCTTGGCTCAGTCTTTCTTTCTCTTTCATTGCAATTTCAAACTCTACTCTAGAGTACAGCTTTAAAGAGGTTGGATCAGCACTGTCTGCTGCCCCCATTGCTTGCTGCATCTTACCAAGTTCTGTTTTGAGTCTGAAAAAATGAAAAACAAAAAGAATGACTTACACAAGCTAATCAATCACTCTGTTTCTGACAACATTCACCATGTTGTCTTTAACCATGATAATATTTGTAATTAAGAACATTGTAACTAGCTAGCTTGAGGTCCTTTGGCCATGTTCTTAACTTTCACATGTTCGCTAAACTAGGCCAGAGGTAACCTCCACTACACCAACCACACTATGAGAGTGTTTATAATCACTGTGATAACCATTAGTTCTACTAGCCTGATAAGATGGTGTCCAAATCATGTGTGTATGGGTGCATGTGCACATACTAGCTTCATTATGACATAGCCTGTGTGATTGCTGCAGGTTACTGAAATGTGAAGACATAGGCCACGGTGAGCCTATGGCTGTCATAATGAAACTAGTACATGCACAAGCACCCGCACACATATACACATAATTTGGACACCCCGGCTTTATGGCTTGTATTGTTTAATACAGTTATGTAAGCCGTACCCTACCAATTAAACTGAGTTGGCAGACTGCCTACTATCAATGAATTAGCTTTGGAACAAAGCAGATAACCTCCTATCACAAGCCTGTGTGGCAGGTTGGTGACAACTATAAGACCTCCACCAAAAAAGAGAATGTTTTATATCAATTGCCATTGGCATTTGAACTGGTTTAAAATCCTGATTCTGTGAAAAGTGTTTAAGTAGTGTATAATGAGAAATTCAGGTAAGTTACACCTCCATATTGAAAATTATTGGAAAAGAAATTTTCATGACTTTTGACAAAATAAGAGTGCCTCCAATACATTTTACACCCAAGGCATATTACCTCTGATTTTCAAATTCCATGTCTGTTATTTTCTCTTCTAAAGTTGAAACTGAAAATTCTGCCTGCTGTCGAACCTTTCTTGCCTCTGTCAAATCTGTCTCGAGATCAGTAATCCTTTGCTTTAGAAGTGCTTCACTTTGTTTCATACTTGAGATGTAATTAGCAGTTAGGGAAATCATGTCCTCTGTTTTATAAACAGTTCATGTTCCCAATTTTACATATGACTGAAAGTTATCATGAGTCCTAATGCTAGCAACAACTGACTGAGGAAGTAAAAAATTACTTTACTTAGTACTAGAAATATTGTTTTCTTTCAGATCAAACTGTTTTACCCACAAAGGTAACATGAAGCATACTGCACAGTACTAATACAACCTGCATTATTACCACTAGCTTTCAACTTCAGGACTTCTGCAATTTGTCTGCTTTCTCCTACCATACTGTAAAACAAAGTAAATCAATTTTTTTGAAGTATGCCATTACTTTAAACTCAGCTACGAGTAAATGTCACGTATGATCACACCAAAGGAATCTAAGGGACTGTTTTAAATTAAGGTGACTCAGAGTATCAGACACCACAGAAGAGGGGGATGCAGGCACAACTAACAGCTGTAGTTTAGCCACTACAGCAACCTGTGGCTCAGTTATTACAATTGGTCTAACCCATCACAGACAACCATTACTCACCTACCACAAAGAGCTGTCTCAGCCACCACAGCCACATACATGCATGACAGTTAGAGTAAGAGGAGGTTTTACTGATTTAAGTCGGGCCGTCCACGTCCTTTTTTCCAGTTGTGGCTCACTGGCTTGTCTTCCCTACTCCATTGCTTATGCTGAGCACCAAGCACAAGTGGCTCAGCCACCATACAAAACTATGGCATGGCCATCATAACTGAACTCTTTTACAATGACATACAATTTTCTTATAATTGAGGATTAGGATTTTAAGAGCAGCCTTGTAGCCTCTTATGTGGTAGATCACAGACACTTTTGGTGCAGTCAGAATTCAAAGACTGCTGTCTCCAATTCCCCCCCCCCCTCCCCCCCCCCCCCCAAAAAAAAAAAACAGTTACAAAGGATATGCATTCTGTTGATTTGGCATAGTCATCAGCTGTCGGTAGATCCTTCAAATAGTGTTCTAGGCTTTGAACTTTCACTTTAAGTTTCTCATATTTGTCTTTAGCTTTCTTGTATTTGTCTTTGGTATCTTCTAAGCCAGTCTCCTTCTGTTTAACCTGCAATAGATGGCAACTTGTAGTTATAATGGGAGGTACTATAATAATTTTCAGTACAGGAAATTCTATGATTTGATTGCAACTGAAAGGAGGGCCCCTGCATAAGGTTGACTGATCAACTTCTTTTCAACAAGTCATTACTCATCAACTAACTTTAACAGAGCTGATATGAAAGTGATAAATGAGGGTTGTAAATCATGTGACATCAATCCCACACTACATGTCAATGTATCACGGGAGACTGCTATCACTACAAATAATGTTAGTATACCTACTAATACTATAAAGGCAACTCCCATTTTATGATAACAAGAAACTTCAGAAGGTTTAAAGACCTTACCATGTATACTTTAACTTGAGCATTGTTGCAGGGGTGGATACAGAAAATGAGGGACAAAGTAAAACCTATTACACAGGCTGATTTCCTCATTTTAAATGGTTTAAATTATCCCCTTAAAATTAATTTTTTCAATAAATTTCATCCTCTCTACAAATCTCTTCACCAGTGTTTACACCTCCCACCGAGTAGCTTCATTGCCCAAAGTTAATTCTCTACTGCTCAAAAAAATACTGTAGCTTGCAACCATTCCCAAACAATCTACACTTCTTTGAGTGTGCTCCCACTTGAGTACGAGCAGGAGATCAGATCCGGATCTGTTCCTGAGCAGGGCATCAGTTTGCAAGTTGGAACATCTTGTTCCCGAATCAGTTAGTTAGTTAGATGAGGTTTAACGTCCCAGTTTCCAACTTTCCAACCAGCAGGTTCAAGTCGAGACGACCACCGCCTTTTCTCCAGTTGTGGCTCACTGGCTTGTTTGCCCTACTCCATTGCTTATGCTGAGCACCAAGCACAAAGGCAATAGGTTCCAATTTTAAAGTCTTTGGTATGACCCGGCCAGGATTTGAACCCTAGACCTTCCGGCTGCAAGTTGGATGCTCTAACCACTCGGCCACTGCAGTCGGTCTCAAGAGCTTGATCGCCCCTTCGAAGAGGATCAGACCATGCACAGGCCAACAAAAAAAAAACAAGAAACCTGAGATCAAAGCAAACGAATGACGACTTCCGCAGACTGTACTACTGTAGCACAGCTTGCCCGTAGTCTCATATCCTGTGCCACACAACCTTTTGTAAAGAAACATGACTTGCAGACATAATTTCAATGATGCAACTTCCGTCAGTTGAATTGGGGGAGGCGATCAGATCTCACACAGGATCTCAAATGGGAACACTGTTGCAGCTGGCCACAAAATTTTCCAGTTGACTGAGCTTGGGGGGGGGGGGGGGATCAGCATTGCGGGATCAAGTGGGAAAACCGCCTTTAAATCTTGTTGTAATTTGACAAATGTAAATTTGTATACAATCACTTTGCCATGCAATCTATACTAGTCTGCACAAGTCACTGACCAATGAAAGTGCAGTTTAAATTTTCCCCCTTTCTATGCCAGTCAAAGCATTTTCAATTAAAAATGTTAGGGCTCTGCTGTGTAGGTACTTTGAGATGGTGAGGGTATGCTTTTAAGTATGATACTGATTGTTTTGTACTTCCCTTACAATAAATTTCTGCATGGATAACGGTCAGTTTTCTATGTCAAACACATACCAACTGGTGGAAAGTACATGACTTATCTCTATGAACAGAATTAATACCTAAACAGTTCTCTGAATAGTTAATACTATATCACCAATTTTGCTCTAGGCTGTACAAGAAACTCTGCAAATCTGTAGAGACACTTGAGAAGAGTGTTGTGCACCAAAACATGCTGTGTTGTGCTACTGCTACCACTATTCATAGGCCTTGGTACAGCTCCCAAGATCTTTTCAGAGCTGAATAAATACCATCATCATCTTTACCTGAGCTGTTAACTTCTCTATCTCCTTTTTCAAGATGCTCTGCTGTTCCTTTTCCCTCTCCTCTAGTTTCTTCATCTCGTATTCGCTCTGGCCAAGTTTACGTGTCACCTGGTCAATTTCTGTACTCTTCGTAGTGTACATCTGGGTCAGCTGATCCCTTAAGGAGTAAATCTCATAATCCTTTTCCTACAGTCAAAAGATAAAAAGTATATCATTACATTGATTCTCTTTGAAGTTGAATAAAGTAGTTATCATCCAAGTAAGAAAAAGGAGTGCTTCCAGTGTAAGTATTTAAACTTTTTGAAAACATGCAGAATCATCCATTAAAGTTATGAACTACATTCTACTAGCCCTGTGCCAAATACTTTACATGCCCACTGTGCATAGGACCTCAAATGTAATGAAAGCCTTGCAACAAGTACCAGTGCATACTCACTTTTACTCCACCATCTTAGAGGGTGATATTATTTAACACCCTTCTACTGTAACTGCTAAATTCCACTGCTTCACACACAACTTCTACAATCATACTAACAGTAAGAAAGCATTTTAATCATATCACTTCTTAGTTGTACAGTTTGCCTTTGCATTGTCCGAAGCACAACTTGGAAGTGGCACTTTCTGTGCACTTCCTAAATGTGTATATAATTCATTGTACCACCTTTACTTATGACATACATTTTATGTATATATAATAGAAGTGATAGAACAAACAAACAAACACAGTGGAGCTTTATATCTATGGGATATTTTTATTCACACTTTTTAAAGAAAGAGTGCTATTTGTATTCACATAATCTTTTGATTTCTATTAAACTGCCTCCCCTTCAGAATAGCTCTATATATTTCCCTCTCACCAAGTCCCACTAACGATACTTCCCACACCATCACTTGTATCCGTATAATGTTGGCAAAGGAAAAAAGTCAAAAGCAGAGGTAGGCTGACAGCCTGGCCAACTCTGCTTGTTTTACTTTCAGAACTAAATGCTTCACAATTTACCATATTTTCTATTACTTGAAATCCATCTTTTTGCCTTTCCTCTGCAGTCTCTCTTTAAAAGCCATAGACCCTAGCTGTCAGATGTACTGATGCAACAAAATATGATACCCAGTTGATTGGAATGCATGCAGTTTCACATTTGGTGCATTTTCAATCAGATCATGATACCCAAAGAAATACAAGACTCTAGTTGTTATAATATGAATTGTCTTATATTTTTCCATGACTTTGTGCGATGAAATATTGGACACCTCCCTTGCTTTTCTTGAATCCTTCTTTTCCTATCACTTGGGTCACTGAAAGGGTTCTTGCATACACCTTAGAATGACCTGATCGGTCCAGCTGGCATTCCAAAATGGCCATGAGAAGACTGCACATTGTAAATGCCATTTAAGGAAGTCAAATACAAGATTAACAAAGAAGCAAAGAAGAAAACATAACTAAAATGCTAACCTGCAATTTTAGGAGAAGTAGATCAAGTCTTGTTTCCCCAGATGATGTGTACAACTTGTGTCTTTCCTCAGCTTCCCTTTCACGAGCTTTCTCTTGTAACTGATTCAGCTCCATTTTTTGCCTACGTAGTTGAAATGGGGAAGACAAGATTCGGCAGCATGACTAAATGACATACAGTATATCTGGAAAAATGCATTAACATCAAAAGGAATATTCATACTGACACCTTAAAAACCTGGTGTGGACATTGTCACACCTAACTGTACCTATATCTCACATATGCACACCGAGAATACTGCAGCAGGGATAAGAACAACTGTTTCCAAAAACATTTTGCATAACGTCAATTCATGGATGTCTTTCTGTCAATCTTACAAATTCAGGAAAACATGAAGACGGTTAATCTTTTTGTTTCTGCATGGACACAGGCAAACTTCCCATTGAATGGCAAGGCACATTCTTTCAAAACAGTAATTGACAAACAGTAGGTAATACTTATGAGAATACGGTACCTTTCAATAATTAAATTTTTATCTTGTAATATCCTCTCCTTTGCTTGAATTAACCCTTCCAGGCTTCTCAAGTCCATCCCGTAGGATGACACAGCCCCTCCAAACCCTCCAGTTAATAATGGTGGATCCAGATATTTTCCTACAGTTGATGTTGTTTGGGGGTCTGTATTTACACCATAACTATATGGATGATTACTGGAGGGATGGAGATGAGAGGAGCCTACTTCAAGACTTTTCAAATGATCAATGACGGCATCCTCTGACTTTGTGTGTAACGTTCTCTGCCAGCTTGTCAGATCTTGTATTTTACGAGGGTTTTCATGTTCAAAAGTAGGCAAAGGGTAATGATGTTGTGGAATGTTGCCAGGTAGGTGTATATCCATGGGAAGATGAATGCCTCCTGTGCTTGAATACAATGACTTGGACGGAACAGCCTCTGTTTTCTCTGGAAGGGATTGTCTCCCTTTAGGTGGTACTGACGATGAGCGCCTTCTCTGAGGACTGACATAGCCTTTCCCACTTGGAACTAATGTCATATCTGGAAGCATCACTGACTGACTAAGTGTTTCTTCCATGTTGGGAACACCAAAATTTGGCAAGATAGAATCTCTGTGGTACTTGTCGAGGTACCCATCTTGTACCACATCCCAAGAATCCCCAGTTGTTCCCTCTGCTGGGGGTCTAGTCAGCATACCAATCACATGGCTATCACTGTTCCTTCCCAGAGTATACTGTCTATCACTAGGATCAAAGAGGTTCCGAGATCTGTCCTCTTTTCTGATGTGATGCTTTGGTGATGCTGGGACCTTTTGGTGTGTTAGAGGGGTGGAAGGCACATTTGGCATAACCTGGGCCACAGGAAGCTGTCGAGACTCACTCTGAATATCTGTAAGACCAAACAAATTCATTTTGTATGTTTCTAGAACTTTAAATGAAAAGCACAAATACAGCATGTTACCTATACTGTATGAATCCACAAGTACAAATAATGCAGTATATTGAAATTATATAAACACACATTTTTTTTGCATGAGCAGTTTATACAGATTATGAAATTTAAAATCAACTTAGACTACTGTAGCTTAAAATCCTGTGGACTTCAAAAGTGTTTTATACATTACTACACGTACTCAGATGTCATACTGTCTGTAGCTCATTTTGCAAAATAGGAATTGTTGAACTTGTTGGAAGGTCATTTATAAATGCTTCAAACTATACGCTGCACTGTAAATTATAAACAAACCTCTATATACATGGCATGAATGCAGACATATTTCATTCAATATACAACAAGTAGTATATATATATATATATATATATATATATATATATATATATATATATATATATATATATAATATATATAATATATATATATATATATATATATATATAATATATATATATATATATATATATATATATATATATATATATATATATTATATATATATATATATATATATATATATATATATGCAGGAAGTCTGAACCATCCTTTACTGAACCCACTCTAAAACATTTTACTTTTGATACCATGCCATTAAATCATTTTATGATTTTCTTTGCTAATTAGTTGAAAAATACTGTTTGCCTTTTATGTACTGTTTTTTAGGAGTTACAAGTTTGTACATCCAGTTAAAAGTTTGTTTCAGCTCCTTTTTGTGTAGATGGCCGTTATAAATTGTAACCTCCAAATTTTGTAAACTACACAGTACAGTATGCATAGTTTACAAACATGGTCACGTTATTCTGTGCTATGCTTTTGACAAACTGAATTCACATTTTTATCATTTTCATGTTTTTAATGCCTGCCTGCATGTAAAGCTTGCTGTACTGTAGATATGACACTGCTACTCAAAAAGTAACAAGCAACTGAAAGATAACTTGGGAGCACATATTGCTCATTAAATATTAATATTTTGTGTTCTTTTATCATACAGGATGTATTACACACTTCAAAGATATCACCCTGCACAACTATTCTGTATGACACAATTACAAAGAACAAGACTGTGCAATATACTGTAGCTTGTAAGCTTGATACTGTATCTGTGTTATAAATTTGATAAGAGAGACATGTACAGACTTACAGGTACACTTTTTGAAGATACAGTAAATGGAAAATTCCAATAGCTTACAGTAAAATTATCATCAATGCACATTGTGTGACACAAGTTGTTTAATTACAGTATCATGCTACACAGAAACAAAGACAACCTGTGCTATTCATTCAGGTATCGTTTCTTGCTCAAAAACTGTTCTGTAATAGCAAATTCACATCTAATATGATATCGAAAAAATTAACCTCAATAGTGTGACAGAAATATTGACTGCTAAAATGTGTTCTCTTCTGTCTGCCAACTCTGCCCAAATAATTCAAAAATATAGACTGACCAATACAGAATTATAACTGGTGCACCAAAGTATATATGCCACTCAAATACAACAGCTCTGTTTCTAGAATGAATTCCAACTGGGCTTTTCCTCTTCCATGAATGAAAGAAAAGACACACACAACACAGTCATCAATTTATTGATTTCCTAGGGCATTACTCATGGTACCAGCACTCTAAATTATAAGCAGTGAGTTATGGTAGTGTACCATAAGATCATGAGTGCAGGCTTCCCAGTTCAAATTTCAGATGAATTATGAATCTATAAACGATGCTGTAAAAGTGATGTACTGTATCAATTTGTATCAAATTAATACAAAGTGCTGGTAAAGCACAGTATAAACAATCATTTGCACATTGTTTTAAAATTGACTTGAAACTGAACTTGCTATGCCCAAGCCATTACTAAGTTTTAGGAATAAATTAGTGATGTATTTATGACAACAAGATTAGATACAATACTACCTCCTAGCATGTCTGTTTAATACTTTTCTTTCTTTCCTTTCTTTCTCTTTCTCTGTTTCCTTCCATTTCTTTTTGTTATCTCTTCTTTCTATTAGCCCATCTTTGTGTCTTATATGTTGTACTTGCTACTGTACATGCTTTTGATGTATGTTTTTTCCCTTGTTTTGTAAGGTACAGTAGCCTGACCTCTGTATGCTTTGCTTTTGTGGGGTCGATCTCCCTAGTAATTTAGCCAGCCTGTATTGTGAGACAACAGAATGTTGCACAAATGACAAAATCTGAAAAGCAATTCCTGAGTAGGTTTATCTAAATGAAATCACGTTTATTCAGGTTTGCTATATGTCACTTCAAGTAAATTATTTTACTCATCTCATTTGCAAGGTAAATTTAGGTCAAATATTGTGCATCATCTGCCATCTACTGTATGGCACCTCTCATATTGAAACATTTTTCCAAAAGGGAGGGTGACCCATCCTCTTGGACTTTTCTCCCTTAGGCCATCCATTCAGGATGTCCCATTGGAAAATTGACCTGGATAAATCACAGGGTCTCCCCCATGTTAATTTTTGAAAATTTTGTGACTTATCCTGTATGCTGGTAGCTCAGACCTGGAGATTTTAAAATTTGTCCTGCATGGTACCTTGGCGCTGTCATCTGTTGTGTGGTTTAGTGTTTATCTGTCTGAATGTTGTACTGTGAGATCTGCCAGAAAATTTGGCTATGATATGACTGGTCTGACATTGGGTTGTTATGAAAACTGTACCATAAACAATGTACTCGAATTGCATAGAAATATTGTAGACTCTTTTACCCTTCAGTACTTTTCACTGTCATACCTAGATTTCCTCTTTAAAGGTCAGGCATTTTAATACAACATTGACTTTGCTTTCTATGCAACTACAAATCTGGGGAAAGCCTGCAAAGTGCAACTTTATGTCTCTCCCTGTACAGTAGTTCTGAACAAATGTCACAGTTTCATCCTTTTCATTTGAGCATATCTTTCCCAAAATAAATGGGCAAAATACCTCCTAAAGGCAAAAAGTTTGTTTAAGCCTCCTTTAATATGCAATTTTTAAGGTTAAATATGCTAACATGTCAAGTTACAATATCCAAATCAGTATTGCATCATTAAGAATCCAAATGATTTCTAATTCAGCAGTAGAAATGTAATTGGTGAGATTTCGACAGCAATTCCTACTTACGTATAAGATATTTAATCCAAGAAAAAACAGCTCACAAGTGACTTTATTGGACTAGTGGCAAGGTACCTTACTAAAAAGAGAAAAAAAAAAAAACACCTAGAGTACATATTTCTTGACCTGCCTGTATGCTTCTTCAATGCAAACACACCTGAGCGTAATCAATATGACACCTTCTCATGATGGTAAAATTTTAAAGGGTGGCCATTACAGTAACTGAGTAGTCTTAGTAATTTACAAGATAAAATCTGACACACTTAATTTATTGAATGTTGTTTGGGAGAGTATGGCAATGCACTTTTATTGTTGTACAGAGAGGTTGCTGTTATTGCCTCAAAGGGTATGCAGTACTACAATGATGAGTAACCACAAATCTGGAAGTAACATCTGCCAAGGCTTGTACAGAAACAGTACAGACAGTACAGCAAGAGTTTGATCAAGAACCATCCACACATGTGTACAGTACATGTCAAATGAAAGTTACATAAACACAGACAGGCATTATTCATCTTGCAGAGAAGTGATGCTCACAGCCATACAGCTAGTTCATGTGGGACTTCATCCTCTCTCTATGCAATTTGTCAAATATTAATTGGGTGAGAGATAATATAACTTGAACAAGAAAGCACACTGGCTGTACAGAACAGTGTATATGTCTCTGATGAAGTGTGTCTGATTCTGACTGCATGATGAGTAATATACAAGATGCGCGGATAGAAGTGAGATGGCTTTTAGAATGCATCACCTGAGATGTACAGAATGTATACATCTACTGTACTGTACATGCCTTGCACAATTTAGAAATACAATGCAAATCAATGGTGTTGCTATAAAAGAGAAAAGTGGAGAGCGAATTTTGTTAGACTTCAAAATTTTTGTATCAAATTACAGTACAAGTACCTACAGTAAAGCCCCCTATGAAAGAAAAACTACTGTATACAGCTGCTTGCTAAATGTAAGCTTCCATCTTGAAATTGAAATTTTAACAAAATTTTTCTTTAGGCAGAATATTCAGTATATATAAAACGAAATACTTTGCACAGGTTTAAGAACTGCATGTCCAAGTAAAATTTCACCACATTATATTCACAACATCCAACCACATACAGGTATGTAGGCAGTATAATTTATGGGTGTGTTGTCTAATCTCACTGCTGGTCCTATCCCCTATTTTCTGTTTGATATTGTAGAGCTACAGTATAGAGGTACAGTGTATCATTATAAAACCCCAGAGATAAAATGGCTTGAGCACCATGTACTTGTATAGCAAGTGCTATGTAATGACACCATAGAAATAAAAGTAAGGGAGAACGCTAACACAATGCATTCCTGCATGTTTAACTGGTGAAGCCATGAAAATTGTGAGGGCGCTTCCGTTGTACGGCAAAAGACCGGCTGATTGGTGTGCCTCCGTACATACAGTGTGCATTCTGCTGCAGAAGTTATAGCTTATTTTATCCATTTTCCGAAAGATTAGGAGTAATTTTCACAACGGGAATAAGTCATGGTGCCTAAGTATTTTGTTTTATACTCCTAACTTGAAAACTTGTAGTTTCTTTGCCAATACTTGGGGCAAAAGTAATGACGTGATACCTGTATCTGTACTATGTGCCGGTGATATGTTGCCGTACAGCCTAGCCAAATCATTGCCTTCAGTCGAGATCAGCACACGTCATTCTCCTTTACTTTAATTTCTATGAATGACACTAATAAAGTTACTGCATACAGTAGTACAGTACTGTATTTAAAGGGAAAATGTAAATACAGTATTTCAATCGATATTTTCCTTCATCAACACAGTAAATTTCAAGTTAAGAGTTGTAAAATATCAACTTGCTTTCATTTTGAAAAACAGTACCAAGTTTTATGGCTCAGCTTTAGTTTGGTGCACAGTGATGAATTTTATGAAGGACAGTAGATTGTCACATGAACTGTACACAGTTGTCACACTGCCTCCAACCAGTCAGGTAGAGTAATTACGTACATTCACGTCTCAATGTCAAACTGCAAAAATACCCACAGGATCACTTAAGGAACTTATTACAATGTAAGTTACATTAAAACCCACCAACACCAGAGTGTAGGTAAAGGGAAAAATTAAACTGGATGGAGAAATTATTTCAGATGAAAATGGAAAAATACTGCCATGGCTGCAAACTTGCAAAACTTTGCGGGCACACATACTTTGAAAACCAAAATTTCTAGCTCACCTGGTCTATTTAATTTGGGACTATACTGTAAGATGAAAATTTCTAGCTGAAGCATGATTTTCGCGGATGCAATGCATGTTTGCGTCCAGCTTTTTGAAGGCGTGAATAATGCATGGCCGGAGTGTAACATGTACTGTACATCCAACTTATAATCATACCGAAAATGTTTGTAATGTATACCACTACAGAACCATGATGATGAATTATGGTCAAGCATAAGAGCAAACGTACAGTAGCCACTCGTAACAATTTGGATGAGCGTGTCCTCATACCCTAAATAAAAGTTGTGCAGAAAAACTTCAAAGCTTTGTTTACATTAAATATACACTTTCTGAAACATGAAAGGTAACTATTAGAGTGTTTGGTCTAGTGGTAGAGCATTCGCCTCTCATGCAGGAGGCCCGGCCCAGGTCGAATCATACCAAAGACTTTAAAAATGGAACCTACTGTACTGCCGTTGTGCGTGATGCTCTGCATAAGCAATGGAGGAGGGAAAACAAGCCAGTGAGCCACAACTGGAAAAAATGGCAGAGGCCTGCCCAACTTAAACCAATTGGTTAGAAACTGAGCCACAGAAACCTCATCTAACTCTAATTCTACTTCAAAACAGGCTTACTGTAGATTGTAGTGCCATCTGCTACACTCCCTTTAAAATCTGTTTTCAAAGCTGTAGATACTTGATAAAATCAACAGCTTTATGGGCTTACATTGTAATCAAGATAGGCTGGGCAAGTGGGCATGCAAACACTGTAGGCTGTTCAACATCAGTTCAGTTGTTCCAGTACTGCCATGCTGGTACAGTATTACTCCTGCACTACTGTGCGCTACAGTGTACATGTACATCCTACAGTACCTCATTTTGTGAAGGGTGTGGAGAGATCATAAAAAAGTTTAGCATCATGCTGGTTATAAATTTCTGTTATCATGCACTTCACCATGTTATTACAGTATACACAAAAGATGTTTGTCATAATAAAGAACTGCTTTATTGCCAAAGCTTTTGAGTCATACCATGGTACTGCACAGATTTACACAATCAAGCAGTGAATGCAGCATTTGCAATATATGACAGTGTGTATGCTTGGGCTGTTCAATATCATTGTGTATAATATCTAAATCCCTCAGTATTCAATTTTCTAGTGTACAGTATGTTCCACATGTAAATTACAAATCAGCAGTATGCACTTCCCAGGGTTTCAAAGATGCAAGGGAGGAGGCAGGCTACAGATCAATTTAAAACTTTTGGGGGTCACTGTACAAACTACTGTATCTCAGCATTTCAAAATATACTGTATCTCAACATTTTGGGGTCATGTATTACAGCAGAACCCCAGGGGACACCTCTCCCAGTCCCCGAAGGCCTTGTCATCAACACCCCTGGTGTATTATGCACAAATTAAAGGGAAAAAGCAGTCACCCAAAATTTATATACCTGGGTACACTAACTGAAACTGGGGTGAATGTATTTTCCTTTAAAAGGTTTAAACTTGACAAACTGACTCATATGTGCTATAACTTTTGTATGTTTTGAGATCAAAGGGAAAGCTGTTGATGCACACAACCCATGTGAACTGCATTTTGCGGGTTTGATCTGCATTTGAATACCTATACTGGCACAGCCCTTCGGAAAACCTGCATTTCAAGTTTCACAGACGATGCACCAAAAACATGCCTACCTTTGGATCTGCTAATATTGCTGTACACAAATTCGATACCGAATTACCAAATGTCATAGTGCAATACAGCCTGTACAGTCAGCTGCCTACACTGCAATGCATGCTTGTATCCCGCTTGTTTGCTGTGGCAACATCGCTAACCTTTGAAGCAGGTACTGTACTGTACATGATCAGATATGTACCCTTGAAGTGTGGTCGAGTTAGGAGCATTACAGTACAGTAATTACTCCATATGATGCAACTAGCAATTTAACCAAAAAGAAATGTCCACTCAGCCAGTTAATGGCGAGGCTTGTCTCAGTGTCTTCAAACTACTGTAATTAATATGCTGTGAGGAATTGTATTGACTTAATTGTTTGTTTCTGTGGTTTAGTAAGCCATGTACCAGTTGGAGCGCTACCACATTTTTGCCATGGAGAATTTATCAAAAGTACAGTATCTTCCTGTCAAAGTAGTGTAATGCTTTACAACATGAAAGCTCATATGCCAGTTGTGTTCAGCTTATTTGATAAAAGTACAGTAATGCCAACATTTTGCATTTAGGCACATCCATTATGCAAAAGAAAAGTTCCAAAAGGAGAGGAGGAATCCCTCCCCCAGGCTGGCGATCCATGAACAAACCCTCATCTTGCCTCTCGGGACTTGGGAGCTATGTTGATGTACGCACTTAATTATGAATTACAGAACATAAATACAGTTTCATTATCTTATAGCAAGACTGGCATGATTTGTCAGTACCAATAAAGCACAATATGCTCTTGTTGTCCTTGGATGATTTTTGTACTAGAAATCTCTCTTAAATTTGGTGAAGGAAACATAAAATGACTCACTATGTGAGAGAAAATTACAGTGTACAATAACAAGGATCCATGGATACTGTACCCTATTTTGATTAGGTCTACTATTTGGAAAAGGAAATCTCATGTCATAGGGATTATACTGTACCTACTGTAACTGTGGTAGAATAGTGACCATGAGTTCATGCAAAGCATACTGAAAAACTTGTTAACTGATTTTGAGCAATTAAACAATACTGGATAATTTGAAACACATGTAAATTTCCCTCCTGCCCCCCCCCCCCCCCCATCCAGTTTTGTTGTGGCTACTAATTAAAGGCAGTAGGCAGTCACCCCAAACAGAGTGAGTGTATCCTGTCACTCTAGTTCATGAATGGTCAATTTTGATCATGTGACAGTATTTTTGTTAGTGAATTGTGGAATTTAAGGAGAATTTCACCTTTCTTTACCTATTGTTTGTGATAGTTATGTTCAAAACGTCTTCAGAGGTGCTTGTAATGCAATAAGAGGAGATTTGCAAGAGTTTGCTGATTTTGCAAAGAAAATTTTGGGACGACTGCCTATTGCCTTTAAGCTCCCTTAGCAATTGCGATCTAGATCTATTTGAATTCAGTGATTTACAGTATCTACAGTAAGTGATAAAGATCAGCTCCTGTACACTTTCTCAGTTGTGTAAACTACATTAAGAGCTGAAAGAATTCTAATGGCATTCCCAGTTCAAAGCTACAATACTACTGATCTCCACCTTTTGCAATCCTTGAATCTGGTTGCCATGTCAACCACCAAACATCTCTTTTAGTAGATCTGATGAACTCCAAATTAAACACCCTCTGAGCAGATGTTCCAACTACAAAAGGAATTTACACAGACTACACGGGATGCATATGTAATTAGCAAACAGAATTAGCAAATAGAATGGATCATCACTTCTGTAAAGCTTCCAAACAGAAGCTGTCAAAGAACAACACTTAAATCTCTTCATAAATATAGCACAGAGATTTTGTTTGCAGTCTCATAAAGTTTGCAACGTTTTGTACAGTGGCTACCCTCCTGAAGTACCTTGGAAAATTTTGGCATCCTTATTGTGAATTTCCATCCTTAAACTTCAAAGTAATCAAATAAAGAAACTTAAGCACACTTAAAGTGATGCCGTGAGTTTGCAAAAAGTGAAAAACATAAGATTTTGCTTCTTGTTATGTCTTTCTTTATCCTTCAAAATGCCACGAGTGCTATACAGAGTTGAAGAATACAATTTGAAAGCTCAAAATGATAGCGATAGTCTCGGGAAGTAACCTAAACAGCATAAAATCAGAAAAATTTTGAAGGCCTTTTTCAAAAAACGGTCCTCATTATAAAGCGTTAGACCACTCCTATGCAACGAACCTGATGTTGAATATGCAATATTATTGAGGTGTCACCACGTTAAAAACGTACTATACCACTCAACCCAGGCTAGCTCCACGGTACAGCTGTTCGCTCACGGCCGGGGAATGACCTTCTTGCATAATCGCTTGATAATACAACTAACGTTACTTGTACGCTCAATATAGCTTTCGGCTCTAATTTAGAATCAACAGTTACAGGCTACCGTCTTTCACTCATTGGTACGCGTTACAGTGCTGATTTGAATCTGAACGATACAGGTTTACAGCGAAAGTTGCACCACTAATAGGCCTACTATCTCTTTTGTCGCCAAAACTGTTTCTGAATTGAACGTCAAACACGATGGTAAGTGCAAATAAAAGGCAGAGCATCGTCTCTCGCTACTAGTAGTACTAATGTTAGCGCAAGTTAGGCTTAATTTACTGAGGTACCACTCGCCAGTAGCCTAAAGTTAGGCTACTACAGTAAAACGGGATAGTTTAGCCTTGTGGTATTACCTTGTACGGTGTAGCCTATATTGCAATATCAACGTTACTTCTTCAAGATCCACACATTCAGTCAGTCTTGTTCACTTGTGTTATTGTGCTAAGACTAGCAGCTAAGTCGATCAGCTGTTTACACCTAGTGAATATGCATCAGTACTTCGTTCTCATTGGTCTGCTCAACAGATGTTCGTTAGGAGACTGAATAGTGTTTGTGAGCAGCACATTTTTGATTTCCTTGAGTTTAGTCATTATTTTTACGAAAATTTCAGGGCTGATGCCGGAATTCGCACAACAGGCCATATTTTTTCTCCCTTACTGTTCATATGGGCCACTCAAACGAATGACTAAGATTTTAAACTCGATTTTTTAATGTTTTTCCCTTTTTGCAAACTCACGGCATCACTTTAAGGGAAAAGGAGGCCCTAGATCAATAAAGAAAACTGACAGCTCTGTCCCATCATTATCTAACACTCTTCTTCAAGTATTCATTTCTTTTGCCCTTTCTTTTTCATGACAAATGATTTTGTCAATTTCACTGCATTGTTCTTGCAAGCCATATGTCAGGTCACAGGATATGAAGTGTATCAACTTGCTTTTTGGATACAATAATGAAAATATTGTAAATGTGTACTGAGAGAAATATGTTATTACATTACATTTGCTACAGTACTATAATTTAGCTGATCAAATTGTAAAGCAAACGTAAAAATGTTTTGTTAACATAACCATGGAGTTTTCACTGATTTCATTGTCATGAAATCAATAAATGTCACAAAAGCTATGCAAAATTTGAACTAAATTATTCTCTTGTACAGTCCATCATGTCTTTTCTGTGTCTTCTAATTTGGTCTCTTTCTAAACATTTAAAGGGAAAATGGAATTGCACTAATTTAAATTGGTATGAGCCTTTCAGTCCCAATTCATGTCTCTTTTCAATCAAGTGACATAACTTTTGTTACTGAACTGGCACGTTGATAACCTGTACACATCTTAAATTTAAGAAGTCATTCCTGTGGTACAATCACACAGGTGAACGGGATAAGAAAATGTACTGCACATAGTCAAAATGCGCACAAATTGTCGAGTTCTATTTTCATGTAATAACCATGCGATAAAGTTACAAGAGTGTGTCTTTAATTTCTGTTGCAAGTATTAAATTCCAATTTTATTTCAAGTTTATAATGTTAATATCCCACATTGCATAGTCATGACTGTAATACTGTACTGTATGATGAATATGCAACCATCACAATAAGAACTTGACAAAGGAAAATATAGCTCCATTAAATTTAAAAGCAAATCAGATACTGATGGTACAATCACCGGCCATAGCTCTCACAGCATGTACAGTAGCTTCTTCTTTTGTGCTACTGTAGGGAGATTTTCATAACCTAGTCTGTACATGCCAGAACAGACAGTATAGACACAATACATGATCAGCATTTAGCCTACATTAATTCCAGCTGGATCCTTGAATATGCCTTGTAAGGGGTACGGTCCAGTACACTAGGTATCAATGTCAGCAGTCAATCTACTGTACTATGTCATTAGAAGTACTTTGGCTCTACTGACTGATTAATACTTAAAGATAAACAAGGGATTTGTTACAATGTGTCAGTACATTCTCAAGGGACCATATTACAGTACTGTTGATAGCAACCTAGAATTCACACAATCTTAAAGTGATGCCGTGAGTTTTCAGAAAGGAAAAACATAAGATTTTGCTTCTTCTAATGTCTTTCTTTATTCTTAAAAATGCCACGAGTGCTTTACAGAGTTGAAGAATACAATTTGAAAGCTCAAAATGATAGTGATAGTCTCGGGAAGTAACCTAAACAGCATAAAATCGGCAAAGTTTTGAAGGCCTTTTTCAAAAAAACGGTCCTTATTATACGGCATTAAACCACACCTACAACGAACCTGATGTTGAATATGCAATGTTATTGAGGTGCCACCAAGTTAAAAAGACGTACCATACCACTCCAGCCTGACTAGCTCTACGGTAGCCTACAGCTGTTCGCTCACGGCCACTAATGTCAGCTATAACAGTTCTCACGGCCAGAGAATGCATGGACGTTCTTGCATACTTGCTTCATAACACTAACTTACATGTATACACTCAATGTAGCTTCCTCTCACTACAGTACGTAGTACAGGCCACAGTCTTTCACTCTTTGGTACCCGTTACAGTACCGTTTGAATTTGGACGTTAAAGGTTTACAACGAAAGTTACACTAATACTATCTCTTTTATCGCCATGAGTAAGAACGTCAAAGACGATGGTAAGTGCACATAAAAGGCAGAGCATCTAACGTTAGCCTAAATTAGGCTTAATTTACACAGACTAGACAGTATACTATAGCCTAAGGCTACTACAGTAAAATGGGATAGTATAGTCTATAGTGGTATTACCATGCACTCTGTATATTGCAATATCAACGTTACCTCTTCAAGATCCACACACACACGTCTTGTTCACTTGCGTTGTTGTGCTAAATCAATCAGCTGTTTACACCTAGTGAATATGCATTAGTACTTCGTTTTCATTGGTCCCCTCAACTGATGTTCGTTAGGAGACTGAATAGTGTTTGTCCGCAGCACATTTTTGATTTCCTCAAGTTTAGTCATTATTTTTATGAAAATTTTAAGGCTGTTGCTGGAATTCGCACAACAGGCCTTATTTTTTCTCCCTTACTGTTCGTATGGGTCACTCAAAGGAATCACTGAAATTTTAAACTCGATTTTTTAATGTTTTTTCCTTTTTGCAATCTCACGGCATCACTTTAAAGGTACAGTTACTATTGCTCTGCCCCAACTATTTCCAAGTACTCTCCCACACTGACAACCAAAACCCATGCAATATTAATTTGTTGCAGACTGACAAACCTTGTTTAGCTACTGTACCTGTATCTATTCCTCAAGTTAACAAGGATCAGTGGACATGTAACAACCAGGAAACTGTGTAGGCTCTTTTGCATGTATAAACATACAAATATCACCAATGTTCCAGTTTACTCTGCAGAATAGGCTAGGTACAGTATGAAAATATCTTCTGAGAAAGGTTTTCAAAAACACTGCAGTCTCAATGAAAAGTTTCCATGTTAACTGAAGCAAACTGCATGGTGTAGGAGATAAAAAATCCAAAATACTAAGTAGGGTGGTTTCATGTGCCTTGCACTTGGGGTAACGCTGTGTTACCTCCAGAGCAAGTAACAAGAGAACACAGTTTCTCTGTGTCTGTGTTATTATTTCGATCCTCCTCTGAACGGAGAGTTCTGTGGTTTTAAACAATGTGTTGGTGTAACAAACCATAAATCACAGGCGATTTACAGAGCTGTGTAGTGAAATGCACTTGAGATTCAAGACGATTTGCTTTGGAGAAGGTAACTTATTTACAATGGGTTTTTTTAACATTTGAAGTATTTAAAATGGCATATTTTTCGAAAGAAAATGACTGTGTTCTAGTTCGGACTTTTAATTTCATACAGTATAGGCTAAGAAAGATGCTCGACTATTTTCTATGGGTCTCTAAGTTTGTGGCATTTTGTGGGACTTTTCTTGTGGTCATCTCCAATTGTTAGCAAAGGTGAAATGTTCATTACAGGCTACAGCGTAAATGCTGACAACATGGACATATCATCTCTTTGCTGACCTTTTTTGGATTTTTGTGTTTTGCTTTTCATTTGATGTGAAGTGGGAGGAATAACCTGAGCCACAAAACAAAGACTGCTGGTATGTAGAAACCATGGTAGAATAGGGAATGGTCAAATATGGTATGTTGCATCGCTGTTGTTTGTTAGCAAGCAAGACTAATGCAAGTCCAAGATCAATTTGGATGAAGCTGCCTGAACATTGACTATGATTGAAACAATGTGTGAAAATTTTAACAATAAGGCCTTCAGATATTGCACTTAGGCTACATCTAGGCATAAACTTCAACATTATAGCTTCCCAGGCTTGTCTAGTTGTTTTGTTAGATGAAATTTAACAACACACCAACACAAATGTGTTATACAGTGTCAACTAGATAAAAAGGTAAAGTTTAAATACGGTTTCAAATACAGTTCAAGTTCAAGTTTGGTTTGAAATACAGCTCAAATACGGTGCAAGTCCTTCAATTTAGTCGCCTCTTACGACAGGCGGGAAATACCGTGGGCATATTCTACAACCCCCAGCCCACAGGGGGCTCCCAGGCTTGTCATGCTTAGGTTGTAGGCATTTATGCTATGTAATGAACCATCAACTTTGCTAACAATTTGGAGATCACCACAAAAACAATTCCTGCAAAATATTTGACTTCGTTACTATGTTAGCACTCAATCAACTGAACTCTGGGTACATGAAAGCACAGGCCAGAAATCACAGTGTTAACCTGCAGTTTTGCCTTGGTATAGTCACAAGGTAACACTGAGTGATAGGGTGTACATGAGACCTTGCCTTGGGGCATCTAAGGTTTCTTAAAAGTGAATATGATAATTTTTGTTTCCATTTTGGGGATGGGGTTACAAACATCCCAACCAGAGAACCTTTCCTGCAACCTAAAATTTGGCTTCCATGCTACTGTACCACCCACTGTTGAGAACAAAGGGGTCACCATTTCCAGTATGTCGTATGTACCAAAGTAGTACTGTATGGGGCTGACTCATTATAATTTCTTCTACCTGTACCTCATCATGTGGACAAAAGTTTGTTGTTTACTGGTACTAGCTAATTTGAGTCTGTAATGCAATCATCCTTTTGTTTCCAGCAGACACAACATATCCTTGTTCTGTATACAACCTATTGTATGCATTGCAGACTGCACTCTTTCATTACAACAACCACCAGCAGTACCTAACTTTAATCAATCACTTTGAAGGTACTAATCAATATCATCCCAGCTATATAGTTGCACATTTTACTATTATCTCAGAGAAAAGAACAATTGGCCATGGATTAGGAAGATTACATCTCTGCCAGGTGGTAGCTTACATTCAAGATTGTAATGCTTCATGTCAGAAATTCAATACATTCCTAGGTAGCAATTCTTTCTCTGTTAAGTCCTCTGATACGTTTACCCACAATCAACTTTTATTAGAAAAACAATGACCTTCACTCTGGCCTAATTGCTACCTGTATTCCATCTCGCAAACTACAATTTTACTTTTACTCTCACAAACAATTCCTTCCTTTCATAACCACAACCCTTGCTTAAGGCTCTTGTTTTTCTCATTTCTCGGACTTGTCAAAAAAAAATTAATGTGTGAAGTTTTAACATCTTGCCAAACAAGCAAATGTAATACATTTAAGTTTTAATTGAGCTAGTCAAGTTCAGGATGTCACACAAAATTTAAACATAATTACATAAATATTAAATGAAAATAAAGCCTTGCCATAAGATCTGAGTAATTTCACAGTCTGCTTGGGCACAGAGCACTACTACAATCTACGTAATCTCCCACCCTGACTAGCCCCCTTTACCCAATGTGAGAATGAAGTCTCCTCAACCATCACCTAGATAATTTTATAAGATGACCTAGAGTAAGTTGTCTTAAGCCTATTACAGACAAGCCAATATAATTTTCCCTGCTTATTTATGATTTCTTTTGGTTCCACAAAGGGAAAACTATGAAATTAGTGCAGTGAAGGTATTTCCCTAAGTTGCTAATTTGCTATCTCCTTTCAGGAAACATCTCCTACTTTTGACCTTTCAGTTGAGAAATTTCTTCAAGTTTCTAAAGGCGATGAATTCTATTAAAAAGGTAAAAAAATTAAATTTAAGTACATTAATAAGCATGTAATTTAAATCTGACATCATGTTTCAAAAAAAAATACATAAATAAATAAAACAAAAAGATAAAAAAATATAAAAAAGTAAAACCAAGACTAATGCATTTAGACTGAACTTACACAATAAACTAAACTTCATTCACAATTTTGATCATTTGCTTCGTTCAATACTTTTATGCAATTTACCATTTTGTTTCCTGGCCCTGCCTTCACTTGCATGGCTTGTCTCATCCTCTGATAAATTTCCATCCAATGTTCTTGGTGTAGCAACAAAATATTTTTGGTCAAAAGCCACTGTGTCCGTGTGTCCAGATAAATCCTCACTTCCTTCAAAGCTCATTTTGTGATGACAACAAACTTAGGTATTTCATTTCCTTTTGTTTACTAATTTTGTCAATACTGTATACATGTCAGTGTGTCAGTACCATTTTGATAACTCCATAACTCAGCACAAGAGTGCATGTTCTTCATCCTTCATAAAAAATAATAAATTCAGCCATAATATCAAGTCATCCATTCCAGCTATACAATATTGTGTATTAATATCAAAGCACTATGAACACAAACCACATTGCTCAAAAATATGCAACTTGCTAGAGGAGACAATAACAACGCTATCTCCATGCATCCTCAATCACAAAGAAGTATTAGCAATGCCAAATTAATTCCCATTAAAGTTTTACCAGCTTCAAGAGTATTGAGAAATCATTCCTTCCTAGAACTTAACTAGGTTTCAGTTTCTCTCACATTAAAAATTTCATAAATCAATTTGCAGGCTTGTGCTTGCTGTCCTGCAGAGAAAAATCTTGATCTACCACAAAAAGAACCACTTTATTGCTCTCCTCATATCAAATAGCACATGTGCAATAGGAGATCTATCCATTTAATAACACCTACCACTATCTTATTGTGGCTGCTCACCACACAACTTAGACAAACAATACTAGCCACAAGAGCTGCCTCAATCAAATGGTAAAGTGTAAAAGTAAATTAAAGAGACAGGGTATGAGACTGCTTGTGAGAACAGCCAAAACATACTTTAATTGGCCAATCAAAATACTGGAATCAATACTGAAGGTACTGAATTGTCTGTTTGAGTGTCACTGACGAGATTTTATGGGTGTAAGTGAATAAAGTACATGCATAAACGAAGTTTGTTTACAAGTCTAATGGCACAAGGTTTGTTCTTCAGTTTGCTGTGATGTAGATGGCATAAAGAGATGATTTACTTTGCAATGAGGCAAGAAAATGCCCCTAGTGACTGAGGCTGAGGTGCTAGTGAAAGTTGAGATATATGACAAGGGTTAAGAGTAGGTGGCAGCATTTCAAAATGTTGAAACAAGACATGTTTATATCAACCATGGAAGTACTACCTATGAGGCAGTACTTCCATGTACCAAGTGACCTTTATCTATACACTCAGTGCACTAGCAAGTCACAAAAGATTTACTCCACTTCTGACTTGAATACATTTCACTAAATGATTTACACACTTTGCATCCATTTTGATAAGCTTCCAAGTTGGCTATTTATTTCTAGACACTTGAATAATTTAAAATTTAACTAAAACAAAAAATTATTATTTTCTGATGACTGGAGGCTAAAAATTTGAACTGACAACTTTACAATCTTCATGATTTTAATGGTACCTACAAATGTTGCAACAATGGTTCCTTTTGCACACTTTGGATTTATTTTGAAATGTAATCAAACTTTCAACCCAGCATTAAAGTTATGTTTGTACAGTACTGTATAATGTCAACAATTTTCTAAACAGTTATAATGCAAAGCTCCATTACCACTACATAAGTTATATGCCCAGTATCTCCTTTTGTCAAAAAATCAGTGTTAAACATGATAGCTTGAGGAAGAAAGATATGCATGAATTTATTACGGTCGCTGTGGCAGCTACAGAACTTACTGGGAGAATGTACAAAACAATTGTCTTTTTGTACAGAAACTTCTGTTTACCTTCACACTCTAATTACAAAACTTTCATTTTCTTCCAGTGAAAATTAAAAAATATGCACTTAAAATGGTTTCTAACCATGTACATTATTACACCATTGTCAGTATTCAGTACATTATTACACCATTGTCAGTAAATAGATGGTATTCAACGTACAATGCAATACAATAATGATCCCTTGCACAAAAAAAAAAAAAAATGTAAACAGTATATCCCACTTAAAATATTAAACTAAAATTAATGGCTCCAAGCAACTTTATGAGGTGGGGGGGGGGGGGGTCAGTAGTTCCCTCAATGATAGAGAATGGCCTGCAAAGACTCAGTAGACATCCACTGTTTTTAATGTTATAATGAATGGTGCATGAAACTGATTGTGCACTTGCAAATTGAACTGAGTTATTAATGATCCAACACAGTAGCAGCTTATTTTGTGTACATAACTTTACATACATTAGGGAAGGACTCAATAGCATTTCTACTAACACTGCAAACTCTGAGAGCTGTAAGGTACTGTACAAAAAGGTGCATGCTATGCAATGCCATAATGGGCTTCATCTCATTTTACAAAGTCTAGACACTGTTGCATGTGCACACATGTCAATATTAGCTGGTTTTTGCAATTGCATTTCTGACATTTTCAAACATAGCCTAGCTAAACTTTACTGGCTTCATATCTCACTATGATAGTAATAATTTTCTATCAGCAAAAAGTGCCACTGCCATATTCTGAATCCTGTCTAAAGGCCTGCCTAGAAGGATGCAGTAGACAACCATTGACTGGGGAGATACCTGCTACCAAAATACATTGATGAAATATTGAAGTCATTTCCTGCCATTAGTGGCATGTACTGAACAAGAAAACATAAAAAGAAAGACAAGAAACTTCAAAAGCTTCGCTTTGAAGCTTCATGATTAATTCAATGCTAATACAACTATATACAATCTCTTGGACTTCCTTTCATTTTGCATGTCAGTCCTTCAACAAGCATGTTCCTCTGTCAGGTCTAACAGCTTTCTCTTACACATTATTCCAATAGCTATTAACCATATCATACATTTATATCACTGCAAGAAAGAAGTATATGTATGGCTCAAAATTCCCATAAAAGCACTTAAGGGCACATTTCTGCATACTGTACCAGAGAATTCCAATTCTCCCAACAAAGCTATTTCTGCCCCTCCCAAAATTGTCTAAAAGCTCCTGCAGATACAAAACCTAGTTTATTGCTTAAAGACAAACAATCATCACCCCAAGGGGTGACCAACATTATCAATTGGTGACAGCTTTTTGATTGACATCACAGTCAGAAAATCCAAAAGATGCAGAGTAGCTCACATTTCACAGTGTGAAGAGAAAGTATGCCGATTACACATTAGGGCCTTGTTTTTTTTGGGGGGGGGGGGGGAAGGGGGGGGGAGGTTAGATGCAACTTACTTGGAGAGGAGGAACTGTCTGGGATGAGGAAATTTCTCCTTTAAGCATCACACAGTTCAGTGTAGGCCAAGTCAACTGACCCTTCTACGTACAGTTCCAGTACTTTTGTAAGCATGTGTTTAGATGATAGGCCTTCGTGAGTCACCATGATACGGGTAATGTAGGTCTACACAATAGTACTGTACTATTGCCTAGCCAAGACTTTTACTACTGTACAGGGCTCACAATAACCGAAGTCCACGGGTGAAATAGGCACGAAAATGAGGCAGCATACACAGTTAGGAGGCCAGTGGGTTTCGGGGACACTTGGTTTTTGTACAGGGAATCTCAAAATGGCCTTGTTTGATGATCACAGCTGCATGCAGAATGTACACACTAAAAGCAGCTTGCTTCCATCAACGGAACTAGAAGGTTCATAACAAGGTTCTGTGTGTACATGTGTTGTGCCCATTGTAAACATTAGTATATATCGCAAAGTGTCAAGAACTCCCAAATGAAGAAAAAGCACCGTAGGGGAAAATCTTCGTACTGAAGCCAGCATGATTACAATTTGTGTAACGACGTATTTTTGCAAGTGTCACAAAGTTGGATTTTAAGTTCTTGATTGATTGAGTTATTCTGGGATGTGTTAACGATCGACCATTTATCTTGGAGTGTGGGTTGCTTTTGCCATACAGTGTGTGTGCAGAGAAATGCAGTCGCCTTGTGCAATTGTGTTTCAAGTTCCGGAACTACAATCCCTTTATTTTGAAAGTCAAAAATTTTCACATGTATGTGGGCAGGTAAAAAAATTATCACTGGATGAATATTTATAATTTTTACCAGCCAAAGTAGAAATTTATTTCTCGAATACTGACAAACATCCCAACGGTCCTGCCAAGCCACATTACTACAAATGCTGATCCAGGTACTTGGTTCTAACCAATAGGAACACTGTTTATGACAATTACAACCAATAAGATAGTAAAATGTCATTCATTCATGAAAGAAATCGTTGATTGTGGTGATGGTTATCACAACTTTTCTCAGAAGTTTGCCAAAATCTTTAAACTTGGAAAACATATTACCTTAAGGCATCCTAGCAAATATACAGTATGGTTACAAATTTCCCAGGCTTGTTCCAGTTACACTTTGAAAGTAACTCATTATAGTTATAGTTAATTCCGTAAAATTGTGACTCGTTTGTGACAATGATGAAAAAGTAACTAGTTACAGTTACTTTTGACTGACAAGTAACTAGCTATATCTTAAAAGTAACCAGTTACTTCAAGTTGAATATACAGTACCTCGGTACCTGAAATAGAGGGGAAGCATAATTAGATGGTAAGAAGGGGGCACATGAGACGACCGACACCTCATTTGTGCCGGTTATCCTTAGGTGATCCCCAAAGAAAGTCAATGATGCTAGCTGATCTTCAATGGGCATTCTCACAGAGGCTCCTTACGCTCATCATGATACTGTCACGGTGTCATAGCTTACGCAAACTATTTGTTAGAGGAATATGGTTATAACCAAAACTTTTCCAGTTACAACAGTACTTCTATGAGGGTGAAAATCTTTACACTCCCATCACACAGTCGGCTAATTTACAGAGGTTAAAGCGGCTTTGCCGGAAAGGGGGAGAGCGTTGTTTCAGCAGTAATTAAAGTCTTCACCCCTCAAGGGCATAAATATGGTATTATATGAGGATGAACACATTTGTTAACAGTAAAATTTTAAAACCTCACCGCTAAGGTTGGGCTAATTGATATTTCCGCATAAATTTCAAGTTTCACATTGTGTCGATATAAAACAATGCATAGAAATGGTGATACTATGTAGTTTATACATGCAGACCATGTGCCCATAATTCACTTTCCCTTTACAATAGGTGAAGCTTTAAGTCGGACACTTCTCTTTCAATTAGCTTTGTTAGGATACTTTAACGCCATTGACCATTTCAATATTCTGCTGTTTTTTATATTAACCTTACTATTATTCCAGTGTAAGGAGTTACGGACACTGAAAAGAATGTGATATAGCCCAAATTCATACGTTTGATTCATCAAATAAGGATACCATAAATGTTAAACTAGATACATAAATGGATGCACAGTGTTTACCAACGCTTGGCACCGTCTAATTTACTGGGCTCCAGTTCAGATTTGGATAGCTTAATGCCGGTCTCAAGAGGGTTTTTCTAGATTAGGAATTTGCCTGGAATAGAAGGTTCCGGAATCGAAATTTTTACGGAACGTGATGTAACTGGACTTGAACTCAGACTCGGAGTTCATTCCAGCCGAGTTCTTAAATATGAAAGTTACATTGAAAGTGTTTAAAGTTCCCTTTGTGCACAATGTACAGAAGTATTGTCACACAGTAGTTAATATATGTGTATATTAACTATGATCACACAATCAACTAAATTACTGAGGAGGCTAGGCTATGGAAGTGAGTACAAACGATGACTTTATTAATGGTGGACATATACGATAGAATTAAAACATCTGTGTGTTTGATATGCTATACACTGGCAAAAAAAGACATGTCTCGGAATTGGTGCCATTGGAATTATAACTGGCAGGAATTTGAGTACCATGATTGGAAAGATGCGGGAATCTACAATCATAGTTACCTCCGACTTGGATAGGGTGGACTCGGGTCCAGCCCTAATGTCTCAAGAGGCAATGATTAAACTTTCAAAGTAAGCGCCTATGGGCCAACCTGTTTCTCACGGTGCACTTTCTCCACTGTGTCCTCTAATGGACTATGAGTAAACTAAGGCCCAGCTGACTTTACTTAGTATATATACTAAATAAAGCCAGCTGGGCCTTAGTTTGCCGGAGGACTGTTCAGTATTTTTCAACGAATCGCACAAAGATTCGGTCTCATGGATAATAAGCATTGATCTGTCTAATAAGTAATTTGATACACAAATCAATGTTTAACTTAGTTCAATAAACAATCAAGTGGCCCTGTAAAACTGCAGCATGTGCATCTAATATCAACTTCTGATTCTAATCCAGAATAAAATTGATGTTGGCGAGGGCGACGTCGATAATAGCGATGAATGATAAATACATCGAAAGTAATTTTACATTTTACTACCAAAGTGTCATCACTTTGAAAATTTTCTGTTACTACTTCGAGCAAAATGCAATTTGTGGTAATTTTGACTATTTGTAATGGGAAAGTAACGGGCCCAAATGTAATACCATTACAGTTACTTTTACACAGAATTGTAACTAGTTACTTGCTCCGTTACTGAAATGCAAATATAACTCGTTGCAGGGTTCCGTTACACAAAATGTAACTTGTTACAGTAATGGCGTTACTTGTAACTCGTTACTTCCCAACCCTGAAATTTCCCAATACTCCTGCCTATCATGGGTTATGGTGAATATTCTCTCTGGGATGACAGTGACAGTTAAAGTAACCACAACTTTTCTGAACCCTCAAAGAATGACTGCAGTGGACAGGATAAATAAATTGGCTGTGCTCGTTTCACTTTTACTGTGCTTTACTCCAGTAGCAAAATACATAGGGTAGCCCTGCTCTGTTGATGTTGGAAGTAACACAAATAATCAGTAATGATATTGCCACTAAAATGACTGAATTTTACTCAGAGGACCCAGCTAGGGCCCCCAATTTTGGACTGGGACCCCAACAGAAGTATACATGGGTTTGAGGACCCCTGAGGAAGAGAACCTAATAGAAGCCCTACTGTAGCTACCATAACTAACACTAACATAATATCTAATGGTCCGATTGTATCTGAACTGACCTAAGAAACTTAAAGATCTCGAATTTGAGCTTAATGCTAATATTCGTCAGGAAGCCTTTAAACCACCCTGTTTAAAGTTGTAATGAACATATAAGGGTATCACAATCATTTGTTGTAAATTAGCATAGTAAAATTACTGTAACATAAGGCTTGATATTTTTGTAAACTTATTGTGCCTTACACTGTAATGACCAAGTGCTATAAAACTCTAACATGATGCAGGGCTTAAAATAAGCTTGAAAAAGGGCACAGCCAAAATGAGCAAATTGGCTGTCAGTCTATGATATTTCATACGACATTGACTGAGGGGCACCATGGCCATCAGTATGGGCCCGAAACCCATGGCTGTTGGTGTTGTCGGTTATTTAGAGCCCTGATGATGACCACCTCCTACCGTAGTTTCAATCATGGTGCCTCCCTAAATTTGAAACAAATAAGCTGAGTTCCTTATTGACCAGGAGACTTGAGATTTTACAATAGCTATAACAGCTGAATATAGACTGATATCCATAATATCCAGGAACATTTAAGTGGTACCCTGCTGTTATAATAGGAATTCTAGAGGTAGAATGCTGTTAACCTCAAAGAGTCTAGCTTTCACTTTAGCAGTACACTGCTTTAACTGTCTCAGAATTCCCTTTCCCCTGCTCCATCTGTCCCTCTGTCCACTTCTAGGCTCTAGTCTAAAATTACATACCCTATGCCGCACATGTACTTCTCTTACCAAATCACGAATTTCAGGCAGACGGTCCACTGTGCTATAGAGGTTTTTTGTCACTTAAGTGTTTACCATTTCTGGCTCTTCTCATATCTTCATCCACAAAATACCATTCTTTCAAACTGCAAATGACTCTTAACTTGCCTGGTTGTCGAATGATTGAGTGACACTGTTCTCAACACTTAATGACATTCTCCTACCATACACAAAGCAAACTAATGGAACCTTTGGAAGGTACAGTACTGACTTCTTAAAGCAATTTCAAGTTGCAAAGGAAGGAAATGGAACAACAAAAGAGGTACCTTTAGTCTTAATTATCAACATAAATCATAAGTAGAGAAATGTTGTTTTATAATAGTCTGATCTTCACCCTCAAAGTGCATCACTGTAGTTTGAAAAAGTTGAAGCATATTCGATAATTTTAAAACCATACATTAATTGCAAGAAGTTTTGCTACTCTTGAACCATTCAGGTTAAATATCTTCCTTTGTTTTTCATGATCTTTTCTTTAAAACCATGGTAAATTGTAAAAGAATGTAAATTAGTGCCTTCAGTGACATTGTGAGTGGAATGTCTTTAGGTTCACTTTCTATGTTCCTGCCCAATGTTGGGTAGTCTTTTGGTGGTCTTCTATGACAATTCATGTTTAAATTTGCCTTTCAATACAACCAGTTCACATGTCAGGGGTCCAAATTTAATTTTTTTGCCGCTGTACCACGGTACAGTTTTTTTTCCCAAACTACTGTTCCAGATCAGATTTTACTCTTCCAAAGTTTCCATATTGTAAAAGAGCAAGTTCTTTAATGCAATGAGTTGGTTCTCCAAAATATGAGTGCACATACAGATACTTATTTTTGCGCCGCAAATTTACATGAAGCCACTCTAAGTCTTGTCCTTCACCACAATGTTGCTTCAAAGATCATTTCACACAGCAAGTCAATATACCACCTCGCATTTTAAGCGAGAAAAAACATACACTAAACACCCACTGATTTTGGTCTCAAGAATGTCAGCAATCAGACTTGCTTTTAGTCGTTTTCAAGTTTCCTTGCTTAGTTGCTAACTTGGAGGGAATATTAATAAAAAAAAAAAGCCCTAAACAAAAGAAGTATTAGCATCCCATGTGGAGGGAACATCAATGAACAGTTACCTTTCATTTGGAATGTACCACGCACGACAAGGGGTCATGAAAGATGACTTTCGCTTGCAGGGCAATAACGACGTAACTAAAAAGTTTGTCTTTGGTAATAAAACTGACAGTATGTGGGTTTACACAGTAGAGATTTACCATGCAGCACAGGAAAATAACACATGCAAGTCTGACCAACTTCAACTGATCAAGGTTAAAGTGAGATTGCATTTCATACTTAAGCAAAAACTAATGGGGATCTTTGATATTCACAGCAAGATTACTTTATCAGTTAGGGGCCTTATCCAAATTATGCTATGCGATTTTCCGCGCCCCCACGGCAAAGAACCCGTCAGACAATTGAATTGCGTTTTTCCGTGTTATTCGGAGTGCGGTGCGCGTGCCGATTATTGTTGCACTTTTCCAGTTGAAGTTAGCTCACCAGCACTAATAAGTGTGCGCCCGGCCACAGTGATCAAATCACTATTCAACTCCGCGTAAGCCGGGGTATTCCGCGAGCCACTTTTGCTATACTGCGGAGACAATACCTGATCGATTTACTGAATTAATGGAAAAGGGATCGGTGGACTTGACATTATGCGGATTTTGGACAAACCTTACCTTCGTCGGTGGCTGCACAATAATAACTGTTTGATTCCCGTAGTAAAGAGAATTGTGTTCAGTCCACGAAGGTCGTAGCATAGTTATATTTAAGTTACTTAAACCCAGTACTAGACTATATTCTTCCGATAGGGATCCCGTGCACCTTGCGTGCAATGTGTGTTAACACTAGGCCAATACTAGCAGTAGGCGCGGTCGAGGCCCGGCTATGTAAGCTACGTGTGTGAACGAACATAGCAATAACCATGCATGGCATACTATGTTGAATGTAGTGGCTAGGGACGATAGGTATGCGGTCCCGGTAGGCATAGCGTTAATTGAACATATTAGCGCTGTTAACGTAGCTACTGTTAGACTGGGGACATAGGCCTAGGCTAGATCAATAATAGGCCTATGTTTTCATGTAAATCACAAAAAATTCTGGTGTGGATTTTGCAATATCAATGACAAAGGCCTAACGTTAGGCCTAACCTAGGCCGACCTATCCCGGGCTTAAATTATGATATACACATTGCCAAAGTTAGTCTAAGCCTAGGCTACACAACACTTAGGCCTAGCCTTAGTTGTCCCAGGACCAGGGATGGGCAAAAGCCCATCCCTGGTCTACTAAAGGAGACAATTACCCTACAAAAGATTGCAACACTGGAGGCCCTGAAAAGTGGGCTGTTTCTACAGTAATCTGTCTCTGTCCTTACACAGTAGCCCCCAAGGCCTAGGCAAGAATGGGTAGGGACCTCACTGGTAAAGGCACCGAAACTGGCCCAAGCCCATAACTGACACACCTTCAAAAGATTACTAGAGCTATCATGGTAGCAACATTACTGTAGCAAGCCTAACATTCTTGAACCTATCCAGCGATTTATTTTTCACAATAGGCCTAATAAATTCATTTCAGTCAGGACTGGTCATATGACCCAGGCGATCGCCCGTGCTCGCCTAAACGCCCACCTTGGAAGGAAAAACACTTGCCAAGGTGTGCATCAAAACAGCCCCCTTAAATTTTGTGCTGGGCAACAAACAGCCCACCTCGAGAAAATATGATTGCCCGTTTGTTAATGCAATGCCAAAATAAATCAGAGTACATACTTTGGCCATACATATTACTGTTACGAGAAGCAAATAGTTTTAGTCTCTTGAAGTCCTTAAAGTGACATGAAAATAACACCACTCTAAAGCCTCATTCTGTTGCTATGTGGGGGTGGGGGATTCATCAGTTACCACCAGACGAAAACATCGTGGTCCATGGCCCCAACCTAGCCACCCCACTCATATCGGAAGATATGTGTGCTGATCAAAGTACGGTATATACCCATTATATTAAAGGGGAATAAGTATGACTTTTGTGCATACTACACTTAATTACTCACAAGAAGGACACAAAGCTTTGAGATTAGATGACTACAGTATGTACCATCGAAGAAGGAATATTGGTATAGGCCATACTGTATGGATGTCAGTTAATCCTTGGACCCTTATTGGTATCATTCATGGAGTGGCTCCGCCATATGTTACCCCGGACTTGGTCTGCCGAGTGTCCACAGTGGTGCATATGGTAGAAGGGAATAGAGCACCAACTCTACCCTGAAGGGTGCCATGATGTTGCTAATGGGGGTATTTTTTTTTTGCAAGTTGAGATACAATTATTTTCATTTTTTGACTGATTTATAACACGATTTTAGAAAATATCGCGCCACTGTTTTGTTAGCAGTGTCGCATCTAAGCTATGTGAATTCTAGGATAATCGGCTTCAAATTCCACTTACTGATATCGGTTTTTCCAGGCATAGGAACCTGTTCCAGACGGGGGGAGGGGGGGGGCTGAACATTGTTTCTGATTGTCATCCTTGAGGGAGAGGTGTCCCTTCCACAGGGGTCCGTTAAGTTTCAGGAAAATGAATGCAAATTTTACATAGAAAACAAATAAGGAGTTTAGTTCTTGGATAGAGGGGAGTGGTAGCATACCCATACTTCCCACATTTTTGACTGGGGGCTAAAGCACCCCTTCCCTCCCCACCCCCACCCCCATCCCCTGTCTTCAACACCTATGGTTTTTTTCTGTGTGCTTTATAACACTTCTTGAGTTAAGGGTGTTTGTGGCTTATTGGGTCCTTGATGGGGATGATTTAATCCTTTCTGATCAATATCTTAACTAAACTAAACTTTGTATCAAGTGTAAGTCTAAATATGTAGGCAGATGTACCCTCACAAAAGTGGAACGGGCAAAGCCAAATACTACAGAACAACTGAAATACAAAGAAGACAGGAAGAAACAGCTAAAGTTTGAAATTTATTCTTCACACCCATCTTTAAGAACATGCCATACAAAGTACATTTTATCTTGTCATCATAACATACTGTACAAGGTAATACTGCATCAATACTGCATTTTCTCTTTTAAAGTATGAGGAGTGAGTAAAATTCATCAATCTTTCCAGTCCAAGTGGTGTTTGAGCTTACAGTACCAATGACAATACAAGAGACTCACACAAATATGACTCTAACGATGCGATAGCTACTTTTCATCTAGAACAGACTCATTTATTTATTCTTTGGCATGAACATGAAAAGCAAGAAGGGCAATTAGTACCTACGAAAACAAGTGCAAAAACATTCTCAAATGGTGATGCTGGAGGTGGTGACGGATGAGATGGTAGAGGCAGGGACTGTGGTGACGGTAATGATGGCCAGGATGCTGGTGATGGGGACTTCAAAAGCTGGCCCTCAGCATTGGCTAACGGAAGGGAAACATTGGCACCTTTCATTGCTACCAAGTCGGCCCCAAACCAAGTCAGCCCCATGTCAACTCGGCCTCAAGGAAGAATTCCCCGTCCACTTTTACAGATTAAGATATTTTTATGGCAAGTTATGAGAGGACGCCTGTCCACCCAAAATACCATTGGAACTGTTAGGCAACTGTTATTTTATGATGAATCATTAATAACATTACATATTAATTATGCCCCCTGTGGGCTGGGGGTTGTAGAATATGCCCACGGTATTCCCCGTCTGTTGTAAGAGGCGACTAAAGGGGAGGTCTTTAAACAAATTTATCTAGTTGACACTATATAACACATTCGTGTTGGTGTGTCGTTAAATATTATCTAACTAACTAACTACATATTAATTATAAGAGGTAGATATAGATCACAGACTCACTCTGCATGACAGAACCCCAACAGGAATTGAATGCACTGAGAATTGGGAAATTTTGGTTCTATGAATATTTATATAAGCAAGATGAATGGCAATGCATGTGGAAAATTTAAACTCTTATAATTGGAAAGAAGATTAAAACTTTGTAAGATTCAAATTTGATGAACACAGACCATGCATGAAAACATTCAGCAAGACACTTTTGCCATAACGATTTAGCACTCCTATTGGAACATAAAAAAATGGGACAGGAAAACAAACACTTCTGTCATGATTTTCATATTGGGGACGAGTTGGTACGGGGACGAGTTGGTAAGGGGACGAGTTGGCATGGGGACGAGATGGCATGGGGCCGAGTTGGCATGGGGACGAAATGGCATGGGGCCAAGTTGGTATGAGGCCGAGTTGGCATGGGGCCGAGTTGGTATGGGTCGACTTAGCCTGCTCCCCAGAAAAACAGCACCGTGAACATGGGTAGGGGCCTACCTAATTCCATCCTCGACTGTCATGCAAACAATTGTAACACTGCAGTGAAAATGAACGCAGTTCAATCAAAGTGGTAAACAAACTGCGAGAGGGCATCCTACAAGACCATACTTCAGTTCCACTTTAAGACCTGAACGAAATTTCAAAATCTGCAAATACAACCCTGACCTAGAAATGGCATAAGATCTGGGAGAATTTGGTTTGGCCAGCCTAGTTTTTCGCCTAAGTCAAATCACCGTGGGCTTGTTATTAAAATCCCATAAACGCGATTATTGCGTAACCGTACCATATACCATGTACCACTCAACTTATGTTATTCAGTCTTTTATAAGACTAGTGATAACTGACAACTGAAAACTGTTCGAACGATAATGAAATTATTTCTCAAAAAAAAATCCAGTGTTTGGAGTTAAAACGTAAAACCACCCGATCGTTTACTGCTTTGTGCAGCATGCTCAACGATGAAGTATGCTGTTCCCTAACTTTTCCAGCAAGCTGTCGCCAGTCGCCATAGTAACGGAAATACTCCCAATGATATTACCACGGAGTTGGTATTTGACAAATAGCAACTCCCTGATATTACATAACGGACTTTACAAATATTTGGTACTTTAATATTTGGTTTTATAAAGGCCTTCTTCCAACAGTTTTCACCGGACCCTTTGAACTTGTGGGAATTTGCTATGATGTCCCGCCAGTAAAAGAACTAAGCTGGGTTGGCCAGCAGCATGGCTTAATCCCAGCTTATTGGGAATGACTGTGGCCCCATAGCCCCTTTTGTTCGCGGATATAGGCCATCGTGGGTGCTATGGTTCGAGTGAACACAATGATTTTCAATAGCGCCGGGAACAATACACCGTTTGACCAAGAGGATTGGGCTGATTATGGCAAGAGGAGAATAGTGTATGAATGTTCAAAATACCAGGCAATGGGTCACAACTCATGAAAACATATGAACATGACTTTGAAAATATCTATTGAGTGGGTTAACCGGTTAGGCGACTGAATGGCGAAAAGTGATGGAGCCTACGGAAGATGTTAGTAAATGTTAAAAAACTAAATTATTCATTTCATTTTTAACAGTTCACACACCATCAGCCCTTTCAACAGGTTTTCAGCTGAAATGAGAGGGTTTCTACACCAGATGTGTTTGTCACGTTTCAGTTACCTTTAACATTCCCTTTAAAGTAGGACATACCGCACAGGGGTATTACCAGGCGGGAAAGGGGGAAATTCCCTGCCGGTGAAGGCTGCTAAACCCCGATTTTTGTTGAGCGGCCTTCCTACTTATGGTGAAGCATGTGTGACGGTGAAACGTTACCCCGATTTTTTTAATTTTCTCCAATGAAGAGACCAAAGTTTCTTCACTATAGTTACTCCTAATCTGTCACATCTCCCTCCGCAAAAGAAGGAAGCAGGCGCGTAGCTAAGGGGGGCTGGCCCCAGATGTTTGTTAGCCCCTCCTCCCCCTCCCCAAATTGTGTCCTAATAGAATTTGTAAGTACCAATAAAAAAAATGTGTAGAAAATACATTCTGCGCACAAACCGTTATGAAATCAACGAATAATTGTTGAACATATAAATTCAGTGAAAACGATGAAAAATATAGCAACAGATTGTATCCAAGGACACCTAACCGTTCGAAATTTTCTCAAAGCCCCTTAGAACCCTTCTCCAGGACTGTGATCAATGCCGTGATCCTCCCCCCCCCAACTAAAATTTCATCTTAGCTACGCTCCTGCGAGGAAGAAATGTTTCCTTAAAAGAAAGGCCCTAATATTCCATGCTGCATCAAGCCGTCACCATGGACAGGGCTACGGTTGCTTTCAGGCTCATCCCCTTTCCTTTTCCTCCGTCATCAAAACCATTCAACCAGACATAAGCTCGACACTCTTTTCGCGACAAAATGGAAATCGACAACCGCTGCGGGCCCTTTCTCGACTTTCATAACCATGACATTCTGTGACGAAGTATGATGTACGAACGGTTTGCGAAAAACGAGAAGAACATTGGGGTATCAAGCTGAGCGAAAAATTATTAACAGTCGTAAGCTTGCGCCGGAATCGGGGGTGGGGGGAGAGGGTCAAATAGTTTTCTTTTTTTTTCAAAACCGTCAAAGTGTGGGTTACATGTGGGCAATTTATTTGGTGTGGGGTGGCGAGTTTTTTTTTTTTTTTTTCTAAACTGTCGAAGTGTGTGACACTTGTGAGATATCTGTGTGAATTGAGTCATGAGCTAATCATAGCCTACGAACTAGCAAACCGACGCAACAATATACTGGAAGAGGCGCTATTTCCACTAGCCCATCATTAACTCAAATTTCGTACGGTATTCAGACTAGCTAGCTAGGGTACGCGTTCCAGCTTCTAATTCTACACGGGAACTGTTTAATTTTCATTTTTAACAACTGTATCTCTTAAGGAATGCGCACAACAGACCAGACCGGTTCGTCGGTATCACAATACACAAGTCCGCATTGCAGTGTTCAATTTACATAACTCGCGATACATGGCCACGGTCATGATATATCCTACATCACAGAGTCAACAATATTTCGATATAGCCTAACAAAGTAATAGCCTACAGGCCAGAAATACCATTGCTCCGACGTTCCATGTACCGATACCCATACCCGTAATACTTTTAACCTAACCTTTAGACTACCCCTTATCCTAACGCCTACATTCTTGTAGCCTGACACTTTTAGAATAGCCTACCGCAGGGACATTGAGCCCCAGTGTAGGGCCTACTGGAAATTACAACCATAACCTATTAAAATGCCGTAGGGATTGCTTTTTAAAAAGTCATGTAAGATACAACTGTTTGCCTCGCCTTAGTCACATTTCAAGTGAATGTCGACGACACAATAATGAAACCAAGTTTTCATTAATGATCTAATGACGGGTAACGTGTGTGCTAGCTTGTCACCAAGGCTCAAGTTCAACACATCTCACCAGTGTATCGTCTACTTTTACGGTCTGAGCACTCTCCGCAGCAGCTCTTTTACAATAGCCAATCAATATTCTATTCAAGTGGGTTTTCGCCCGTGCGGCTTAAGCTACGTTCCGTAGGATTACGCACGTAAGAGGATTACTATTGTTTGCATGAATGAAAGACTGCTCCGCTCGCGCACTACTTTGAGTGAGTTCTGTGCCGAGCTGCAGCTCTGGAAGAGCAAGTTTTTAACAAAAGGACGGTTATTCCGCGGCAGCATTAAAGGCGTGCCAAAAGCGCGCGGAAAATCGCATAGCATAATTTGGATAAGGCCCCTTAGTCAGTTTGATAAGATTTGACAACACACCAACACGAATGTGTTATATAGTGTAAACTAGATAAATGCGGTTCAAGTTCGGTTTCAAATATTGTTCAAATACATTGCAAGTCCTCCCCTTTAGTTGCCTCTTACGACAGGCGGGGAATACCATGGGCATATTCTACAACCCCCAGCCCACAGGGGGCAATTACTTTATCAGAGATTAGGATATGCATACATATATATATACATGCAATGTGCTTCTTGTGAAGAAACACTGTTCCACCAGACTGTAGCTTTTGAAATGTTACTGTCATGGCACTATTAAAAAGCAATGTTCTTGGAACAGCAGTAATTTCAACCTCTGCATGTCAAGGTTCACTTGTCAGGGTTCACATGTCAAGTGAAACATGACATGACAGGTATGGCTTTCCATTGGTGTCATGATTCAGTTCACACCATGACCACACTGTCCAGTGATTGAAATCTATACTTATGGTTGTCTGTGTATGTTATGGCCATGCATTCAATAAAATATGTATATCCACATATAAGGCGAAAAGGTAACTATGGTCAGTAAGTGATGGGAAAGTTGTCTTGTACAAGTTAAAATTTTGGCAAGTGACAGGTTTTCGTCCAGTGGTTATGCAGTCTGCACCCATTGGTCTTTGTTTTTGTGGTTCAGACAGGTCAAATCCCATACAGAATATTCCTGTGGTAATCCTGTGCAAAAGATGAATTTTTTCTTTTTTCATCAATTTTTGGACATTAATGATACACTGGAATAGGGCCCAAGCCCTGCCTAACTCTGTGTTAACTTTAACAACTAATGAAAATGCTCATTCTTTCATTCAGGAGTTAACTGTGAACAGAAGTGAACAGTGATGTGTGAATGCTAATGGATAGGACTGTATAGAAATCAATGTGTTCATTTGTCTATTCATGTGAGGCACATGGACTTCTAAGGAAAGTCAACGTTAATGTTAATTTTTTTGTAAAAGTTACTGATGGCTGACTCCAAAGTTGCCCCTTTAAGAAGCAAAAAAGGGTCAAGGGATAGACGGAACAATCTACAAAAGCAAAAATTGGACACTTTTCTTTGAAGGATAACCTTTCACCACACAAGGTATGCTTTGCCTGGTAATGAACACTGTTGTATAGATATCAGAAATAGAATAAATACTGGTTAACTTTGACAAGTTACCTTTGGTTGGTATTTGTTGTCCATTATGGAAGACCTGTCTCTTCTGACAAGTACTGTTTGCAGCTGATGGAGTAACCACCCGTGGTGTTGTCCAACCATCTGCAGTTGGGGAATCATCTGAAATTCAGAAGAGGTATTCATTCAGATCATTGCTATTGTCTTGAAAGTGCACAATGTCAGTTGACCTTTTGAAAAGTTACAAGTGTCGAAATTTATATTTTAGTAGTTCAACCCATGGGGAGTTTTAAGTTACAACCATACATGGAAATAACCCACATGAATGGAAAAAGCTGGGAAGCTGGAAGGCTCCTCCCTGCAAAATATTAGTACCTGAAAGAAAATTCTGGCAATTGGAGGAAAATGTCCTCTTTTGCATATGAAAATATGAAAGACTTGTGGAAATATGACTTCCTTCCTGGAAAATAAATTTTTTTCCAGCCCAAATACCATTTGACCAAATGGCATTTGCCAGTGTGCCAAAGTAAAGCAGGAGGAAGGAATTCCCAAATTTATCAAAATAACTGAAGTGGCAACCCTATAAACAAAATACAGAGTGTACATCTAGGCCTTTGAAGTACAGTAGGTAATCTTTATGTCAGGCCATCACTTAAAAGTGAAAGAGCATAGCTGTCAAGACTTCTGCAGCTCTTGCAAATTTTGAGCTCTGCTATATCTGCCGTACAGTGGGTCTTCTCAAGAGACAATGAGATAGAACCATATACCAAAGCATTAAAAGAGTGAAGGAATCCAAACTTCAAAATGCCCCTTATGATATAAACAGAAGAAACCTGATATCACTGCTTAGGTATGGTGAAAGGTACAACTTATGGATAATAAACAATAAAGCACAATATTTAAAGGCAACAACAACTAGGCTTTACTAACCACAGGAACATGCTATTACCACTTGTCTGTGGATAAACTGTCATGGAGTGCAACATTATCCCCTGCACTGTGATGATCAGATAATGAGATCAAGGAGAAAGATATGACTACATTCACAGCAAAAACAAAAGGATTTGTCTGTCATCAGCCACCTTCTGACTTTCAGTACTTACTTGAGATGTCTGCTGTTCCATCACTTCTGAGAAAAGTATTATACTCTGGAAATAAAAATACATGGAAAAAATAGTAAACACGAGTAAGTATGGTAAATGCAAAGTAAAAAATAACCTAGTTCTGTACAATTTTAACATGTCTACAGTAATACAACTGAGCATCAGAAGAAGTGCTTTCCACAAAGCTTGTGTACAGAACTTGAACACTTGAGGGTGCAGGGATTCCGCCAGAAATGCAAAAAAGGGGGGGATTAATTGCTCCTAAACCCCTAGTCCAAATTGATGCTGTCCCTGGCTAAAGCTACAAGTGGTTTCAGGGGGACAAAAGCTTGCTTCAAGACCCCTATAAGGTGCATTTTGAAGGGTTTTAAAGGCCATTTACTTATGAAAGTCCAAACATTGCTGCAAAGGTGCCTTCTTCTTAAGTGAGAAACCAAGATATGGACATTTTTTTTAATTTTTATGGAAATGAAAAGGGGGGGATTTTACCCACCTTCTTCTGGAAAGGGGGGGGACAAATCCCCCCCTTTCCCCCCTTTGGCGGAAACCCTGGGGTGCACTACAATACATGAAATTTGCCATTTCTTGGAGTCGTAATGTAACTGAATATTGCAATTAAAAGCACTAGGTTCTAACATTTCATGAAATGACTCACATCTGGATCACTTGGGAAAAAGGGTCATTCAATTTAAGGCACAAAAAAAAAATGCAAAAATTTATTCTCGTGCTACTGTATGCAGTACAGTGTTGTACATATAACATACTTCTATGCTGCCAAATTTCATGCAGGGACAGACAACTTTCACTCAGGAATGAGCTAAGCGGAAAGCAAAGTGGCTGCTAAAGAGACCATGATAATTACAGACAGTACAGTATTTATCTCCCTGAGCATGGTCAGAAAAACATGATCCTTTTCATCAAAAAGCACCTGTTGGATTGTCTGTGAATTTAAGGGTTGTGTGGTGTCACTATTGTGTGCAAAAGTGACAACAGTCCAGACCTACTGTATGAAAGCCCCACAATAGCATGAAAATAGCTTACAAATCAACTTCCATACAACATATCCACAAAAAGTTCCCTCCAGAGAGAAAAAAAAAAAAAAACCTACTGTACCATTGGCAAAAAACATACTGACAAAATTGCAGATGTACAGTAAGTAAGGAATATGGTTTCTAAAAGCTGACATCTGCCTCATTCCTTTCTTATATACTTACAGTTACAGTATGAATCTATTCTTTAGATTTTATTTCATTGATTGTGGAGTTATGGAGAAAATAGAGCTTCAAAAAGAATCCAAAAACACTGGAGCAGAGGCATAAGTTTGCTCACACACTTCAGAAAGAGCTAGTACAGTATATGCTCAGTGAGTCTTGTGAGAATGCACAGACTTTCCTTATTCAGCACAGGCAAAGAGCATCAGCCTTGAAACCATGATATGAGACAAGAGGAGACTGTGGCATGACCATGCACTGCACAGTCCACATGAAGAAACAAAATGCTGAAGGGTACTTATGCTGTTGATGTATTAGAATATAAGATTGTTAGAGGGAATGGGGACATAAACAAGGTTGTGGGCTTGGCATGTTATTCAATAAATTGCCATCAAACCGAAATTCTCCATTCAGGGCTGGCCATAGTACTATATCCTTGAAATTATTTCAGAAGTCAGTGGAGGAGAGAGCATGAGCATGGGGGGGGGGGGGGCTGTCCACCTAGAGCACAGTGAGCATTCTGTGGTGGAGAAGAAGGAAGGAAGATGACTCTTACATTTCAAATTAACCCTACAAAATATTTGGTATTTACTCAAAGTCTTGAGTCATTGATGCTCAATTTACATGAAACAAGCACTTTGACATACTTGAGACCTGTAATTTGAATAAGCCATTTAATTTCTGTTGTCCATACCTGGTATATTGGACTGCTGGTGCATCCCACGTAATTTTCCTTCATAGGTCATCACAGTCTTTCATAAGGTGCTTTTGTACTGGATTTCACATCACCTAAGTTGCAGATACTGTAGCTCATCTGTCATGGAGGAAAGATCAAAATTAGTGTTGTACACTGATACTGCTGATACCAATATTTCAATTCTCAACATCAGCCCATACTGATACGATACTGATATTTGGGAAATAAGAATTCTGCATACTTAACCATCTGCTACCTGGCACCCGCCCCCCCCCCTCCCCCCACTTAGTGTTATTTCAGTGAGGTATAATATTGCAACTTAAATATTACATACCACTTTCATGACATATATAGGATAAATTATAGGAAATACAGATCAGCATGTAGGGTAAATTTTACCGATACCAACACAGGACAAAAACGGAGAATATCGGCCGATACCCACATTGAATACTGATAATTTGTCCAACAGTAGTAACAATAATTATAGTATAGTGGTTTCAAATCAACTGACACAGTTTCATTGCTAAAAGTTTATTTACTGTGTATACTTAGATACAGTATAGGCCTCGTGCATGCTATTGTGAACAAATGTAGGACACTAGCTTTGGAAGTCAACTGGCGGTTATCTAAGAACCAATCTGTGCAGTAGCTTACCTTCATAGCAGGTGTTGAATATGTACCCCTCTTTGGCGAACATACTCTAACACCTGCGAACAATGACAGAGATCATCCAATTCTCGACTGTTGATTGGTTTCAATATATGAATATTCATACTGCACGAAAAGGCTTCAGCTTCAACGTTCACTTTTACACAGTAAGTCAATGGGACTTCACTGTGTGAGACTGAAGCGGGCGAAATCACACATAAACATGGTAACATCAATTAATGATGTTCACAGGGTAATTTACAATTCCCTACAATTGTTTGACATACATATGCATCACATAAATGTATGTCAAATAATTTCAAATGTGCTTCATGGGTTCTATGTACATCATATTTTGATGTTACCTTGTCTATTATAAACCATCACAACATAGCAACCTAAGTTATTGGCAAGGTCCATATATATGGCAAACTTTTTGAGTTTCAGCATTTTATCAGCATTTTTTATAACGGTCGAACACAATTTCGTAACGGGTGTAACATGGACATACGTTTACAATTTATGGTCTCCTGAGCTTAATATTGATCAAAAAGTGCTCCCAATGGGTTAGTTATTAAATATTGCTACATATCATCCTCAAATAATGGCAAAAAGTATGTACATGATAAACTTTCTGAAAAATAGCCATTTCTATTTTGTATGTCAATGTGTTACACCCGTTATGTATGTCAATGTTCGCCCGTTATATTTTCCATAGGACCTACATAGAAATATGTTGTCAAAATTGAGGTAGCAAGATGAAAATTTTTTGCTATGTCTGTACATCTAAGGATTAGCCCTGAACATAATAAAACAAATGAAACTAACATAGAATGGAAATTAATCCTTATGTGATGCTACCGTGTTGGTTTACTGTGTAAATTGCCATATATGTTCTATTCCAAATAATGCCATGATGTCCCATATCTTTCAGTCACTGGTCAAGTGCTATCTTAACATGTTGGAAAAATAATTTTTGGTTCATATTTGATCTTGGGAATTCCTGGGAAATTTTGCATTTTGACATCTGATGACTCAAGATGATGATCTTGGGAATTCTTGGGAAAATTTGCTTTTTGACTTCTGGTGAACCCATGAGACGATCTTGGGAATTCTTAAAATTTTGCTTTTTGACCCCAGATGACCTTTGACCTCCATCAAAAACGATAGAATTCTTCCTCTTACCATAATGCATGTACATACTAAGTATGAAATTTATTCAAGCTTCCTATCTTGAGATATCGTGTTAAAAACATTTTCAGTGTTTGACCCCCGGTGACCCTACATGACCTTTGACCTCCACCAAACATGATAGCATTCATCTTCCCACCATAACACATCCACATACTACCTATGAGATCTATCCAAGCTTCCTATCTTGAGATATCGTGTTAACAAGGTTGTCAGAGTTTGACCTCCGGTGACCCCAGATGACCTTTGACCTCCATCAAAAACGATAGAATTCTTCCTCTTACCATAACACATCTAATACTAAGTATGAAATTTATCCAAGCTTCCTAACTTGAGATATCATGTTAACAAGGTTGTCAGCATTCAACCCCCAATGACCCCAGATGACCTTTGACCTCCACCAAAAATGATAGGGTTCTTCCTCTTACCATAACGCATCTACATACTAAGTATGAAATTTATCCAAGCTTCCTACCTTGAGATATCGTGTTAACAAGGTTGTCAGAGTTTGACCTCCGGTGACCCCAGATGACCTTTGACCTCCACCAAAAACGATAGGGTTCTTCCTCTTACCATTACGCATCTACATACTAAGTATGAAATTTATCCAAGCTTCCTAACTTGAGATATCGTGTTAACAAGGTTTTCAGCATTCAACCCCCGGTGACCCCAGATGACCTTTGACCTCCATCAAAAACGATAGGGTTCTTCCTCTTACCATTACACATCTACATACTACGTATGAAATTTATCCAAGCTTCCTAACTTGAGATATCGTGTTAACAAGGTTTTCAGCATTCGACCCCCGGTGACCTCAGATGACCTTTGACCTCCATCAAAAATGATAGGATTCTTCCTCTCAATATGGGGCATCTATGTACCAAGTTTGAGAACTGTCAGAGTTTCCCTTCTTGAGATATCGTGTTAACAAGCAAAGTGTCACAAACACACATACACACACACGCACACACACACATACATACACACATACGCCATCACGAATGCATTGGTTTCTTTTATCATCGAAACGAAAAAAGGACTGATAAAGTGTACGGGTGCTTTTTACGTGCTTGAAAACGTGTAGTATGAGTATAATTAAAGGGGAAATGCAGTCACCCCAACTTGAAGTAGTGTAGTAGACTGTCCTGTTTCATGATTGGCTCTTGAGAGTCATGTGACAATATTTTTTCTCCTCAAATGTGAAATTTACTAGAAGTAACTGATTGGTTTACCTTGAAAATGCAATACTGAAGTCCTAAAATATTATGAAAGATACTTTGAAGAGAAATAAGAAGAAAACTGTGAGATTTAGCTGTTGCTTCAAAATAAGTTTGGGGTGACTGCTCTTGCCCTTTAAGGTAAGTTGAGGCTGAAACTAGCCTGAAACCAATCTGTCCGCACCCTCTTAGACCATGCTGTATGTACAGTAGGCTAGTATACATTTTCAAAATTTTCTCGTAACTCCAGAAGTTATTACCCGGTAAAATGAAGGGCACTGTTCAATTCCCGCCGACCATCTTTGTCAGTTGATCTTGTGAGGCTCCGCCTATGTACATTACTCGTGACTGACATCGGTGCATGTCTGCATGAGTGACCTTCCGTGTTGTGACAAAGCAGACTCTTTATGAGTGATGTGAACTGATTTCAGAAATAATGTGTGTTTGGCAGGTTTTTAGTGACTGTTAGCATAGGAATACACAGGCTGTGCGAGATATAAGATCGTTGAGTTGTGGATGGAGAGGTTCACTTGCAGACTACAATTACGGCCGGTTCATACTTCCAAATTTCTTGCGCGATAAAGCGATCAATAACCATATATGGTCAAAATATCTTTGCCGCCAGTTCGATTCACGGTCATCGCTTGGAGTTGAACATCGTTCAACTTTTCTCGCAAGCTCCCGAGATATCGTAAAGGAAACGGCTTCTGATTGGCTGCTTGGTAGGTGAACGACCTTTTGAAACGAGCTCACGATCCTCCTCTGACAACTATGGCGGACCTCTTTTCAGATACTGGCTCATTACATGTATTCGGGTTCCGTGCGACTATCGGCGGCCTGATTGTGACAGTGAGAGTTGTCGGAATGGAGGGAAACAGTTACTGCTTTCCTCGGACATAAAGGTTAGTAAGGCAGGATTTTCTTGTACTCCCTAAAATTATCACAGTAATCAATAGTGTACTTTGTCGTAGAGCCGATCAAACCACATACACACATGTACTGTACTTGGCCTTTGCATAGGCAGGTATTGGGAGACTGTGCATTGCATGGCAGTACTGCGAAAGTTGAGCTATGCGAGAAAACTGAAGTATGAATCAATTTTACATCGGCATATCGAGACCCAGCTAACATCCTTAAACACAGCTTTATAGCGCTATAATGAAGTATGAAATTATTGAACCGGCCTTTAGACTTGAAATAATTAGGAGCCAACCGGGCCCCTTTCCCTGTTGAAGTTACGGGCCCGCGCGAATTTCTAGGAGCATCGGGTCCACAGGCCCCCGTTATTTCGAGCCCTGTGATCGTACATATGAACAGTTAACAGCGTACATGGCGCGTACATTCCCCTACCGCGGTTACAGCAAAAATGGTCTGAAGAAATCAGCCCAAAGGCTTCAATCCCTGCACGGTCAATTAAACAGATTTTCCAGTTTCACCATGGAGGTGAAATCTAATCACCAAGACTATTAGTGTGAATGGACTTTGAGGTAATTCACACCATAGAGTTACCACCTCCATGTTCAAGCAAGCTGCTATCTAAATGTGTTACGTAACACACACACATACAGAGAGACTGTGCCCACAGCAATATATTGTCAGTACTGTGTGTACTACGGTACTGTATATAGAAGCCATGACAGACTGGCATAGTAAACAGATATAAATAAAGCTATAGTTAAAAGCTGTCAAATCAGTCTTGCAGAGAGGAAAAGCAATTTCTCTAAAATGATGAAATTACTGCATCTTCCAACTGGATTAGCTGAACGTTAAGAAGGGCAAAGGAAATGGTGATTTCGTATTTAACCAAGTTATAGTCTGTTGATCTGAATATAAAGGAGCCCCTTGCAGTTGGAACAAATGATAATGACAGGGGATGCACTTAAAAACAGAATATTTCATTTGAGAATTTTCTTAAGAAAATGTTAAAGTGACTTCTCCTTGGGAAGGCTATGTATGTGTGACACGTATTCAACTTTTCCAGTAGGCCTAGAATTTATTACATCCTGATGCCCCCCCCCGACTACGGGCCTGACAATGTGCCGTTGGTTCTTAACATCGTGAGTTTAGAAATCAGACGGGAATTAATAATTTGACAATATACTTTAGCGCTGCTAGTACAAATTTTAAACAAGTCCTATCATTACCTTCTGTGGCTTTGTGTCCAAGTGTGCCGTAACGTGTGCATCGGAACCAAAAAAATAACTTCGAGTTTGTCACCAGGCGCGGTTTTACAGGGGGGGGGGGCTTTAGGGGCTCAAGCCCCCCCATGAAAAATTCAGAGGTTGTGTTATGCTATATTTGTGTGTACTGAGAAAAACAAAATTGCCCAATACACTTGTGCACATCTTGGTCCAGTGGATTTAGTTTTCAAGGGAAACTGTCGTCTCTGTCTCGAAATCACATATTAGGTTCACGATTTCATACAATGGAAGTTGGGTCAGATAAGTAACATAAGTAACATCTATGATAGTATGTACGTACATGTAAATCAAGTTAACAGATTAATCATCTGTTGGAAGTTCAAAACGAGTCATTTCGTCGCTGATCTCGTCAAGCTACACTAGCAGTCCTTTTAAGTCAAATCTACAGGCCGAATCTTTATTCCCATTAATGTGAACAGGTCCAGTTGTTCGTATCTCTCAGTAACGTTTGCTACATTCTTCCAAATAAAAAAAAAATATATGCCTGTATATGTTACATCTATGTCATGATCAGGGGCGGTGCCACTCAGGGGGAAGGTAGGCCTACCCCCATGTAATTTGTAGGAAAAGAGAAAAAGAGTAGGAAGAGAAGACGTAAAGGAGAAGAAAAGAGGAGGGCGGAGTACGTACAGTAGGCCTATATCTGATCCATATAGTTAATCCAGAGCTTCCGGTTTCTATCAGCCTTTAGATACGATTTTATAATGCACAAATGAAGAAAGGCAAATTTTCTTAATAGTTCGAGAATATTTCTGTGGATTCCACGCACGTATTTTTGCGTAAAACTTTCCCCGACTAGAAGGCAGTAATGTGTTCAAAAGGGGACTTCAGGAGGTTTGTTGATACATACCCTATGACAAAAAAGGCTCCTCTTTCACCTAACCAAAAATATTAAGTATGTTTTGAACCCATATGATCAGGTCCAAAAATATCCCAAAGACAACACCATTTTTGCATCTAAGCAACCTTCAAGTAACCAAAATTTCTCAAAAGGGGAGGGGGACCCCTCCCCTTAGACCTATCCCCTAGAACAGCCCTCTTTTACCCAACCAAAAATTAGAATTCACAAAGTTATGAACGTTTTCCAGCCATATATATCAGTCAAAAAATAACCCAAAGAACCCACCATTTTGCATCTTAGCAACCTTAACTTAGCACAAATTTCCCAAAGGAGGGGAACACCCTTCCCCTTAAACCTCTCCCCTAAGAAGGCCCTCTTTCCCCAACCAAAAATTAGAATTCACAAAGTTATGAATATTTTCCAGTCATGTAGTCAAAAAATTACCCAAAGAACGCACCATTTTGCATCTTAGCAACATTAAATAAGCAAAAATTTCTCAGAGGAAGAGGTCACCCCTCCCCTTAGACCCCTCCCCCACGACGGCGATCACTCAAGCCATGTCCCCTATCAAAATAACATTGCGCCGTCCCTGGTTATGGTACTGTTTTTATCATTGGTTTCAGTGTGCGCGTGGCCGATTTACATATTTGAAAGAAAATTTTATGATTCTTCCGTTTCAAGCCCCCCCCCCCCCCCAAAAAAAAGCTCGATCTAGAACCGCGCCTGTTTGTCACTGCAACTTCTGTACTGTAATGTACCTCAACCATGTGTTCAAATTTCTCTTGAACTGCTTTCTTGTTACTCTTATGAAAAATCCACTACCTACCGTACCTTCATAATAATGACAGTAAAAATCTTTCTAATGCATTTCTGGTCGAGATTTCACCCGCACATTTACCGTTAAAAATGTACGGTAAGATACGGCAGACACCGTGCACGTACGAACATTCATTTCGTTCGTTGCCTGGGTCACTCTACCTCTATATTCTGCGTACTGGCACTTTGGCACGTTCCACTTTTCGCAAATGGGGGGTACGTAAAATACTGGGAAATTATTTTGTTCTTTTTTGCAATATATTTAGGAAACTTTGGACGTAAAAATTTTGCAAGTAGTTTTAATAGTAGTAAAAAATTACGAGCAATATGAAGATAGGAATCATTTTAGTATGTAAGGTAGTACCAGGATAGGAGTAACAGGGAAAGAAGATTTTTTTCGTGCACACAGCGCATAATACACCTTGAAAGAATGTGTACGATTTAAAATCTGATGGAGTGAATTTTGCTTCAGAAAAGAGTTTCTCCACCAAATATACGAAGTTTTGGCTATTGATTCGAAGCAAAAGAATATTATTGTGGTTGAAATAAGTGCATACCTTATGTAGACATACTTGCATTACCAAAATTTACTTCTTTAGATCATGAAATCATGTCATGTTAATTTTAGTGATAACTTGACAAATATGAAATCTAGCAGCATCGAAAGTCGAGCCCACGTGCCGTATATTCATTTGGGTATGTGTTTATAGGGCAATCATATTTGTAAAGTTTCTAGGTCTTTCGCGCTACTTCTGGGCCTTAGTTTTGGAACGTTACCCATCCACACGCACTGGGTGCAAATATTTATGAGCTGTCTTTTGACGTTCATTTCTAAAGATAGGCCTATGTTGTTCCGTTATCTAGTATAGGGGTGACTTGATGTTAGAAACACGCATCACTGGGCTCGTTTCTGGTGAAAAAAGTGCAATTTAACAAAAGCTTGGTACGGAAAAAGATAAAAACAACTCCATTTCATCATACTATTTCCATTATACTTTTTTTAAAATTTGATTCAGTAGAATTCGTGTAATTTTCTCAAAAGGAAGAAATTTCATTCAAAGTGGAAGCCTGTGTGTAATTCTACGAAGCACCATGATACTGTCTGTGCAAGATAATGTAATGCGGGTGTATGCACACAGTGTCAACATGTGTACGTATAGTGGTATGCATTGCATTGTCTGGCTAGTTGTAATCGCTACCAGTAACCGGGGAGTTGTTACGTGACAACTTCCTGCCGTAACCTGCCCTGCTGTAACTGAGCAGGGATTATTTACACCGGGCCAGCCCAAGCGTAAAATTGCTCCCTCGAGCACGGACTGGAGTTGGAAAATTTCTGACCCTTGAATCTCCATATATATTATTCGGGTCTGCCGTTTGCTGTAAACTGGTACGGCCGATGTACACGATATGGTACAGTTTTTACGCAGTTTGACGAAGAATTCTTGCAAAAGTTTGTGGACGTTGGTATTACGAGTGCAGCCAATATAGGTGTAGGAGTAATACACGTCTGCCAGCGGGCAATGCAGTAGCTAGAGCATTCAATAAGGCTAATGTTACAAACTTGGGTAGATATTTAATCTCCCCTGTTTTGGGCCAAAAACAGGGGTCACAGGTGGTATTCCTTATGGGCTGAGAAGATCGTAATGCCATTTCTGGCGTAGTAAGGAGTGACTAGAAGGAATGACTAGAAGGAATGGATTATATGGTCACATTCAATCGTTCAGTGGCTAGTTTCTTGTGTGCGCAGTAAAAATTCATGACTGATCACTATTTTTAAATTAGGGGCTTTGGTCCGAACTTTCGACCTGTACTGTAGGCCTAGGCCTAGGCTAGGCGCCGTCTGGAAAACATGTTATGTCGAAGATCTTCAGCGTGCAGTGAAGACCTTATAGTTGATGGCGTGATTTTCTTCTCTTTTACATACGCACTGTACTTAAAACACAGTACAACAATTTGGCGTGGCATAAAAATTGAGAAAAGAGGTGACTGGCGTAAAAATTCGGTGTAGCAGATAGGCTTTCACAGTAAACCAATTATTATATCCATACTGGTTTTAACCAGTTTAGATTCCATATGATTTTTGCATGAGAAAAAAATCGCAAAAATCGTAAAAATCAAAGTAATCGTTAAATAGTCCTAATTGAAAAAATCGTGGAGAGAGGGTACATTAATCAACTCTTAGACCAAAATACTAAAGATTTTGTGACAGTTTGTAAGGCTAGACTGGGGCCCAATTTGGCGCTCATGTATAGTACACACTGTTTGGCGACACTGCATTCGGCACAATGGGTTACTTTTTACAAGTAAAGTATGTTGAGAAAAACCTGATTAGGCCTATAATCAAATTTCAATTATTAGGGGTCCGATTACATCGACTGTCTTTTCTGGAAATATCGTGAAAGCCTAGTAGCACATAAGAAGAACTTTCCTGACTGGCCCTAGGCGTAGGCTTAAGGGGCTTTCACACCGCCAGCGAAGCGAGGCGAAACGAACCGAGCGTCTTATAAATATGTAATTGAAAACAATGGTCAATCGCTCAAAGGTTTCACACTGCGAGCGAGCGAAGCGAAGCGACTCGAGCGGTTCGCTAGCGTCCCGCTCGGCATAATGTTGACCTATTTATTTCGCTCGAATCGCTGAGCGCCAAAAAACACACGTGCATCTTTTGCAATGTGTTCTGGCAGGTATAGTGCATGTATGTAGGCTATGTATGGATGGATGTATGATCTACCTGCAAGTAGGTGAAAATGGAGACGAACATGGCGGTAAACATCGCTGAAGATTTTCTGAGTTTGGTAGCTGAAAAGGAGGCATTGTGGAGAAAAAGTCACCCACACTTCTCCAATAAAGATGTAAGAGCAAAGAATCTGGAAGAATTGTCCGAAATGAGCGGTATGACAGGTAAATAATACATGTATCCTGTCTGGATACAGACGGAAATAATCGTGAAATTTTTGTCGATCCTGTCTCAAGTCCTCCATGAGGTGGTTGTACTCTCCGCCATATCGCTCCCTCCGAGTGTTGATGTGGTGCACCCACACAACTGATGCCGGCTAGTTCAATTATGAATGCAGCCCATAGCAAGCCGAGAAAGTGAAATGAAACGCTCCATTCGCTCGCTTGTATTCGCTCGCGGGGTGAAAGCACCAGCGAGCGTCCAAACGCCCTAGCGACGAATGCTCGAATCGCCATCATCATCATCATCATCATCATGATGATGATGATGATGATGATGATGATGATGAACAGATAATAACATGAATATTTGAATAGTGTAAAGCAGTCAGTTAGGGAACACAAGTTCGTTCACCCCCGAAGTTCGTTCATTAGCCATAATTCAATGAATAATGGATGAAATGATTGGGAAATTGCACAAAATATCAAGCATTAACTGATAAACAATCGTAGTAAAACAAATTCCGACCACATGTATCCAATTTGCCTGAATACAACATTTTTCTGACATTCGAAAATTACCTAGGCAACTCATCACCTAACAAGCCTAACCTACTTTCCAAACGATCTTATATTTTCGTGATTTCACGAGATGTGACTGCAACACTGTAATAATAGTGTAAATTGTTGTCGCTCACTGGCTTGTTTTCCCTACTCCATTGCTTAAGGAGTGTGTGGAGTAGGCTTAGGCCTAGGCTAGGCTATATGGAGTCTCCAGTCTAGGTCTACTGTGGTCTGTGGAGTATATGGGGTGCAAACCAACTTAGGCCTAGGCCTAGCGCGCCATTTGGCTTCTAGTTTAGGCTAGGCAGGTAGGCCCTACCAAAATCTAAATTACAGCAAAGGATCCCTTTCGGATCTAGGCTAGGCTACGGCTTAACGTTAGGCCTACCTTTTGTGCAAAACACAGAATCCTTAGCCTGAGTGAAGGCTAACTGGCTCTGTTTAGACAAAATGCATGGCGGTTGAAGGCTTTTACTGTCAGGAAAATAGCCTAAATATTTAGGCCTAGTTAATGCAACGCAGAATAGGATTGTAGACAAATCAGGGTTGCCAGATGCGCGCGGAGTTTACATCGTTGCCAAAATTTGGGCAAAGAGTTGCCAAATGGCTACTGTTGGGGGCCAACTTACCAATGTGATGCTGCCAGGTGGGGAGCAAGTTCTGGGTTTATTACAAAAATGTGCACTGAGACTGAAGCATTCCCAATCTAGCATGGTGGGTCCGAAGTTCGTTCACCTTAGCCACTGAATCCGTCAAAAAAATATAAATAGGTAGCACATGGTTCCCAGTTTTAGACATTTTATCTTTGAGATATGTTGTCTGTACAAAAATGAACTTTGCCCTGGAATTTGTAGAGTGTAACTTGGAATTTGAATGATTTCATGAGACTGTCTCTGACCTTAGGAATCAGTCTCTCCAGAGGGTCACAATTTCGTTCGCACATTTTCAATTGTCCCTTTTTGTAGTAAATCAGGTTAATATCCATTCACTTTGTCAAATTTCCCATGTAAGAAAAGGACTCGCACCAAATTATTACAGTGTTGCAGTCACATCTCGTGAAATCACGAAAATATAAGATCGTTTGGAAAGTAGGTTAGGCTTGTTAGGTGATGAGTTGCCTAGGTAATTTTCGAATGTCAGAAAAATGTTGTATTCAGGCAAATTGGATACATGTGGTCGGAATTTGTTTTACTACGATTGTTTATCAGTTAATGCTTGATATTTTGTGCAATTTCCCAATCATTTCATCCATTATTCATTGAATTATGGCTAATGAACGAACTTCGGGGGTGAACGAACTTGTGTTCCCTAACTTACTGCTTTACACTATTCAAATATTCATGTTATTATCTGTTCATTGCTGGAATAAATAAATTGAATTGAATTGAATTGAAATACAAAGATGGAAAAAAAGCAGTTAAAAAAAAAAAAGAAAAAAATCGTTTTGATGGTTTCATGACCAGAAAAAAAACCGAATGAGAACTAACATTGGTAAAGTACAGTGTAATATTTTTTAGGAATAATTCAGTTGTCTGGTTCAACACTAGTCCACAGCTGCTGACCTAGTATTTGGGAAGACCTAGTATTTTATTAGGCCCAGGTCTAGCCAATACTTGAGGCTTTAGCTTATAGGGGTTAGCTACTGTAGCTCTTACTTTCCTTCATAGCTAACTTTTTAGATTTATTGTATTGTTGCCTGTTCCCGTACTGTACCTTTTTGTTGATTACCTATGGCTGAAGACCAACTTAATTATTTGTTGTGATGATTGTGGTATGTGGGCTGATTTTGTTAATTTGGGCCTAAATTGCACATTTGACGAAGCATCTAGAGATACCTTTGTTTTTGTTTGTCAGAAGTGTAACCGCCTAAAAGAACTTGAAGGACTTTTGGCTGCTGCTGACAGCTCAAACGGGTGGGTTTCAGTACAGAAAGGTAGAAAGCCTGTTGAAATTGTTGAGGGGTGTCCAGCTGTTGAGACGTCAAATTCTTTTTCGGGATTATCAGTGGAGGATATTGTACAGGAGGTTGTAGAGGAATCAAAGGAGATCACTTAAATTTGGTATTTCTGGTGGTCTGTGCAGGAGGGTGAAAAGGCTAAGGGTAAGGTACTGTTTGTTGGGGACTCCATTACTCGGTATACTGATAGGGAATTTTGTAAGAGGAACCGAAGGAACAGGGTAAGGATTTGTCTCCCGGGTGCTAGAATTGAGGACATCTCGGCCAGAGTTGGCAAAATTGTTGGGGACGAGGAAGTTGTACCCAGATAGCACACTTTGTTGGACCAACATTGGCAAATGGTCGGCAAATGTTGGCAAGCATTGGCAATAAGTTGTGTTGGCACATAAATGTTGGACCAACGCAAGACCAACCTATAGTCAACAACTCGTGTTGTGCACTCTAACATTATTTCCAACGTTGGGCCAACATTTACCAAACAATTGTTGGGTTTCATTCATTGAACCAATGTTAGGCCAACATTATCCGTCCAACAGTAGGGCTTTCTTCGGTCAAACAACATTGGGACAGCATATACCAACCAACTGTTGGGTCACATATATTGAACCAACGTTGGGCGAACATTAGTCAGCCCAACTGTTAGGCCTTATTCGTTTAACCAACGTTGGACCAACGTGTACCAACCAAATGTTGGGCCTTACTCGTTAAACCAATGTGGGGCCAACATGTGTAACCAACCAACTGTTGGGCCACATTCCTTTAACCAACGATGGGCGAACATTGCCCAGCCAACTGTTAGGCCTTTTTCGTAGTTTAACCAACGTTGGACCAACATGTACCAACCAAATGTTGGGCCTTACTTGTTAAACCAACATGGGGCCAACATGTACCAACCAAAGGATGGGCTACATTCATTAAACCAACGTTGGGCACACATTGCCCCGCCGACTGATAGGCCTTATTTTAGACATTATGTAAGAAACCAACTTAAAGTTACCAACTGTTGGGAATCATATATTGAACCAACGTTGGACCAAAACTTAAATTTTTTTTGAAGTTTCTAAAGACCGTTACTATCATACAGTAATAAAACAGTATCAGAGAATTTATTTATAGGCCTGTCAAAGCAGTAAATAGAGGTTCAAAATTCATCTGTGATATTATCATGTTAAATATAAAAGATCAATAGTGTATGTGACAATTTGAAAGAGTTTAATTATAAGTCATCCCTCGACCGATGTGCTGAATCTGGAGAACACTTAAAAGTCGGTCTACAAACTATGGTTGGCCCAACCCGAACACTGGATTTCGGTGATGGATTGCTAAAGGCCCACATTAGTTTCGGTTGGCCAATGGTAAGCGGCCCAACATTGGCCCAACAATGTAGGACCACCGAAAAAATACTGCTCTCCCAAATAGCACAATACATTGGACCAACGTTGGAAAATAGTTGGTAAATGTTGGCAAGCGTTGGTACCCAGAAGAAAAAAACAGTTGGGAATTTTCAACTGGTTCCAAATGGAAGCAGTTGGAAAATTTCCAAGCTGTGTTTTTGGACCAGTTGGAAAAATTCACACAACTGTTTCCAGTTGTGACCATGTTTCCAAGCTGTGTTTTTGGACCAGTTGGAAAAATTCACAACTGTTTCCAGTTGTGATCATGTTTCCAACCGGGATCAACTGTTTTCAACTGGGAACCTTTTTCCAGTTAAGTTGAACTGGATCCAGGAGAACGGGCACCCAATCCATGAGCACCCTTAAGCCAAGAATGTGTGGCTCAAAGAAGGGCAATTCAGACGTAATTGGTGAACTTCGAAATGCATTTAAGCATTTACTTTTCTTTCAAAAGTCCCAATGACAGAAGTCAAAGGGCGAAAACGAACACCATATACCCAGAAGGGCACTTACACCACACAACTGCATTTAAGCATTTTTTTTTTTCCAAAAGTCCCCTGACTCTCTGGCGAAGAGCCAGGGGCGAAAACCAAACAATACTCCCGAAGGAGTTCTGCTCCCCGAAGGAGTAACAACGTCCCCAAGGGACAAACTTTGACTTAACTGACACCACCTGACAGTGCATTTAAGCATTTTGATTTTTTTTTTCCAAAAGTCCCCTGACTCTCTGGCGAAGAGCCAGGGGCGAAAACCAAACAATACTCCCGAAGGAGTTCTGCTCCCCGAAGGAGTAACAACGTCCCCAAGGGACAAACTTTGACTTAACTGACACCACCTGACAGTGGTCCCGTTCTAGACTGGCTGAATAGAACAGGTCCCACCCTGGGAGCTCCGCCGTCGTAATCTGGGATACTCCTGTGCCAGGTAAGTATTTAAGCATTTCTTTTTTCCAAAAGTCCCCTGACTCTCTGGCGAAGAGCCAGGGGCGAAAACCAAACAATACTCCCAAAGGAGTTCTGCTCCCCGAAGGAGTAACAACGTCCCCAAGGGACAAACTTTGACTTAACTGAAACCACCTGACAGTGGTCCCGTTCTAGACTGGCTGAATAGAACAGGTCCCACCCTGGAAGCTCCGCCGTCGTGATCACGGACACTCCTGCGCTAGGTAAGTATTTAAGCATTTTGAGGCAAGTCCAAAACATCTAACATATTACATGTAAAGACATTGCTGTGCTGTGTCAAGTCTTATGTATTTAGTATGTAGAGATTGAGATATACTTAATATAACAAAAATGATAAAAACAAATCAGTAATAGGCTTACATTGTTATAAACTGTTAAAATGTGTTAATTGCAAACTTTGGAAATAAAATTTAAAAATGGAACCATCACAAAACATCCTACAAAAGGACTGAGCTGATAAAATGCATTTTAGCTCGATTATGCAAATTAGGTAAAGCCAGTTGAATATGACCATTTGGAAATGGTTCAGACCAGTTGGAAATTATTCCAACTGGTTTGACATGCCATTCAAAATTTTCCAACTGGTAACAATAATTACTGGAACCAGTTGAGAATTTCCAACTGTTTTTTCTTTCTTAGATTCAACTGGACTTAAAGAGATTCTCAAATGATTCCAACTATTTTCAACTTCGACTGATCTCAACTGCTCTCTAAATTTTCCAACTGTTTCAACTGTTTCATACCAAAAATGCAAAAACAAATAAACTTCCATTTCCATGTATTGTTTCATGTCAATTTAATATAGGCGATCCAGTAATATGGAATACATGTATAGTCAGGACCGTTCAGTCCAAGGCTTCATTTAACTTCTGTTGTCTTGCACCAGTTATTTTCTTCACTGAATGCAAAATACTGGAAAAGTCACATAAAATGTATATTTAGAAAGCTCAGTTAAAAAACCAGGTTCAAACTGTATGAACGTTAATTTAGGGACGGGAGTGTGATGTAGAAGAACAGGGTAGCTAATTATATGCAATATAAGTAATAGGTAAAGAATATAAGTAGCCTAATAATAAAATAGCCTAAAATTCAAAGGCAATCAAATAAAAAATATAGTAAGAGTAAATGATCAATACTTCAACAACACCTTAACCACTCGACAACTCAACACTTGATACCCCCAACTAGTGCTGTTCTCATTCACAACTTGACACTACAGGTACATGGCTGGAATCCAACTGTACTCATCAGTTATTTCACCTATTTCCAACTGGACCCTTTTCCCAACAGTGTTTCAGTTGGATTTCCAAAACCCAACTGTGTTTCAGTACAAAGCAACTGGGTCCAACTGGTCTCGAAATTTCCAGATGGGACTTTGTCATGGTCCAGTTGGAAACACATGAGACCAGTTGGATACAGTTGAGATTACCAAGGAATCCAGTTGGAAGCAGTTGAGACCAGTTGGACACAGTTAAAACCAGTTGGACACAGTTAAAACCAGTTGCAATATCCAACTGGAATCAACTGTTTTTTTCTCCTGGGTAATGTGTTGTGTTGGCAAAAGAGTGTTGGTCCAACTTAAGACCAACATTTTCTTTTTGCCGCCCGTACAACATTACAATGTTGCACTAACGTTGGACCAACGTTTAGCACCCAACTGCTGGATTTTATTTACTTATCAAACGTTGGGCTAACGTAAGACGGCCAACAGTTAGCGTTTATTCCTTTAACTGACGTTGGTCCAACCATAGTCAGCCAACAGTTGGGCGTAATTCATTTCATCAACGTTGGGCCAACGTTAAGCACCCAACTGTTGGATTTTACGTACTGTACCAACTTTGGGCTACCAGTAGACGGCCAACAGCTGGCTTTCATTCCTTTGACTGACGTTGGATCAGCAAATGTCAGCCAACAGTTGGGTGTAATTCGTTTCTTCAACGTTGGCTCAAACTTGGATTTTATTTACTGCGCCAACGTTGGGCTAACAGTAGACCTATAGACAAACTTCAAGTAGCTGCTTTACCTTAAACCGTCTTTGAACAACTTCCATGAAATCAACTGTTGGTCCCGTATGTCTTCAGCCAATATTGAGCCAGCCATATTAGCCAACCGTCGGTAATTATGTAATTAACCAATATTTACCCAGTTTTAATTAAGTGACAAACTGTTGGGCATCACTATTGAACCAACATTGGACTAAATCCTAAAACTACTGAAATTTCTATAGGCCGTTTCCAATAATACCGTAATAAAACATTCACTATAAGAGACTTCATAGAACTGTCAAAGCAGTAAATAGGTGTTCAAAATTTCTTCATTGGCGCTTACCTTAATGTAATGTTAAATGTAGAACAGCAACAGCGTATATGTGAATTGAAAGAGTTAAATTAAAAGTTACACCTCAACAGATGTGCTGAATCTGAAGGCTACTTAAAATTCGACCTAAAACCCATGGTTGGCCCAACCCGAACACTGGATTCCAGTGATGGGCTGTTTAACGCTGACATTAGTTTCGGTTAGGAACCGGTAAGTGGCCCAACATTGGCCCAACCATAGTCCACTTAAATAATATTTACCCGATCATTTTGGTATCAAGCCAACCTCACAATTCCTTTAATAGCAGCTGTTTCTAAATTTTACATTCACAGTGAATATTTTGCAAAATGTTTACTTTTCTAGTAGAAAGTTCTGCCGAGACAATTTAAGGAAAATGATTAAATGCTAAAGAATTATGTTGGAGCACCAGGTTTATACACCTTTCATCTGAATGGAACATTCTGAATTTTTAATAGCAAATTTTTGTTTATCCCTCAAAACAGGTCTGATTGAAATAAATTGTGACTGGTAATGGTGAATTATTGCAGAAAATCATGCTTCTCAGTTGTACAATGCAACTAAAAGAAGGAGAAATTGGAATATCATGAAAAAAATTGTGTTATTAGGGTTAATAATAACAAAGACGTCTCACTGAATATATATAACAGCCAAACGAACATTCACATGATTAATATTAAAATCCTACTGCTTTTAAAAGTGGCTACCTCGAGCATGTAAGTAGCAATGCTGGTAGCTTTTCATGAGGTATTGGTCTCGTTAAAACTACTAAAAACCTCTTTCTACTTCTCTATTACACCAATTGCCTCAAGGCTGGACGTTGCCATTGTCCAGATCATGACATGTGATACAGCTTGTAGGAATGAGGTAATTAATTGGCTCGGCGATGGAGATAGCCTCGGGCTGTAAAAAGTGACATGTAATCCTACCCCACGAAAGTCCAATTTTGTGGGGTCCGAAATCTAACATTTTTAACGGGTTCAATACGGCATGTAAACTTACTTGCAGAAGGTAACTTCTCTGAGATATTTCATTGTGGTATTCTATAATGAGCAGTTATTTGAGGGAAGTTCTAAAAAACAGGCATAATGTAGTTGGCCCAACATAATGCCAACTATGTACAACTTGTTGCTCCTTTGGTGCAACAGGTTGTAGGATTAACGTTGGAACAACGTTGCAACATTGTCAATTCAACATGTTGGGTGGAGGGTGGCATAACGTTGGTCCATTGATTAAACACAATATATTTGGCCAACGTTTTCGAAATGAACAGCCAACCTTCAAATAATATTTTCCCAATGTGCTGACAACAATACCTACAACATTCTTCCAACGTTGGTCCATTGTAACAACAACATATTGGATAAAAGTTGTTGTAATGTTGGCCCTGTATTGCAACAACTTGCAGGATTAACATTGGCACACTGTTGAGCCATTGTCAATTCAACATGTTGGGTTGACAGTGGCACAACGTTGGTCCATTGATAAGCCAATATATTGGGCCAACGTTTTCACAATGAGCAGCCAACCTTCAAATAATATTTTCCCAATGTGCTGCCAACAATACCTACAACATTCTTTCAACGTTGGTCTATCGTAACAACAACGTATTGAATAAAAGTTGTTGTAATGTTGGCCCTGTATTGCAACAACTTGCAGGATTAACATTGGCTCAACGTTGAGCCATTGTCAATTCAACATGTTGGGTGGACAGTGGCACAACGTTGGTCCATTGCTAAGCCAATATATTGGGCCAACGTTTTCACAATGAGCAGCCAACCTTCAAATAACATTTCCCCAATGTGGTTCCATTAAAAACTTCAACCTTCTTCCAACGTTGGCCCAACGTTTTTGTGCTATCAGGGTAGCTGTGCAAGTGGGCACTAATAATCTCAGTCGGGACAATCAAATTTCACTTAGGTCAAAGTATAAGGAACTGATTTGTAGGCTAAAGTCGACACGTTCGAGGGGTTGTTTGTGGTATTCTCCCTCGGTTTGATAGGAAGGTCTCTTGGGGCAAAATTTGGGGATTTAATAAGTGGTTGAAAAACGAGTGTGCTCTTGAGGGTTTTCTCTTTGTTGATACCTGGGCTGGTTTTGTAAATAGGAGGGATCTTTTTGCTAAAGATGGGTTGCACTTGTCGAGCATAGGGGCTAATGAGCTGGGTAGGCTGGTTTCTAGGGCTGTTGATTCGCAGGTGTCAAACTAGAGTCAGGGGTGAGGTCAGCCAAGAATGGGGGGGGGGTTTCTGAGTTTTATTGTGCTCAGAGTGATTGTGTTAGTAACAAGGGGAAACATGTAAATAGGGCAGTTTGTTGAATGAAGGTCATGTTTGCCAATGTTCGCAGCCTTTTCAATAAGTTCAGTGAGTTCCTTGCTCATATTTCCATAGACAATCCAGACATAGTTGGGGTTACTGAAACTTGGCTCCATAGTGATATCAGCAACTCTGAAATTCAGGTTCTTGGGTACAAAATTTTCAGGCAGGATAGGGCTGATACTGTCTGTGGTAGGGGTGGAGGGGTTTTACTGTATGTTAAGGATAGCATAAATTGTGCTGATGTCTCCAACAAGTTTTCTTTAGGATTTTCTAACTGCTTGTGGTGTGAAATTAGTTTTGGCAATGAGTCTTGCACTCCTTTAGTTGTTGGTATTATTTATCGTTCACCAAATTCTTGTGCTGATAATAATCAGAGTTTGTTCGAAAGTTTTAGGATAGTTTCTTCGAAAAGGGCAGTTGTGTTTGGGGATTTCAACTTTCCTGATATTGATTGGCATTCATGTACTAGTGGGTCACATGGGAGAGATTTTCTCGAGGCAGTGTCTGATGGTTTCTTTACCCAGCATGTTCTGTTTCCCACTCGTGAGGACAATTGTCTGGATTTGGTACTAAATACTGATGAAAACATGGTTAGAAATGTAGCTAGTGGTGGTAAGATAGGATCTAGTGACCATGACCTCATAAGTTTTGAGTTACTTTGTTTCAGCAAACTCCAAGGTAGTGACAAAACTGTTTTAGATTTCAGCAAGGCTAACTTTACTCATGCTAAAGAGCTTCTTACCATAGATTGGGTTGCACGTTTGTCTCACTTAGGTCCTGCTGAAGCATGGAGTGTCTTTCGTAATATAGTTACTGACACTGCAAAGTTGTGTATCCCACTCAAGAAAGCTGTGGTTAAAAATAGGCCAATCTGGATGTCTAGAGAGGTACTTAGAGCAGCCAGGAAGAAACGTAAGTGCAGCTGGCGTCGATATAGAGTCAGTAAGAATTCTGATGACTTTGCAGTCTACAAGAAGCAGGAACTCTTAGTTAAAAATTTGGTTATTGACACTAAAGCTAAGTTTGAAAAGCAATTGGCCAAGGAGGTTAAGGTAAATCCAAAATCTTTTCATGCCTATGTCAGGTCTAAGCAGAAGGTTAAGGAGGGTGTTGGGCCTCTCCAAGGTAATGAAGGCACACTAGTTACTGATCATCAGGATATGGCTAATTTGTTAAATGATTATTTCGTATCTGTTTTTACCAAGGAATCATCTGTTTTGGGGACTTGTAGGGATTCTGATAATTCTTCTTTAGTTAGTGATGTTGTCTTCTCTGAAGAGGTGGTTTGTAATAAGTTGAAGAGTTTAAAAGCTAGTAATTAGGCCCCTGGGCCTGATGGGATCCATCCTGCCATTCTCCATGGATGCTCCGAGATTTTGTCAGTTCCTCTTTGCATTATTTTTCAGAAGTTTCTGGATTCAAACTTTGTACCTGCTGACTGGCGGATTGCTAATGTTACTCCAATTTTCAAAAAGGGGAATCGGAGCTTGCCTTGCAATTATAGGCCGGTCAGTTTAACCAGTGTTGTGTGCAAAGTTATGGAATCTGTAATCAAGGATTGTTTGCTTAAATATCTTTTAGATAATGGGTTACTCAATCTGTCACAGCATGGTTTTTACCGAGTAGATCTTGTGTTACTAATTTACTAAGCTTTCTTGAGGATGTTTCCTTATCTCTTGACTGTGGTCACAGTGTTGATGTCATTTACCTTGATTTTTCAAAAGCCTTTGATAAAGTTCCATTAGGTAGACTTATGGTTAAACTGCATAGGTTAGGCACCCTTACTCAAAATCCATATCTGGCTTTGTATCTGGAAATATCTGGTTGATTAAAGACTTTATGGCCATATAAAGCCATATATAACTTGATTAAAACACAACCCAGATATGCATATAAAGTTTGATATGGCCATATAAAGCCAGATATAACTTGATATAATCGTGATCCAGATATGCATATAAAGTTTGATATGGCCATATAAAGCCAGATATAACTTGATATAATCGTGATCCAGATATGTATATAAAGTTTGATATGGCCATATAAAGCCAGATATAACTTGATAAAACTGTGATCCAGATATGTATATAAAGTTTGATATGGCCATATAAAGCCAGATATAACTTGATAAAATGGTGATCCAGATATGTATATAAAGTTTGATATGGCCATATAAAGCCAGATATAACTTGATTAAAACATAACCCAGATATGCATATTACGTTTGATATGGCCATATAAAGCCAGATATAACTTGATATAATCGTGATCCTGATATGTATATAACGTTTGATATGGCCATATAAAGCCAGATATAACGTGATAAAACTGTGATCCAGACATGTATATAAAGTTTGATATGGCCATATAAAGCCAGATATACTTGATAAAATGGTGATCCAGATATGTATATAAAGTTTGATATGGCCATATAAAGCCAGATATAACTTGATTAAAACATAACCCAGATATGCATATAAAGTTTGATATGGCCATATAAAGCCAGATATAACTTGATATAACCGTGATCCAGATATGTATATGAAGTTTGATATGGCCATATAAAGCCAGATATAACTTGATAAAATGGTGATCCAGATATGTATATAAAGTTTGATATGGCCATATAAAGCCAGATATAACTTGATAAAACTGTGATCCAGATATGTATATAAAGTTTGATATGGCCATATAAAGCCAGATATAACTTGATAAAATGGTGATCCAGATATGTATATAAAGTTTGATATGGCCATATAAAGCCAGATATAACTTGATTAAAACATAACCCAGATATGTATATTAAGTTTGATATGGCCATATAAAGCCAGATATAACTTGATAAAATGGTGATCCAGATATGTATATAAAGTTTGATATGGCCATATAAAGCCAGATATAACTTGATAAAACTGTGATCCTGATATGTATATAAAGTTTGATATGGCCATATAAAGCCAGATATAACTGGATAAAACTGTGATCCAGATATGTATATTAAGTTTGATATGGCCATATAAAGCCAGATATAACTTGATATAATCATGATCCAGATATTTATATAAAGTTTGATATGGCTATATAAAGCCAGATATAACTTGATATAATCGTGATCCAGATATGTATATAAAGTTTGATATGGCCATATAAAGCCAGATATAACATGAGAAAAAATTGAACTACTATTTGTACCTTCCTACCATCCACCTGATGGTGACCTATTTTCGCCTTGTGGTTTCACCAGAAGCAGCAGTGTTGACATTTCTTTACCCTCGAGTTTAACCACATCCAGTGAGTGATGTTCAGAAAACACTGTCTTTTACAAGTTTACTCTTGAAACCACAAGACCAAATTCCCCGAGATTTGTCATTTCAAGTATCATTCATTGTGTGTTGGAACACACTGGTTTGTTAACGTAACGTTAACAGTGTTGGATTGAACAGCAGTGGTGGCTATTGCCACATAGTTTCAAGACAAGCAACACAAAGAAATCATATACTCGAGAGTTTGTTGGATATGATAGCCGGCTGCAGCAGAGTTGAAGGCTCAAAGAGTGCTACAGTGACGGAATGAGAAAGACTGTGGTTGCAATTGTTTTAGGTATCGATGATAGCCACAATTGTCAGAACTGCAGTATTTTATGTGGAATTTTTAATAGTTTAGTGGAAAGTCCTAGACGTATATGCAGTACCTCCCTGAGTCTCGAATGGCTTTTTGATGCACAGGACTGGAAAAAGTATCTGGAAGATTCTTTCCAGGCTGTAAGAAGCCTACCTCATATACGTCCCATGTATGCTGAAGAAATTTGAGTATTTGCAGTGACTGCCACTTGCAGAAGAATTTCTTTGCTCATAAAGAGAAATTTACCCAACAGAATACTGAAAGAACCTACTCAAAAATATGTGACGGAAAGTAGTTCAATACATCAGCTCTGTGCTAACCATACTTGTTTTATATCAATACAAACAGTGAAAGATAAACAGAGATTGAGTAATTAGGCCTATTATACAAACGGTCCCATGCGGGGCAGAGCTGGGACATGTCCAATAATTTTAAAAGATCGTCACCCCTGAACGACCTGTTAAAGGTTGAGGGGTCACTCGCAAAGTTTGTGTTCTAAATGAATTTTTCCAAGTTGCATGCAGGCTCTGGACAAGTACCTTTCAATTTGACCGTAGGAAGGTTTGCCTACAAATAAGGCCGTCTGGAATGTACTAAAGATTTCATTTTTAACTGAGTTTGAAGGCAAACATAGCCCTAACTCTCCCTGACAGGCCCAAACGAGTTTTTTTTTTCAACAAGAACTTAGTCTTATATTAAATTTTATCGGGAGCCTATAGAAATAATAACAACTATAATTGAAAGACATAATTACGTGGACAAAAATTTCAGCATACAGGCCCTATAAGTGGGTCTAAAGACAAAACAGGTCTATTCGCAATAACGCCTCGTGTGACTTTTGCGATTTTCCAAACACATAGTTGGCGGCCTCCAACTAATCATGAGGGAGTGTCGTTTGCAATATGAGGGCAATCCCGAATCAAGGTTTTACATAAAAGGGGGATGGGGGAGGGGAAACGAAGTTACGGTTACCTGTCCCCATGGATTTGAAGCTGCAAAAAAGTGCTACCTGTCTTAAGATTGTTGGGCAATCAGCCAGACAAGATTGTGGGAAAGTGCTTGCAGGCAGCGGCGTCGTAGCCACTGGGGATGCAGCAGGGCGGCAACCCCATGAAAACTTGTCGTCCCCCGTGTATATTGTTTTATACAAAACTTCAACGCAGTCACTCACTGCACTACCCACATATTATTTTACTCCCACAATCCAAAATTCAAGGTTAGTTTGGGATTTCCAGTCCAGTTCATTTTTACTCTGCCCATTGTAAGTTATTAATTGCTCTGCCGTATTTGGACTACATTGGTGTGTTACATTGCTAAAGGCCCAGTCATTCTTTAACTTTCCACACGCAACTTTCAGATTCAGTGGCGTAAGTGATTTCCGAAAATTTCTGTGAAATTTGAGCCATACAGGCATTTAAGCTATAGATTTCTGTAGGGGGTATAGGGTAAGGTGTGTTTTTGACTGAACAATGAATCTTTATTAATCACTTTTTATTAATCACTTTTATCACAAGTCATTGTCAAACTGTCAAAACTCTCTCAAATCCTTCTCAAAGTAGCCTATCAAAATGTCCGCGCGGTCAGCACCTCACCGCATAGCTGCGTCTACATCAATACTGTCTTAAACATGTTTGCATTACTCAATGACGAGGGTTCTAAACTTTGTCTGATTGTTCTTCTGCACTTAAAAGTCATCATGAAAGAGTAGGCATTGCAAAAATGCAAAGTAGTGGAATTCAGGGGAAGACATCATTTTTATGAAAATTAAAGTTTGTGAGAATTACTAGAAGAGGACGCGCCCTCTAATCAGTGGATGTATTTTGTTAGGAATCTGAGCTGTCTCAGTGCAAAGTCTGCCCACAACTTTTGTTATGGAAATGATTTTCAATGCAAACATAAATCCATGTATTATGTATTCCATAATAAATCCATTATGTTACTTTTACATAAATCCATGTATTGGAGAGGTAGAAAGGGTTTGTACTATGTTTAGCTATAGCCTAAGTAAGAATGGGCAAAAGTTTGGGTTTTATCGCAGAAACCCCCTTTTGAAAGCCGAAATAAGTAAACCGACCGTCAAGTACCAACAGAATTTTCCCAGCAGGGACCGGGCTGTATACCAGCGACCCCAAGTTCTGCCGTCCCCTATGTCGGGGTTGGTGAGAATGGGATATGAAGGAGCCTATAACTTAACTATGCCATTGCAGGGCATTTTTTGCATAATATCATTTAATATTCCACGAGCCGAGATGCGCACTGACAGTGTTCATTTGCATTTTTAGCATAATACTTTTAGACAATTCGTTTCAGTTATACTAAACGGTAAATTTATTGAACTTGAACTTGAACTTGAACTTCAGGCATTCTTCATGTGAAGGTACACATTATTTATTTTGTTCTTCTCTGGCCACCTAGTTCTTTAATAGCTTCTTTTACTTTGTCAGAAAAAAAAAAACTTTTATTTGGGGCCACAGAAATGTTGGGAAATTTTATGACCACAACTTTTAAACGAATTATGGTGGAAAAATTGCTTTTAATACATTTTAACAGAGACCTAACCCCTTCCAGATTTACCTGCAATATGAAAAATTTTCTTATTTGTCGGGAAATTAAGTAATATGTAGAAAGTAATCACAATCGAAGGGTTCTGTGTCAACAACTAATTTCGACTGCTCTATTCGGGAACCTATTATTCTTGGAAAAAATCCAGAATATCCAGAAAATAGATTTACCTTATTACATGATTGTCAGCCATGAAATAGACACCAGCAGTGTCCGCCACTGTAAAATAAAAGCCTTTTCAATATGATCCAACTCAACCTGAAAGTTCGTAAAGATTGATCGAGTTGTAGGTACACTACTGTTCGTGGTCATTCAGTCGGGTCGCAGTCGGAATATAGGTTGAATCTTCCGGGGAAAAAAGCTGTCAACTAGCTGAGTACAAGTTTATAAGTTACACAAAAAAGAAAGGGGTGGGGAGGAGAACAGCAATTTTCTGCAACCGTCATCTGAAACTCTTCTTTACTGGCCATTTCATATAGATATAACACAGGCGCGGATCCGGGGGGGGCCTGGGGGGCCCGGGCCCCCCCCCCCCACGCCACGAAAAAAACGAAAGGAGAAAAAAAAAAGAAGAAAAAGAAAAAAAGAAGAAAAAAAAAAGAAAAGGAGAAAGAAAAATTAAGAGCAAAAATGAATAAAAGAGTTTAAGAACGTATTCAAAGTATATATTTCTGTAGGGGTTGGGTGGAGCTATCGCTGGATTATCTCTTTATATATCTGTCAAAGTGGTTGGCGACGAAAGGAGCGCTACAATGTTCGAAAACAGGTGAATAGCTGAGTAATGATCCTTGACTTAAGATCTAAATAAGTAAACATCGTGACATATGTAGTATGGGCTCGGCTAGCTGCACTGAACTTTAGTAACAATTTTGTGTTAAAGAGTGAAATTTTTTGTAATCTAGAGGGATTGAGAGGCAAAGTTTTCGCCATACAGACCTTGCAGAATGAATACAGAAGACAAGCTGTCAGGTGAAGTGCTATTGTGCACAGTGGCACCAGCTGTTGCAGGCAAAGTAGCGGCGTGCATACCCTATTCGATTTCGAAATTGTCTGAAATGTTTTAAAATAACCTCAAAAGGCTTTTAAGCTACAGACAGTGGCGTCGGCACAGTGGGCAACCCTCCCCCATCGATTCTTGAAACTTTTTAAAATGGTCCCAAAAGTCGTTTAAGCTACATATTTCTGTGGAGGGTGTAGGGTGAGATGTATTTTTGATGATTGGTTTATTTGTTCTATCCATTTTCTTTCACAAACTGTTCTGAAACTATCATATGTTTTGGAAATTCTTGACAAATTCCAAATTTTCGCACACTCCGCTAGAGTCAAGCCTTGTGTCAGAGTTGTCCATATTATCAATAGCTTTCGGTAACTACTCACGGGGGAACAAAGGAGCAAAAGTGCTTTTTAAGAATTCTCAGTCAGAAGAGTCGTTTCTGAATAGCATAGGTTGGTGGGAAAGTGACAGTGTCCGATGCAGGTTCTGAAATGCAGCTTCTGTCATGAACTAATATTTTATTCAAAATTTCGGCGCGCTTCGCGCGCATACGACAGGGTTTACACCCGATTTCATATACCATTGACAAAGCTATGACGAAAGAAATTATTCCAATGCAACATTTTTCTGGAAAGTACATCTCCTTCTCTGTAGGGCTCTCATCATTATGGGACCTTTGACTAATCTAGTCTAGCACATGATTTGAAAGGCTGAAAGTACGTAATTGCCGTTGCTTATTTTCCAAACATCTTACCGCGACGTTCAATAATGACGGAAATCTTTTCTGAAACGAGTTTTGCCTGTCCACCATCCCATTTTGCTATGCCTAAAGAGAAGGTGATATATCATATCTCCTCCCATATGGATGTCGGGTAGTGAGAATCCCGCTGGCCCCTCTTTTGTATACTGTAACTAATTTAGAGCTCCCGGGAGGCTCTATACATTTCTCTATCAACCTTGGATATCCTTTTAAAATGTAAAGGAAAAATTTTATTATAGTCCAAGAATGTTTCTGCGGACTCCACGCAGGTATAGTTGCGTGTACACTTTTCCCATGGGCGTGGATCATGGGGGACGGGGGGACGTGTCCCCCTCACAATTTTGGAAAGGGGGACATCGTCAAAAAGTCCCACATTTTCAAAAATGATGGAACAGGCTGCAATTATGCCTAGGAAAACGAAATTTTTAGAAGAAAAATAACCTAAAAATCCTACACTTTTTTGCAACAAATCGCATCTGAGGGCATTCAGTTCTAGAAAAATTTCCCTTAGACCCCTCCCCCATGCCGAAGATCACAGAACTTATTGCCTCCCCGTGACGCAAATTCTGGCTACCACCAACTGCTCCTTCCACGCCACCAGGACGGCGATTCACAAATGTGAAAAAGTCCCCCCCCCCCCACACACACACACTTTTGGAGATGGATCCACGCCCATGATTTTTCCTGGGACTTAAGGAGGTTTGAAGACAATGTGTTAACCGTCTGTTACTCCCCTCTTTCACCCGAACAAAAGTTAGAATTCACTAAATTGTGGACATTTTCTAAACATACAATCACTTTAGAATGACCCAAAGATACCACCATTTTGCATATAGGCCCCCTAAAATTAACAAAAATTTCTCAGAGGGGAGGGTAAACCCCTTCCAGGGATTGCAGTCTCATGTACTAATAAGAAAGGGCTCTCCCACTCTTGTTTATAGCGTATACAAAATCCCACTGCCTAAAAAGTCACGGTTTAGCAGTTATTTGCGGTTCCCCCAATCACCAACTCACGCCGACACCATCGGTCATAGATTTCTGAAGGGTATACCCTTCAGAAGTCCATAAAGAAGGTGATATATCATCTCTCCTCCCATATGGTTGTAAGGTTGTGAGAGTCCTGTTGGTCCCCCTTTTCAGTGTACAGTTAATGCAGAGCTCCCGGGAGGCTCTAGACCGAAAATTTTCGGCGCGCTTCGCGCGCAATTGTTTACGCTCACGGAGAGAGGTACGTTTTTATTGAGTGATGGATTTATTTTTATCACTTTTTACCAAAAGTCATTTGAAATCTTTCACAATTTTTGCAAAGTTTTCTCAATATTTCTTGATTTTTGCTTGATCTGCGCACTGTTAGCCTTGAATTGCTCCTTTTACTATCAATAAGGTCCCAAACGTATTCGCATTACTCATCGGTGGGGTTCTACCATAAGCCAATTATTCGTGTGCATAAACGTGATTTCAGAGTCAGCATTGTAAGGATGTAAAACAACTGATATTCATTTTTTCACCCTCCTCTTCTCATCAGAACTGAAAACTTAGTATCGAACCCACCTTCTAGTTGATAGAAACACATAAAGGGAATTGATACCGTTAGTCATAGCAACGGTTTCAAATGTAAATACAAATTTTCGGTGCGCTTCGCGCGCAATTGTTTCAACTGACGTCCTATACCCGAATACCGTATAACGAAAATAAAACACTCATTATGGCAAAAATCATTCCAAGTTACCTACACGGGCTCATAATGTTGGCGTGTAAGTTTTAAGATAACTTAGATTCTCTGTAACTTCTGCAGGTACATATAGTAACTGATACTGAGCCATACACATCAAATTCCATGCAACATGAAAAGGTATAAAATCTCACTGACATAAGAACTGGAGCCGATTTGTGTGCTCTTAAAATGCAATATTATATACATAATGATATATGAACCTGAGCCCCCGACGTTTGCCCTGCTTCTCCTAGTAGAAACGCAGTAATTAAGATAAAAATGTTCACCCGACTTTGCTGCTTTGTTTCATCATCATTCCGTCCCCTGACCTTAACCCTCTTTTCAAACTTTCCCCCATTCATTACTAACGGTATTATCTTAAAACATGACCAGGCTGCATAAGCAAAGTACGGTATGATCTTTCAGGCTTCGAAGAGTAGCCTAATAGCAAGTCAAACTATAATTCAGAGAGCCAGATGCGATACAGAACTGTCCAAACAGTTCTTCAAAGTTTAGTGAACACTCCGACCTCAAAACAGGCGGATTTATTATGCCGTTGACATGCAGAATTAGAAATGAATTAGCAGTGTAACAGCCACTTCATCAAGAACGAGAACTACAAGGGGACTGTTTTACAGACTTGCTTTGAAAAAGCTTAACCACTTAAAATGACCTCAACCACAAATACTTGTAGTCCTCAAAGAGAAGCTAACGGAATGTTCGCTACAAATCGCAGTTCACCATCGAACAACTCAATCACAAGCTATTGTGGAGATGTGGATGAAACCAGGGAGCTGTATGGTAACAACAGCCATTAACTCTCGTAAAAATGTCGTGTTCCCTTAAACTTACATCAATTTTATCCTGATCAAAATTGTCCGTGGGTCTACAGATTCCATTACTTGTGTGATCATCATATTCAGCAGGTTCTGAGAAATAACACATTTCAGAGTAGGCATGACACTGTATACAACTGATACCACAAGCGACAGCTTTCCAGTGACATTTGTTTACTCAGGGGATAAGAAATCTAGGTTTGTGGTTAGGGGCCTGGTTGGTTCGAACCAACCAGGCCCCGCACAAGTTTGTAGTTAGATTTTTTGGCATGACTTGATTCAATGCAATTCCAGATATGCAAATAAAGTTTGATATGGCCATATAAAGCCAGATATAACTTGATAAAATGGTGATCCAGATATGTATATTAAGTTTGATATGGCCATATAAAGCCAGATATATTTTGATATGCTAGATATGCAAATGAGCATTTTGTTAGTTTGTTTTATTATTTATTTGATTTGATTCTTGGATTATGCTTGTTACAAACTAAGACATGTTTTGGATACAGCATCACCTTCCCAGACATTGCAGTTATTTAGTGGCTACACTTCTGTTAATACCGCAGTGTACTAAGTGAACTTAGGCAAATAATTTGCCTATTTGGGCGGAGCTTGTATCTAAACCTACATTTTTCATGATTTAGGAAGTTGAAAGTAAAATATGCACCACGCAGTAAACAAAATTTAGAGTCAAATACGTAATTAAGTTTAAAATAAGAAGCCCATATCACTGTGATTACATAAAATAGGAAATTTCAAGGCCTTTTTCTGTTCACTGTTATGAAATAAGTTGAATTTATGTACTTAAGTCAATTCAACCTAATACTTACATTAAATTCTAATTCATGGAGCACTTAAACATTGTTTTCTGGTGTTCACGACGGCCAGTCTAGAACTGGAGTGTCCGTGATCACGACGGCGGAGCTCCCAGGGTGGGACCTGTTCTATTCAGCCAGTCTAGAACGGGACCACTGTCAGGTGGTGTCAGTTAAGTCAAAGTTTGTCCCTTGGGGACGTTGTTACTCCTTCGGGGAGCAGAACTCCTTCGGGAGTATTGTTTGGTTTTCGCCCCTGGCTCTTCGCCAGAGAGTCAGGGGACTTTTGGAAAAAAAAGTCTGGTGTTCAAAGTCTCCATGAGGAGTGTGGACTATAAGTCCTAACTATGATTCATAACTAGAGCAGATCTGTGCCATATAAAGGCTTGATCCAGATAGAACTTTATCTGGCCATATATGGTTTAGATCTGGTTCTGGTTTAGATCTGTGTTATATCTGCCTAACTTTTTACCCGATCTGATATAAATTCCATATCTGGTGCAGATATGGGCCAGATATAAATTTCCATATATGGGCCATATAAAGAGTGAGCCATATAAAGTTTTATATGGGTCATATATGGCACAGATATGGGCCAGATATAAATCTCTTTATATCTGGCATATATGGATTTTCCATATATGGGCCAGAAATGGAGTAGCCATATATGGGGCATATCTGGGCCATATAAAAGTGAAACTTTACCTGGGCCATATATGGCCATATATGGCCTTTATATTATATCAAGTTATATCTGCCCAATTCTTGTACAAGCCAGATATGAATTCCATATCTGGCCCAGATATGGGCCAGATATGAAATCCCATATCTGGACCATATATGGATTTTGAGTAAGGGGGAATAATTTGAGGCAAAACACTGAGACAAACACTGCTTCCCATGTACGCCATGGGCCTGTTACCAGTCAGTACTAAAGGACTCAAGATCGGTCTCGAAGTCGATTTTAAATTACGTTATTTGACAAGCAATGTCAATAATGGTACAAGAGTAAAGTGGGGCAAAAACCTACAATGGGCGCCGACAGGCGATTTGAGACCGTGTGGGGTGGGGGTGATGCGAACGACCCCCTGACTATATGGACGCTCCGTCACTGGTGACTAATAGTTAAGTGAACGAAAGAATGGTTAGATGGAATTCCAGGGGAGAAACTTACATTACTTATAGCATGACACAGATGTTTTGCAATAAAGAAAAAATCCAGTCGACAATGGATGCCGGGTGTAATTAATGTTAGAACTCCAAGTAAAATGTTTTTAACAGGGATTTCTCTTCCTCCAAATATCAAAAAGATGGTGAGAAGTCATAAGGGGCATTCAGCCCGGGCTTTAAGTTCGTTTTACTATTAAGCAACACCCCATTTTATCGAGTTAAATTAAAAACAAAACTGAAATCTCCTGCTGGGATGATATTGTCTCCTTTGACAGACAAGAGTTTACTAGAATATTGGAGAAAATGCTGGAGTATCGTTATTTGGACCATACAGACAAACTTAAGTGCAAACCCGTCATTGATAAAACATCCATATCATCAGCGTCGTCGTCGCACTCGCGGGCGCTGCTAGTATCATCAGTCTTGAATTCTCACAATGCATGTGCCACTGTGAACAGGGTTTGAGACTCAGTTGCTTAGCGTCTTCAGCCTGAGCGCATTCGGCGCATGGAAGAGAAAGGCTATCGTCGGTCATACCTTACGAGGAATTGAAAGTCTTCTGTCCCTGACATTTTGTTCTGTGGAGTCCATGGTCCTGACTTTGTCTTATGTACTTGACCCTCACCCTTGATTTTCCTTCAAAATTGTACCGTAACTCATTATCGAAACTACATACATTTGACATTATCCCTACCAGTAGCCTATATGGTGACCGTTTTATTAACATTACAACCTCCTCACTTACATATTCCACTCGTATACTGTTCTGAGTTATCGGTTGGAATAATAACGATTTGTGTGAAACTCTTGGTGTTCTCTTGGTATTTATGATGGTCAGCTTAAATCCTTCAAGCAAGTTATCCATTTCTATTACTCACACAGCCTCCGGCTCCCCCCGAACTTTCATTGACAGTGCCATGGGGAGAGGGGGGATACACACCCACTTTCCAGGGCGGCCAAAAGTTACAATCGTTTAGGCATAGATAGATCCAGGAATTCTTGAAGGGGGATATGATACTTGATTTGAGTACTGTGGCATGGGTGTAAGGAAGGGGGTGTCCCCACCCCTTTGGAAAATTTCGATCAATTATGGACGCATAGATACAAAGTTTACACAAAATTATCAATAATACCGTACCTCAGGATTGTATTTATTATCAAGTTCCCCAATTGTGTTATACTATTACGATTTAAAAAAGCTAGTTTGGGGGAAGTGGTGACTTTCCCCTGTATCCGTCCCGTGTATCCGCCCCTGTTAGGGTTAGGTGAGGTTTCCCCCTTTGAATATGAGGGAACCAACCTCCGCAAACTCAACGCTGTTGTATAAACGCTAAGCGCGCACCCTTTTAAAATATTGCTCCGGTGTTTCAGGGTTACTTCCTATTGAACGTTCTGCTTGTCATAGCTTTGTACAAACTCTTCTTTTATAATTGAAACCACCAATTCCCCATTACCGTACGCAGCCTAGGGGAAGTTCCCACAAATTTTCAAAGCAAAATTTGTATCTCTATCGATCTGTGTAAATTTACCGACTCTGTAAAGATTGTTTAGATGCAAGTTTTTAGGCACAAAATGTGTCAATTCCGGTACCATAATAAGGGACAGGCGCTAGACAAAGGTGGGGGAGAGCTCTCTTCTTGAAGATACTTTTCTGTCTTAATATTTCTATTACTCATATCACTGAAAAGTATGAAAATGCGATTTTTTTCAGCGCTCTTCGCGCGCACATATTATGAATACTAGTCTCTCATTCTTAAAATTATTGTTCCAAAGCCCCGGAAAACCCTCCGAATAATCCATTTCCCCCTGAAGCCCTCAGCATTATCGATCCCATTTGGCTGTTAGTCTCATGGAGTAAGAATATGAAAAAGTGAAATTGTGATTTTTATGGTACGTTAATTGCCCACCTTATGTCATTTGAAGTTGAAGCGAAAATGCATCATTTTAACACCTACAATTTTGTAAACACCTCAGAGCTCCCGGAGGCTTCTCCCCCTGGACCTCCCACCGGTGCTCTGTCCCTGGACCCCGTCGGGGCCCTAAGGTTGGCCCCTGGACTCCACGCTGTTAGGTAGAGCGCTTCGCGTTCCCTCGGCGCCTAATTAGGCGCCGTTTGACATTACAGCAATTTGCCCCTCCACTTTCAGACATCAAATCCCGCCCCTGATTGGAAATTACATGTACTGCCAACATTTGACCAACGTTTATAGACCAATTGCAGGGCATCATGCATTTAACCAACATTAAATCAATCAAATAGCCAAATGTTGCATGGATGCTTTAAATTTAAGCTACATCGAACCACTTTCATGATACCACCTGTTGGTCATCATGTATCCGACACTGGGGCAGCTATGTTAAAGCCAATTGTTTGGGCATTATGTAATAAACCAACACTGAGCCAGTTTTAAGTAACCAACTGTTGGGCATCACACACTCAACCAACACTTGAACTAAATCGATTGTAGTCATCGAATTAATTGGTCAGCCTTCTCCGAACAAAAAAACTTTCGATTATCATGAAATTCACAACCTACAGAGCAAGCGCGTCCATACTGAAGAATAGAAGAAAACTCAAAGGGACAGGTATCGTCGTCATCCGAGAGGATTTAACCCAACGAAATCAAACTCTCCTGAAAACTGCAAGCAACCATGGGTAAGTTTCGTCTGCATGGATTCACGATGGCAAAGTAATTGCACTTGTCACCAAAAATGTATTATTTGGCTCAAAATGTGGCCAAATATAAATAGCAGCTGTCAAAAATATATATTTTTAAGGATTATTTTTCCCTGTTATTATAATATGTTGTAATTTAAACATTGGCGGCCATTTTGCTATTTCCGCCATCTTGATTGACCCGGGTCCCTGCAAAAAATGTGTAGAAAAATATGTTTTGAATATTTACAACAGAATATGGTCAGCGGGTTAGGTTTACCTGTGTCAGAAGTATTTTTAATGATTATTTTTCTTATGATTATAATATATTGACATTGTTGTTGCATTGGCGGCCATTTTGACTTTTCCGTCATCTTGGTTGACCTGAATTCCAAAGGATGTATTTTGAAAAATAATTTTGAATCGTTCATCACATAGAATATGGTCAGATATTAAAGGCAACTGTGTCAAAAGTATTTTTAATGATTATTTTTCACATTATTTTAATACATTATGTCGATCCTTAATTGGCGGCCAGTTTTTTGTTTCCGCCATCTTGATTAGGTTGGGGTTCGGCATAAAATAGGCTAAAAATCATGTTTTGAATTTTATGAACTGTCCCCTATAAAGATATTTAGGGTTTTCAATCAAAATATATGATTATTTTCTGAGATTTTGATTATTTTTTAATTTTTTTTTCTTATTTTATTTTTTTTTTGGTGAATTTATACTTCTTATGTACGGTTCTTTTCCCCCACATTGGCTGGCAAGTACTCTTGTGCCAAGGATAATAAAGTTCAGCCTTAATTTTAAAACATTAATTTATATCATTATGAATGGGAAGAGTAATATTGAGAATAATGTTGCCTGAGTAATATTTCGTTTTTTGGACTCGATTGGAAGCAGCTCCATGTCCGAGTCCTAGTCCAGCTGAGCCCATTCAAGGCCAATTCCGATTCCGTGACCTCCCGGCCGTTCCGGGCCAGTTCCGAGTCCGGCGAAAAACGGACTCGACGGACGGTCCGGAATCAAGTCCAAAAGATTCATAATTTTTGCTGCCATTTTGTTTTTGGCAGCCATTTTGAATGAGTGAGACCCAAAATATCTACTATCATCACCTGATTTCGTATTCAGGGGGACCATAAGGTTTCCAAAAACTATTGGGTCGGAGAGTTGGGGGGGGGGCGAGTGTCCGTGAAGTGCCTCTAGCCCATGCCCTATAAGTTTCGCAATAGATAACAAAATAATTTCGGGGAATTTAGGAATATGAGGGAGTAAACCTTCCTTTCCCAATTCGATTTCTTTTGGGCCTTCATATGTGGTGGATCTCTGTTTTGCCTCTGACTTTTCGTTCAACCGTGAGAAAACGAAGACAAATAGCATGCTCCGAAACGTTCTTGCAAAATTACAGCAGGAAGTTGATTCTGGAAATTTTCAAGAATTTATTATATGTCTCCTAGCTGTATGAGTGGAAGGTTTCTATGTTTCCACTCTTCCCGAAATTAAAGGCGCTCTCCGGGAAATTATCGGGAGGTGGGGTTCACAGGCGTTCCGATTTATATGTACATATATAATACACTATACATATATATGTTATATATATGTAGTATATATATGTATAGTGTATTATATATGTACATACAGGGTTGGGAAGTAACGAGTTACAAGTAACGCCGTTACTGTAACGAGTTACATTTTGTGTAACGGAACCCTGTAACGAGTTACATTTGCATTTCAGTAACGGAGCAAGTAACTAGTTACAATTCTGTGTAAAAGTAACTGTAACGGCGTTACATTTGGGTCCCGTTACTTTCCCGTTACAAATAGTCAAAATGACCACAAATTGCGAGTACTCGAAGTAGTAACAGAAAATTTTCAAATTGATGACACTTTGGTAGTAAAATTATTTTCGATATATTTATAATCCATCTCTATTATCGACGTCGCCCTCACCGACATCAAATTTTATTCACGTTTAGAATCAGCAGTTGATATTAGATGCACATACTGCAGGCTTAAAGGGTCACTTGATTGCCCACTAAACTAAGTTTAAAGTTTGATTTGTGTGTCAATTTACTTATTAGACAGATCAATGCTTATTATCCGTGAGACCGAATCTTTGTGCGATTAGTTGAAAAATACGGAACGGTCCTCTGGCAAACAAAGGCCCAGCTGACTTGTTATAGCCTATTATATATACTAAATGAAGTCAGCTGGGCCTTAGTTTACTCATAGTGTCATTTAGAGGAACACATTGGAGATAGTGCACCGTGAGAAACAGGGCTGGCCCATAGGCATTCAAATACCAGGCTTACTTTGAAAGTTTAATAATTGGCTTTTGAGACGTTAGGGCTGCTAGTGGACCCGAGTCCACCCAATCTGAGTCGGAGCTAGCTGCCATTCTAGATTCCCTAATCTTTCCGAGCATGGTACGTACCCCTCAAGTTCGGCGAGTTCTGATACCAATGACACCAATTCCGAGACCAGTTTTTTTGCCAGTGTGTAGCATATCAAACTTACAGATAGTTTTGATGGATTCATTACCATTTCCAACGCTAAAGAGGACTTACTTGGGGGAAAGTGACTGCCACATATGCCTGGTCAGGGCTGCATACAGTGTTCTTGTTGTAGGTGATTGACTTAGTCAATTGCCTGAGTCTGGCCAGCAAAAACTATCAATTAAGACGCTGGCCAGAATCAGGCAATTGACTAAGTCAATCACCTACAACAAGAACACTGTATGCAGCCCTGACCAGGCATATGTGGCAGTCACTTTCCCCCAAGTAAGTCCTCTTTAGCGTTGGAAATGGTCATGAATCCATCAAAACTATCAATTAAGACGCTGGCCAGAATCAGGCCATTGACTAAGTCAATCACCTACAACAAGAAAACTTACAGATGTTTTAATTCTATTGTACATGTCCACCATTAACAAGGTCATCGTTTGTACTCACTTCCATAGCCTGGCCCCTCAGTAATTTAGTTGATCATGTGTGACAATACTTCACATCTGTACATTGTGCAGAAATTACAATGGGAGTTTAAACACCTTTAATGCAACTTTCATATTTGAAAACACGGCTGGAATTAGCTCCGAGTGCATGTCCAGTTACATCACACTCCGGAAAAATTTCGATTCCGGAACCCCGGGCAATTTCCTAATCTAGAAAAACGCTCTCGAGACCCGCAGTAAGCTAGTCGAATCAGGACTCGTGCATAGAAGCCCAGTAAATTATACGGTGCCAATTGTCAGCAAACACCGTGCATCCATTTATGTATCAAATTTAACATGTATGGTATCCTTATTTGATGAATCAAACGTATGAATTTAGGCTATATCATATTCTTTTCAATGTCCGTAACTCCTTACGCTGCATAGAATATAGTAAGGTTCATATAAAAACAGGCGAATATTGAGATGGTCATATAGCGTTAAAAGTATCCTAACAAAGCTAACTGAAAGAGGAGAAAAGTGTCCGACTTAACGCTTCACCTATTTACTGTAAAAAGAAAGGGAATTATGGGTACATGGTCTGCATGTGTAAACTACATAGTCTCACCATTTCTATGCATTGTTTTATATCGACACAATGTGAAACTTGAAATTTATGCCGAAATATCACTTAGCCCAACCTTAGCAGTGAGGTTTTAAAAATTTACCTTTAACAAATATATAGAGAGCATCGTATTACCATATTTATGCCCTTGAGGGGTGAAGACTTTAATTACTGCTTAAACAATGCTTTCCCCCTTTAGGCTAATAGCCGCTAACCTCTCTAAATTGTGATGGGAGTATAAAGATTCCCACCGTCAAAGAAGTATTGTCGTAACTGGAAAAGTTCTGGTTACAACCATATTCGTCTAACAAATAGTTTGCGTAAGCTCCGACAAAGTATCATGATTCGCTGCTTCATTATGAGCATTAGGAGCGTCTTCCTGAATCCCCGGTGAAGATCAACTGTAATCATTGACTTTCTTTGGGGAATACCTTAGGATAACCGGCACAAATGAGGTTCGGTCCTCTCATGTGCCCATTCTTAATATCTAATTATACCCCCTTCCATTTCAGGTACCGAGGTACCGTATGTTCACCTTAAAGTAACTAGTTACTTTTGAAATGTAGCTAGTTACTTTTCAGTTAAAAGTAACTGTAACTAGTTACTTTTTCAACATTGTAACTAGTAACTGTAACGAGTTACAATTTTATAGAATTAACTGTAACTATAACGAGTTACTTTCAAAGTGTAACGGGAACAACCCTGTGTACATATAAATCGGAACGCCTGTGGTGGGGTTATTTCGGGAAATCTGGAAATGGCATGTGGCGTATAGAAATGACGTATGGCTTGAAAGGGTGAAATCCTGGATCAGCCATTAAAGTTAGCATTAAGAAAGCGTTATTGAAAATTTCAGGAAATGCCAAACCGATTTCAGGAAATTTTAGATTTCACTTCAGGAAAAATGAATTTAGAGTGTGGAAACACTGATGGTTGTGTCACTGGAGAAAGAAATGGCAGCGAATCGTGCTAAGAGCGTAACCCATTCATTGTCACGAAAACTTAATCCATGGGCAGTAAAGTTAAAGAAAGCACCAGTCCCTGACAAGATCACATTCAACCCGAAGAATAGACCGGTAGATTAGATGTTTTATTGAAATATTTCTTCCTGGTCTAAATTGTTAGCTTTCTTTTCAGTCCGTCGAGTTTTTACCATAGCCTAACTGTTAGGGCCTTAGTTACAGTACTGCATGCGAGGGCTAGTTTTGCGAAAACATTTTCACCAGAATTCGGCACTCCAGACTCGATTGATCTGCGTCTGATTCTGAAGTGACTGCCCATTTTCAGAGTACAAACAACAACATTATATACAGCACATATAGACAGGGGTAGCCTAACAAACGAGCTAATAACAGACAATAGTGGACAATAATTGGACCTAGCCTAGGCCTAGCCCTTGAACAGGGCTGTGCATTATGTTACATGGCCAAGGGACATTCCACTCGGAATTCAGTTATTTTCCGCCCTCGTTACTTTTCGCCCCTAAAAAAGTTATTTTCCGCCCTGCGATGCAAATTCGGGTCGTATCTCGACTCTCATTTTGTGGGAGGGCGCTTCTAAAGGTGTGCGGGTCGTATCTCGACTCTCATTTTGTGTCTATTTTTCACCCTTATTTTACCTCAAATTCTTTTTTCCGGTTCTAAATTTTGTTACTGGCAGGGTTTTTCTGGTTAAGTGTTACGTTTTAGGCCAAATTTTTCTTTACTGCGAGCATTGACAGTCCACTTCTGTGTTCACTTTTTAAGCCTCCTCGGTGTGGCTTACCTCTATGTCAGTCTAGTGTGTTAGGCTGAGGCCTAGCCCATGCTTGTTTTCGCTATTTGTACTTATCTGGCGTGCACTACATCGAAAGCCATTTACTTAGCCATCTACTTCTACTGGGGTTACTATTACATTTCCGGTAGGCTTTGCCGTTCTCAGGTGAGCTCTTTCCATTTTTGTCTATCATGGATTTAAGACCATTTCTCATTATTGTGGTTTTAGGATTATTTTTTGATATAGCCCTCCATAACCAAGTTCGATACAGCTATGACGTATTGCTGCAACTGCGGGGGATAACACCCATTTTCAGATTCAGGATTAGGCCTATGCCTAGTATTAATGACAGGGTTGGCAGATTAGTTTCTGGCAAGCAGCTACCCTCTCTTGGTCCTGAAAATTGCCTTGGCTTATTCCCAGTATTGGGCAGACCTGACTATATCCATCTCTTCTCAGGTCTAGGCCTCACTGGTAGTGCCTCAAGTCTTAAAACTAAATTCAACTCAAGGGGTAGACTCAGCAATAAGGAGGTACTGATAAGATTTCTCTGTACCATGCTGTTACTACAGGCGGGAGACCTCGAGAGAAACCCCGGGCCCTGCAAGCCCAAGTACCCGTGCACCATTTGCAACCTTGCATGTAAATGGGGCCAGCAGGCTGTGCGCTGTGATAGTTGCAAATTATGGACCCACAAAAACTGTATGCAGATGTGTACACTAAATTATGACTATCTTTGTAACACCAGTGTATCATGGATATGCTGCCAGTGCGGTCTACCGAACTTTAGCTCCTCATTGTTTAATAGTTTCGATTTTGAGCATCCTAATCCATTTTCCCCATTGGATGAAAATTCTATTCAGGCCACCATACCAATTGCTACCTCGTCTCCGAAGGCTGGCACCATCCATCGTATGTCCAGTCTCTCCCACAATGAATCAATTTCATCATTGTCAGGTGCATCCTTTTCTGGTGTCTGTACTTCCAAGAAGCAAAGATCCGAGACCCTTAAAATAGTTACAGTGAATTGTCAGAGTGTGAAGGGTAAAGTACGGGAACTTGCAAATCTGATCCAAACTACGGACCCGGATATCATTTTGGGTACTGAGTCTTGGCTAAACAGTTCCATTTCAAATGACGAAATATTCCCTGATAACTATGAAGTCATTAGAAAGGACCGTATAACTAACACCACTGGAGGCGGTGTTTTCATTGCTTATAAGAATACCCTAGTTCTCACTCATCACCCTGACTTTGATTCTGATTGCGAGGTACTTTGGGCTCAGCTCCAAATGAAAAGCAGTAGGTCTTTGTTCATTGGGTGCTTTTATAGACCGCCCAAGGACAACGACTACAGCCTTGATCAATTTAATAACTCTCTGAACATGGTTGTCAGCAAAACTAATACTTCAAATATCTTTGTATCTGGTGATTTTAACTTAGGTGACATTGATTGGAACTCAAATGCCGTCAAGGTGAATGCCTACAAGAGTGGCTTATGCCAAAAGCTCATTAACATCAGCAATGACTATAGTCTGAGTCAAATGGTGTCTGACCCAACACATAGAACAGAGGACACCGAAAACATCTTAGATCTTGTTTTTACTACGAACCCAACTATAATTGACGATTTAATCCACATGCCAGGGCTTGGTGTATGTAGCCATGACGCTCTATTGTCGCTATTGAGTTATCAACCACAAAAGACTAAAACTCCCCCACGTAGAATCTACATGTATAAAAAGCTCAATATGGAACCATTGCTTGCTGATGCAGAGAACTTTAAAAATAAGTTTCTCTCTTCTAATATTATTACCAAAGGGGTTAATGTAAGTTGGATCTTTTTTCGTGATGAAATTAAGAAATTGATGGCTACCCATATACCAACTAAATTGGTGAAACCAATTAGGGACTTACCCTGGATGTCAAGGATATTGAAGCGCCAAATAAGATTAAAAAGCAGATGGTTTAAGAAACTAAGCAATCGAAAAGCCCTAGAGTATGGTCTAGGTACAAACATCTGCAAAAGCAAACCCAGCAAATGATGAGGAAAGCCTATCGTGATTATATGAATGATGTTTTGACGCCGAGTATGGAAGATAATCCTAAAATATTCTGGAGGTTTGTCAAGTCACTCAAATGGGACAGTGGGGGGATTGGAGCTCTTAGAGATCAAGGGCAACTGATATCTGATAGTAAGGGTAAGGCGGACTTACTGAATAATTACTTTCGATCAGTGTTTACAATCGAGCAAACTCATGATATACCTAACAAAGGGACCTCCCCGTTTCCCCTAATGAGTAAATTCAAAGTCACTAATGAAGGTGTACTTAAGCTACTGAACGATCTCAACCCTGCTGAAGCAGCAGGCCCCGACGGCCTTCCCTCTCGTATCTTGAAGCTGCTAGCCAATCAGATCGCTCCAGTCCTGACTGAGATCTTTAACTGTTCCCTCCGAAGCGGAGAGTTACCAGAGGACTGGAAAAAGGCTAACATTACCCCAATTTTTAAGAAAGGAGAGAAAGTTGATCCCAAAAATTACCGTCCGGTATCCTTAACCAGCATATGTTGTAAGATTCTAGAGCATATTGTCCACAGTCAAGTGATGCACCATTTGGACAACCACCAAATCTTGTCCGACTATCAGCATGGTTTTAGAAAACGAAGATCTTGTGATACTCAACTAGTCCTAACTGTTGACGACCTGGCCAGTGCCCTAGATAAACGTAAACAAGTAGATGTTGTCATCCTTGATTTTAGCAAGGCATTCGATACGGTCCCCCACTCTAGATTAATCAACAAATTATACTATTACGGTATAAACAAAGAACTTGTTGGTTGGATTAAAGCCTTTCTGTGTGGGAGAGAACAGAAAGTTGTTCTTGAAGGCCAGTCTTCTTCTTTTCTCCCTGTGGACTCTGTGTACCCCAGGGTACTGTTTTAGGGCCCCTATTATTTCTATTATATATCAATGACCTACCTGACAACCTTAAGTCAACCACTCGGCTATTTGCGGATGATTGTCTCTTGTATAAGACTATCTCAACCACCAAGGATTCTGAGGATCTGCAGAAAGATCTTGATACCTTAAATGCTTGGCAAAACAAGTGGCAAATGCGTTTCAACTCTAGTAAGTGTTATGTTATGCACATCTCATCAGGTAGATCCACCACCCATTTTAATTACAAACTGGGCGGTCAGACTTTGCAAACAGTTCACTCTTACCCTTACCTTGGTATTCATCTCCAAGATAATTTGAAATGGGACACCCAGATTGCTCATGCAACTACAAAAGCTAGTAGGGTCCTTGGCCTCATAAAGAGGAACCTTTCCAACTGCACCGAGCAGCTCAAAGCCACTGCCTATACCAGCTTAGTCAGGCCCCATTTAGAGTATGCTACACCTGCTTGGGACCCTCACCTTCAAAAGCATTGTAGCCAGTTGGAAAGGGTGCAACGTAATGCTGCAAGGTTCGTCACACATAACTATAGTAAAACGGAAGGAACGGTCACCAAGCTCCTCCATGATCTCCACTGGACGTCCTTGCAGAACAGGAGATCTGCCTCCAGATTAACCCTATTGTATAAAATTAATCAGAACCTTATTGACATACCTAAAGAAAACTTCCTAAAACCAGTGACACTGCAAGGCCTTCGGAGAATGAACACGCAAAACTTCCAACAACCTGCATGTCGTATTAATGCTTACAAATACTCCTTTTTCCCAAGAACTATAAAGGAGTGGAATATGTTACCTGAAGGGACTGTCAATGCAAGTAGTATAAATTTGTTCAAGCATAATTTACATTTTGATTAAGTCATATCCCCTCCCCGCACACCTCTGGCTCATATGCTCTACCTTTTTTTTAGAGCCCTGCCAGTACACGAGAAGAAGAAGAAATTGGCAGTGGCCGTGATGCTAACGGCCTAACGCAAAACTCATTGCCCAACAGTGCCCATATGGTGGCAAGACCTGAGGAACAGCGGTCTCGCGCAGAGGTCTGTGAATTTGGCCCATGGCCGCACATCAGAAAGAAATAGCAAGATACTTTCCCGCACAAAATGCAAACTTTCCGGTCAGAAAATAAAAATACTGGCAAGTTACTACATAGGCTACAAGGTCCTGGATGGCACACTCCCACACTGCACAGAAAAATCTCCCAAGCAAACTTATTTTCTGTGTCCCATGGCCCAAGGTAGCCTAGTATATTAAAGAGGCTTATTGAGTTGGTTCACAAAATTCATGATTTTCTTCACACTAGTTGAGATTTACTCACAACTTAGTACTAAATGGTCAAACTAAAAGATTCTGAACATCTGGCTCACAACTGAAATGGCAATGACAGAGTTATTAATGATTAAAATCATTTGTTACAAATTTGTGACCAGACACTTTTTATAATTATGTAGTAATCATATACATACCTGTCCACAAAAACTAAAAGTTCTCACGATTTTGGTAACTGTAGGAACTGCAGCATGAGTAATGAGGCTAATTAAAAGCATTGTCATGCAATGGTTTCCTTCAAACTCGTGACAAAAATAGTAGACGTCAACTCAATGAGCCCCTTTAATACAAAAGTAAATGCAAATCTGACAATTGAATGAGACTAACCTGAAAGTTGAAATTCGATTAGGATTCTACTGACACATCACAGAAGCAGAGGGATTACATGAGATAGGCCTAGTACAGACGCTCAGTCAGCCTCAGGTTATAAAGATCGGTGGCTGCTTCACCAAATACTGTAATGTTCGATGGAAGGGCATGTAATCCCTCCACTTCTGTGATGTGTCAGTTGAACAGCCATGGAATCATGGGAACTGGGAGTAAGTAATAGCATGACATGCATTATTGTTTATACTCCCAGTTCCCATGATTCCATGGGTGCATTTAGCAATGATTAAAGTCTGCTATCCTAATCAAACTTCAACTTCTACGTAAGTCTTGTTTAATTGTTAGACTCTACTTCCACATCACACAAACATCGGTACATCATGAGATTTTAAAGCATGAAGCAACTGACAAGAGAGAAGAAAGAACCCAACAGATCAATATGGGTTTATCTCGTGGTCATATTTGACTTTTCATATTTGACTATTTTCACAAAGCAATACACACCATAAGGAAAAACCTTTTGCTCAAACATATACTCAGTGTTACTTAGTTGCTAATTACATAACTTTGATGCAGGAAAGTCTATACTTGGTTCTTTATGCAAAGCATAATGGCCCCAATTTGTAGGAGAGGGAAAAACAACATTACACGTAATTACAGTATATTAAGTTACGCATTAAATGTTACATTGTGAAAATGATAAGTTCCAGCTGTTTTACAATAAAGATGCATACATTATGATGCAGACTGGACACAACGCAATAAGTCAATGGCAAATTTTACAACTTTCAATATAGTGAACACCACATTTGACATTTGTCACCCTAACCTTTCTGACTTACCCCAAAAGTAACTGAACTGTGATTTCTACCATGAAACCTCTACGTCAAAATCAAAGCTACGATTGTCGGTGTGAACGGTTAGAATTGATCTTGAGAAGTCAAAGCTGCTGAACTAAGGTTTGACTCATTTTGACTGATTGGTTTGTCGTGAAACTTAGCCAAGGTGGGCCCAGACTTCCAACCCGTATTTTTTAGTATATGCTCCACAGGCAAAGAATTTTGTTGTGCTGCTGAGACAGATGCTGCCCTGGTAAGTGCTTTGAAAACACGAACATCAGTTCCTGCTGCCATGAGGACATCTTCCAATGTTGTCATTCGAAACTGGTTTGTAGGCCTATGGCTTTGCATAGCTTATGAATAAGTGCAAGCAATGATGTTGTAGAGGAAGGGTAAGTGTTACTTAATGTTCCAAGGCTTTGTACACACTAATTCAACTGTCCTTCTCATAATCCGGTAAGAAGACTGATTTTTGTGCTACAGTATACCCCTGAGGACTTTGTTTCATAAGTTGATTTATTGTAAAAGTATACGGTTCATCACATTTTTTCATACTTGAAAGATGCAGAATCTGTGAAGTTTGTAGTCTTTGCACTGAAACCAGTGCTACCAACATAACCAACTTATCACAAATTTTAGTGAGAGTGTCTAGTGGATGCAACCCCCCCCCCCTCCCCAATATAAGAACCACAGAAACGTCCCAAGTAGTAGTGTAACATGCCAAAGGGGGCCATAGCTTTAATACCCCTTTCAGAAGTCAGTCAACAAATTAAGGGATATGAGCCAGTAGATTTAACACCATTTAACATTAAAAAGGATGACAGTGCTGCTCTAGCGGTGTTTAATTCACTGTATCCAAGGCCTCCTAGGAGCAGGTCAATAAAAATGTTCCAACACTTCTACAAGGCTTGGCTGAAAGGGATTAATTTTCCTTTCATTACAAAACATGTTCCACTTTCTGTGGTATGTACAGTAGCACACTGTTTGTGTGTCCTCATTCCAGGAAGCTGAGATGATGGAAATAGTTTGCTGGATCTGGAAAAATACTGCACAACACTCCTAGGTGGAGTCAAGTGTGCAGGGTTTGGTGTGAATGTCTGAGGAACCTTAAGGCAGAGTCCTTGAATTGCTTGGGGTCCTCAAGATCTGTTATATTTTTGGGGGAGAAGGTTCCAGTCTCTGACTGTATGAGGAAAGAAGCTGTATTTGTAGCAGTCCTTGTTGGTTTAGGTACAGGTAATAGAGAAACTGTTTTCATGATGATGCCTAGAACGCCACCGGACCGGTTTAGGAGGTTGACAGTTGGCAAGACAAGGAGGCCCAATCTAGCTTTACGGAGAGTAACAAGCCTGTTAACAGATCTTCTGTCTTTAAGACTATCCCACCCTAGTTCCTCAAAATTTCAGTTACACTACTGTGGGCAGAGTAGTCGTTAAAAACAATCATAGCAGTCCTATGTTGAATTTGCACAAGAGCACAACTCAAAACGAACTTGAAGCAAGCACATATGACATCTTAGCCTCACATTAATGAGCAGTCTTTTGTTTTTCTTTAAACTTTACATCCAATTTTCTCCTCCACAATCCAATGTTATTGGAATGTGATTGCATAAGAGGCATGGGAATTTTACAAACTTCACATTCCCTATTGGGAGGTACGGTATCCCTATTTACTTCAAGGTCAGCACAACAGAATGAAAAAACAAAGGAAACAAAGCATTTCTCATCAGTATGAGGAAGTGATTGTAGTCATATCACCCCTGCTTACCTCAAGATCACTTAAGATCACAAATGTAGTAACTTCATTTGCTGATATCTCGAGTACTACATGTCCGATTTGAATTGAAGTTTCACCAAATTGCATAGATTTAGTTCCTCTTTTACACATAAAAACTTATGTTTTTTGCTTCAACCCTTCCTTTGAGGAAGTTTTGCTCCAAAACTTTCGTTTCTGAGGTATTTCAATTCCGGACAAAAGATTAAGTGACAAGTTTTAACTTTTTGTGTAATGGGTGAAGAGTCCCTGTTGTGGGTAGAAGCAGAAGATCATCCTCTTTAGGTAGGCACACTGGCATTGCCACCAGTAGAACTGAGAACTTTGCCAACCACACCTGGGTGGGTCACAATCGGAGGATTAAGATTCCCCAAGCTTTGACCTGCTCTGTTTTCTAAAGGCACCATGATATCACACTGGTAGTAGGAAAGACATGTATAAAAGAAATGATCAGACCAATTGCACATGAAAGCATTAATGACAAAGACATTAGAATCTGCTTTCCAGGGTGCAAATGTCTTTACCTTAAAATTTAGACTGGAAGCCAACAGGTCAATCTGTGGCTCACCAAAATAGTTGAAATTCTAATTACTGTAAAACATCCTGTCTTAGGGACCATTCCATGGAATTGCTTTCCATTAATCTGGATAAGGAATCTGCCAGTAACATTCTGTTTCACCGGCAAGTGGCTGAAAATGTTTGCTGATACACCAGAGCCAAATTTTCTTGGCCACCTTATTACATAACTGGGAGTGAGTTCCGCCCCCCCCCCCATTTCATTAATGTATGTTACTGGGCACTGTCAGATTATCTGATTGCTCTTGAATCTGAATGCCACATTGCATAGAACACAATGATTCTAGAGCATATAAAATTGCCAACAGCTCCAAAACATTGATGTGAAAGCTTTTTTCAGTTCTGTTCCACTTCCCTAATGATTTTAACATGGTCGTTGTAACAAATGCCTTCAATGCTGTAGTGAGGCATTTGTTTGCAAAACCAATTCAAGGTCTGGCACCAGAATAGGTTTCTGAGTCTGTGATAAATTCTGTATCCACCAGTCAAGTTCTTCTAAAGCCTAGTATGATATGAGAACCTTTGAGTTGTGATTTCTGGCATTTGCCCGTAGTGCTTATTTTGCCCTGTCTACACTTCTTTAAAACAATGGGCCATGCTGAACAGCAGGAAACGTTGATACAAGTAGCCCAATTATTTGTGCAAATTCCTGAATAGAAACAGCTGATTTTGACTCTACTCTTTCTATGGCATTGCCTAAATTTTGTTTTTTTTTTCATCAGTTGGATAAACCATCATACTTCTTGAGTTTAAAACAAATCCCAAAAATTTCAGTGTTTGTAAAGATTCTCAAACGGACTTACGTTGATGAACTATGAATCCAAGTTCCAGAAGAAATCATTGGCACATTTTACTGTATTTAAACACTCTTCACAAGTTTCTGCTTTGAAGAATGAATCATCAATGTAGCCCATGCAGAAGTGTCCTTTTGACCTTAATTGAGAATACAACGGTTTTAAAAGCTTGGTGAAAACCCTCAAGCGCCAAAGCAAGACGATTAGACAGACACATACAGTGTATATTGCCATAATTAACCCTTCCAGGCAAATCTTATGAATTTTCTGTTGCTTTCTTCTATGGCTACTGTGTAGTACTCATCTTTAAGTCAACAGATGCCATAAATCAATTTTTGGTCATTAGCCTAATGGCTGAGAGTAGGATATCCACTTTAAAATGGTGGTACTCTACATGTTTGGTGAGGTGTTTTAAATTGAGAATCATTCTAAAAAGAACCATCTTTTTGGCCTTCAAAAGATGTTGGGAGACAAATTCCCCAATTTCCCCATGACAATGATAAGCATGTTCTGACACTGCTTTCTCTTGCATCTTGAATAATTCCTTGTCTGGGAACAAATGGTAGGTAAGTTCATTGTTTGAAATGGAGGAAAATGTAGGCCTTGGCAGTACCTGGCCCACACACAACAGGAGAGGTCTGGCTGTGAAAGAATGTTAAGATGAAGTTGCAAAGCACGTACAATACAGTTATCCTTAAGCTTATGAGAAACCCGCACCTGATGCGCAAAGAGCAGATGTCTAAAGAATGCACCTCGGCTCTTTGTGAGAACGAAAAGTACACTGCGGCTGAGTGAGCATCTTTACTATCTCATGGAATACCAATGTTTGTGTGATGTGCAAATAGAAACTTAAGGTAGGCCTATCCATGGTGGTAATGATGAGACCTTTAACGATTATGTTATTATACACTGGTCTTTGAACAGAACTGTATGCTACCTACTGTACACTTTGTTTTACACTTCACTAGAGCCCTTGTCCTTCCAACACTACTGAAACCACCCAGTTAAGGCTTTTAAAAGAGGAAAGTTTAAAACAGAATTTGATCATTCTATAACTACAGTAATTGTCATTTCTTCCCTCCCAAAACAATGCAAATCAGTTTATTATAATTATACCTTAGAAAAATATATTTCATACAGGGCACAGGTGTGTTCTAATGCAAAAACACAAGTTGTCTCGTTGTTAGCATACAAGGCATTGGTGTGTTTTGAGGCAAAAACTCACAGAAGTCTCTTTGTCGTTAGTTCAAACTGATCATGTATGACTTTGCAAGTTGCCAGTGATGTATACCACAGCAGTCATGTAACTCATGGATGTTATATAAATTAGTGTAGATTTTTGTCGCATACAGTCAAATTTATTTTTGTAAATGGAAGATTTTATTTATGTCTTTCACAGGGATTCTATGAGCAAGGGGTAGCATCAAGACTCCCAGAAGCTTATTTCAAATACAACAGACCATTTGCCAAGCCACCTCCTTTACATTGGATTGACCCTGGACGTAAGTACTGTATGCTTGCATGGTGTTGAGCACACCAATTTGTCACATTCCACACTTCTTTAAAACAATGGGACATGCTGAACAGCAGGAAAATTGATACAAGTAGCCCAATTATTTTTGCTAATTCCTGAATAGAAATAGCTGATTTCGACTCTACTGATTCTATGGCGTTGACTAAATTTTGAATTTTGTCATCAGTTGGGTAAACCATCATACTACTTGAGTCTAAAACAAATCCCCAAAATTTTAATGTTTCTGAAGATCCTAAAAGCGACTTATGTTGATGAACTACTGTATGGATCCCAAGTTCTGGAAGAAATCTGTGGCACATTTTACTGTATAAACACTCTTCACAAGTTTCTGCTTGGAAGAATGAATTGTCAGTCCATCAATGTAGCCCATGCAGAAGTGTCCTCTTGACTGTAGTTGAGCACACAATGGTTTTAAAAGCTTAGCATACTGGCCACTGGTGAGTTTTTGTGCACACCAGTTGCTTGCATGGTGTCGTGCACACTGTCTTTTACTGCAACTATTGTATCTTCATTTCTAAATGGCAAAATCCAGTATTTTTCCCATAAGGTGTACTTTATATCTTTAATGTTAATTTGCTTTTGTTTTGATTTACTACATTAAATAAAAAATGGAGATAATTTGTATAAAATGTCAACTATGACAATATTAAGTGGCCAAATTTCCATTTTTCAACTATTTGTTCTTCCACATTTTCAAAATTTTGCAGACAGAAAAGTTAAACAGAATAATATGTGGATAGAAGTGAAATTAAAATCCTTATGGGTTAAACAAAGAAGATCATGCCTGCTAAAAAAAAAGGTTGCTTAGACATGTATAAAATGCCAAAAATCCAGTGTCTTTAAGTACCCTTCCCAATCACTTTGTCCTTTCCTGACCCTTCAACACAATTTTAATTTACACCTTTATGTTCTGACATCGCTATGTTGCGATACACATAGCCCTAGGACTCATCCAAACCAAACCCTTACCTAACCCTTATCCTAATCCTGACACTGACCTTCATGTAAACTTGTCAGAATATAGAGACGTCAGAACTAAGAGATATTGGACCAGAGAGCAGTTACCCAATTTTCATCACAATTCTGGAAGGAGACAGTTTCAAATAATATTTCTCTGTATACAGGGTATAGAAGACTGTAAAATGTGTAAAAAGTAACAACCTGTTTGCAAGGATGGATTCTGTAGGTTCTCAGTTTGCCTTCTCCTTGATTCATGTATGGATACTCTGATTTTTAACTTCAGGTGATTATGTTAAAGATCCAGAGACAGGAGAGAGGGTGCAGACAGAGAGAATGGAAATACCAGTGGAGTATCCAGAGGAATCACAGTTTGGATTATGGGGTGGTGAGGGCTTTATTTATGGTATGAAGATTGCAAGGAAAAATAAGAGATTCAGTCCCAGGTAAAATTTTGCTTTTTTGTGTGAATATTCTTGTCTGACTAAAATTGACTGTATACTTGTATAATATTGACAGAATTGATTTCTGATGTTTGAACAATTTGTAAATCTTATCCTTTTTATCATCAGATACATTATATAAAATTATTGCTAAGGGTCCAGGTTTGTTTCATCAGAAACAATGTTCTCAATGCTCAAAGAAAGATTCAAAAGAGGTACAGCCATATGGCTTTCAGTTTTTGTTAAGTTTTAGGGTCTTTATAAAAATTGGAGAAGGCACTTTGGCCAAAATTAAAATAGAAGAAGGGCACCTTTAGACTTTAATACTGTATCTTCAACAATTTTGCAAGGCAGAAATGTTGTATTTTGACTTTAGTAGTGATCCCAAATACAGTGTTTTTCATGCTGCTTATAGTGTCCATTTGGTGTAATCTGGATCAAAAATATTTTTTGTGTGTTTTGAAATATTGTTAGTGTCAGATAGTATTTAGTTCATACTATCCTTTTTCAAGTAATTTACAGAGTATGCCACACAGACTTTGTAGATTTATGTATTTTCACGCTTCTAGCACACCTGGTATTCTTTCCGGTTTTCTGTCACGTATTTTGGTGTACGTGACTACTTCCACATCCCCCATCCCATATTTTGTAGGCGCGGTCACTTTCACCCTTTACAGCCTCCTCATTGGTCACCCAGGATCATCATATTCATTAATATTTATTTTTAGGATGCGTCACAACTTTTGACCAATCAGGGGACTGCAGGTAGTTCCTGAAACTTCCCACAACCCTTGTGGCTTGGAAGCGCGAGAAGGGCTCCCAGCCTGCAAGCTCTCACTCGTGCTGCAGACCTCTAAGAAGAAGCATGTAGTCGGTAACCTTGTACATATAAAGTTTAATTATTTAATGCCGGCTTTTGATCAACTGTAATTATCGTTTTGGGGAAATGGAAATCATCGAATAAATCATAGAAATCAATGTGAACTCTCTCCTTCTTAATTTTTGCCTGGATCGATTCCCTACTTGGAGCTACACCGTACTCTCATCCCCAGGCTAGATCCCCTACCTAAGCCTTCGCTATGATGATTGGCCCCTTATCTTACACAGTGGAGTCGCAAGGCTTTTAATATCTTACATTAGTTTGCATGGTGTATTTGTGTTTTTTATAGCCAATGTTGAAGGCATGATGGCAATTTTCACCATAAGTAAGGTTTTTCTAAGGGTACTTAGGCCATTTAAAAGCTTAGAGATAGCTTAAAGATATTACCAGCTTTATAATCATTCACATTTGAAGTGTTTTGTTTTCTATGTATTTTTTTTACAACATTTACACATACCAGATAAGATGCTTTTATGAGACTGGAAACACAGTAGCTCTGTATCTGTTATTTAGTTATGACTACATTAGTTGACTGTTATGTTTGTACATGAATTGATGCCCGTAAATGGGCATGATGTTCTGTACTTCAATAGTATGTCTGACATACTTCGGAAGACACAGGCGTTATTTTGGCATACTCTGTAGAAGTTAGTCCCAGCTTTAGGACAGGTTACTTTGGGTTCCCCAAATAATGTGCTCTCTGTGATGCTGCTAACTTTAAAGTGTACCTAAAGTCTAAAATTTCAAAAATGTATTACAAAGCTTGAAAAATGCATCCAGATGGTCCAACTCCCATCTTCACAGGACATTCCTAAGCCAAAACATAAAGTTTTGAAGCTTATTCACTCAATTTAAAATGGTAGATTGTGCAATAATTTGTGATGTCATTCTTGTACTACTCAAATTACAGTCCTTGTTTCTCTTTGTTTTTCCAAAAGCCACTGCACCTTGTGCCAAAATGTGATCACTGTCTTACTGTTATAGGGTGACTTGGCTATATCAGCCCTCTCCCTAAAAAATGTTATGCAAGAGAATAGTAAATGTTTGAAGGTCATATAAACATTGTAATTTTAAAAGAAAACAAAAGCAGGTGATATGACTTATACAAGAAGGGCATCACAAATTGTTGCGCAATCGACTATTTCAAATTAAGTGAATTAATTTCTACATTTTATATCTCAGCACTGGAGTAAGCTATGAAAATGGGTGTTGGATGAATGGAATTCATTTTCCAACCTCTTAAATATATATTCGTGTAATTCTAGACTTTAGGTACACTTTAATGATAGTCATGCACATTTTACACCATTCACCTGAAACACATATTCATAATCAGTGCTATATGTAGTCAATACTGTACCTATTTACAATTAAAATAAATAGACAAGACTCAGCCGCAGTTTGAGATTCACAATGCATTGTAGTACCTGTCCCAGACTTAGCTGATAATAACCAAACAAGGAGACAAAAGGCATGAACTCACCAGAACTCAAACCTCTAAGTCTACAGGCAGATGTTGTACATTTTGTCCAAACAGCCTGCCAAGCAACTAATATGGAATGTTTTCTTTTGTCTTTACTGCATGAAGAGTTCCCAAAGTGTGGAAACCTCATGTGAAGACATACACATTGTACAGTGAAATCCTGGACAAAAAGTTTGAACTTGGTGTAACGGTGCGTGTAATGGACCTAATAGATGAAGCATATGGTTTTGACTTTTATATTTTGAAGGTAAGAAGATGATAAGCAGTTTATATGTACAGGAGTGTGTAGATTCAAGTAAATGCACAGTTCTTTAAGAAGCTTGGAGTAATAACCTGTACTGTACCTTTAGAATTTCCACCTACAGATGAATTGGATTGAATTTTATATAGTTTCCTGAATGCATTTACATGTAAAAGTTGACTGAATTTAATGTATATGTTTCAGTATGCTGTTTGACATTGCATGCAAGATACTTAGAGTGATGAAGTAATGTTTAAGACATTCTTTGTCAAGACCTTTTTGTAATCTTTAGAGGAATAGTCTGGATCCAGGTAAGTTGTGTTAGAGAGAAATTCAGTCCAAATATTCTAGTAAGATTTCCATTAAATTTTTCCATTTGTTTGTGAAGACACAAAGAGCTGAAGTACCATATTTGTTACTACAAAGGAACTTGGAGCAAGCAGATGTGATGTGATGGATTCACATTGATGAAAAATATTGTAATATTTTATTTTTCAACCTTACTGCTCTGACTTTTGATTAGGTAAGGTTGCCTTTGCTCTAAGGATTTATAAGTTTTATGACATTTCAATGTCCAGGATTTCTTTATGGTATGAATGCATCACACTTTTGTAGTGGGAAATGGAATTTGAATTTGACATGTTGTTATTGTGTATCCATGATGTCATGCCTGCTTGCTTCAAGTTCACTTTTGGTAGAAATGTGATAACTTCAGTTGCTGTTATCTTAGGAAGTGAACATAGTGATTAAATGAAGGTTGCACAAGAATGCTTGGAGTAAAATTTTGGTTGGATCTATTATTTTAACCAGGAAGAATAAGACAAGTTTTAAGGTAGTAACCAACATTCAAACCTTTCATTCTTACAGCCTCTTAATCATATTACTGTAAGTTTATGACAGCTTACTGCCTGGTTGATGGTTTTTATTTTACAAACTGCATTTGCAAGATTTTGATTGACAGCTGAAATACAAAGATTTTACTTGAATAAAGCAAATAAGCAATACACTAAGTGTGAGGATATTAAATATGCTGGGTCTTACAGTCCCATCAAAGTTGGGGATAACACGCACATTACATCAATCTCTTTGAGATCTTGCATTTTATAGGAAGTGTTATTTCTGCAAATTTTTGTGAACATTCCATAATCTTTATCCATAACATGTTTTGGCATTAGTTATTGATTTGTCTATTAAAACATGAAGGGAATCTGTTGAAATCCTGATGTTGTTGTCACAGGGACAGTTGTCTTCAATTACCCATAATGCACTTAATCAGCATAGTCTTCAGTTATGTACACAAGAAAATATCTAAGGTGTCATCCATAAGAAAAACATTTTGTATATGTGCTTTAGGCCTCAACACCCATACCCTGCTTCTACCTCCTTGAGCACATTGTGAAAGTCACTGAAACTGATCATACATTTATTAGTTTCTTGAAAACTAAAGATAGGTCATTACCCCCTCCCCTCCAGTGAATGGTTTTTTTCGAGTGAATAGCGAAGTATAGCAGTTGTATTTTAGACTTGTCACCACCTTTAAGTCCAACATGTTATCATTTCCCTTGTGCTATTGTAGTCTATGGTTGTTATACAGCACCTTGTAGTTTTCAGATACTATATTACATGCAAGTTAAATGTTGAAATAAGGGTTGGATGACCACTTGAAGAAAAAATCTCTGTTACTTGCTCTTAATCGACTACCTTACACTGTAAGTCTAATTTTAGCCTCGAGCAGCATGTTACCGTCTCTGTAGAATGATGTTCCAAGCACAGTTGTCACTTTCTGAGCTAACAGCAATATTTAAATAGAGAAGTGAACAGTGATATTCTGCAACTAGTTCCAAGGCAGTTTGTGCAAACGTGAAAAGACTGACTGTTGAAATCGAATGATATCAATCAAAGAAACAGGATTTGTCCAGGGGTGTTTGGTACAGAGGTAGGTTGTCCTACTTGTAAGGGTCATTCTAGTTTTGCTTGTGTAAATATGACGTATTATGGATGAACCCCAGAGTGAAAGTAAAACAGATTTGTTAGGAATCACCCTGTTTTAATAGATGAGAGTCAACTTCTTCACAAATTAAGTGTGGACCTGAATCACAGCTATTTGTAAGAAGTCTTCTGTTGTATTGCATGGGTCAGCTTTATAGTCTTGAAAGATTTTTAATTTAGCCACAAATAGTTGCAACCCTGATTGATGCTCTTAATAACTGTCTCTTTTTTTTGACAATTTCAGACTCCTGCTGAGGAGCTGAATTCTTTAGCTGGAATGATTTTAAAAAGGTTTATGTTACTGAAACTAGCTCAACCAGAAACAATTTATCCTGATGACTTAGAAAAGAGAGCCAAGATTTTGAAAAAGTATCGCCATTACATCATACCAGTAAGTAGAGCAGTGTCAGTATGTTTGTGGTTATAATAGAATGTGGTACCCTGTGCACACCCCCTGCCTTTTTATTGCAAATAACATTAAAATATTTGCAGCATTTTGTTAAGAGTGAAGTTTCATAATTAAACCACCATAAATACCTGTTGTGAGGAAATGCCATTTTGCCATGTATTTTATTAGTTGTACATGATGCATGATGTTCCCCAACTTTCATTGATGAGACCAGTTCCATGAAGTGGTTTAGATGTTTCAAACTCTTGTGAAGAAATTTCTGTTTTCATAACAGTGGACAGCAGGGTTGGCTGATTTAAATCACGTTGATTTAAACCACTGATTTAAATCATGATTTTAAATCACTTGATTTTTTAAGAAAAATCACTGATTTAAATCACACATTTGATTTTTTGATTTTTTTAAGTTTTTTGCATAAAAAAAGAGGAAAATCAACCAGAAATTGCCTAAAATCATCTTTTCAACACTCAAAAAGATTAAATAAGTTGTTTAACCAGTTAACTGCGTATGACGGATATATCCGTCATGGCGTAACTTCATGCTACTGAGTATGACGGATATATCCGTCTTGTAATATATGCACCGAAATACGTCATATAACACCCAGCCAATCAACGATACACCGTGGAAAGATCGTTCGCTGTGCACAGCGAATGTTCTGGCCTGTGTGTCTGTTCACTAATGCGTAGGACGAATATATCCGTCTTCTAACTGAGACGTTGATCAAGCACGTGGAACCTGGAAGTGTTCTTACACGTGCTGCGCTGTTTACAATTTCTCACAGGCTACCGCTACAAGTGTGGGACCGCGTGGGTGTATTTTCGTTCCGGATTTCACTGTTACAATGGCTGTGTCTACGTCAAACAAGCGATTATTTACAGTGTATTAATTTTCCAGTGTAAAGTTGAAATAAACGAAAAGTGGCATTTTTGCGAAAATTAATTCCGCAGTGGGATGAAAGTTACAATATATTAATTCCGCAGTTAACTGGTTAACTTCATTTGGGAAACAGATTTTCCAAAGACCTCCATGTTAGGGCCTATCAGCAATGTTGTCTGTTGCTTTCATACTAAACACTGTGCAATGCAAGTGTTGTACAAGCATGGTATCAAAAAAGTCCTTATGGGTACTGCACTTGTGTGTTGGTATACTTTTAACACTTTCTGTGAGGGTATGGGTTGCACTTTCCAGCAAAAAGTGTCAACTACGTTGAGAATAAATCTTCCACAGTATAAACTACAAGGTCTTTGTCTGCATTGCATTCCCTCATCCCATAGAAGCACTCTAAAAGGAACTGGGACCTTACAAAAGTACAAAAATGAATTGCTAAAATAGTGATCACACATGTGGTTTTAGAAGTTATTCATTGAGAGCTTTATAGCAAGTGCAGTATAAGTTTCCAGTCTCCTGTTTATCAGCTGAATCTATTTTTAGAAACAAAATCCAATATTTGAAAAGTAGAGTTAAGCTTCAATTTGGTTTTGATACGTCAGGGGTACTTAAAAGAAGCTTCCTGGTGAAATTTGCATATGGTTCCTTTTCGTGGTTCTCTGGATACCAGCAAATGAATTATCACATTTTCAACGCAAAGTGAACTTGAGTCAAGTCCAAGTGACATCATAACCTCACATTCTACACTGTTTTTCGCTCAAACCAGGTCGAATAGCTGTTTAAGCTATTGCAATCTACCACAGTCACGTTGCCTGTTTGTCTGTCAGTCTGTCTGTCTAGATGTATGTACCATATTTTTGACTGAGGGGGTTTTAGCTCCCCTTCCCCAGCTTACCACTTCCTATGCTTATGAGCACTTCTATTACTGGGTTCCATGTTTGAATGTGATTCTTGAAATAATACATACCAGAATGCCACATAAGATAAAACCATCAAATGTTGGCGCGAAGACAGGTTTGAGCTGCTGCACCATTGGTGCTCTTATTTTTTTTTTTTGAAACTGCAAAAGTAATGTTTTCCTGCATAATGTTATGCTTTGGTAATGTAAATGAATGAGAGTCATGGGAATTTTACAAACTTGACACTCCCAGTCGGAAAGTCATGTCCCTATTTGTTCAAGGTTGCAAAACAATAGATTCAGAATCAAAGAAAGCAAAGCATTGCACATTGTTGGGGAGCTGACATCACTCCTGCATGCTCCAAGTTCACATAAGGTCACAGATGTTGGAACTTCATCTGTGAATACCTAGAGGACCTCATATCAGAATTGAATGAAAATTTCACCAAAATGTATGGATTTAGTCCTTTATCCTATATTAAAAGTAAATTTTCCTGTGCCTTTCATATGCATGATAAGCTAACATTTTATTTTCAATTTTAGTATGAAGAAGCAGAGTGGGTTGGGCTCACACCAGGAGAAGCAGTACAGAAACAGAGGGCCATAGAAGCAGCTGCTAACCCAGATATACCACTGCAAGACACTTACACCAAGGAACTATTAAGTAGACTCAGAGGTAAGAGATAGGACATTGTTACACTACTTCAAAGCTACTTTCTCATCAAATTGTGGAATCAGAATATTTAGCTTTTAACTTGCCAAACATGTTATTTTTACTGATGTATACAAACAATAATAATAGTACTTCAGGTACAGCTGCACAGAATTCTGGATGCCACTATCAGGACAATTACCAGTACTGACAGCAACTTTTGAGCGTGCTGAAGCACCAGTAGTAACTTTGATAGCACAATACCTCTTGTGCAATGGAAGGAGATGTGGTTTGTAGCTCCTGACAAATTTTGCTGGTAGCAGACAAAAAGGCAAAGATGCAATCCTTTTAAAGATGAATTTGCTGCAAAATATAGCTTTTCAAGACTGTTTTCCATGATCTGTTGGATATTGTAGAAACTCTATCAAAAGAAGAATGCTACGATGAGTTACAAACAAGTTCCCATGATAAATACCTACAAATGCATATTAACAGGGTCATAAGAAATTGTCCTCCACTAAAGTGAGTAATTTGCATTAGTTGAATGGGAAAAGGTGGCTGCAGACTGTGTTTGCCCTACCTTCCTGCATCATTTATGTAAGGTAGGCAGAGTTGTTCCTGTTACACTTTCTAATAACTCGTTATAGTTACAGTTATTTCTCTAAAATTGTAACTCGTTACAGTTACTTTTGACTGACATGTAACTAGTTACAAATCAAAAGTAACTAGTTACCTCAACTTGAATACATCTACGTATCAATAGGGGACAGTGGTCCCAAGGGGCCCACCCTCTTCTAAGATGAAGTAACGGAAAAAGTGAAATGACCGAACAACAGCGCAGAATGCACCACTCTCCTGAGGGGTGGGATTCAGGGGACCGCTTTTGGACTCCAAGTAGGGTCCAGGGGCATTGTCCGGTGAGGCCCAGAGAGCGAAACCCCAGGAGGTCCTGGAATAATTTCATAAGTGTGAACATTAGAATGAAGCATTTGACTACCTTCAAATCACATTTAATGTGCACAAAACGACCACAAAAGTCACAGGTTGACTATTTTTGTGATATAATACTCGAGACGCTGCACAATTCGATGCATGCATGGGGTTGTGGGTGGGTAGGATGAATGATGATTGGGGTTGCATTGGGCTTTAGAACAAGAATTTCACATAAGCTGTCGTATTGGTAGAAGGCCAATTAGAGAACATGTATCTGCGATCTGTGCGCCTGGAGTTAGGCCCGTTTCTGTTCAGTTGAATAATGATGGGCCCCTCAAGGCATTTAGTGCACAAGCTTACACCGGTTTCCTATAGTCCTTTTCGTGTGGTGTGTATGGAGTTCTTGTGTACCCGTGGTGAGTGTGTGCAGAGCACCCCGGAAAAAGGAATTTTTAAGACATTTCAGAATTCAGTAGTGGAACTGAACAATTTCTTAATGAAGATTTAAGAAAGGTTGGGCCCCTTTTCTATTGAGTTGAATAAGAGTGGACCCCTGATGTCCCATGCAGATTGGATGATGTACACAGTCAGCATCTTTTGAGAAAGCTTGGGGACCTTGGTCTGAGAAGGGATTCTAGGGAACAGCCGCTTCCCCCACTAGTTACAACACTATGGGGGAATGGAGTGCTTCGTAGTATAGACAGTTTTATTTGTGCGTTGGCTCTTAATTCTATACTGTAAGTTACAAAAACACTCATGGTCGCGAAGCATTGCAGACGGGGCCTGCAGGTCCTTCTCCATGGAAAGTGGAGTATTAGTCGTCAGAACCTGAATTACAAACCTGCAAGTGCCGACTTTGGAAACTGTATACACATAGTAAACTACGATCTAATAACAACATTTATCTTTGTTTTCCCCAAGTGAATGAAACTCAAGTTCAGCCTCTTTCCTCGCCTCAAAAGTCCAGCGATCCTTAAAATAAATCTGTCCGCTGTGGCTATTTGTAGCGAGGAGGTAACAGGACCAAAATGTAACGCCGTTACAGTTACTTTTGCACTGAATTGTAACTAGTTACCTGCTTTGTTACATGATTTCAAATGTAACTCGTTATGTAACTTTGTTACACAAAAGTAACTCGTTACAGTAACAGCGTTATTTGTAACTCGTTTACTTCCCAACCCTGAAGGTAGGTCAGCATTTTACAGAGGCAGAAGTCCATATTCCTCTCTTGTATTTGTCTAGTGAAATCCACCTTAGTTATATTAGCAGAATAGTGGACTTATGGAAGGGAATGAACATGAGTGGGTAGGAAATTTCACATGGGTACCATGAGTATATGACCCGTTAATTTCCCCTATTAGGGAATATACAAAGAAAAGCAGTTGGATACTACATATTTTTATATTAAGCCTACTTTAATGTTGGGTTGATAAGGCTGTCCCATTTTTTCACATTTCTGCACACCCTATATTTTGTGTTAATTTTTCATGTTTGTGGTGCCCAATATGTAGGGGATCACACCCCTGCTCCCATGTACCTGCCCCTCTGCCGGCATAGGCCTATGTGTTGGTTGTAAGAGATTGCTATACCCTACGAAAATTTAAAAAAAGGGGGGTGTGTCGGGTGCAAACCGCAGTTAACCAGAAAGACCCTACTGTCTACATTCTATTATTTGTGGTAAAATTATTCTGGCTGCTTCACAGCCATGGCTCCATTGAGCCAAGACTTCAGCTTTGTACTGCACCCTGTTGCTTTGCACATGGAGGATATGTACCCATGTTTGGTTACATGCATTATCATCCTGTGCCACCAGCAATTATATACATGCTGTCCTTGGGGTCATCAGTATGAGGATGATAATGTATTGTAGGTCTAAAAGGCATGATCTATGGACCACTTCAGGTGCCATTTAGCTCTGTATATGTGGCATACTTGAATAAAAACATTCCAAATGACAACTACTGGCCAGACCAATTTGGAAGTCCCCAATCTGTAAACAGGTGTTTACACCAATAAAATAACACAACACCACATTATCAGAGAGCAGCTCTGTCAGCATTAGTGCAGTCATTTTGCACCTGCTGGTAGTAGCAGGTTTGAGAGAGAGTTAGAAGCACTATCATACAGTAGCTGCCACTATCAATGTTTCTGTGTGGCTGCTTCTAGCCTTTATGGCAGTTAAGCCGCGGTCAAACTACAATGAATTTGGATCGGATTCCGATCCCATTCTTGTGAGTTTTCATTAAAATCTTCTCCATTTTGGGTCAGAAAGAGCCCAAAATTTGCCAACCAGTGTAAATATATGGTTTGCTTCAGAGGTCTATGAAAATGAAATGTTAACTGATTTTTCTCGTGACGTCACACCGACAGACAGCTTTTATCGGACACGCGTAGACTACGCTGTCGATGTGACGTCACGAAATAATGCATATAAATTTAATTTTCGTAGTCCTGCGATTAAAATCATATAATTACACAGGTTGGCAAATTTTGGGTTCTTTCCGACCCGAAATGGAGAAGATTTTAATAAAAACTCACAAAAATCGTATCAGGATCCGATCCAAATTCATTGTAGTGTGACCACGGCTTTATTGGTAGGTTCCTGGCAGCTGTATTTAAAGGAGAGATAGTCATGCTTATGGATCTCAACTTACAAGTAGAGAGTATTCCAAGTGAACATTTTTAGTAAAATTGGAATCTTTTCAGTTTAGAAAATCTCTCAGATTGCAAACCATAGATTGGGAATGAAAAAGCCCCCACACAATGATCCATCTTTGGTTGGAAACATAAACCTTGTGATTGCAAGAGTATGATTGCTTTAAATGTAGACTCAGTCTACTTGGCCTTAGCACATGTTGACCAGGCACACAGTTGTTCCTCCTTATAAGTAAACTGAGATACTAGCACTTAAAAGGAAGAGTCAGTGGGCACAGTTCTTAGTGGATTTCTTGGTCATACTGTAGTTTTTATCCCATTGCTTATTATGCCAGCATGGTTTATTAATTATATTACATGGGAGATGGCACTTAAAAATGTTAATATCATGCAGAGGGCAGGTCAGATGTGTTTAATATTTAGTCTGATTAGAAGCAGTTGTTGCATGCAATCAGTTGATTGAGCTTGATAAATATTCTTGAGGAAGCAGAGTATTTAAGAAAGTTTTCAATCATGCTTAAGCATAAAAGTGAAATGTGTGCTAAAAATGGAAAACAGTTCTATGTACTGTAGTCAGTTAAGTTATGTATTATTGCTCTTGAGGGTGACTTAAGGTAAATCGATGACTTTCTATGGGCTTTGGATAAATACTTTAAATGTTGATGTCTTGAATATCCAAGTTCTGATCCATGTTTATATTTTGCAGTAAGAGAGTTTGTAGTAGAAGTGTAATTTAGAATGAAGGAACATTTGTCATGCTAAAGGGAATAAATAGTCTGTTATTCATAACTGATGGAACTACAAAAGGGCAATTGTTCGAGTCTCATGCGTCAATGACAATTTTGTGCACAATCCATCTTTAATGCTTTATCTGATAAAGGTAAGCAAATAACTTTCAGGTAGAAGGAATTCAGCTTCATAGGCTGGCCTCACATTTTACAATTTTTGCTGCTGCAATTTCTTGTGATTCTCTAGAATAGCATAAACTGTCATTGATCATCATTGTTAATGTCCCAGCATTAAGAGCTGTGATGAGGCATGATGGTTTACTATTATTTTTGTAAATTAATTCTGTCTGTCTTAGTTCTGTGCAACTCTGTCTGTCTTAGTTCTGTGCAACTTGTAAGGTGAATGAAGTAGTTTCTGTCAGTTTTGAGTTTTTACTTTTCATTTTGCAGAGGAGCAAGAAGGAGTATTTCAAATGAAGCATGAGGAACCAGAGTAAGTTAAAACATGTAAAAATACTACTTTTTTAGACCCAAATGAGGAAGTGGAATTAGTGGAGACAGGAGATATTCCTCCCCTGTAATATATTGTTAAAGTAATTAAATTTTCAAATAGACCTCATTGGTGAGCATTTTTACTGTTCGTGCAGTTTGGCATTCATCCATTCCTTTCTTTAATCAAAACCCATGTCACATGGTAATCCTGAATTTGAATGAAACAGATACTTCAAGCAGTAATGTATTATTCATATAAATCATATTGCTTACATTTATTATATATTGTATGCAACCTTGTTGTCCTGATTGAAAACAATTGTGGTTTAACAGTTGGTTGCATATTGGTTTCTATCTTATTCATTCATACTTAGTAAAAATCCTCAACTCCTGTTGGCTCATTACAGTTCGGTGACTGTGCATTATCCTAGGACAGCGGCACGCTAAATTAAAAACAAAATTACTGGGGGATGAATACAATAGTACCATACTATACTGTACTAAGATCACCTTCAGATATTGCTGACTTGGCACATAGAGCAGGGTATATATAGCCTGCTCTATGGTTTGGTACTTCTCACATCAAGGCCTGCTAAGATGCTTCCATTTCTAAGAATGCTTTTGTTTTCAGACCTTTCATGAAACAACTCACGGCCAATTACCCATACATGGTTATAATTCAAAGTCAAATAACCTAGGCTTAAGCCTCGGTGATGTTACAACTTAGTTTCTTCCTTGACCACTGAATCCTCGAATGAAATCAACATTCCTACTGCTGCTGTATGTTAAGGCTGAGATCCCTAATTTGTCCAAACTTTTCTCCAAATGTAGGTTCCAAATGCTGTAACTGTTTATCTCCTAAAAATCAGTTGTTAATCCCAGGCAAATTCCAACATTTGAAGTAACTTTACAGCTCAAGAATACCTGAACAGGTCCATTAGGGTTTGAACAAAGGACAAATGATTTTTAAAAGACCGTGCTGCTTAACTCTGTATTCTACTGTTTCAAAATTGATTAATTGTAGGGCCAATGATTTTCTGCTTCACATATCTCAAAATTCCGTTTTAACTTTCCAAATTCCGCAAAATTCTGTTGCAAGCATAACAAATTTCAGTAACTTTTGGATTTGGGAGTAATCATGTTGGAAACAAGTCCTAAACTTGTCTGGTTATGATCCTGAAGGCAGCAAACACTTGTAACACACAAGCGATCTAGCCAACACACTATAGCATAGGCAAACTGGAGCCTATACCAACAAAATTTTGCAGATTTTTCTTAAATGTCGTACTTGTCTTCCGATCGTAACTTCAAAGTGTTTTGATGATTTTAAGGTGAATTTGCCACCATTTCAGATGGTACTGTAAAATGTCTGTGTATGTCTATGGTATATGCAGGCATTCATTTGACATAGTTTTGAAGATAAATAACTCAGTTTTTGTCAAAAGTTTACATATATTTTGAGCCTGATAAGTTTTGCCAAATTCCGTGAAATTCCGTGCAGAAAAGTAAATTCCGTTTTTTTCCGCGATCGCGGAAAATCATTGGCCCTATAATCGTTGTTTGAATCAGATGATTAAACTTGTTCCTGCATCACCACAAATAATAATATTTGAAGTCAATATTGGTGATTACACTTTGATTTAGTTGTTCATATCAGTTAAATGTGAGATATACAGTAGTGTAGCCTTCATCACACACAGTAATGTACTCAGCAGAATGTGACCTTGGGCAATTAAACTACACAAAGGCAAAGGCCTTTGTCTGGGAGGTGCCAAGGACTTATTAGAGGAGATGCTGAAAGTAACCTTAATTGGGAGAATTGAAATTCTTTGGGAAGAGGAAATTGTGCCTTTAAAGCAAAATGATCTTATTTTAAATCGAGGTGCACCTTAAGATATTAAATTTCAAAGTAGCCTGATCAACTTTTGTATCATTCTTACAGATCTAAAACCTTGCTTTCAAGGCTGTTTAGGCGAAAGTCAGAGGAAGATGAGGGTACTCCTGTATAGCACAAGACTAATGTTATGAAGACTGATGAGTGCTTGATGATCCACATTGATTTGTCAGAACGCCATCCATTAAGAAGTAAACTGTCTTGCTTTCCACTTCGGCAGTGTTTTATCTCGAAGGAGAAATTTGCTTGAGAGTATTGATTTGTATGAATTGAAGAAGAAGGTGTCAAATGTTTAGATGGTGTAATATCTGAGAGAATGTGGTCATTGTACTCTATTATATCTTTGGCACATTCACCTGTCACGCTTCTATTTGACTTGAGCCACTGCACAGGTAGAAGGTAATACGATACGATAGTGTTGGACAAGGATTTCAAAGTGAACCTCTAGTGATTCAGAAGTTGGCTTCTGTCTCATATGACATAAATTCAACAGCAAAAAAAATTTGTAAAATGGTAGGCATGGTTTGGAATGTTATATAAATAGTTAATGCTTTACACAAGGATATGTTACACTTAACTTTTCTTAGATGATGAAGGATAAGGTTAATCAGATATCACAGAGACATGGAAAATCAGTGACACATAAGGGAATCAAGCATCGTCTGGGATTATTTCCATTCACTGATGTAGCCAGAATCCTATTACTGCTGACCAAAAGTAGGAAATTCTAATTCTGATTTGATTGATATTTGGGGAAATAATGCATAATAAATGTGGAACAAGTGAAGTTAGGAAGGTCAGGGACAACCTCAGGGCAGTATGATCACATTTTTCTTCTCTTATTTAATATTGCAAGGGCCACTTGAGTAAAGCAATTGTGAACTCTGATACTAAATGTTTATTATTTATTTGCTTAATGTTTTGCCCGTTAGTTTGAAATGGTGTCCCTTTTCACAGAAATCCTAGCTATACTGTGATGCATAAATTATGCAAATACTGAAAACAAATTTTTTAGTCTCTCTTCAATTGTGATTTGTGTAATGCAGACATATTATGACAACCTACAACGAGTGAAACTGCCTACATGGTTTGTGGATGTATCTTTATAAAAGGCAAGTGATAAAAAGTGGTATTGCTCAGAGAAAAAGACTGACATGGACTTTAGAGGCAATTTTGTTGCTCTGTTATCAATGGGTAAACTTGTTATAAAAGTGTTGTGCTCCCTCTCTGATATATCTTAAAGTGCTTGTAGTGAATACCAAGTTCTTTTCTAGTGCTGCAAATCTCTAACTATTTTGAGTAACTTGGGCTATATCTACGTATGCAGCTAAGAGATTATCTTGAGTGGTATCAAAGATTATAAATCACATGTTTATACACTTTTTGCTCCAAAGCCTTTGAGAGTGAGATCTTGCAACAAAGAAAGTAAAAAGAATGGTATGGTAAAACTCCTTTGTTAAATTTTGCTCAGTTTAATATTGTAGCCTGTTGGAACACATTTGGATGGCAGTTGCTTTTAAAGCTGCAGTGATTTATTTTATAGTTCAGTAGTCCTGCAGTTACTATGCAAAGAAATTACAAGTATGATAACACACACTTAGCTTGAAATATAGAGGGTACTGCCTGAATAATATCAGACCTTCCACCTACAGGAGCCAAAAATGCTCTCATTACAGCTATGTGTAGTTTTAAATGTCATTACCCTTGTAGGTGATGCTGAAAAAAGTCTTGAATACTTGAAAAATAGTGACAGTACAAGCTACAATTACCCATGATAGAAACCATTTAACACGACTGCCTGTCACCTACATTATGATTAAAAATGAGTGAAATTTGCAAAAGTGGGACTGGGAAGAAGGAATCACAAAGTATTTTTATGATATACTTTGTTCATCTTTCAAGAAAAGGTATAATATTTACATGTTATGAAGGGTTCATTTTATTTTGTCACTATCCTTTGAATAGATTTTTTTCTTTTATTTAGAGATCTTAGTTTCTGACTGTTGAGTAAACCAGGGTAGCACTAAATGGGAGCTGACAGCCAAGGATAAGGGTACAAAGTTTAATTTTAAATGGCCTCTTCTTCAGTGCACAAGCAAACATCATTTTGTACAGTACATTACTAATGCTACAAAATGCGACCTCTGCATTTTCAGAGTAGGCTTTGCCATTAAACTTATGACCGTATACTGGTCATGTGGTTAATACACAGGGGATCTCAAAAAATTAATTTTGGGAATCGAAGACTTATGATGCGACTTTTTGGCAATAGTATTCAAGGTAAGTACATAGGCCGAAGCAAACATATTCATGCCTCAACAGTGCCGTGCAGTGTGACCATTATAATTTGGAATAGGCTAACCAGCAGGCTAAAATCAAATAACCAGTTACATGGTCAAAACAATGAGGGTCTGGGGATATGTTTGGATTAAAACACTGTTAATGCAATATTCCTGACATCTGAGAATGGATGTAAGCAGTAAGTATACAAAAAGTCATTTTGTATGGAGTACCTTTATTATGCAGTATGAGCAGTGCTGCAATTCAGGATATACAGTGAGCCTATTTGGCAAAACTTGAGGAGAAAAGGGGTCAAGAGTTCTTCCCAAGCTTGAGTGCCCCCTAAAAGTTGCCCCTAGAAAATGAAAAAATACCATTGCCTAAATGTATTTTAGTATATCTCACCCCTAAAAGTATTAAGTCCCCCAGGCAGCTGCCTCACCCCCTTCAGCACCATGTCTGGCTACTCGCCTGGTTCTCTGAGAAAAAAATTTTGACATTAGCATTGTAAGACTTGCTTTGCTGGCATGTTGCAATCCAGTTCTTTTGAAGTTCAAACGGGGATAGCTTGCGTGGTGGCTCTGTCGCCCCTGTGGCACTTCGGCTGCTGCTCTGTTGATCTTTTGATTGCAGCCAGTAGAATGAAAACAGTTCCTCCGCTCCACAGGCTAAACCAGGGTGAGTGAGTTTACTGTATGACTTTTTCGAATATACCCTTTTCCCTCGAAGTCTACATTTTGTAAAGCAGGAAATCACAAATAATGTTAAGATGCAAGTTACAAGGCAAAAGTACCATTTCCTGCAATGTGGGAGGCATTTTGACAAAACTCTTTCTCAATCAGAAGGTAGGCCTACTCTACACCACAATGAAAGGTGGCTTTGGAGCCATGCCATGGGACGACAAGGGAAAATCAAGATATACTAAGAATTTCTAAACGTATAAGTTCAAAGTAATAAGTGCTGTCTTGCCCGATAGCACCATTTTGCATCTAAGCCATCGTACTTTGCAAAATTTTCTCAAAGTCGGCACCTTAGGCAAAAAATCGGAAAATTCACTCTATAATAAAAATTTTAAATCATACAATCATTTCAAAGCCTTGACTAAAATAGCACTATTTTTTATTTAAATACACATAAACAAAAATTTTCAAAGGGTGAGGGTGTCACTCTCTCCCTTTAGACATACCCCTTCCCTTTAACCCAGCCAAGAAATAACTAATGTTCACTTCACAATGAGAATTTTAAACATAATCAGTTCAAAACTTTCCAGATAAAGATAGCACCAGTTTCCGACTTAGCTGACTTCCGTAAATGTCACTCCCCTTCACCTAGATCCCTCCCTCAGGGTGAGTCTCTTGCCGGGGGGGGGGGGGGTGACAGGATTCTTTTGGGTGTCCATTAGGCCTATGCTATGCACGTGACTGGCGGCTCCACTTTGAAAGTGCCATTAACTGCCCCCTCCCCCTTGGGATTTTGCACAGTCTATGGCCATGCGAGAAGAGACATACCTAACGATAGCTAAGCAATTCCATTTGAAAGAGGTGTATTTCAGGCACATTTCCCCAGTGGAAGTTTGTTTTAAAATGACCTAGTCTGTAATGCCACCAATAAATAGTATGCATATGACGTCACAGAACAGAAAGTGCGCCCTGTAATAGAGGCAAGTGCGTATTAGTGCAACCTACACCAACAAATGCAGGCAGCTGATTTGTGTACCGGTAGCCTGGATACTCGCGTAAGTTTACTGAGCACGTGCTTGCAGGGTGCTTCATTGTTTAGCCGCCAAAATGACGTCGCGTGACGTCAATGCATAAAATCTAGAGAGAAATATGTTGGAGTAGGATGATATGACGAGGGATGTGTCAGGAAGGAGAACCAGCATTTTATAGGCTTTAAAAGCAACGTTCGTTGCCGATGGTAACTTTGCTTTTCTCCTCAAAATGTTTATCACAATACCAAGATCAACTAGCATCAATGAGTTATTAACAAAATGAAAATAAAGAGAACTACTCCTTGCCTTATTGAACTCGAACTTTTCATTTCTAGTTGTAATTCAAAAATGTAACATTTGAAACTTTCGTCGTTATTCGTCACGAAATATCTCATTCCATTCAAAGTCGCTGAAGATTTTCCTGTACACTTATATTTTGAGATTATTCCTTACTTATGCGGAAAATTGCCCAAAGTGAGAGAACTGCATAAGACTTTAAAGGCAGTATGCAGTCACCCCAATCAGAGTGAGTGTATCCTGTCACTCTAGTTCATGATTGGCCTATTTTGATCATGTGACAATATTTTTGTTGGTAAATTGTGAAATTCAAGGAGAATTTCTCCTTGCTTTACCTATTGTTTGTAAGAGTTATGTTCAAAACATCATCAGAGGTGCTTGTAATGCAATAAGAGGAGATCTGCAAGAGTTTGCCGATTTTTCAAAGAAAATTTTGGGGCGACTGCCTGTTGCCTTTAACAACGCTCCCAGCAAATGACGCATCAAAATAGAAAGGAAACAAAGAAAGCGCCATATTTTAAAGGGATTTACCAGTGACAAAAATCAATGACTTCAAAAAATGCAGAACATTTGTCTCTTCTAGGAGGTGAAAACTGCATCTCAATAGCTTGTAGCGTTTGGAAGATACTAATTTTCAAAGAAATTGCAATTCAATTTTTTTCTCACGATAAAGTGCAGTATGTGAAATCAGTGATGTCATCGTGGCACATCAATTTGACAAAGCATTGAATTTCTTTATGATATTGACACTTGTAGGGAATATTTAGCAACTTCGTTTGTTATGCCGTACATATTGTGTAGATTTATGTTAAACCTACATGGAAAGATATTCAAACATTTCAACAGTATCAAATTTCATGGACAACAGGACATTCAATTATGAAGGAAAACAAAAGAAATCTGAGGCAGTGTGCCCACTTTTCATAACATTCTGTGACCTTGATGAGAACTGGAGGTATTTTTGGACAAAAATAAGTAGTCTTTAATATTAGATAGCTCGAGTTAGGAAAAGAGTATTGCTATGGGGTTTAAAGGGTATAAACTGAATTTTTTTCTCTCTTTCACATGGGACCCTTGTGAAAAGCCACTGGAAAATGCCTTTCAACCTACTTTATTGACAGTCGTTTAATGGAAAGTCGTGGTTATCGCTTGGCCGTTGTCTGCAGCATACCTCACATCAAGGCATGTCTTAAAAATGGACTTTGTAGTTCAGGATTGTTTGAATGATAAGAAAGGAGTACATCATCATTAAGAGGGTGTAGTTATAACAGTGGCTAAACAATAGGGACCAAAAGACTTGTCAATCCAATTTTGATACCTGAAAGGGATTAAATCATTTTCGAGTACGTATATTGCCTCACAGATTTGGTTGTGCCTTCTTACTAACACGGCCCTGCTTGCACTAGGCACATATAAAGTGCGGGTAGAACTGCATGCACGCATAGTGTGTATTTAACAACTGTGTGCTACTGGCCAGGCTGAAGAAGAGCTCAGACAAAGCGTTTCCAAAGTTAGTGCTTTTGGAAAGAGAATATTAGGCGAAGTGTTTTACATGTTTGGACATCTACTTCTTAAGAATACTCCAATGCACCCGAGCAGAGCATTCGAAGGAGGAAAGTTGGTGTGCTACTGTAGTTACTGAGACTGAAACCAGTTAGTTACTGTCCTCTTGAAAATGGACTCATTATCCAGTTGGGCTATGTCCGGGGAGGGGGGAGGGGGGAGTGCGGGGGAGGGGGGAGTGCGGGGGAGGAGCTTGTTCCAACTGGAAATGGTTCTTGGGAAGTATGAATTGCCAAATCGTCAACATTACAAGTAATATTTTTGAAAGATTGTGAGTTTGTTCTAGTTCGACTAGCGTGGGGAACAAAAATATTTTGAGTAGGAATTGCTAATTTGTTATGTAAAATTTTATGACAGGTTAAAAGATCGGTAATATTACGTCTGCATTCAAAATGGGCCAATTGAAGGATGACATAATGTCGGTAATGCTTTCAGTTTCCTTGAAGCATCCCGTGACAAACCTACCGGGCCTAGATTGAATATTCTCAAGTTTCTTTTTACCAGTGGTAGTTTGAGGAGACCAAACTTACTTGGGTAGCATACTCAAGTTGGGGATGCACATAGATAAGATAAGCCTTTTCTTTAAAGTGGGAAAGACAACCGTGTAAGTTACGGGATAGAAAATTTAAAGACCTAGTTGGTTTGGCAGCTACGTTGTTAATGTGAGGGGACCAAGAAAGCTTTGAGTCCAGAGTAACCCCAAGGTAGCAGGATGACTTTACAGATTCAAGATTATGTCCTGCCAATTTATAGGTATATTTGAAGGGGTAAGTTTTTAAGGTAGTAGTAAGAACATAACATTTATTAGGATTAAATTCCATACACCAGTCGTTTGACCACTTACATAGAGAGTCAAGGTCAGATTGTAGGATGTTTTGGTCGATTGGAGAATCGATCTGCCGATAAAGAAGGGCGTCATCAGCAAACAGCCTGATTTGAGAGGCAACAACGTCCGGGAGATCATTTATGAAGCATAAAAGGAACAAGGGTCCAAGGACGGTATCCTGGGGGACTACAGAGGTAACCAGACTATCGTTGGAAGATTGCCCATCAATTGTACACTGAGTACGATTTTGGAGATAGAATTTAACCCAGTTTAAGTAATTTCTTCTTAATCCATAAAAACTCAGTTTGTAAAAAATTATGCTTGTGAGATACCTTGTCAAAGGCTTTTGAAAAGTCTAACAGGATGCCGTCAACCTGGGAACGATTATCAAGGGAGGTCGCGAAATCATTACATGTAAGCAAAAGTTGGGTAACAGTCGATCTCAGTGTGCTTACGAAACACATGGTGGTAAGGGGTAAGGATGCTATTGGATTCAAGATGAATCATGAAATTGCTGACCACGATATGTTCAAGGCATTTACTGAGGATGCTCGTTAAAGAATTTGGACGATAATTTTTGACGAAGACATCAAAGTCACAAAGTGAACTTGAATAATCCACTACTTTACTTCAGTCATAGGCCTATTCGTTGTCGTCTCTGAGAAATAAAAGGCGATACTCGGGCGCATGTCCTGTTACAAACTGCCTCAAGGTTCAGTGTGTCTGTGATCTTTTGAAATGCGGTCAGGTTAAATTATCACCCATTCTAATAAGAGAACACGTCTATGTTTAGGCAGGGAGTTGTTATTTGAATAACAACTCCCTGGTTTAGGTAAGAATAGATCTGGCAGGAAAAAAAAACACCCCCTACATATCCTAAAAAGTGTATTCAACATGTTCCTTCTGTCACCTTTGGGTATGCAAAGAAACAGTTTGTATGGACATGAACATTATAATGCCGTGTGACCACCCAGTAAATTTCGGAGCAGGCTAGCTATCAATGACCATGTATCCTTTAAAAACGTAAAACACAAAGGGTATGGGATTCCCTTAGGTCAGTTTTGGAAGTAAGCACTGTTAGATGGGATTTCCTGGCATGTGATACCGAAAGAGTATGTAGGGAAGCAGCTTTGAAACCGTCTAAAGAGATCGAGATGCTGAAAAGAGGGGGTGGAACCGGAAACGATCCCTCTGGATCCGCGACAAGGCAGGGAGGCATGTGAGAGCTGATTATACTCATATATGACTCTTACGGCCGGCAGTACCCCGGAAATCACATATGGGAGATATAGGAGCTCCTTGAGTCCAAAAATTTCCATAGGGGGTATCCAGGACCCAACCGTAAACGCACCTGCTCTTACAGGTGCATGAGGGTTTCGCTGGGATGCTGGGGGTCCAACCGGCTCGAACCCTTTTTTTCTTTTGACTGACGACATATTTGATGCACCCAGTTTTTCCTCTTTTGCAGGCATTTAGTTCTTAAGTCGTTATTTTCTTATTTATTGCTGCTGAAAGATCATTGTCATAAGACCCCTCTAACCTGAGAAATCGGACTGAACGGCTTCTCAGTCTCCAATTTCCGCGGGGGAGGACCCCTTGCCTTTGATGTTCTTTAATTGCCCTGATGAGAGGGCGTTGCCCGTACAAATTGGTTCTTCAAACTCTTGGTTCTTTCTTCTCAAGTGATTCCATTTGCGCAAGTGTGTGTGTGTGTGTGTGTGTGTGTGTGTGTGTGTGTGTGTAGAGTAGGGGTGGGGTGGGATTGTAGAACATTTTGAATCATAGCGTAGCTGGACGCGTGAGATTTGCATTTGGTTATTGTCGAAAAACGTTGCCAACTACAGATATAACGGGCGAACTTCCTGACCAGAAGAGATAAAAATTTTGTTGTAGAGCAGTGTAGAACTGGGATAGACCACTGGACCAGACAATGGGAGAGGGTAATTGAGGAAACGGCAAAGGACCCGAAAGAGGGACGTCAGGATTTGTCTGGCAGGAGGTTGGTTGGGCTTGCATTGCCTGTCTCGAGGGGTGACAATTACAGCATGAATGAGGTCCACCCCGTATACCCCTTTTGCTTGTGTTCACTGGCCACGGTCATCATGTCCTCACCAGCTTCGAACCTTATCAACCGTCTCTGTACCTTGTGCTCAATGGTTAACTTGTCTAAGGTACGTCAATCTTCTAGTAATGAAGACACTAGCCTACGGTTATTGCCACTCTGCAGAGTTTGCTTGGTGCACGGTGAAATAACTGCGTTGCATTAGAGGCATCCTGAGACAGAATCTCAGAGAACCACCTGGAAAGATTTTGGTTGCTTAAAGTTGCGTGTTCGGCATGATATGTCTGTTTGCAGGGATGATCACGAGTAATTGGTTATACTGTACAAATATGGGCTTCTAACTGTCTGAATCACGATGATGTCTAATTTAGAAATTTGTCCAATTGAGGAAGTTGTCCCGAGTTTGGTCTTTGCTAGATTCGGATGTCGTGAAGTGGCTGCAGAGCTAAAATCCTCCACCCTCCGATCCCTGCCTTTGGGAAAGTGACTTTAGAATATGGATATATTCACCGTTTCGGGAGTAAGGTGAGATTGGCTATTACAGCCCCTACCTCCTCCTCCTCCTCCTAGCACTTGTATAAAAGACAAGACTAATTTCGCAGGTGTTCATTTATTCAACCTGGATTATGGGGTCTTGATTAGCTCAAATTTATTCGTGAACCTGGAATGTTTAACTTAAAGGGAGAATGCAGTCACCCCAATAAAGAATTGTATAGTAGACTATCCTATTTCCTGAATGGATCTTGAGAATCATGTGACTGTATTTTCCTCACTCAATTGTAAAATTTACAAGGAGCAACTGCTTGGTTTACCTTGAATATGCAATATTTATGTCCTAAAATATTATGAAAGATACTTGGAAGAGAAATGAGAAGACATTTGTGACATTTAGCTATTGTTTCAAAATAAGTTTGGGGCGACTGCTTTTGACCTTTAAATTCAAAATCCTTTCCAAACAACCTACTTTATACTAGACCCGCAAGCACTAAGTAAAATTGACCAGTTATTAACTGGTTCGTCCGAGGGCGCTTCAGTCCTACGCGTGCAACCTATTTCGTCGGCAAGGCAACCAATTGTCATGGCAAGCCTGTTGCCAAGTGGGAGGAAAGCAGGAGTAGGCCTACCCGGAGAAAACCCACATACCTTGAGCGGGATTCGAACCCAGACACTTGGTGCATGGCAGCTGGTATAACCCACTCTGTCCCCCGAAAAACAACTTGAAAAGAGGGTACAGTAAGTATACCAATACTTACTATACCCGTCCTGATGTTATTCGTGATCTAAATGCGTTGTCTCTCTGTTGTTCTCCTGTGATGTGCAATAGCTATCTACATGTAACTGTTCCTCAGACTTCGCAAATGTTATTGGTCACAGTGGCTCACGTTTCTTTGAAAGGGGCAGTTTGAATTTTCCTTGATTTCATGCCAATCCAAGTAGGGGTGACCTATCGCAATATTCAGAGATACCATATTGAACGTATTTTGGTACTACAAGATAGTATTTATTGGAGTATTATCTGTTTCTAACTTGGCAAAGCCCGATACTTTTGTGGTACCGTATATTCGGCAGAACATAAAAAACGAGGTGTAACCTTGTTGTCGTAGCTAGAAAGAAAGTGTTGGTACTAAATCTTCGAAGCAATATTTCTTTCCTCCAAGTATTTGGCCTCTGTATTTTTAAATTCTGTTTTGGGGGTAAGAAAAGCGTTATTTATTGGATCATGGAACGACCCATCTTACTATGAGCAGGCGCGGATCCAAGGGGGGGGGCTTTCCAGGGCTCAGCCCCCCCCCTTTTCGCCACACCAACAATAACAAATACGTGAAAATTAGCATAATGTTAATCTAGGAGAATACTCAAGGGGGCTTTCAGCCCCCCTTTTCGAAATTTCTGGATCCGCGCCTGATGAGTGCCACTCGGGATCGAACCGTAGCCTTTCGCTGGCGAAATTTGCCTCCTTGCTTCAAATGGCAGTTTTGCCACTCTCCCATAGTCCCTGTATTCATTATACGTAATAAAAGCTTGATCTCAATGGATAGAGTAAGGCTCGACCTGCAATTAAGAGCGCTGAGCAACTCAATTTGGTGCACTCAATTTTTGTGTTACAGCTACCTCGCCCATTTGACAGTCTTACATTCGCCGCCTGTTATTGTCTGTTTCTTACCAACGAAAATTATGGCTGACGTTTAATTAAGTTACGTTGCGTTAATTTCAGGGTGGGAAAGTTTTCCCATACCAGAATCCTTATAACAACGAACTGGTAATCAATCTTTTCTATCTATTTAGCGTTCCGTCGGACAGGCAAGAGTGTTTGTAACCCTCTCATAGCTGGGGCGGAATCCCATCCGTTCTCACAGCTTAGCAGCTGTGCTGAAGGAAGATTCCACAAATACAGCGACTTAAATCAAGGACGGCGATTTGTTCTCAATATGGAGGGGGGATGACCCCATTTTCAAATAATTTACTGTGTAAAAAATCAAAGTCAATGGGCCATTTCTCACATATTGGGGGACATGTACCCCTGTCCCCCAGGATCGCCACCCATGACTTAAATTAACTTTCAACCATTCATCAACACTGCTAAAAGCTTGCTTTGTACAAATCGTCAACCATTTAGATTTAAATTGACTGCTTCTCGGGTTCTTGGCTGAGATCATGCCTAGCATCTGTTCTTTTCAGCCAGTCTAGAACGGGGCCACGCATAACATACCCATGGTGTAGCGCTCTGAAGTCAAGAGGTCTTTTACGTTTCCTTTTGGGAAGCAGAATTCCTTCGGGAGTAACGTTTAGTTTCACCCTTCTGCTCTTCGTCAGAGAGTCGAGGGGACTTGGAAAAAAGCAACGAGAGGCAACTTTGAGGTGAAGGCCATACTCATTCCCACGTAAAAAGATGTAGAATATACCAAAGAAAATGCAAAAGACAAATAGGCCATTTTAACACGTTAAACCAATTGTATTTACATAACCATTAGTAATACTTATAATTTGCGCTTCTGGTCATCACATATAGATCTTTTAATTTGTAGGCAGTTCATGCATTTTGGTCGATCATTTTTACGTACAAATAGATGCTAATTCCGCTCAACATGATGCAGGTTTCTGTAAGTGTGAGGGACATCCTGTAGGTGCAGGGCAGTGATTTATGGTAGAAATTTGGGGCCATGAGAAGAGGATCGTTCGAAATGAATTAAAGCCCATACGTAAACGTATTAGTATAGATATACCCTTAAGTAAACATATATAGCTGTCATGCATTTTGAAATGTAACAATGAACATGATCATCAGTGATATCAGAGCGGTCTCGTACTCCTATAATCAGCAGAATGTTAGCCACTCTAATGATGAAGAGGGAGCGGTGCAATTTATCCTCTGTCGAGGGAACCATTGTGCCCCCCCCCCCCCTCGTCATCACATCGTCGCCCTCAGCTGTTATAAGAGTTAACGTACCGAAATTTACATAGGCCAAATTTACAGTTTCATTTTTTCCACATGAATACATATTATTGACCATAACAATTACATGAACGTAACATGTTACTATGCTTTTTAGTCACCCGCGTTTGTTGTGCATATTGAAATGCTCGTAGTTACAAGTAAGTAATATAGGAATCAATCGTTTTAACTAAAAGCGAACTTTATACTTCCCTATTTTGTCAATTATAAATACTCCAGGTACTCAGTGGGTGCGAATCCATCCATGGCTGTTTAACAACATCAATGGAACGTTTGATCAATAGTCGTTATTTAAGATATGTACAATCCAAGGAGATAAGTTTGCTATATGAAAGAGGGATAAAAAAATGGGGGAAAATCTCACTCAATGAATGTGAAAAGGGGAAAAGAGACCGGATAGCCGTAACTCCTGAAATCAACAGTGATTTTGGCCCCGGTGAATTGTAAACTTCACATTTATCAAAGCAGTTTTTAAAATAATTTTCAATATAATCGTCAAATATACACTGATTTAATTATATAATCTACAATACTTGTACCTATTATTTAACAGGTTTAGTCAATTCTACATGTATTTACATTGAAATAAATGTACAAGTTCACGCACACTGTCTCACTGTGGATATATCGAAAAGCACACGGTTGCTGACGTCAAAATACATTATTTAACTGTTTCATGATTGTTATCCCTACATCACAGTTAATTAACCAGAGAGCAAATACAAATAAGTTAGCTTAAAGAGTATTTAATCTTTTACGTCATCATTTTCTTTTTTTCAAACATGACATCTCTTACATGGCGTATAGACGCGTAGTTCGCTTTACGTTACAGATGACGAATAGGCCTACTGCATTTCTTTGTTACCTTTGAGTAAAACGAAGAATTGATCATTTATGACAAATTGACTCCCTGGGAGAAGAATGAGATAAAAAGAAGTGCCCTCTTGTAGCTTTCAATTGTTAAGTTCTTTATTTTGCCGTCCATCTGTCCCTATAGTCGGTAATGCAAAAATCCACACATGCTTCTGCTGCACACAGTTCTGCATTTACGTTTTAGTCGACCGCTCAAAGGAAGCAAGAGGCCGTCAGGGGGGTGGGGTGGAAAGGGGATACATGCCATCACCATGAAGTGAAACCATCGTCTCCTCTATGAAGTTGAGCAAAAAGTCAAAATAAAGTAAAATTAAATGATAGGCCACAATGTTGTAACCCAAAGGGAGAATGCAGTCACCCCAATAAAGAATTGTACGGTAGACTATCCTGTTTCCTGAATGGATCTTGAGAATCATGTGACAGTATTTTTCTCACTCAGTTGTTAAATTTACAAGGAGCAACTGCTTGGTTTACCTTGAATATGCAATATTTAGGTCCTAAAATGTTATGAAGATACTTGGAAGAGAAATGAGAAGAAATTTGTGACATTTAGCTATTGTTTCAAAATACGTTTGGGGTGACTGCTTTTGACCTTTAAGTTTTAGTCGTCAAAATCGAAATCAGTCTGGTTTGGCTTCGCATTGGCGACCATATTGCATGGAATCAGGCTGTACTAGATCTAGACGGAACAAAATCAGAGCAGCTGACGTAGTTATCAACTATTTAGCTCAACCTTGGAAGCTTCCAACCTTGCTTTACACTTAAATGTATGATCTGAATGAAACTAACGATCAATTGTTCTTAGTAAAAATATTCACAGCAGGCCTTCATTCACTGTACCCTACGTCGGGCTGTGGTCCAACGGCCTCTTTAGTGCTGAATCTCTCTGTTGCAAGTGCCTAGTACAGGTTTTGCCCTCTGTCTTAGCATTATGCTTATAATCAATTCCGAGGCCTCCTAGAAGCCTGGTCATAGCAGCAAATGCGGCGGCAGAAACTCTACTAAGTTGAAGTCATTTGTCTCAGTTATCGAATGTTGCACTAACCGTCAGTAAGTATTAGGTGATATAACCATAGAAGGGGGGACGCAGTCAGGTTATATTCTCCATCTGACTGTATGTGTAGGACTATATGAGAACAGATTATAAACACCTGCACAATTGTACATTCTTTCGGACAAATCGGTGCATTTGTTCACATTTACTTTGCTGACTGCGCCTACCAGGGCTTGCAAAGCTGCAAATTGACGGCATGGGTTTGCCGACACGAATCTTGACATCGAAGCCTATCCAATCCATTAGCCGGTTGTGAGACGATCCAAGTAACATTCATGACCGCATGATAAACATGGGCAGCAAACCACCAAACGGGTATATCTGATCTCATTTCACAAAATTAATTTTGACACCATTTCACAAACGACTGCAATAACTCTACGTGGACAGCCCGGGCAAAGAAAGAATTCCGCGTCACTGCTTTCTAGACCAAGTCATTATTACTAACTTGGAGACAAACTAATCTCTACCCTGCCTTTTAGGTAAGAGCATGTTTAATAGGGCACACCTGTCAGATATCATGCAATAGCCGGGATGTTGAGAGGCACAACATTTGGTAATTCTAGTCCGTTTTTAAGGCAAGGCTGCTTCTTCCTGTATTTGAAATCACGCATTGAGTTATGGTAAACGTTAAGGAAAAAATCTTAATCGACTTTCTGATGATGTCAAATTTTGGATGACTAAGATACCGTTTATTCCCCAACAGTATGAAGACGGTTGAACCAGGGAGTTGCTATTTCTCAAATAGCAACTCCCTGGTTGAACGCAAAATTGAATAGTCTTTGCCCACTCGTAATAAAAACGTACCGGTACTTATTAAGTCACTCTTTAGCAAAGGGTACGCCAAAAATTATACACAGATATACACAGATATTGAGACTGGGATTCTGTTCTGCCTCAGTTTAAATACGAAATCATGACACATAATTTAAGAGAAGAATTTCACTTGAGACAAAAAAAGTGACTGTAATTAAATGAGATTACCCAAGTTGCCCTTGACGCACCAATGTTTACTTGTGACTTGTGGGTGACGGGTATAGAGGGGGGAGGCTTGACTTGAACATCAAAATTTACATGCCTTACTTACAAAATCAAATGTATTGAAAACAAAGGTGAAGAATAAATAGGCTTACATCTAACAGTCCAACATTCAGGATTACTTTAAAAGATGAATACTTTAAAAAAATAATCAAGATTTCACAAAATAGTGATAAGATTTGATTAAATTGTACGAAGAACTAAAGTTAACATTTTACACATTATAAAGTAAATTTTATTTTGTCATGTTTAACGCATGTATAGAAGAAATACTTATCTAGGTTTAGTTCGTTGCTCGACATACATCTATAAATATTGATAATTATAGAGAAGGCGTGAATCAAAAATTTTTATGTCAATTAAATATTCAGAAGTGCAATTCTTTGTGGCTGTGTGACATCATGATACACTTACCATTAAAAGACCTCTTACTGGCAAATTACAGCTCCTTGTAAAAAGAATGGTCCGTATTGTTTCCTTGTTTCTTGAAAATCTAAAGAGAAGTTTAACTTGACCAATCTGGTGACTCCTTTTCATTCAAAACCTTTTTTTCGATTTTGAAGACAGGTTTAGCTTAAGTTATACCATTTCTCACCAAAAGTGAAATAGAACCAAACGTGTGATGTCACAGCTTCACATAATATAACCCATTTCTTTTGTTTTTTTTCTGTAAAATGACATTCGATTTTACTTTTAAAATAGAATGCATGCATATTTATACTATGAATGTACGGCATGGGCATAAGAATTTTACATATTCTTCAAGTGAGCTAACAACCCTATCCCATTTAAGCTCAAAACAAAGGATTAAATAATACAGAAAAATAAGCTGTTGGTCACCATGTGAAACAATCATGTGTCACCTGCTTGATAAAATTCTCTTTTGTCAGAAAATGGGATAACATTGTTTGCTTATATTTTAATTGAGGAATTGATGGAATTAAAAGAACTGACTATGTTGCATAAAATTTACAACAGAATGCGTAGATTAGCTTTAAAGCGTGTCAACATAAATTTGTATTTGGACCATTCTTTTAACTGCATATAAAGAATGAAGCTATTTGTGATGATTCTGTCTGGGCCGATTCACTTGTGACCAGTCTAAGCCCTTATTTCTTACGTAAAACGTGAGGTTTATAGGAGGGTCAATTTGGAATAATGATTGGATGAACTACAGGTGGGGAACTGTTGTCCCCCTCTCCTTTTTCAGACCCCTAACGAAAACAGTGGGCACATCTTTGTTTCCGTAGCTAACACTAGAGCTGTTTCAATAAAATAAACTCGAAAATGTAAATCAGCCATTTAATGGATTAAAATCATGGGAAACTGGGTCAGATTAAACCACAGATTATCTGGTCTTCAAATGTATTTGTCCAAGACCGAAGCCCAGGATCCCTCATTTTAGGCGTTCGCGATTGGTAGGCCCGTAGCCACGTGGGGGGGGGGCGGGGTGGGCATTTCGGGGCACTGCCCCACCAAAAATATTTCTGACCCACCAGATAAAAACTGAAACTGTAGCCTATAATAATTAATCTGGTGGAATCTACTCCATTATACTTCTGGTGAAATTTAGGCACTCTATATTGGTGAAGTTTGTCAGTTTTTTTTTTATTTTGATATAGCTCAAAAGAGACTGTTTACATGCAACTTACAAGGCTTGGGATTAAGTGCCATTTCCTGCAATCTGTGAGCTATTTTGGCCGAAAAAATTCGCTGTACGCTACGCGACAACCAATGGTGCTACTCTGCTTAGACAGTACACCGGAAATTAGGAGAAAATTTTATGCCCCCTCAATCACAACACTTGCCCCCCTAAAAATGTAAAGCTGGCTACGGGCCCGGTGATTTGTGCTTGAAGTAGTTATGTTCAAGCCCCCCACACTTGTGAGAAACTGTATTACTTAGTGTGTACATAACCGTTGGAGTAGGGTCTGGGGTTACAGCTCCTACACAAATTTTCAGTTTGAAGGATTTTTGTCATAAAACATCCAAAATTACGTCAGGATATGCCAAAACTCTGAAGGTGAATGCTGCAGCCCCACGCCTAATATTAGAAACCTTCGGACGTCACGGATGTATCATTGGCTTAGAAATATCCTTGACTTACAGCGGTAGGTCAACTGTTCTTTTGTCATTTGCACAACTTCGAACTAGTTTATTGGTGTGAACTATAGTGTGGAGACTGAAACAAAGCGAATTCAAAGTCCACTTCAATCTGCGCGTATACAGATAACGCGTTGCATCCCAGCAAGCCTGGGAATATACCCATGTTTCCCCTTGTTAGTTCGTCAGCCTCGACATGTTCTGACCGGATCAGCCAGATAGAGGTCGTTGTACATCAAAATGGAAGGAATCCCGAATTGACCGTTGCGAAACACAGCGAACTACATGACCGTTACCACTGCCACTATGAAGTTGAAACACGTCACTTCTAGTCAATCAGTGTTCGACGCCCATAACGGCCTGCCCAGTGTCTGTTGCAACTCCCTGAACTGATCTACTGTGCAAGTATGCAGAGTATGGAATGGGGAGGACAGCGTTCTTAGCCTCATAATGTTTCTACAGTCTCATGTGATTCGCTGACCTTACCATAGTTAATAGACAGAAAAGACTCTTATCTACCCCTCTGGATCAGCTTGTAGTATGATCTCCAGTCCATTCACCTACGGAAAACTCCGGAATTATCAAATGTGGAGATTTTTATTCCGATTTGCCGTAACCTTACAAATGTGTGCTGTGACTCATGAGGGTTGGTTCAGTACGGGACGTATCGTTCTTCTGTAGTGAGTACTTCGTAGTTGAATTCGGAGCTTTGCCTCTTCGCTTGGCAGACCACGGGGACAGCCTGTCGATGTGCTTACGAAAGCTTGTACCAGCCAGGGCATAGACAAAGGGGTTGATGCATGAGTTGGCGTAAGCCAAGCACAAACTGAAGGTATGAATACACGCAACCAACCAAGAATTGTGGATATTGCTTGCATCTGTCTGCATACTCTCCCAAATATTGAATATGTGAATCGGTAGCCAGCAGAGCGCGAAAAGTAGTATCACCGTCAGAACTATCTTTGTTGTCTTCCATTTCTTAGTAGCTGTCTGGACTGATGTCTCTTTAGAGCTACCGTTGCGACTCAACTTCCAAAGGTGGGAGAGGATGAGTCCGTAACAGATACCGATGATTGTCAAGGGGATGAAGTAAGTGCTCAAGAAGAGGAATATGAGATAGCCACGACCTGCGCCCTCCGGAAGGTTGCAATAGGGGTGTTCTTCGTGGATATGTATACGGTACAATACACCGGACGGAATATGTACAATGAAAGAAACTGGAAGGAGCAAAGAGAAAAAACATTATTTCATAGGTCTTAATAGGAAAAATGCAGCTCAACAGGCAAGATTGGAGGTAGTGTAGGGTAAGACGAGATATCATAAACTTCACACTGGTCATCGCAAAGTTTATTTCGTGTCATTTTTACTCATGAAATACATTTACACAGACATACTATGAACAACTGTTCAACTAAACATAGTATTACAGTCGTCACAGAAAGACACTTCATAAGTGGGGTGAGTGGTTTGTCTTTGCATTTCATCTCTTTCTGAGGAGTTGCTACGGATGTCGTGTATTGACATAAATCAGTAACACAGGATTTTGATGATAGGCCTACATGTTATTTGGTCCAGTTTTCATTTGTGCCACTTGTGCCTAAGACCTAAATTTTAACAGATAGTAGTATCATAGTGTAATTGTCCCAGTACATATCACTATGTTGAACAAGGGCGGATCCAGAGGGGGGGCGGGGGGCGACCGCCCCCCCCTTAGGCTGACCGAAAAAAATTTAAAAAAATGTATTGCAAAAAAAAAAAAAAAAAAATTACAAAATCAGATCTAACACACATTTTGTGGTACATTTCCGGCATATAGGGTATAGTGAGGCCCAAGTTTTTTACAATTTTGAAGATTCTTAAAGGGGAATTTTCATGATCCCAGACAGTTCCAATTCTCCCAACTATGCATCTTCTAGCTCCTCCCATAACTCTATGAGGCTCTTCCTTGTGCAGGAATAAACCTGTTTTATTGCTTAAGGCCATGTCCTGGTGAGCACACAAGGCTATAAAATGTAATAAAAGTACTATCTCTGCCTTGTGTGGAATGTGAGCTACTCTGCATCTTTCAAATTTTCAAACTTTGATGTCAGTCAAACAGCAGTCACCAACTGAGAATTTTGATATACATACACTAAAAATATACTTTGGGGTGATGACAGTCTGTCTTTAAAGAAGACTCACAGTCATGGTAAACATGCTATCATACATGTAAGAAACTCACAGAGCCTCGAAGCTGAGTCCAGGGGTTGTGGAAAGGGAAATTCCCCGTGACCAGTCGCCCAGGGTCTTGATTTTGCTCTTACACACAGACACCCATCACCCTAACATTTCTGGTTCTTAGAAAGCAAAATTCTCAGTTGGTGAATGCGCTCTTTGATTGACATCAAAGGCAAAAGATGCAGAGCAGCTCACATTACCCAGCATGCACAGAGAGTGTTCTGATTACATTTGGCCTTATATGCCCATCAGCTAGGACATAGTCTTAAGCAATAAAACTAGGTTTGTGTCTGCTCAAGAGGAAGGGTTCATGACAGTTTTTGGAGTGGCTAGGAGTACCTAAGTTGGGGAAATTGGAACTGTCTTGGGATGATAAGAAAGGGAGCGGATTCTTCTATAGAAACCCAAATGTTCTAAAATTTCTCAGTAAGAACCAATTATTTCAATTTTTCTTCAACAAAACCTTGGAGTACTATTACTCCAAGAACAAAACCCACATTTTTCGGTGCGCTTCGCCCTTCCCAAATTTTGAGTTCCGCATCGATCATTCCTTTTGGCATTCCGTTGCTTCTGGCCGGGGTTTTGGGTTGCAGAACCCGTTTGGCATATCCTTTTACTACCCCTTGTTGAGTCTGCATGCAGGTATTACCATCGTAAATCATTTTCCTGCAAGATTTTGGCGCTTCGCGTTCATTTATCACAATCGAAGTTGTATCACCAATGAACATCATAAGCCCCACAATTTCAGTGAATTATTCTAGCCAACGCTAGGTAAAGGCTCGTAGTTAGATGTCGGACATCAAGGGGATTTCATGTGGCATTCTAATACCTTGAATAACATTCGTATCGAGATGGGTATATGGCTTGAAACTAAATTGACTAGTACCATAAATTCACTCAAAAATTTACTCTTTCTCTTCATGCAAAATTTCGTTCAAAGTGAAATACAATAACGACCATCTCAGTTGTGAACTGTGAAGAGCTTGGTGTGTTCTGCCTTTCAAATTCCTGCTGAAGCTCCGTGCTAGTGTTCCCATTTTGTTAATTTCTCGGACATTCGGGGAATTTCACTACGGATCCTATCCAAAATTATGCTGGACCACACCAAGCCTGCCATATGACAGTTATGACAGTACCTGCTTTGGTCCCCTCTATGTTCGCAAAGTACTCAAATCATCACTTGCTCTTGCAGAGCTGAAGAACTATTATCGTAATCATGATCATAGCCGTATTCCCTTCACTGGTTCCGACCTTCCACGTCTCTGCATTGCAAAAAGAGGCAAAATTCCCACCAGAGGAGCTAAATTTTCGCGCGCTTCGCGCGTATGTGCTCACTTTATGCAATCTTTAGTAGGCTCAAGGTATGACCCCCTGTGGTTTCCGCAAACTATTATCATACGGCGTCACCACTGACTACAAACGTATAATCTTCTTTAGTTCCCCGTATACGGTGCCGGTGCCCCCTATCAGAATAATGGGATATGGGCCTGACTGACAAGAGCTGCAGATAGGCCTAGCTGGCTGACTTGAGGCGAAAGGGGAGTCTTTAAGGTAAATTACTTAAGTTAGATCCAAAAATATGCCAAACTGTCTCCATGAGAGATTGATTCTACAGAGCACGTTCAAAGAATTTACTGATAGTCCTTGAATTATTATCTCAAAAGTCGTAAGTCAGAGCTCGCTTTAGGGGTGTTAATACAAATTTTATAACCTTTTGAAGGCTTTATTTTGGCAAAATTGATCTCCTTTATCAAATTAGTTGTACTTTTCATTTTTGCACTACACTGGCATTTTTCATATGATTTTGTAAATAACTTTTGTATAAATTCGAGTAACATCCTCCTCTTTAGTTGGGTTGTTCATAATCGTAAAACTCTGTCCATTGACTGGAAAGCACTCTCACTGCCTTGCAAAGAGCCTCCCGGATCATTAAAAGGTAAAACTGAAAGGATTGCTGCTCATTTCTTCTCGACTCTTGGGGCATTTTAAACTAATTTTCTTTGTTCAAATTGTCTTATATTGCGAGAGCTTCCGGGGTCTTCGCCCCCTGGACCCCCACCGGGGCTCCGCCCCTGCACCCCGCCAGGGGCCCTAACGCGGGCCCCTGGACCCCACGCGATTATACTCGCGCTTCGCGCTCGTGGTGCACCTTCGGTGCACTTCGTCCGCCCCCACTTACAGCAATTTCTGGATCCGCCCTTGATGTTGAATGCAATGGTAAATATTATTCAGCTGCCTCACTAATTTTCAGCCCCCAAATAAATGAAAAGTAAAAACTAATAAAAACTTAAAAACCATGACTGAAACAAAAAATTAGTGAAAAGACTTATTTAACAAATCATCAGAGGAAGTAGGATATAATGTAATAAACAACTTTCAACAATGTTAAAAGAGCGGGCAATCCATGGGGTTGCAAATCTCATCTCCTACATATTCTCTGCATGCTTATAATAGTTTGGGTTAAAGAAATTCCTCAACATAGTGATATGCAAATAATGACAAAAGACCACTAGGTCATTCAGAATCCGATCTCGAACTGTAGCAACTAAAGTTCAATACTCTCAATACTCTCCACATGTCATGCGGTTTTATGATCTTTTTAACATACTGATATGCAAATAACGGGTAAAACCCAATTTTAGCTCTTTTAATTTTGACTACCTTGGTTTTTGAACTATGACGCCAACGATTACGCATGCACGGGTTTTCATGGTCAAGTACCTACCTACCTAGTTTGCACTTGAACGGACTTATGGTTTAAGAAAAGTTCGCGACACACTTTTCGCCCAAATTTGGGGAAAATTTGACCTTTGACCTACATATTGACCTTTGACCGCACCCTTAGCAACCAAATCGCACTATTTAAAAATGTGTTGTATCAGTCGTAAAATATGAAGTGGTTTATTACTTTTCGTGAAATAAGGATAAGCACGTAATGCAAAAACCTTTTTTAGCAAATTTGACCTTTGACTTCACAATTACGCCTGCACAAGTTTCATCAGGTATACCTACCCGTCAAGTTTGGACTTCATCGGATTCACGGTTTAAGAGGCGTTCGTGACAAACATTTTGCCCAAAAACACACACACACACGCACAGTTGTGCTTTACATACTGTTTGAGGACCTCATTGTTTTCTCTATTGTGTTTGCTTCCTTACCCTTAACTTTAACAATAGACTCTCTATTGTTAAACTTCTGAGGACATGAGAAATCTATTGTATTTCCTTCTAAGGACCTGAAATCCATTGTTTAGGTCCTCAATCTGAATGGAAAGTAAGTGCGCCCACACACACACGCACACACTCATGCACCTGGCAGACACTCAGACACAGGACCATCTTTCTGAGGTCAGGTGAATAATATATTATTGCATCTCCCTATATATTTCATGTAAGGAGATAAGATAATGAAGGAGAACAGTACAGCAAAGTCTCAGTAGTATATATTGGCGCGCTCACACAGCCATCGGCCTTGGGAGGGGGCTTAGCGTTTCGTCGCCGTCGATAACGCAACTATAGATTGGATAAATATACTCACATTTTTTTGCCGTAACACTGCCGTGTGCTATTTGATTGTTATTCGTGCGTTTTTGCTTTTTGGTGGGTGGAATTGGGCGGTTGGGGATGTTTTATGTAATGTCTTCTTCGAACAATGAGAAGAGGGGAAAAACGAATGCATGATGGTGAATAGCCTACACTGCCGCAGAACTTTTCCTGCTTGGGTGGGGAGCCATATGGGGGAGGGGAAACGAGAAATAAATTGATTTTTAGGTTTGTTTTGTCACCGTCTTCGTGCCAAAGGGTTCTGGGAACAAATGAGCTGAATGGGTGTGCTCAGTGTGGGGAGGGACTGTTTTATTCTTAATATGCCCCACGGTACTGATATTTGGTTGATAAAGTTAAAAAAATGACTATCACCGGATGGCATGCGTGAGAAGGTGCGAGCTATTCAAATGTCCGATGCTTATGACCAGCACCGATAACATGTTTTAGTGTTTAATTATTGTCGTTTGGCTCCCATGTGTACCAGATTATGAAGTTCAGAATGTGTTTGTAGGTGTATTTGTGCGTTTGTGTGTATGCAGTTACTATTCGACAGCGGCGCTGTCAAAATGGGGGCAGAGGGATCTGCACCCCTCGTTAATGCGTGTGCCTCCATTTGCCAGCCAAACCACCCCTGCACAAAGGTGCACGGTATTCAGAAGCAATGTGCACTGCACCTTCACCCAAAATTTCTTCCCTCTCCCACACTTACGAAATCTCGCAGTCCGTGTCATATCATGTGAAATCGACAAATACCGATTTAAATCGACTTATACCAGTTTTATTCGGTATAGGCTATACCAATTTAAATCGGTATGTACCAATCTACACGTCCGTTTATCAGGTTTAATCGACATATACCAAATTCGAAACTTACATGTACCGATTCAAAAGGATATACGTGCCAGTTTAAATCAAGATACACCATTATGAACCGATATATAGCCTACCGATTCAAACTGGCATGTTCGAGTTTACCGTGACGTCACATAAACCAATTTAAATCGATACATAGGCAATTTAAAAATGACGCGTACCGATTTTCCTCAGTCACAAATCGCTTTTGCAATGTCTGCAAGATGCGTGCTCTTTGAAATTCCAGTACAGCTTTGCATTGTGGAATGCCATGGTTGAACAAAGTTAAGCGGTACATCACCTGACGAAACTCGCCCCAAAACTTAAAAACCAATAATAACAATAACGTAACTTAGTTTAGTTTTTTATTGTCTGTATATCGTTAATTGTAGACACCTACATTAGGCCTAGGTTATGTTAAATTGACCGCGCAGTATAAAATATCTTTAACCAACCATTGTGATCAGAACGAGAAGTTTCGCAGTTTTATCGAACCGGTCCAACATCCACTGGCGTAGGAAGCGGGGGGAGGCTGAGGGGGGCTTAGCCCCCCGTCAAAAAATGGGGGCTGAAGTATGCTTCCCCCCCCCAAGATTCAAGGGCAAAACCCCCTTATTTGTCTCTTCTGTAAGAAATGTCAAAAATTTGCAGTAATTTTCCTTAAAGTTTGTCCAAAATGTTGCACCAAATTGCATCTGAGAACCCTCAAATACCCCAAAATTTTCCAAAGACCCCTCTCCCAGGACTGCGATCCGAAACAAGTTTCAGCCCCCCAGTCTCGAAACGCTTCTTACGCTTATGCCAACATCATTTCAAAACGTGTCGAATTTAGCGGAAATGTAACTTGGCTTTCAATTAAGACGAGTGAAGTAAGGTTTGAGTTGGTAAATTAAGACAGTATAGTATGGCACGTGGACCTACACTGCAGCAACTCTATTTTCGTTTTAAATTTTGGAGGCAAGTCGGCCAGGTAACATAACGAGGATTGCAAAGATCAGTAAGATTGCTGAGATTACGAAATCGAGATATCAAATATGCTAAAAACGAAAATCTGTATATGTCGATTTATGTTGTTTTGAAGTGGTATGTGCTCTGGTAAATCGGTCAATGTCAGTTTAACATTGGAACGTGTCGGTTAAAAGTGGCATATGCCGATTTAAATTGGTAGGCTGTATGTCGATTGAAACTGGTATATGTCTGTTTAAATCGGCATATCTCGATTTTGTAGACAAATTACTGTTGTTTGTTGATTTAACCGGTATATGTCGATTTCACGTGATTGACACTAATGGCCCGACATAGTCGGCGAATCTGCTTCACTAATCAAGGAGATTGTTCCTTTACATACATAGCAATCAGTAACCCTTTACTTACATATCCACACAGCAACGCTTATGACCGCTGCTCTCGGTATGGTCCTTGTTTGCCGTGACTGCAGAGGTGAAATGATGACGTAGTAACGGTCCACAGTCATGACGGTCAGTGTAGTACAAGTAACTTGTACAGTCGCCTGAGAGAAAAGGAATTGTATAAAAGATAATGCTATATTCAAAGAGGTGTGTAAGTTGGACACATCCTGCTCTATGTCATGGGATGAACGGCGAAAGTTTGCAAAGGAATTCTATACCATTTTTGTCAGGATGATACACAATCACTTGGCAACTCCCTGCCTCAAGAGCCTGCGGATTGAATGGCACGGGCAGACAACCTGACTTTTTATGAATTTGAAAGAAGAGCAGCCAAATTTCTCAAATCTCCTCTCATTTCCTCTACAGACTACTTGATGAAAATTTGAAATATAATGCATTGCATATTTAAGGTTAGCCAAGGAGTTATCCTGCTTGAATTTAGCAAATTTTAGACAACAAAATGTTACACGGTTAACAAGGATCATACCTGGTAATGGTGTATTTAATTGGGCGTAGAATGACTTTCTTCATGTGTTCATGTGTCCCTGCGATGCTAGAAGTGGGGCAGCTCGTATCTACTGTCTTTCCGCAGTTATTCTGAACAGTATATGGCATAGTTAATGAGGGCGGGCGGCGAGGTAGGGGGCGAGGTATAAGCCTCAATAATTATTTTCAGGGATACGATGGGGACAGTTCCAGTGAAAGTTATAAGTAAACTCTAATCCTCCGAATCTTACATTGGGAACAAAAAGATGAAGATTCCACCCTTGCTAGTAAGGCTGGTAAAGTTTCTTGCCGTGACTGACATGCAAGAAAGAGAATGTCTAACTTTATGGGTGTTTAAATACTAGGTTTTGGTAAACAGGTACACTATTTTCAAAACAATTAATAAAGTCTGTAACGTGAAGAACATAAACGAATATACTACCCTTCCCTTGTCTATTATGCCCCCTTTCCACACACACGCGTAACACAAACATTTGTAAAATGGATAAATCTTAATGAAACATACTTCGCCTGAGTTCCGTCTGCCCATTTGTATGTATATTAAGTTGTTACTGCAAACCATTTACCATGATATCATATCATCATTTACAAAATTTCTTGGTGAACTCAGGGCAAAATTAAGCAGCTAAGTTGTGTGCAAAACAAACTTCGATCGATAGCCTTTCAGCCGATTTTAGGACAAGGAGAATTGACGTGATTTTTACGTCCGTTTTGTCATACATATGCCATACATTTCAACCAGTTTTTCTTTATTACATTACAAACTGACGTAAATCTAAACAAGACTATTTGTATCATGTTTTCTTACCGGTTGCAATATTGAAAAGAATTTACAAAGAAATTCTCCAAAGATCCAGTAGTATGATAAAAATAAGTATGACGTAATCGGCATACAGAAGAGCGTGTACACAACGTCACTCAGTGCTACGTTCATAATGTAGAAGTTGGTGACGCTAATGCGCATGTTCCTGTAGCGTAACACTATGAAGATGACGAGGGAATTCCCCGCGACCGACACCAATATAATGCCAATGAAGACAAGAAACACGATTGTGTAGAAAGGGCCACCGCCCATCTCTCCAGGGTACTCAGAATAGTACGAATACTCAGGAGTGTACGTATTGGCGGGAGTGGCGTTAGAGAAATACAGGTCAGCGTTGCTAGTGGTGTCGTCCATCGTCGCAGCTCTGTGTTAACTCCGAGACCGAACAACGACTTGCCTGTAAAACAAGTGAAATGAAATATGTCAATTTACGGCACCAAGTGCACGGGAAGGTAGCTTACGGATAAGTTTTGAAGAAATAAGCTTCATTTTAATTGAAATAACTAATTAAGGTAAGCCTCGTTCTTTATGGTTGCCTTGGTTGCCAGAGATGTATTCAAGTCACTCTTTCTCAGCAAGTCAAGTCAACTGGAGCTATTTTAGGGACTCGAGTCAAGACATTGACTCGAGTCTCTGTGTTATTTCAATAGAAGGAAATTGCCCAGAATATTTCAAGTCAGGTAGTATTGGCGGGATGTGACTCTCGAGTCGCGACTTGAATGCAAGTCTGTTTGTTGCTAGGAAAAGCAAATTCGTTAGACCAGGAAGGCGTAAGGAGGTCCTAACACCTCACTGGTTAGACATAGACAACTAGAGATATTCACCCCTGACAGCATATTTTGTTTGCAGGATCACTATCAGTCTTGAAATGAGACCTTCCTTGCACTGGAATCGTCGATTTTACATGTGTCATGCCAGTCCGACTAGCTTTATCAGACTAGCGACGGGACAGTTGGTAGGCTATACCGCAGCTATCTGGAATCTATGAATATCATTATACCGTTATATCGTTATGCTGGAGGACTGTTTTTAATCGTTGGGCGTAGGCCCTCAAGTAATCAGGCAAGATACTGACAGGGGCCGAGATAGCTGCGGGGAGGGGGCTTATATTTTTATGGGTTAGACAATATAACAATAAAATGTACTAAGACAATAAAAAGTTTTTTCTAGGGGGTGTAATTTTCGAGGGAGTGCCCCGGTGTTAACTTGACTACGGGCCTGGACATAGTTTTAAGAAGCAGGGGCGTATCCAGGTTTTTGGTGTGGGGAAAAGTCGACTCATCGTCCCCATTCTTGACCGCAGTCCTGGGGGAGGGGTATAAGGGGAGGGTGTCCCCTCCCCCTTTTGAAATGTTTTTTTGCTGTCCCGAAGGGCTTAGATGCAAAATGGTGCTTCTTTTTATACTAGATCCCAGTGTTCTCCACAGGGGGTTTTAGAGGGGCGCAGGGGTAGCGCCAGGATTTGCCCGAAGGGGGCCAGACTCCCCGACGAGGAGGCCAGCGACCGGAAACCCCGACAGCCCAGATGCCGTCGAGATGGGATCTGAAGAAAACCTGTGTACTATACCATGCCATTGCGGGGCATATATTGCATAAAATTTGTATATACTAGAGGAACATAGATTTACCGTTTTTATCCGGAATCTAAACTGTGAAATTGCAAAGCGCGCGAAGCGCGCGAAGAAGTTTTGGGTAAGCCTACACTAAACAGCTAAAGAGAATCTGTACTTGTTTAAAACTTATATACGTCAATTGTTCGGGCAGATGGGCCCTATCAGACATAACTTACATTTTACTTCCCTCTTCGGGTCACTAGCCGTACCTCACGACAGACATAAGAGAACATAAACTAGGTTTACGGAAATGAGATGACATTGGACTATTTTTAGCTGTAAGTAACGGAACTGAGAGATAGTGGGCAAAGGTACCGAAAATTGTGGGTTCTATCTTAGGAATGATCCTTTTGAAAGCCAAAATAAGTAAACCGACCATGGGTGGAGAGAGAATTTTCCCGAACGGGGGCTGGGCCATGGCAGCGACCCTAAGTTCCGACAACCCACTATGTCGAGGGGGTGCAGGTAAGAAGGGGATTTGTAGGAGCCTAACTATCCCATGCCGTTACAGGGCATATTTTGCATAATATCACTTAATACTCCAAGAGCCAAGTTGTGCACTGATATCGTTCTCTTGAATCTGAATCGTGAAACTGCAAAGCGCGCGCAGCATTCATATTGGATATTTAAGGCAGACTAATGAGTTAGTCTGCATGAGTTTAAAGGGAATATGCAGTCACCCCAAATTTATCTGGAAACATCAGCTAACTTTTTCAAATCTCCTCTTATTTTACTTTCAAGTTCCTTTAATGATGTTTCCAAACACAAATATTGATTATTTAAAGTAAAATCAATTTAGCAAATCAATAACAAAATTTTATCACATGATTAAAAAGAACCATTCATGAAATAGGATACCCGGGTATATACACTAATTCCAATAGAGGTGACTGCATTTTCCCTTTAACAATCCAGTGACATGATTGAAAAGAGTGGTAGATGAATTAGGAATGCAAGGTTGTACTTATTCAAAGTGAGGGTAACTGCATGTGCCCTTTTCAATAAGAACTGACAGGATTCAGACACATGTTTCGATTATGGGGTGAAAAGACGAACAGAATTTTTGAAACGTTTAATGCGGTACTTTATTGCACTGATTTTCCCGTTATTTTCATGAATGTTTTTCAATTCCTTTAGAGAAATGGCAAACAGCAAAGGAAGTTTCCGAAACTGCAGACATAAATTCGGTTCGTATGTAAAACACTTTGAATGATAACTCGACCAAATCTGCAAGAGAATCCCTAGTGGTTCAAACAATTTCAGATCAGCGATATGTAGAGGAAGTAGGCAGGACTATTGTGTGCTCAAGAGTGCCACGACAGAGATGCATATGTCTGCTCAAATACAAATATCATCTCAAAGCATCCAAGCAGGGACAGAAGCGGAAAAGTTGTCCAGCCATTGTACGGTCACAACTAAAAATTGACAGAAATCCCAAAGGATTAAATGACGGGTTTGGTTTTCTTCATATTTTTGTTTCAACTGGTACAGTAGAAATGTCAACTTGTCTAGTAGCTTGCAAAGGAAGTAACCCGAAAGAACATGACATTTAGTGGCGAAAGGGGAGAACGATATTAGCTCTGTGCAATAACTGCCGAGTGGCGATTTTTTCAATATGATTGTCACATTATTTAAAATGATTTTATTATAACAAACCTTTATTAGTTTTTCTTTCCATCTTTCATTTTCGAAGTGGGACGCATGCCGGCACCAATGATTCCACATTTGAAGGTAAGAGAGACAGGCGTTGAAAGGAAGACACAAGGCCTACTATTCAAGATAGCAATTTAAGGGTAAACTGCCCAGTGAACTTATTTCTATTCGCTACAATCGAGTTCTGTGGCAGTGCTCACCTTAGTTTATAATTACGCGAATTGTCTTGATATAATCATTTCTTAAAATCGTGCTGAGTTAACTGACCTAGAGGCGTTTGGCAACTAAACAAACTTACTCGACGCGATTGTTATTGAAGATGACAATGTACAGTAAAGTTACGTGTGATGAAGAGAATCCCATACAAACATAACTGCAATACGTATCATCCAACGTTTTGTATATTCACAAATGTACAAATGGGGAAAAGAGGTCGAAGATATTTTGTAGGCTTTTACAAATGCAATAAACGACGATTATTTTTATTTTTATTTTTGCCAAAATTCTTTTTTCACACATTTTAAAGTACGTTCTGGGGAGGGGGTTCTAAGAGAGAACCTTATTCGTACCCTTGTGAAAATGATGACAAATGGATGACCCAGCCTTAATAGTCAGAGTCTCGTACCAATTAGGACTAATATTTGAACTTTGCGTTTAGAGAGCACCTGTATTGGAAGTGCAATTTCTGGGTGTATAAAACTATAGGCCTAGTACTTTGTCGTTTACTCTAACTTACATTTGCGACAATACACTGTAAAAACAGTGTTTAGGAATGAAAAACTTTTCTAAACACTTTTTTGCCCCCACTTTGGAAACACGTTTACATTCTAAACACGTTTAGGTTTTAAATACATAATGTTTAGAAATTAAACACATAATGTTTAGGAATTAAACACATAAGTCTAGGAATTAAACATGTGTGTTTAGGAATTAAACATGTTTCCAAAGTGGGGGCAAAAAATGTGTTTAATTCCTAAACACGTTTTTTAGAGTGTAGGTTTGGGGGTAGGGGTGGGGGAGGGGCGAGTAATGTGAATAAGGTTCATGTATTTACATTATAAAAGCCGAAAACTCTACACCACTAGAAGGCAAACAGATCTCTCAAGTAAATGATTGATACATCATCTACCGGTACATTTACTACTTTATTTACAATAGACCCTTTTCCAAATAGCAAATACAAAGGATTGTGGGATCGAGTTTTGGTGTGTGTCGTTTTCTTCAATGACATTTTACTGTAGACAAAAAAATGCGTACTTAAAGTCTATCTCATAATCCTTTGTAGTTGCTATTTGGAAAAGGGTCTATGAGTAAGGCTTGTAAATCAAATTAATTCACACTCCGCCTGAAATAATGATATGTCTTTAAGTACCATACGAAATAAAAGATGTCTGCGACTTTTTTCGGATTTTGAAGAATAACCATCTTAAAAGTTTAAATTAAGTATATACGGTATTAAGTGTTTCATCACCAGTCTTTCTACATGAGATGTGATGTGGCCCTTGATCGGGTTTGAAAGCGTCATTCATTTCGGACGAAACTTATCAGAAAACTGACAACTTCATCATCGCAGAATAAGCTACATCATTTATCTTCAGAATTTTGGGGACTAGTAGACCAGATATAAAGATGTATGTATATGGTAGACCTAAATCTCAAAAGGCATGCACAAAATTGTAGGATACTAATACACCAGACAGTTATCGGTAGTGCGTTTGAATGGATAAAATCTTCGTAGCTGAGCACAGAAAGTGGAAGCAACTGTTAAAGACACTTATATTACGTGCTCAATGGGCATCTTATTACGATACTTATGCATAAATTTTTCCTCACATCATCAGACATGTTGTAACGTATATGGTTCCGAGTGGTGTAATGTAACCATATCAGTTTCTTTTCGCCCTTGCTGGCTTTTACAATGAAATCAAAAATAAAATCGAGTGAGGGTCGCATGTCTACATACCGGTATGTTGTATTTCTATAGTTTAAGGCGAGAAATACGTCGGTAGAGCTTTCAGAATTGGAGCACTTATTTAACATTCATGTAACGTTTGATTTAATTTTTCGATCGAAAAAGTTCGAACAGGTCGAAGATTAACGAAGAATCGTCATAAGTTTTGGGCTTGGCATAGAACTAATGATGTTAAAGTTATGCAAATATTCTCCATGGTGATTATAACTGTGGCTCGGTAACCATACCTATATCGTGAGAATTCTCTCGTGAAAATTTGAAAAAGACGTCTACATATATATATATATATATATATGTGTGTGTGTGTGTGTGTGTATTTGTATGTGTACGTATATGTATATACATATATATATGTATGTATACATTTATATATATATATATATATATATATATATATATATATATATATATATATATATATATATATATATATATATATATGTGTGTGTGTGTGTGTGTGTGTGTGTGTGTGTAATGACAGGTTATTTTTTCCAAACTTAATCGAATGCCTATATGCACTGAGTCAATCTACCAAGACAGTTAAAAATGGATATACACTAGGGGTTAAAGACAGGCCCTGTTTGGTTAAAATTTTACTCGGACTAAGTAGTTTCTTTCCCCCAGCTGATTAGTACCAGCATACGTTCCTGACGCTTCCCTAAATGTAATTTATTATAGTACAAGTTTTGTCACGTGGAGAAACTTGAAAAACCTTTAAATCCTTTAAAAGTGTTGACTCGGTTTATTTATCCTCTTTAAAAAGTCATTAAGCTTTCAAAAGGCTTGAAAAATCACGAAAAAGTCATTTAACGAATTTTCTGTTAATGCAGACGAAGAAACATTAGGTCTATCAGCCCAAGTGGCAAGAAAAGATTATTGAAAACCTTAAAGTAATCTATTGTTTATGAAGACATCAGGTGGTAAATCACACGACTGGCAAATCACTTGTGTATTTAATTAGCATAATCAAAAATTTCGAAGAGGCTTTAGACGTAGTAATTTGTAATACGCGTTTAAATGTTTGAAGTAAATTGAAGTAATTGGTCAAGATCCTTGAAAGGTAGAATGATCCTATTCATTACCTTCATAAATAATTGAACAATGATATATTGGACGTACTGGATCAGGAAGCTGCCACACGGTAGTTAGCTCACTGATTGGTTAGTCGTGCATGCCATTCTCAGCGGTAGTTTGTAATTCAATGAAGTTGGTGGGGCTTACAGAGTGTAATGGGGAGGTGAAAAACAACCTGTCTCGTGCATTGTATCATGTAGGAAGCTGTTACTAGATTTGATCGAATAATACCTAGCAGGCATTCATGTTGCTTCTAGCTGAATTGCTGTAAATGGTTTCCCGAGACGGCTATGACGAAAAGGTGTGTATAAATATACATGGATGTAGTTTATGTAATTGCCAAGGCTGGTTTGAAATGTAATTCATGTGTATATATACACACCCAGTAACATAAGCATAGCTAACGCCGAAAGCTGAATTAAACACATAATGGACAAATCGACGGCACTTATATGCCAACTCTCAACCACTTTTACACGTTTCATCTAAAAAATAATTCATGTCTATTGTTGAAGCGTTGAACAAGTGTTACAGAAATTTTTGCAGTAAATTTGTACTCGAACTTTGAGGATATGAATTATTTTAAAACTGTTTCTGAATGCTACAAGCTTACTTCGAAACACCGATAAATTTGTCAACTCTTTCCTCTGTTTGTTTCCACAACTTAGCTTATAAGTGAAAAGCATTGCAACTTGGACCGAAAAATATGCATCTTTCTCCAAAAGCCCCTCTTAACGTTGTGCTTTCATTGTTTGTTAAATTCAAAGTGAAATATTTTCTCCATACTAAATGTGAAATATGGTATCCGGTATTTTTGAGGGCCTTATCCTTAGGCTAACAGTGCTAAACAGGTTGCAAGCTCACGCTCGTCCGTGTTTCGTTAAAAATGATCACTTTATGTACGCCTAGAACTCCTCCATAGGAAACGAAACGTAAAACAATTATATAACTGGAGATTAGCAAAATCGTAATAGAAGATAGTTTGATAGTAAAACGCAAATAATATCAAAACTTGTAGGTCAAAAACTCAACATTAAAAGGAATATCATCTTCGGATTGAAAAAAACATATTTTTCATCTATTTTCAAGGTCATTGTGAAATTGTAGGAAGAAGGGTTCTTATTGTTCAAACAGCTCTCTCGATTTTACAATACACTCTACAATGACACGATAGCAAGGTTACTTCTTCTGTGGAGGATTTAAGAAAACTGTGTAGATTTCTTCAGTTGTAATCGGATGTAGAACTAAAATGACATAATGAAACGGCAAAGATAATACCCATTGCAGGCATCATTTTGTCATCTAACATCAATTCAAATTTCAAAGAACCGTTGTTATTAACTGCAATGCTGGTACAGTGTGCATATCTAAAACATGTACGATTTGTACACGTCTTTCCTCGTCTTTTTATGTTTTTGTTGTAGAGGTAACCTTGTTATGATTTATATAAAGAAATTAACAGTCTTATAAAAAGAGAAGTACTTTAGTTTAAAAATACTTTGCCTTCTATGGGAACCAGACCTCATTTACATAAATTAGGAAAGAGATTTTCCAAGTATATAATTATGCGTGTACCTAAACTCTACAATTACAAGAACGTAATTTTCTGAGGCTGGAAATGAATCATTCACATAAATCCCATCTCCACAGCTTAATATTCCATTACTAAGATATAAAATGTTGAAATTTATTCACTTAGTTTTAAAGAGTCGATTTCACAATAATTTTTGATGTCCTTCTTGTATAACTCACATTACCTGCTTGTTTCCTTTTGAAATTAAAATGCTGATATGGTATTGGACACATGACTGTAGTCTTACATAGAATGTTGTAAGCAGTGGCATAGCCAGGATTTTTTGAGCAGGGGGCACTGGGGTCACGAACCTTTCTTAGGGGGCATAATTTCTGAATTCCCTCCCTCTCTATAGGGCTTATATACAGAACTGTTCATTCCAAAATTTTCCACGGGGGACCTGGGGTGGTACGGCTTTGTCTTGGGGGCACGTGCCCCCTTATGCCCCGTAGCCACTGGTTGTAAGGAGAGAACTATAGTCGAGTCATTTTACAACTTGTAGCAGGGAGCTGTCTGAATAACAGCCAGCTGACTGTATAAGATAATGATCACGTTTTGGCTCAAAGTGTCTTCAGGAAAAGAGATAAGAAACAAAGACTGTAACCAAGTGGTGCAATAGTGACATCTCAAATTATTGCGCAATATGCCATTTACCGTGTAGTGAATAGCCTCTGAAATTTTACATCTACTTCGCTCCTCATTACCTCCTATTTAATTATGTAACTGCTTTAGTAGCGGGAGGGCGCCATCCCGTACCAACAAATTAGGCCTGATGGACCATAAAGATTAATGTTTAAAGGTTTGTAATTTTAGGTACATTATCCCTTTATAGCTAAGATACCTTATGTGTACTTTTCTTATATTATTGTAATTTTTCAGGTAATTTTTGAATTTTTTTGAATTAAAGGATGTTGACAAACGTATAACCTTTCATTTGAAAGTAACTCAACCAATAGAAATGTAATTAAAATTGCCAGCAGCAGTTTCTTGTATAGAATTCCCGGAAGAACTTTTCTACTAGGATAATAGTACAGTCCAGTTGACTCCCTTCTTTCAATTGTAATTTTGGTCTTAAAGTTTGGGTTTAAAAACATTGGGACAATAAATATTCTTCGAGTTGTAGAGGCATGTTTGACTAACAGCACAAGGAAAACCTCAAGCCTCTCACTCTCTCATGTGGTAAAAGAATTTTCAATTAAGCTGGAATCATGCAGGTCAACTAATGGACTGTGGTAGAATTTGCATGATAAATACTTTTGATTAATCATTAAACCTTCTTTGAGGTTCTCCTTCATGTTAAGACGGATGCGAAATACCCTGTGCGATGAAGATGCCCTTCCTGTGGTAAATATGTTATCACTCCATTATTTTCTGAATCTTCTGTCAAATTAAGGTCAAACGACAAATTCTTAATTTCCGTTGTAATTTGTTTGAAGAAAAGATGTCCAAATACGTCCTCATGACAAAAATAATAAAAATTGAGATTAGTAATGAGGTGGCAAAGGTAATTAAAATCAAGTTGAACTTTGTTACGATTTCAGAACTCACGACAAACAACTCACTTTTGCCTGAACTGTGGTATGCCGGAGAAGATAATCATATGAATTTGAAATTAACTTGAAAATCCGTAAAATTTAAAAATTGGAAAGCTTGAGGGTTGTAGTTACAAAAGGACAAAAAAGGACAGTTTGATTTTTCTGATAAAATATAACTGTTGTGCTTGCTAGCAGTCAGAAACAGACCTACCGGTCCATTAATTATTCGATCAAGGCAATCAATATATTAATCAATCTATCAGATCTATCAATTTTTGAACGATCGGTCAAAGAAATATGTGTAATGCTATAAAGTAGTCATTTAACTTCACCAAATACATGTATGAATTCTGTAGATAATCATTTGAAACAAATGTTACGTGTTTCTTTATAAAATTAGGCTAAAGACTTCTAATTATAGTCTATGACGGCTATCACGAGTTAAGACTGATTAAATGGAAAAATTCAGTAATAGATTGTTAAACTGTGCCTAGGAAACCAACTTTGATGGTTTACAAGACTAGGGGTGAGGTCTTAACTGTAGTATCAGTGAGGGAACTGGGAACATAAAATTGGTAGATCTCTATAACCTATTACATCAGTTTCGTAATGTTTGATAAGATCAGTATATAATATCTAAATATTCAGGAATCTAAGAGAGGCGATTATTTTTTAGAACCATCCAAGGACCATTAACCATGACACCTCGTTTTTCATTTCGTGTACATTTTACGGTCACAAAGCTTCATAGCAGAAATTTATAAGTAAAAAGGTAAAAGGAAGTCACCATTTCCCTTTAAGATAACTTTCATTTTAGCAGCTTTCATGTTCATTCATTTTTTAAGTGCTCATTTTAAGCATCAGGCTTTCATCGGCGGCCAATCTTCTTCTCCCACTAGCGTAACCAAGGAGTTGATGAAAATCTCAAATAACAGTTGCTGAGCTTGCATGTTGTTAGCCACCTTGTTTGCGATTTAAACAACAATTTTAAAAATGCGCACGAAGCAATTTACACCAGAAGCAAAGGAGTGAAAATCGAGAGTAGCACCTGATGAAGAGACAAACTAACAGGCAGACGAGATTTGAGAAATATCTGAAAATAATATTCTGTCTAAGAGATATGTCGTAACACAAGGGAACAAACCTAACAACTACCTTTATGCAAATGAATAGCGCGATGTTCTTCCACGCATTCCCACTACAGGGAGAGCGCCTGAGAAAAAGGTGAAAATAGTAAGTTAACTTCACACTCTGACTTTCCTAAGTACTTAGAATGGCAACATCAAGTAGGCCCATAGTTCAAGTTCACCGAATCGAAGTTACGCCAAAGCCTCTTGAAAATTAAGTATACATCCGGATGGGATTGTGGTACTCGATGTCTACTCGAGGAAGGTTACATAGTGTTACACTTTCACAATTTATTACTTTATATAAGCATTGCCTGAGCAGGACCCCTTCAGGGGTAACGTTCTGTTTCCACCTCTGGCATCCAGCTGAAGGGAACTCAAAAAGCATCATGCCCGGCCTTTTGACTAAGATAACGGAGCCATGCATGACAGACTCAGGATGCAGAGTTCTAAAGGCTAAAAGGTTGGTCGTGCTCCATTTGATGCACCTTCTAGGGACATAGTTTTCGTTGGAAGTAATTTGCTTGGCTTTCGCCTTCGGCTTCAGTGGCTGGGACTAAAGAGAAAGTAGGTTACGCCTTTATTTTCGCCCTTCACCTTGGTCGATGGAACTTTTGAAAGAAAAGGCAATCTATAATTGTCAAGTCATGAGGTGCTACATTGAACACAATAACAATAACCACGTTGAACTGCAAGAGGGACGTAGGCCCTATGCTTTCTTTGCAGTGTGTTTCTCATAATTATGACTGAATTGGTATGACTGGACAACTCGCCTCGGACAATTTCCACTTCGAATATTTTCCTATGTTCAAGTCCCCGGGGACACAATCCAAAAATTTCTCACGGACAATTTCACTGACAATTTCTGCCCGGGACAATTCCGATACAGACAATTCCCATCCATAACAATTACTCCTCAGACAAAATCCTCCATCTGGAAATTGAAATTGTCCTTGTTAGGAATCGTCCGCGAAGAAATAATTCAGAGGGAATCGTGCCAGTAAAGTTGTAAGAGAAATTGTGGGGGGGGGGGTTTGTTTGGGAACCCCTTCTTGGTCGATAGATCGTTTTCATGCATGTCAATAGGGGGCGACGTAGTTTTGACGGCTAACATGTAGTGAGACGTGATGTGATATCATCTATATGTTTATAAAGGAACAAACGCACAACCAAACATACAAACGCACATACGTACGCACACGTATATGTGTGTATATATAGAAGGTATACTACCTACTCAATATTACATGGGACGCGCTCCTACGATATAACAATGGAAAAGTTGACTCGACAGTATTTAAGTTCAGTTGATCTCGTTCTTCCACATAGGAATGGCTCATGGCTCAGTGGTCAGAGCATCCGCTCGGTGTGCGGGAGGTAGCTGGTTCGAATCCTGCTTGAGGCTATGTTTTCCATACATATATCAAAAATCCCCTTCAGGATATGTTAGAGGTTAAATGGCCTATGGTCTCGTTGTGACTAAATAATATAGCGTCAATTCTATTCACACACACACACGCACATACACGTATATTTATATATATATATATATATATATTATCTTAATTTTTCTCTTTTACGAAGACGGTTGGATGTCATGCAACTGAAGAGTTTTGTTTTTTTTTCTGAGTGATACTTCTATATGGCAGTGTTAAGTTGTACTGAATACTGCGTGGTGGGAAACAGTGTGCGGGACTTTTCTAACAGAGCAAACGGGAACCATTGTATAGTCATAACAGGGAATTCTCCCTGGTCAGACCTTACACAGAAATTCCACTTTGTGGTTCCAAGGACCGTTCGAGTTTTGCATGAAATTTATCATCCCTTTTGTGACAAAAACAATAAATGTATTTTTTTAATTCTTCGAAAGCCTGAAGAAAAGACTAATTAAACTATGATTCATTTGATGAACTTACAATAATGTTTATTTAGCGCTTAAGTTACATCATGCGCCATTTAGTTTTATTTATTCTTTACGAATCACAGTAAAGGCTGTTCCGCATAAAGGTGCGTTCACACCAGAACCGAAATCTGCTGCGTTTTGCGGGCGGGACGCGAAATTTGTTTGCTCAGAAGGAATGGGGCGATTTTCTAAATTTTCATTGAAATAAAATTGCCCCTATTTGTCCTGGGCCAAAATTTTGCGTCGCGCCAGCAAAACGCAGCAGATTTCAGTTATCGTGTTAACGCAACTTAACAGGTATCACATACTACTAAGTCCTCGTTCATGAAGTGAACACTGTCACTTTAACAGCACGTCATAGGCAAGCGTGTTTTTAAAATGAAATTTCTGAACATGATTCAAAACATTAACTCAACATACGTAAAATCCCATACCAACAACACTGCAGTTACAATCGAGCTTGGTTAAAGCATTTTCATTGCGCTTTATAATTAAACTAAGTTCTTTTTACATAAAAAATCTTTAAACAAGGAAATTCTGTTATTACAGAAAACACAATTTTACAGGGATAGAGCAGATAGGCCTAAACTTTGAGAGTAACTTTAAAAATGTTCAGATGAGAAGTTTTTAATAAGCTTCATCGTAATCTCCTCGACGAAAGGAAACTGTCACAAAGCTTAATCGCTTTCTCCTCGCAGACTGGTCAAGTAATTTCTAATCATTTCAAAAATCCTAAAAACTAATTGGATTCATTCAAATGTGTTCAAACGTTGTTCAAGTTCCCTCAGTAGTACATGCGGTAGAGATTAGTTTCATCTCAACAGACTTAATGAAGTTTTCGACTTCGCTGAAAAGTAAACTTTATACGCGCTGTCTCTCCTGCGATTACCTCTTCATTCTTTTCTGGCGGGAACACAAACGAAAGCATCTTATTGAGAGGTTAAGATCTGTTTATATTTTAATTACTAAATCAATTAATTTCCTTTAAGCGTTGCATGCGGCGTCTTTCATCAAAAACCAAATAATGAAAAACGACATGATCTCACAAACTTCTCGTTTGGCGTTTTTGTTAAATTACGTCCTTTGACATGCAGTTAAAGTCATCGTCTCCCTGCTTATGTTGAGTGGATAACCATTAAAGATGGTAGCACATAAAGTACAACCGATTGCTTAAAATTAAGGATCCGAAGTTAGAGGAAAAATAGTCTGAGCTAGTAACTTATTAATCTTGGGAAACAGTCCTTGTGACCAGTTGCTATAGGTTTGTGTAACGGAAAAGTGTAGTGTATATTAAATAATGTGAAATGTAAATATCTTTTTTTAAATGTACTCCAAATTTGAAGAGAATGCAATCAATAGGGGCCCGAACTCGGAATCTTGTTAAATAGTTGACTAGATTTAACTCGTAATGAACAATCAGTTTATAAGTGAACTAAAATCTAGTCAACTTTGTCCCAAAGTGAGTCCAATATTTGACAAAATTCCGGTTCATGCCCCTATTAACTACACTGCTTTTAGAGTGTGTAAGGTGTAAAAGGATTTGCTTCCAAAAGTTGTTGCTTCGAATCAGGACCACAGAAACGTGTTTCAAGTAAAAAAATGACTTTTCAAAATAAAAAACTGATTTTTTTTTTAATGTAAAAACTGTTTCACTTTCCGGTTCGTCTTAAACTTGTAAAACACACGAAAGAAAAGCATATATTCCCCGATTAATTTCAAAAGTTTTATATTTAGCATCAAATCGGGTCCATAAATCTGTTTTTAAATAAACAGATTCTTCCCAATCAGACTAGTTTTACGATTTATGTCTCCAAAAAATTTCAAATATGACGGTCGAATCATTATGTAAGTCTTCTCTGACACGTGGATGACTGAAATTATTCGGCTTGATCGACAACTACTAAAGATATAGGCAAGATTTCTTTGTAATTTCGTAATTAAAAGCAAAACAAATTTACACTTTTTTCATAACGCATCTTTCTTTTTCTAACATGAAAGGTTGAACAATCCAATATTTGCATAACCAAAAGTAGAAATTGTGGTAAGAATGTAGGGTCAGGTTTCTCATATACTAAATGATGTCCAGTCGTAATTTGATGTCTTCTAAGAATTATCGACCAATTAGATGGCTTTAATTTTAGACAAATAAGTCACTCTATTTGCTTTATCTACCTTAGATTTGGACTTTCAGGAAATCTTACATTTCCCTCTTATGATAATCTCTTTGCGATAATTGTCGTTTCTGGGCGGCTCCGGCGCCGCATCGAGACGATGTTGTCCCTTGTGATACTCGTTGAGTGGCAAAATGGTCTGACCTTACAGAACAAAATTGATTAATAACTGAAATTCGCAGAAGACATAACTTTGGATCTCTATAAGAAATCCTGTGGATAACTTGTTCAATTTTTTTTATTTTTTCAAATGAACTTCGAACTGATAATAGAAACTAGCTTGGGAAGTTGTACGATACTTTTCTGATTGGGGTTTTCTTTACAACTTTCATCCTTTTAGTTACTCTCAAAGTGGAAGGAATTAAAGTAATTAACGTTCGTACAACCCAATGTTATCACAGTTGTAGGCCTAATGAATGAACGGTTACTTTCCTGAAAATTACGTCGGTGCGATTTACTACGATTAACGAGCGATCGATTTATTTACCAGCTCCAATTTCTTCTCCGGGCTGACAGTAATTAGCTTTTTAAGAAAAAGTACATTGCCAGTGACGTACTAGCTCTTAAATTCGTCGTTGTAACTGTCGATATCCCCTGCAAAATCTTAGAATATGTCCAATTTGGAGTTTTTTCTGTCTGCGACTGAAAGTCATAAAACAAAGCCGATGCTACAAAATTATAAATTTTTCCTTGTCAACTCTGAAAATTTCCGTCTCTGCTTCTTCTCTTCTCAGAACAAATAAAAACACCTTAGCTTTTTTGACTGATTAGCCTGAAACCTGATGGCTTTCTTGATCATACTTCTTTGGTTTTTTTCCGTAACCATAATGACCCATAAATCTGAAAAACACCTCACCAGTGATACTCTTGAATAAACATTTATCTCCTTCTCGCTCTTTGAAAAGCTTGTTATATATTTGCTGCTCCAAAAAGAAGACTTTTTACGTGACCGGGCAGACGAACTAGAGTTAATAACTTGGGGGCCGTAAATCTAGAGGATTCTCCGAGCAAAACATTGACTTTATCTAAAGCAGGACAACTTAGCCGACCGCACGGTTTAGCAGTAACAACAGAAAACACGTATAAAGTTGTGGGCTCCTGTCCTGTATACTTTTACCAGTCGTTCTCTTCAGAGACGGTATCCACGATGGGAAAAATATTTAACCCCTGGAATATTGACAGTATTCAAATCCAAGGTTTAACCTTTAGCTTCCACCCCATCTACCCCTCAAAGTTAAATAAACCTTGGAAATCCATTTGTAGTACAATGATAAAAACAGGTAGTAAACATGTCTTGGCTGTCTCTAGTGTATCTTCCTATTCTTATCTTAATTTTCCATTCCTCAGACCCCAAACGTTTAACAAGTCGAAAATACTGGTTTCATTTCGCAGAAGCAACACGATCTACGCATGAAAGTGTGTATCGCAGACGTAGATGCCCATGTGTGTGCATTTTTTGTATATACTGTAGGAGTTATGCCGACGGGGAATAGGAGGTACTTAGGCTGGTCTCATGCAAAGACCTACATACTAAAGGAAAGCTTCGATCAGCTTACTATATACTGAAAGAAGACATGATTATACAGAAAGTGAGATTTTTGCAGGCAATGTCATCACAGTCTCCGAAACTTAAAACAAAAGAACTTCAGGTTTATTCTCAAATTATGAATAAAGATGAGTTGCAAAAGAAAACAGTTTAAAATAAAAACTCCCTATTTTGCCTAGAATAGCTCAACCTTTCTCTAAGCAGTCTTCATTTTACGATAGGGGTGAAGTATTCTGACCTGAAAAGGTTGGTTATTCCTAAGTTTTCGACCCGATTTATTTTAATGTCACTCTTTCAATGTGTAACGTTTTGCTTAAAAATTATGATGGGACACACCTTTTAGGCCCTCATAGTTTACAAAGGAAATTCCAACACTGTGCAACACTTTGCAATATGTAAGAGACATAATGCACTTTTCTCGTCTTGCGTGACCACAACGTTTAATAAATCTGTAAGTTGTAATTATGTCTCAATCAGCTAAAATTTGGATTCGATATAATTCTGTAAGTAATGTCATACTGGCCCAAGACAAATTGCTCTGGGAAGCAACACCCGTTTTACTTTTGACCCATAATCTTAGAATTAGTTTTGATACATAAAAGATGAACCCAGCCCATGGATTCTAATAAAATTTTTATGTTTGAAACTTTTCGTATTTGTGATTTCCGAGGTAGTGTTGTACCTGAGTCCACTTAATCCAATTTCGGGCCAATTCCGATTCCAGTTCCTACCTTTCCGGGCCAATTCCGAGTCTAGTAACCTCCGATTTCTAGTCAATTCCGTTTCCAGGTCCCCCAGTTCCAGGCCAATTACTAGTCCGCCCATTGGACAATGTAGCATGTCGCAAAATACTTTCTGTAGTATTTTGCAATGGCACTCAAGTCAAATGGGCATCATTTTAGGATTCAGTTACATACTCCGGCGCTCCCTGTAATTTAGTGGACTGTATCTGACCATTCATGTCTTGATCAATTACAATGTAGGCTTAAGTAACCTATATGAAACTTTCATTTTTTGTGGACTCATCTGGAATCGCCCTCGACTGTTCGAGTCCAAGCTAGCTGCAGCCATTTCGGGCCAATTCCTATTGCGGGACTTTCATCCTGGTCCAGTTCCGAGTCCCACGAAAAACGGACTCGAGTCTGGAGCATACGTACCTAAATATTGCAGTAGTCTGAAGGAAAATTTAACTGCATTTTAACAGTGCATGGTATAAGGACAGCAAGCACATCGCTACTAGACTGCATGGTTCGTCCTGCTGTCTATTCGTAATGAGAGATACACTTTTGAGAAAACAGATATGTGCGATCAACTACCTTTCCTACGCAGAGTTATTCCCTGCGGAACGGACTGTTTCCCCAGCCCCCATTAAGGCTTACTGAACAAAGAGTATGCCGTACAACCAGCTACATAAGCCAAGTTATTGGCACCCAATTTCGAGCATTCATTAAATTTAATTAGTAAAATTAAACTATAGTTAAAGTACATTTTTAAGCAAGAGGCGATATGGAGATCAGAAAATATTTACCCCTCATGCCCCCAAACTTGTAAAAAGGCAAAAATTCAAGGGAGCGTTTTCGTATGACGAGACTGCTCGCAATATCTCTGATATTATTTAATGAATGTACAGGTAACGTGCGTTAAAACAAGCAAAAAAGTAGACCGTTGGTAATATACAGGAAACATTCGCCTAAACATGTAATACTGTCAGACCTTGAAAAGCAATTTTCTCCTCTTGAAAAGGTATCTTACAATATTGGGTTGTGAGTATAGTTCAAATCCTGTGTAATCTGCAAATGAATTAGCTGACGTATTAGCGAACGTCACATTGAACTGATGGAGCAGAAGTTGACGTGACCAGCATTTGTTTCAAGGATCGTTTGCATAAACGTACTGTATATCTACGTGAAAATTTGGTTCCTTACGTCACTGATTGTGTCATCAGTTATTACAGATAAGTCGTGAAAAGTGCCAGAGATCAGCCCATAGTGGTTTGATTTAAATAATTCCCAGATAAAATCATCGAAGCACTGACTCATGTTGGTATTCTTGTATTTAGATACAAAAAGAAAACTCGATGCTTTTAACATTATGGATATCCCGAAAGTCAGCATAGTAAATTCAGGGTCGGGAAGCGATATCCTCCTATTTCGGTCACGTTTTGTCTTAATATCCCTTCAGGGGACGTTATCTCCTGAGGGATAGTGTTGCTTTCGTCCACCGGCATGATCCAGTCGAAGGGACTTATAAAGACTATAAGTGCTCCCTGCGACACTTTCGTCTATAAGTAGGCTACATGAAAACAGGATACTGTGGAATCACGTTAAAGAAATTTTGCTGTGATGCTTTCGTTTATTGTGTTGTGTACTGTGCATGATAGATATAGGAGCGGGCATAGGCACAGGAATCTGTTCGAGACTAGGAGGCTGAACATTGTTTCAGACCACCGTCCTGTGGGAGGGGTCTAAGTAGAGGGAGTGTCCCCCTCTTTGGGAATTTCTCGAGTATTTGAGGGTCCTTAGATGCAATTTGGTGCAGAAAGTTGGGCAAATGTTAAGGAAAATTACCTCAAATTTTTTGACAATTTTTTTACACAGGAAACAAATAACCTAAGGGGTTTTCGTCCTTGGATTGAGGGGCGGAAGCATACTTCCGCTCCACCAATTTTTTGACGGGAGACTAAAACCCCCTCCCCCGATTCCTACGCCTATGGGAGCGGGACCTCAAACTCCAAATGCTAATTTGATAACACGGATGTTTCGTAATTTACAGCAATGCAATGATAAGACTTTTGTGCACAAATTAATCCATGTAGCCTAGGGATATTGTACAATCCCTCTGACACTTAAAATATTAAGAAGGGTAAAAGAAAAAAAAACATTCGATAGTAGCCTAAGGTATGCAATTTTATCCACACGATGTAGTAAACGAGGACACATGATGGTACTTATAAGGATAAAAACAAATAGTGAATGTTTTTTTGCTAGTCGTTTTGTTGTTATGCGTGAATCTCGTCAACTCATTTGTACCAGGATAGAACCTATGTTTACTGCCGCCCTATCTGTTAACATGCTTTTAACATCTGCCTAAATACTTGCGACAAGTTTGCACTTTAGAAAAAAAGTTCAATGATTTTTATGTGGCAAAGTAAATTGTGCAAACCCTGATACTAAAAATGTTCAGTGGATTGGTCAAATGATGTGTACCTTACCTTTCAAGTTTGCTTCCTGGGTGAATTAATGGCAAATCAAAGGAGCCCAAACATTCGATCAATGTCCCAATGAATTCAAAGCACTGACAGTAGCCTATACAAAGAATGGTCCCCCCAAGTTCCCGCTACAGATTCAGTTCTCCTTTAGACTGATTGTCGAAGTTTCCATGAAATCCCACCACCCTCCCTGAACTCGGTCCTGGATCATTCACTCTTTTAATTTGGGCCGTTAAGATCAGATTACCATGAAAATTACGATTTATTGGAATAAATTGCAATCAGCTACAGACCCCGACGAAACACTTTCGCGTGTCTCAATCGGTCAAACTCTCAACCCTCGTAACTTTTCATTTAAGTCTGTCATACACTGCACTGCTCTAGACTATAGTTAAACAGCACAGATGCTAAACCTTTTCTTATCAAAAAGATTTCAGTCAATGTGACACCTTTTTCGCTTATACAGTTAGAAGTACTATGAACTTGAATTCGGTAGAAATCATGTGACCTTTTTCTTGGCAAAAAATTTCCCCGATGCCCAAAAGTACTTAAATAAGAGCCATCTCAAGTCCAACTTCATGACAAGCAATTGCTAACAAATTCTTTTAAGGTGGTGAGAAAATCTTAATGATTTAATAGGACCGTAGTTATCAGTTTATTTCTAGACAATTTCCGGATTTCATTTACTCTTTAATATTACGCCAACACCTCCACCGGCATTGTAACTGAGGCACCACGACTGGCAGAAACCATTTATGTGCATAATGTAGCACAACGCTTGCATACTATATAGAATGCAAGGTCCTTAACCGTACATATAAGCTTGACCCTCAGATGACTTATAGAACGAAAAGGCAGAGCCTTTTGCTGACCTCTATTAATTGTGACAGCCCGCAAAGGAGATAGCTTGAGTTTTCGTCTTGTTAAAGTGTTGACTGTCCATTGCACCCCATAAACCGACGGAGAGAACATTGCTAAAGGCTTAGATGGCCGAGGGATGTGCAATTCCACGAAGTTTGTGTCAAGCCTAAAATGTTTTCATCTTGTTTTGGTCATTTTTTGTGTGTTACCGGCGGCCGACAAAATCATCATCAAAAAGGTCTTGCCTTATGAATATTTAAAACCAAAATTCGCCTGGAACTTCGTTCTTTTTCATAATACATTATCAGTCAGTTTTGCAAAGAAATAATGGCCCCTTTTTCATCACACGGCGTGTGTCCAGCTCTAGGGGGCTCATTCCAACAAAAGACTATCATTTAGATTCACGGCGTTAGCTTCAACTAAGCTATAGTTTTGGGCTGGCCCTACGAACAGGATTACAAAATCAATATAATTAATCGCTAGACAGAAGTTGCCGGGCAATTAATTTACTCCACTCAGCCTTGTTGACATACACGAAAGATTGCAAATTGAAGAGGATTCGTCCTGATCAACTCCCCATTTTGATATTTATAACTTGACTCTGGTACATGTTCAAACAAAGTCGCAGAAAGGGTTCCAATATTCAGTATGCCAGAGGCGAAGAAGGAAATACATCCGAATATTAACCTTTCTTAGTCTAGACGTCGTGTTGAAATATTCGTCTCGTATAACTGGATAAATAAAGACAACATGTTTGTCATATGAGGTCTAAATTTTTCGAAAGGGTTTTCAGTGAAAGCTTGATAGAAAAAGGGCAAAAGAGTGGTTGTAATTATAAGTTGCTCACGAAATAATACTTTATTCGACAGCCTAATTTTTCTTACTATAAGGAGACCAGAACGGTTCCATGCAACTTATCTATGGGGTACCGAAAGTATATTAAAGTAAGGGCAAAATTTTATGGAGGGCACTTGATGTCTTCAAAAAATATATTCGTGGTACCAAATGATAAAGAACCACGGATACCTTAAAAGATGGGATCTTTTAGTTGAAATTTAATGAACTCATATCTTCAAAGAGTATGTAAACTTTACAGTATCAACGAATAGGATTTAAAACGTATGTTATGAATACCGTTACCAGATCCCTTATAGATTGGTACAACACAGTTTATCAAAATGCTTCTAATCATGTTTCTTTGTCGTCAAGTGTTTTGCAATGAAATTATTTTTTGATTCCAAAATTGCATGGTACTTCCCTTCTCCGCAGTGGTAGCCTGTTGGCATCATGCTCCTGGTCACCTATCTCGACAAATTCCGGCAAAATTTAAGCTTTAGTTATAAAAATATTGATATTAAAAGTTTTCAGTTGATTTTCTTTGGTGATAACTATGTACTTCGATGAATTAACTGAAAGATTAGTACTAGGTACAATGTTCTTAGTTAAGTTTTACGTTTATCAAGTGACGTAATCTGATTCTCGTTTGGGATACATAATCCTCGAAATAGAAAAAATTATGAAGACATATATCATTTAACATTCAGGGATAAGTCTATCGTAAGTTTTCGAACACCATTAACAAGTACGGATCTCAAATGAATGCAATGAAACCGTTCTTTTTAAATCTTCATTTTTCTTTAGGTTTTACTGGTAACTAGCATACCTTTGTATATACAAACTCATAATTATTAATCCCAGTTGAACTAAAATTTACTTAACTTTGTTGGTTTTATCCCAACCCATTGTTTTTCAAAAAGCTTTAAGAAAAAGAGAACATCCTCTTGTCCTAAGTTTAAGACTGGACGTTTTGCCAACCTTACGTCCCGATTGTCTTGCCCGTGCCTAAAAGGGCTTAGGAAGTAAAAATAATGATTCTTGTAGACTTTTCATCAGCTCCTTGGGACGATTGCACCTATTGAGACCATAATATTGTCATGTCTTGTAGAAAAACAAAAGAAGTTTACATAACACAAAATTCAAATTCTTAAGGTAAAAATAACTAAAAAGAAAAGCATGGAAGATCTGAAGAAAGAAACGTTTAAAAAGAGCAGATCCACCAGGAAAGCAATACAAGCGAAAAAGCAAAACAAAACAAAAAAAAAGACATTAAAGAAGGAAAGAAGCAGTGGCGCCGGTACGGGGGGGGCATGGGGTACACGTGCAGCGCAATCGATTTTTGAAAAAATTCTGAAAATTTTAAAATGACCTCAAAAGGTTTTTAAGCTACATGTTTCTGTAGAAGGTAGGGTGAGGTGTGTTTTCGACCTAGTGATAGATCTATTTTAATCATTTTCTATCACAAATAGTTCTCAAACTACGGTATCAGAATTTTCTCAAATCCTTCGCAAACCATCAAACGTTTCGCGCGTATTACCTCAATATTGTGCTTATTATCAATACCTTCCGACAACACCTCCCGGAGAAGCACAGCAGCAAAAGTTGAAAGCTTTTTACGAATTCCTAGGTAAGGACTTACTTTTTGATTGGCAGATAGGTCTTGTTGGGGAATTGAAAGTGTCTCTATGCAGAGCCTGAATGCAGGTTTTGTCATGAAAATCATAATTAATACAAAATTTGCGCACATTCATCACGGTTTGCACTCCATCTCATGACTATTTTTAAGGTAATAATACAAGGAACTACTCTAATCTCAACACTTTTTTCGAAAAAAGAGGTATCTCCAACCTCTGTTCGGGCCTTGCATCAATACGGGATCTTTCAATCTAATTTGTAGCATGATGTGAAAGATTGAAGGTACTTATTTGCCGTTACACATTTTTCAAACATTTTACCGCGCAATTTGCGGTAATCCAGAGCTTTTAGAGGGCCCCACATCGGTCTCGCCATCCTTGGATACCCTTCTTTTATAATGCACAATAAAGCAAAGGAAACATTTTGTAAGAGTCCTCTTCTTTACTACATAGTGATTTTTATTGTGCACTCCACTTAGGTATTTTCGCGTAAAGAAATTCCCCTGATAGAAGGCAGTAAAGTAGCCAAAAGGGGGCTTCAGGGGGTTTGTTGACAACATATCATTCCCTAAGACAACATACTCATCCTCTTTCACCTAACAAAAACTTAGAATTTGCTAAATTATGGACAATTTTCAACCATATGATCAGTTCAAAAAATGTCCCAAAGATAGCATCATTTTGCATCTAAGCCACCTTAAATTAACAAAATTTGTCAAAGGGGAGGGGATACCCCTTTCCTTAGACCCCTCCCCAAGGACGGCATCTTTATGTAGTGAAAAAGGAAGTATCCCCACTGGCTTACAAAATCGCAGGAACGTATAAAAAGATTAAATGTACGTAGACTTGGGAGTTAAACTGAAGTGGCTTTACAACGTCATCTGTGGTGCCCCCCCCCCCTTCATCACCAAAACCTGTCCCCGCCACTGAAAAGAAGGAGGGAGTGAAAGAGAAAAGAGCAGACAGTCATTAAATGAAGATGGGAGTGAATGACCCAGTTTATTTCTCGAGTAAGATAGGCTTCCTAAGATATGAACATATTTCTCTATCCAGGGCGTTGTTAGGGTTAACAACTTCCTACTCTGTCTTAGGATTGGACTAAAATCCTTTCAGATGTCAAAAACAAAAGGGAGTTCCCTACAGCTTTATCGTAAAGAGATGTTTCTTACTTATGGAGGAAATTACAACAATTATTGGGTTGAGTCAAACAGAGGTACATGTACAGTAGTTGGAACTAAACGAGTGATGTAGGTTACGATCATCCGTTATGTAGATCACTTCGAAGCTTTGTCTTTAGTTCAATCATGTTTTTTTTTTGATCATTAAACTTAAGAAAGGATCAAACTTTCTTTGGGAAGGTCAAATCAAGTACATGTTAGAAGGCGAAACTAAAAGATCCGTCAAATAAATTTTGACTCAAAACAAGATCACATTATACTATTCTACGTCTGGTAGATGTGATCGAAATCGGGCGTTGGGTTCCATCTTAAGTAGTCCCCTCCTTTTTCAACTAACTGGATGTTTAACAAATGACGAGTTTGCTCGTCGTGTACCAAGGTAGGTGAAAGTTTAATTATCAACTTTTAGATCCCAAATAGAAACGACAGCAGGCGCGCATACAGGTGGGGGCGCACCCGGCGCATGCCCCCCTATTTTCGATGACCAATGATTTTTCTTTGCCTCATATCATATGGAAAATATGCTTCTCAGATGCTGGAAAATCGCATCTAAGCGCATCTAGAATTCAAATTTTCTTGGGGGAGGACCCCCAAACCCCCCGCCGTGGTTTCGCGCCTTCGGCGCTCCCTCGTCGGCCTTCGGCCGAAGGTGTGTGCCCCCCCCTTTCTCAAAATCTTAGATCCGCGCCTGGACATTCATTTTCAAATGCAATTTACTTTAAATTCAGTCATCCCATGGTCTTTCAATGCACAAAAAGAAACTCGGAATGACGTGACAAAAGAAATAGAGCAGGTGATAAAATGGCGGATTTAATTTAAAATATCCTAACCGAGCTCAGGGGTTCAAAATTGAATTAAAATCTCTGATATATTTGATCAATGTTGACCCCTCTTCTTCTGAGAATTTCAACTCTGATTATTAACTTTACAGTTTATTGACGAAAGCAGTGGAAATGAAAACCGAAGAAGGAAATTTTAAAGGCTTATCTTGCAATCTCCTCGTAACGTAATTTTAGGTTTACATATTTCATCTTTCAATCCTTCGATTTTTCCGTCATCAGGGAGCTATAATGAAATTTATCGGGTGATTGTCTTCAGTTAAGGCAAAGGGTCATGGGAATATGAAATAAAAGGAAGTACCAATTAAAATAACACATTTAAAAGCAATCCAAACTTCAACTGATATTTCTGTATCTTGTCAGTCCCAAAACTTAATGATTTTGTTCAGTAGGCTTCATCATGATTCTTCAGTGTTAGGATTCATCTCATTGATATCGAAATTTATAATAGTGTGTTAGGTTTATGACGAGAATTTTGAAGGTACCTGAAATCATGTGTAACTGTTCTTCCAAGCATAGGCCCCGCGTTATGTTCCAATAAATCTTTCAATGGTCACCACTGAAAACTGAAATAGCGTAAACATTTTGACAAAATAAAGAGTACTTTGAAAAGTTCGAGCGGAGGAGACCTCAAGTAAAGCTAATAAGCTTTGATCGTACTGTTTTTACTATAGGGACATTGCATCTCACAACAGCTAAAATATATTAGATAAAGATATAACGTGCTCTATGTCTTAATGCATGTGGCACTTTTCTGCTGAGGCCAGGTTGTGTATTGGGACAATAAAATTATACGTAGATGTTTCTCAGCAACCACATGCTACAAATTTCAATGTTCTTTGAAGCTGGGAGGAATATTTAACGTTTTGTTCCATACCAGAAATTTTGATCTCCGTAAAACCAGTAACATAGAGGTATCAATTTATTCTTCGTTGTTTCTTCACTATGAAGGAAAACCCTTACTGTACTTTTTTACGAACTCAACCATTTGTTTACGTAACAAAACGTCACAAGCTTTGATGTGCTTCGGGTTGTTTAGCTTTCCTTCAAAAGGTTCGAAGAGGAACCTCCCGCAATTATACTTCCCCTATCATTTCCTTTATGATCAATTTAATGAGTTAAGTCTCATTATGAGTAAAACACATCGCTGACAGGCGTTCTCTCATTTAATGATCACGGCCTACATTTTAGATGATGACTTGCACAGATGGCGAATAGAAACTTACGTGTAAGAAGAGCTTTGAATCACATTTCTAATCATCTCTTATAGGAACGAGAACTTTTAAACACATAATGGAGAATCCTTCATGTCTTTGTCCCACTGTCCCACAGTATTGTACTTTTAACTGTTGTAATTTAGGATGAGAAGGGTATTTTTAATGGTTGTAAAATGTTCAGAAATGTGGTAAATACTTTGCATTCTGGGTAAATCTTTAAAATCTTGCAGGAAGTTAGAGAATGATATTAATGCAAGCATTATATGTTACTGGTCATGTAAAATTTTCTAACTGAATCAAATGTCACAGGTCAATGGTCGAAAGACTTAAACTTGTTGACTTGTTAAAATTTGTGGGAAAACTTGTCTCACTATCTTCTCCTTGGCTTTTCTCTTATTGACGGTGTAAAAACTAATTCGTGCATTTTGGTCTTGTCGTTAAACAAGTTTAAGCTAGTCTTCAGAAGAAATCTGAAAAAGAAGGTGACACCTGCCGATGAGTAATAAACACTGACCAGGGAGCTGGAAGACACTGACAAAGACTGCGAACGTTAATTTGAAGCATTGCTTCATATTCTAATTCTCTTTGTTATATTGAGGAAAACTGAAGATTATAAGAAAAGTTAGTTATTTAATTAAATGAGGTTTTACGGCACGGTTTCAAACCAATTGGTTTAAGTCGGGCCGGCCCCGGCCTTTTTCCCAGTTGTGGCTCACTGGCTTGTAAAGAAAAGATATCGACATGTTTATGACGAAATACATTTTCTTAACTCTTAATACAATATTTATAACTCTAAATAGATGAGATTAGTTAATTCTGTAGTGCAATACGTAACATTAATAAGCTTAACGTGAACCTCCTTCTCTATACGACTTCACCTTTACTATAATATTAAAATATAATTAATTCCAAATTTAGTAAAGTTTGTTCTCTTTGCAATTTTTTGTTTATTCATTCATCTCAGATACATTTTTTTTTTCAAGTTTCTGTTTTTCTTAGTATCTAACAACCATTTAAGCTTACAAGCATGCAGGCAGGTGAACTTTGATTTAGCGGCACGCATTATAGTGAAAACACATGCCAGTATACGGAGCAACAAAGATTTAGAAAGCTCGGTGTTGATCTTAGAATTTTTTTAACCTCAACCACTACAGTATTTGGTTCACCCGAAAGAAGCCAGTGTGTTTTAACGTATTCATTGCATCCTACGTTTTTAATATACAAGTTTATTCACAAGGCATATGTATTTGCTAAGCAAGTTTGACAAGCGATTAAGCGCCTTGAATTTCTCTGTCGAATAATTAATAGGTTTAAATTTGGGACTAATTCAGAAACATACAGACATTTCGTCTTATCGCAAGATGGCAACTTTCTTTGTCTCCCCAGTGATAAGTGGGAACTTGTTTGAAGGCATCGTCTCATTCTGGAACTGGGTGCAACTTTAAGTGTAAGTGCCCAAATAAATGAATAATATGAGGTGCACCGTCAACTAAAACTAAAGCTTGCCCTTCATGCACGCTAAAACTATAGTGTCCATGTCTGAACTTAAGGCCTTCTACACTTGGGTGTAACTGATTCTCTTTAACTGTATTTTATTTATACTGGTTCAGTCTTTAATGGGTATAGACTTCATTGGCGTAGGAAGCTGTTCTCGACTGGGGAGGGGCTGAACACTTTTTCAGACCGCCGCTCTAGGAGGGGGTCTAAGGGGGAGGGATGTCCTCATTTCTGGAATATTTGAGGGCCCCTAGATGAAATTTTTGCAATTTTTGAGCAAATTTTAAGGAAAATTACTGCCAATTTTTGATATTTTTTACAAGAGGAAAAAATAAGGGGTGCTTGGTGAAGGGAGACGAAAGCATACTTCCGTCCCACCACATTTTTGAGTGGGGGTCTTTAGCCCCCCCCCCCGGCCCCCGCTTCCTACGCTCTTGATAGACTAGATGAACATTCGTTGCAGTAAACACAGCCACCTTTTACAGTTGACACACATTACCGTACTTTATAACTGAGGAAGTAATTCCAAAAGCGAACTTCTTAGACTGTTGATGCCATGCTCCCTTTTGAGGAGAAGACTGTTACAGTCGCGCTGGCACACAGTGCCCTTATTGATCATAGCATTTGCACTTTTCGAAAGGTTACTGTGTAATTTTGATGATGAATTTCTGGTCGGTGGAATAAAGACACAATCCCTTTAATGTGAGTAATTGTCTTCATTTAATGCCACTTTGTTTAATAATCTTCTCTGTTTGAAAAGTATAAAAGCTAAGACGTCAATTATCAATAAATCACGTTATTTAAATTTACCATTAATGCGAAGCTGTCTCCTAACATTTCGTACAAAACGATACATTTGGCATTTCACGACATTGCAAATCTGTTTGGGATGCCAAATTAGTGTTTCTAAAGCACACAAACAGTAAAACAAGAGTGACTGTTATAAATTGAAACGTGGGCTGAAACATTTGTTACCATTCACAATTTGTCATTGAATCCGTTCATAAGATCAATCAGGTAATAAAAATAACATAAAAACACAAAATTGTCCCCGGACGGGAGATTTTTTTAGTAGGATAGCTAGGGGAAAGTTGTGAATTACTCAGATCATCAGTCTTTTGGCATGACTATTCCCATATCTCTAGAAGGACTTGTTCCATTACAATAGGTAATCCTGCTAGCATGTCTCCTATAATGCTATAGACGGTATGCATTGACATCACACTGACGTCATTTTGGACGAAAAACAATGAAGCACACGTGCACGAACGGCGTGGAATTCGCCGCACGTGTAGTAGACTTGAGCGCGTATACCATTGGTCGACAAATCAGCTGTCTGCATTTATTGGTGTAGCTTGCAACGATACGCGTTTTTCTGCCATTTCCCTCCAAAAGAGGGCGCACTTTCTCCATTGTGACATCATATGCATAAGGTCTCTTGTTATGCCATGCGCGTGTGCTGTAAATACACTTACTGCGTGTGTGTTCGGTTGCCCTGCAGTGCCTGGTAATCCCAATCGCGTGACGTAACCTAAAATCCCTCTATACCATACACGAGTGCCATATATAACTGCAATGGTCCAATTAACCTGTAGAGCAGAGTTACACGTAGGGAAGTGGTAGATAATAATAAAAATAAAAATCTGATGGAATATGATAATATGCCCTATAAAACACGAAGGTTTTAATGAGATTTTTGCTGGCATTTCTGAGAGTCAATGTGAGAAAGTTCGTTTCGTTAAGAGGTAAAGTTGATGCACCAACCCAACAAACATGCCCACTGTTCCCTCAGGTAAAATTTCATTGGTTCGTCATACTAGCTCTGTTGGAAAAAAAGCTTTGATTTCTGAACTGGTGATATTGAAAACTTGGGGAAGGGACCCCTCGGCATTTTTTATTATACTTAAGGCCTATATAGGTGTAATATGGCGTCAGTTGTGCCTCCTTCCCTTGCCCTTTCTAACCCGCCTCTGGATTTGAATGTAGGCTTTACTTTCGAGGTTCATAAGGTTCACACAGTTCAGACTGACAAGCATCTTTTGAAAAGTGTTTACAAGTATGTTCTTTGTTTTCATCGCTCGTAACACGGTGGTAGGGGGGCTAACTTACAGGTAAATCACTCTCCCAGTGGTGAATGCTGTGTGAAAGCAGATATGATGTACAACTTAGCTGCAGGAATTCTCAGAGACCGTCTCAACTCTCTTCTCGTTTAAAATTTGTGACACTGAATAAACACCATGTGTACTGGGATCTCTAATTGCATACATGGACTTCAGGTAGCGCACTACCATTATTTCTCCATTGACTTATACACTAAATTTGGTCCGTTCAGTGGCCTCGGGACCCTTGTAAAAGTTCTCAACAGGTACAAGCTACTCCTCATGTGGAAGCTCATACGTTAGCCTTTTACAATGATTCCAAATTTATGTACCATGACTATCGAGATTTTGAGCTAGGAGAGCTTGAAAAATATAGTGGTGGCTCCGGCTTTTTCACTTCATTTAAAATATCATTTTGAGTAGTAGAAGGATGTAATGCAAAAAATTGCCTAACATAACTTTGTTTTCTTTATTTTTGCACAACCAGTTCTTCAGTTTATTTGCTACAACATACACATCAAAAATTGAGCACATCACTTCAGCAAAAATGTCTAAATTGTGCCCCAAAGCTTTATGAGGTGTTTAATTCGTAGGGTAACCCCTTCCTCTGGTAACTCCCTTTAATTAATGTTCACCACATTTAGGCCTCCTATACACGCACACTCATTACTGATAGGCTGTTCTGTGCAGTGGTCGCCCACAAGCATGTGTAGTTTTAGGGCCAACGAATGAAGCATGCGCAGAGAATAGTATCAGCAGCTGAGTGTGATGAATAGGAATAATTTATTACTTCCCCTCGCTTTCCTATTAAAAGAAAAAAAATCACATGCTGGACTTCTTTTCTTGCGAAATTAATGCTGACAAACGATATCGATTTTAAAACATTCAGTGTAAATGTTTTCGAGAAGGTGAAATAGAGAAATAATACATAATCTTTGAAAACTGGTTTGGAGAAAGAACAAGTTCTGTTGTTTATACATCTTGACTTGATGGAAACTTTTGAGTTACGTTATACTCATATACGATGTTGAACCTTAGAAAATAGATTACACAAAATATGCTTAATATGAGAAGGCTAGACGGATAATCGAAAGAGAGCAACGGAAAATTTATTTTGCCATTAATTCTCTCTAAGTTATTTAATATATTCACAACATATGAAAAGCTTTGCATAGATCGAAGGAGGCGATATTTTGCTGATAAACCTGTTTCATTACGGGAAGAAGTGCACTCTCTCTACTCCTGGTTTGACACGACAGGGTCTAAAGTACAGAAAAAGTGACGTGATCAAAATCCAATTTTTAAACTATTTTTGCCGCTGTTACATAGCCACTAGACTTTTCTGTAAACTTGATAAGACGTTCTCGATTCTTCGACGAAATCTTCTGTAGCCTTAGAGTCTTTATTTCACCCTATCAATCCACTTACCTCGCCTAAATGGTTTAACTAGATCCTTTCATATCTACACTAAGAGGTTTTTGACCTACATGCAAAATGTTATATATATATATATATATATATATATATATATATATATATATATATATATATATATATATATACATATATATATATATATATAAATATATATATACATATATATATATATATAATTTATGTATGTATATAAATTTACATATAAAGTTTTAAAAACAAAGATCTCCCTAAATTTGGTCAACGCGCCACGCACAGCATATGGCAAATAAAGCATTACCAAATTGTCATTTTCATTTCAATGACATCGCAGAATTTGATCTCCTTTATTTCCAAGAAGGTATATAAGATCAAGGTATTACACCTAAAGACTTCTTTAGTCTTGCAATTGGCGTCATTTCGTCTCGCCGACCTTTCTCACTGAAATCTCTTCACTAAATGGCACGTCTTTGAGTGTTTAATCTCTTAATGCCAGTATAAAATAAACACATGAAACAGGTTACAAAATGGCCATGACACTCAACAGCTTCCGTAGATGCCGCTTCCTTAGTGGATTATCAACTGAAATAATATTAGTTTAACCAATTATGACTAACTGTTATATTATTAGTACAATCATAACATTTATCTGAGTGAATGACATTGAGGATACGTATCTTAGCAGATACATGGAGAGAAAGATTAGAGAATTGAATTGAATATAAAATCACATTAACCAGTAATAACACTCGGTCTGTCTCCATTCGATGTGGCAATGTTTCTCTTACAAAATAAAATCAGTCTTTTAGAAAACCAGAGAGGGAGGCAGGGAAAGAATGGCGATGGATAAATATGGAGAAAAAGGAAGAAAAGTCAGATACTACGATACAGAAGCTACATTCTTTTAATAGTAGTACTCAAAACAACCTTAAATATAGAAAAGGAACATCGTGGTTAAATTAATTCTCAAAGTTCATGGTTGTCTTGAGCGGTATCCGAGCTACTGCTTAGGTTTTGTGTAATAATGATTTAAATGGATATTTCCTATCAAGTGTTGGATGATGGAAAACTTTAACTTTAAGCTGGCATCGTGACAACGTAAGGCCGTAACAAACGTTTCAAAATGTATAAAAGAAAAGTTGTGTAAAGGTTTATATTTAGAAGCTTTTCAAAGAAATGTTTACATGAACTGTCGATATTGCACTGAATGTAAACAGTATCCTAGCCAAAGACCGTTTACGAGAGTAAGGGGACCTCTTGGGGCTCCACCATTTCAAAAGGGGGGGGGGACTTCAAATACAGAATCGACATATACATGATAAACACTCTTAAATTTTCCTTTGGTGGATCCTCGCGGGCCAAAAACCCTGTGGGGTGAGTGGGGTGGCTTGTGCCCCCAAGCCACCTCCAGCTACACTACTCAATGTAAAATGTTATATGTAAATTCTTCTATGTTAATTAGCAGTCCTTCTTTAAATCATGAATATGGTTTGTGGAGAATGCAAACAAAAATAAAATGGTGGTTTTTATACGTCACTGTAAGAAGTACATTCTTAACTATAACATGTCAAAAAAGGAAACGACATACAGAAACCTTGCTTATTATTTATATGTGCTTGTAATGATTGCAAATGACAAAGAGAATGTCAAATTTATTCATTCCAGAAAACTGAATGAAAAATGGGTTGGGAATCAACTCAAAGTACGTATTTAAATGAAGTATCTTTGTCACGTTCATCTAACGATGGCTTTTCCGAAGAAGGTAGGGTAATTGCATTTGCTGTTAGTACCCAGCTACATTGTGCAAACACTAATTAAAAACATGGCATTACGTACAGTGAAAATATAGCAATGATATAATGTTACTCTCTATGATATAATGTTAGATTCCATAAACTTAACAACGTTTCGAAGGCTCACTACAGTACTCTGCAATTTTTCGGTTTTGTTCGCTGCTCTTTACTAAGATGCGCACATAAGTGTGTTGTATGAAGGACTTCAAACTCGACGGACGGTTCGTCGCCGTGCCTGGAAGTGTAAGGTATCTTTGGGGTTCCATTAAGTCAGTAAGAGGTACACATTTCCTGGAATGGCGCGTGCTACTTCAATTGTTCTAACGATTTATTTCTACAACTTCTTTTGTGAAAGTGACGTGAACCAATCACAGAAACTTTGTCGTATAGCTACTAGGTATTGACGGTCGGACATCGGGCAAATGAATTGCGAGTTATCGACTTATCGAGTGCTGATGTTACCGTGGAGAAAATATCAACACTGAAACTTGCTTGTCGACCTGTCGTGATCGACATGAATAACATAACTTGTGTTTCAATAGAATGACGAAGGAGCTGATGCAAGACCGTATGAACGAATACCTGAGGCCCCTTAACAAATTGTGCTCAGCTTTACGATCTGTTTAATGCTAAGATCATCATAGGTCGTTTAAATCTCTCGTCGATTCTGTTTGAAAATAAACACGGCATATACTACCGCTTGCAAAGATTGATCGATTTCGGAAGACCGTTAATATACGCATAATATTAACAAATGCGCATCTCTTTTGAACGGCTCCAAGTACACTTTAAACCACGTGGTCTATAAATCTCATTCAACCTGCGTTCAGTTAAAACGTTGATATAAATATTAAACGTCGTAGACATTGTGGAAAATTTATTTACGTACTCTATTTCTAGAAACAATTGACTAGTTGATTCATGACCCTACGGGGAATGGAATCTCCCGATCATAAAAGCTTAGGGTGCACTATGCAGAGAATTATGCCACAGAAGACGCACGTGACGTTATTCGGATGGTGTGAAATTCATAAAATAATTGGTGTGCACCTTGTGGGTAAATGTGTAATCATTGCGTGGTTCGTATGTTTCGAGCAAAGAGAGAATTACATCGCTGGCTCTCCTAGAGTTACTGGGTACCTGGACGGATCCTGCCTTTGGCATCGAAAGTAGAAATACCGTCTTTTAAGGCCGTGTCCCATCCCCTTTAATGAAATTTTGTTAATGCAAAGTGGCTTAAGCACAAAATTTGGCAAAGATTTAAACTTATGACATGTTTAAAAATTCTCAATTTTAAGAAGTCTTATTTTTGGCTGCTGGTCTAGAAGGCAAAGCGGTGTGTATGGTTCAATGTGCTTAGAGGTGGTGCTCATCCCTTTTGAAAATTTTTTGTTAACGTAGAACCCCCTGTGGGCTGGGGGTTGTAGAATATGCCCACGGTATCCCTCCCCCACCCGTCGTAAGAGGCGACTAAAGGGAAGGACTTGAACCGTATTTGAACTGTATTTGAAACCGAAGTTGAACTTGAACCGTATTTGAAACCGTATTTGAACTTTACCTTTTTATCTAGCTGACACCATATAACACATTCGTGTTGGTGTGTCATTAAATCCCATCTAACAAACTAACAAATTGTTAACGTAGACTTCGATGTAAAGTAGCGCTATCTTTGACAAAGCTTCACACACAAAACCTTTATTCACAAAACCAACCGAAAATCTTCAAAATATCGTCTTTTTTCTTCAAGTTCTCATCTCTAATTACTTTAACTTCAAAGACCTACCTCGCTAGAGCAACCTGTGTTTGGAACAGAATCACAAATATAAAAATCCCCTGCCAATTAGGGGCTGAAACAAGTGGCTAGAGATAACTATCTATGTTGAAAGAAAACATTTTGCAATTTATGAATTCCAAGTGTGAATAGCCAGTCATTTCTGACTCAATATAGACTCGAACTTGCTGCGAAAGTGAAACACGGGAACGCAACTGCAAAAAACCATCAGTCGCTTTGCTGTATAAATTAACGGTAACGAACTCTCACAAGATGGGCAGAGATATGATATTGTGGAATGTTCCACGGACAGGCTGTTTTTCATGGCAGACTGAAGGCATCTCAGGCAGTATATCGACGTGATGTGTTGTGTAAATATACATGAGATTCCGGAATATCATGTTGTCATACTTACCTTTCGAAACATTGAAGCAGTATGTAAGGAGGTAGGCCTAAGATTAAATCACATAATCTGGTCGTCTTCATAATCATGCATGGTTTTATCAATTAACTTATGAAGTAAGGCAGATTCCATCCCTGCCAGCAACTCTCATAGTATAAACAAGCTTCATTTGGCAGACAGTTATTGAGTCCCTTACGTTATTGAGTATTTTTAAAGGGTCTTTCCACCTGCAGCATCCTATGGAATGAAGGTTTAGTTATAGCAGACGTTTGGGCACGTAAACGTCGATCGGAGATTAGTGTCATGTACAGGGAAAGAACGAAAAGATTAATTCGAACATAAACGATGTGACGAGACAAAGAAATACAAAACTGATGCGTCTACACTACAACGCATTAGCAAAGAGACCCATCGTTCGATGTACATCAGCGCTAGTAATAAATTCCTAACTTCTTATATCTATAAACTAAAATGTTGTAGGCAATAAATACTTGGTCTTAACAGATAAAAAAGGTTTGGTTGCGCAGGCTAAGTAAACATTGCATGAAGGATGCACTATTAAATTAAATTACCCTTGAAGCATGTGAGTATATTTTGATCACGTCCGCGATACGCGACATGTTACATATACAATCTCCCAAAGTTTTTTTTTTTTTTATGTTTGTATCTTTTCTAGGTCTTTCTAAAAATTGAAACTGTACGATGGAATGAGGACAAAATGTGAACTTTTAATGCTGTTTCCGTTCATTTGATTTATTTTAATACCGTATTATCTTATCACCGAGGTATATATTAGAATCTGTGACATTTCAGTAACACACGAAATCGTCCCTGTAATTGTCAGTTACGAACTTCGGTGTGCTACTTACAATAGTTTTAAACTAAAGGCAGAAAAGTAGAGTACATTTTCAGATAAGTCCCTCCAGAGGATGCAGTGCCTTAGGGAGGGGGAGGGGGCAGAACCTCTTCCGAGAAAACGATAGCTTTCGCTCTTCTGCTTCGGTTATTGGGACTTAACTGAAGAACGTTTTTAAAATACTTTCAACCTTTTCTTTTCTCTTAGTTATAAAAGGCATTCAATGGAGACTAGAAGAAAAAGCAAAGTATGAAAAGTTTGTATTTCAGTTTACTTTCATTCAATTACTCGGCGGATAATTTCGTATTAACGGCCGGCACTGTCAAAGGACCTCGATATGGTATCTAGAAGATACAAGCCCTAGATCTTGTCTTTTACCATAAATCAGCTTTCTTTATTACTTTGTTATAATTTCGATACATCCTAACTTAGACTGAAGTCTTCTCAAAATCATCTGATCCTTCTTGAATTGTCACGTGACTCACGGACTGTTTACATTTCATCCGTAAGTAGGACTCAATTTCACGAATTTGGGACAAGATCTGAAAATTGCTCTCGAGAGAAAGGCGAGGGGTTGACGTTTCCAGACCAGCCATTCTCTTCTTCTCGTGTCGGTCTTTGAGAACGCGTGAGTTTGCGTTCTAAGATGTGCATACAAAATCACCTCTACGGGTTTTAACGATTGCAACTGATATGTAGCATAGAAATATTATTCGCACCACTCCAGGCACATAGTCAAATAGGCTTAAGATCATTGGCCTATCTCATGACGGGTCTTCGGCGACAACCATTTTCAAGAAGATGTGTTCTCTCTTCCTGATTGTATTGGATCGACATTATTGTCTAGATTGATTTCTGCATGTCTGTTGGAAAACAAAGCTGGTAAGCTTACATGAATACCGAGCGAGGTTGCTAGGCAATCCTCATGTCCAAAATTCAGTACTCGACTGACTTCCTTTAAGTGATTACTTTACCTCTGTGAGTTCTTCTTAGTTAAGTCATCCGACTTCTTCCAATCAGCTTAACGGTAAGTGAATAAACAGCAAAGATGAATTAAAATGATCAATTTCAAATTTATTTCATCATTGATGGCTAAGGATGCGTTAAATTTTATTAGATTAGGAATGGAGGAAAACAAACGGAATTTAAATGAAATCAGAACGAATCGATTATAGCGCGTAATCCAGAGTTTTGTTAAAAGAGGAGAAATATCTCGGCCTCGGAGATGATAAGATGCTTTGATGGCTGGGTGTCATGTACACTCCATATCGATCGTGGGAGGCGGCCACATGCAACAATTGTTTGTCATTTTGGATTACGAAACTCCGTGTGTTCTTTTCCCAAAGGTGGCAAATACCAAGATAATTGTGGAGAACTAGTGCAATGGCACAAGAACATATTCTGGAGTTGCAAAGTTTTGTCCATGAGAGTTGGGCACTGAATGAGGAGTCATGTCACTCGGTCATGAACCTTGCACTGAACCTTGGGATAAATCAATTGCTGGGCTGGAGCTCTGTCACTAAGGGGGGGGGGGTTGTCACTTGGGACCATGGGGAGGGTACTGGGAGAAGATTGGCGTAAGGGCAAATAAGAACATGTGCAATACTTGACTTTATCAAGACGAATTTTTTTGGACATGTGCGTAAGAAATACTTTCTCTTGATACAATGGGGAAGAAGATCGCTTACCCATCTTAGGGTGTCCTTATGTTGCACCCATGACAAGGGTAGGACCAACGTAATAGATATCTAGACATCGAATTACTCAGAAAGCTTTCTCATACCAAATCGAAATTGACTTTTGTGTCTTAATTTACATCAAGAACAGGATGAAAGTTTTTTTTTTTTCGAAAAGTGAACTCCATTACATTAGAGGATCTTCTTTAATTAAACCGGATACTAATTTCCTTGAAAAATACTTAAAACATAAAGTGATAAAAGTCTGAAATATTTATCAACTGGTAATGTTCCTCTTACGGACATAAAAGTTGTACAGAGTACAATCCTTTTAGTCAAAGTAGCTATGTGTAAGATACAACGTTGAGTTACGGTGGTTACCCTGCTTGGCCTACTCTGGCTTGATTTATTTTAGTAGTCTGAATGAGATACTATATTGAAGATCACGTGGGCTATTTTAAGAGGCCAGGTTATATGGATACCGATTTTGAGGCAGACTTGTAATATCTTTCGTCTTTTCCATCCGTTAACTTGCCTCATATGTGAGACCTTAATCTGTTTTCTTCTTTCTAATAATCTTCTCGATCTCCTTTTCAACCGTTTATCTTTCATCCTCTTGCAAATTAATATGGCGACAAACAAATTTGGTGAAGTGGTAAAATTTTGCAATATGTTGTGAAAAGGATTAACCCGATACCTCACGTAACCTGGAAACCGGAGATAGGAATGCATTTTAAATATGCCTAAAACCATTTATAAAGGGGTGTCTGCCATTTGATTTTTCTGGTAAAGCCATTAAAAATTTAGCACAAATATTTAAACGTTTTCGCGTCTACGTGATGGGTATAAAAAATCTATAGAGAAAATTGCTTTTTTTCTTTAGTTTGCACTTGAAACGACTGGGTTATGCAGACTGCAGAAGTACCTCGCGTTAGTACTATTAACATGAAATCCCCTGATACTTGCTAGTCTAAGTACTGCGCATGGAAGGGACTTTGTATTCCTCTCTACGTTTGTTATTTGGCCTCCACGTCTCAATTTTGATTTCCAAGCGCTAATGTTATTGGTGTCACTCAGGTCCCCACTTTACAGAATCTTTTCTACGCAGTGGCAATAAAGTGCAATATAACTCATGGTAGCTGAATAACATTGAGCGACAGTATATCTGGGGCTCCTTTGATACTTTGCTGACGTGCAGTGCAAACACTCTCGTTCGTATTTCAGTCCTAATTTCCTCTCAGCATACTTAGACTGGAGTAAAAGAAAGTTGAGGGCATGACATACAGAATGGAGTATCAGACACTAGGGAAGATCATCATCATCTTGGTAGACTCTCTGTTGGTGTAGGTTTTTGTTGTTTGGTAATATTATGGTTAATTTCGGTACTTTTGTTTTAAAAAAGACACTTCTGTCCTTATGGTGGAGGGGGTTGGTAAATTTGTCCTTATTTAAAAACACTTAAAGAGAAGGTTTTTCACGAACAATCTATTTCGTACAATTTTTATGTACTAATCGGTCTGTTTTGTTTTTAACTCTCTTACTATATTGCGAACTAATCTGTTTACTTATTGTCCAGGAAGGGGGAGCCAAAGTGTGCATCAGCTAAACTAGTCCAAGACCAACGCATCTTGTATGTCTACTTTTTGAAATTTATCAAACTTTTTCAATAAAATGGCAAACTTTTTACAATAAATGTACTTCAAAAATTGCACATAATGTAGAACCGAATTCCATCTAAGGACCCTCAAATATTCAATCATTTTCCAAAGGGGAGGTACTCCCCCTTCCCTTAGGCCCCTCTCCTAAGACGATGGGCCTTGCATCCACCCCACCCTTCAACTGATAACAGCTTCCTACGCTTATTCTTGTAGTAACCAAAACAAACTTCATTAAGAAGTTTAAAGAACTTAGTCTTTCAAGAGCAGATGACGAAGACTTTTAACTTTAAGGTTATTCTTGAGTTCTGAATGAGTGTACTGCCATCAATGCCTTTCATCTTAGTATACCACACATAAATAGACAGAAAATAGAGCCTATGCCGTTTTGCCTAGAAGAAGACAACTCCCGCAAGACAAGTTGATGAAGTCATTTCAGGAATGCGCAAAGCTCTTTCTGCGTCGTTTATGCAAGCCCCCCCCCCCAACACACACACACACACACACACCCACACATTCGTAATAGTTTACACAGCAATATAGTTATCTCAAACACATCCAAACCAAAGTTTTAAATCAACCAATATTTTTCTCTATTAATAAAAGAAACACAGAAACCAATAAGCATACAACGTCACAAGTGAAGGGATACTATGAATATGCATAGCACAAAACTTCTTAATTTGGTTTTTAAAGGGAATAAGTAGTCCCCCAAGTTAAGTTCAAACATCAGCTACATCTAACTAATCTCTTATTTCCTTTACAATTATCTTTCAAAATGTTTCATAAAAAATATTGGCTCTTCGCCAGATAGTTGAGGGGACTTTAGATGGTTAGAAAAAGACTGTTCAGACTCATCAAGCTATGAATAATATAAATATTTGAATTATGCTGGCGTTTATTTTATGAAATACAAACTGCAGGCCAGCAGTAGGTAATAGAAAAAGCGACAACACAAAACAAAAGTGAACAAAGGGCCGAAAGATCTTTCTTCACGGTTAAAGGTCAAAAGCAGCCGCCCCAAACTTATTTTGAAACAATAGCTAAATGTCACAAATTTCTTCTCATTTCTCTTCCAAGTATCTTACATAGTATTTTAGGACATAAATATTGCATATTCAAGGTAAACCAAGCAGTTGCTCCTTGTAAATTTTACAACTGAGTGATAAAAATACTGTCACATGATTCTCAAGAGCCATTCAAGAAATAGGATAGTCTACTATACAATTCTTTACTGGGGTGACTGCATTCTCCCTTTAAGATTTATTTGAAATTTAAATCAATGCCTCAGTCATTAAGGTTAATCTTCACATTATATTATAAAATTTGCTGTTGATGACAAGTCTGTAGTGTAAGCAAATCTTTTCCTCAAAACTTCGTTTTAGGTGGAATTACACTCTAAAAATGTCCTAGTCAAATTCTAATAGAATCTAATCAATAGGGGCACGAACCGGAATCTCGTCAAATCTTTGACTAGATCTGGTTCCTAAATGAAATGAATAGTTTCATTTTGAACCATTACTAGTCAATTTTGAAACAATCTGTCAAATATTTGACAATATTAATCCGGTTCGTGCCCCAATTGACTCGATATTTTTTAGAGTGTAGCTGTAAAGATATCAGAACTTTATGGTATGTCAGAATTAAAATGTTACGATTAACGACTAAGTCTAAATATTTTTCTAGGGAACCATGCACTGCAAGCTGTTTTTCAAGTAATGGTATTAAACAGAGAACTGTGACGCTCTGTGTATAAACTAAACACACTTACGTCCGTCTAAAACAAACTTCTAATCTCCTAATTGAAGGCGATTTGAGCAGAAGATTCCTAATAAGGGTGTCTGTCGGTTGAAATAGAAAAGAAAAAGAACTGGATTTGCCACACCAAGTTACCGTAATTCTCATAGGATAGACACCTCTTAATCGAAGTCTTGTTCAAGCAGAGCCGTCAACGCCACTGGTTATGAATAAAGCCATGTCCGCCTGGATTAACATAGCATAACAACGTATTTATAATTTCCTCATCCTAAAGGTGTTTTCTAAGCCTCTTTCTCCTCCGGACCTCCTAGTCCCCCTATGCACCTTTTCCAAATAAATCATCAATCAGGAAAAAGAGACACCGAAGAAAATCTTCATTTAAAAACCAGCCAGCTGTATGTCATCACGCTATTAAACAACCATTGCTCGCCTTGCCAGCAACTATTCTGTCTAACTTACTTCATATTCATATTCGTAACGAAAATATTGCCATGGCGGTACTACAAGGAACGTTGGAACAAATTCACTGCACGGTGTGCGCTACGGGCAGGGGAGGTGACAGGTGCTTTCTATTTAAGATAAAAGTAAACTTAGCTGGGAGAATTTTACTGTCTGGGGTGAGTTAAGAGAGCCTTTAAGTATTACATATTCCTGAATGACGTCATCAAGTAGTCACTGTAGCTATAAATGGCTGAATTTGGTTGTAATAGGGACACTTTAATAAAAATTTCAGGTAGTCTTATCATTCTGATTTATTCATCTACTGAGAACGTGCAAGTAGCGCGCCTTTCATTAATTACTTCCATGTACCCTAAAGGAGTAGCGCCAGGTAGAAAGCAGGACGTCATGTTCCCTGTCTAGGAAGGCTTCCCTCGGTCTGGAAAGTTTTCCCCAGTCGGAGAAATCCTGGCGCTACCCTTGATACTTTAGGTATGGCGGTGTGCCTCTTCGGTTGGCGCTTGTTTTGCCGTTCAAAGTGGAGTCCAGGCTATCCGTGACGTAATTTGTACGTCTCTTTTAGAGAATGCATGGACAATCCAGGACGGGAACGTTAATTGCAATTCAAAATTCAACAGGTTTGCTCAAGTTTCATTTTGTTTCCGTAACTCAGACAAGAAGCTGGGGGTAGGGTATGGAGTACCTAGAAAATCCACCCTCTAAAAATTCGAAAATTGCCATTGTCTTAATGCATTTTTGCATACCTCGTCCCAATAGAATAATTTCACCCCTGGAATTTATCTCGCCCCTACCTTTCAATACTTTGTCTTGCTACGGGCCTGGGTTAATTCAAGGAACTGTTAGCAGCCCACTGGTAAATTCAATGAAAATATTTTAGATGAAAAACCTTGGTTCTCCTACCCCTCTGCCTATTCATTTAAAAGACGCATTCATGGGATTAGATGGCATGGGGCACATGCCGCCCCACATTTTTCTATAACCATTATAAAAAAAATGAAGGAAAGAAACAGAGACTAGAGAGGTAATGAAAGAAGTTTTAATATTATGGGTAAATTTTGCAATATGAAACGAAGGAAACATTAATATCAAATACCATAAAAATGCTAGAAAGAGTTTTCTAGGCACGCTTTGCGCTCACCCGCAGTGGATATTAACAAAATCAGTGGGGGAGCTCAAAGGTGGGAAGGCAAGGGACAATTGTAGTTTAGAACTTTTGCATGGTAGCGTAATTAACATTTCCTCCGAAACGTGGGCGCCGGCTGTCCCCCAAACTTCTGTGACTCGAAGACCTGAAAATTAATGAGTCACTGACAGTACCAAATGTACGTCATTATACAGACACACACGATGGCCCCTGCATAGAAAATCCAGAAACCTACCCGTGTAAAGTAAATCGGAATATTCGATAATTTTTACAGCGTGCTTCCCATGAACCCAATATCAATAGGTGCCTCATAAGTACTGCTGTCCGTAGGAAAACTTTTGTGGTATTGCCTCATTATTCTTCCTGTAGAATAGCCTGAGTAAATTACTCTTTCAAATTAACCGACGGGTTACTACCTTAAATTTGCGATCATTAGCATTTCAATTACACCTGGGAGACGTAGCATTTTCTTTAAGAAGGTTCCAGAATTGGCCGCAAAAGCCATCGAATTTTCAGAAAATTCTCGGTTTAGGACCCTCAGTCCACAGTCTCCAGCTTCCCTCCTTCGGCGCTTGCGGTTACAGGCTTTGTCGGTCACAGCTGACAAAGATGCGTCCCTCAATGAAAATAGATCCTCTGGCATTTTTACTGCATACGCTCATGGCCATTATACATATTAATGTATAAGAACTACCCATAGGCCTAACAAGATTTCACCGATTTTGAAGTATTATATGCCGGTACCTAAAACCCTTAAAATTTGATCGTCCTAATAAACTTATACGTTAAGCTTTTATTTTCGAAACTTCCTTATTTTTTAAAGTAATAAAAATCTTAAGGGGGCACTTGTCCGAGACCATTAACAAAAATTCAACATGAAATAAAGAAAACGTGGCTGGAGAAAAGTAGGAAAACCTTTTATAGAATAGATAACACTACCTACATTCAAAAATAAAAAACAAGAGGCTACAATAAAATGTCTTCTTAACGTTGTTTTCTCCTGCGTACTTTGCCCACTTGCTTTAAATATCGTTTCGTTTCACGATTACTTCCTGTAGAACATCTTGCATTTACCATAGCTTGGTATAAACTCCTCTATTATAATTTAACCATTCACAAGCCAAGCTCCTGTCATCATAAAACTGACCTGTTCTTCTGATTAAGGCTGTTATTTAAACAGTCAAAATGTGATTTTTGTGATGATTAGTTCACATCTGATGAGTTTTAAGATACCCAGATGCTTCTTTCTAATGGTTTTAATTCTTCGGATACCTCAGGGCTTCCGGGGCGTTGCCTCTGGACCCCCACTAAGTGCCATACGGCGGGCCCTGGACCTTTTGCCCTCAAGGAAGCGCCTGGCGCTCCAGCGACGTCCTCGGCACCGTTTGGCATTCCGTGCACACTCTTAAAAAGTTGGTTAATTTTAGTTAGCCACTGGGTATAATTACAAATGTTGGGTATTTCTGTTACTAACAGAGGCTCTCTTAAAGAAAGATAATGCAAAGGCGGTCGACCAATCATGAATAAAAGTTCTTTCCAACTTTGGGTAATCCTCGCGCAAATGTTGCGGACTCTACATACATTAATGTATTACAACCATTGAACGTATGGACGGTGCAGTACACACGTCACGTAAGTACATGTCTCGCGCTTAGCTAGCTAATTAAACGACGACATACTCGATGGTGAAAGTGTCATAGCCGATTTCCTTGGGACGTGGTATTTAGAGGGTTGTAGACTGTTTATAGGTGAATTTGGGAACAAGGTATTTGGCTTAGTGCGGTTATTAATTTTTATATCGAAGTTATAATTAAAGCGGTTAGGGAAGAATTTGGTGCTGCACGTAAGCACATGCCCAACTCTATATTCTTATTCAGGCTAAGCTAGTCTTGCCTAACGTGAGGTTTGACAAGCCTAGACGGGGTTAACCTAAAGAGTTGAGCTGTGCTTACTTGCAGTGTCACGTTCTTACATCAACATTTGATTATAAGTTCGATACAAACATTAAGTACAACGCAAAATACCTTGGGCACATATATGCCTTCCAACACAATCTTCAAGTCTCCAACCCCCCATTTTTAAGGTACGGTACTCCTGAGTTTTGATAATGTAGTATATGAGACCCATTTCTATGCTTTTTGTTAAATTTATAAGTAAAGCAAAAGAAATGAACTGCCACATTCCGTGATGTGGAGGGGTTAAATATATAGCCAGCCATATATTGCTCAAGAAAGAGAATGCGTGCCCAACTAAAACCATTAAAATTTACCAATAAGATGTACACTTTTACCAAATTTTGGGGTAGATGCCTGTTGGGTAATTTTTGGGGTAGCTTTATTGATCAAAGTTTTTACCCAAGCATTAGGTAAAGCCATTACCCATCTGCTGTAAAATAGTTGGTTAAAATTTATGCCCAACAGTTTAAGAGTGCAGGTTCCCCCGCACTTTCAGACATCAAAGCTCGCCCCCGGATGCATTGCACTTCTTCGAGTACACAAGATTTTTTGTCCCCTTACCTATTGAAACAGTCCATCTGATAATAACTGACCTCCTTTTCTATTCACCCATGTATGACTAGAAACAATTAAAGAGGATCAATGTTGTGGAAGCAGGATGGCCTCCTAGAGGCGAAGAAATGTCATTTTTCGTGAGTGACTTACTGAAAATTCAACAGCTTTTTACCCAAATATTAATAAGTAACATGTAAAATGTACAAATTAAAATTCTACTGTGTAGACCAAAATTTGATGTGCTACATGTCCTCAATAATTGAAAAGCGCTCAGATAGGCTAGGTCGAATTATAATCACTGGAATTGCCGTCTGCAAAAATGGCGACGTGTTCGCTTTAATATAAACAATTGTCATTCAAATTAAACTTAAGGAGACTGCCTAAGCCCTTTAAAGGTAATTTGTTTTACATATTATCAACAGGACACAGACAGAAATATGTGTCATATCTATCATCATCATTAAACCATTCAGTTTCAACAGTAAACTTGTCTTCCTAAAAAAAAATGCATGTTGCAAGAGATGGAAATGTTGCAACATTTAAAAATTTTAAAGTTTGGGTCAGCTTACAACTCAGAAGATACAAAGCAGTGAATTTCTTTCTTATATCTTGAAAATAAAGTGTCCCAACTACCTTATTTTGAACTGCCTAGCTTTGCATTTCTATAATGTTTTAAAGGTATGAAACATGTCTGTACCACACGTAAAATTTTTATTTAAATTTTACACCGTCTTCAGGCCTATCTCTTTCTGCTAGATCACGGTTACCTACCTGTTCTAGACAGATGCAAAGGTTACACCTTACTTTACACAATGTAATGGGAACTATCTTTGAATATCTTGATTACAAAATTATATACAGTCTTTAAGAGTACTTTCGCTGTCGGGCAACAAAGTCTTTCGGGGGGGGGGGGGGGCTATGAACCCTTTTCCAAACAGCAATCACAAAGGACTGTGGGATAGAGTTTTGATATGCGTCGTTTTGGTCAATGACATTTTACTGTGCCCCCAAAACGACTCTCACCAAATTTCTTTCCCACCATCCTTTGTAATTGCTATTTGAAAAAGGGTCTATTAAATTGGAATTATGCATGTGTAAAAATGCGTTGCTATTAACACTTACACACAGCTAAATTAGCTCCTTTTTTATAATTTCTACACTGTTAAAAAAATTATCCCTTATTTTACAGTTATACTGGCAGCTGGGATTTTGGTACCAGGCCCGTTATTTTACAGTTGTGCGTAAATCTTATAGTAACTGTACCTGTGTAGCCACTTTCATTCCTGAACACTGTACATACCTCCTCGTGTAGTATTCACGAATAGAAATGGTTACATTGCTACAGTTACTATAAGATCTAGGTGACCTGTAAAATAACGTTGGCTACCGGAATCCTGGCTGCCAGTACTTTCACTGTAAAATTACACCTTTTTCTAACAGTGTATACCCAGATTGTGATACATACATCTCATGAATTAATAAGGTCTTGTAATTTTGCTCCAATTTTCCTCAGCTTTCGAAATTTTTGAGTTAGCAGTATATGTAACATATAGTACACGAGCCAATGATAAGGGGCAGCATCGGCTTTGAATTCCGACCAAGCCAATAGCTCGAGGAGGTTATAACTGGGAAAGTCGTGAAATTAACTCCAAAAAATGGGTTCAGCTCAGGTTTATTCTGTGGCAAAAATACCTTGTACGTACATGCTCAATGCAAGCCTGTAGCTAGACAAGGAAGGAGGGTGGGGGGGGGGGGGGTGAAATAGCTTCGAAGATGTTTTCTTATGGGGCGACATATGCTAAAATGCATAAAGGCAATGGTAATTTTGAATTTTCTTGGAAGCTAACTTTTTTTTCCAAGGGAGTTTTGCCCCCGGCCCTCTTGAAAACGGGCTTGGTTTAATGCTGATGAAAAGTGAAACTAAATTTAACGCAGTATTTAGCACTTGATGAGTCCAAAAAAAACCCTGAATAGTTTAGACATTTTGGTTGTCTGACGATCGAAAGAAGTCAAAATATGTCAAATCAATTTACCAAGACCGAATGGGCTGCCATCACCTACTAATGATTTCTGTTCCTTTTAGAGCCAAAGTTGCCGGAAGATCATTATTGTAAATGGGTATAGACTTTCGAGAGTCTGTATGTTAGGTGCTCAGGGCAATTTTAAACCCTCTGATTAATAAATCGAGAATCATATTTCAGAACTCAAATGAATAAGTCTTTCGTAAAGAGGTGACCATTTTTCTTTCAAAGTCTGTGTTTACCATAGGGCATTGCAGCTTACACACAACGCATGCCTACTTACAGTTTAAAGGAATAGTGTTTTGTATGTGTGTGTGCGCAAGCCATACAGCGCTAAAGAGGCATTAACAAACGGACCCAAGACGGTGTGTGCTTTTCAAGTGAGGCCCATGATGTTTTTAAGCTTCGTAAAAATCATTCTAAACCTATGGAAATCCATCACGATTTAAATAACATATATTTCATTTATGAGCGACCGATATCCGAAATCTATCTCACATTTTCTCATATAATCTTCCACCAGGTCATATATTTACATGATATTGTTTTCTTTTGTGTTAAATCTGTGTTGATTGCTAAGAACCTAGTTTACATCGAAAGAAAGGTGAAGAGCAGTTTGAAATTTTATCAACGAGTAGTTTAAGATTTGAAAAGGGGGTGATATACTTATGTCTCTTCTCAGTAAACTATAAGTATCATAATGGATAATGCAACCATTGAAATGAATACAGCTTTTGCTTGAATAAAAGAAATAATTTTCAGCCTGGTAGCAACACTTTACTAGATCGTACTGCCTGCATGCATTGTAGTAGCCTGGGTAGGATTTCAGAAAATTCTAGGAAAGTGGGTAAAGTTCTCATTTCCTCGGAACAATTCACTCTTTTCTCCCATTTTTCTATTTGTTTCGAAATTCCTCTGCTTCCTCTGACTGAAAACTAAAGTAGAGCCAACATATCCCCTGTCTGTGCATGCCCGCCTCGGTAAAAATTGTGGCCCGAACTTGAGTGAAATATTCCGACATTACTCCCCTACTGACACTCCGAAAAACTTTGGGTAACAATTTCACGAGCACTGGACATGTAGGTGAGTATACTGAAATAAGGTGAAGTTTACCCAACAATGGCTGACTGATGGGTTAACCAAGAGGTTGGTTTAACCCGAGTAAGAAAAAAAAAACGATCTCGCGGTAAACCTGTTTATGAAGAATTGTAGGACAATGTTTACCCAGTTTTAGTATTTTCACATACCTGCAAGTAATGGTGAAATTTTTACCCAACTGTTTGGAGTATACAAAGGCAAAGCTCTAAAACAAATTAGTATGTACATAACCGTGCCAAATGCACATCCCTAGTTGGGCACTTCAGCTCACGAAATGTTATTCGCCGGAATACCTAATATCATGGTTGAAATAAGAGCACCAAAGTGGTTCAAACTTTATTTCGACTCCAGGCTATAAAAAGTGTTAGACATACAGCTTATAGGTAATTTCCTGTATCATTATGCAATCACTTCTTGAAATTAAGGAAAAAATAAAAGTAAGAAATATCCACTGTTCCTCAGTACTTTTTCTTGTTAACATTGTCTTCAGTGTTGCGTAACCATAAGTAAGTTACCGGTTTATAAGGGCAGACCTACCCTTACAAGTCAACTTCCATTACCTCGAGCAATAGGTAAATAAAATATATGTTACATGACCAAAGAGATAAATGCCTTAGGTGTATGTGAAAGTAATATAAAATTTACGGGCTTTCGGCACAAAGAATCCATCGATTTTTAACCGGAAGATATTGAGTATATGCCTTTGACTTTAAAAACACAGCAAGGGAATATATGATTGGAAAGCCTGCTAGTTATTTTTCTCGAATGCACAAAAAGTCTCCAACAGGGGCTAGGACTGAGATGCAAACATTTTGTCTAGCTCATGTAGAGGAATTTTTGGTACTTAGTAACAACATCGATCTTGGCACTGCTTGCCCGCAACGAAATGCATTTAGGAAATTAAAATTCACTACCCAGACAAAAACGATGGATAACCCGGGTAGGACCAAAAAGACTTGAAAAAAATGACCGATCGTTCAGAATATCGAAGTTTCCCAACGTGCATCATCTAGCCCGCGGAGCGGACGAATATTTGCATTCAGCTCATTGATGCGAATCGGAGGGACGGTTACTCCCTGTGACGTGAGCCTTGTAGAGCCGCTGCACAGGCTAAGCCGCATCAAATCATTCGGTTAGATTATTTACTACGTCGATCTAGGTAGATCGTTTGGATCGTTGTTGTTAATTTGATTAAATTACGTGAGTTAAAATGACTTTACGTGAATGGTTGACTTGAATAATGGTATTATCTCAGATCGTACCACTAGGAAAAGTTCTTTATGGGTATTGAGGATAGTAGATGTCCTAAAAATGCTAAAGTGTCAATCGTCAATTTTGGCCTTCTTAAAAGTAGTAAGAAAAATGAAGTAATTTCATCTTTAGATGTACTCCTTTTAATTAAAATATGGTGACTTTCAATAGGTGAGGCTGAATGAGATGTATTTTAGAACTTCTTTAAACCCAATTTTCAAGTAAGTAAGAGTGAACGAAGAAAGACGGTGTCGGTTTTGATCTTGCCAAAGGCTTGATCTCAGTCGGACTAATAAATCCCCTTTTATGGCATGTTAATTTCGCGATCGTTTAATACTGGTCAAAACGCTAAAAACTATAATATTTTGTCTCTGATCTAAAACTTGAGATTCATAATAAATAAGTGACCACTCTTATGTAATTGAGCTTAGGCGATGTAACAACTACAATGAAAAACGTTGTCGAAATTATACCAGCAATGTTGAAAATTTCGCACAATTTAGCAGATTATCCATATAAATATGGAGTGTTATAGTGAAAGACACAAACTTAATGATTAGGGACATGTTAAGAACTGTATTCATTTAGCCGGTCTAAGGAGCAACACAGGCGATGAAGTTACAGACGTAGCTTACTATAATTATGTCGGATTTAACAGTCAGCAGGTACTTTCATGAAAAACCAATTTACATAAAGTTTAATAAATTGAAATATTGTACAAAGGAGGTTAAAGGAAACTTACCTTTCAAAAGTAACAATGTCGTTCTTAGAAATTCTGAAAATATCCAACCAACTTGTTGAGCGAGAGAAATCTCTGCTACTGAAATAAGTTACAGATTCCTGGTCAAAACCTTCTTAAGTCCGAACCTTATTTTAATCATAAATTCAGCTAGCAATAAAATTGTTTGAATTTATTCTGGCGAAGAAATATGACGTGTTGCACAATTTTAAGTCTGTGGCCGTTTGCCGCTTCAGTGTTTCTTGTTTGCTTCCGCGACCAGTTCAATTTCAATGTACTTACTCTGCAGGGCTGGCGTTTACTTGCTTGAGCAATTATCTTTACCACAAATCATATGTAAGGATGCCGGTAGGTACACTTCCATTCGAAATATCCTTTCCCTACATGCAAACCGAGCGAGCAGAAATATGCTCGACGAGAAGATGTTCGAAGATCAAGGAGGGTCCTTGAGGAACTTTGAAGCAAGAACGGCTATTTGTTCTCAATATTGGGGGGGGGGGGGGGGGGATATGACCAGAATTTCCAATAATTTACTGTGTGAAAAATCAAACTCAATGGGCGATTTCTCAAATATTGGGGGGGATATATCCCCCCATCCCTACCCCCCAGGATAGCCGCCCATGCTTTGAAGTAACAGTTTGAAAAGAACGATATTTCCAATTCCCTTTAATGATTTCATTAATACAGAAAAATTGAATGTAGATCCAATTGGTAATTAACAGAGATCATATCTGGTGTGTCTCTACTATTTCGTATTGATTTTCTGGGGCTGGTAGGAAGTTTTTACAAGAATTATGGTTGCATGATAAGTTATGTGGCTCCAGTTATTGTTTTTTGAGATATGAAAATGACTATTTGATAGAAAATTTATCACTTTTTAGGAAATTCAATTTTATTAAAAGTTACATCATGGAGTCATTGCGGTAGCGCCATGGTTACACAGTTCACCGCAAAGTAGGTCTAGTATTTTGTTTGATCCAAATGGATTTAGCAAGTATGTAAAATGAAATTGAACTAACAATGCGATAAGAAAACAAAGTGGTTAGTCATGGAGCTTATAATAACCCGTACAATTCATTTAGGTGGCATCAGTAATCATCATTTTTAGATGAAACTTTGGCTAGGATGTGGTTTTCATCAGAACAACGTTGAAATGATCATGAATGAAATGTTAACGCATTTGAGATCATTAAACGGATATGATGTACATAGGCCAGCCCTGATGATAATTAAAATGAGAAACTTTGCTAAAGAATTTTGAAGCTTCGCAATCTAAGACGTTCGAGAGAGCTATGCAGTGCTGGTGGTATGGAACTCCCATTGGCTATTTTGCATAATATCAAGAACATTGCAGCCCTCCACAGATGATTGCTTCCACCCGAGGCAAAACAATGTTTCAAACAAAGTGCTAAAAATTGAGAATGTTACAATGTTATTCTTGTTGTATCGAGCTTAATCGCTTAACCTGGGGGGACACTATCCTTCTCGAAGGCGACAAATCCATGCACTTGAGATTTCCCTTAGTAAATTACCAAACACATAAGACAGCGGATTGAGAGAAATGAATCCAACGGAAAAAGAACCAGTTTAAAAACATCCCTCTGTATTGTACTATTTCTCCATTCAGTCCATGATATGTCTTGCTGGTCTTTGCGCAGTGGTATAATGTGCGTCAAAGCAAGCAAACTAAAAAAGGGTGTGTGTGTGTGAATGCACGAGGTTTTTTTTTTTTTTTTTTTTTTACTTTTTATTATGAATTTAAAGTTGCTTTGTACCCGAATGTCACCGCCTCTTCCACTGTGTTTATGAGTCTTTGACATATTCTCTCCTAGTAAATCATTTCCACACACGCTCAGTCTCTTTTCTTTGCAGGAAAAGAGACCCAAAGGGTCCCAGACTACTCGTCAAGGAAACTGTGAGGAATCACTATCACGCACGTGCTTTGCCGAGAAATATTTAGGCGACATTCAGCCATAGGATACGTCCGCCCGAGTCTTGATTTCCGCACAGCAAAATCTGCCCTAGCAGTAAGGATGAGTAACATGGCCCTTTTATTGATTTTGTGGAGTTAGGGAAAATTTGGAGATAAGCAAGTCAAGCATATTGCCAGAAGAGGGAGGGCAGGGGCTAAAACTCCTCCCTTGCTCAAGTCCAGCCTCCGCCGGGGAAATGTTGGAACTCTTCGGGGAGACAAAGTATGCTTGAGGCTTTTGTTATCTTTATTACCATTGCAAGAAAGAAAGATGTTCTAGCTGATCTTGTCCATGGTTTGTGGGTGTTTCCCCTAATTTTGTCGGGTAGCCACTGTAGGCACGAGATAGACTAATCCCCTACAACGTTCAGCCGTCCCAACGGTATAACTGGTCAGCTTACTCTCGAGGAGCCTCAGATGCTCCCATGTGACCCCAGAATGTGTTGATGTGATGCCTACATTCATACTTTGGTTTTCAATACGACATATGACTAATTAGCCTGCTCAGTTTTATGTGAAGACCGACAATGCCATCCAACGGAAAAACCTTAAGTGAATCATAAATCGGTAAACTTTTCGGAAGACAGAAGGGTGGATACGATACAAGACAGTCATGTTATTCCTGTTAGAGAGCAGCCCTACCGTCCGTAACTGACCTGCGTCATCTTTCAATAATGAGGGCAGTCCATTCTTGTTTTTCATAAAAATTAGTTTTGTCTCGATTATGTTAGGCTACTTTACTCCTAGCTTTCCTACGAGCCTCGATTATATCGAGTTAGACCCAGTATTTCAAGCGAGGAAAATTGCGGAAATATGAGAGCAGTGGCAGAATTGCTCATACCCCTCAATATATACATATATAAGGTCGAATATATATATATATATATATATATATATATATATATTATATATATATATATATATATATATATATATATATATATTATATATATATATATATATAATTCCGATCATGACCGCCTAGCTGCCGAAAACCGCCTAATCATGAAACTTGGAACCCTGTCCCCACATGGTCTGAACGTTAGACTTGAACTGTTATAACGCAGCAATTCCTGCATTTTTTTGACTTGTGGTAACCACTTAACACTGTCTGTTTTCCTAGCCGAGGTTTACCGTGCCCAATTTTATTGTGTATTTTTTTTAAATTGTACGTTTGGCCGTGTCAACGATCAGTTGCATTTTTGCCACCTGATGAAGGGTTTAAACCCGAAACGTCGTGGAATTTTTCACAAACTTTTAGCACTATTTACTACTTCATTTTTACCTACCTACTTCATAAGTGCTACGCAGTACTTTGACCTTATTTTATTTACGTCTTTGACTACCTTTCACTGCGATTTTAAGACCTTTTTTACTAGTTGACCATGCCTTGCTTGAAACAGTTTGTTTCAAGGCTTCGTAGTACATTTATACAGGAAATTGCTCGCTATCCCAGCGAACATTTTCCCACCATACTTTCTCTTGCTATGGCAACCTTCAGTAAAACTAGGTTTGCCAGCCACATCCACTTCTTGGGCACGTGCCTACGTAGGAAGGTTATCCCAAGAGGTTTCCAACTCAAGTTTCACGTTCATACCTACTCAGACCCCGTTCATAGACGTAACACCACACGTTACCTACGTTCGTGTTCGTTTGGTTTGATGCGTTCTGCTATTAGCGGAATGGTTAGGAAAAAGGCCTTATTTGACCGGACCATGAATGAACAAAGGTCTTTTCTTTCTAATTCACTCCCTAACGCTGGCGAAGTACATTTTCTCATCCATGTCTATAACCGTAAACTTTACAACTTTTTACAAGAATCCAAATCTAAGACCTTAGCTTCCTTGTTACCCAAGGAGCATTCCACTCTAACCCCTGGCAGTGACCGTACTCCTAACACTAGATTAGTCGTCACCATCCCCTCTGACATGAAATTATCCTCCCCTGAACGTTCAGTCCTTTCAAAAGGTTTGAATTTTGTCCCCCTGAATCCCCTTCCAGATGAGTTTTCTATCCGCAGAGACGTGGCCTCGTTCTGCAGGAGGCTCCGCCTTCGCTTACATTTTGGAGATTCCGATGAAACCGACAACACTTCATCGGAGGACGTTTTCCGTTCATTTCAGTCTAAGCGATCTCCATGGACCCCTAAACCTGGTAAAAGCAAGGTCCTAGACAGTGTAATTGAGTCCATTAATGCCGATTTAGAACGTCTCCTCCCTCCCAAAGTAACTCCCTTTCGTAACATTTCTTTGGACGAGCAGAAGGCCCTTCTGTCCCTCAAGAAGAACAAGAATTTGATTATCAAGCCTGCTGACAAGGGCGGTGCCACTGTTGTTTGGCGTCGAGATCTTTATGTTTCTGAAGCTGAGAAACAACTCTCAGACCAAACAGCATACACCGAACTGCCGATGGACCCCACTTCTGAAATCCAAACCTTGGTCAAGAAAACCTTAGCTACCCTTGTAAGTCAAAAACATCTTCCTGAATCGGCTAAAGCCCTTCTGCACCCTTGCCCACAAATCTCCAATTTCTATCTACTGCCCAAAATTCACAAGGCCAATAATCCTGGTCGTCCCATTGTGTCTTCCCACAGCTGCCCCACGGTTCTGATTTCACAGTACGTAGATTCTGTACTTTCCCCATTAGTTTCAACCCTACCTTCGTTTATCCAGGATACTCCTCACTTCCTTAGGTTAATTCAAAATTTTGAGTTTCCTGAGAATCCCAGTGAACGTACTTTATTCACCATGGATGTCAGCAGCCTCTATACTTCAATCCCCCATCACGCTGCTTTAGCAGCCATACGCCATTACCTTGATCAACGCCAGGACCCTAGCATCCCTACCACCACCTTTCTTCGGTTGACTGAACTAGTCCTCACACAAAATTGCTTTCAGTTCAATGGTCGTTTTTTCCGCCAAATTAAAGGAGTAGCTATGGGCACTAAACTGGGACCTTCTGTGGCCTGCCTCACCATGGGCCACTTTGAGGAGCAGTTGTTCTCACGATACACCGGGATCAAGCCCATACTTTATAAAAGGTACATTGACGATATTGTTGGGGTCGCAGTGGGTCCTCGAAACGATTTGGAAAAGTTCATTAACTTTGCTGAAACGTTCTGCCCGTTTTTGAAATTCACTCACTGTATTTCCAACTCCTCAGTAGTGTTTTTAGACACGGAACTATCCATCTCCGACCGTCAAATCAAGTCCAATCTCCACTTTAAGCCTACTGACTCTCACAACTACCTCATGTACCCTTCCAACCACCCCAGATCTTGTACCAATTCGATTCCTTTCTCACAACTTTTACGGGCCAGACGGATTTGTTCCGACGAAAAGGATTTCGCTAAAGTTTCCAAGCAGATTATTTCTTTCTTTGAACAACGCCAGTATCCACAAAGAGTGCTCTCTAATGCCCTGAAACGCATACAAGGAATTGATAGAGCCTCTGCCCTTGCCCCCAAAACTGACCATACACCCACCAGACGTATCCCGTTGGTCCTATCCTTTCACCCATCTGTAACCCCCATTGTACGTGCCATTTACAGGAATGTAGAGACCCTCTGTCATGACCCATCCACCCGTGACCATTTCCCTGATCCCCCCATCACGGCATTCAGAATTGAAAAGAACATATCTAAGCACTTGGTCCGTGCCTCTCAACCTCAAGCAGTAGTGCCTGACACCCCAGGAACTTTTCCTTGCAACCGTGGGAGATGCAATACTTGCCCGGTGGTCAGTTATGACAAAAACCTTTCCATTGTAGGTCCCAACAACAACCGGGTTAACGTTCATCAGCATTTTACCTGTACTTCAGCCAATGTTGTTTACGTTCTCGTATGTAAACGCTGTAATATACTGTACGTGGGAGAAACAAAACGTCGTCTTGCTGACCGAGTCACCGAGCACCTGAGATCAATCAAACAGAACCTTCCAGGGTTCCCGGTAGCCACCCACTTCAATCCCCCGTCAACATGCTCGATCCGTGACTTGATGGTTTCGGCGGCCATCTCGTGTCGAGGTTCCGATCATGACCGCCTAGCTGCCGAAAACCGCCTAATCATGAAACTTGGAACCCTGTCCCCACATGGTCTGAACGTTAGACTTGAACTGTTATAACGCAGCAATTCCTGCATTTTTTTGACTTGTGGTAACCACTTAACACTGTCTGTTTTCCTAGCCGAGGTTTACCGTGCCCAATTTTATTGTGTATTTTTTTTTAAATTGTACGTTTGGCCGTGTCAACGATCAGTTGCATTTTTGCCACCTGATGAAGGGTTTAAACCCGAAACGTCGTGGAATTTTTCACAAACTTTTAGCACTATTTACTACTTCATTTTTACCTACCTACTTCATAAGTGCTACGCAGTACTTTGACCTTATATATATATATATATATACAGATATGTCTTATATCCTACTCTGTGATGGAGCGCGACAATGGAAGAGACTCATTTCCGTGAGGATCAATAGATACAAATGTCGGTAGTTTTCCTCTCTAAGCATATCTCTAACGGTTCAGTATGTTACATTACTTCTGAAAATCACGTTTTTAAGCTGAAATACAGAAATCCAAGTAGCACAAACGATTGAACTGAGACTAAACACAACATAATCACGAGTAGGGGGTACGCCCAGTCGAGCAAAAAGAGTGTCCGTGACAACTGTGACACTGCAGGCCTCATGCAGCATGCAGTCCATTGTGAACACACAATGAACGGACATTTAGATCGTACATCGAAATCGGACCAGCCTTTAGTGTGCGCCTGCTAACACAGGCGGAAAAAGGTCCCGGCCCTGCTTATCCGATTCATTCTCACGGAGTGGGTAGATCCGTCAAAATTTCATAGTATATGTGTCGATGGCTGCGAGTTTAGCGCACAAAGTGTTAAATTATTTGAAAGCTCTTCGGGTTCATCATGAATACCTCTAAATCGTTAAGATGACCCCGACGATGGTTGGCCCTTTATCCCAGATTTTTTTTATTCTTTCCCCTACTTAAATTCCATATTGCATGACATGTGTTGTAATCTTGGCCTTGGCTGCTTGTCATTAAAAAATATAGAATGCACTGCATCAACAGGAAATGCTGATTCCTCAAAAATCATTAATTTATAAACACAATCTCATTTCAATTTTTACGTTGTATGTCATTTTGACTTCAATTTTTACTTCAATTTATTGAATTTAAAAAAAAATGAAATCCGGATATTACAATACGTTTTTATAAAGGACATAAAAGTAATGAGTAAAAGCTAACTTTTAACCTTTCATACACTCTCAATACAGTGTGACGAAGTCGTCATGTTTCTAAAGACTTATTTCCCCACTTGGTAAATATTTTTAGATGATAACATTAGTGACAAATTCGTTAAAAGTTCTGTATTAAAACTCTTGCAGTAGCTAAGCATAAAGCAGCCATTTTGCCATTTTGGATGTCACTATTATTGCACACAAATACAGGTGGGAACAACAAAGTCAGCCATTTTGGATGTCACTATTATTGCACACAACATGTGTACACATGTGTTTTTCAAAGCTTTGTAAAGAATGTTTTCTTGATGATAGCTAAAGGTTGTTGCCTTTAATAACGTCAAGGAAATTACAGGGCCTGCAGTTTTTTTTATCGGTTTCCAACAATGTACAAAGTAGAGTTAGATGGGTTCTTGGAATTCTTCAGAAGAAACATGGAACTTCGGAGCCAACATTCTAGATTGCACAGTGCTAACGGTGAGCGACCAAAAATATTACGATAAATTATTTATATGTGATCGTTAAAAAGCATTTAAACCCAACACATGGGGCCCAGAAGCAGGCCTACACTAACATGTACGTATAATCGATCCCCAACGGTTAATTTAATTAAGTAAAATAAAATAATTCTTTGGAAAGGAGAAACAAAACATGTTATTACACTTTGACCGATACTGTGTGAACACAGTGTAGGTGTTGCGGGTGCACTACGTTTGACGTCCAAAATGGCGGTACAGCTAGAACCAAACATTGTGACGTCACGTGAAGAATTTTTATCTTGGCTGCACTCAATACGCATGTACGTGAAAAGAGGCATTCGACACCTGCATACTGCTACGAAGGTAATTTGTGGACGCTTATCTGAAGCGTACCTCCGCATTAGATGTAATGGCACAGCCAGTATGACATCGAAAACACACTGACGTCACGCGATGAGCCACTATAGTGCACGTTCCGATAATCTTGTTACACAGAAAGGTAAATAAAGATTGACTTGCATTCATTCATTAATTCATTAATCAGCTGGTGCATATACTACAATAAGTCAGTGTAAGTGTTTTACCTCAGTAATGAATGAATAAATATTGTCTAGTTATATTGTTATTGTACTTTTTCCAAAGTCCCCTTGACTCTCTGGCGAAGAACCAAGGGGCGAAACCAAACGTAACTCCCGAAGGAGTTCTGCTCCCCAAGGGAGCTACGTCCCCGAAAGGACACCAAGCTTAACTGACCAACCTCTCGACCCTCAGGCCTCTACATCAATGGTCTGTCATGCGTGGTCCCATTCTCAACTGGGTCAAAAGAACAATGTCATGGTGGCCTCCATGTGGAGAATAGCAAGGCCTTTCTTCACAAGAATTGGGGCTTCATGATGATTATTTAAAGGGGAATTTTCATGATCCCAGACAGTTCCAATTCTCCCAACTATGCATCTTCTAGCTCCTCCCATAACTGTATGAGGCTCTTCCTTGTGCAAGAATAAACCTGTTTTATTGCTTAAGGCCATGTTCTGGTGAGTACACAAGGCTATAAAATGTGATGAAAGTACTCTCTCTGCCTTGTGTGGAATGTGAGCTACTCTGCATCTTTCAAATTTTCAAACTTTGATGTCAATCAAACAGCAGTCACCAAAATTTTGATATACATACACTAAAAATATACTTTGGGGTGATGACAGTCTGTCTTTAAGCTATGAGAGTACACCCTTAAGGTAGTATTTCCATGTTTAAATAATCTAAACTTGATACGTATGCATTTACGAGAGTGATTATTTCGTGAAATGTATACCACTGGCGTACAGCCAGCAAATAGCATTAAAGTTGTTGCAAAACACTTCTGCTAACAGCTTTATGACGCAATGGGACGTAATAAGGAAGAGTATATGGTTAATTGTGTGGATATTTTTCTTTAAACTTGCATCGATCGTTACAATACCTGTTTATATAATATATTTTTGCGTTTGGTATTTTTCAGAATTAATTATCCGGTTGTTTTCCGTGCTCGAAAATATTTACAACCGTTATAGTGGTATTTCTTGTAACGTTTGCTTTGCAAACTTTATCCAGGAATTACTTGCACAAGCTTATGATGTACAGACGTAATTGTTCCTCAGATGTTTGGCTAAGATCATGTCTAGTATTTGTTCTTTTCAGTTTTTAGACAGTCTAGAAATGGGCCACGCATGACAGATAAACCCATGATGTAGAGGTCTGAAGGTCCAAAGGTTGATCTTGTTAAATCTTAGTGTCCCTTGGTCCCTTGGTTATGATAACATTTCTAGTGAAACACTGAAAATTGTCTGCGGTGATATTGTAGCACCTCTTTCATACTTAATTAACTTATCTTTTACCACAGGAATTTTTCCAGATGATCTTAAAATTGCCAAAATCATTCCCATTTATAAGTCTGGAGATGCTAGCTGTCTTTCAAATTATCGTCCCGTGTCAATTTTACCTGCACTATCAAAAACTCTTTGAAAGACTGGTGTATAATAGACTCTGGAATTTTCTTGATAAGTATAATATTATTTTTAGTGGGCAGTATGGTTTTCGAAAAAATCACTCAACTTATATGGCTTAACTTAAATTTGTGGATGATGTAGCAAATAATTTGGATAGTAAACTTAAAATAGTAGCTTTATTAATAGATCTATCTAAAGCCTTCGATACAATAGATCATGGCATATTACTTTATAAATTACATCATAATGGTATTCGTGGTATAGCCCTAAGTTGGTTGAAAAGTTATCTCAAGGATCGTAAAAATTATGTTTCATTTAAGTTTAACAATTCTTCTCTAAAGGTGACTAATATAGGGGTACCTCAAGGTTCTATTCTAGGCCCACTTTTATTTTTAATCTATATCAATAATTTATGTAAGGCATCATCTGAACTCCAGTTTATCCTCTTTGCTGATGACACGACTGTTTACACTCATCATAAGAATGTGCACACTGCTCTTAAAATTGTCGCCAATGAATTTCAAAATGTTTGCCATTGGCTCGCTGCCAATAAGCTATCATTAAATATTGGAAAGACTAAGCTTATAGTTTTTAGTAATATAAGAGGCCCTACTCAATGTTATACCCTATCATACAATGATGTTAATATACACAGTGTAAACAGTACAAATTTTCTTGGGGTTACAATAGACAATCAATTAACTTGGCGAGATCACATACGGGAAGTTAGCAAAAAGGTATCTAAGATAATTGGAGTAATCAGTAAAGTAAGACACTATGTACCCAGTAAGACACTAAAGATTATTTATAATGCTTTAATACTCCCACATTTGAATTAGAGTTTACTTTTATGGGAATCTACAGCGAGTTCCTACCTTGATCACTTATTCGCACTCCAGAAACGTGCTACAAATGCTGCATTCTACGACCATACACAGCCACTTTTTCATTATCATAGATTGTTAACTCTGAAGGACCTTTATAACTATCCGCTTGGTGTTTTTTGTACAAACACTTCCACCAGTCCCTGCCTATCGACCTCAGTCATTTCTTTCACACAAATAGCCACTTTCATTGTTATTCTACTAGGATGAAAGATAGTTTATCCCAACCCTCACCAGAACTCAACTTGCCCATTCCCAAGTAAGAAGCTCAGGAGTTTCCCTATGGAACTCCTTGAGCAATAACATTAGAAATGCTGCCAGTTTAAGTAATTTCAAAATTCAACTGAAATCTCTGTTTTTGGATAACACTTCATAAGTTTCTTTCTTCTTTTTTTCTTTCCTTTTTGTATTATTATTATTATTATTATTATTATTATTATTATTATTATTATTATTATTATTATTATTATTATTATTATTATTATTATTATTATTATTATTATTATTATTATTATTATTATTATTATTATTATTATTATTATTATTATTATTATTATTATTATTATTATTATTATTATTATTATTATTATTATTATATTATTATTATTATTATTATTATATTATTATTATTATTATTATTATTATTATTATTATTATTATTATTATTATTATTATTTATTATTATTATTATTATTATTATTATTATTATTATTATTATTATTATTATTATTATTATTATTATTATTATTATTATTATTATTATTATTATATTATTATATTATTATTATATTATTATTATTATATTATTATTATTATTATATTATTATTAATTATTATTATTATTATTATTATTATTATTATTATTATTATTATTATATTATTATTATTATTATTATTATTATTATTATTATTATTATTTATTATTATTATTATTATTATTATTATTATTATTATTATATTATTATTATTATTATTATTATTATTATTATTATTATTATTATTATTATTATTATTATTATTATTATTATATTATTATTATATTATTATTATTATTATTATTATTATTATTATTATTATTATTATTATTATTATTATTATTATTATTATTATTATTATTATTATTATTATTATTATTATTATTATTATTATTATTATTATTATTATTATTATTATTATTATTATTATTATTATTATTATTATTATTATTATTATTATTATTATTATTATTATTATTATTATTTTTATTATTATTATTATTATTATTATTATTATTATTATTATTATTATTATTATTATTATTATTATTATTATTATTATTATTATTATTATTATTTTCTCTTTTTCTAAGCTTAATCCTAAGTTTTGTGTAACTTCTCTTCATATTTCTGTACTTTTAGGGGCCAGACTAGAAAAGTCTCTCAACTTACTTCTGGTCCCTCTCCCTTCTCATCCCTTCATGTACTATTAGTACTGACAACATTCTTTAATATCGTTCTGTATATGTGTTATTAAATTGTATCAATTTGATTGTACATACCTTTTGTAATTATGAGAAGGAAGAAATAAACTGAACTGAACTAAACTGAACTGAACTGACCTAGATTCTTTCCGGAACAGAATTCCTTTAGGAGTAAAGTTTGGTCTTCGCCCTTAGGCCCTTCCCCAAAGAGTGAGGAGACTTTGGAGAAAGTTTTTATTCTTCTTCAAAATAGCTGTTGAAGCCATGCAAACCCGCTCATGCACAGTTCTAGGCATTGTTTTTTTTAACCACTCTATAACGGTACCACGCCTGATGTGAGAGTCTGACGGCTGAGCGGAGGTCACGTTAACACAGTGTCCTAACAGGGGACGTACCTCTTTTAGGGAGCAGAACCCTTTCGGGGGTAACGCTTGGTTCCAGCACATACCCAAAGGACCTTTTTACAAAGACGTTTTCTTGGATTTTTTTTAAATTGTTTAAGGGACATGAACTGTTCAAGCTTTATGCTTTATGCTAAGCAAGCATGAAGTCCTCTCTAATTGTCAATATGGTCTGCGTCCAGGTCATTCTACCGAAACTGCTCTTGCTGATGCTCTTGACAAACTAAATAAAGCTATCGCAAATAGACAGACTTCAATTGGTATATTTCTAGACTTATCAAAAGCTTTTGACACCGTCGACCATAGTATTTTATTGACCAAACTCTCACACTACGGTATTAGAGGACTCTCACTTAATTGGTTTAAAAGTTATTTGTGACTCTGATCTGGCTACTGTTCGTTGTGGGGTTCCACAAGGTTCAATCCTTGGCCCACTCCTCTTTTTTATATATGTAAATGACATAACAGTTGTTTCTCAAAGGTCTTCACTTATTTTATTTGCTGTTGATACAAATATTTTCTTTTCTGATGACGACCCTGATCGCTTGGAAAATACTGTTTGTACTGAACTTAGAAATTACTGTAATTGGTTTTCGGTATATAAGCTATCCGTAAATATCAGTAAAACAAAGTTTATGGTTTTTAATAACTATAAGTGTAACAATCATCACAATGTCAACATTTATATAAACGGTGACAAACTTGACTTAGTTAATAAAATTAAATTCTTAGGAGTAATTATTGACTCCAAACTAACCTGGCATGAACACATTCATTATTTATCCTCCCATGTTGCAAAAGGAGTCGGTATTATCGGTAGGCTCAAATACAGCTGCAGAAGTGTCCTTCGTACCTTGTACTTTAGTTTATCCGCATTTCACATATTACAGTAGCGTGTGGTCTAGTACCAAAAAGTCAAACTTAAATAGTCTTGTTCTGTTACAGAAAAGGGCTCTTCGACATATTTGTCATTCTGGTCCACGTGTTCACACTGATCCTCTTTTCAAAATGTTGAACTTATTAAAACTTAACGATAATATCAGTCTAGGAATAGCTTCGTTCACCTATCGCTTCACCCACAACATGTTACCACCCGCCTTCTCCAACTTTTTCACAACCAGTACTAATGTTCACAGATATAATACACGTAATCCTCAGCTTCTTCTACGTACTGTTTATCCCACATCTCATTCTCAACTGAGCCTTCGGCATCGTGCTATTAATCTTTGGAAGACCCTGCCCAAGACTGTAATTGATAGTCCAAGCTTCAGATCGTTCAGGTATAACCTAAGCAAACTATATCTTAGTACTTATTGACTTTCAGCTTTCAGGAGCCTTGCTTTATTGTGCGAAAGCAGGCCCGTAACTCGTAGCCATGTATGAAGCAATGATGGTGCTGTGTGTGTGTGTGTGGGGGGGGGGGGGTAAGTGAAGTATCTTGTTAAGCTTTTGTTGTTTCTTGTCTCTTCTTTTTTGCTATCGTATTAGGGAGTAGAGCACTTCGTCAAGCCCATGAGGGTTTTTTGTTCTACTTCCTTCACATCGTAAAGGATTTATTCAAAATTGATGAAAATATTATATTTATATATTATGTTTGCATACATGTATGGTGTGAAGAACAAATAAATGAAATGAAATGAAAGGGTTTCTCGTGAGGTCTTGAGTCCTTTCCCGGTGGCTACTCCATTTGGGAGTAATTTCAGTTTTTCGCCTGGTGGAAGTTAACCCAAAGAACTTTTCTGAAACAAAAAGACTTGATGGTCTCGTGTCCTTTTTGGGTCATTACTTCATTTGGGAGTACTTCATGTTTTTGCAAATAATGAGAGATGGCCCACGTGTTTCCTCTTAAAAAAACTTTAGAAACACAGTTACATCGGCAACACCCTGATCAGGCGGATGATGAGCCCAACAAGCAACATGAAAAGCAAAAGTGCTGAAAAAAGAAGGTAAATAAATAAACATTATCGATCCAATAAACTTATAAGCAGCGGGAAGTGTTTGCTATCTGGGTTTAAAATAAATGTCTTTAGAACACTTTATCTACAAATGTAAAAACATTTTAGTTATGCTATTTCGCTTTTACATTTTAGCATAATTCTTCGGATAAAACCTTGCCAAAAATGTTTAATTTACATGAATATTGTAGACATTGTAACAGACACTTGTCTAAGCACACTCTCCCATTGAATCTGGGTCTATAAGCGAACAGTATGAAATTGTATATTACATAAATTAAGTTTATAATCTTAAAATATGACTATCCTTAATATTGGTCGAAACATGATGCATCGCCAGGTGTCATCTAGATTTTCTAAGCTAAATTTTACATCATTTACAATTTCAATTAAAAGTTTATAATTAAAACTTCGATACAATATTTCTCTGTCAAACGAAGAGACAGACAGATTTTAGCGCGAAAACGGTTGCGTCTTTGTAATTGCCTATGAAACGTACATTAATGTATATTATCTTTACGCTGTTATGCTTAATGTGCAGGATATGAAATCACAAACAGTGTCAGAATTCTTATAAATGACTCATGCATTTATTGCGTCTGTATTTCTAATGACAAAAACCATAGGGACAACTCTTGTCAAATTCTCTCAGGATGAATTTACATACATCCGGGTGAATTTGACCAAAATGAACATCATATTTAGTTCTTTGTCTAATATTTACAAATCAGTGCTGTAAATATAAAGAAAAGACACATAATTGTATATGATGAAATGCTTTTGGTGCCTCTATGACTAACGCGTCAATTTAACAAAAATGTGTTAAGGGGATAAATATGATGTTAGTGTTCTCTTGGCTCAGCTGCAACTTCTCAATTTTTCGAGTCCACATAGAAATGGATCAATTAGCAGCAATTCCGGTGATTAAAATTATCCACTACAAATTCCTATTTGTCCCTTCATTTTCCCCACAATTTCGTCAAGTTTATAGTTTATTAAATCTTTTACATAGAACTCTGACGGAAGCGAAAATGTGAGTAGGAGTTTATAATATTTCCTGGTAGATCCCCCTAATCTTTTAAATTTGGTCAGAAATTGCACCGGAATATATCAAAAGTACGAAATCAAAATCCACTGGCCCTCCTCCTTTTGTATACGATATACCTTTCTCAAGTGATGTTAATATAATTGTTTAGCTGCAATTTGCTTATAATTTCTAATGATTCTCCTCACAATAATCCGAATTTTTGTCATGTTTCCTGCCAAACTGTATATATCCTATTGCTGAATATGATGAAGTATATTTTATGTTTCTACAAAGTTAGTAGAGACACAAAGCTTTAGAATCCGTACTCACCTACAGACGCTATATCTGGATCCCAACTGATGGTCCTATAAATATATAGTGTACCAAACAGCAGGATACTTTTCAAAGAGAGATAACGCAAACTTTCGTTGTACATTCGGACCGAATGCGTTGTCAAAACGGAATACCTTCCTATTTCAGAACGCGTACCTGCTGTATATGTATTGGATACAACACTAAACATTTATAACAAGCAAATCAGTTAGTAAATATTATCAGACGAGAGTGATGTCCCTGTAGTTGTAAGTATAAACACTTAACAAGAATTTTGCATGATTAAATATTGTGTGAGTTATCGTTCGTTTGATGTACATGTCAATGCTTAATTCACTGGGTTTGGTATTTGGATTAGAGTTGGTTTACATGTAAATACTTACGTCACTGGGTTTGGTACTTGAATTTAAGTTGATGTACTACATGGCAATACTTAAGTCCCTGGGTTTGGTACTTGGGTAAGAATTGATGTACATGTCAATACTTAAAGAGGGCATGACACGGCCAAAATAACTTTTGTGCATTGCAAGATTGAATACAGTATTCTATAAATATAATCTCACAAACAGTTAAAACCGGTACCATTCGTCATAAAAAAAATTTAAAGAAAAACGTTCAAAATCCAATTTCGAAAAATGCCGCAACAGGTCACATGACTTTTATGACGCAATTGACACAAACACTGTGCTATTAAGGACGCGCATCTAGAAGTGGAACTAATGTAACGCTTGGTAAAGTTATCGTATCTTAGCAACTTTATGAAAAGGATTACATCATAATACCCGCCAAACATACACTGAGCGCAAAACGCGGACCATGTTGGGGGCTTCGAAGCATATCATTGGTCAATATGTTCGCGTGCGTATGCGCCCGTGTTTTAGCTTCCCTGCATGTAATAAACAGCTTTGTTTTTGTGCACAAAAGGACGCGGTCCGGGCGCGCTGTACAGAACAGGCTATGAAAATGTATGGACAGTCCATAACAAGCGCGCCTTTACTCAGTAAGCTGTTCAGTAATGTTGCTATTGTGAATGGTAAGCAGTCACCGCGCAACGACGCATAGTTAACAATGTGGTCACTGGTCGGTCACGCGCGCTGCTGTAGTAACGTAGCACAGGTGTTTGCAATGATGTTCCCGCTAACACGCGTTAGCATGCACATGACTCGATGTGTAGAACGATGGGTGAGCTGCCTGGTACAGTGTTACTAACTAACCGTGCCTCCAATGACGTCACGATCTTGAGACGCGCTCACATACGTTTTTTCGCTTTCGGATTTCAGATGGGCTGAGTCTGGCCTGTAACTGGGAATTCACAAGGTCGTATTACTGTGTTTATGGACGTAGTTTAGTCGGGAAAGCATTCGCTTCATTCCAAGCTGTACCCAAAGAATAGTTACTGAGAAACGTACTTTGGCCGTGTCATACCCACTTTAAGTCACTGGGTTTGGTACTTGGATTAGAGTTGATGTACATGTAAATACTTAAGTCCCTGGGTTTGGTACTTGGATTAGAGTTGATGTACATGTCAAAACTTAAGTCACTGGGTTTGATACTTGGATTTAAATTGATGTACATGTCAGTACTTAAGTCACAGGGTTCGGTATTTGGATTGGAGTAGCGTCATTTGAGAATAGTTATTGTGAATCCATTGTCGTACATCGAATGTGACGGTCAGACTCAGTGACACGTACGTCATTTTCTACTACTCCAAGAAGGTTTTTGCTCATCGATGGTAGAGGTGTTTCGCAAATAATGTCCAAAAAATATAATGTGGAACCTTAGCAAAACTGAAACTATAACTGGATAACTTGAAACAAAAATGCACATTTGAAGGGGCTGTCGCATTGCCCCAAATATGTTTAGGAATATCCTTACATCTCTGTTAAAAATTGGTAACTACACTTTGATTGATATGAATTGAAACTAACGGATCATTCTGATTGGTCGATGATTATTACGCAAGATAGCTCCATAGTTTATAGTACCCTTTACACAGCATTATGTAGATATGGCCTTTAACTCTGAATTGAAATTCAGTACAGGCCAATAGCTTTTTTCAGGAGGTACAATAGACAGGTAGTTTTCTTTGTAATTGGGGAAGCAGGCCTTTAACCAGACAAGGTACTGAAAGGACTAAGATAGCTTCGAAGGTGAAATATCAATCTAGGGGGTGAGATATACTAAAATGCATTAAGTCAACGATAATTTTCGAATTTCAAGGTAGCGAAAACTTTCTAGGGGAGCGCCGCCCCTGCCCCCCCCCCCTTGGTTATGGGCTTGGGGAGAAGAGGCTACTAAGAGTACACATAGTGTGTAGAATTTTTACTGTCTTCGGTGATATTTGTTGCCCCTTAAACAGTCTTTACCAACTACCCAGGTTGTTTTTCTCTGTGTTATATCGAAGAGAAAAAAAAATCTGAAAACTGTAATGTTTATTAAGCACGTTAGGACATAAGTCATATTAAATCTTCATGCTGGGGCTGTTTTGGCCACCAGATGCAATTAATTCCACTCCATTGTGACAGTCAACAATGGCCTTTTACTATTCCCTAGGATCACAAATATAAATTTTAGAGTAAGCGTATATTCTTCTTCAAGAAAACTTCAAGTTGATTATACAGATTTGTTTGAAATCCCAGGGTACAAATTTACTCATAAGGACAGAAGTTATGGTATTGGTATATGATGCTGGGGTAGCCCTCTATGTAGTGTAACGTTTTACTTTTACATAAAACAATCAATTTAATGATGTATCGTTCATACAGAATACTTGTTTGCTGACATTTACATATCTTTAAATGATACTGTCAAAGTTGCGGTTACTTATATACCACCAAATAATGAACATAATTTTATTGATGAGTTTTCAAAATCATCTCTACATACAATCCTAAAAATACTAATCGCTTTTCTCTTGGTAACTCCAACATAAATCTTTTAGATTTTGACGTAAGCAAGTACTCTGGAAATTTTATGAATACTGCTCATTCTTTTGCCTTGATTCCAAGTATTATTAATCACACAGATGTGTGCTACTCTTATAGATAATATTTTATATAATGACCTCATTGCGCCCGATACAGTTAATCATAAAATGTTAATTTCCAAACTGAAACATTATGGGGTCAGGGGTAATGCATTGAAATAGTTTTCTTTTTATCTACCAAAAAGGCAGCAATACGTTTCCTTGAATTGCGTTAAGTCGTATTGTTGATACATTTCTTGTGGGGTACCACAGGGATCAATTTTAGAACCTCTACTGTTTTTTATTTACATAAATGATATAAGTTGTATGTCCAACTATTTATCCTATATTCTTTTTTGCAGACGACAAACACCTTTCATTAATTATTCTGAGCCAACTGTAGCTGCTTCAGCCATCAGTAATGAATTAAAAAGTATTTCAACCTGGTTTAAAGCCGTGGTCACACTACAGCGAATTCGGATCGGATTCCGATCCGATTTTTGTGAGTTTTTATTAAAATCTTCTCCATTTCGGGTCGGAAAGAACCCCAAATTTGCCATCCTGTGTAATTTTATGATTTTTATCGCAGGACTAGGAAAATTAAATTTATACGAATTATTTCGTGACGTCACATCGAAAGACAGCTTTTATCGGACTACGCGTGTCCGATAAAAGCTGTCCGTCGATGTGACGTCACGAAAAAAATCAGTTAACATTTCATTTTCATAGACCTCTGATGCAAATCATATATTTACACTGGTTGGCAAATTTTGGGCTCTTTCTGACCCGAAATGGAGAAGATTTTAATAAAAACTCACAAAAATTGGATCGGAATCCGATCCGAATTCGTTGTAGTGTGACCGCGGCTTAAAGCAAACAAACTATCATTAAATGCAAGTAACACAAATAGACGAGTTGGGAAATTCGGTACTTCCGGTCAGGTCACAAGGTAAAGTGTACCATGACAACGGTAACGTATTTAGCTCTGCGTGCTCAGCATGCAACACCCGCGCTGGGAAACTGTAAGCGTGGTACACTTAATCTTTGACCCATTCCCATATTGCATTGCGTGAAACATTTCCCAACTCGTCTATTTATTACCTTTCATCCCCGCCAAAAAAAAACTGCTCCTCAGTTTGATTTGTTCATCGATGAAAATAAAATCTCTTGTGTTAGTTAAACAAAATTCTTGGGAATTGTTATCGACAATAAATAGCTGGAAATGTCACATCAATAAAGTAGCCAGCACAATGTCAAGGAATGGAAGGTATTTACAGACTGAAAAATGTCTTTCTTCAGCATACCCGCAATTCTCTTTAAATACTATATTCGTTTTTCCTCATTTAAATTACCGTGCTATTGTCTGGGCTGGCATATCATTCTGTTGCTAACCGTCTCTTTGTTTTTCAGAAGCCTGCTGCCAGATTTATTTTGAATACCGGCTGCAGTCGTAATACGTTCAATATTCTCACAGAGTTTCGTATGCTCAGTATTTTTGACATTCATATATGCCAGTTAAGAAATTTTATGTACAAGTAAAGTAACAATTTACTTTCCCCAAATTTTAAGCACTATTTACAGTAATCAATGATGTCCATAACTATAATACATGAAGTAAAGGCAAACTTTATCATTATGTGGCAAAATCCTCTATTTATCAAAATAACGTCAGAGTAAATAGCCCAAAGTTGTGGAATAGCTTAAATGTTAATATTCGCATGTTGCCTAGCCTTCAAAGATCCTTTAAAAATTATTTAGTGAGCAATAAAACGTAATACTTCCCCGTCTTTTTGCCCTTTGCCGATTGTTTCCATGTTCCAGTTGGGTGGGTATCGCTCTTTGTAAATAGGAGTGGGTAAATGGAGTATTTGGGAGGGAGAGTAGAGGGCGAGAGGACTTGTATTGTACTTACTTGTGCATTTCCTCTCTTTTTCCTTTTTCTAATTTTTTTTTATAGGTGTCCTGATCTCGATAGGCTCTGCTTTTATCAGGTCTCCTCCACTGCACTGATAATTATTATTATGAATGTTCTCGCTAAATGTAAAAGAGTGAATTTCACTCTGCTGGGAGTGATAATTCACTCCAAATGAGTGAATTACCACTCCGGGCAGAGTGGAATTTCACTCGAAACAGAGAGCGGTCACTGTAGGCAATCGTCGAAGAGTGAAATTCACTCTTTTACATTTGGAGGGTTTGTTTATGCATGCATGATTTATTTAATATCAATTTACTCTGTTTTTCATGTTAGGACAGCTTTACTGTGTCGTTCATTATTGTAGGCTATGTTATTAATGTGCAGTGGAAATAAATATATATGTAAAAGTTCTGGAAGAGAGCATGCTAGATTTAGACGATTCTGTCAGCAGTTACATATACTAGTTTTTAAAAATCTGGTAATTTAAATCAGTTGCAGTTTTTTCAACGTTCAAGGAACCGAAAAAGTTTTTATCTCTGTTAGTTTATTTTATCTTGTTAAAATCAACAAATACACTAACATTTAGCGACCAAAATATAGGCCTGCTTTTTGAGATCTGGATAAGGCAAATTAATTTAACTGATGTTCACTTTGCTTCTTTTCCATCAGTGCACAAGTAACTATATCGTTGCACACGGCAACCGTGTTTAATAAATAGTATACCTCTTAGTTTATTCCGAGTTCTCGAACGAAAACGTTAGGTTTGCTTCATAGTTTTACATATTTGAGTGCATTGTTAAACGAGCTTTCCAATTAATCTACCAAATCGGATTATTTACAATAACAACACAATTGTTTGGGCATTGACGACCTAAACAGTGTAACAGTAGCTCAAACCGCCAAGATGTCACATACTGTGAACATAAGCGCGACAGATAATGGTCGCAATGTTCCATGTGTTGATAATAAGTACGTCATATACAAGTCAAAGTACCTGACAGCCTCACTTGAATTACGACATTTGAGTCACAGTTACCGCCTCAAAAGGCATTTGTTGTGCCCGGATCCAGACCTGTGAACTTGAGTAAGGTCATATTTCGAAGAGCTGCTATTACTCACGTGATACGGTGAAATAGATTATGTCAGCGTTGATCTCTAGATTCACACAAACATAACCTGTGACTGCATGTGACAAAGGTTTTGTAAAGGTATTTTCCCATGCTGTGAATGTCTGATTTAACCATCATATTTATGTGCGCTTGAATTATTCACAATTATGTGAATTAGTCCTGTAAGACATTTTTGACTAATATTGACTAAAATTAATCAAAACTTTGTCGTGAATGACTAATAAACAAATAAGTAGAAAAGCTTTTACTGCGGGAATCTGTACAATAATTGTGTTTCATAGAACGTATTTTACTATTCTAAAGTTGATTTGACTTAAATACTTTATATAGTTACTATGTCACAAATGTTACTTGACTGAAAGTCAGTTTTAACTGTTTACATATTATCGTAATTGTATATGACTTAAGGTACTCAGTTTAGTTTACTACTACTTAAATAGACTATTGGCACAAAGTGCATTATGGCAAAATTCGTTTTAATAAATCCTTAGAAACTAATCTGGTGGCTGAATTGAAGGAGGATGAAGTCGAAAAGTGTCCATTACTAACCAAGAATACTATCTCTCACCTGCATAATGCCAGTATTGAGTAAACAAACTAATATCTTGAAAGGATAAACTATTTTAGACAATCTGTCACGTGGAATGATCCTTGGTTAACAACATGTTTTTCGAAAGATAACGTATCATAGCTCCCATACTTAATGCTAACAATCGGGCATTGCTTATGTAGAGCAATTTTTTATCGCAGAGTACATTCAAATCTTTACGTAATCTTGTGTAGATTAAATTATTTGTAAAAGAAATCAGCTGAAACTTGTTTTCACGTAATCGTTTTAAGCTGAAACAAAATGCCCGTAAAATTATGAACTTTTGAAAATTACAAACAGTCAAAGAATCAAAATAGCACCAATGTTCTCTTGCCGTATAAACTCTTACACACTCTTATGACAGTATTTAAGACTTAAAAATATTTTTTAACACTTTTCTACCCTCACGTTTTAAAGAAAGGTTTACCGTGTGACACACAATTTTCAAATTCCTTAAGTTTTATGTTCAAACGCCTTTTGTTGCTGTATATATATATATATATATATATATATATATGTATATATATATATATATATATATATATATATATATATATATATATATATATATATATATATATATATATATATATATATATATAGTACTCATACACTAAACATGTTTAGCGTTTGAACCTACTTGTTTACAACGTGGGAACAAGTGTTGATTTGCTTTACGTGTTTTTTCAAGTGTACCTTTGAAAAACACTCACTAACCGAATGTGTTCAACTATCCATTTTTAAAGTAATACTTGGTCTCATGTATATGAGTAAGCAACGCCTGTAACAAAGATTTGAAGAGTAAGCTGACAGACGACATTGTGTAAAATGAACCCGTAACTACTTCAGTTCATTCCTGAAAATAAATGACCTAATTCAACTTCTTTATCTCGTACGCCTATCTTTTCCTTTCTTTTTATCACAAATTCCTGGAGAAAAAAAAATCAATTTAGCGAAAAATATGCCAACAAAGCTCTTACTCTTTTTGTTGTTGCTGAAGTAATGAAATATGAGACCTTTGATCTCATGCCTCCGTTACTTGGATCAATATCATGAAAGAAATCTTTATCGAAATATCACCTGATCAGATTGTTTCTCAACCAAGTGACTTGGTCAAACTAATGCTGAAGGCAATTCCCTAGATGTTCGGTCAGGGGACCATGTTTATTTACCTTCACGTAACTACCAATTGCCTATTTTCTAGCACGTTTTGAAATGGAATGACAGAAGAAGGGGAAAATATTATTACGATGGGACAGGAAACGTCTGTTCGTGAGGGTAATTTTGAGGACATTAGGACATCTCCGAAGATCGATTGTTTAAAAGGTGTTAATCCATCGAATACCTTTCTCTGAATCCATTTGCTCTAATTGTTTACATGATTAAGAGGAAACCTATCACTTTCGGTTGGAGAAACGCCGTCATGAAGATAGAGATGAGACGCAAATAGAGAAAATACTCTTGGATATTAAATTATTCGAACATGCATAAGTAGAATCATGCTAATCTGTTGTTAGCTAAGGTGCCACCACGAAGTAAACAACATACCATTCGAAAGGTGTGTCCATTAAAGCATATCACGGAAGACAAAAAATGACTTGAAAATGGCTTCCTTGCAATGACTAACGAATAAACTATTGAAGGGGTGTGTGATATTCTAAGAGACATGCAAATTGGGTTCCCGAGCTACTCCCAACAGGACAATTCCCGCCCGGACAATTTCCCACTGAGCGACTCCCCCGGGACAATCAGGGGCGTAGCTAGGATGGAATTTTAAGGGGGCCTAGGTACCGAATGGGGGTCACGGCATTGATCGTGGTCCTTAATTCTTACAATTTTATTAGAACACACACAATTTCTGGGGGCATAGCAAACATCTGGGGGGCAGGCCACCGTAGCTACGCGCCTGGCCGGACAATTCCCAACCGAACAGTTCCCACCAGGAAGATTCCGACCCCTAACACTTCCCATCCATGATAATTGCCCCTCACACAACCCCCCCCCCCCACCAGAAAATTTGGAATTGACCTGGGATGGAATTGTCTGCGGGAAAATTGTCCCGGTGGGAATTGTCCGGTCATTACATATAGACTTTATGCACATGACGTCACTGAAAAGTACGCCCTCCAGAGGAGACAAGCGTGTATCATTGCAACTTTCACCAACAAATGTATATAGCTGATTTGTGCACCCGAGATATGCACGTAAGTCTACTACACGCGCGTGCGAAATCTACGCCGTGCGTGCACGTGCGCTTCATTGTTTGCCTCCAAACTGACGTCGTGTGACATCAATGTATAAGGTCTATTGATCAGTCTAAGAGAGTGTGTTTCTCTGAGGAACCAAACATTGTATGGTTTTTAGTTGGACCGTACTATACTCTTTATAAAATTAACCAACATTTCCTTTAGCCTGCTAAGCGATAGTTGGTATGCGTGTCTTGTCTTGTCGTGTCTATAGTAGGACGAAAGCTGTAGAGTAACTGAAGATAACCTCAAGAGGCATGGACGGGAATCGGACCCATCTACTTTTGAGAGCACTAATACATGATTTAAAAGCGTGCGAGTGGGATGAAGGAAACAGACAAGCTACTATCTGAATATTCAGTTGGAGTGTGAAATTATGCCACTAATTTGATAATTGATTTTTTTCAGTGTTCATATAGGCGCAAACTGAAGGCAATCGGTTTCCGTTAAACTATCAACTTAGTATAGTGGGATTTTACGTTTCACTTCAGATAATATTCTCCCTCGACTACAGTCTTTTCTCGCAAAAATAAAGAATGCGTCCTTGAAAAGTCTTTGAACGAACAGGAAATGGTCACAGGGACGAGGCAGCGGTTAGTGATATAGAAGGGGCCTAATAATTTTCTAACATACATGTATTGTTTACACTAAGTATGTTTTGAGGTTACTTTCTTGACTATGCATCATGGTAGAATCAAGGTTCCCATTACCCATTGATGCCTACGCCTCCCACACTCTCACTACATCCGCTTTCGATTGTGCCATAGTTTTAATACGCCATTTCATGACTGACGTCACCAGTATCTCTCTAAGTGATTGGAAATAAATCTTTTTTGTAAGCATATTCATCAATGTACGAATCCGACCTTCAAAGGCTTAATGAGCCATCAACCGTAGACTTCAATTGTTCGAGAAAAACACGATGTTGTTTTAAGAATTGTGTAATGTACATTTCATCTCCGTAATTGTTCTTGACAGATGAGTTACAAAAGAGAAATAAGGCTTTCATCTAGATGGGTGGATGATGGCTGGCTGCAAAGAATATTCCTCTTTCATGATTTCCCTTCGCCGTGGAAATTAAAATAAAGGTATCGCAACCACCCTCATTACGAATGCGAGTTTCTTCTCAATACCATGCCTTCCTCCTTTTTGTGTTCTCGCTCCCTACGAACCCCACTCCTACTAGTGTAAAAATATGATGACAAATTAGTGCATACCAAGAAACGTCTGTTCTGCCACGTCCACTTAAAGTGCATCTACAGTCTAGAATCACAAGAATATATATTTTTGAGGTTGAAAGATGAATTTCATTCCTCCAATTTCTAATCTCCCATTTTCATAGCTTACTCCGTTGTTGAAATATAAAATCTTGAAATTTATTCGCCCAATTTGAAACGTCGACTTGCGCAATAATCTCTGATGTCCTTCTTGTATAACTCACACTACCTGCTTTGTTTCCTTTTGACATTAAAATGTTCATAAAACTTTGAAAAATTTTCTGTTTTCTTGCATACCATGTGGTACGGAGAAGGCCTTCATTGCCAAGTCACCCTATAACAGTACGGCAGTGTTCACATTTTGGTACAGGGTGCAGTGGCTTTCAAACTTAACTAAGAAAAAAAAAAGACGGTAATTCCAGTGGTACAAAATGACATCACAAATTATCGCACAATCTACCATTTAAATTTCGTGAATAAACATCAACATTTTGTACCTCAGATCAGGAATATCCTGTGAAGATGGGAGTTTGACCATTTGAATGCATTTTTGAAGCTTTGTTTACATTTTTTCGAAATTTTGAACTTTAGGTACACTTTAAAAAAGGTAAAATTGGGCAATTCTAGCTCAAGCAATTCCAAGTTCTCATTTATCTTAAAAATGTGTCATACAAAGATTTGAACAACCCAACAATGTTTAATACTTTCACATCACTCTGGCTTATCTAGACCGTATGGTTAACCTGTTACATGTCCTCCAGCAGCCAAACCTTTTTAAACTTACCTCGCTCTCGGTTAAATTACATTTTGAGGCATCACCATGAATCTATAGCTAATACAAATGCGTAGTGTTTTTGTAAGCGCACCTAGTGGACCGTGACTTTTTCATATTCAATTTGTCACTAAGGTGTTTTTGCCTTCTCTTTACTTGTTTCTACTGCCTCGAATGAAAATATTACCTTGATGATACAGGGAAGGTCACAGTTCTAACTCTGTCAACATTCTCTGTTTTCATTTCGCCTGTCTACCTTTCTTCTATAATCCGACGCCTTCGATGGAGATCGTTGTTCCTTCGTCTGTCCTTCTTTTACATGTGTAAAATTCACTTCCACTGGGAAATTAAAAAGACGTATGATGGAAATGGGCCATTAGCCCGATGGAGGGTGAGACGATCCCTACCCTACCTGGTGGGATTCCGATGATACCTGTGTATTATGGAAGAATCAGCTTAGAGTTGACTGATAGGGGGTAATTAAAACATGTCACGTGGGAGAACAGCCGTCTCAGATCCCTTCGTTTGGGAGGAAAGAAACTTCGGGTTAGGTATGAACTGCTGTTTTAACGCACTCACGTGCTAGCTACAGTATTATTTTATAGATGGATCAAAGCATTGCGATCGATACTGATTAACTTCAAGGATATCAGTCTCAATTGTGACTTGTAAGCGATGCAACATGCTTAGGAGGGTAAGCAACAGTTTTTAGACTACTTCATAATACTGAAGGAAAGTTCCACCGTCAGTAACTTAAACAGTCACTTTTCTCTGTAGACATAACTAAGAATGCAACCACAAAAGTTGAAGAAAATGTTGCTGCATGGAATTGTGATAACACAAGGAGTTGTTCGTGAATTGCAGTAGCTTTCGTAACCACAAACTGTAGAGAGTTTGCCCAGAAAGATTCCTTTAGCTTCTTTCGGGAAGAAAAGCAGGACAAGCATTTGCCCGAAGGAAGGGGCGGGGAGAACAAGCTCCCCGACGAAGGGCTAGTAACCAAGAACCCAGAACGAAGGGTGACCAAAAGAGTGGCGTATTTAATAGCTTATAAGGTAAAATGCAGTCACCCCAATCAGAGTGAGTATCCCCGGTCACTCTAGTTCATGATTGGCCTATTTTGATCATGTGACAATATGTTTGCTGGTGAATTGTGAAATTCAAGGAGAATTGCTCCTTGTTTTACCTATTGTTTGTAATAGTTATGTTCAAAGTGTCTTCAGAGTTGCTTGTAATGCAATAATAGGAGATTTGCAAGAGTTTGCTGATTTTTCAAAGAAAATTCTGGGGCGACTGCCTATTTCCTTTTATTTCCAAAACAGTGGAGATTTTGTTGAAGAAAATTTGGACTTTGATTGAAGAATTTAATTGCCTTGAGAAGCCGAAGCGACTGGTTGCCGTCGAGGATTAAATACTTTGTTGTACCCATTAATGCTTCTCGACGAAATTAGGCATGCCTCCCCCACCCTCCGTATGGCGCCACGGATTGAAGCTAAGTACAGATTAAGGAATACACCACAGACTAGTACGATACTAAAAATATTACTTATACACACTGTACTAGTGCCTGCTTGAACCGCAAAGTGCGGGCTGTGACCCTATATAGCACAAGATTGCCTGCTTGGCGGACGTGTATTACTCCTAAACCTATATTAACTGCACTCTTAGAGTATGTACGTCAAAGAGGAATACATATTCGACACCTGCTATGAAGGTAAAGCACAGGACATACCTGACGACAAAGTGGGCGACAAGATATCACCGCCTTACTGTAGCTTACAGTGCAATTGGCCTTCTGTAACAGCCTAGTGTTTATTGCGAATGCATATAAACAATTGTTTTGAGGTAAATCATAAACTTCGGTCCAGACTATGCAGGCACTTATTTTGTTTGATGACGCTTTTTACATTTTGACGCAACTTGAAAAACCTAACCTACCTTCTCAACACACTATAAATTCTTCTTTACTTCTGATTTCCTTCTGATCTCTTTAACGAAACCCAAACCACCTAACCCGGACCACCTTCAAATTCGCCTTCAGTGGTTGTAATGCTCACATTCTTACTAGGATCTTAGGAAACATAGGCGTTATATGATGACAATAACTTATGTTATACACTCATTCCTAAAAATCATTCTGTTTTACAGATGCTGAAATGTCCTTTTGGACATCATAAAAGCAGTAATTGAATGTTTACCCTTGTAATACCTCTCGGGTTGAATTTTCTTACCATTTTCTCATCATGACTGTTAAATGAGTACCCTCAGTTGCCTTAAGACATGACGAAATATCAACGGCATTTTATGCATGCTTGTTCTAGCTGTGCTATCGTTATGTTCTTGATGTTAAAATTCTTTCCAATGATGGTTTCTGAGAAAATGGAACCTTTTTCCTTAAAAAAATAAAATTGCAGCAATAACGGCTCTTTGCTTTATTAAAGGACCACCTGTCTCGCCCCGTGCAGACAGTTAAAGTTCTCTCAATAAGTTACCTTCTACTACTCCTCCACTTGCAAAGAAAAATGGTAAACACAAAACCACATCTGCCTTCTACACGTCTCAGATAAACCTGCAGAATCCTGTGCTGGATTTAAGTTGCTCAAGGCCATATCCTGCTGAGCACAATACTGTGTGTGATTTAATTGCCCCTGTAATCTGACCTTGAGTATGCAACGCGCTATACTACACCACATTTCGCAGATCTGCACAAGTCTTCATAGACCAATCACTTGGGACTGAAATATTTAAAGCTACTGTTTGTATTCGTGTCAGTCAAATGTAGTCAACAATTGTGAATATAGATACCACGGGGTTCCTTAATACGTCTTGGTGATGCAACTGACCCTTTAAACTCACGCAAACATAAAGCACAATCACACAAGTTAAAATTCCATCACCATATCTTAGTTTCATGTTTGATGGAAGTTTTGCAAGGGTCATACACTACCTCATGGTTGGAACTTGTACCAGCTTACTACAAATTTGTGACTTTCTTTCAATGACTATACTTGGGTGTCTATGCCTGAGTTTTTCATTTGCCGTTAGAAATAAGGTGTGAGCAAACTGCACCTTGGGTTAGTTGCATAATTCTTGCCTTTCCAACAATTTCATCGGTGTATAGAAGGAGAGATCTCCATGAAAAGAATTGAATAATTTAATTAATAATGAAACACCCCCTCCATAGCGTTCTCTTGTTGATATAAAAACAGATCCGGATCACACTGCACGTGTCTGGAATTCATGTCGCGTCAGTCGTTAATACCTACTGCGATTCATTTGCGCAATTTTCGTGTCAAATTTAAAGGGTATGCAGACACTTCAATCTGAATGTGCTTTTTCTGGTATCATAATTCTTGATTGGCATTTTGTAATCATGTAACAACAAATTTTGTTTCTGAACTGTTAAAATCGTTTAGAACAACTTCTTGGTTTACCATTTTGACAAAAATACTTTCTTCAATATTATGAAAGATATTAAAGAGGGGAATAAGAGGACATATGCAATAATTTAGCTGGTAGACGTTTAAAGAAAGGTTCGGAAAATGTTTATTCCCTTTAAATTATAAATGTCTGATTCGTTATTTGCCATTTTGCTATTTTATTGTGCTTCTTTGCCCTTGTACAGAGGCCTATCTCCTTTTTATCTTAGCAAATGTTATCCTTTTTCTCAGTAGATATTTTAGAAATTGAAGTATTTACTCGTACCAGTGGTTTTGTGAATTTTTGCAGGTTATAGTATATTGGGACTGCCGACGGAGGCCAATTTTAGTTTTCTTTTTTGTTAAATGAACTCTATTTCTTTAATTTATTAAAGAGCATGAGAAACAAGGTGAGGTTGCCCTGTGATAACGATTGTCAATAACAGCACGATTGCTTAGCCCCTCTGACGAAGGCGCGTCAACAGTCACAAATAATATTACACATAAATATAAATGTCAAAATTAAATATAATTTAATTTTGACATCGTCCGTAAGTAAGATAAACATTATAGTGATCATACCGTTTTCAAAGAGATAAAAATGAGAACGAGCCTCCATTGTCTATAATAATAGGCTTGAGTAACAAAAAGGTTATGAAGGTGTGTCTCCGACGTCAAGTGATAGCGCATCTCTTAAGTTGTCAGACATTTTGCGGGGCAAGCGTACATATTGTGTCACAGTAGTATCCATGGTCATGCGTGTAATGTACATACGCTTACTGCGTGTGTGCTGTGCCCGGCAATGCCGGGCAATCCTAATCGTGTGACGTCACATGAAATACCTCTAGTGTAATGTCAAATTTTTGCTTGTATTGTATGAAAGATTTTTGTCTTCTTCCCTGTTTTTTCGGCTTGCATTAAATGATAATTCATGGTCTTGGGAAGTTTTATAATGTTGCTGTTGTGTGAGGTCCTAGTTTAATACAATTCTGGAGTATTTGTGTTTTGTTTTGCTTTGTTATTGGTTTGCTCTGCTTTGTTTCACTTTGGGTTTGATTTATTTGTTTTTAGTTGAGTTTCTTTCTTGCATTTTTTGTGCATGGTTGCATTGGTGTATTCCAAATATACGACGGAGACATATTTGAAATTTATTTTAGCATGCTAAGTTTTTAAACTTATTGAGTAAAGAGGGCTATTTCCATCAAAGAGACAATCGAAATTAGTAAGACAGAGATATGCATGTAGATCTATCTGCAGAGTTGACATGTACTATACAAAACATCCATCTCTTGGAAAAAGGAACTCGCTTTCGCGTATTTTCTAGCTTATTTGAAAACACACCCGACCTAGACTGCTTGTCAGTAATTAAGCGTAGTTTTGAGACAGACTGAAGATTTTAGTCCATAATGGGATTTTATTTGAAGAAATCGTTTGGAGGAGATTTTCAATTTCCACAGAATAATCTTCTATGAGTGATTGACTTTTAAAGAGGAAACGTTGTCACAGAATCAACAATTAATTTTGAAGAGTTTAATAACCTCGATGTGTTTACATTGTGATAAAGACGGATGGTAGTGAAATGAACAGAATTCAAAGTACTCAGCAAAGCTGACTCTGTTTGCCTACGCTCTCTACATATCGTGTCTTGACAAATTAAGGAACGCTTAGAGACTCTTAGTCTCGAGTGTTATTTCTGTATCCCCTGGAAAAGGTGGTATATTCCAAGCATCTTTTTAAATTATCTCATGTCATGGAGAAAGATTTCACATCTGATTTGTCTAGGGCCAGCATATACCATGTATCATAACTATGTCTTGGTCGCTGGTGGGTAGGGGGATGTTAATTTCGGAGTTGCAAGTGTGACTAGAAAAGGTAAATGTGATCACCAAACTTCATAGTAATGAGATTGGTCCCTTTGAACAAGTATTCCGATATTTCCAACCCCACCCGACCCCCATAAAAGACTTTTTGTCACGAATTCGTACACATAAGCCTAAAATTTTTCCCCTGTTATTAAAATTTCAAGCCTCAAATGAGGTTCTTAAAGTGTAAGTTACAATGAAAAGATTGCGTTTGTTTCACAGGAATATTTCGTATCTTTAACACTATGATTTATATATACATTCAAAACAAGGAAGTTGGGAAATCTTATTTTCAAGAAAAATGTCCTTATATAAAGAAATTCACCAATTTCTAGCTCATACATGAATTATTTTTTCACCAAATTCTCAAAATTTTAAATGGTGCAACATCCATAACTTGTTTAATGAGAAATACTTTCAAGATAAGAAGCTATTATCGGACTTTATTGGTGAGATCATTAAATGGTCTTACAGTAACTGCTACTCTTCTGTTTACGTCATGTTGGTACACAGTAAATTAGCATCCCTTTCATTTTCCCCTATTTTTTTCTAAAATAGCCTATGTGTCACATGATTTGTACGTAGATACTGCACTGGTGGCCAATTCCAACGACCAGACAAACGAGAGAACATAGACATGAAAATCTATTACAGCTTATAGGCTATCCTCGTAATATTATAACAAATTTATGGTTGAAATGTTTAAATACGATTATGATTATAAAAATATAAACAGCTGACAGTGTTGTGATTTTAACGAGCAGTTTTGTGTCAATTTCTGAGCTTTATGATGGAGGGAATCTCCAGGCTGACGTATTCCATGACGTATGCCATAACCGTTCACACCTTTATGAATTCTACACTAATTATGCCTACGAGAGTCTTACCTAGGAGCTGTAAGAGAGCTCTCACAGCTTTCTGGTCATACAAGTTTCCAGCACATTTCTATGTTGCCGAGCTACTATCATAAAATGGATAAAAGCAAGTGAAAGTATATATACAGAATATCACTTCAAATCTTTTAAATAATTTGGCTAACTTAAGTACTCATGAAATACTGCTAACCAGATTTAACCTCCCAAAACTAATCAAAGCAGGGTGGTGATATTTCAATTTTTTCACGGACTTTTCAAATACCCAATCAATTTCATTTTAAGGTCATTTGATCGGCAAAATTAACTACTTCACTCAAAGGGATGGGATACCATTGGGTTGGTACGTATACAAGCAAGAACGAGGAAGTCGCAACCACAGCTCCCTATAAGAACAGTCTTGAACAGCTTGAACAATTTCAAATGTTCTAGGCAGACCACACGCTGTATTTGCGAGCAAATGCGTTTTTCAAGTTTATTACGTAGTTATAGGATTATCTGTTGTAACATGTCATTAATTCCTTCTAACACTATGTAAACTTGTTTAATTCGAAGGGAACTTTCCCCATGTATGTATATCAAAGACTCAGTCAACTTACTATTATAAAGTCAGGACTAGACCTCACTTGGTAAAACAGTGCTTTATGAGCCCCCCGCCCTTCCCTCAAGAGTACTCAATCGAAATAGGACCAAATGTATTACGTAGTTATAGGATCAGCTGTTTTAACATGTAATAAATTGCTTCTAATACTATTTTATCCATGTTTTACTCCGAGGGAACTTTCCCCACATAGAAAAGACAGGCTCAATCTACATACTAGTCATGAAGGACTCACACATAGATTGACTCCCTGAAACACTGGTTAAGACGCCCCCCCCCCCTCCCCAAAGAAAAAGTTTTCGGTGAATTTGCGAAACTGAACACTGAATAACACACTTCTCTTCAATAAAGGGCATAGATTATCTGGGACATGGGCTGGTTTAGGTCGGAGTACACCAATGTGATTTTAAATTGCGATTTTGTGATTTAATTTGATTATTGTGATTTAAAAATTCTGATTTAAAAATGTGATTTATAATTGGTTCGATTTCCACTCAAACGTGGGATTTCCTCCCGGTACTTCGGCTTTCCTCCCACTTGGCACAGCTTGCCATCAAACTCGGTTTCCCATTGGTCAAATTCGGGTGCCTAGCAGCCTGGTCGATTGCGCATGAGACTGAAGCTCCGGCTAAGCAACTTTGCTTTCCTTTGCTTCGGACATGGAGGACATTTTGTAATGAAAAGGGATGGTTGCATTAGCTCATGTGATAAATCAGTAGGCGGCTGACGCGTTTTCAGCATCGTAAGATGCGATAAACCCCCCAGTAGTGACATTTAGGTGGTAACAGTGAGGTCGGCTTACCATTAGAGGGTGGACGAGATTAATTTAACAGTGGAAACCGTAATTTTGAACAATTATCTTTTGTTCTGTTATATCCGTTTAAGGCAACAGGGGAAAGACCGCTGAAAGGGGCCAAACATTCCTTGTCCTCAGTCTGGCTTCAACCCTATACCTCCTTGCCTTCAGGTAGGTTTACTTGAACTTTTCAAATGTTGCTGGTACGACGAAAGGGTGCTCTGCAACCGATGGCTGTATGGTACAATAGTATAATAGTACGGTGCCAGGAAGAAGTTAACAAAGCTTTCATGGAAATATTAAAACATCACTCAACTATCAATAGTGACGTAATAGTGGATTGAACACAGTTTAGTGGGGGTATGGGTTCACCCCCCCCCCTCCATGGCAGAAATTGTAGCTTTGTCTTTAAATTTTCAAATTATAAAAATAGGTGTATTTCTCCCCCACTAGTTAAAGTTTTGCATTGCTTCTTTTTCGCGGTAATTATAGTTTCAAAATTTTAGCATTTCTCAAAAAACTGGAGGAGAATGCTTGGCCCAACTGCAGCTCGCATGTACTGACGGTATGCAATTGTTTTAAGTCAGGAGGACCATTAGATTTACCATGAAAGCAACATTTAAATCTAAGCTCTGTTTTATGTGACACACACATTCCAGACATATCTCCATTCACTTTACCGTAAGCACCTTCTTTCCTTGTTATATTATCACGTACCAAAACTCTCCATTGTAACATCATATACATCTCTCTATTTGATTTATTAATTCAAATTATTTTAGTCAGCAGATTTACTTCCAACTTGTAGATCAGTCGGACAGCATAACCAAGCCTAACTCAAGAAATGACATTACTTATCCAACACTTAACTATTTCTCTGTTTACAAATTTTCAGAGATTTAGTGATCTTAAGTAAATGTCGTTTGTGTTTTACAACATTGGTTACATAATGAAATTATTACGGAATAGCTCCATGGTTACAGTAACAGGTCTTAAATATATATCAAAATGTTCGTAAACTGTTGATAAGCCAGTTCAAGTGCAGGCCTCCTCTACATAATTACACATAGGGCCCAGTTTAATACAGGGTTACGCTCTATCTTAAGTTTGATTTCAATAGGACTTTAGCATGATAGATCAAACTTAACATCAATCGTAATTCTTTATGAACAGGGACCTGGCCACACAAGAGTACATGTCTTAAATTTCAAGTCTTCATTGAAACAGTGGCCTAACATTACTGGAGCGTTTGTGAACATTGCTCCTTTTGCCTTAAGCCTTTTTAGGAAGGGCGATTAAATACAAAAAAGAAAAAAGTTCGTGGTAGTTTACACTCAACCTGGATATGTATGGTCATCCCTTGAAGTAAAATACTATAGGCTCATACAAGATATTGCAAAAGAGTAATTAATCTTCCCTTTAATCAGTTAATTGGGAAATTGTCTTCCCAAGCATGAGTATAGATAGATTTTCTTATTGAACGGGCTAGCACGTTATGTATTTCCAGTAATTTTAACAGTGGGAGTCTCACTTTATTTGTTTGGTCATGGGGGAGAGAGATTTTGAAGAGTCTTTTGAGCGAAATGATTTCATCTTATCTTACAATTTTCGCTTTACCCTGATTCTGTGTCTTTCTCGTGATCTGCGTCTTCCAGGAAAGACGTATGATGGGGATGGGGTTCATTGACGGTGAGGAGTAAACAGTTTATATGACCGAGAGCTTCGAAAGAAATGAAAAGAGTCAGTAGAAATTTCTGAACATCTATGGAGAACGCTGACAAGCTGATGAAGGAAGACCTTGTCATTGCAGTGGCATGCGCTGCTTTTTAGGCTACATAAGATGCTTTTACATATTGGAGACCTGCACTCGTACTAACAAAGCACAGAACATACAAAATTTCTTTGAAATTGCTTTCTATTCCTCACCTTTTTGAGATTATCCCATAATTTTTCAGATTGTGGAATGACGTTTATCCACAAGCGCCGCTGAAAGTACGACTGATAACTCTAAAACAGCAAATTTGGTAGGGCAAACACATTCAAAGTGTGCTGCAGTGGTTAATGTGCCATACAGAACCCACCCAACTAAGCTCTGTTGATTTTAGTTGTGCCAGGGAGCTGTGAAGTCCCTGGTTGTGCTATGAAGTCACCAATTGTCGGCATTCCCTGTCTGCCTGTGTTCTGCTTAGTCTCTGACAGTTACGAATGAAGATGGCGTGATTTCAAATGGAAGAATCCAAAGGCAGTTGGGCAGGTATTTTTTCCATCGGATTTATTTTCTTTCTTTCTTTCACTGAATATTCTACATGAATTGTTTCATCTAACTTAAATGTTTACACCCTCACTAAACATTGAATATTGGGAATACTTGCTTCATTTGATGCATCAAAGAGTTAACAACTTAAAAAAACCTCAGATGCCTATATAAATAGTATTTGATTCGTTTTTGTCAGAAATACTAGTGTAATATTGATAAGTATGATGAGGCTTAATTGAATAATTCATAACAATTACTGAAGGCTTCTTTAAACTAATCGGTGGAAAATATTTATTATTATGTAAGTAGCACTGAACTTTGACCTCAAAGTTGAATTTATAAAAGAATTCAGCAATATCTAGAATATCTGAAGCAATTTTTGGCATAAACGTAGTACTTACGGTGAAGTATAAGAAAATTATACGGATGCCGAGACAGAAGCTTGTAACTAAAAGAGATATCCTGTTTTGAGAAAAGAAATTGATTTACAGGGAACAACTCTTGGCAATCTAAAGTAAACTCTAAGTTCTATCACAGTTCCAAAACAAATGTTCTGTCGTCTCATTTTCTTCTTGACAGAAAGAACATAAAGGATTTTTTAGTCAACCGCATACGATGAAGTGAAGCATTCGAACAAAGAATTCGATGTAAGAACTTGAATTGGAAAAATGTAAATTGACAGATTTTAATGGCATTTGAAAGATGAAGTTCCATCTATCGGCAATGCTAGAGAACTCCGAGTTCCATTCAGCTATTGCAGTCGGGACGTGTGATCAAGTCATTAAATTAATCAAATGACTGTAGACTATTTTAGGTATGAACGGCATTTGAAAGTCTGACTGAAGGATTTGGTTTTCAACTCACATGTAATAAGACATTGCTTTATACTTCCACCGCTGTGGAATTGCTTAACCAAGCCGAATTACCTAGTGAAAGCTTAACAATTAATTTTGTACTTACTAAAACATTTCTAACATAACAAAACGTTATGATCGAATATAGTTTTATCAAACACTACGGCATTATTGATACGGATATGCGTATTATTCCAAATGGTTTGCTCCTCAAAATTATTAACCGGTTTCTTATAGTGATAACCCGCCCAAACATGACAAACGTTTTCCACAAAGATATTCTTAGAAGAAATATCCTTTGTCATGAAGTTGCGATGAAAAAATAACGTTTTGCCGTAACTCTGCAGGTAAAATCAAAATAGGCAAAAATATCATTGGCGTACCTTTTAACCCAGTAGCATTTTAAGTTGCGGAGGAAACTTCGTACGTGAGGAGCATTCAATCCTCCCATTGAGAGGGGAGCAATCATGGCCGTTCGCTTGATTTGTCTGGCTTACCAGACCAAATAAACTTAAAAATAACACTCTCGACTTGACTGATAAAACTATTTAGGGGATTTGGTAGGACTTGAAATAAATAAACCAATTGGGAAAGAGCGAAACTTTTAACGATTATAATTTTACCAAGGGCCTCTGAGACCAAATATTAAGCAGAGATTTAAGTCGAAAGAGTTTACGCAGAAAATTAAGGCGAAGTAGGCAATCCCTAGAATAATCGAATATAATACCAAAAGCCCTCACAGGACGGAGGGTCCACCTAAATTTGAAATTGTTTACACAGCACGGCTTTTCATGAACAAATGAGCCGAGGGGAAAAATATTTGTTTCAACCAAGTTGATTTTCAGACCAGAAGCTCTTTCAAAGCTTTTGAATGCCTCAACAGTTGCATATAAAGAGTAATAAGATCCATCTAAGAAAATAGTCGTGTCATCCGCATATTGCTTCATATCCTATAATGGAGATTCTTCTTATGGCATTATTACTGAGAATCTGGATAGCCAGAACCTCTACACAAATTGTGAAAATGTAAGGCTTAAAAGGCAGCCTTGTCTTGACCCCTCTTGTAATTAAAAAAAAATTAGAGGAATAACCATTATTACAAAGGCAAGCCTCCGCTTTAGAATATAAAGTATGAATCCAAGACATGAAATCAGCATGTAAATTAAAGAACTTTAGACTTGCAAATATGAAGTCCCATTCGAGCCTCCAAAGGCCTTTTCAAAGTCAATTAACAAGAGTAAGCCCTTAGTGTTATTAATCTTACAATATTCTATCGTATCTAATATAAACCTTACAAAACCCGTATGATTGGCACTAATTATAGAGGGAATTAACTTCTTTATTCTAGAAGCCAGAGCTTTGGAGCAAATTTTGTAGTCTACATTTCAAAGTGAGATGGGACGATAATTCTTTAAGAATGTGGCATCCTTATCTGGTTTAAGTATAAGAGGAGATCTACTACGACTTTGTTCAGCAGATAAATGAGACCAATGAAAACGGTAGTTTAAGGAATCAAATTCAAAGGTCCCATTCTCTGGCCAAAATACTTGTAAAACTCAGCCGTTAGACCGTGGCTGCCAGGGCTTTTTCCATTACAGTTGGGTAGGTAGTAGAGCCAAATTTCCAGAGATTTCCTCCTCAAGAAACGACTGAAGACACATACAGCCGCCCCCCCCCCCGGTTGTATTTTGGTGTGAATGGTGTGACAAATGAATAGAAGTGTAACGCGTTCCCCTATTTTCGTGCATTCTCTACACTGACATGCATTGTTAAGTCTACATTATGTCTCTAAGGCTAGCTTAACACTAAAAATAAACCATCCGTCGTTCTTGTCATTTTTCCAAAATTGAGCGGTATTTAAGTGTTTGTTGTATTGTATTCTTCCAGTGTGCAAAATCACATTTAAGTGAAGAGTTACCATGGTACTGTAACTACCACCCTGTAATAGAAGCCGTCGTAGCTCAGAATTTTTAATATACTAAACTTTGAAAATAATGTGGAGTGAAAGGCCGATTTGTGGGTTTTCATGTGAGGGGTAGCTACCTGTATACTGCTTGAGGACTCACACGTGTATCAAGAGGCCATAGAACGGACCGACTTTTTAGGAAAGTCAAACTGAATGAGGGGTATCAAGGGTGGCTCCAGGATTTGCTAGCAGGGGGGGGCAGCAACTCCAAGCCCCGACAAAAGGGGCGGGGTGCTGGAAGGGTGGAGAAAGCAACATGTGAAAATTTTGGGAGTAATTAAAGAAAATAAAACCTCGAGGATTCAGTTGGAGAAAAATTGTCATTTGGGGGGTTTTATTAACGAAAATTTTACACTTTGGGGTTTCCATTGAAGAAAATATAAAAGTTAGGAGTTGTACTGGGAAGAACTTTGAAAATTTGGGTTTTTCATTAGAAGAAAATTTGAAAGTTTTGGGGTTTTATTGCAGAACAGTTTGGGATTTATTAAAGAAAATGTGAAAATTTGGGGCTTGTATTTGAAAAAGTTGTAATGTTTGGTTTTTATTTAAGAAAACTTAAACTTTTGGGTTTTAGTGAAGAAATGGGAAATTCTAGGTTTTCATACTAGAAGAATCTGCATTCCTTGAGAACGAAGTTAAGTAATACGATGGGGCGACTACTTGCTTTCGACTTGCTTTCGGTCATTATATGCTATATTGTACCGTGCGAATTGCCGGACGAAATTCGAAAATTTCTCAGAAAGCGGGGATAGCCTTCACGGACAGGGGGCTCATATGCCCTAGCCTTCCACCTGGCGTCACCACTTGAGGGACTACTTAATAGTTAACTACCAGTTCTTCCCTAAAATAATTGATACTGTTCGGTATACTAATTAAAAATCGCGGAAATTATGTCACTTCTCACGTGACGGTCACATGACTTTGGAATCATTGGGCAAAAAATTTCAATACACAAACGACATGACAGAAGAACTTTATCTTACATGAAAGCAGGAAAAGTGGTCGGTGTAACACGATATTTTATCCGTTGTAAAATAACTATACTTTTATCACATCAATAACAGACTGATTACTTCGTGCAAGTTTGAACATCTCCGATTAAAAAGTTAAGGAAATATGTAATTGCAACCTTTTCAAGAAATAAGCGAATGCTTCAGTCTTTTCAGATAGGAATTTCGAAGACTTATTTGAACAATCAATTGAAATAAATCCCATAAACTACCCAGTTTTAGTTCTGCATATGCGGAATTTTAAACTTCAATAATCACTGTTCTTAGAAAGCTGTTTCGGAAACATATCGCTTTCCAAGCAATGTGAGAAGATTTACCATTAATTTAATGAACAATTTTGTATCATTCCCTCTTCTTCTTACCAGACTGCCCTCACTTTGATGAATAAATTAAATGTCCTTTAGGCTACATGCGTCCTCAGGATTTTAAAGTATTCATAAATAAATTTCCTGACTTACGTAGCAATGCAGTTTTCTTTTTACTTCCTAATTAGGACAAACCAAGGTCTTAATTTCAAATGATCGAATGCATACAGAGTATCCCTCAGCATCTTTCCCAACGTGAAACTCATGTTTCCTTGTTTACTCAAGACAGTACTCAAGTTCATGCGAACTGTTTCTCACATTTCTCACTCCTTCAAAATCAACAACAAAGGGACTTCGAGATCTTTAGGGAAAAGGAGCAATTAATTGCCTTCATCCATTTTTAGGTGTTCTCAAGAAAATCGCAATATAACCCACCAACCTTGTGATTAACTGGTGCGAAACCATTACAGGTGTGGACAAGCCAAACGATCTATGTTTTACGTGAGAGGTATCGACATACATGTCCCCAGGAGAACGTATCATTATTAAAAATGGCAAGAACAAGCGTAAACTAACACTTCGGTTTAATAAATTGCAGGATCCTCTGTGAATCACACTTCCGGTGTTTTCGTCTTCAGGTTAGATGGAGACGTTGGAAACAAACTACCCTGGTCAAAGAAAATACCACCCTGGGGAATTGGAACGAGAACCCTAAGATATGCTTATTAATTTGAGATTTTAGTTTAGATTTAGTCTGTGCATTTTCGATCAATTTATTCGCTGTAAATCATAAATCATGCCGACATTATAAAAAATTAAAATGTGTAACTGAGGTCCAAATACCAACATTGTCACGTGGTTACAGGAGTTCATAACCCATCAGGGTCACTAACTACGTCGAATGGAGTACACTGAATGATTACATCACTTTGCAATGGCATTCATAATAATGGAGGTGGATTCTTCGTAAGAGATGAGGTATGTACCTATTGATAAAAAAACGAATCCTATGTCTAGATTGAACTGAAATGTGTGTAGTTTATGATTTATTAAAAGACATATTCATCACCCCAAACAAGACATATTCTTGGGGTAAACAAAAGTCTCAATTGGTGACTGCTCTTTGATTGGCATCAGAATTAAAAATTTTAAGAGATGCAGAGTAGCTCATATTACACAGCATGCACAGAGTATTCTGATTACACATTAGAGCCTTGTGCGCTCCCCAGGATATTGCATTAACAATAAGCTAGGTTTGTGTCTGCACGAGGAAAGGCTAAAGATAGTTGTGGGCGGGGCTAGAAGTAACCTAAGTAGGGAGATTTGAAACTGTCTGGGATGATGAGTATCTGTGTTTAAAGTTGAGGGCGCTCGTTCATAGAAATCCCGAGAACACCTACAATCATATACAACTGATGGAAGCAACTTCTCGACGTAAATAATTTTATCAACAGGGTATGCCGCTTGCTCTCGTTATTCCTTGAAAAGTTTCTCTAATTTTTATGGTTCATATCAGTGCTTTGCTAAACACAAAAAGGGAAATTTGTTCTGAAAAGCAGCTATATATAGGCCTATCCATGTTCACAGGCACAGCATATGGTTGGAATAAGGAAGCATGCATTTGAAAACGAAGAAGTACATCTTCACAAAAAGAATGTAATTCTTAAATTGAGTCCTGTGAAGATTTACTCTTTAATTAATACTTCTTTAATCGACTAAGGGCTTATTTACGGAGTTGAACTGTAATTTAAAAGAATTTTATTCTCACAATAATATTCACTTTAGCTGGGAGTTCCCTGATTTGTTGTTCTGCAGCAAACTGAGGAACAATTGTTAAACAACTGCATTTAACCCTAGTGAAACTATATTTAACATGATTTTAATGTAGTACAACGTTGAGTGAGCATGAAATAATTTTATCCGGGCCATTTTATATATGGGGAATCCATAGTGGCAGGTACTTACGTGAAGGTGACAACGACGAAATTGTGATCTTTAAAAGTTAAGGGTTGAGACTTGGGAGTAATGTTTAGAATGTGCAGTTTTCCATACACTGCAAAACACTGTGACTTGTTATTCACTAGCTAGACACCTGGTCCTAGCAACCGAAGCAAAAGGACTAAAATCAACCAAATAATACTCCCAAACGGAGTTACCTCCCTAGAAGGGACACTATACTGAATACGATAACGGCTCAACCTTCAGACTTCAACATCATAGGTGTGCCATACTTGGTTTGGGCAGGGAGCTGGAAGACACCCTGGTTTGGGTCCGGACTGGTTACAACTAAACAAATATCACACATTATCTGAGATCAGCCAAGGGGCGGCGATCTGTTAAAATTATTGCGGGATACCTACTTGAGTGGACACTTTGAGCCTCCGGCCAGGGGTTTCCTTGGGACCACCAAAGGTCCCCTGTTGGGGTCTGGAAGCCAAGCAATTTGGTGCATTCTGATTCACATATTCCTGATCTAAAGTTCTACCCAGATGTCATTAATAGGCTATATCACAATTATTCACATCGAAAATGTGTGTAATAACATTTACTTTTTCTGTATAGGGGACATGTCCCCCTTGTCCCCCCCCCCCCGTGATCGCCCCACATGGATCAGCCTTTCGGTTAAGATCATTGATCTTAGCCAAAAGGCTGAAATGATTCATTAGTACGACCAGACGGAGCAGTCTTCCATCTTCCCGCAAGACATAGTGCGCACACTCAGTTCTTTGCCAAATTATGCACTTATTCCTAGTATTACGAAATAACATTATCAACTACAAGGCTGGAAAGGAGATATAATCTTGTAACCGATTTCCTCATGAAAGACTTAGGCATTACACAAGACAAGTATTAATTAACCTTTGCTCTGTTCGTTTTATTTACATACAATGGATTTTTTATTTCCCTTTGGACTCAGAACAGGTCTCATGGGATAGTGCTATTTGTTAGCCTACTCACGTATTCTCGTTTGTATAGGTGCTTAAGTCAGTCAATTCTCTGGAGTGATTTGTTCGTGACGTCATGGCTATAAAGAGCTTTGACATCGGCTTAGAAATGATCACGCAATAACGATGAGGGAATTTCACACGTTTACTTGGTGGTGTTTCAATGAATAAATATTGCACACAAGTGACAAAATCAATTTTACTTTATATAACTGGAATTTCCAGTTTCTTTTTATACGAATTTATCAGACATAAAGGTAAACAGGAGACAGACATACACGCACACAGTCATTGTTCACTGTTGGTTTTGCTTACTCATGAGGTTTAAATCATGAAGAAATGCCACCAAAAAGAGCTGTTTTTACTTGACAGTTAAAGAATAAAATTCCCCAATAAAAGGTCCGTTGGAATTATTTTAATATCTTTTGCCGTTCGAGATATACCTCTTAATAGTTTTATGGTTTCTGGAGTAACTTATTGTCTATGCAAAATGAATGGTACGGTGTTGCACAGTGTAAGAATTTCTTTTGTTAATCCTACATGAATTATCTTTTAATTACTCATCAAATAGTTTACAATTTGGTGAGTGAATCAGCATTTTTCAAAAAAGAAACAAAGTTTTATTTCCATAATAAAACCCTCAGGGAATACCGGTACTACAAGTGTCCTTGAAATGAAGGTTGGAAAACAAAGGATCACATTAGCCATATTTGGTGAGCCCACCGTTCGACGTCACACGTTTGCATAATTAGCTTATCTTCATTCATGATACAAGTGTAAAATATAAATGACCTTCTAAAATGTTCAGTTTTGTTGGATTTTGATGGGAATTGAGGCTATTTTCAGGATGTTTAACGCTTTTTACAGCACATGTCCAACTATGTAGTTGTCATGTTGCCAGACCTTTAAGGATTTCATTTACAAACTTCTTGAAATTAACTAAACTTAACATTGTACAACTTTTATGCTCGTAAATGTTCTGCTATGACTACTATTCAGTTGACGAGAGTAAGCACACGAATAGTACTTTCCTGACCTTCATGATGTATGCTTAGACCTCAAGTAAGTTTATAACTTAACCTTTTTAGGCAACTATGTGAATTTGAAATTGTTGGTAAACCTTTCCAAGACAAAACTCTCTAGCACAGTCTTTTAAACGCCGGGATAAAGCATTTCCGTCCCAAAAGAGAGACAGTTAGATCGTGAACATTTAAAAGGTTGATCTCTGAAGTATTCACATCGTGCCTAATTGCCTTAATGTATTTCAGTAAAGAAAACCCTCGCGGCAGATCTTCACATTCTACTCTCAAAACCATTCATCTTTAATGTTTCCATTGAATACATTTTTTAAGTCGGAATGTCGTACCGTGTATCCTTTGAATTTGACTTGAATATTTATGAAAGTGAAATGCAAACCGATATAATATATAAATTCTATTACTAAGAGAAAAACTCGACAATACTTTAAGACCCTTGGAAATCATGTGTTTCCTCAATATTGTTTTACGCCTTCAGGGCATACCTAAGAGGGGAAAACAGTATGAAGATATGCTAATGAATAAGGTTACACGTACGGTTTAAATTGAAGTCAATCCAGGCCGGTAACCAGAGAAGGTACAGTGAAGGGGGGGGGGAGGAAATAGCTTTGGGTGAAATATTTTGACGGGTGGGGGCTAAGGCAATTGTAACTTTTAATTTTCCAGGGTGACTTTTTCTAGGTAGCACCCCCCCCCACCCCCGGCTACAGCCCTGATTCAAAGTGCAAAACTTTTTCACCATGGATCTAATACTTGGACAGGAAAAGAAACTTGGAAGACAACTATCAAAACGCGAAGGTTCAAACTCAAAGAAATAGTCAACACTACTAAACCCTCTCCCTTTGTATCTTATTGAGGATTCAACAAGCTTAAATGGTGTTAGAAACAAAGCACAATAGGTAAATGTCATCTGCGACATCTTGAGAGGACATCGCCTAATTGTGCCTACCCCATTTTGCCTATCATTTCAGCATTGCCAGTCGCTTTAAATGAAAATTAAATTGCTCGTTTCGTCGGGTAGTGTCGCTTATACATAAGTGTTGCTTTGATTCCTTGTTAAAGGCTGAATATGTATAAACCCTTTACAGTATTAGCAATTATGAGAAACTGGTCAAACTTCAACAGCAAAGTATAGACTCGTAACTAGTCTGCTCGTTTGCATATGGAATAAACATTACTCCCAGCACCAGCATCTATTCTTACGAAGCAATAACCAACCAGTCGTTTTGAACTGTTATTCTGCATTTCTGATTTAACTGTTAGCAACTTCCCCGGCATCAAACCACTGTTCATTTGTTAGGGAATCAGTAGAAATGAATGAGATTGCCAATGAAAAGAAGTGTAAATTGTAGGTGCCAAACAAAAGAACTGAAAAACCGTAAGCCTCGTCATCGATCATTGCAGGATTATCTCCTCACGTATATCTGGGCCTAATTGGATTAGCATAAATTAAAGCAGTAGTTTCTTCTCCTGTCCAGGTAGTAGCCCCATGGTTCAAGAATAGCGAAGAATAAATGGTCTTTGTGTATAGTCCATGGAAGCAGGTACTCCCTAATGGAAGGTTGGACATAATTACAAGCTGTTGTTCCGAAGTGGATGATGACATGCCATAGACACATAGTCGTGATAGATTAATCCATCCATTATAATTCTGGTGAAAGCTCGAAGTAACCAAGCTGTTCTTCCTTGACAATTCCTTTTCGATGTAGCATAAACACGTTGTTACATGCAGTCCGACATTCACAGAAGCTGTATCAATTAAGTAAAGTGAAATTGTTGATAGCATGAAATGTGCTTAATACTCAATAAGTGATGACATGCTGACAAAGAGGCAATGTCTGGAGTTCCAAATTACTTGAGATAGTGGAATCATTTGGCCTAACTTTCGATATTATGACATCATACAGTGTCTGAAACCCTTTTTTTTTTTTTGATAAATTAAATGGTTGATGTGGCTTTCCCTGTCGTCCCTGTAGGCTGGATTGTGGAAAGTCGATGTTTTTATTAGAATCACTCTATGGACACTTTTTCCATTTTGAAACAAATTGCGATGATTCTAATTAAGTCATACGTTTCAGTGATTTTGATAAAACAATACAAAGAAAAAGACCTCTTTGTGTTGTATAAGGAAAATTTCACAGTTTATTCCAAACTTATTAACTATTTCTGATAAAGGTACTAAAGTCCATATTTAACACCTCACTATAAAAATATGTAGTTAAGCAGAAAGTCCGCAGGCTTAGTAATATCTTTCCTAAAGAAAATGCTTTGTTGAACTGAGGTTTATCCCTCAAAGTTATCCTTCTTGAAATATCACGTTATACGATGTTTCTCAGTTTGACCTCTGGTGACCTCGTCCTTTGACCTCCGCCAAAAACAATGGGGTTCTTGTTAACAACATGGGTCGTCCACCTGCTGCACATTAGATCCTTACAGCTACATTCCAGGTTTTCACAGTTTGACCTCTTTTGACCTCAAATGACCTTTGATCGCCACCAAATACAATCGAATTATTGAACGCAATATGCGAGCATCCACGGACCATCAATGTTACGTTTTATGACCTATTGTGTTCACGAGGTTTTCACCATACGACCTCTGACTACATATGCACTTTTACTCAAAAAAAAAACCAACCAACCAAACAAACAAACAAAAACAAGCAAACAAACAAACAAAAGGGTTCTTGTAATATGTGTGCGGTATCCAAAAGTATGAGATACTTCAGTTTACAAATTTTTAGTAGTTTCACCTCCGGTGACCTCAGATGACTTTTGAACTGTACCGAAAACAACACGGACATTTTTGTAAGTGTAACCAAGGGGCGTATGGTAGCTCCATGGTGTAACGCATCCACACTTTAAAGTATGAAATGCACTCTTGGTTCCTAACTTGAGATATGGTGTTTCAGACGTTTTCAGTTTTTGACCTTTGGTGACCTCAAGTGACCTCTAACTTCCACCAGAGCAACATGTTTTTTCTCTAAATATCAAAAAATCTATACCCAAGTATGTGTGAGAAACCGAACACTAATCCACTACGCCACCAAAGCACTCTAACAAAAACTGAAAAATAAGCTTAGTGCAAAGTGCTTAGCTTCCCGTTCCTCACGTTAAAGTAGTCTCGAAAACTCATGAAAAAGTTTCTAGGGTAACTCCTTGGACTGCTCATGGTTCATTTGTGATATGTTTATATTAGATGCAATTGGTGTATATTGAATTTTAATGAGAGCAGTGACGCCCGGGGATTTCCACAGTGAAAGGTCAAGTGGGGGCAAGGAGAACGGGGGCGCAAAAAGTGAGTGCGCATTCCTCCTGTAAACCGTATACCTTTGTACAGGAGTCAACTGGGCGTCGAGTGAGAGCAAATGCCCCATGCCCCCTCCCTTTCCCCTCTTTCCACTATATTACAAAAGGTTTTGAGGAAGCTGATACGTTGTTATCTAGGTCTAAAATTTGATTTTGCAGCAGCATGTGCTGTTAGACACTTCTCTGTCTCTGCCATCATTTTAAAAATACTTTACCAGGTCACAGCTGTATAATTCCTTCCTCGTTGCCAAGATGAGTTTTTCAACGTCTTCGTCTACTTTCTGGACACAAATTCTATGCGATTGTTCGTCAACTTCAAACGATGCTACTTGTTTGTATCCACCGGTCTCCTCTAAAACATACCGTACTAACAGCTTCTCCCCGTGGTATAACTGCTTACCGTTCAACATTTTAGCTTTCCTCAGTTTTCTCCATAGGACGTAAACGTATTTTCTACTGTCAGTACAAATACTCAAAGGCGTACAATTCGGTTCGTTTTCTGGCGAAACTATTGTTTTAAGAATTCTATCACCAGTTACATTACTTATGAGAACTGTGTTACCTCTATAGGGAACCAACGCCAGATGTTCCTCAATCATAAACACAGACACCATGTTTCGGGCAACACAGTGGTCTGTTGAAACTGATTGAATTAGTTCCAAAGTTTCGGAATCATAAATATCAAGATTTGTATTCACATTATTACTCACAACAATGATACCAGTGTTTGCAGTAACACTAGTAATCCTTTTCTCCTTTTGCGGAAGACGTGTAATTTTCAAAGTCTGTTGATCCGGTATCTTCATAATCAGTAACTTTCTAGAACACCCAATGATGAGCCTATCATCGTCAACCGCAGCTACGCATGCGTATAAAGGAGGTCCAGATGTGGTGCTCTGTATTTCTATACACATAACACTTCTCCCGTTTAAGTCAAAGGCCTCAAGAAAGACAGTGCTTCCTTTAGTCAAGATAAAGGTGCTTCTCGTAACGACCAAGTATTTTGAAATAGGGCAAATATTATCAATAAATTTGATTCCATCTGCAAAGTGTTTGTCATCTACCTTGAAAGGAATCAAGTTATCTTTTCTGAAGGTGTCGACCTTTTTTCTTGAATTTTCATTTAAATATGCTGTAAGTTGTGCTACAAAAAAGTCCGTTTTGAATCCTCGGGGACCTTCCGGTGGTATCACTATTTCCTCCCGGCACAATGGACAAGAGAAGGACTTGAGCCTCCCTTTTCCAAGAGCACGAACAGCGTTTTCCAGGCATTCTAAGCAAAACCTATGCAAACAAGGGAGTAATTTGGGTTCCCTTAAAGTCTCAAGACATAAGGAGCACTGAATAAGGCTTTCAACATTTTCTCCCAAATTCGACATTTTGGGGGTGGGGTGGGGTAGAGGTGGGGGCCTTGGAGGACTAAGCGATGGATGTGAGATACGTGTTTTGACGATACTAGAACTATATTCTTTCATAGGCTTCTTCCGTATAACGTGTTCAATTTCATGCAGGTCAGAGTAAATTGCAATCCTGTGAAGACAAATAAAAGTTTTCCTAGTATTTCTGTAAAAGTGTAATGTAACAGAAATTTCTAAAGGAGCAGTAGACACATATTTTAGATTTGAGGAGGATGCAGGAGTCTTGACAATATTTGGAATCTAGGAACCAGTGATAGCCAGTGATACCCATATTAGAAAACTTTTGCCCAGAAATGATTGAAGGATGGTCCACAGAGCTGCAGACCCTATTAAAGAAGACACTCTACCAGGCGCATATCCAGCTGTCCAGGGGTGGTGGGAGTGTGCGCCACCAGAACTGAATGAAGAAGAGAAAACTAGAGAGAAAAGGAAAAAGAAAAACCAAAAAGAAAGGGAAGAAAAAAGGAAAAAAGCAAGAAATGAAAAACAAATAGAAAGAAAAAGAGAGAAAAGGAAGGATAAAGAAGAAATAAAACAATTAAGACGGAAAAGTGGTAGAAATGCTATCGTAAGAATTTACAGGAACATAACGTGTTTTAACATGATAATCGTGTAAAATTAGTATACGATACTCTTCATATATATATTCCTTTAACACAAAAACAAGTGCCCCACATTTGCAATTCATGGACCCCAAATGTAAAATGGCTAAAGAGGTCTAACTTATAAGAATAATTTATGAAGCCTATTTTAATTGTTTTCTATCACAAATATTTCTCAATGTACCAAAATTTCTCGAGCCTCGGAGGCTTTCATCTTTCGTTTGACTGCCCATGGTTCATGTACTTGGGCGTGATAAGGTACACAGGTATCATTGCAAGAATGCGAAGAAGGGGAGCTCTCTCTCGGTATTAATCTGCTTTGGGGAAGACATAATTGATGAACATTGAAAGCATGGCGGATCAGAGGGCATTTTAACTCAGAATTGACTTCGTGAGAGACACGTTTAGACTTAAGTTAGAAAATTAAATGTGTCTTAGTATGGAGCCTGTACGCAATTTGTATCGTGGAAGGTGTTTCCTAATGAAAATTTCAGCCCTCTCCTCCCGCAATATTAATCATGCACGGTTCGTTCTCCATGCCTGATACTCATTATCAGGATAATAATACACGAAATTATTCTGATCGAATACATGGAATTATTTTGGCAAAATTCTGTTTTTTAACAAAAAGAAGTAAACTTCTAACCACCTTTAATAGAGACCGGACTTCGAGAGCCGATCATGAGGCAATTAAATATCAATTCGTAGCGTATTTTATATATGATTGACAGTACACACATTTTTTATTAGAAAAGTTTTACTAACATGATTTTTGTTGCGGAGCGCTTCGCAGGTTCCCATTATCGCTATACCTACGGTAACTGTTTTATCAATAATTCAATACTTTTCAAGGAAAAGACGCTTTCTAATCCTCAATCTCTAGGTTACATCTACTACTTGCTTGCTTATATTCCCCTTTAACTAGCATTTCGTTTAGACTTTCGTTCTAAATTATGGTGATTTCTGGAAAGTTCTTAGTACTCTCCCAGTGTAGCGTTGGTCAGCTAAGAGATTCATGCAAGTGTCCCAACTGTTTCACTGGGCCATGGGGTATGATACACTCAGCTCCTACTCTTCAGAGCGACAAAAAGGTGAAAGGTGAGGTACATAGCCTATATTCTAAAAGTAAGTATGCCATATTTTGCATATTTATGCATGATAAATACCAAAACTTAAAATTTTTCAGCGCTCTTCGTGCGCGATGTTGCTTCGACCTCTGTTTACGATGCTCAAAACAATTTCACCTTTGCTTTGTCTTTGTCCATAGAACCAGCATAATCACCCTAATCTCACAATTTGGTTTCTATTTGATGAAACATGTGACAGAAGTGTGTGGGACTTCATAATGTTTAGGAAAATCGATCTGCTGATATATGTTCGGGTATAATTTTTCGGTTGCTTTCTTGACATTTAAGCATCTGACCTCATGTAGCTGAAATGAACCCCTTCAATTGGACAACCCCCTTCCTCTACCCAGCCAAAAGAGGAAAGATTTCAACACATACTGAAAATTTTTAGTCATATGATCGGTTGAAAGCTCTGGCAAAGATGCTGCCTACTTAAGTCACCTTAAATGGACAAAAAGTTCTCAAAGGGGAGGGTGGGGAGTATATCCCTCTTTAAAGTGTCGTTTCTGGCAATCTTGGATGCTTTTTGGCAAACGTTTACGCCGCACGCCAGCTGGTGCTGACAATCCACTTGGTGTAAAAATCTCACTCTTATTCTCCTCGTAGAAATGTCCTGGATACACCTCTGTTCGACTGTTTGGTACTCCCGGGGGGGGGGGCATCGAGAATTCCCCCCTGAGATTTCAAACCCAAAATGAAAGATGGCCTACTTGAAAAGAAACAAAACACACTGAAATTTTTTTGAATTCCATTGTACTGATTATGTTTTAAAGCCCTCATGAAATTGCATACATAATGGTTCATTTTTCGAAAAATGTTCCTGGAGGGCCGCGGACCCTCCTCAGACGGGCTCTTATGCTGGTAACTCGCGCTGTCAAACGAACCTCCTTCCTCATGCAGGATGCACACAACACAACTGAAGCCTTGATTTTAAAGTTCGTTAGGAACGTTTCTCACCCATCACCTCAGCATGCTTAGATAGCCTATAATTAACTTAAATTACACGCTTAAATCCAGAGACGTAACCAGGGAAGTGATAAGGTGATCCTTGATGTAACCAAGTCACTCTTTGCTCGGCTATTCAGCTCAGCTAATTTAGTGACTCGAGTTAAGTCATCGACTCGAGTCTCAAGCACATGTGTTATTTCAATAGGGGAAAATTAACCAGAATTTATTAAGTCAGATAGTGATGGAAGGTTGTGACTCGACTCTCTCGAGTCGTGACTTGATGACAAGTCTGCTAAAATTATTGCACGTGTTAAGTACCTTTTAGTCCTGTTTTTCTCCTACAAAGTGATTTTACTAAACAAGTTTACCTTTTCCTCTTGAGGTCTTCATTTCTAAAGCATGAACTCCCCCAAAATGTTTAGACGCTACTTTGGAGGTCTAGAGTGTTCCTTTTCCGTCAATCTCGGAAGCATTTGGACAACCAATCTATAGCCTACGCTACGCCCAAATCTATGATGGCCCTCCAAGTGGCGCACTCAGAGGGTAAAGGTTGGTACTGCCTGTAGCATGGCACCGTGCCATACCACAGTCAAAAAATAATACAAAATAAGAAATTCTAAAATGTATGATCAATCCAAAGCTTTGTACATGTAAACAACAGTTTGTATCCAATCAACCTTACAAGGACAAATAATTTCTGAAAGAGGGAGAGCCTTATACAATACCCTCTCCCTTACCTTATGTGCACAAAATCTTTTCAAAGAGTAGGTGTGTCATCTGGCACCTTAGACACCACCCCCCCCCCCTCAAATGGTTGGAAGCTTCGCAAAAGACAACACCAATTTCTTCCACCTAAGCCGCCTTACCCAAAAGTCTCAGCCCCCTCCTCTTAGACCCCTCCCTCAGACTGAGGGGCAGTGGGTGACAAAGAAAGGATCTGCTTGGGTGCCAACTAGGCGCGCAACTGGACGCTATCATTAACTGCCCCCTAGAGACTTTGCCCAGGCTATGACCCTGTCAACCTTGGCAATTACCAAATAGAGTGTATCAGCCACCTACCTCGAAGAACTGTCATGTTGTCCTCTATCGATTTCGGGTTTTCTGCTTTTGTATTGGACGTTCAAAGATGCGTCATAGGGCTATGTAGCGTGCTTAGCCCACCTTTTCCACATGTGAACGTAACTATGTGTCAAGAAATCTTTTGCAGTCTTTTATAATTATAGGATTGCCAACTTTACATACTTCTAACTATGTGTCATATTTCATACTTTGGACTTTACACAATCATTCAGCTCAATAATATGTACCAGTGTACCGTAACTTGACTTTGAACCATGCAATGTCCTCTATCTCTTTCAATGTTTGATGAAAGCATGACGCAGATTTGAATAGATAATAAAGTGATTGTGTAGAACGTAAATCTGCATACCGACCGCAATAACATGCAATACCATCCCATGTGTAAATTTCATAAATAGCTTGGGTAAACTTTTGCGTGTTAGGGATATTTGGAGGAAGAAAGATGTTTGGTTTTTTTTTTCTTTTTTTGATACAAGCACACTCAAAGTAAGTCGCCAATTCATTGAGTCTGAACTACACATTGCCACTTATTTACTCGTTTTCGGAACATCTCGGCCCCAACCAGCTTGGTCTCATACCAACTCCGTCCCTTACCAAACTCGGTCTCAGCTTTCACACTGACTCCATTAAAAGAGAAAAGAGCTTTTCTTACTTTGGGAGAGTAGAGGGCGCTTGTCAACTCGAAATTAGTTTGAAAATTCTAGGCATTCTGTTTAAGATGAATTATTGGTCACATTACATTAGATATTAATAATAAGAGGAAGGCGTACTTGAGGAATATGTCTATATCTCTAAATACAGTGCTGGCCTCTGTAGCTTTGACCTGGCAGTGCCTTCAACAGGTGTTCTTTGTTTGAATTGCATTTATCCATGGTACTAGCTGCTTCATAGCATACATGTTCAAACTTCAACCCCCCCCCCCCCGAGTGCCACTGTTTTGGGCCTGCCTTATTTTGGCGCTAACCGAGTAAAGAATGAATTGGTGATGCACCATCTACAAGGCTGTTTCGGCGACTGATACATTTATGCAATATCCAGTGGAGGAAGAAAATCACTCAGGTGCCGCCAAAGTGTAAGCCGCCGAAATCTTCTCATTTCACTGCATAGCATTCTGTCCCAATAACATATTCAAAAAGTCACCTTTTCAATAGAAAAAGATAAAAACACTTGATCAAAATACATGCAAGTATGACTGGTTCACAAATACTTCTATCAGGATTCCTCGTATTGAGACCGAGTTGGCTTGGGACCAAGTTGGCATGGGGTCTATGTAGTTGGCCTAGGACGGAGATGGTTGGGGCCGAGTTGGACTGCTTCCATTTACTGTATGTTACATAGTACACAGTAGATGTATATATTTTTGTGCTTTAGAAATGGGTGCGCTAGACATGCAGTCTTTGATGATTGATGACAGCAAGCTCGAGAAAAGTCCTGAGGTGTCTGCTTTGTATGGAAAGAAATAAAAGAAAGCTGTTAGGTCGGGGAGTTTAGGATGTACGATTTTTTGTGATTTTTTACTTGGGGAGGGGGGTGCTAATTTTGGACATAATTTGAGATTATCTGGTGCAATTCTGTGAAAACTGAACCAGCTGTAGACTTATCCATTTCAGTATGTAAAAATGAAGTATAAAGCTAAAATCGAAATGGTTTCTGAAGTGGGTAAGGTGAATGTAAGCCCCTTAGATTTGAGTTTTTTGAAATGATGGGGACATTTTCAAAAAGGTTGCCAAAAATTTGAATGTAAATAACCTTTGGGGTAAGTTTTGGAAGAAATTTCTACATAAGCCCCCAAGCTCACCAAAGAAAAAGAATAAACCATTTGGCAGATCTTTCTTAACTTATCAGTGCAACAATTATGAGGGTGGAGTTAAGGATGACCCAAATATGAATTTTTGAAGATCGTGACTACTTTTTGGGTTCAATATAACCCAAAGTGCATAAAGAGTTTAGTCGTGGTCGGTGCCCCGCTCTTTCCCCTTGCCCATGGACCCTAATATCAGAATTCCTGGCTACCGTCCTGAACTAGTTTGATCCATTTCCTAGGAGGATCAGTGGTCTTAGGTTGCAATATTTGTAAATAACGGTACTTTTGACATGATGTTCAGTTATAGTCGATCATTTATAGGCTATTTCGAGCCTAGTGTACAGTCGTTATAGGCAGATAGGTACGAGGCAGGCCCCTGCGCAGGATTTTCCAAGAGGGGGTTCGAATAGACCGTGTCACATGACGCCATGTTTTGCTTTCGAGACCATGTTGAGGGTACTACAGTTGTACATTACAACGTACATGCACGGTATATTTTACACGCACCTGTGGCGCCACTACCCGACTTCGAGCTTTCAGGACCTTCTGACAATGGGTGCGCGCGAAGAGCGCAAGAGAATTGTTGTTCGAAAAGAATGTGAAGTAAGAAATTCATACTCCAATTCCTGTAGATCATGCTATGCACGTTACCTTTCTCTTTAAATTTGATTGGTACATGTTGCCCTCTTGATGCCCATCGTCTAACGGGGTTGAAGATGTACTACTAGTTTTCAGAAAACTTTTCCACAGAATTATTCCTTGTGTAGTATTGCCCTTAGATGCGAAGTTTAAACCTTGACGAATGCGCGCGGAAGCGCAAATAAAACTATTTTCATTACAAAAGTTGAATCCAGACTCTGCATAGAGATTCTTTCAAATCCAAAAAAGATGTCTACCAAAAAGGCAATGCTGACTTTATCCTCTAAATCTTTCGATTTTCTTGAAATACGTTTTCAAAAACGTCTTCAAAAAGTACAAACGCTGTTAAACTCCTCAATCACGCACAAACCTTGAAACAATCGGCATAATTTTGACGACCCTTCCCGTTGAACGATGCTAATACGTTTAAAGACGGTACTGCTTATAAGCATAGATTGTAAGTACGTGGAAATTTTGACAGTTTTCGAAGCATTCGCAAAAATTTTGGTAGTTATGATTTGATGAAATCTGCACTCATAAAAAGAAAAACTGACCCCTGTCGTGAATGGCATGCACAGTGTCTTAACTATCCCGTCTACGGCGACAAAATGGTCACATCCCAACTATAGTTTACCGTACTGCGAGACATGTATAAAACAACAACTAATCGATTGAGAGTTACGTAAAGCATGGAACTACAACGTTCGTTGTAGCTCGATGTAGCCACATGCGTATAGTAACGGTAAGACTTTACTCTTTAATTAATAGTTAGCCAAAATTTGCTGCAAAAGTAAGAAAATCGTACAAACTGTTGGTTATTGTTTAAGAAACGACCCTGAAGAGCAAGTATAGTTTAGAGTCGGGGAGACTGTCCGTGAATGGGATTACACACTTTATCGCACCATGAGCGACTCTGACTCCTCGGTCACCTGTGCCCGACCTGACCTCTGCCCTCACCATGGTTTGAGCTGAGGCTAAAAAATGGAAACGCCCTAAAATGCAGAATACCTTCTACAGCACAAGCGTGTCATTAGATTTTTGTCTATCATACATCGGTCGACAGTATGAGATAGATTTAACATTTTACATGGTCATAACTTACAGAAAATTGCACTCTAAAATAATTTGTCACCAGAGTTTCTCATCTATCACGAGTCTCTGAGTGTTTCAGAGAAAATTTGGCATCACAAACGCCCTAAATTGCTGGAAACTGCGCTCTAAAACACAGTCTACATTATAGTTCAATGCGGGGGGTCCATCATGCGTGGGGCGCCAAAATGGTGGGAAGCAGGCGCGGATTCAAGGGGGGCTTTCCCAACCTCAGCCCCCCTTTTTTCGCCACATCAACAATAACAAATACGCGAAAATTAGCATAATGTTAATCTAGGAGAATATTCAAGGGGGCTTTCAGCCCCCCTTTTCGAAATTTCTGGATCCGTGCCTGGGAAGGATATAAAACTGAAATCAGTGTTCACAGGGGCTGCCACAATGGCCCCTAGCTGTTAATCACCCACTGATCTATAGGGTGGTTTCGCGCTCGCAAAAGTCAACCAAGTGTTTGTTCAGGGAGCTGCCACTAGTGGCAGCTCCCTTATTTCATTTTGTTATTTTCTTTTATTCTCTTACATTTGCTTGTCTTACCTCTTTTAATTTTTTACTTTTCGTATTTTTAGTGGCATCTTCTATATTTTAACGGCTTAAGTAGTATCCCCGTTTTATGCTAATGTTTTGTGGTAATGTTTCATTTCGTCTTTCTTCCGGTGTAATTTGTTCTTTTATCAATTTTACATGTTTACCACTTCGTACATATTTCATTTACTTTGTACCAAGGGCCACGTGGACGAACAGTTCCATATGACTGAACGGGTTACCATGGTTAAAGAAAGTCTATAACTAAAATAAAAGTGCTGGAGGGCAAACAAACACACTTTCATGCCGTATCATGTACTAAAGCAATGGGCTTTGTGCTTGGCACATTTGTCCTCCACAACAATTACCGCGTCCGCTGAATTTTACCATTTGACCTTTGCAGCAAGCTCCCTCTAACATTAATTAATGTACATAAAACCATAGTTGCGATTTTTCGGAATTTTCATCAGACAGAACCAGCTCAGGCATTAGTAGAGAATAGGTGTGCAAAAGAAAACAAAGATTTCTCCTTTTGAACATCAAAGGAAATGGAACCAAAGATATTGAGCGCGAAGCTCGAGAAACAAAAGGGGATGTTCGGATAAAGACGTAATTATGCTGATCATGTTCTCCCAGTATTCATATGGAATTGATTTAATCTGCATGAAATAACCTCAGTAGTTTCTACATTGTAAGAGGGTGAAAGATTGACGAACTACCCCTAGTTCACAAAGGGGGTTTGATATCAAAGGGAGGTTCGATTTAAAAAACGAACCCAGTGACAAACCACTCTAACACCCCCTGCGTACGGGCCTGCGAGGCGTGGGTGCCGGGGCCACAGCCTTCGTCCCGGCGGAGAATGTGCCATTTTCGGGCTAAATGTATGCAATTTGGTGGCAAAATGCGTTTCATTTCTGGCAGAAGTGCTGCAGCACCCCCAATCGGAATTATTCCCGTACATTCATGCTCCGCATAAGCAATGGAGTAAGGGAAAACAAGCCAGTGAGCCACAACTGGAAAAAAGGCCGTGGACGGCTCGACTTCAACCAGTTGGTTGGAAACTGGGCCGTTAAACCTCATCTAACTAACTAACTAACTAACTAACTAACTAACTAACTAACTAACTAACTAACTAACTAACTAACTAACTTCATTATCCCAGTATGTATACACTGACGTACCATGGAACCACGAATGAGCTGTCCTTAGGTGCACAGGATGCACGATAAGCACACCAAAGGAATTGTAGGTTTCTATAAATTCAAGGGAAGATGCTCTGATACAGGGGTGGGGAACCTACGGCCCGCGAGACCATTATTTCGATCAGGCCCGGGAGGTAATTCATAAATAGAATTTCAGAAACACATGACATTCAATTGACGGTGATTTTTAAAGGAGAAATGCAGTCACCCCAGTTTGAATTAGTTTACCCTGTTGTCCTAATACATAAATGACCCTCTTTAATCATTTGACAGAATTTTTGTCGCTGATTTGTAGAATTCATGCAGACTAACTCCTTGGTTTACTAAAATACTAAATACTTATTTTCGAAAACATGAAGAAGACACTTGTAAGGCAAATAAGTGGAGATATTTAAACTAAATTTGGGGTAACTGCTTGTTCCCTTCCACCCACAATTCATCCTGTTTATACCATTTTCGAGATATTTTAGGTAAACACCCTGCGTAATACTACTGCGGGTGTTGTACTGCACACTACACCAATATATGCACGAAATACCTTGCCCGTTTGCGTGGAAGATAGGATACAAGGCCAGGCGCGGATCCAGGGGGCCTGGGGGGCCCGGCCCCCCCTCGCCACGAAAAAAAAAACGAAAGGAGAAAAAAAGAAGAAAAAGAAAAAAAAAGAAAAGGAGAAAGAAAAATTAAGAGCAAAAATGAATAAAAGTGTCTAAGAACGTATTCAAAGTATATATTTCTGTAGGGGTTGGGTGGAGTTATCGCTGGATTATCTCTTTACATATCTTCCAAAGTGGTTGGCGACGAAAGGAGCGCTACAATGTTCGAAAACAGGTGAATAGGTGAATAATGATCCTTGACTTAAGATCTAAATAAGTAAACATCGCGACATATGTAGTACGGGCTCGATCGGCTAGCTGCACTGAAATTTAGTAACAATTTTGTGTTAAAGAGTGAAATTTTTGTAATCTAGACCGATTGAGAGGCAAAGTTTTCGCCATACAGACCTTGCAGAATGAATACAGAAGACAAGCTGTCAGGTGACCTACTATTGTGCACAGTGGCACCAGCTGTTGCAGGCAAAGTAGCGGCGTGCATACCCTATTCGATTTCGAAACTGAAAAGTTTTAATATGAACTCAAAAGGCTTTTAAGCTACAGACAGTGGCGTCGGCACAGTGGGCAATGGGTGACGTGTGTCCCCCTCCCCCATTGATTCTTGAAATTTTTTAAAATGGTCCCAATAGTCGTTTAGGCTACAGATTTCTGTGGAGGGTGTAGGGTGAGATGTATTTTTGATCACTGGTTTATTTGTTCTAACCATTTTCTTTCACAAACTGTTCTCAAACTATCATAAGTTTTGGAAATTCTTGACAAATTCCAAATTTTCGCACCGCTCCGCTAGCGTCAAGCCTTGTGTCAGAGTTGTCCTTATTATCAATAGCTTTCGGTAACTACTCACGGGGGAACAAAGGAGCAAACGTGCTTTTTCAGAATTCTCAGTCAGAAGATTCGTTTCTGAATAGCATAGGTTGGTGGGAAAGTGACAGTGTCCGATGCAGGTTCTGAAATGCAGGTTTTGTCATGGACTAATACTTTATTCAAAATTTCGGCGCGCTTCGCGCGCATACGACAGGATTTCCAACCGATTTTATATACCATTGACAAAGCTATGACGCAAGAAATTATTCCAATGCAACATTTTTCTAAAAAGTACATCTCCTTCTCTGTAGGGCTGACATCATTATGGAATCTTTGACTAATCTAGTCTAGCACATGATTTGAAAGATTGAAAGTATGTAATTGCCGTTGCTTATTTTCCAAACATTTTACCGCGACGTTCAATAATGACGAAAATCTTTTCTGAAACGAATTTTACCTGTCCACCATCCCTCTTGCTATACCTAAAAAGAAGGTGATATATCATATCTCCTCCCATATGGATGTCGGGTAGTGAGAATCCCATTGGTCCCTCTTTTGTATACTGTAACTAATTTAGAGCTCCCTGGAGGCTCTATACTGTTCTCTGTCAACCTTGGATATCCTTTTAAAATGTAAAGGAAAAATTTTATTATAGTCCAAGAATGTTTCTGTGGACTCCACGCAGGTATAATTGCATATACAATTTTCCCATGGGCGTGGATCATGGGGGACGGGGGGACGCGTCCCCCCACTTTTTTGGGAGGGGGGACTTCGTCAAAACGTCCCCCTCACTTTTTCAAAATGTTGGAACAGACTGCAATTATGCCAAGGAAAAGGAAATTTTTAGAAGAAAAATAACCTAAAAATCGTACACTTTTGTTGCACCAAATCGCATCTGAGTGCATTCAGTTCTAGAAAAATTTCCCTTAGACCTCCTCCCCCATGCCGAAGATCACAAAACTTATTGCCTCCCCGTTTCGCAAATTCTGGATACCACCAACTGCTTCTTCCACGCCACCAGGACGGCGATTCTCAAATGTGAAAAAGTCCCCCCCCCCCCACAAACACACTTTTGGAGATGGATCCACGCCCATGATTTTTCCTGGGACTTAAGGAGGTTTGAAGACAATATGTTAACCGTCTCTTACTCCCCTTTTTCACTCGAACAAAAGTTAGAATTCACTACATTGTGGACATTTTCTAAACATACAATCACATTAGAATGACCCAAAGATACCACCATTTTGCATATAGGCCCCCTAAAATTAACAAAAATTTCCCAAAGGGGAGGGTAAACCCCTTCCTGGGATTGCACTCTCATGTACTACTAAGAAAAGGCTCTCCCACTCTTGTATATAGCGTATACAAAATCCTTTGCCTAAAAAGGCACGGTTTAACAGTTATCTGCGGTTCCCCCAATCACCAACTCCCGCCGGCACCATCGGTCATAGATTTCTGAAGGGTATACCCTTCAGAAGTCCATAAAGAAGGTGATATATCATCTCTCCTCCCATATGGATGTAAGGTTGTGAGAGTCCTGTTGGTCCCCTTTTCAGTGTACAATTAATGCAGCTCCCGGGAGGCTCTATACCGAAAATTTTCGGCGCGCTTCGCGCGCAATTGTTTACGCTCACGGAGAGAGGTACGTTTTTATTGAGTGATGGATTTATTTTTATCACTTTTTACCAAAAATCATTTGAAATCTTTCATCATTTTTGCAAATTCTTCTCAATATTTCTTGATTTTTGCTTGATCTGCGCACTGTTAGCCTTGAATTGCTCCTTTTACTATCAATAAGGTCCCAAACGTATTCGCATTACTCATCGGTGGGGTTCTACCATAAGCCAATTATTCGTGTGCATAAACGTGATAAACGTCAGCATTGTAAGGATGTAAAACAACTGATATTCATTTTTTCACCCTCCTCTTCTTATGAGAACTGAAAACTTAGTATCGAACCCACCTTCTAATTGATAGACACACATAAAGGGAATTGACACCGTTAGTCATAGCAATGGTTTTAACTGTAAATTCAGATTTTCGGCGCGCTTCGCGCGCAATTGTTTCATCTGACGTCCTATACCCGAATACCGTATAACGAAAATAAAACACTCATTATGGCAAAAATCATTTCAAGTTACCTACACGGGCTCATAATGTTGGCGTGTAAGTTTTAAGATAACTTAGATTCTCCGTAACTTCTGCAGGTACATATAGTAACTTATACTGAGCAATACACATCAAATCCCATGCAACATGAAAAGGTATAAAATCTCACTGACATTAGAACTGGAGCCGATTTCTGTGCTCTTAAAATGCAATATTGCGAGAGCTTCCGGGGGCTTCGCCCCCTGGACCCCCACCGGGGCTCCGCCCCTGGACCCCGCCAGGGGCCCTAACGCGGGCCCCTGGACCCCACGCGTAGGGACTCGCGCTTCGCGCTCGTGGTGCACCTTCGGTGCACATAAGGTTTTCCATCTTGGGCCCCCCCCTCGAAATTTCTGAATCCGCGCCTGCAAGGCAATGAACAAAAGTGCGCTGCAAACATTTTCTCGGGAATTGTGTTAGTTTACGTGAATTCCGGAGATCGGAAACCCCTCGCCCTCCCATGAACTGATGAATGGGGCTGAACATTTAGAAGGTGGATAATTTTACGAAATGTGAAGTGAAGAGACAAAGATAAAAAGTTTTCGCTAACATTATCACTTTGCGCCCTTTTTCCGTATAGGTGCTCGCATGGGCGTCGATCGGGGGAGGGGACGGGGGAACATGTCCCTCCATTATTTGAGAAATCGCCCATTGACTTTTATTTTTCACACAGTAAATTATTTGAAATGGGGTCACTCCCCCCACCCCCCAATATTGAGAACAAATCGCCGCCAATGGGTGCTTGTTCATTATAGCTTCATAGGTATTAAACAAGAAAAATGGTCAAATTGATATATGTGTAGTCCGTTAAGCCTCCCACATCTAATGCCTCCAAATTTGTACATAATCCAGAGTTTCTGGGCTTCTAGTTTCCTCACCAAAATCTTTCCACTGAACCCACCAGGGTCTGCCTTGGGGCACCTGGGCGAACGCCAGATGGATAAAGCTTCCTGCTCCCTCAACAAATACGACGACGTTGGACCGCGAGGGTATCATGGCTATCAAAATGGCCCTTCAAAGGAAAAAGTTGCCCACTCCTGCTCTAATGATTTTCAGCTACCATGTAAAACAGTACCGGTATCGATAAGGGAGGGAGAAGAACGCCTGTATCATTATTTCTTATTATAACACATTTCAAAGTAAGCCATTATACTAATAAAATATCAATTTGCCTATTTTCGTTCCTTTCATTGATTTAAGTTACATTCCGACCCTCTTGTAGGTGGGGCGCGTACCCCAAAAGCCTGATCACTACAACTATTATACTATAGGTCCGATCAATATGCAGGTGTTTGGCAACTGGCAATTACATCAATACAAGCTTAAAGCGATAGATGGCGCAACGGCGTCCTTCATGGGAGATGTCAGACAAGCTTGTAAAATGAAGAGTTCTCGTTCCGCACCCGTCTTTTCGGGAAATTGTCTTGATGAGATTTTACTGCACTGTATGACGGGTAGTACTGGTCTAAGCCTTGGGAGAAGTACAGAGGCATACGGGTCTGGCCCTCCGTTGGGGAAGGCTAGTTCCCCTGTAGGAGAAATTTTCGTTTCAACGGGGAGACTTAATGATTACCATAATGCAAGTTATTCCAGAGGGCCATCCCTGACGGCACGCACGGCCAGGAAGGATGTAATCGCTTGGCTTTGCTCTCAAAGAAGGCAGATTCTTCAATAAAAGTCCCAATTGTTTACATTTTCGGTAGTAAAAACCCCAATTTCTTCAAAAAATTTGCTCCGTATAAAGCAAAATTTTCAAATTTTCTTCAGTAGCCTAAACTCCCAAATTTTCAAATTTGCTCAATAAATGATCCAAATTTTCTTCAATAAACGACCCACAAATTTTTGCGCCCCCAAAAACTGGCATTTGCCCTTCCTCCGGGAATCCGTCGCCTTTGTTGGGGCTTCAGGTTGTTGCTTCCCAACCTCTGTCTAGTAAATTGATTCCCCTCTTGAGCAAATCTTGACCCCACCTCTGAACTTCAACTCTTAGGTAATGTATGAAAATGCCGAAATGATCCCAACTGCAGTTTTTTCTTTCTTTTTAGGCTTACTACACATAAAAGGGTTCAGACCTACATATTTCGAAAATAATATCTTTGGATATGGCGTGGGGTTCCGTATCATCCTCCTTCCGCGCTGGTATCACTAAGTACAGGCACATGAAGATATCGAATACATACAAAGTGGACATTTAATTATTGTGGGGCTTAAACCAGTATTTTTGAAGACAACTTGCCACTCACCTACAGAAAACGGTGACGTAGGGCCTCAATGTGAGATTTTTTTTACTTTTTTGTTGGAAAAGATGTGGACACGATTAACAGGACTGTGGAGAAAAGTACATAACCAGAAAATTGTATCTTATATGCTCTTTATTTCTAAAAACTCGCTGAAGCAATCTTAGCCATTCATGACAAGTTTGTAATTTAAATTCATCTTCAATTATATAAATAAAACCTCATTAAAAATAAAACCATTCGCTTACTTAGAAATTCACATTTCAAACTAGAAGCGGAGCACTATCAATGCTGCTCATATAGTCAGACTGTTTTACCGATAAACATCGACAAAGTGTATGGATAAGTTATACAGATTAGCTGTACTGATAAGCCCAAGTTCATGGATACCTATGACGACAGAAAATACCTGCATGAACTACACTTCTATTACTTTAACTCTACCAGGTCATCTACTTCACAGCTACTGAACCACCAGTCTTATTCATTCAAAATGTCGTAACATTACAGAAATTCATCTGGTGATGAATGTTTGTGATAAAAGCTAGTAACATTAGTGTAACCTTCTCCCTCCATTTAGCGACGCAGACTAACTTGTAAATTAATTTAAAACCGTAAAAATCGCAATCAGCATTGATTTATAAAAGTCAATAACTTCATTTCTGAGACAAGTATAGTAACATTATACGTATAAAATTCTAATACACTAAACAGGTACAGATTCAAGTATTTGATATTGAAATGATGGCGCTCTTCCTGATCAGGCATTTGAGCTCAACTTTCATGTTCCCAACACTAATTTCTGTAAGTTCCCAGGATCTTTATTTTTTACACTCATATCATATCCACGTAAAACTCTCTCATGAAAAGTACCAATTATGTATTCACAAAATTATACAAACAGTCTGCACTTTTCGCATCAACATCACAACAAAACTGAATTCCTCATTTTAACCATGAAATCATTTTCCATTAAAAATACTTTGGCAAGGTTGTGCAAAGCACATGACGTTTTAACTGAGGTAAAATTATTTTGTCACTTCATGCCGTATATTTATTGGCCATTACTGCACTCCCATTAACTACATCATCACATGTGCATACTTTCTGGAATCTTATGCACAAAACTGCTACTCAATGTACACAAAATGTCTGGCAACGATAATTTTCCCACACCAGAAACAATGTGCTCTCTTAAAAAACTTTGACATGATGTCCTGACAATTCTTTTAACAAGAAAACATGAATTACTTGAGCACTTTCCATGTGGGATACTTGCAGCCATAAAGTGTTTGCCTGTGTGTGTGTGTGTGTGAGTGTGTGTGACAGGTGGAGTATGGGGGTCCAACCAAGAAAAACTTAAAAATATTCCAGCAACAGCTATTGCTTGTCTGTGCCAATCTCACCAGTCCAGATCTGCAGCCATAACCAATGTCCCCAGTTTTTTTTTATCCCAGTAGCAATAGCAACCAAAAAAAAAAAAAAAATGGGGAACCACCCAGCCCTCTTACTTCTCACATATATGCTTATACAATTCAATACCATGTCAGGTTTTAGGGCAAGGTGATGGGGGTGGCTACCTCCCCCATTGTGGCACCCTCAACTTTCAACTTCACCCATGAAAAAGGCCAGGATCTTTTGAAATAACCACACACTACATGCTTTTTCAGTCCAGGCCTACAACCCATTTTGAATGACAGTAATAAAAGATACTGATATCTGTTAATGAGACAAGTAAATTGCTTTGAACCTGCACTTACTGTATAAATAGTATTATCTCTTCATCTCCATTTGTATTTCTAAAGAAAACTTAAAAAAGATCAAATCATATTGCATAGGAGCAAATTTTACCAATCACACCTTCTGGTTTGTAAAAAAAAGTGAAAGTTACAATGATGGCACACTGCCAGTATTCAGATCACTCAAGCATTGTTTCTGTACAGTGATATTACACCATGGATAAACAATAAACAAAACTGAAAATATTTCACATCTTCGTCGCTTCCTGATCTTGCTTTTGAAAACTCATTCTTCAAATAATATTATAAGTCTAACAGGCTGCAAAAATAAGTGGAAAATTACAATTACACAAAAGATGTTACTGCATTGCAAGTAAAAGCCATAAAATAGTAAACCACCACTACTGTAGCTTACTTTACTGTAATTATGAAGTCATTGCCAATCCACAGAGCTCCACCTGTCTGCAGAGATCAGCTCCTTCATTTGTCTTATAAAAGAATAGTGTAGTGACACACTGTACAACTCTGCTTAATGCACAGTACAGTATGAGAGTTAAAATTGCAGGGTCTACACAGAGTTAAAATGCATTCATAAAGTAGACAAAGGTCAATTTTTTTTTTTTAATTCTTGAGATCACAAGACACTCCTTAAACATACCTTCAACTGGGACTTCTGCAATCTTCAAAGTCTACAAAATAAATTGTTCATAAATTTTAAAAAATCCTAAAATGATTTTAAATATTTGCAAAGGTTGAAGCTTTCCATCCAAGAAAAAGTGAAGATACCACATGTAATGATTTACAGTGATTGTCATTTCTATAAAGTATATTCAATTGAATTACAGCAAGAGTTTGTAAAGTTTTCAAGATCTCCTACTACATTCAAACTGATTATAACTGTGCAGAAAGAGGTTTCCCATTGAAAGAAGTTTACCCTGTGTGATTAGACAGCAATAATTATGTAAATAATTGATTCAGAGACTGCTTATGGAAGCTTCACAATCAAAACATGAAATCAGAATTATAACTGTGTAACGTGTACACTTGTTGAGATTGCCCATGTTTCAAGGAAACTCGGTCAGTATACTGTACCTCCCTTAATTCACTAGAGTGGATTTAAATTGTACAAGTTTATCAGAAACTAGCAAATCTATACAGTTTGTTAATATACATTTTCACAAATTAAAGGATAATTTCTTCTTCAAAACTAAAAACCATATCTGTACTGCGCAGGCTGTAAATAGTTATCATAATGGTCACATTACTCAGGTGGCTGCATATGTCTCAGGTAACCTGACATGATATTCCATAAAGTTCAGTTTAGAAGTATTCTTTTAGGTGACATCAGTCATTCCCACAACCTAAAAACTGGTACATTTCTCTCACTGTAATATTTTTCAATTGTGAAGGAATTGACAGGTAAAAGGCAAATGTAGGAAACCATCATTGCTACTGTACAGTAGCATTTCCACCTTCCACTTAAGCTCACCTGGTTGGAGATGCTTTCCTGTTAACAACTTGTACATGTATTTGTACTGTATTACAGTATGTATACACTTGCATGTGCTCAATACAAATACAATTGAAATAGTCTATGGTGCAAAGTTGGGGAATTCCCCTCATAGAGTAATAACAGACTACCTTTACACACAAGTCCATACTCATGGATCACACTGCCTTGTAGTACTGTATCACTGTGTATAATACGTGGTTGCATTGGCAGTGATAAAACAAAACTTGCATTCTATACAGCAATTCTGAGAAACTAAATGTAGAAAGGAACCAGAGTATCTAGTTAACAAAAGCAGAAACAGTAAAGGACTTCTGAAATATAACTGGAAACAAACTTAGAAAGATACTGTTGAGAACAGGGCCTTTGGAAGAAACTGTCACATAAAAATTGAAATCATTGAAAAGTCATGTCAGTGTAAACATTATCAAACTCAAAATGAGGGCAGCAGTGTCCCAGTGATCAAACACAGTAAAACAGCCACAACCTCAACAGGTGTGCATACAACATAAAAAGGCCTTCGTTACAACAGGGAGATATCCACGAAAGTGTAGTACTACCCATCAAACTAAGAGTTGCAAGATCTTATTCAACCTACTACACACAAACTGAATTATTAGACTTAAATGAATGAACTGTTATAAATACTCTAGTATTGACAAAAGGGTTACAATTTGTTTATATATAAGAACTGGAAATATTTTAGCATTCACACAAAAGGGACAGAAAAAAGAAAAAAAAAACTTATTGTAGTGGTGGCAAATACTGTATCCTTTGCTCAAAAAGCAACAAGGCATACCATTCACCTAAGCTTACAGTACATTACAGTATACTGAAACATCTACAATTCCAATTCCTAGAAAATTCATCTACTTACTGTATTTGATTTACTGTAATGTCCCCCCTTTGCTGTGTCCCTTAAAACTACACACAAAAGAGTTTTAAATTGATAATTTCATGAACCCACTGAAAAATTTTCATCGAGGGGGCATACGTACAGTAGGTGTATGAGAAGACGTTTCCCAAACAGTGTGGAAGGTATTTGCAATGAAGATTTTCCTAATTGGTAAACAATAACAGCCTGAACTTTGCCTTGAAAAACAACATTTCTTGCCTTGAAACCAACAACTTTCTTGCTTGTGTGGAGGAAGGGGGGTCTGTCAATCCTAGAACCCCACCTCAAACGACTATGTGAGTGCAGATGGGATGGGCATAAAAGGTCTTGTTAATTGGAAGCTGTCTCATTAATTCAAGTTGGGAGTGATGCATCTAAGCTTTGAAAATCTATGGTGGGAGTCTCTGTCTGCACAGGCAAAGGCAACCATGATTTAGTCTGATGTGATACTTAAATACAGTAGTAGTGTAATTGACAATATAATGGGGAGTAAGAGGGCCATTTACTGGCTGCAGAATATAGCATAATTTAAGAATTTCAGTAAGCTTAAACTACAGTATGAACCAAAGGTGCTAAAGATAGAATGATTGTATCTCTACAGAAGCAAATTCAAGCAAGTGCATGCACTGCAAAGAGGTATTAACTATGCCTTGCTTATGTTTTACTGTAAACAGTAGTTCCACCCTTCTTACATACAAGGGTTAAACTGTGTAGTCTGTACATTATAATAAATGAAAAGTCGGTCAGCTATTATAATGCACAATATTGTTTACACCTACAGTGAAAGATCATCTATTTTGTGCGGATGCCAGATCAAAAAGTAAAATAACAATTGTGCCAACCCAAAGTCTGCAACCTACACTATGCTTACACACTCAAACTCCTCTTCATTGACCATTTTTTACAGTTTCCCCCTTCCCAATTACTAACAGAGAAGTTTTTCAAGCAGGATTTCTGACAACCCAATGCACAAGTAGCTTCTCATGTAAACAATTTTGCTAGAAATCTTATCAACTTATGACATACAAAGGTGTGTTGAGTTCCAATGGAAAGGGTACTGTCTTCAATGAGTAACAAACGCCAGCTGTTGTCCACCTCTCATTGGTAAAATCCCAAGTACATTTGTGAAACTCCCACACAACCACATAACTGCTGCGGAATGGTGTTGACTGGCTCTGACAATTACTGTACTGTACGTAGACTGCAAGAAATTAAAGCAAGAAAGTAAAGCCCAGGGTCACTCCCCACATTTGTGGAGAGAACATCCTCACTACCCACATTCTGTGTGAAGGTCATCCTCTGATTGAGCTTGATGTGGAAAAGGTCAGCATATTGTATGTTCAACATCATTCTAGCACACAGGTACTGTACTGTTAGAAGTCTGCAAAAGAAGAAAAAAACAATTATTAGTGAGACAAATACTGTCAGAAGGTAACTTTTTAGGGACGCCAAATTTTGAGCAAAACTTGGGGATTTGCAAACTGCTTTACTGTAGCTCCCATGAGGGTCTTCATGGGGAAAAAGTCTGGAAAGTACTGCTAAAAAAATATGGAACATTACAGAACAAAATGATACACTGAAGCATGGTATCCACACTCTCCTGACAGTTTAACCTATTCAAACATGGCACAGGCTGCAGTTGTTCACAACCTGCAGAGGTTTTGCCACTTTAATACAAAAAAAAAAAAGAAAAAGCAAAAAAAGCAAAGGAAAGGAACACAACCCCCCCCCCCCAAAAAAAAAAAATAACCTGCCCAGTATGAAACTGCTTTCTTGTGAAAGAATGAAAGAATGGTAGCAAAGAGTAAAATGCATGATACAACCAAAAATGGGAAGTGGTAAATTATTCTCAAAAAAAGTCAAGTTGCCAAATTATTCATTACCAATTTGTGAGATTTAGCACTTCCCTTCAAGATACTGTAAATAGGTAACGAGATACAACTATATTCTGGAATAAGAAATTTGTGCTTGTATTGCAACATTTACAGCATTTACAGTACCATTCATACGACCAGGGAGTTCGAAAACTCCCAATCACTCAAGTGCTAAAAAAAATTACAAGTGATGCTGAAAAAGACCTCTTTCTTGTAGAAACTTTTCCAGTAAGACTTCCTGCCCTTTTGCTTTACAAAACAATGCCCTACTGTGGGCTCGTACAGTAGACCCCATGCTTACAGGGAGGGCTTTAAGGTCTGATGGTTCCCCTGGCATCAGTGAGTCAGTGGTCTGAGCTCTTACCCCCTCCCAAATGGCTCAATCCATAAATAAGGGGTCCAATGAGGTTTTTACTGACTTTGCCAATATAATTCTTAATTTGAAAGACATGGAATACAACAAACCAGTGTATCAGGTACTTTATTATACCTTATCCACATGGCTATCTTATGATATATACACTAAATTTTCAACATTGAGCATTTTCTAGAAAATAGACCATTTTGCTTTGGTGTCCCCCATGATTTTTTGGTAACAGCTGTGACATACAATCATACAAATCTAATTTACCTGAAAAACATATTTATCATAGACTGAATTGCTTTATTCATTTATCATGGTAAGGATATCACCAATAGTCAACATTCCCAAAATATCAGTGTCACTGCTTCACCCATGTTTTCAAACAGGCACATAGAAAATTAAGTGACCAACATAACTTTTTGGTGTCCCCCTTGTTATGTTGGTTTTTTAATGTAGTTTTCATCATTTTTACAAATGTGGTCATTCTCAGGTGGCTAAAGTTCATTTAATGTGAGAATTAGGTCAAAGTCCTTTTTTATAGTGGCACATTTGGAAAGAAACAATGAAAACAAACATTGTCAGGGCATCCTTCATAATCAGCAAAATTTTGGTGTCCCCCCTCAGTGAGTTATGTTGGTCAGCTTTGGTGCTTCACCATTTGCACAAACAGCTAAATTTTTTTGTGAATTAAGTCACATGTAAAGAATACAGTATAACAGAATGTAACTAGAAAACATATTCCCATGTCTTTTGAACCAAGTATTTTATGCTGATGGACATTTGATTTTTTTGGTGTCCCCCCATGATGCCATAGTTATGTCCGCCATTCTTGATGTATAAACATTAAAAGTTCAATGAAACTGGGGCTTTTAATGGTATCTTATTATTACAGCAAACAGTAGTTTCTATTGCATTAAAAGTTTCCAGGTCAACTCAACATTTAAAAATTAAACTGACAGTTTTCATGTTAGGTGTTATGGGGACACCAATTCTTGGTGTCCCTGTTACACGCGACAGTCTGAGTGGAGTAAAATGTCTTTCTATATCACACCTGTCTGTAAAGAGACAGAAAATAAGATAGCAAATGGCAAGTCTAACAATGTAAGATTATTAAAGAGGAAAATTTGAATAGTTGAATATCATTTTCCAGTTAAAAGCAGTCAAATTAGAACAAAATATGTAAAAGTGTGACCTTTTTCACATCTTAAAGTATTGAGAATACTGAAATGACCTTTTTTTTAAGTTTTGGAAAATTCTTTCAAACTTTTTCCATGTTGTTCTTAGAAAGGGTGCTGAATCACACTCAACTGTGAATTTTCAACCATTTAGGATTTTCTTTGATCTTTTAAGAGGAGATTAAAGACTGCTTTGGTGTCCCTGTTATGTTGGTCAATTTTACAGGCACGTATATGTTTGAGTGAGCCCCCTCCTCCATACATAATACTGTATGTAAAAACATTTGTATTTTTTATAAATGCTGATAATACTCTATCACGAGTATAAATTTCAATCAGTTTAGATGATTTTTAAATTTTGACCTCACGTCACACTTTTGGACCCCTAATTTATGGATTGGGCCAAATACATGTCTGGTATCTGCGATGGCATTCACTTTGACACAGTAAAACTTGAATGCATATACAGTACTGTACAGTCAGTTGAAATGCTGTAACATTTACAGTACCATTCATATTTTTGTGGTGGTTTGGATTTTCATCCAGCCTTTCAAACCCATCAAATGCACTTAGGAGGGTTTCAATGTAAGCTGCCATTTTCCCCCAGAATCTAACTGTGCCTACAGCTTTGGCCTACAGTAGAATAGCATGCATTTGGAATCGAAGTTTAGGAGTAATGAATCCCCATCCCCCTTCCCTTGTCTTGACAACTGTTCTTAAAAATGTGGGGACATTCATGTGGGGGGGAATCCCTGCACACTCCCAAGAGTTATAATGAAATTCAAAGAATACTAACCATAGTTGCATCAATGAAGTTCAACAAAACTTTCTAGTCTCTTTGGTATAAGTCCTTTGTAATCCATGCCAAACTTTACAATGACTCTTGAAACCAGACATCTGAGGGATGTAAACTTCATAGCTTGAATATTTGTGCGAATGTCTTGACTCAAATCTAAGAAGGTCTGACCTTTTCTGTTCACAGTATCAAAATGGGCACCATGCTGTAATAAATCTTCCACTGTTTTGAGAATATTAGAACTTTCTGTTGGGTCAATGGTGGCGTCTAAATTTTGCACCGCTATGTGAAGTGAAATGTTCTCATCCATGTCCCTATCATTTGGATTGGCACCACACTCCAGAAGGCAATGGGCAACCTTGTGGTCTGGGAACTTACAAACAGGATATTTTCCAACCTCAGAAGTTGCATCATCTAGAGCCAAATGAAGCAAAGGTGCACCTTTCTTCTCTCTGAAATCCATTTTGATCAATTTGTATGTTACCTGTTTCAACTCTCTAATTTCATCTTCTGTTGCTGTCTTTTCTGTCTTGATTACAAGACTCAAAAGGTGTAGTACTATTGTAATGACTCTGTTATATCCAGTCATATCTTTCTCATTCAATGGTCCAACTGGACGGCTTTCTGAGAATCTAAAGAGCTCCCAGGTTGCTTTTTCATATACTGTGAACACGTCATTAAAAGTAAGAGTAGGGTTGGAAGGCTCGTTCACTTGTTCTACCATGTAAGCAAATAATTCTGCAAATGACAAAAGGCTACTCTGAGTCATAGCATTGAGAGGCTCTAAGGATTCCTGCTGCATTTTAAGGGCATACATCCACAAAATCATACAACGGTGAAAATTGCCACTGTCTGCATATACTGCCCCTCGATATCTAATGTAATATGTCGTATCTGGATGAGCTGGACCAAGAATCCTTTCTCTTATGAGCAGTGCTTGCATTCTCATTTCATCTGGTTCACAAATCATGTTATCTAAATCCTGTAAAGTTTCTACTTCTTTCGCATACTCATAAGCAGCAACAGGTGGGACCTTCTTCTTGCGCAAGACCTTTGTAGCATCTGCATACCTTAACTCTATTGCACGATTCCAGTATTTTAAAGCGCTTTGCATGTCCCGCTTCTTGTCCACAAACATTGCACCAGAAAGTTCCAGGGCCTCTATCTTTTCCATCATGGTAACATTCGCACCTTGTCGTGACACTAAATAGTCCACAATGTTTGTATGCCCTGCTACGGCTGCTGCTTTTATTGGTGACATACCATAGGCATCCAGGTCCATTTTTGCATGATTCTTTAACAATAATTTCATTATTTCAAGGCTCCCTGATTCTGCACAATCATGTAAGGCTGTGTTTCCCCTCACACTTCTCCGATTTACATCGGCCCCAAGCTTGAGTAAGTACTCTACAATTGGGTAGTGGTTTTTGTAACATGAAATCATCAGGCATGTATGACCATGTCTATTTGCAAGTTCAATATCTGCACCATGGTTAACCAGGTATTTGACAATTTCAAAATGACCATCAAAGCAAGCAGCTCTCAAAGGGGTGGAATTTGAGAACGTTGTATGGTTTACCATGGCACCATTTTTTACTAAGACTTCTACTGTTGTGAAGTGTCCAGCTGCTGCTGCACACCATAATGGGGGAGCACCCTCGATTGTTTCTTTGTCAAATGTAACAGATCCCACTTGTTCTATGTCTACCCCACAATGCTGGATGAAGTAATTCACAACATCTATGTAACCGTGTCGACAAGCCACTATCAGTGGCGTTGTATTGTCTACCTCTTGAGAAAGCAGCCATTTTACCTCTTCTTTATTATAGCGCTGCAAAAATTTCTTTATACGAAACAGTTTGCCATTACTCGCCGCTGCAAATACGTTCGTTTGTATTGTCTTGAACTGATCTGAACTTCCGAAGCTTATGTTGTTAGGCTTATTATTGTTACCACCTGATCGAATCTTGCCGTTTCTTGAACTCATTCTGACGAAACATGCTTTGATATGTGAAGGAGACCTTACGTATGAGATTTTGGTTGTCGGGGTTAACTCTTCCTTTTTGGTCTTATCATTAAGACGGAGGAAAAAGCACTTCCTTCTTGAACTGTTGCAGAACTTTAGTGACTGTCTTCGTCGAATACTGTATCGTGTAATAGCCTAATGTAATCTTATGCAAAATAGGCTAAGTTTTCTACGTATGTCTTCTACGCATATTATGCGAGCCTATACTTATTTTACTGGAAGTTTCCGTAAGCTCACGTTAGTATTGAGCTAGCTGTACACTATGTACAGTATGGTCTACATTGCAGCAGTATACACAAGCACTGCAGCTGTCCTATGTATGTAGGGCACTTGCAAAACAAATACTCCTATGTGATCCGATGACATTTCCGTACCCAAAAAGTCTGCTATGGACGGCCAATGTGGCAAAAACGAAGACATTATTGTACAGTTATATACCAAATACCGTGCAATGGACCAAAATATTCATGGTTTCTAGGCTACTTTCGTCCAATAGAAGTAGAATTTCGGTTACCCATGGGGTGACCCATGTCGATCTCATTCATGGGCGTCCGGAGGGGGGAAGGGGGCACTTGCCCCTGGAAAATAAAAAACTTGAAAAAACGAAGAAAAAATAAAGAAAAAACGAAGAAAGTATAACATCAACGTTTCTTAACAGTTCACTCAGTGTGAATTTCTAGTCTCAACACAGAGGAATTGAATAAAAATATCAACACTCAGGCCACAGCAGCCCCCCCCCCCCAGCATATTTTTGGTATTTTTTAAAGTTTATATTTACGATATTGCTAGTGTTTCTCCTTTTTATATGCGGTATAAAATAGGCCTTGGAAGTGCCTATTCCAGCGATCTGGGAAGCATTTTGGGCCAAAAATTTCTTGCGCTCCGCGCCAACCCATGGTGGTGCGGAGCCCTGAGAGTCCCCCTTGACAAATTCCTGGCTACGCCTTTGTCAACACTGTGTGAAAAAGTCGCATCTAAACTCTTTTCTGGGAGTAAAATATTTCCCATGAAAAAGTTTGGCCTCCCCTAAAAAATTTTGTCCCCCTGAATTTTTTCTGCGGACGCCCATGGTCTCATTCCCACATGGCTGTGTCCACTGGAGGTATGTAGGTCGTTTTTGCGCCAAAATAGTTCGAAATGCAAGATATTTTTGCAGTTCTATTATTTCAACACACAATTTTCTCGCATATTAAATACAAACTTAGAAATAGCTAAGTTTGCTTCGTTGACCATGAGCGGGTGAAGTTATAGCTGATGGAGATACATATTGAACACTAATTTCTTTGAATTTGAATCCTATTAGTCAACGACAGTGTTTTTCGTGTGAGTTGTTCAAGAACATCCGATGAGCTGAAAAGTCGACGGTTAGGAACTTGAAAAGACAATTGGCAGTGTTATATGATCGCGAGCACATCGGTTACTAGTAACAGTCCCCTATGTTGTCCCTTGTTTTGTTTGCAAATTGATATGTGGAGTTGCAATGCGTTTCGACCCTAATTACAACTTAAACACTACTATTACTTGTGTAATGTGCAGTGGCGTAGTTAGAAGGGGCAGGGGGAGGTCGCCCCCCACAAAGCCTCCGAAGGCCTCTGTGAGAAATTTCTAGTCTCTGTCGGAAATATTTACCTTAATTAAAAATTCTTACAACGGAAATTAGTAGCTAAAATCATATTCTCAGGAGTTTACGCACAACACTTCTTATGTTTTCAAGCAGCATTACACATCGAAATGGTTACTGACAATTAAGGCCTGGAAGTGTCATTCAAGGCAATCTCGGAGATATTTTAATCTATTTTTCCGCGCGCTACACGCCAGATGATGGTGGCTCTACGCTTAGATAGTACATCATTACTTCAAGATAATAATGTCGGAAATTTTTTGCTTTGCCCCCTCCCCCACAAAAATATAGCTACGCCAATATAGCTACGCCACTGGTAATGTGTTGAAAACGGGTACACATTCTGCAACGTGCAACTGAGAGAATTCAGGTATTGATTAAACTGTACAGAAGTTATTGTCAGAAATCATAGGTGGGTCCAAAGAAAGTATTTAGATGTAACTCAGTCAGTCGATACTACCTCCCACTTGCCAGCATCTGTTCTGCGACTCACGATAAACAATTGTTTTGAATTTCAAACTTGAACAGTGGTTTGTAGACTGAGCCTATCACAAACTTAGTTAACGTCAGCGTTCATGTAATTGTTTTGTTAGCTGCGAGTTTGAGTGAGGTCGCCTACGTGACAGAAGAAGCCAAGAAACTGTGATGCCTCATTAGAAGATTTTCTTTCCTCACCGAAGTCACGCTGATAGAACAAGCATAAATTGTGTGTTAGTATTCAATCATCTCCCTGGTTGAGTGCAGGCTGTCATTTTAGCTAGGCCTATGTTAAGGCTGAGCATGTCCAGTAGCCCACGGGCCGGGAAGCTAGGGGGAAGGAGGGGTGACTGCCCCCCACAGAGCCTTCGGTTTTGCTACCCAACATTTTTTTGCAAAGGATGGTCGTCCATGGTATTGGAATTCAAAGTGCAGACAAAGTTCAGAAATCCATCTGTACATGTAATCCAAATAGTATTTTTTTTCGACACGCTTCGCTCACATTAAATATAAATGGGTTTCTCATTATTAACCTTTCTGTTAAATCATTTCAGTGGAATAATCAGGGAGGGCTTTAGCCTCCCGCCCCTGTTCCTACGCCTATTTGCAGACAGTTAAAAGCTTCACTTTAGAGAGCAAAATTTTGTAAATATCCCAGAGGGTTTGCGCTTTGCCACTGGACCTCATCGGGTTCGTTCCCTGGACCCGACGATTAAGATGGGCCCTGGGTCTCATGGTGGCAAAGGGCGTGTAGCAGCACCTTTGAAAATTGCAATTAAGGTTTTCCGTCAGCATTTTAGTTGTAATTATGATCAAAATAAATTATAAGCATTTCAAATTACTCAAAGGTGACGTAGGATTTTTCGTATAAATGGTCCAGAATAGACACAAAAGTCATCTAATTTAAGGAAAGTTCCAGGGAAACACCTAGACACCCCGCGTCTTCATACTTGCGTATGAGGGCTTTGTGGGCCACGGGCTTACGAGAATGCAGCTTTTGTTGAAAAAAAAACAGGGAGTTGTAACAACTCCCTGGTTGAAAGTTGTAAGCTGTATTTCGAAAGTATTACGCAGTTAAGGTCATGCCTCTGTATGAGCTACCCACAACGACAGCATTTTACTGAAGTTGGATGTACCACCTGGCCCTCAAACAGAAATAACGCGAGTTACAAAAAGGTTCAGAGGACCTAAATAATTCAGAAAGATGGCACCATTTTGATTCTAAGTGCTACGTTTCATTAAACTTTGGAAAGCAAAATCGACGCCCCCTGTTTTAACTGAATAAAAAAAGTTATGTGAAAATTGTAACCTGTCGGAAAAGTTTGGTCTTTGCCCTGGTAAAATCACTGTCCAGCTGGTTATATCTAAACATATCTTTGACGATAATGTTATAACTCGTCCCTAGTTTCAGCCACAAACTAACATCCTAAAAGAACAACTGGAAAAGTACAGCAAAATGATTAGTGCTACCGAGTAGTTTGCAGGCCGCATTTACCCAATAATCGAGGCAACCTGTAGGTAACGGGCACCCCGATATTTTGAGCTGCATCCCCCCAAAAATTCCATGAACGACCCTACAATTTCCATGAACGAGTATCTTTTTTGGGCGTATCTTTCACATCTGCTTTTGAGTTAAAACAGAAATCGTGACCCAGTTTCTACTTACCAAAATATAAGACTATGAAAAACTAGACTTAATTTTCGGATCAATTATGTTACGTGGAAAGAAATTTAGCGAATTTCAAATATGATAATATGTTCCAAGGAAGTTGTTACTGAGACATGTCATGTGATTAATGACTCTAGGTACATTTTTCGCAGGTTACGGTATACTATTGTATTAATGTCGAACCATGTTTACATGGATGCCCCAGAGGGGTTTTCATACTTTTGTGATATATTTACAATTAACGTGAGTATTTCTGAGACCTAATTAACAAAATACTCAAAAGGCGATCATTATCTACACTTTAGCAAGTAGGAAGTCTGGTTCATTTCCTGCTATGTAGGAGCTCCTAGCTCAACATTTTCTAAGCGCTACGCGCTAACCTATCGTGGCCCTTCGTCTAGATCAGTGCTTCTCCGTCGGGTCCTAAAAACGTTGGAGTCAATTGAGAAGGACGAAAGGGGGATGTGATAGTGTAAGGAGTTCTGGATTCCGATCGATGAATAGTCTTGTCTTTTTTTGTCTTGTTCTTATTGACACGCACATGATCTTTTGCTCATTGACTAGTCACTTGATACTTCAAAATAGTTAAATGTGCCATGAACAGATGAAATGCTTTTTGAGCAATGAAATGCTTATGGCACGGTAATTTCCAAGAGCAAGAAATTCACATGTAATAATCTTTCATTTCAAAATTTTCTTAGGGTAGATCCCCACACTTCCGTTTTTGCCACTTTGAACAATATGTGATCAGAGAAAACTCCCGGGTTATACTGGCAAACATATTCCAAAGTCCATGCAGGTAGGTAGACAAGGTATTGAGGAGGGGCAGGCGAGCTTCCATGGGGCCAGATTTTCTCAAAGGGAGAGTTATCTTAAAGAGGCACTTTGAGTTGGTTCGTGAAATTCACAGAAAATTTTCTAAACCTGTCAAGTTTTCTTCAAGTACTAGTGCCAAATGGTTTCACTATGACGATTCTCATACCCTATGTACAAATAAACTTCCATGAGTGATAAATTAACGAATCAATTTGGTTTTCTAAAATTCGTGACCAGACACTTTTTCACTTAAGTATTAATCATAATTGCACTGGACTGTTACAAGCAAGGGCTCAAAAATTCCAATTGTTTAGTTTTTGCGTAAGTGTTGGATGTGAAACTTGACTAATTATGCTAATTATAAGCATTGCCATGTGGTACTACCCTTCAATATACTCACAAAGTTATCAATATCAACTCAATGTGCCGCTTTAAGACATGTAAAAGAATAGTAATTTTTCTTTTCATAATTTTTCTGAGGGCAAAAATTTCCCTTGTGGCTGGGTCAAAAAGTAAACCATTAACTCAAACGACTTTATTCAAAATAGTGGATCCGCACCCAACACTTACATGAACACTAGGTGTAAAGTGAAGTTTCGCCTTCATTCCGGGGGAAAAATAATTGGGAAAAATACATCGTGGGTTATTGTTATTGTATTTGGGGAAAGAATGGGAACAAGTTTTCATCCAAGTAAAAAATTAAAAAGAGAAGATTGAAAAGCACTGGTGTACAGGTGTAGTGCTATCGATGCATTAGGTATCTACTTGCTATAAAGCTTCCCACATTACCATTCACGCCCCTCTGCTGAACCTCCAAGGTCTGCGACTGAATGCATTCTGTCTATTTTTAATCCTTGCACAAATCATTTGAAACTTTTTGTTTTAAAATGACTACAGGTAATGGGTCCTGCCCCGAAAGCATGTATACATCATATGCTGCACTTACCATCAGAATACCCAAACGTGCTTTTGTATCTGGTTATTGACGTAGTGAGTACTTGGCTACCTGCAGGTACGCCCATTAGTTGCAAATTCGCACGAATTAGGACTTGACAAAACCATGGACCGCTCTAAAACATTTCATAGGGGGGGGGGCAAAATCAGGTCAGTATTTAGGGAGATTCGGACAGTCAGAGCACAGTGATTATTTGTGCTTTAGTGATGTCCCATATAGCTTTCAAAAGCTCTTCAGAAACCATCTCAGGTAGAGCCAGTCATGCGCTGTACTATCTTTAAAAATAAATTAAATCATAACAGGCAATTGCCACTCCATAGGAGTAAGAGACAGGAGAAATGCTCAAAACGGCTTCATTCATGTGGAGAAAATGAGACACCCTATAATTTGACACATTACCAAGATTAAAGTTTAACATTTCATTGTCAGAACTCGTGAGCTCAAAGCGGACCCTACACCAATTTGATTGTAAAATTCGATTAGAGTCCAGAGGTTAATGAGACAAGACTGTACTTATCTCTCTCCCAATTCTGATTCCGAAACCTCCATTTACCATCGCCATGGGGCGGACGGAGTGTATACCCAATCCTGAGCGACTTTCTCAAAGGATGGGTGGGATGGAGAGTCCTTGTTCTTGACACCACTGCTCGACAGCTGGACCGACTTAGCGAGGGCGTGAATCGGATAACTTCCTGTGCCTCACGACCAGAACCACAGCCATGCCGACCCTCAGTTTTTGAGCCCCAAGAAATTTGCAGGAGGTGCCACCGGGATTTGATCCGAGGACCTTTAGAATTCAAAGCAGTATACACTCATTTACCAAGTCAGTTGTACCCTTAAACATTTTGTTGTTTCTTTCGTTGCGATACGATACGTTTTACATTTGCCAAGGAGCCATAAAATGTTGGTTTCCTGGATTGTTTTCCATAATAACCAAAATATAAAGACACTTGAAAACTATGAAATAGTAATATACTGGACCTCAGCACCTCCCGATACATTTTTTCAAGAAGCAATTCATCACCTATATACCAATAGCAGGGCTGTAACGCCCGAGTCCGGAATCGGACTCAATTCCAGACTAGTCCGTTTTCACTGAACTAGGAACCGACCCGCAATCATTAGCGGCTCGCCATAGGGGCACGGGGGGGGGGCACTTGCCCCCCAAAGTTTGCAAAGTATGGTCTTCAATTTTCAAAAATAAAATAATAAATAAAAAAACATGTAATTCGAGATGGGTTAGCCCCCCCCCCCCTCTTTTCCTTGAGTGGGCTTAAAATTAAAGGAGTGAATAACTTTCCAATGCAATGCGAAGGTTAAACATTAATAAAGTGCTTTCAAAACGCCATTTTTCGGTGCGCTTCGCGCGCGTTTTCTCAGTTGCTTGTTTGCTACTACCGTATATATACTTCAGACATCACAAATGGATCGGACCTGCCGTTAGTGCGAGCTAAGGTAATCAAAACAAATGATCACGTTGTGATGTTTGTAATCTGATTAGCTTAGGCATCATAATGTCATTTACAGAGTGTAACGGTAATTCTGGAGTTAAATGCCCATAATTCTGCAGACACTTTAGAGCTTTCGGGGTCATTAGATACACAACCCATTAGCCGTGTAGATTATCATCCACGACTAAAAGCAGTTTTGCCAGGGTGTCACCTGGCCAGATGAGCATAGATATCTGTCTACAAAAAGTTGTAACGGGCATGTAGTCTAAAAGTATTGTTTCCCATAGAAGGAGAGGTTTCCCTTCCCTTGTCCAAATTGACAGCGCCGTTGGCCCACGAGCGGTCTTATGACTGTCAAATGGCCTGTTATAAGCAAAAGGTTCTCCACCTCTGTGCTAAAGTATATACCGTTTCAATTGATTTAAAATAAACACACCAAACAGTCAATCTAAGCTCAGTGTGATGAGACTTTTGACTAGTGGCCTAGCTATCTGTATGTAGGATGAGACGTCGTTCTGAGTTAGGGGAATTCCCCTCCCCCTGTAAAAAAAAAATTCGTTTCGGAACGGTACTGAGATCCAAAATACTAGTGCTATCATTTCATGGTTTTCAAGTGTCTTCATGCTCGAAATTTTCTTTAGTTTATGAAAACAATCCAGAAAACCAACATTTCATGGCTTCTTGGCAAAGCTGAAGCATATTGTGGCACAATGAAAGAAACAATAAAATATTTAAAGGTGGGGCTCATTTTATACAAATGGATCAAGCCGCTTTGCCCATTTCACCTGGCTCTTACTCCACCCCTATGGTAGTACGGTAGGGATCGGTTGATATGGTTGTATTTATTTTTAAAGTAGTCTTCTCATGACTAACTGCCTGAAATGGTTTGTGAAGAGCTTTGAAAACTACTTGGGGCATCGCTGTAATACATAATAATAACCATGCTCCCATAGGCGTAGGAGGCAGGGGGCTGCAGCTCCCCCAACAAAATATTTTTGTGAAAATTCGGGCAATATTCTGACAATTTTTCGGGCACCTACTGAAAGAAAAATAATGCAATAATGTAGCTTAACGGAAGTCGATACTTTAAAAAAACTTCCTTGGTAATTAAAACATAGTTCTGATTTGGATTGTACCAGTACCTATATATTCGGTATTAATTCACCAGTGTGTTTTTAATGGTTAAATTTATATATTATGATTATCAGTGGTGTATTTGAGGAGCCATTAGGCCATACCCCCGTCACTGACGCCGATTTTTTTTGTACCTGAACTAAAAAAACAAAATTTTACTTCAAAGGTAGCATATGTGGCACCAGATTGCATGTATGGACACCTAATTTTTCAAAAAATTTTCAAGGGGAGGGGGACACCCTCCCCTTAGACCCCTCCCTCAGGCCGGCCATCACACAACATAGTGCCTGCCCACCCCCATGAGAGAAATCTTGGCTACACTACTGATTATTAACAGCATTTTTGTGACGACTTCCCCCAGAATTATAACCAATATGGAATAGCTAGTAACGTGGCAAATTATTGTATGTAATTGGCATGCGGTGTGAAACCAGATGCATGACTATATGATATGTACATTAACATTTTGGACGAGCACGGAGCGCCCGGAAATTTTTGTTTCTATTTTTCGGCAGATCGTTACAGCCCCCCCCCCCCCCAAATCAATCTGGGCCCCTACGCCTATGCATACTCCTGTTGAGGCTATATTACTATCCGGAGCTGACCATTAATATTGCTGGGGGGGGTCTTCCGAACCTCCCTGAATACGGACTTGAGTTTACCCCCACCCCCCCCCCCCAAACAAAATTTATTAGAGCCGCCCATGCCCGGAATGGTAGCCAGTGAAATCGGAATATGCTCGAAATTGAGTTAGGTGGACTCGGTTACACCCCTGACAAATATATCAGTCAGAAGTCTTACAACAGCTTTGATCAACTATTTGATGTTCACGTTAAAACAACTGCAAAGGCAGTTTCAAACATTTTCGCAAAATTTGGGTAAAGCATGACTTTTGCTCCTCCTCGTTCTCCAGCACTGCTTCTACTTGATTAAACTGAACATGACTGGCGATGCCTTTTGAACTTTCAGCCAATTCAAATTTGATCAGACACCAATACAGCTTCGAATTAAAAATGATTGCATTTTACTTCAATACTCCTCACACACGTCGGGCACGTATGGCTTTAGAAGACGCATACAGTCAGCGACTTTTGCCATCATTGCTGGTATAGGTTTTGATGGTTTTACCAAATAGCCGTTTTCCTATTCACCCTTTTTGGAAAGTTACCATTGTTGACAAAGGATAAGGAGCAACTTACAACTTATTTTCCGGCAATGTACTTTGAAGGCAATTTTAGCAAAAGAAATTTCTTATTAGCTCTACTCGCCAACTGATGAATATCTCCCCTATTAGACAGTACTGCATCATTTTTCTCCCCCACTGAAGAAGTTGCAGACGAGCCTGAAAATAAATTGAAACCACAACGCCTGGAATACTAAGTTACATGACCAGTGGTCGAATGACCCAATAAACCTTGGCTATAAATCTTAAAATTATCACGAAATACATGCTCGAAAATAAAAGAAAATTTTGCAATAGTATATACAACTTCATAAATAATATAAGAAATTTGTGATGAATTCGTCCAAAAAAAGAAAAACTTTTTATTGATAACATCTCGTATAACATGTTATTATTATCATTTTCTGAAGATTTAAGACCATGCTTTGCAAACTTTTGGGGGCACATGCCCCCCGTGCCAGTATGGCGAGCCGCTAATGGCCAACACGATACCTTTCATGGATTTCTCTAGCGATGTCATGCGCATCAATTATCTTCGATTTTCTGTTTGACACATAAAAAATGAATAAAGCAGATGTTAATAAGTTAATGTCAAGTCCTGCCCTACACAATAATTTTGGGGAATGAAATGTGTCTGACTTGCCCCTCTTTAGGGGGAGCCGATGAAAATTTCTAAATCATGAAACATAGAAGAGACTAAATGCAAATTGAAAGGCCTGGGAGGGCCATTTCCGGCAACCTTTGGGTATCGGCATTTTTGCAAAAAATTCCTTGTATAGGCTACACGACAACTGATAGTGGCGCTCCGCTTAAATAATGTCACGGTTCTCACGAATCAGAGTTTCCCCACAATGTTACCACAATGACATTGAACCCCCCACCAGGCGCGGATCCGGGGGGCCTCGGGCCCCCCCCCCCGCCACGAAAAAAAACGAAAGAAGAAAAAAGAAGAAAAAGAAAAAAAAAGAAAAGGAGAAAGAAAAATTAAGAGCAAAAAATGAATAAAAGTGTCTAAGAACGTATTCAAAGTATATATTTCTGTAGGGGTTGGGTGAAACTATCGCTGGATTATCTCTTCATATATCTTTCAAAGTGGCTGGCGACGGAAGGAGCGCTACAATGTTCGAAAACAGGCGAATAGCTGAGTAATGATCCTTGACTTAAGATCTAAATAAGTAAACATCGTGACATATGTAGTATGGGTTCGGCTAGCTGCACTGAAATTTGGTAACAATTTTGTGTTAAAGAGTGAAATTTTTTGTAATCTAGAGGGATTGAGAGGCAAATTTTTCGCCATACAGACCTTGCAGAATGAATACAGAAGACAAGTGTCAGGTGACCTACTACTGTGCACAGTGGCACCAGCTGTTGCAGGCAAAGTAGGGGCGTGCATGATACCCTATTTGATTTCGAAACTGTCTGAAAAGTTTTAAAATGAACTCAAAAGGCTTTTAAGCTACAGACAGTGGCGTCGGCACAGCGGGCAATGGGTGACGTGTGTCCCCCTCCCCCATCGATTCTTGAAAATTTTTAAAATGGTCCCAAAAGTCGTTTAAGCTACAGATTTCTGTGGAGGGTGTAGGGTGAGATGTATTTTTGATGACTGGTTTATTTGTTCTAACCATTTCCTTTTACAAACTGTTCTCAAACTATCATAAGTTTTGGAAATTCTTGACAAATTCCAAATTTTCGCACGCTTCGCTAGCGTCAAGCCTTGTGTCAGAGTTGTCCTTATATCAATAGCTTTCGGTAACTACTCACGGGGGAACAAAGGAGCAAAAGTGCTTTTTAAGAATTCTCAGTCAGAAGATTCGTTTCTGAATAGCATAGGTTGGTGGGAAAGTGACAGTGTTCGATGCAGGTTCTGAAATGCAGGTTTTGTCATGGACTATTTTATTCAAAATTTCGGCGCTCTTCGCGCGCATACGACAGGGTTTACACCCGATTTTATATACCATTGACAAAGCTTTGACGCAAGAAATTATTCCAATGCAACATATTTCTAAAAAGTACATCTCCTTCTCTGTAGGGCTCTCATCATTATGGGATCTTTGACTAATCTAGTCTAGCACATGATTTGAAAGATCGAATGTACGTAATTGCCGTTGCTTATTTTCCGGCCAAACATCTTACCGCGACGTTCAATAATGACGAAAATCTTTTCTGAAACGAATTTTGCCTGTCCACCATCCCTTTTGCTATACCTAAAAGGAAGGTGATATATCATATCTCCTCCCATATGGATGTCGGGTAGTGAGAATTCCGTTGGTCCCTCTTTTGTATACTGTAACTAATTTAGAGCTCCCGGGAGGCTCTATACTGTTCTCTGTCAACCTTGCATACCCTTTTAAAATGTAAAGGAAAAATTTTTTTACAGTCCAAGAATGTTTCTGTGGACTCCACGCAGGTATAATTGCATGTACAATTTTCCCATGGGCGTGGATCGTGGGGGACGGGGGGACGCGTCCTCCTCACTTTTTAGAAGGGGGGACATGGTCAAAAAGTCCCCCTCACTTTTTCAAAAATGATGGAACAGACTGCAATTAGCCTATGCCTAGGAAAACGAAATTTTTAGAAGAAAAATGACCTAAAAATTGTACACTTTTGTTGCACCAAATCGCATCTGAGGGCATTCAGTTCTAGAAAAATTTCCCTTAGACCCCTCCCCCATGCCGAAGATCACAAAACTTATCTGCTTATTGCCTACCCGTGACGCAAATTCTGGCTACCACCAACTGCTTCTTCCATACCACAGGACGGCGATTCACAAATGTGAAAAAGGTCCCCCCCCCCCCCGCACACACTTTTGGAGATGGATCCACGCCCATGATTTTTCCTGGGACTTAAGGAGGTTTGAAGACAATATTTTAACCGTCTCTTACTCCCCTTTTTCACCCGAACAAAAGTTAGAATTCACTAAATTGTGGACATTTTCTAAACATACAATCACTTAAGAATGACCCATAGATACCACCATTTTGCATATAGACCCCTAAAATTAACAAAAATTTCTCAAAGGGGAGGGTAAACCCCTTCGTGGGATTGCACTCTCATGTACTAATAAAAAAAGGCTCTCCCGCTCTTGTATATAGCGTATACAAAATCCCACTGCCTAAAAAGGCACGGTTTAGCAGTTATCTGCGGTTCCCCTAACCACCAACTCCAGCTAGCACTCCAACTCCAGCCGGTCATAGATTTCTGAAGGGTATACCCTTCAAAAGTCCATAAAGAAGGTGATATATCATCTCTCCTCCCATATGGATGTAAGGTTGTGAGAGTCCTGTTGGTCCTCCTTTTCAGTGTACAATTAATGCAGAGCTCCCGGGACGCACTATACACAAAATTTTCGGCGCGCTTCGCGCGCAATTGTTTACGATCACGGAGAGAGGTACGTTTTTATTGAGTGCAGGATTTATTTTTATCACTTTTTACCAAAAATCATTTGAAATCTTTCACCATTTTTGAAAAGTCTTCTCAATATTTCTTGATTTTTGCTTGATCTGCGCACTGTTAGCCTTGAATTGTTCCTTTTACTATCAATAAGGTCTCAAACGTATTCGCATTACTCATGGGGTGGGGTTCTACTATAAGCTAATTATTCGTGTGCATAAACGTGATTTCAGAGTCAGCATTGTAAGGATGTAAAACAACTGATATTCATTTTTTTCACCCTCCTCTTCTTATGAGAACTGAAAACTTAGTATCGAAACCACCCTCTAATTGATAAAAACACATAAAGGGAATTGACACCGTTAGTCATAGCAATGGTTTTAAATGTAAATTCAAATTTTCGGCGCGCTTCGCGCGCAATTGTTTCATCTGACGTCCTATACCCGAATACCGTAGAACGAAAACAAAACACTCATTATGGCAAAAATCATTTCAAGTTACCTACACCGGGCTCATAATGTTGGCGTGTAAGTTTTAAGATACCTTAGATTCAAGTTGCAAGTTTGAAACGAAACGGCGAAGTTATTCTCGCTCGCCTTCTTACACTTCCCTGAAAGTAAAAGCGTGTCTATTTCTCAACTTGGCGCTACGAAGTCCAAGTTACTTTCGTTAACCAGCTCACTCACCTCAAAAGTTAAAATCAGTCTGGCGCCCTCTTTTAGCGAAGGTTTTGTTGGACAGTCGTGATTGATTTTTTGTAGCCTCTTTGAAGTAAAATCTATTTTGTCTCCGAATGTCTCAGAAACTCTCAGAAACTAGTCCTGCATTCACATGGAACACGAGCGAGTCATCTTGATAACGAAAAACCCCATGCAACGACCTTCTGTAGTGCCTCGTCATCAAGATCACAACCGAATTAAGTCCCAATTGAATCGGCAAACGGTTCAAAATACACCAAAAATTTAAATTTTAACCCTTTCTTCATTTCCAAAAACCTTTACCTAAATAATTTTAAAGGTCATTGTCAATAAGTTAAAAACACGAGCTTCTTGCCAGACTTTTCCAAATCATCTACTGATGTGTAATTTTGCAATTTAAATATATGTTGTGTCTCTGTTCAGTACCGTTCATCATGATATTTTTTTTATGATCTGCGCATGCCATTAACCAATCAGAGAGGTTCTGTACATTTTGGATGTATAATGTGAATTTCTCCCCCATTTTGTCAATCAAATTCTGATAACCTTTCTCATATTTTGGGAATATTATCAATTGCTAGATTATTACTCTGTCCTAAATGAATTTACGTATAAGGTTAGAGGCGGAATAAGAAAGTGGAAAGAAATTATGTTCTGTTACAGAATACCATTAGATGATTCATAGCTGACGTGGATGTTTTTCAAGGTCACACAAATAATGAGTTTATAAATATAGTTAAACTTGCCAGTATTGTATTAATATACAGTGACGTTAAAACATGACGGTGGTTTGTTGTCAGTCAACCATACATGGATGCTAGGTCTCGTCAGATGCTGCCTTCAAGTCATATGCTAGACGTATAGGAAGGTATTTTGGAGTGGGGGTGGGGCGAAGTGAGTGAAAATGTGTGGTCACTAACCTAGCTCGGGCAGTAGGAAGGGATTGTGATACTGTCTTAGCGGAGGTCAGCGCTACATAAATCAAAAATCGGCATCAGTGAGGGGCATGTTGCAACAACCCCCTTAATACACCACTGATTCGCACGCCCCCTCCTGGGCCAACACGCACACACAAGATGGGGTCTAGATTTCGACATAATTTTCATTGTTTCTGCATTACTAACTTGTAATTTTATCCACATTTTGAGTTTCTTACCCACTTCTTAAATGAATATTCATGGCTATGGGTCTTCACTGTTTTGCCTTTCTTTAAAATCGATACATCCAATATTCTTCTCTTAAATCTGATATACTTATATTTGAATGTACAGCAAATATGGAATTTTGCAAACTCACACACCCTTTAGGTAAACTAGCAGTTTTATCCAACCATGAAAGTACTATACTTGGGAGGTGATGCTTTCATGATCCAACTTACCCCTAAATTTTTACAAAGAAGCTTAAATTCACCTGGACAGCCACCCTCTCGTCTTCAACTGAGGGCTTGAAAGTCATCTAGGGAGAATAGCTTTCAAGGACATTAGTTTTGTTGACCTTAAATTAAAAAAATCCACTTTTCATTAATTTGTTCTAAAGATATTTGTTTTTTGGAGTTATTACATTACGTTATAGTACATATTAGTCCTTACATTGTTCCGTGTATCACGGAACTCGTTACCTCCATCCAGTTGCATTCTTTTTCTTACAAAACTAATCTCTGCTTTCAGTTCAAGAAAAACAAGTGATCCATTAGTCATTACTGTAAGTTGTAACATTGCACCTGCTTGCTTTAACATGACCTTCGCCTGTTCGTAATATGCTAACTTCAACTGCCTGTATTTCAAAACCTCAGCACTTATGAATTGGATGCAAATATAAACAAATCTTTTTGAGTTTCTCTGTAATACATCAAAGGTTATCTTTAAGCTTGAGAAATTCTTTAGAAGACCACATTTCTATAACATAATTTCATATGTAGACTATATACGCAAAATGAGGGAGTTGTCCTGGACCAAGGGAAAATGGTTCACTCCACTTATTTAACGGGAGGTTATTTTGTGAACTGCGCTGTAAGCTATTTGACTTCATTCACTGCACATGACTCAAAACATGTTTATAGTTGATTTGGTCACCACAATTTCACAAGTGCCACTGTGACTCCGAAGTATAAACTCAATCTTGGGTTGATCGTTGACGTACTTCCTATAGGCCAATTCATCCAATGGAAACTTCGACAGAGGTAAGCAGCTGATTCCCGACACATTTGTTCACGCCATTTAGACTGAAAGTATCAAATTTTCTCAGTTAATTTTAAAACTTTTTTAAAGACCTTATGTAAGTAATACAAGAAACCTTTCAAATAGGAGCCGTCAGTTTGAATATATAAGTATGTTCAAGTTAACAGATATTGACTAACTAGAATCATTTGCTTTCGGCAGCCTGCGCGAAAATTCTATTTACCTTTAGGCTTTACAAAACTTTGCGCGCAATACAACTGTGGAGTCACATTTTTCGTGAGGCCGAATCAAATGTATGTTAACGCAGCAAGTATTTAGGTCGTGCCAAATGAGTAGGCTGTGACATGTAAAGATATTATTCAAAGGTGTTCTTCCCGTTCTAACGTTTGTCTGTTGAAATGTTGGGTTTCCATATATTCAGATTTGAAGGTTGAAAATTTCTGGCACAAGCAAAATATAAAAAAAAAATCGGCAGCAAAGACGAAAAGTGAAATTTGCAGAAATTCCGAGATTCCCGTCATCCCCTCCAATTAGTGTGAAAGCAACGTATATTGTATTCCATCGACGAGGACTGGTGAACACACGTGGCGCACTGGATTTTTCAAAAGCCGGGAATACAAATTACTTAGTAGATATCACGTCGTATGCACAATGATTACCAATTAAACGACCGCCTATTAACAGTGGAAATCATCCACACTGATGACTGTCGCCATGTACTAGTCTTTAAAACTAGTTTCTGAGTGTAGTCCTGAGATTTATTTGAAAACTAAAAAGTACCGAAAATGCTGAAATTTTATTGTCCTGTAGCATGTAAGGTTTCCTTTCCCCGGGCCTTCGCCCGTAGATGCACGCTTACCGGCTCAGCCCGTAGCGAAAAATAAAACTATCCGGCACGCCTATGATAAACCCCATTCCTCCAAAATACTAGATCCACCCATGACCGCCTAAGAATAATTGTTTCCTTAACTAAATGATACATGATATACACCTGAACTTGTCTGTAAGCTAATTTGTTCAGTGCAATGCTTCTCAAGTCGTGCCACAACATGTTATTACCTTTAATAATGATCTTTTAAAGTAACTTTTAAGCCTAGTTTAAGCCTAGTTTTTAGAGGGATCTTACAACTTAAAGGTGTAGCAAGTGCCATTTCTGCCAAGTTTTGGAGACATGTTTGACAGAATTTGTCTTGGTAGGCCTATGTCACGTGTCGACCGATGGTGGTAACCCCACTACATGCGCGCGAAGCGCGCGAAAATTTCTGTAAACTTTTTGGGCATTCGATCAAATATTTGGCAACTCAGTAGACACTTGGGTAATCTTTTCACTTCAAATGTTGTTCATGTCTGGTCTATTGTTACAAAAGCATGCTAAACTGGATTTGAGACCAACTTTTTTGCGCCCAGAGACCGACTTTGATTTTCACTGGGGGCACAATCCCCGTATTTACGCCCCTGTCATTAGCATGTTTACTCATATCTAACAAAATTTGGATATGAAAGTGACCAGGACTGTGCATGTCAGAGCTTATTGGAAAGTATGAAAGAGGTGATACTGGTAGCAATCTTTCATTACTCCACTGTGGTACACCTTGTTCTTGCATGGTAGTCGACTCTCAACGAACCTTTCCAATATTTTCTTTACCTCTACTAGCATAAGTTAGTTTTAGGAGTTTTACTTAATAGTGCAAGTGGAATTTTGTGGCACAGAACCGACGGCAAACTACAGGGGAATCACAGCCATTTTTGACGTCGGCGTTAGCAATTTTTAAATTGATTTACGTTGCTGTCTCTTACATTTCGAGCAATGAATAAAGACCACAAACATGGAAATGGGGTGGGGGACCCTGCTCTTTGAAAAAGTGGAAATTGGAAGGTGTCTAGATGACAAATGGTGCAATATTTGGGCACAGTGCTTTTAAAATGTATTGTCAATTTGAAATCTATGTTATATTATCTTCTTCACAGTTTTAGTTTTCATCATTTTTGAAAAAGTAAGGGGGACTTTTTGGAGAAGTTCCCCCTTCCAAAAAAAGTGAGGGGGACGCGTCCCCCCGTCCCGCCATGATCCACGCCCATGGGGGTGGGATGGGTGGGGATGTGAATTGAAACTAAACGGGAGCCATCATCGACTGGCGAGTAGAATATTTTGGCCAAAATACCTTCCAGACTGCAGGAACTGACGCATTCCACGAATTGTAGGCTTATGTTGCATTTAAAGGCAATAGGCAGTCGCCCCAGAATTTTCTTTGAAAAATCAGCAAACTCTTGCAAATCTCCTCTTATTGCATTACAAGCAACTCTGAAGATGTTTTGAACATAACTATTACAAACAATAGGTAAAGCAAGGCGAAATTCTCCTTGAATTCCACAATTCACTAACAAAAATATTGTCACATGATCAAAATAGGCCATTCATGAACTAGAGTGACAGGATACACTCACTCTGTTTAGGGTGACTGCATACTGCCTTTAACCATCTTTTAATGTCAGATCACATGTTTAAAAAGTGGAAATTAGTTTTTTTTTCTGTGATATCAATCCTTAAGGGAGATAGAACTGATAATGTAATAATTTAGCGATACCGCAACAACAACCTACAATGAAGTAAAAGCTTTACCTATAATGTAACAACGACCGATAATGTAGCAGCAACTTTACCGATACAACTTACAATGTAATGTAGCAGAAAATTTACCGATAAAGTAATCATTCGACCTTACCGATAATGTAATACAAATTTTCTGGTAGTGTAGTGCGTACGTATATTTTTAATGTTTTATTTCGTAAGAAATTTATTTCTGCCCTATGGAAACTTTCCTGCATTATACCTGTATCCAACAAACCAACCATAAAGTGTATGAATGACCTCAGGCCTGTCACATTAACTTCTGTTGTAAAGAAGGCTTGTGAACGTATTGTGTTGAGGTACAAGAGGCCCATGGTTGATAACTACCTCGATCCTCTGCAATTTGCCTTCAGGGCTAAAAGTAACACAGTAGATGCCATCCTCCTTTATTGCCTGGAAAGATTGTACTCCCACCTTGAAATATCTAAACCTGGTCATTCTGCTCGAATTATGTTCTTCGATTTCTCGTCAGCACTGAATACGATTCAGCCACATGTTTTAGCAAATAAGTTGAAAAATATTAATATTCCACGACATCTTATTTTATGGATTTTTCATTATTTTACCGACAGCTCACAATTTGTCAAAATTAGATCATCTGATTGTATTTTAGACATTTTTTATTCAAATACTGGTGCACCTTAAGGAACTGTTTTAGCTCCGTTTTTGTTTACCGTGTATACAGCTGATGCGAGATCTTCAAATGAAAGCTGCCCATTGATTAAATTTGCTGATGATACTGCCCTGGTTGGGTTGATTACTAAAGATAAAGATAGTGCCTATTTAGACCAAATAACAAGAACTTTCTTTATCTTAACGTGAAGAAGACCAAAGAAATGGTAATTGATTTCAGGAAAACCACAAACAAACCTACAGACGTTATCATTAAAAATAGTGTTGTTGAACATGTCATAACTTAAACATATCTTGGAACTGTTATTTATGATCAGCTTGGAATGGCATTACTATTTGGCTAGAAGGATCACCCCTAGAATATTTTGACTTTGCAAATTAAACAAGTTTAATATCGATAGCAGCATACTTTCTATTTTTTTTATATTTCTGTAATTTGCAGTGTATGTCTGTATAGTATTTTATGTTTGGGTGGGAATGTGAAAGCAACAAACAGAAACCGTATTAATTTCATTATCAAACAAGCCAGTCGTATTTTAGGGGACAATCAAGTAAAAGTAAATGCACCCTATCAGTATTACCTTGGGTCAAAACTTAACACCGTTTTGTATGATAACAACCACCCTCTTCGTGAAGGGCTTAGTAATACTATATACCCTGGTAGCGAACGGATGAAATTACCATATGCCGCCAAAAATCGTCACAAATCTTCGTTTATCCCACACTGTATTTTTTTTTAGCAATATCTGTATTCGTTATTGTTTTAGACTTTAATTGCACTTCTATGTATGTATATATTTAATGTTTCTTGTCTCTCGTTGTTGTTTCATCCTCTTTGAATCTTTGTGTTATACTTATTGAAATTATTTAGTATTTTTTACCTTAGCACTTCAACCTCTCATTAAACTTTTATCTGATTTTTTTCAATCGTTAGGGTTGTGGTACTGATTGTTGCCTTTGTTGCTAATTAACCTCTATTTTTACCGCCTTATGAATTTTCTACACATGTCTTTGCCTTCTCATGAATTTGTGTAGCCTATTCAGGGGCGGATGCAGGTTTTGACTAAAGGGGGGGTTTTGCCATATAGTTACTATCTAAGCGGAGCGCCACCATGAGTTGACGCGAAGCGTACAGAAAAAATTTTTGGTCCAGAAGACCCCCAGATTGCAGGAAATGGCATTTCCCACGCGTTTCCTAGGCTCTTTGATCGGTATAAAAACAAGTTTTTATTGAAATTCCCTGTGTCAGAAATTTTATGATAAATGTCCTGTCAGAAAGTTGCCTTATTTCTTGTGAGAGATGCATGCTATACAGCCCCGCCGATAACGATCTTGGGCGTCAGGAGTTCGGAGCATTCAGTCATTTGGTGTGCTCTCTCTAGGCACTCACAGTGACTCACTCAAAGTTGCTCGCTTGTGCTCAATAAAGAAAATATGGTCTCTCTTTTTGAAATGTTCTGAAAGTATTTTGGTTTTGGGGCCTTAAAATTCAACTGGAAAGCTTAATCGCATGCATGGGATTTTTGGTTGTCTCTTTATCTAAGCGGAGCGCGACCATCGGTTGGCGCGGCGTCAGGGGTGGCGCCAGGATTTGCCCGACGGGGAGCACTACTCCCGTCGGGGGGCCAGCGACCCGAAGCCCCGACAGCCATGATGTCATCGAGGAATTGGTGAGAAGGGATTTGAAGAAAACTTGTGTACTAGATTATGTCATTGCGGGGCATATATTTCATAACATTTGTATATACTAGAAAAATATATTTCCGCCCTGATTTATCGTTTTTCCTAGAATCTAAACTGTGAAATTTCAAAGCGCGCGAAGCGCGCGAAATTTTTTTTGATAGGCCTACACTAAAAAGAACCTGTACTTATGTGAAGCATATATATAGGTCAATTGTCAAGGCAGTTGGGCCATATCGGGCATAACCTACGCTGAACTTCCCTCCTCGAGTCACTAGCAGTACCACACGACAAACACAAGAGAACATTAACTAAGTTTAGCAAAATAAGATGAAATGACCGACATTTACATAAATCCATGTATTCTACTTATATTAAGTTACTTGAAAAGGTGGAAAGGGTTTGTACTATATTTAGTTATTAGTAACGGAACTGAGGAAGAGTGGGCAAAGTGGACAGAAAATTTTGGGTTTTATCCCAGAAATGACCTTTTGAAAGCCAAAATAAGTAAACCGACCAGGTCGGTAGCGACAGCATTTTCCCGACAGGGGGCCAGATCATGCAGTGACCCGAAGTTCCGACAGCCCCTATGTCGAGGGGGTGGTGAGGAGGGGATATGGAGGAGCCTAAATATCCCAAGTCATTGCAGGGAATATTTTGCATAATATCACTGAATACTTCATGAGCAGAGTTACGCACTGATAGTGTACTTTTGAATCTGAAACGTAAAATTGCAAAGCGCGTGAAGCGCACGATTTTTTCCATTTTTTTCTTTCGGTTTTACACAAAAATATATGTAATCATTAAGAACAAAAAGAAAAAATAAAAACTGTAGGGGTTGTAGACAATAACATGGATAACATACATTTTATCGAAACCAACTGGACTAACCTACGAAATACCCAAACTTTGCTCCTTGAGTCGCTCACCAACTGACCGTACCGCATGACACACACAAGACAACAGCAAGTAGACTTTTTGCGATATGGGATGGAATTTACGACTTCTGCATAAACTGTGTACTCTGCCTACATGTTACTTGTTAAGTTTGACAGGTCTTGTGCTATCTAGCAATGTAGAATGGAAGTACTGAAGAAACTGGAGTGACTATACCGCGCGCCTAGCGCGCCGACAATTTTGGGTTCTTTTAAGGGAAATTGTCCTCTTGAGAGCAAAAAACAGGTAAACCCTCGGGGCGACTTGTCGCCGTTGGGGACTAAACACTTTACCCTATCGACTAAGACTCCCCGACGAAACTGTAAAAATGCCTCGACGGGGGGGCATGGCCCCCTGCCCCCACCTGGCGCCATCACTGCGCGTCGTGCACCAAGAAAAATTGACCCTCCCTTGCTGTACATACAACCATGTCGTCTAGAGGCACGAAGGAAAATATGCTAAAATACCGCCTACAGGTCACTGGCACTTCCCATGTGCAAGAAACTCCAGGCAAACACCTACTCTTTTGCATGGAATAATGTTTAAACGTGATCTTGGTCATAAAGTACTCTTGGATAAAAAAGGAATATATCTTGTGTAACAAATGAAAGAGATCCAGTATATATGCGAATTTTGGATTATAATACCTTCCAGAACAATGGTAACTTCTTTAGATGTATGTTCCAACTGGACGTCTTTTCATCCAACGGATGTCCAAAATATGATTGTCCTTCTCGATTTCTGATTATATTAAGTGATTCCAATTCAACGACAACCACTTCCAGTCAACACAATATTTGAATTTTTCAGCGAGAGTACAAGCGAAAAGCTGGAGTCGCGTTCCCATTTTTTAAAACAGAGTTAGGCACTACTGGATGCGATTTCAATGCATTTGGGAACCAAGATTAGAGCTGGACCTCCTCTTGAAGGACTCACTGACTCTATAAGGATTTTGAATGAGAGAGAATCGGGACGATAGAAGGAAAAATACGCTGTCAGCAAACTTATAATTATGGCATGTTAATTGCATTGTTGTAACTGAAAATAACCTTCAAAACATACCGGGAAAATAAACAATATATTATACAAAATGAAAAAAAGATCCTCGAAAATCAAAGGGGGGGGGGGGTTTAAACCCCTAACCCCCCCCCTTGGATCCGCCCCTGCTATTTATTTTATATTTTCACATTTGTATGTATTTGTTAAGTTGAAGGTGAACCTTAACCTGAACCTGAACGGATAACGGAGTAAAAACTTACCGATAATGTAGTTATAACATTAACATTTCGCTTACATAGATATACGATATACGCATATGTGTATATGAGTTCGCATGTGCTTATATCCTTTGTATGTATGCATGTATGTATTTACACTTTTACTTACGCAAGTACGTATCATTCGTACGTACATATGTACGCAAATGTTGATATAGCAGGGCACTCCCTGGATATAGCCTAGGTGTGTGTGAGTGTGGGTGTGTGTGTGGGTGTGAGTGTGAGTGTGTGGAAAAAGGTCAACTAGGACCCACAACAACTCGAAAATAGGACGATGCATTGAAAACTTTATGATAAAATGTGAGGTCCGGTAAATATTCCAAAAGAAAGATTTCGGGCTGCATTAGGCCTGCTTTCAGGAAAAACTTCTTGAAGTAGCCTATGAGAAGATCGTGTGAGGAGCCGGGGTGTCAATTTGTATTAAACTGCAGGGGGGGGGGGACATACATGACTTAGCACAAAACAAGCCCTTTGGTTTTGAAGAGGGTGTGTCTTCCTTTAGGCCCTTCTCGGCAGTGGCGCCGCCAGGATTTGGTGATTGGGGGGCAGAACAGATGACGTCGTAATGCAACTTCAGTCCTCCCCCCCCCCCAAGTCTGCGTAAATTGTACCTTTTTTGTGCGTCCCTGCGATTGTATACAGCATTGTGGAATCCTTTTTGTCAGTACATAATGGTGCCGTCCTGGGGGAGGGGTCTAAGGGGAGGGGGTTAACCTCCTCCCCTAATTAAGGTTGCCTAGATGCAAAATGGTGCTATCTTTGGGATGTTTTTGGAACTGATCATATATGACTGGAAAATATCCTTATTTAGTGAATTCTAATTTTTGGTTAGGTGAAAGAGCAGAGTGTGCGCACATGCGATTGTATACAGCAGTCCTTCCTTTTTCACTACATAAAGGAGCCGTCCTGGGGGAGGGGTTTAAGGGGAAGGGTGTCCCCTCCTCTTTGAGAAATTCTTGTTAATTTAAGGTTGCTTAGATGCAAAATGGTGCTATCTTTGGGATATTTTTGGAACTGATCATATATTCCTGGAAAATATCCATAATTTAGTGAATTCTAAAGTTTGGTTAGGTAAAAGAGTAGAGTATGTTGTCTTAGAGAAGAGCATGTTGTCAACAAACCTCCTGAATCCCCCTCCTTTGGCTACTTTAATGCCTTCCGTTCGGAGAAAGTTTTTACGTAAAAATACGTGCGTGGACTCCACAGAAGCATTCTTAGGCTATATTACGAAAATTTTCCTTTGCTTCATTGTGCATTATAAAAGGGTATCTAAGGCTGACAGACACCGGTACAGTACCTCCTGGAAGCTCTGGATTAATTATACAAAATGGGGGCTTGATATGATGATTATTACCTGACATCCAAATGATACTATAGAGCAGTGGTTCCCAACCTTTATCAGCTCACCCACCCCCTTTCACCGAATGGCGTTGGGCAAACGACCCCCCCCCCCGTCTATAGCATACTGTTGCCATGAATGAAACGACAATTATAATAAAAATACATGGTGAAATAAAGGGGAAGCACACACATACATTTTGTTTACGTACGGGTCCGACACAGGGCAGCAAAACAACAGTGCGGGATGCAAAAACTGACTCTCTTTTGTGATGGTGAATCACAAAGTTGGGGTTTGGGACGGAGAAACTTTTTCGAATTTTACAGATGCCAAAGGCCCACCAAGTGTTAACAGTTCCCACAAGGGCTCCTAATGGGGCTCAGGGGTAATGTCTCAATGGGGGTACCCCCAGAAGCTCTGGGGTATTACCAAAATTGTCGACACAAGAATTAGGCACTGTAAGTCAATTTTGACTGTCTTCCGGTTACCTAATATTTAATAACCTTAAATGTTCACTAGAGATTACAGAAATCACCCATAGAGCTACTAACGAAGGTTCCTTTTGACGCTGCAAGGAGCTTATCCTTTGGGTAGGAGAAGGATGATGGTAGGGGTCGCATGGGGCTTTAAAAGATATATGCCACTCAAGCTGCCCTACGGACAGAAATCATGACAAAGCCGGAATTGGCAAACCGTAAGATTGCATTTTTAAAGTCATTTTAGACTTGTGTTTTACTTCATAGTACATTGCAAAAGTTATCTATTATGTTACAGTTATCTGCAATTTTCACTTCGATCAAGTATTTCATGTCGATGGACAGAACAGAAATCCTACATTCAAGGTAAAAGTGGCGGGACAATTTTTAGCCATGACACTTCGATCATCACTTTCACCAGGATGCCACTGATGGGAATGTGAGGGTCCTCGCCGAGAAAATTTTGAAATTAATCACTGTTAGATGCGATTTGGTGAAATCTTAAAATAAAGATAATTCACAAACTTTGTAGTGCACCTGAGGAGCGAATTCGACTTGTTGACGTCATTAATCTCCTTTTTAAGGGAACGAATTTGAGAGCTCAGCTAACAGAAACCTTTTGGAATCTTGTAAGGCCTGGTTTAAACTTAGTATCTCATTATTTTCAGAATGCCCTCCTGCCGCCCCTTAGAGCTCATCGCCCCCATGAGTTGAGAAAATGCCCCCCGGGGGCCCCCCACGTTGGGAACCACTGCTGTAGAGTATGATGCCGAGCTCTTTACAACTATCGTATTCCACTAAGTTTGAACGACAATCCAGACGAACAGCTTCCAGCAATGGGGAATGGGAGGGAGAGTATAGGTGCAAGGAGGTGATATTAGACCTTCCTGATAAGTAGAGCAAAAGGGGTTAAGGACTAAAATGCGCGTTTCAGAATGTTTTTTCCAGTCACTATCTTTACCGGTAATGGATGCGCGCGAAGCGCTTGGTTAAGTTTTCTGAAAACTGTATAACGACAAATACGTACTTTAAACCTTCCACATCTTGCTACAAATAAGATTGAAAAGTCCCACAGGCCCCTACAGAGGTCGGAAATTTACTTCTGTTTTTCGGAAAAGTGTTGTGATCAGAATAGTTGCATGTATTATAACCTGAATAAATGGTCATGAGATGGAATGAAAGCCGTGACGAATGCGTGTGAAGCGCGCCGAATTTTTTCATTAAATAAGATAACCATGACAAAACCTGCATTCATACTCTGCATCGAGACGCTTTGAATTCCTCCAAAACCTATCTGCCAATAACAAAGCCAGTCTTTGACCTGAAAATTCGTAAAAAGCTCCCATCTTTTATTGCTGTGTGCTTCTGCGAGAGTTGCTACGTTACAGGAAGTTATTGATAATAAGGACGATACTGACGTAAGGTTTGAAGCTCGCGGAGGGCGCGAAAATTTTGATAGTTTGCGAAGGATTTGAAATAATTCGGATAGTTTGAGAACCATTTGTGATAGAAAATGGTTACAATAGATCCATCACTACGAAAACGTCGAAAACACACTTCACCCTTCCCCTCACAGAAATATACATCTTAATTACCTGTTGGGATCGTTTTAAAAATTTCAAATTTGTTTTTCTTAAATCGATTAAATCGATGCCCCCCGTGCCGGCGCCACTGCACTGTTTTATGCCGTACCATGTCCATTTTTACAATCGCGTTGAATAACAGAATGCCTATTCAGTACCCACAAATGTGCTTAAGAATTCAAGGCCTGTTGCCATTAGCTAAGTTTATAACAGGTGTAATAAATAAAAACTACCTACCTTTCTAATGTCGTATTCTGAGGTCGAGTTAACGTGGTCACACGGTCATATAAATCACTCGACAGTTTCATTTTCGCGCTTCTTTGAATAGAGGGCAGATATCTTGAACAAGATGAAGGCTTTGGCCCTACGTGTGTTTTCAATGTCAAGTTTTGCTTGTCGCGACAAAGTTGAAGGTCTACGATGTGAGCAATCTCGGGCACAATTCATAGAAATGAAATTCTCATATCCGATGATATGAATGCAGAATGCTGAGACACGTAGGCCCTAGTCAAATAGAGCCACGACATTACATTACATTAAAATGTGAGGGGGATTTGATACTGTGTCCTCCACCCATCGAAATGTGGGCGGACGTGTCCCCGTCCCGGCCCCCCCCCCCAGGATTGACGCCCATGGTGAGGAGTGTTACAGCTTGATCGCAAGTCAAACCAATAACAGCGAAAGATCACAGAAGAACGAGATTAAAATTCAACAACTTAATTATTATTTACGATCTCCTTATCTTACTTAAATCTACAATAATTAATTAGATTTACTCACAATCCTTTATTTAATATTATTCCGGTCTGGTCCAAGGGTTGGTAGTGCATGCACGTCGACGATGGTACAGTAGTAGACCTGCAGCGTGCTGTAGCGTAGGAACTGGTTCCAATAATGACAAGGCTAGGCGATGATGGATGATAACGATCTCAATACACAGTGTAGAAACGGCGTAGGGCAATTTATCACAAGTGTGCAGTGTCAGTGGCTGGCTTCAGGTGATTCGGTCAGAGAATAACTTCTCAACAAACGGACAATGATAGCACAGCAGTATGACAGCGTCTGGTCTCGATGAAGTATTGTGATATCTCTCCCCTACAACAGTTGTTGAACTGCATTTTATACGCTAGGCTTTCAGTCGAGAAATCTCCGGAATTTAATAGAAACTTCCAGTGCACACAGTCGAGCAATTACAAGAATGTGCTTTGTATGCACAGTAGTAGTAAACAATGGCAATGTTTCTTAGAAGTGTCGCCAGGCCGCTGCTATAATTGGCACATTACGTAAACAGTTCTCCTTCTACAGAATTCTGGAAAGGCTGCATTGAAGGTGACATTGTTGTTGCAGCGGTTCTAATTCTCTGGAGCTTTCCATTCGCTCGTCGACGGATTCAATCTGGTGTTCCTGACGAGTCGTCTTGTAACAGGAGTCACAGCACCCCTTCAGGCTACGGTGTGACATATGCCTTCGACTTGCGAATACCTACTATAGGCAGATAGGTGTTCATACCTACTTATGCTCAGCCTATTGGTTGCCAGTGAAGTCATCCATAGCAAAGTCGCCCCTGAGTCAAAAAAAAAAAAAGAAGAAAAACGTCGCCTCCAAGTCGAGTATTAAATCATGCCTAAATCTCTTCAAAAATGGTTCTACAAAATATCTCTTTGTTGTGTAAAGCCTAAAAATGTTCGTTTCTGTCAGTAGACAAAAAAGAGTGGCATGTTGTACAGGGAAGTTTACAAAGCTGCCTCCCTCTTGCATGCTAGGCTAATAATGCAGGCGCACACTGCACTGATACAGCTAGTAGCCTGATGTGCCGGAGTTCCCCGCGGGAAAATATGCCTACTTTAGTATCAAAAACCGAATGCTACTAGAAGAAAGGAAACCTATTACTGTACGTGCTCTTACTACCGTACGTATAACCTAAAACAGTAAACCCAGCCTTTTTGTAGCTCCATGGACCAAGTAAACGGGACATGTAGCCATTCAGCATACACTCAACTCTGGGCTACTGAAATAACGTCACTTGAAGCTATAGTGATACCATAGTCGTACAATTGAACAGAAATGCCTGTAAATTTGCAGAGTGAATACTTCTTCCTCAAAAAAAAAAAACCCCGCAAATTCTTCCAGTATTCCCCAATGTTTAATGTGAAACTACCCAGGGAGCAACTCTGTTCAATTTGAGGGCAACTTTGTAGAGGCCAACTTTGTAATGGGCAAATTTGCTATAGAGAGAACATGTTTGTTCAGGAGCCACATTGCAAGGGCCGACTTGATTGGTCACCGTTACATGCGTGTTGATGCTCACCTACATTCCCACCCACGTGTGGCCACATAGCCTACAAACACATTTATACACACATCAATACCCATCTTTACGGAAGCCGAGAACATGCATCGCCGGGGTGTGAAATCTGACATGCCAGTTTTCCCACCCCTTTCTTCGGTAAACATGGGAAGGAGAAATCAAGATACGATTTCTCCTTACCATTACCCACAGATAATGTGGAGTGGAGAAACCAAAGTTAGTGTGGAGCCAGATGGTGGGTGCAAGGGGACTTGAATCCTATAGTCCGGGAAACTCCATTTTCGTCGGGGAGCCAATTGGTAAGATAAAGTATGTAACTCCCAGCCGACGACCAACCGCAGCCACAAATTTCTTGATATTTGCCCTGAGTGGGGCATATTACCCAGAAAAAACTGCCATTTTCATATTTTCCTCAATTGTAAGCCCAAAAGGTTCCGCGCGCTTTGCGAGTCTAAATTTCCCGTTTGCCATCCTTTCGGATCTCTGCCTCTCCTTGGGGAACTTGACCTCCACCAGGCGCTACCCCTATTTGAAGAGGCAAATTTGTGGTTATGAGTGCGATTTCCTGCAATCAGAGAGCCTGGAAAGCAAATTTTTTGACCTCAGCCCCAACCATGGTGGAGCTGAGGTCGGCTTGCTCCTGTTGGACACTGCAGAAGTGCAAACTGCCCTCTTAACAGCTTAAGCAGCCGCTTCCTATGAAATCCCAGTACCTCTGCCTCTGTTTATCGTAGATACAGCTAGCTTCGGGACCTCTTAATTATGGATTTCGCTCTTTCCATTTGTTGTCCCCTCTCAAAGCCTGAGATCCTCTCACCGGCCCTCGACCTCTTTCCAGCCTCTCCATTTAGCCCTCACCCTCAAAAAGTGTTGAGAACCACAGGTATGTACATACGTTGGTGACATTTGAGTGTAAGAACATGGTATGTGCGTTAAAATAATATTACTATATTATCGGTAAATTTTTAACATTATTAAGAACAGTTGTTACATTATAGGTTAATTTTTACAACATTATCGGTTGTTATTATATTATCGGTATATTTTTTATTACATTATTGGCTGTTTTTATATAATTTTTACTACATTATCGGTTATGGTTACTTTACAGGTTTGTGCCATTACTTTTTTCTATATGCCAGCATATGTGTACGGGAAGACATTTCACAAGGGGGGGGGGGGCGGAGGATGTTTGCCCTGAAAATTCTCCAAATTGCCTGATTTTTCTCCTTTACCACGATAGCACTCAGGACGGGTATGGATGAGCCCCCCCCCCAAACTATAAAGAAAGATATTATTTCGTTGTGCCGGCAACTAATAAGCATTTTCCCTGTTGGCAAACGCCGCTGCCTGCCGCACTGCCCACTGCACTGCCCCTTGCCCTGAAAATACAAGTGTCAGTGTTTTGAAATAAGCACTTTCCCTGCTCTGGGAGGGCTGCAGCCCCAGACCCCCCGCCTCGTACGCCTATGTATGCCAGAAAGTTACTGACTGGAGGTCAAATGAGCTGAGTGGGTAGGATATAAAGGGGATATGGGCCACGGCTCCTAATAAGTATGTTTAAAGGTGATCGGTCGTCTTGAAATATTGTTTGTGACGTCAGCCTTTTCTTGACATGTTCTGTAGTCGTAACTGTTGAACGGATACACCATACAAGTAGCTATGATGACATCGGTATACCTAGTAGGTATGCAGCTACATGCCGTCTCGTCTTGCTTACCGATTAGCTATACCACGCTTGTACGGTGTATCTGTTGAACAGTGACGCCTCAGAAACATGTCAAGAAAAGGCTGACGTCACAAACAATATTTCAAGACGACCGATCACCTTTAAAAGAGTTACTGCGAATGCTCAACTAAGTAATATTTATGGTTAAACGAACCCTAAGTATTATAATTATGTAAACGTAACAGCTTGAGAAGAATTCAGCGTAAGAAATCATGCATTAAGTAACACAGAACGTGGGCATAAATATAAGGTGTTATCTTTCTTGTTACTGGTCAAGACTTTGAAAAGTGTGGTAAATAATTGTAAAGAGAATGACATCTGGATGTGATCTTTACCTATGTGAGTTGAAAATGGTGCCACTAAAACAGCACAGTTCTGAAAGGACATTCCTGTTTTCCCATGTTGAGATTGTCACTGTTGGTATACTCCCATACTATCTTTCACGGGAGTTTTGTCATGTTGTATGATTATGCACAGTTCACATTCATGGCATATTTGTTGCAAAGACGGGGTTTCAAAAGCGGTGTGTTTTTACACTCTACAGAAAGATTTGCCTCAAATGTTGTGAACTTTAATGTCTGACATTTTAACCCTGTCACCCTCAAAAGAAGCCGTGTCTACTATTGTCAGCATGTGACCTGCCCAACCAGAACATTCTGCTAAACGTGGAAGCCTGACACACCAGTATTCGTATCACCACCTGGCCAGTCGGATCACAGCTCCTTAATATAGGTCCCTGGTAAAAAAGATTTAACCAAAGTTTGCTGAAGTTCATCAATAGACTGCTGATCATTGGGTGAGCTACAAGGGTCCCTGGAAAGTACTGACTGTGTGGTTGGCGTTGTTTCTACTTACACACAGTTTTGTACAGACTCGAATTCGAATGTAATATACTAATGAAAAATGTGATTGTTTTCAAACAAAGGACCTAGATAACAAAAAAGGTTTCCGGACAATTCCTACCTGGACGATCCCCCCCCCCCGAGAATTCTCCCTCGGACAATTCCCAGTGCATCCAGGGGCGTACCTACGGGGGGGGGGGGCAGATGTTTGCTAGGCCCCCAGAAATTGTGTGTGTCCTAATAAAATTTGTAAGAATTAAGGACCGCGATCAGTGCAGTAACCCCTATATGGTACCTAGCCCCCGTAAAAATTTCATCCAATCTACCCACCTGAGTGCATCATGTCAGTGCTTTAAAGTGCCAAAAACTGATATTTTCCAGAGTATCACAGAACGATTAAAAGTCCAGAAAACAGTTGATATCTTTGCTAAGTGAAAGTCAACGAACACTTCATGCTTCACGTTTACTGTATTTCTTTTTTTTTTTTAAAGCTGTTTGCAAAGGTTTTGATATCTATTTTTCTATGAATTAATATTTAAGAAAAAGACTTCGCATCGGGATATTTCCTTTTGTAGTGGATGTGTCGCTGATTGCAGTACACGATGTATTAGTACTCGTACTACGTCCCAATTAGTGAGCTGGGTTTAACTAAACCTAGTAAACATTTTGAATTACACTAATGTGAACATAAAAAATTAATTTAATTTAGTAGAAGGAAAAAAAAAACAAATTACTTTTAAGAGTTTCCCTGAAATGTGTCCAAACTACTGCAAAGTTTAGTAGCCTGCTTTCTAAGAATGCCTATCTGTCCCTGAATCAGCGAGGTCCTTTGTGAAGTCAGGAATGATGAGCAGACCATGTACTACTTCGTTCAAACTAAGCTGTTACACCATGTGGGGTGTTATCAGCAGGGGCGTAGCCAGTATGTAGCACTGTAGGCCCAGGCCTACACTTTTTTGGCCAAGTTATCTTCTTTTAAAAACACCCATAATTCAAATCCATAAGCTTGCTGGACGAGTTTAAGAGTCTAGACAGGAACAACTATTGAAATGAACCTAGCAAAATATGGCTAAATTAGGTGACTTATTCTTCTGTCATCTATATGCTGTCATTCTATCGCGTGCCGTTTCATTCAACACTCTACCCGCCGAGAAATACTAGGATCCGATCTTATCAGTTTTTTAAAAGCTACGCCCGGTTTGTCTGATTTTAATGGGCCTACATCCCACCTAAAACACCCAACACATAATTCAAATAACATTTTACGTCTTGCGGCGGGAATATGGGGAACGATTAATTCGTTTGAATAAGCCAGTTCGAAGACACCTTCTGCGCATGCTCCGGTGAACTTTTCGTTTAGCTCAACTAACAACAGAAAGTAGTAACTTACGTATACGTATCACAAAATCTGTGCTAATGTATATGACTAAAGGCAGGCCAGCCTAGGAAAAAGATTGCATTAAAACAATTACAAAACAAACGAAAAACATTTCTTAGTAATATCATTCTAGTTAGTCAATCTGATGATGAGATGCTTACATTTTTTAAGTTGAATTTTTACGACTGACATTAAAGACAGATTTGCATCACCCCTAGTATGACTTTTACAAAGGGGTAAGCAAAAGTCTCAATTGGTGACTACTTTTTGATTGGCATCAGAGTTGCAAAATTCAAAAGATGCAGAACAGGTCATATTGCACAGCTGACACAGAGTGTTTTGATTACATATTAGGGCCTTGTATACTCACCAGGATGTGGGCATAGGCAATGAACTATTTGTGTCTGCACAAGGAGACGCTAAAGACAGTTATGAGCGGGGCTAGAGCTTCCTTAGTTGGGAGAATTGAAACCTGACTGTCTGGGATGAGAAGATTTCCTGTTCAAGAAAACTTTATCCGAGGTCTAGTCTATGCTCATACTTCAGAACGATAAGGATATAGCGTAGTACGCACATAACTTTAGTCCGTATCGCTGCATGGTGTCGGTAAACCACCAGCTCACGGAGCTCCTCATGAGACTTACGCAGGACGTGCATGGGATCGATCCGCAGTATGTACTGTGTAGTGGCGCCGCCAAAGTTTGGTGATTGGGGGGGCATAACAGATGATGTCATAATGCCACCTCAGTTTTTCCCCAAGTATGCTTAAATTGTACCACTTTTGCGCGTCCCTGCGATTGTACACAGCAATGTGGAGTCCTTTTGGCACTACATAAAGGTGCCGTTCTGGGGGAGGAGTCTAAGAGGAGGGGGTGTCCCCCTCCCCTTTGAGAAATTTTTGTTAATTTAAGGTTGCCTAGATGCAAAATGGTGCTATCTTTGGAGTATTTTTGGAAGTGATCTTATATGATTGGAAAATATCCTTATTTAGTGAATTCTAATTTTTGGTTAGGAGTAAGAATAGAGTGTGCGTCCCTGCGATGGTATACGGCAGTGTGAAATCCTTTTTGTCACTACATAAATGTACCATCCTGGGGGGTCTAAGGGGAGGGGGTGCCCCCTCCCCTTTGAGAAATTTTGGTAATTAAAAGTTGCTCAGATGCAAAATGGTGCTATCTTTAGGATATTTTTGGAACTGATCATACATGGCTGGAAAATATCCATAATTTAGTGAATTCTAGTTTTTGGTTAGGTGAAAGAGGAGAGTGTGTTGTCTTAGAGAAGGGTATGTTGTCAACAAACCTCGCCAAGCCCCCTTTTTGGCTAGGCTTTAATGCCTTCTATTCGGGGAAAGTTTTTACCACAAAATACGTGGATGGAGTCCACAGAAACATTCTTGGACCATTACGAAAATTTTCCTTTGTCTCATTGTGCATTATGAAAGGGTATCTAATACTGACAGACACCGGTATAGTGCCTCCTGGAAGCTCTGGATTAATTATATAAAATGGGGCACTGATATGATATTACCTGACATCCAAATGGTACTATAGAGTATAATGCCGAGCACGTTACTAAGTTTGAAAGAAAATCCAGACGAACATCTTCCATCAATGGGGAATGAGAGAGAGAGAGTATAGGTGCAGGGAAGTGATATTAGACCGGTTAAGGATTAAAAGGCGCGTTTCAGAATATTATTTTCGCGGTAAGTGTATTAACAATCACCATCTATACAGGTAGAGGCTGCGCGCGAAGCGCTGGGTAAAAAATTTTGAAAAATGTATAACAGCAAATACGCACTTTCAACCTTCCACATCATGCTACAAATTAGACTGAAAGATCCTATAGGCCCCTACAGATGTTGGGGATGTACTTCTGTTTTTCGGGAAGTGTTGTGATCAGAATAGTTGCATGTGTTATAACATTAATATTGGTCATGAGTTGGAGTAAAACAGTGATGAATGCGCGCGTAGCGGGCCGAAATTTTTCATTAAACAAGATAACCATGACAAAACCTGCATTCGTGCTCTGCATCGAGACACTTTCGATTCCCCAACAAACCTATTTGCCAATCACAAAGCCAGTCCGAGTTTAACTGAAAATTCGTAAAGAGCTTTCAGCTTCTGCTGCTGTGCTTGTGTGGGAGTTGCTACCGGAAATTATTGATAGTTAGAACAATATCGAGGTAAGGTTTGAAGCGCGCGGAGCGCGCGAAAATTTTGAAAGTTTGCGAAGGATTTGCGATAATTCTGATAGTTTGAGAACCATTTGTGATGGAAAATGGTTACAATAGATCCATCACTTGGTTGAAAACACACCTCATCCTATCCCATACAAAAATCTATAGCTTAAAAGCCTTTTGGGATCATTTTAAAATTTTAAAAAAAATTCCGAAATCGATTGGGGGGCACGCGCCCCCATGCCCCCCCCCCCGTGCCGGCGCCACTGAGTACTGTGTATGCTAGGCTAGGCCTGGGTCCATGATCAAGGACTACGTGCTGTAATATTGTAGGCCTACGTGACATGAACTGAAAACACAGACCAGAATCCGCACGTGAAGGAAGTAAAACTGAGGTTTTCACAGGAAGCCTTCCTTCCACCATATCCTTTTCAAATGATTTATTGCACAGTTTGTGGTAATTCCAGGGTTGCCATATTGGCCGATTACCGGCCAAATCGCATAAATTTGGCATATTGAACTTCTTTGGCCGGTGCGTTTTCTCAGGTACCGGCCAAAGCGATTTTGGCCGATTTTAGGCTGATTTTGGCCGATTTTGATTTCGGGGGTATGCAGCTAGTAATAAATGTATTCATCATTCCTTATGCCGTTTGTAATTATTCATCGTACACAGACCACACACAATTTCCGACACGAATAGTTCCCTATTTTTAGCACATGCGGGGAAAAGTAACACCTGTCAGTCAATCAGACGCGAGCATATGGTCTCTGCTTGCAGCAGAGTGCCAGAGCCATTTTTTCAGGCATAATTCGTGGTTGCGTAATTGCATCATGCTTGTGTACAGGTGTGTGTGTGTGTCGGTGTGCCCGGTAAATTTCATTTGGAATATTTTTTACCGTTTTGGCTGATTTTCGGCACATATTTGGCCGGTGAATGATGTCACAATCTGGCAACCCTGGGTAATTCATGAATCCAATAATTGCTTTTAATCACAGAACAAGCGTACGGCCCAACAGTAATAGGCCTTAACGTTACATCAATGCAAAATCTTAGTACACTTCTCCCTCTACAGGAAAAAGCTTACTGGTCATGGTTGGTCACACAACTGACCATCAATAGATATCACTAGTGTTAGTGGTCAACAAAAGAGGACTAAGTGTACCATCAGTCATCATGTGACTGATTGAGACACCCCATTGGTATAGTGACATACAGAACCCCGCTTTAAAGGACACACAAGGGACCAGATAAAGTGTCCTGCAAAGTGGGGTTGTCCTGATAAGTGAATCAACTTAACCTTACGTTTTGGTTTTTGGGACTTTACTAGGTGTCCTCCTAGATGAGTGTCCTTTAAAGCGGGGTTGCACTGTGTATACATATATTTCATATTTTCGTGCCTACAACTTTTAAAATCCTGGCTACGCCCCTGATTCAGTGAACTATATGTGTTGCATGTAATGCTTGGTATTACTAGTGGCGAATACTATTAGCCCTGCCAAGAGATCTGATTTAACTTTTATGCTTGCTCTTTCCTGGTGAATCGTATAAACCAGTTAACTCCTAATGAACGATCTTGTGCAGGTTGATTGTCCTTGGCTGCATGTGTTGTGCAATAATGTTAGTGCTTGATTGAGCACATGCTAACCAAAGTCACAGGCGACAGTTGCAATCACGAAGCAACTTACGTTTTCCAAAGGTCCTAAGCAAATGCTCCGAAGTATTTCCCTTCGGGAGACGCAAAAGACAAAATAAGTTTCACATTATAGTCCTGAAAAAGTGGGAAGGTAGCACTTATCAGGGCAGTGATTTGCATTTACATTGTAACTCCATTCCTTTAGAAAAGGGCAAAAGTCCATCAGTACCACAACACCTGGAGGGTCTAAAACTGCTTTATATATATATATATATATATATATATATATATATATATATATATATATATATATATATATATATATATGTATATAAATGTATATATATATATATATATATATATATATATATATATATATATATATATATATATATATACATATATATATATATATATATATATATATATATGATTGAAAAGGAAAATGGTGGGAGTCAACTAACGGCAAAAAGATGGAAAAACAGCACCAAGTAGGAAGCTTTCGGTTGTTTATTCAACCTTCCTCAGCCTTAAAATGAATCAAGCGTACAACACTTCAAATAGGAGTAAAAGTAAGAGAGGTATTAAAAGGTTAAAGTTTGAAAAATACAAAATAAATCGGTGGAATAAAACATTCTTGACGTCTGGCACAATCAAAGGTTACACAATGGAACAAAATAACAGGCAAGAGGAGTGAAAGCAGTCGTTGAAAGGTAGGTAAAAGGATTAGAAGATAGGCTGAAAGGGAAGGAGGGCAAGCAATTAGCGTAAGTAGCTAATCCTCTTCATAGAATTAAATTCCTTCCTTTTGTTGAGCCCAAAAGGGTGGATAGAACAAAGGTGAGCCATCCAAAATTCTTCCCGTTTGTTTAACAAATAATCAACGTTACCGGTGCTACGAATTTTTTCAATAATAACAAAACGAATTTTTTTGAGAATATGTGGCTTGGAATTAAAATGAACGGCTAACTCACACCTTGCTTTATTATTGACCATGTCGGATTTATGATTACGAAAACGAACCTTGAAAGGAGTTGATGTGGAACCTAAATATTGCACATTACATTCTAGGCAAGTAGCAAGATAAATAACATTGCAACTAGAACAGTAAGATAGTCTCTAATAGGGTAATTTTTACCAGTTCTCGAGCTAGAAAAATAAACGCATTCATCTAAAAAGTTTGTACACAGGTCACAACGACCTCTAACACATTTAAAACATCCAGATTGAGAATTAATATCATCATTAACATTACTACTTACAGAAAGTTTCGTAATCTGAAGGTGATCTTTCAATGATTTACACTTACGAAAAGCTGGAGAGATTCTCTGGGAAAACCTCTTTCATTAAAGGGGAACTATATAATAAATGTAGATTCTTACGTATGACGTTACCGATATTGGGCAAGGCAGGGTTAAAATCTAAAATAAGCGGAATTTTACGATGGGGGACCCTTTTCTTAACAGTCTTGTTCAAAAGTTGAGTCCTAGGTACATTGTCTACTTTATCAAATTGTTCTTGAACAAAATAAGGATGATATACTCTGTTAACTAGATACTCCTTAAACTCAGAGAAATGCTTCTTTAAAAAATCAGGCTTAGAGCAAATACGTTTAAGCCGTGAAGCTATGCTAAATGGAATGCTGGATTTACAATAAAATGGGTGAGCACTGTCAGTTCGGAGGTAAAGGTGGCCGTCTGTAGGTTTTGAGAACACATCGGTGTGTATTTGTCCCTCCTCCAAATGAACTAGAACATCAAGGAACTCTAATTTAGTGTCCGAAGATCGAACAACAAACTCAATAGACGGATAGATTGAATTAATAAAATTAGTAAATGTACCCAGTGCCTCATACCCATGAGTCCAAATTTCAAAAATATCGTCTCGATATCTCCACCAATTATTAGGTACGAAGGGGCCACGGGAGGTAGCTACTTTATCAATATAAGTCATTGCTAGGTCAGCGTAGCTACAGGCATTTTTTGGACCCATAGCCGTCCCATGAATCTGAATAAAATGATTACCGTTAAAAGTAGAATTGTTATGGTTCAAGCAGATTTCTACCGCCTCCAAAATACAGGAAGTACTAGGATGAAGTACATTTCTGCTATCAAGAGCTTCTTTAACCGCTCTCAAACCTAAGGTATTATCGATGTTCGGGAACATGGCCTTAATATCCCATGACACTAAAAGGCTTCCTTCCGGTAGAGGGCCCTTCAAGGAAAATGTCTCTAATTTATTAATAAAATCTGTAGTATCCTGTACATAATGTTTAGAAATACAGGCTAAGGGCTGCAAAAAAATTTCAGTAAAGGCCGAAAGGTTTTCTATGGCCGTTCCACATCCTGAAGTAATTAATCTCAATGGGTACCCCTGTTTATGGGTTTTGACAGTGGCAAAGGCTTTTCCGGCTTTAGCGTCTTGCATAACAACCCATCTAGCAACCTTGTCATCAATTTCACCTTTCTTAACCCATTTGTCAGCCCAATTGGAAAGAAGCTTAACATGTTCTGATGTGGGATCATCATTTAACTTAGAATAATGAATTTCATTACCTAGTTCCATAGACACCTTATTAACATAGTCATCTACATTCATGAGAACGAATTTTCCTCCTTTATCTTGCGTGGTGATGCACTCGGAAGAAGTGTTCTTAAGATTTACTAAGGCAATGCGTTCTTCTTTATATAAATTGTCCTTAACATTCCGGATATTTTTGGGATCGAGGACTTCTCGTTGGACAGCACTCAGAAAAGATTCAACTGCCGGGTCTCTGGCCTTAGGAGGCTGCTAGTCACTTTTTATGTTTAGCTGTTTGTGGATCTTTTGGAAATGATCATCTAAATCGGGTGAATTTTTATCGTGGAAAAACACTGCAAGTCTAATCTTACGAGAAAAATGGTTTAGATCATCCCTAACTTTCAACCAGTTAATGTTGGATGGTACTGGGCAGAATGAAGGACCTCTCGCTAGAAGATTTAATTCATCTTCACTGCAAAGGCGATTGCTAATATTGACAGGTCTTTGGTTTTCGAGGGGTTGCATTGGTGTGGCGAAGGGACGGTACTGCTTTCGCCGCCTTCTCTTTTTCCTCAAAGAGCGATTGAAACGCCGATTTCTACCTCTCTTAATGTGCAATATTTAGGTTCCACATCAACTCCTTTCAAGGTTCGTTTTCGTAATCATAAATCCGACATGGTCAATAATAAAGCAAGGTGTGAGTTAGCCGTTCATTTTAATTCCAAGCCACATATTCTCAGAAAAATTCGTTTTGTTATTATTGAAAAAATTCGTAGCACCGGTAACGTTGATTATTTGTTAAACAAACGGGAAGAATTTTGGATGGCTCAACTTTGTTCTATCCACCCTTTTGGGCTCAACAAAAGGAAGGAATTTAATTCTATGAAGAGGATTAGCTACTTACGCTAATTGCTTGCCCTCCTTCCCTTTCAGCCTATCTTCTAATCCTTTTACCTACCTTTCAACGACTGCTTTCACTCCTCTTGCCTGTTATTTTGTTCCATTGTGTAACCTTTGATTGTGCCAGACGTCAAGAATGTTTTATTCCACCGATTTATTTTGTTTTTTTCAAACTTTAACCTTTTAATACCTCTCTTACTTTTACTCCTATTTGAAGTGTTGTACGCTTGATTCATTTTAAGGCTGAGGAAGGTTGAATAAACAACCGAAAGCTTCCTACTTGGTGCTGTTTTTCCATCTTTTTGCCGTTAGTTGACTCCCACCATTTTCCTTTTCAATCATATTAATATTTTTTGGTGTGGTCTGTGAATCCGTTGCTGGATCCTACTGGCATATTTCGAGAATATCGTTGGTTTCCGGCTTCTTCATTCAAGATATATATATATATATATATATATATATATATATATATATATATATATATATATATATATATAAATGAATGGTATCACCAGCATGTTTAAAGTGCTCAATACCGAGTTTGGCAGAGCTAACACTCGTAAAAGAAACATTATTTGGTCCAACCCCCCATATAATTGTAATGTAAAAACCGATGTAGGGAGAAAGTTTCTGAAAGCACTGGATAAGCATTTTCCTCAGGGCAGTAAGCTTCATAAGATTTTAAATAGGAACAGTGTAAAGATAAGTTATAGCCACATGAGGAACATGGGCGCAGCCATAAGATCGCATAATCCCCGCATTAACAATACGAGGGAGACTGAAGACCAAAAGCAATGCAACTGCAGGGTCAAAGAAGCATGCCCTCTTCAAGGGAAATGCTTATCCAAGGCAATTGTATACAAGGCTACCGTAAGTACGAGCAATGGTGAAAAGTGTTACGTTGGTCTAGCCGGAAAAACCTTCAAGGAACGATTCAACAATCATACTAAAACGTTTCGCAACAAAAAATACGCCAAAGAGACTGAGTTGTCTAAATACATCTGGGATTTACAGGAAAAAAATAACCCGTTCAAAATTACATGGCAAATAATTCGAAAATTTAATACGGTATCTGGCCCATCGGGGGTCTGTAACCTATGCCAAGGTGAGAGATTGGAAATCCTCAGAAGCAGAACCGAAAGTTGCTTAAACAAAAGAGCTGAGCTCATTATAAATTGCAGGCATAGACCGCGTCCACCGAACCGTGTTAGGAAGAAGTAAGCATACTGGTATAGGTTTGAACTTGGTCAGTCAGCTCACCTGATGATCGCCGGAAGGGCGAGGAACTCAGAGTAGTGAGGAAAATATGCTTGCGTAAATACATTATTTCGTATATATATACATATATATATATATATATATATATATATATATATATATACACGAGGAAAAAAAGACAACAGGGCGACGCCTTCATATCATCCAGGATAGGAGAAACAAGCAATATATATATATATATATATATATATATATATATATATGTATATATCTATATATATGTATATATATATATATATATATATATATATATATATATATATATATATAAAGGTCAATGAAACTAGTAAAAAGTGCTTAAAGTTTAGGAGAAAACTCCGCAACGTTTCGGGTACTTACCCTTCATCAGGCGGCAAAATATCAACTGATCAGTTAAACGCGATTCAGATGAAACAAACGCGTGCCTACACAACTCGACCGACGCACGTGCGTTGGCCGCGCTCACAGTGTGTATGTATACAGTGAAACAACGCAGTAAAACAATGCAACTGCGTTAACTACAGTAAAGCTACGCAACTGCGTGAAATACAAAAAAAAAATGCTCAACTGCGTGAAATAACTAAAAGCTGTAATAACGCAACCTAAAACGATTGACGCGGCCACAGAGTGTGTATGTAAACAATAAAGCAACGCAGTAAAACAATGCAACTGCGTTAAATAGACCAAAGCTACGCAACTGTGTGAAATTCAAAAAATCTGCGCAACTGCGTGAAATAACTAAAAGCTGTCATGACGCGATCTAAAACTATTGACGAAAGACGGTCATGTAAAAAAGGGCACGCGTTTGACAAGAAAATTAAAAGCGTTTGTAATGGTAACAGCTAAACGTGTAATAAAACAGTTACAAAAGTTCAAGTTTAACATTCAGTCCATTAGGGGTGAGGGTCCCGAGCTTCATAATTAACCGGTTTTCTGCAATTAAACGATCGCGGTCGGAACCTCGGCATGATATTGCTGCCGTGACCATCAGGTCCTGTATCGAGCAAACTGACGGGGGGTTGAAATGATTATCTACTGGAAAGCCAGGAAAGTTTTGCTTGATCGATCAGCCAGGCGACGTTTCGTTTCACCTACATACAAAATGGTACAACGCCTGCAAATGATAGGTGGTTCAGGGAAGTACTCACGGTTAGAAAGTAAAATCCTCGACCAGAATACCTTTGGTAGTATCTTATCACTCATCCGTACGTCCCATTGTTCAGTCTATTTATAGGAACGTAGAAATCATTCAATAAGATCCTACTACCCGTGAGTATTTCCCTGAACCACCTATCACGGCATTTAGAAATGAGAAAAATATTTCCAATCACTTAGTTCGGGACTCTCATCCTGAACCATTAATGCCCGACGTTCCGGGGACATATCCTTGTAATCGCGTAAGGTGTAATACTTGCTCAGTAGTTAGCCATGACAGGAGGGGGGGGCTCCGCGCCACCATGGGCTGGCGCGGAGCGCAAGAAAATTTTGGCCCCAAATGCTTCCCAGATCGCTGGAAATGGCACTTCCAAGGCCTATTTACCGCATATAAAAAGGGGAAACACTTACAATGTCGTAAATATAAACTATAAAAATACCAAAAATATATGCGGGGGGGGGGGGGACTGCTGGGGCCTGAGTGTTGATATTTTTATTCAATTCCTGTTTTGAGAGTAGAAATTCACACTAAGTGGGCTGTTAAGAAATGTTGATGTTATATTTTCTTCGTTTTTTTTCTTTATTTTTTCTTTGTTTTTTAAGTTTTTATTTTGCAGAGGGGAAAGTGCTTCCCCTTGCCCCCCTCCGGACGCCCATGATCAGTGCCATTCCTTCCCAAAACATGTACGTTATGCATTGACGTTTAATGACTGAGCCTGTTTGTCCCAGAAATCTTGAAATCCCTTCACGCCAAGAATGTGTTGCGTTGGCCTGCACAGTGTTTTACTGTTGTACTATCATCATATACAAGAACTATTTCATAATGCATGAAGCACCCAGGATGAATTTCTTCTCGTAGAAATCCAAAATTTGTTCATGGAATAGATTCAAAATTGTGGCAGTAGACACCGATCGAAACGCTGCATTATCACTAACGCATTAGTACTGGTTTTTATCATAACAGGCAATGGCAGGCACAGAAGTCAGAATATTATTGTCATTGTACATTCAAATTAGAAAGCACAGGCTAAGCTCACATCGGCTAGACACAATAAGGGTATCCAAAAATGATAATGTACTTTCTGATGTGATTAAAATATAAACAATTTTTTACATGAATTTGACACTAGTTTCACTTTCATCCTAGGCCAGTCCAAATACAATGGGGCAAAATGCAGTAAACAATCAAGATTTGGTGGAGGACATCATAGAGAAGTTGAAAGAAGAAAACATTGACAGCGTTCGATTTGAATATTGTGACATTAACGCGGTTGCGAGGTCCAAAACCATACCGTCTCGTCACTTTAAAAGCAAAGTTAACTACGGCCTCTTGTTTCCAATTTGCTGCCTTACGATTGATCCGAAAGGGGGAATGGTAAATGACCACATCATTGAAAGGTATCTTTGGTCAGATATGGTCTGTTATCCAGATCTTTCCACGTTCACTGTGTTACCTTGGATGCAGAAAACCGCGCGGGTCTTCGTCACGCCATTATCAGTTGGTGATGGCGACCAGGTTAAGATTGATCCTCGTACTATTGCCATGACTCAGATAAAGGCTCTTTTGAAGAAGAAAATAAAATTGCTGTCCAGTCTTGAATATGAATTATGGTTGGTGGATGAAATCACTAGAAAACCAGTAAATACTGATATAAACATTTTTTCTACTATTCGGCTATCGAAGTATCAAGATTTCTTTAACAAAGTTTCTCGCAACCTTTTCACAGTTGGAGTTGATATTGAATGTATCGAAAGTGAGTATGCAAAGGGTCAATTTGAACTTCCTATGGAACCAGCGTTCGGAGTACAAGCTGGAGACAACGCCGTCACATTTCGAACTGGCATAAAAGAAATGGCTTTGCAAGAAGGTTTAATGGCAAGCTTCATGACAAAACCTTACGAAGACGCAGACGGGGCTTCAGGCCATTTCAACCACTCGTTATGGAGCCTCGATGGTAAGACATCCTTACTGGCGGATACCTCTCGCCCGTCCGGCTTGTCAGAGATTGGGGAGTATTGGATAGCTGGGATCCTCGCTCATGTTCCGGCCCTTTCTGTTCTCCAGGCACCCACTTTGAACTGCCGAGATCGGAACAAGCCTGGGACCTTTGCACCCTTCAACGCAACGTGGGGTTATGATAACCGTACGTGTGCAGTTCGTTTGAAAGGAAATACAGAGCAAGGATTTTACATCGAGAATAGACTTGGCTCGAGTGCTGGTAATCCTTATATCAATCTCGCAGCTACGATTGCAGCTGGTATCGACGGAATTAATCGACAACTTCTACTACCGAAGGCACTGCCCTTAAACAAGTCCTCCGATGATGAAGGAATTATCCCTCCCGGTACCGTGCTCATACCAACAGATGGAGAAGATGCATTACAAGCTTTACTTAGTGATGAGCCTTTAGTGAAAGCACTCGGAAGTGAGTTTGTCAAAACCTTCGAAGCAATCAGGCGGCATGAAATGAAACTGATGGATGATTATACCAAATCTGGTGCCAATAAAGTTAAATGGGCAAGGGAGCTTTATTTTGAGTACATATGAGCAGGCAAGTAAACAAGAGGGGGTCACGAGTCGAAATACTACCTTCCCCCAAACAGAGAGTTCCGCACTAGAAAACTCTTACTTAAATATTTGCAAAATTCTACAAAATTATCCCTATAATATTTGATTATACCAAACGTAATCAATATAACGCCTTATGAGACAACAGGACGGGCCTCTCATTCGCAAAATTATCAACAAGTTACGGACTTCACTTCGAATGGAAAAGGGACTCTCCCTATAAGCAGTGTGTGATTTGCTTTACTTTTAAAATAACTTGACTCTTTTAAGGTTCGTAGTACTCAGTTGAGTTTCTTGAGGCATCATCTCAACTTCCCTACACTGCAAACCCTCTGAATAACATTTCTTGCCAGCTTCTATAGAGTCCACTGTACTGGTCTTACAAATTAGTCTTATACAGCCATTGTCAAGGGAATTTGCATCTGTCCCTTGGACTATCATAAATCTGTTTCCTCTCCAAACTGCTACTTTATTTCTATCCATATCAGGTTAGGTTAGGTTAGGTTAGATGAGGTTTAACGTCCCAGTTTCCAACCAATTGGTTCAAGTTGAGACGACCACGGCCTTTTTCCAGTTGTGGCTCACTGGCTTGTTTTCCCTACTCCATTGTTTATGCTGAGCACCAAGCACAAAGGCAGTAGGTTCCATTTTTAAAGTCTTTGGTATGACCTGGCCAGGATTTGAACCCTAGACCTTCCGGCTGCAAGTCGGATGCTCTAACCCCTTGACCACTGCAGTCGGTCTATCCATATCAGAACAAGGTAACTATACTTTAAGCCTAGATAAGTGTAGGGTGGAAGTATAATTTAGCCCCTACACTTTGGACTGGGGGATTTAGCCATGAGGCGGATGGGCAAGCCCTCCCCATTGAAAGCTATTTCGCCCCTCTTCAGTACCTTGTCTGGCTAAGGGGGTACAATATTTCTGGAAGAGCAAGGTTAATTCTTGCCCGTATATGAAATTTTGAACCAGCCTACCCGGCGTTGCTCTGGGTTAGAACAGGTAGTTACTAGAAAAGATGTTTGTTAAAATAAATGCCATTTAACTGGATTTTCCAAAAGGGCCCTGAATTTGCCAGTAATTCTATTAAAGCACTAAACTTTAACAAAACGAGGTGTTCTAAACATTAAAAATATTGCTTCTGATAAACTAAACCTTCATTTCCACAGTGTATTTACGCAAAACAGAAAAAACACAAAAATGTTGTAAAATAGAGGTAAATGTACAGCTAGGAAGACGCTTCCGAAAAACCTTGCCTAATTCTTGGTACAGTAATTAGTGCTATACACTGTTTATTGCCTCGACATAATGAAACTATGAATAATGCGCAAAGTGCGTTTTGGCGGCAAAACTAGAGTCCTTTATGAGGTTTTGACAGTAAGAGGACGGGAAAAACTTAGTGAGTTGGGAAGAAAGAAAAGGAATTCAATACAACTGTCAAGCAATCTAGCCAGTGTCCCCAACTTCTGGCTTGACAAATTTAAATTATTCAAACAATTCATATTGGCTAAACAAGCTTCTAAATTGTGTCACGTTTAAACTTTCAGCATCATCGCTGCTCTTGTTACCTTCGGCCCAGGGCCAAATGAACTCGTGTATAGGAGACTAGGACCACGGTCCCTGATAGTTTGTTAAAAGGCCTCAGAGAACGTTTCACTAAGTAATCATTTATACAGTTGAAAGAACCCGAAAAACTTGAAAAGAAATAAGATAAAGAAAAGTAAGAAGGAAACTAGAAGAAACATGAAATGTGGAAAAATTAGAGTGCGAAATTGCTAATCCAGAAAAGACATTTCACCCCAATCCGTATTTAAAACTATTCTATTTGCATGTCTTTCTACACAATCTTGAATTTCTAACCAAAATTCTACCACCTCTAGCCACCCGTTATTGAGAATCCTGCATTCTGATTGGTTATACACTGACCTGTTTTTCTACAACACACGATCAGTAAAAGTAAAAACTGATAAAAACGAAGTTTTTTACAAGTTTTTGGTGGTAGAATAGGAATAAACTGCATTCGTTGGACTATTATTGCGTGGTTTATTCACCAATAATGTTTTAAGGTTAAAAAGTTGGAAAAGCAGACAATATGCAGGAGGTGTAATTGGCGTTGCTAGGGCTGTCTTGTGTTTGAACACGATTGTTATCTTTTGAACATAGGCTCTATTCAATAAATGGGCACACATACCGGGATGTGGAGGGATGTATTCCCAATATTTGAGGTGAGGGGACATTGTTTTTGCAATTATGCAGATAACTTTCCAAGGTCTTGGCGATCAATATTTTATTAACGATCAGTATGAGACGACTGGGATACCTGATGAACCCCAATCGATTTTAGGAATAAATCGCTTTTGGCGGACTATTATCTTCGGGGTGGTGTGGGAAAATGTGAGATAGATGTGAAGGATCTGATAACGAAGTACTCTGTTTTGTCATACCCCCCCCCCTCCGTAGTGGTGGCCTCTACTGTCTTCAAAGCTCCAATAGACTATTTGACATCTGTACTCTCAATAAGTCTGTATTTTAAGTGAATTTGAATGTAGCTAGGTTTGGAATTATGTATATGACTTTTTTCCTGAGAATCATTCACCGTCTATTGCCCGCCACCCTCATCATCGCTGAAAATTGACTTCAACTTTTGTAGTGAAATTTTCTTTGCAATTGGAATCCATAAGCGTGTTTTCTAGGAGTTTTCAGTATTTAGTGACCTTCCATTTCCATGTATCTATCCCCTATGAGACGGACTACCATTTTCTGGCTCTATTGGAATATGCTGTATTTCAACAGCAGATGCATTCAGGCATCTGCCACACTGGGTATACATTCCGTATGGCCATTATAGGCATTCCATGTTGAACCAGGGAGTTGCTTGTCATATGACAACTCCCTGGTGGGACATTACTTTTACCAGCTCCCCTCTAATTATCATGATATCGTGGAGCGTGATGAAGCATTTACCCTCCACCCGTCAATACTAACACCTGTTCCTTCAAGTTGTGTGATATCAGAGTGGAGAGTTAGGTTGGTATTTAACCTTTATTTGACCTGTGGTGAACCCTTCTCATAAAATGTAAGGTAGTTCCTTATGTCTTGATTAATGAACATTTATGTATCAAAGAAAGAAGTGTGGTACTCCGTTCAAACGCATCTGGCGTTGAGAAAATTTACTGGAGGCAAAGCGGATGACGCATTAATATTAGAAAAAAATGGCTCAAGTCAGGTCTCCAAATTGTTAGAAAGTTGTGTGGTGATCAATCAAAATCTTAGCATTGGATATTGAGCAAGTTGAAAGTGTTAATCACAAAAATGAAATCGCAAACTAGTGTGATGACAGATAACTATATTAACGTGTTGATTGTGTGTCTCTACCTACGTCTTCACCTGTTTTACCGTACCACGATCGTAACACGTTCTTTCCAATGGTTTTGCAGCTTCTTCCCAAGTAAGATAAATAGCTCTTCGATAAACTTTATCTTACCCATTTCATACAAGGTGTGTTGCAATTGGTTGAATGTGTTGCATCAATCATTCCGGACATTTCGTAAAGTTGGACCCAAAATATCTGAAAAAGAAAGCAAAACGAAACAAAAGCACGCACTCAAAAATCATTGCATGCTAATAAACTTGAAAGTCCACGTTATCTGATAATAATGACCCTTGTAAGGAAAACGGGTGACGAAAATGGCAAAGCTAAATAAAACTTAGCAACAGGAGATAGAGGACCATTCATTAATCATACGTTTTTATTTATTCATTAAATTCTTAGATGATGGCATTATTGTTATTCACACAACATAAAATGTGCTTTAACATTCAATGTCGCCGTTATTTCCATAGTTTCAGAGGCCCAGAACGTTTTAAAAATACAGTACATGTGGAAAGAGGTTACGGGAGTGTGGGCAAGAATTTGTCTTGAGGGGCTTTAAGGCAAGGCACGACAAGCTTCTCCGGTATAAATTCCAGATGAACCCAGTTGGATATGTTCAGCTAGGTTGAACTGGGTTTTTCAGCTAGGTTCAGTATGTGTTTATGTGTTCTGGAACGTCCTGGGTTTGGGTCAACATGATTTTATCCTCCAACTGGGCTCAACCAGGTTCTTCAACTGGGTTTGAAGTCAACTGGATTTTGGTAACTGAATTTTCCAACTAGCTTTTATCTCAACTGGGCTCAACCAGGTTCTTCAAAAAGGGTTTCTTTCAACTAGGCCCAACTGGGTTTTCACCAACTAGGCCCAACTGTGTTTCTTTTACTATAGCTAGGCTGGACTGGGATTTTTTCCATATGAATTTCCCGTCAATTAGGCCCAACTGGTCTACTAGGCTTTTCAATCAGCAGGTTTCTGAATCACTGTATCCAGTGCACATAAACAATACTTACACATAACTTCCATAGTATTTATTTATTCTTCCACGGTATCACTCTATATAAATGTGCAGAGTATCATACCCAGGTTTTGCATGGCTAATGTTAAGCGGTCCTTACCATAAAATCAAAAGTAGCAAATAGCATTTTACCTCTACTTGTTACAAACAAAATACCTTCATGGAGTCAGTAAACGCACTGTACACTACTAAAACTTCACAAAGGCATTGAGCAGAATAGCGTCAGGCACCCAATTCTCATAGCCTTTACAGTTAAAACTCATAATGGTTTATAACCATTATCAGTTTTAACTGCACAAAACTTATGGTTGATATCATCGATTAAACCATGTGCAGTTAAAACTGGATAACGTTTCTTTGAACTTGATAGTCTATTTCTGTTTTTACTGTCATAATTTATGTAAAGTTAAAACTGATCATGGTTTCATCTATGCTGTCAACCGTAAGTTTTGTATAGTTTTCATTGATAACGTTCTTAAACCATTATCAGTTTTAACTGTACAGGCTATGAAATGGGTTGTGTCACATGAAGGTCAACACGCATTGGAAAGTGAGACAGCTAATTAATCCAATGCAAATGTTTACCGACTGAAATCACATTGATTTTAGCTAAAAACTGCATTTCACTAATAAACCCAACAAATCTGCTTTTCTAGGCTGCTATATTAAATATTTCATTAGATGGATACAGTTTTCAGCTAACAGTATTGTTGAAAGTGTGGGAAAAGTATGGGATCCAGATTATTTCATAACTACTGCATGGATCTCTCCATCTTTTAGTCTGACTGTCGCACAGCATGCTGGTTAATGGAAGCAAAGGGAAAACCTCTTGCTTTCCAGGTTTTGAATAATCTTCATGGCTTCTTAAATCCTACTCCTAGATGGCTGAGTGCTAGATAAATCATGTGCTTAAACAGTTTGTGTAACATGCCACAGAGCAGATCCCATTTTTGGGTCTCCCCCATAGACATGTGCTACAGTGCAGTGTTGTGATAGACGACACCGTACATTAGGTCATACTGCACTGTACCCTTCATGCATCTCTACGTGTGAAGTTACTGTGAGCATTATCTTTATTTTTCGGAAGAGCAAACAGGTTTCCAGCATAAGTACATGTAAATAAGACAGATATATTAAGTTCTGCTGCTAGGTCTTTCCCAAAAACACAAGAAATTGCACTGCTTTTTACATACTGCTTTAGGCCCATGAATGGATAAACATACATATTGAAAACCACATGAATGTTTCCATGTCAAAAATAAGGCACTATTGGCTTCCATTGGTAGAGAATGACCAATTTGTTCATATGCTTTTGTGAAAGTTTCATTTTGGTAGTACTGCATATTTTTGGTTGGAATGGGCCCGATCACCCTTGACATTTTGTTACCTATCCAGATGATTTCAGTGACCAAAAGCAACTGCAATATTATAAGAACTGAAGAAGAAAAAGCGTGATAGTAAATCAAGTTTTTAGATCAGAAATTAGTTGTGAGAAAAAGCAGGAGCGGACTGGATCACAGGAATAACGGGAAATTTCCCGGGGGCACACCCCCTTTCGTCATACACCATATTAGTTAAAATTGTGTATAAGCTCCCCACCAGAGTGGAGATACGCTTAGGTCATTAGTTCCCAACCGGGGTAGGTAATAACCATATGCGTACAAAATACACGGAGTGACGGTCGATCAGCCCTCGCAGCAGTCAAAATCGCCTTTAAAAGATATTGAAGAGGGTGCTAAAGGGCCAATTGTTAATAAAATCGTTCTTCACCCCTCCTAGATAATTTACAATGTAATTAAGTATAAAAATACCCATGAAAATCACAAACTAGCTCCCCCCCCCCCAAAAAAAAACTGTTCCCAAAACTTTTTAAAAGATTCCCGTGGTTAAAATAATATTGGAATCATGGTGATAGTGGACATGGTGGATTTTTTATTTCAAGGTACTCTAACAGAGTCTGCTTTCATTTCGTCTGGGGACCTCCGTCTGGGCCACTTTGAACAATTTAAGATTATAATTACTGCTTATATTGCAAAGTGGTCACATAATTATGTACGACTTATCTATGGTTCTTTGTGTTCTTATTTTGATTGGAAGATTGCTAGAAATTTACAATTAAAAGTGTTTACTATCCAAGATTTCCCTCGAAGGAGGACCCCAAACCCTCTTTAAGGGATTCTTGTCTTGGCTCTAGGTTTCATCCCCACCATCACAAAAAAGCCTCCTCGTTTAGTTTTAAGTAGAGGTCTTGATATGTGCCTGACAAATAACATGAACATTAAATGAATTATTATGTACAGCTTGAAAACTTGTGAGAGAGAGGGATTAAATAAAAGCAAAATTTGTACATTTATTAGAAATATTTGTGGAGGAGGAATGGGAAACAGTTTTCTACCAGGCTGCCAGGTGAGGAAATCTTAAAGAAAAAGTTGAGAAGTCAAGGCTTAGATGGTATCAAGGCAGCTAGTGGAGCCACTAAAGGCCATTCTTTAAATCGTTTTAAAGCTTTAATCAAGGATATTTTATGATATTTTACTGACCGTTTATTGTCTTAGTCGTGTGTATCTTTTTATCGTGATATTTTTTACAGTTTAAATGGTGTTCTTATTGCTTGTTTTGATGATCCCCTTAAGTCAACCGTTGTAAGATTTTAACTGATTTACCCTGCTCTATGTTTTTGTATATATCTGGCTTGCTTAGTTTTTTCTGTTTTTAGGATCTTGTTATGTTTTAATTATGAGTTTCTTTCTCTTTGTAAGGTTCATTCGTTTTTAATTTTGACTGTTTTACATTTACTTATATTTCTCTTTCAATTTTGTATGTCTTACACATTGTAACTGAAGGCCCCGCGGAAGATTAACTTTAGCTAACCGAGTTTTACCCTCTTTTGAGCAAAGTTTAAATAAATAAAATAAAATTCTCGCCCCTTTTACCGAATCCCTGACAGGATTTATAATATTTTGGATGTTTAGCAGCACCTTTTCCAAAAAATATGAGCTGGAGTGAGCAAACATTTGAGGTGACTATGTTCAAATACGAGATAGTTACCCAAATTAGCCAAGTTTTTGCTCTTTATCGACACGACAAGCAGGGCCGTAGCTAGGGTCATATGTTTGGAGGGGGATTGTGAAGGTCTCAAATTCCGACTGGAAGGATGTTTTTTCCAGCTGAATGGTGGGACGTAAATATCACCATTTTTATGCGCCCTGTGTTTACATACAGCAGTGTGGATCCTTCCTTTGTCACTACATAAAGGTGCCGTCCTGGGGAGGGGTCTATGAGGAAATTTTTGTTAATTTAAGGTTGCTTAGATGCAAAATGGTACTATGTTTGGGGATATTTTTTAGAACTGATCATATATGGCTAGAAAATGTCCATAATTAGGTGAATTCTAATTTTTCGACTGGCTGGATTATTTTTTCGAAATGAGTGGCGGCCCGTAAATTGCACTTTCGGTTTTTAATGGGCCTTGCGTTTGTATACTGCAGTGGGGATCCTTCCTTTGTCACTACATAAAGGTGCCGTCCTGGGGGAGGGGTCTAAAGGGAGGAGTCCCCCTCCCCTTTGAGAAATTTTTGTTAAGGTAAGGTAGCTTCGATGTAAAATAGTGCTACCTTTGGGATACTTTTGGAACTGATCATATATGGCTGGAAAATGTCCATAATTTAGTGAACTCTAAGATTTGGTTAGGTGAAAGCAGGAAGTATGTTGTCTAAGAGAAGAATACCTTGTCAACAAACTTCCTGAAGCCCCCCTTTTTTATTACTTAACTGCCTCCTATTCGGGCATCTAAGGCTGGCGTATACCTATATAGGGACTCTTGGAAGCTCTCGATCAATTATATAAAATGGCGGCAATGATATAATGTTTATTACATGACATCTAAATAATAACAATATAGAGTATGACGCCAAGCACTTTACATCTATCGTATTTTTACTAATTTTGAACAAAAATCCAGACGAACAGCTTCCAGCAATGGGAAATGGGCGAAAGGAAGAGTATAGGTGCAGAAAGGTGATATTAGACCTCCCAGACAGATATAGCAAAAGGGGTGTAGGACTAACCAGCGCGTTTCAGAATGTACACCTAGTTTGTGCTATAAAAGTTCACTGGTACGTTTGTGCTTATAATGTTCCTAAGTGATACAACGTGGATTGTGAAGATTGCCAAAATGGAAAACCTGCATGCAGGCTCAGCCATGGGTGGTGCTTTGATTTGCCGACACTGGGGCTAAGCGCCCTGACTGGGGCCGGCTAGGCAACTCTAAGTCCCGACCGATTCAATGGGTTGCCAAACTCAAAATATAAGGCGCGAAGGGCGCCGAAAAAGTTGGGGTTATATTGAAAAAAGATTTCACATTTTTGTTTTCATTAAGGGAAGTTAAAAAAGTTTGGGTTTCTATTAAAGAATCTGTGCAAAACCATGAAATTTGTTGCGGCGACGGCATGGTCGTCGTCGGGGATTACATTCTCTATCTTACCCATTAAGGCTCTCCTAAGAAACTGGAAAATCATTTTCTTACAAAATATATATATTTGCCACGATGGCGAGGCTGAAGAAAGAATCTTCCAAAAGTTAGGAAAAAGGGGGGAGAACTTCGCAACGATGCATTTTCGTGTTTCTCTAGAATCACGCCTACACGGAAGAACAACATTTGTGGAAACGTTGAATAAATCCATTATGTTTTAAACGGGGCGTTACCACTAGATAGAACTATCGAAGAAAAGGCGCCTAGCGCGAAAATTTTTGAAGTTATAGAAAGAATCGCTACAGAACTTACTGGCTACGGGCATGGTAAATAGACATTTGGAATATTTTCTGAGTATATCTATGTGTTGGCTAAATCCCCCTAGCTCCCGTAGAACTGTGACTGGTGTAGTTACCTTAAACATGTTTATCAGATTGATTGCATGCGCGCGAAGCGCCCCGAAATTTACATGAATTAGGATATCTTTGACAAAACATGCATTCAGAATCTGCATCGAGATACTTTCAATTGCCCAAAAATCAACATGCCACTCAAAAAGCCAGTCTTTTACCAGGTAATTTGTAAACAGCTTTCAACTTCTGCTGTTGTGCTTCTCCGAAAGTTTCTATCGGAAGATATTGATAATAAGAACAACACTGAGGTAAGTTCAAAGCGCGAGCAAGGCGCAGAAATTTTGAGAGTTTGAGAAGAATTTGCAAAAAAGGACAGTTTTGATTCGATTTTAATGATGTAAATGTACATTCAGATTTAATGCTTCCAAGTGGTCCAGCTCAAATGTTCCTCTTGCCTCATGTTTCTGAGGAGTTTGTAATGAAAGAAGTATTATCCATTTCACCTGGTAAATCAACAGGCTTTGATGAAATAGGGTGCAAGGTTATGAAAACTGCCTTACCTGTAATTCTTAGTGGTCTTACTTATATTATCAATCTATCACTCAAAGAAGGGTTTTTTCCACAAGAATGTAAACACGCCAAGGTTACTGCAATATTTAAAAAGGGTGATGTACATGATATTTGCACCTATAGACCCATCTCTCTCCTTCCAATAGTGTCAAAAATAATTGAAAGAGCAGTTCATATAGCTTTGTATGAGTATCTAAGCAAAAATAAACTTTAGTGTGATGACTAGCCAGGCTTTAGACCTGCACATTCCTGTGAAACCGCCTTCATAAATGTGGTCGATACGTGGTTAGAAAATATTGACAAAGGGTTATATACTGGAATTATACTTATAGACCTTAGTTAAGCTTCCGATACAGTAAATCACGACATCCTACTGAATAAGCTCAAGGTGTACGGTTGCTCAAATCATGCGTTAACTAAGTTTACGTCATACTTGTCGGACAGGAAACAAAGTGTACAAATTAAGAATATGCTGTCTAAATGTATTGATATTAAAATTGACGTTCCACAAGGCTCGATCTTAGGACCATGGTCGAGTTGACATATATGCAGATGACACAACATTATCCGTAAGTGGTGGTAATGTCAATGATATTGAGCGTAAACTAACTGTTGATATAGAGGAAATTACGAAGTAGATTAAAAAAAAAGGCACTTAATGTTACCAAAACCAAAAGTATGTTACTGACAAGTAGTCAGAGACGAAGATTTCTAGACAGAGGAGGTGATTTACATTTTGAAATTAATAATACGAGAATAGAATGTGTAGATAAAGTTGAATGTTTAGGTGTCATGATAGACAAACACTTACTTTTTCATGAACATGTCTCTTCTGTGTCTAGCAGTTGTTTGATAAAAATTGGTTTACTTAAAAAATCCAGTAGCTTGTTAGATACACACCATTTATCCATGTTTTATAATGCGTCTATACTTCCACACCTAAAGTTTTGTAGAACTGTGTGATTCAAAATACCCTTACAAGGAGAGAGCCAAAGAGGTCCACCATGACATGGAGGCTATGCTTACAGCACTACTAAGTGAACAGAATAGTAAAGGGGCTAGTATACGCTACGTGAAATGTGTGTATTTTTTATCCATATTGGAGGATTTTCGATGGTCGGTAGGTAGTCGAATGCAAATTATCTCAGTTACTCAATCTAAGTCAATGATGGGGAACCTCCGGCCAGCGGGACCATTCTATCCGGCCCGCGAGACAATTCATAAATGTAAATTTAGAATCACTTTAAAAAGTAATTGATAATAATTTTTTAGCTCAAGGTGCCTATCGTTTATCCTGCTTACACCACTTTCCGCATATTTCTCGTAAAACTGATACGAAACACTACCAGTACATTACAAAAACCTTAGTGTCCACAATGTAACATCCAAACCGTTTTATAGACAAAAACCAGGTGCAGAATCCTTGTACTTGTGGTGGTTTTGCCTAGGCTACATAGGACAGAAGTACACTACCACATGTATATGTCTATCTATTACACTGAGTACGAAACTCGGTGGGCACAGTATTTAGTCCGGTAGATTTCGGGAGTAGAACTGTACCTCCGAAGAGTGAATTAAACGTTAAAGTTAATTTTAAAAATTCGCGTTTTTCAACACTTCGCGCCCTCTTTTCGTATGTGCTCATTCATTTTTACTTCATACAGAAATAAAATGTCAAATGGTCACATTGTGATAATTCTGTTCTCTGAACCTTTCGGATTCAATCATAGTCTTTAGGCCTAGAGGCATAGACTATGACTCATTGTCATTTATAGATAGTGGATGAACATTATGTTTCGGATTGTGAGTATCAAAACCCCTGATCTAGGTAACATTTCCTATATGCCAACTTAGAAACGCAGTTGGAATGTTTTGAATTTCTTAGATAATGCATTTGAAATTTTTTTTGAAAATTAAGTATGAAATACCTTCTGTCTAAATGGCGTGAACAAAAAGGTCGGGAATCAGCTGTTTACTCTGTCGTAGTTTCCATTAGATGTATTGGCCTAAAGGTAGTGTGTTAATAATTCAACCCCGGATTGAATTACTTAGGTGCTAAACTTCTGGGGTACCATCTATATTATACTTTTTGTGCTTTTGACACCGTACGCAAAGTAACCCCATGCAGGAATAGCGAACCGGATTTGTTATTTCCTGTTCCTTTTAGGTATACATGTATGCACACGAAACGCTTTTACCAAACTGTGGTCTTTTAAAGAATTACTCTAGCTATCACCTATCTTTAGTGAATTTAAGAACCCAAAGGGTATTACGTATTACCAGTGTTGTAGGGGTCTCACAAGGCCACATTTTTGGAGTCTCGGTCTGGGAATTTGAACATTCTCTGTTATCCCCGGAGCTGAAAAACTGACTGAATCATGACGCCAAGTCATACGAGAATTGCACAAGAGTGCAAGCTACTCGGTACTAACTCTGTTGAGCCCTTCGTCACTTACACAAATCGATTTTGAAGTGAAAACTAGCCGATATCGTTTGCACTGCTTTCAGCTTTCTGTCTCTCGCACACATGTAGTGAGGGGATTCATGTCTCCTCGGGAAAAAGTGTCTGGCCGGACAATGTTTTCCTGGAAATAATGTCCTACGGACAATATTTTTGAGAAAACATCCCACCCCCACAGGAAGAACTGTCCGGGGAAAACTTGATTTTAGGTCAGCATAGGATCATAACAGTAATTTGTGTCCTGAGGACAAATATTCTTAACTTGCTAAGAATCATCGTCTCCCAGACCTATTTTCCAGGGTATATGCTGGAAATGTGGTCCGGTGAGACAAGGACTGACTTTTCAGGGTCGTTTTGAGAGCTTTGGGTTCAGTATGCAGTGTTTCCATTTTTTCAGCCTTTTTTCATGGAATGCCGTTAGACATAGGTTTGGGAGTTAATATTCACCTCATAAATTTTGGAAAACTAAACAAATTTCATAATTATCTTGTAAAGCTTTTGACAAAAGAATAAAGACGTTTACGTTCACCATGATTCATTTTGACATTTGTTCATCGCAATGGATTCATGGAATCAAAGACAGTGTAGGCCATAGACGTTTTACACAGCCAGACATTCATTACATTAAAATAGTATTTAGGGTCGTGTTGCAGAGTTGTGATGGCCAACATAGACCAAAAAGTCGCTGACCATTGATGGATCAGTTCCCGTGATTATGGAATTTCGATCGAGATTTCATACAGCATGTAGCATATAAAACTAGTAGAGGGAGAATGTATCCCCCATTTTAGTGTAACACACATGCCCACTTGTAGTGTCCAGTCGAACAAGAACACGGAAACCAATAAGTAATTTCTGCTGCGTATATTCTCTAGTAATTTACATGTTATGCAGATGAAGGTAAAATTCAGACTGATAATTAAAGAAAGAATTTAACTACAAACAGCACATAAACAATGGCTACTATTGTCCTTGAACCACCCAGTGCGTGATACCGAACAAGAGATGTTGGGAAGGGTACACACGATCCTCGGTATGCTAACGTTACTAGCAAGTGTTATTGATTTGTTATTGAAGACCACCACACCACAGATTACCTGAACTTCATACATCTGGTCTTTGGTAGGAATTGTAATTTGTCAGAAAGTATAAAGACGTCCAAAAGTGGAAGTACTGTAGAGGAGACAGCATTTTCAAAAGAAGACACCTTTTCCCATTACACCGGCAGCGCCGACATTCCTTTTTGTCACTCTAAACAAGGGATAGTGACCTTATGCGTGACATGTTTAATAACTGCATCGATATCAACAACTTTCCTCCAATCATCCTGCTCAGTTACATCATCTCTTATTAAACGTGTTGCACCGTGCTTGAGGACGTCACAGCGTGAAGACCTTGCAAATACTACGGTTTCCAATATGGGTACACACATCAGACTCACTTTTGTCACCCCATGATGACACTGCTCCACTCTGGTTTTGTATATTATGGTGTACCGTACTGTACTTGCGCTGAGGCCTGTGTCTACTGTCTAACATTAAATTTTGGGCGCAAGATTCATTGGGGCCCGAATGTAACAGCTAACCTACGTCGGACCCATATGATGCCTCCATGATCGTGCCATAGCCTTAGAATGTTACCTATGGTCCAACAAGGTGTGGAGGGGGGAAATAAAGATCATTTCTTCATCTCAAAAAAATTGTGGGGTGGAATATGAGAGACGGAGCCCCTCACTCCTGACATAGGCCATTACCTCATTCGCTGTTTGGTTGTAGGACCATTGCCATTGATCCTATTCCAACAAGCTAGTTGGTCATACAGTCTATAAGTGCTGCAAAGCACTAAATGCGAATTCCTGTTGCCGGTAGCAAAGGGCCAAAAGGATGACCCAGGTGCCATGATGAGCTCAGTATTAAGTTGTCAAGTTTTCACTTTTAATGGACCAATGGGTTGCTGGACCAACAAAGGGATGCAGGAATAAAAAGGGCAGTCACCCAATTGATTGCAACACACGAAGGCACTTTACTGTAACTTGAAAATCAAATCATCTCGTTGCACAGTCTAATGCAAAGTCTAACGTTTTGCACAGTATCGTACTGTTGTCCGACGAAAGACCTGTACTATGGGAGTAGCAAGATGGCGGACCTGTGGCTTCAAAAATATTGTCACAATCGCTATCAGCTTATATATGGAGATCAGTGGTCTGAGTCAAAACAAAACTCTTTACAATGGCAGTAGGCACACAGCTACACAAGTACTATCTACTGTGTTGCCGCATAATGTGTTCATGACAAATCATCAGTGGGTCGCGGAGGTACGTGCATGTAATCAAGTCTCAAGCAGACGTTTCTTTCACGTTCTCGGTAATTAAGACCTTACTAGCAGTTTGAGGGAGTATTAATATTATTAAATTATAAATGGTATGTTGTGAAGAATTTTGTGAAGGATTATGTATGAACATGTATATTCATTTTATAATCGGTTATTAAATTTTCACAAGATTACGTTTTTACGTAGTTATGTTGCCTCTCAACGTCAGAACAGTTTCGTGTAGAACGTTTATGGCAGTGATTGAGCACCGGCAATATGTCTACTGAAACAGGTGGTGTTACGAAGAACTTTGGAAGATTTTGGTTTCCTGGGAAATTTGAAAGCTCTAACAAACTTAGCACGCAACAACTACCTTAGTTCACAAGAACATGGTGAACTTATACGAATGGAAGGGCTTTGAACTTATTCAGTTCAGAGGGCTCCCCAGAAATTTTGGGCTCAACGAATCTGGCGAAACAAAGGATGAACAAACAGAACGGCAGTCTTGATCAGGTTACCGTTTTCTATAAAGTGATTGCAAATAAAGACGCAGTGAAGGGCACGTTCCCCACTGTTGAAACAACGTTTTGCATGTACCTCGTTTAGATGACTGCAGCGAAGGAAAGGTCATTCAGAAAGATGGAATTTATTTCAGGAATATTCTAGTGACAATTTAAGAGGATAACAAGCAAAATAAACATTTTTTCTTCACATTCCCTTCAAACCCCACAACGACATTTTAATCATAACCCTAGATATTCCTGAAAGAAGATAAAAAGAAATAAGAAGAAGGATTTGCTTGTCAAAAAAGACATCCAGTTGCTTCAAGGTTACAAAATATTGTGTTATACAGCCAGAATGCCACCAACATCTTTCATCATTCTTTGAAAGTGTAATTTGACCTTGAAATTGACTCCAAATAAAACGTTGAATAGCACTCTAAATAGATTAGGCTTAAAATATTGTAAGAATAAAAGGTTACGCCAGTTACTATACATTTTTTAACATGAGTCACGATTAGGAAATACAAAAGGTGGTCAATTAGTCTGCCTGTATGACATCACAGACTTTCCAGAAAGAAATGTTCTGCTGTGATATGTCACAGTCATGGGCGTCCGCAGAAAAAAATTCAAGGGGGGGCAAAATTTTTTAGGCGACCCAACTTTTTTCATGGAAAATATTTTAATCCCAGAAAATAGATTAGATGCTATTTTCACACAGTGTTGACAAAGGCGTAGCCATAAAATTGTCAAGGGGGGAGGGCAAAGCCCATAGACAGACTTTCAGCGCTCCGCGCCACCATGGGTTGGCGCGGAGCACGAGAAAATTTTGGCCCGAAATGCTTCCCAGATAGCTGGAAATGGCACTTCCAAGGCCTATTTACCGCATATAAAAAGGGAAAACATAAGCAATATCGTAAATATAAACATTAAAAAATACCAAAAATATGCTCGGGGGACTGCTGGGGCGTGAGTGTTGATATTTTTATTCAATTCTTGTTTTGAGAGTAGAAATTCATACTGATTGAACTGTTAAGAATTGTTGATGTTATATTTTCTTCGTTTTTTTCAAGTTTTGATTTTCCAGGGGGGGGGGCAAGTGCCCCCCCTTGCCCCCCCCCCTCCGGGCGCCCATGGTCACAGTTCAGTTCAGTACAACTTTAATTCAGTATCAAGTCAAATTAATGGAATGACAATAGAATAATATATAAGTATGAATGCCATCGAACATACAGACTTATTATATCACACGTAATTCCTTTACTTGAAAAAGAAATGGATGAGACTGAGGAGCTGCAACTATAGCTCCTAGGAGCTTGCGGAGGTTAACACCCCTAAGCTCCTAGGAGCTTATGGAGGTTGATACCCCTACACAACAACAGACAGAAAACAAAAGATAACTACAGGGAAAAAGAGGGAAAACACGAAGTGACAGCATGCATATACAAAATATTTACGAAAAAAGAAAATCAAAGGTAGTTGCACATTTGCTTTGAAAGTTCATCCAAACCCAACATGCTATTCAAATAGGGTTCACCAGGCGCATAACCAGGATCTTCAAAGGGGAGGGGTTCGCTGGTCTGAATCTTGATAAGTAGGAAGAATTTTATCTTAAGCCCTACAAATATATGTATATATATACAAATAAAGTGTCTAAACGATAGGACTTAACAAAGTGTCCAATTATGTGAACAAAACGATAGAATAAATGAATTAGTTACGGTTTAAAAGCAAAAACCTCTACTCGGAGTTTCATGCTAGTACTTTCACCAGGTCTACATAAACAGTGACTTTCGAGTCAGCCATGTCCGTCTTGTAATCCTTGTCGTTGTGTCCGTTTTTTCTTCTAACAATTAAAACGTCCATTTTTAACTGTTAAAACGGATACAAGAAGTTGTTATTAGTATTATCATCGAGGTCGTTGTCATCGTCATCGTCATCATCATCATCATCATCATCATCATCATCATCATCATCATCATCATCATCATCATCCGCATGAATTATACCTTAAGGCGACAGTTCATGCTTATTAATTGACATTAAGGCGACACCTGGCATTAAGGCGACAGTTATGTGTGGCCTTTCTTGGTTGATTATATTTCTGCATTTCTGCATTTTTGCTCCAGATCTCGGACTCTTACCTGGAGTCTGAGAGGTCGAGGAATCGTCGGAGTGTGTGAGCTGTCCCTGGTACTGCAGCTTTTAGGAGGTTGCGAGCTTTGTGTGTACTTGATATTTCTTGGAGATGTTTCTCCAGGTTTTGTGCAGTGGCTCCTTGTGCCTCAACAACGACTGGTACCACTTTGGCATTTACGTCACACATCTTCTGGACGTCGAGTCTCAGATCGTGGTACTTCTCTTCATCCTTTTCCGTTCCTTCCTCTCTATGTTTGTGTCTAATGGGACGGCCGCATCGACCATCGTAGCTGTCTTGTTGTTTTTGTCGATGATCAGCAGGTCTGGAGCCGGATTCACAAAGACAGCTTACGCACAAAAATTTGCGTAAGTCAGACTTACGAAGCGTATCTTGCTTAGTCGGTATTCACGAAGAGAAAAGTTTGTAAATATTTTGCGTAACTTTACGCAAGCTTCACAGTTGTCGTAGTACAAAATAGCCATAGTAACACAGGCTAGCAATCAACAGAAATGTGAAATGTGCATCGTAAGTATCTTTCTAATTTTGCGGTCTTATTCTGAGGCTCATTTCTCAGTCCAATCGATGATACCAGCTGTGTATGTTATGACTGGTAAGGCGTATCTGTTGATTGCTGGCATCTTCAACTGACCATTCTGCTTCGATCAAGGCACCTGGCATAACTGCTTTTTGTATGTGATCGTTGCTTTGGCTTTAATTTTAATCTTTTCTGCATGTTCTCCATGTTCTGGAGGATGCTGAGGTACTTATAACCTTACCCAAGTGGAAATAGTTGATCTCCCGATATTTATTTTCAAGCCCTCTGTAGGCTTTACCTTTCGTCTGTGGATGACCTGCCTAGCACACTTAAAGGACCTGAATTTCATGCCGATGTCAGGGCCGAAAATTTGCACCGTGTTGATCAGTACCTCGATTTCTCGTTCGTTTTTGGCATACAGCTTTAAGTCATCCATGTAGAGTAGGTGGTTGATCTTCCTGATGTTCCTGAGAATATTACTGAGTGGATTGAGTGCTACACAGAAGAGCAGTGGTGACAGAGCATCTCCTTAGAATATCCCACACTCTATTTTAATGTCGGCCATATAGTTCCCTCTGCATGAGAGGGCAGCCGACCAGTTCTTCATTGATTCTTCGACAAGGTTGGATATCATTTGTTCTCCAGTGTCGACTTTGTGCATATTCATGTTCTCCAGTGTCCAAGAGTGAGGCGCTGAGTCGTGTGCTTTCCTGTAATAAATCCAGGCTACGGCTAGGTCTTGTCAATAAGGAACTGTTCCTTAGTCCCTCGGCATCAAGGGCGAACTGATTTCTTGTTTGTGTGCTAAGAGCCCGTTCTGTTGGAGATAGCTTGATATCACATCTGCCATGACGCCCGAGAATATCTTCCACATGGTAGGCAGGCATGTTATTGGCTGGTAGTTGCTTAGCCGTGTTCCTTTCTGGGGTTTCTTCTGGATGAGTACCGTTCTTCCAGTTGTGAGCCGAGCGGGGAGTTCGTTGAATCTTCGAGGTCTTGCATTTGCTCTGCTAGACTGCCACAGATGTTCGTTAAGTGTTTCAGCCAGTAGCCTTGCACTTGGTCAGGACTAGGTGTCTTTCATATTGCCATTTTCTTTGCCTTGGAGCGTACGTCATTCTCGGGGATGGCTAAAGATGCTTGTTCTGAGACCTCCTGATGTTCTTCGTTGGATGTCTGTGCCCAGCTTGCCTCTGTGTTATGTGTTTTGAGGTACCCCATATTCCTTTCCGGAACTCATGAGACTAGCGGCCGTCTGGTATATCGGATTGGTCGAGTTGGTTTGGACTGTTGCCCTTTAGAGGCTTGTTCACCCTTCCAGGTTGATTCTTGAACATTCTGTTGGTCTTATCTTGATCAACTCTTCCATTGTATTGCTTCAACCTGTATGACAGGGCTATCAATCTTTGTTTTGCATCTTCTAAGCTGCCTTTATACCTCTTTCCTGACCCAGTAGCGTTTTTCGAGGACCTCGTCTAATCTATGCTGGCCAGTTCTACTAGCCTCTAGTCTACTGATCTCCTTCCTCGTTTGCCTGATTTTGCCCTGTAACCTCCTCCTCCCAGGTGGGGTTTGGTTTTTTCCTCTAGGTTTCTTGGGATCTCCCATCTTCCGTGTTAGGACCTTTGTAGTTGCATACACTAGGAGGTTGGTCTGTGTAATGTCGGCCGTGGGTATATGTTTGATTGCTTCGTCTGCCTCTGCAGTGAGCTGGCTTAATTCTGCTATCTTCTTTTTGGGTGCCAGTACAGGTTCACGCGGTCTTTCACTTGACGCCATCATTTCCTTTACTATTTCCATGCCCACGCCATGGTCCGGTGGAGTGCAGCGGAATTCTGCTTTACTTTGAACTGGTACTTCTGGTGTCTGGCTCCTAGTGCTCCAACCATTACCGGGACTACTTTTGCCTTGACCTCCCACATCCTCTGTATCTCAAGTCGTAGATCCTGGTTTTTCTCTATTTTCTCCCTTTCTTTTTCATTTATGTGTGTATAGTCTCGGTAAGGTCACGTCTATTATTAGTGCAACTTTAGCCGTCTTGTCCACTATTACCAAGTGAGGTCTTCTCGCAGGAATCACCCTGTCTGTTCGTGTTTTGAAATCCCAGAGGATCTTGGCTTTTTCTGTTTTCTCGGAAGGGTTGGTTTTGTGGAGCCAACGTATTGCTGTGCTCTGTTTTTAAACCATAGTGCTGACACACTACGTGGTGAGGGGCTGCTGCGATGGTGTTATGTCTGGTCTTGTAGAGGCTTCAGGTAATCTTGGAGCAGGCAGTCGTTATTTGGGCGACGGTCTCGCCTTTCTTACCATGCATCCTTCACGTTGAAACTGTAGCTGTGTGGAGTACTTTGGTATGAAGACACTTGGTATTTGCGCTTGGTCTTGGTTATTAGTACCTCAGTTTCAATTGTGAGCCCCATACCTTCCCTCAGCCATCGATAAGTGTTCTCCATGGTCGTGTTTTCCGGGATATCACCATCATCGTCGTCATCGTCATCGTTATCATCATCATATAATTTTCCCCCCTGTTTATTAAATCATTGTTCAAAATCTTTCATTGAACATGTTATATTCATACTTTAAATATATTCAAAAATTAATCGAGTACAAAAGTCCTCGTTACATCGGTAAAAGCTTGCGGTTCTTACAGTGCTGCAGGACATTTACAGCTAACATCAATTTATAAAAGAACATTTTCTTATCTAACAGAATCTTTTCTCCATGATGATGATGATGATGATGATGATGATGATGATGATGATGATGATGATGATGATGATGATGATGATGATGAAGATTATAATGATGATTATGATGATGATGAGGATGATGATGATGATGATGATGATGATGATGGTTATGGTGAAGGTGATGGTGACGAAGATGATGATGATGATGGTGATGGTGATGGTGATGGTGATGGTGATGGTGATGGTGATGGTGATGGTGATGGTGATGGTGATGGTGATGGTGATGGTGATGGTGATGGTGATGATGATGATGATGATGATGATGATGATGATGATGATGATGATGATGATGATGATGATGATGATGATGATGATGATGATGGTGATGGTGATGGTGATGGTGATGGTGATGGTGATGATGGCGATGGCGATGGCGATGGCGATGACAATGACGATGACGATGATGATGATGATGACGATGACAATGATGATGATGGTTGTGGTGGTGGTGATCATATTATTACCAGGACTTAAGTATGACAACCAGTAGGTCACTACGCTATCAGAGGGTTAAACGTTGTTCATGCAACCCAGTTAACAATTCCCATTAGCTTGATTTTCGAGTAACTTCCGAAATTCTCGAGACTGTATACTATAAAAGGAACATTACGTCATGGCACATCGTGTTGAATGCGTCTACGTATTCTCGACGTTTCTACCTCATTCGTCGAATGGAATGTTCTCGTCGTACACTTCTTAGCATGTAAGAACTCTTCCAAAATTTCGAAATTAGAGACACACATAGCAGCTGAGAGACAGAGCTGAGACAGAGCTTAATCCGATTGATCCACAGGCCATCTGAACGCTGTATTTTACCTGTAACACCAGAAACAGTCTGTATTTATTTGTTCAGGCTTGTTTGTCAAATTGAGACTAGTTCAAAATGTCACTCGATCTAGACAGGTCTGTAACTAACTCCTCCATGGAGGAACTAAATTCACTGAAAAAGTCAGAAATTGTTACAATTGCAAGGCACTACAATTTCGAATTTCAGTCCAGGATGCGGAAAGATGAGATTAAAAGGTATACATGCTTCCTAGTATCGAACTTGAGGCAGTGATTAAGGTGCTAACTGACAGCTCATTTGAATTCAAAAGATTACAGCTACAAATCGAAAAGGGATCAGGTCGAAAGAAATTAAGAGGGAAAGGAAAAAGGAACAAATAGAAATTGAAAGAAAAAATGAAAGAAAAGGGAAGAAAAAGTTATGGTACATGAATTTAGTATGGAACAAGTAGAGTTACAAAGTAGGGGTCCTACCCAAAATTCTAGTTCCATAGGTCCTGAAATTGGAGGATTTGATTTATCTAGGCATTTAAAATTTTTCCCCAGTTTCAAGAAGACAATTTGGAAATTTTTTTTCACACATTTGAAAAATTAACTAAGCAACTCAAGTGGCCTAAAGACAAATGGTCCATATTAATTCAATGCAATTTTGTGGGTAAGGCACAAGAGGTTTATTCCTTTCTGTCTATTGTGGACAGTATGAATAACGATGCTGTTAAAAGGGCAGTTCTCCTGGGTTATGAACTGGTTCCTGAAGTTTAACGGCAGAAATTTTGAAGCTGCAGATGGAGGAATTTAAACGATGTGTTCCACGGTGACCTTAAAGTGCAGCTTGAAGAAAACAAGGTTGAAAGTTGAATATTCCTGCAAATGTGGCTGATGAATATGCCCTGACCCACAAGTTCGGCAAGACTGGCGTGTCCCGAAATAAAGGTCAAATCAAACCAAATAAAAATATGGAAGTACAGGTAAAACTAGTCGATCGCTCTTCCAGTCTGGTGCTGTCTCTCAAAGCCAAAATTAATCTGGGTATAGGAAGAAACAGCAAGATTCCAGTCGTTAACAAAACGACAAGAGTGGCTCACAAAAAGTGATCTTTAATGAAATTGTTTATGGATTCTGTCTCAAAAGGGGCCATACAAAAGATGGAGGCAGAACAGCCGCTTTCGATGCAACTCAGTCATTGCTCTTGGTGGAATTTTGCCGTTATTGGACTCTACATCCAATGAGGCAACTTGATGTACTTATTCGGGGGTTATTTCTGTCCCTCTTCACAAACTTAACTTGAAGTCAGATCTAGTTTCTGGGTCGGTCATAGTAGGCGTTAGGCCTATTATACTTGTTGAAGGGGTATCTTTATTGTTAGGCAATGACCTAGCTGCCGAAAAGGTTACAACCAATGCAATTGTGACAAAGGAACCCTGCAATTTTAACAACACAGAGGAGTTAGAAAAGGAATTTCCAAATTTATTCCCTTCCTGTGCTGTTTCACGAGCTTTGCCAAACAAGCTCGGAGATGGAGAAAACACCCATCTTTCATCAAAAAGTGAGATTTCAGGTCCAAAGCGAGGAAAAGTACTTCCTAAAGGGGAGTCAGAATCAAAAAGAGATTCTAATGAAATTAAAGATTCTTGGAATGACCTTAGTGAGTCATTTATGACTAATCTTGAGGAAAGTCAGGATTTTAAATCTTCTAACGCTGCACAAAGTTGTGAGGGTGAAAAAACAGAAAAAAATCTGTTTCTTCAAAAATGTCTGATACTCTTTAAAGAGATCAGCTTTCAATCGAAAAGAATGATGAAGAACTTCATTCATTATTGGCTGAGAAACTTACTGAGGAAAAACCAGAAAATGTCCCAGTGTATTTTTATGGTATTTCGATACGTAAATGAAGACTTCTCGATGCAACCATGGGTGAAGAGTGGAAGGTTTACCATCAGATTGTGGTGCCTAAGATCTAAAAAAATGACAGTTTAAGCATTGCTCATGAGATGCCACTTGCAGGGTACCTAGGGGTTAATAAGACCTACCATCGTATGTTGGATCACTTTTATTGCCCTAAACTTAAAAGTGATGTGGCCAAATTTTTAAAACGCTTTACACATGTCAGATGGTTGGGTGGCCGAATCAGAGTGTTCCGGCTGCACCCCTTAAAAGTAATCCCAGCTTATGAAGAGCTTTTCAGTGGAGTCATTATTTACTGTGTAGGTCCCTTACCTAAGAGTAAGCAAGGCAGGACATCAGTTTAAATTGACAATCATGCGTGCTTCTACCAGGTTTCCTGAGGAAAATTTCTCAGAAATATTAAGGCTCTTAAGATTTTGCAGGCTTCAATAAAGTTTTTCACATTATTTGGGTTACATAAGGAGATCTAATCTGATCAACGATCCAATTTCATGTCAACAGTATTCAACAGATGTTGTACGAATTAGGTGTAGGACAGATTTAATTCAACTGCGTACCATTGTGAAAGCCATGGAGCTTTGGAAAGATTTCATCAAACATTGAAAACTATGATAGAGACATATTGTAGTGATAATGAAAGAGATTAGGATGAAGGTATTCCATTCTTAATGTTTGCTGCTAGGGAGTCCATACATGAGTCACTTTGGTTCAGTCCATTCGAACTTGTGTTTGGGCACACAGTTCGTGGACCATTAACGTTATTGAAAGAGAAGTGGCTAGTGGATTCAGGCGAGGTCATTAATCTTCTTGATTGTGTGTCAAAGTTGAAGGGTCGACTACAACGAGCCTGGGAACTTGCACAGAAAAGACTGAAATTTTCAAAAGAGCATGAAAGTACGTACGACAAGAGCACTGTAGAAAGAGAATTAAAACCCGGTGAGAAAGTATTAGTGTTTTTGCCTGTCTCTGGTCAGCCACTTCAAGCTCGCTTTCAAGGACCTTATATCATTGACTGAAAGGTCAATGTAATTTTAACTCCTAGTAAGCGTAAGAAGTATAGAGTACGTCATATCAATATAATCAAGAAATATTATGAAAGAGAGGATTGTATCTCTTATTATGATGAGGATGTAAATGAAGTAGATGTTAATGTTGATGTAACCCTTGATCAAATTCGACATGTACTTATAATGAAAATCGTGGATGATGTTGATGCTAACCACGTCCCAGAGATGTCCATTACACTTCAAAATTAAGTCATCTGGATGCAAAAGAGAAATCAGAAATGACGTCATTAATCAATGCGTATAAAGGCTTTTTTTTGGATAATCCTACGAGGATCAGTCTAATTGAGTATGACGTTAATGTGGGGTATGCTGCACAAATCAAGCATTACCTTTATTGAGTAAACACTCGAAACAAACCACATCCCCATGATGAAGTCACATAGCTACTGTATGAATTGTGTCAGGCATAGGGAAGATAACATTATTCCTGATGTATTGTCTAGAATTTAATTTCTGTTATTGAAATTTATCTTGTATTGAAATTTTGTGGCTGTGGCTCTCTGCTAGTTGCAATGTGACGTCAAGCTTTCAAAGTTCTTTAGACCATGTGTCATTCATGTAATTCAAAGTACGTAGACATATTGGATCATTAGTACTATACCTTCACTGATAGCAATGTAACATGTATCTTGTAGTTGTGACTCTAATGTTGTAAATATTAAGTAAACTAAAGTTTTGTCCTGGACGTAAAAAAACTTTTTTCAAGAGGAAGAGTGTTACAAGGCACTAACTAGGACAATCAGGAGGTCGCGACGTTAACAGTGGTTTGAACTCTGCTCCTGCAACCTAGTTTCACGATTTACAACGATTGGAATGTTCTCGTGCATACCACAAGTGGCGAAACTACATAGAAGATACATTACGTCATCGCTATAGCAGGAACAATACGACATGGCACATTGTGTCTACTGTTTACACGTATTCTCAAGTATTCTTGAGAATTTTAAGTCATTCTTCGAATGGAATGTTCTCTTCACACAGTGTTTTATATTATTTACACACACACACACACATATATATATATATATATATATATATATATATATATATAAGATGCATATATCAATAGCAGGTGAAAAAGTGCTCGATGCATAACAGAGCTTTGTATAAATACAATATACACCCAATCTATGGACTTATAGCTGCAACTCCGAGTTTCATGCGATCCTCGCAATCGTCACGACGATTGCGAGGATCGCATGAAACTCGGAGTTGCAGCTATAAGTCCATAGATTGGGTGTATATTGTATTTATATATATATATATATATATATATATATATATATATATATATATATATATATATATATATATATATATATATATATATATATATATAAAGCAATAACTGCAAAAGATAACACTGAAATCCAACAAGTATTGGTAGCACGTAGGTGTATTAATGTTTCGATCTCCCTGAGATCTTCGTCAGAACTGATCAATGAACTTACAGAGTAGAAGGGACTAGCTTATTGAGAGAGTAGTGGGATAAGAAAGCCAAGTCTTTGTTGAGACCCGTAGTGTGGGAATTAAGCTTTAAAATTAACTGTTGTTCGTATAGCTTTCTGCTATCTGTGTTTGGGAACTTGTCTTTGACGATAATGCAATGGAGATCTCTAGGAGAATGATTGTGGGCATTGAAGTGAGAAGCGACTGGAAAGCCGGGGGGATTGTTTCTGATGCTATGTTTATGGTTGTTGAATCAGGCTCTGAACAGATTGGCGGTCTCACCGACATAAATGGCCTCCGGGCATTTGGAGCAATACAGAACATACACAACATTGGGGGTGTTGCAACCAGCTTTGACCGGAAAAAGTTTGACATTGTTCTGGAATTCAACTGATGGATTTATGTTGACATGGTCACAAATTTGACACCGGGGTTTACGACAGGGAATATTACCTGGGGCGGTCTGGGTTTGGTACAGACAAGCAGCCGGTGTAAACTGGGTGGCTGTTTCTTGACTAGAATAGGGGGAGAGAAAAAGGTGGGGGTAGGGATGGGTTGTAATTTAGGGTCTTCCAATCGCATTTCACTTTTTGCAGGAAGGGGGTAATGGAGGGGCTAAAACGGGTTACAAAAGGAATGCGTTGGGGCTTTGCCGTTATATCATTTCTTTTCTGCCTTAACACTGAGTCACGGTAGAGATGGGAAGTTCAATTAATTTCTTTAGAAATAAGCTTCTAAGGGTACCGCACTCCAATAGGGACTGAACCAAATGCCTAACGGCTTTCTCGTTACCGGCATAGTCCGAGCATATACTTTTAAATCTGAGCAGTTGACTGAAAACTATCGATCTTTCAATGTGGGGTGGTTGGAACCTACTGTTATTAAGGTAAGTGGGCCTATCTGTGGGTTTCCTGTAAAAGAAGGTTTTGAGGCCTGGTTGGGTTGGGCTTACCATTACATCCAGGAATGGAACTTTTTCGGCTGATATTTCAACTGTGAATTATATATATATATATATATATATATATATATATATATATATATATATATATATATATATATATATATATATATATATATATATATATATATATATATATAAATCGTAAAAAGTGTTAACCAGTCAATGGTAAAGTGCTCAACCTGTAAAGGGAGCTAAAATATTGAAAGGTTGTAACTGGGTTACTACAAGACAGCTTTACAGAACTGTTTCGTAAGGGCCAATTTGGACAGGTCCTCACTCTTCAGAAGCCTGATGTAGAATATATATATATATATATATATATATATATATATATATATAAACGCTCTACAGCCGACCATCCAGAGACAGACACCAGAACGCTTATTTTACCTGCGCATTGCTAGATCTTATAAACAACCTACTCCGGAAAGGCAATCTATCATCCACCAGCCTACCTGGTATTGACAAATCTTACTGTATTCGAGAGGAGAGTGACAGGTCATGCACCTGAACGCTGTATTTTACCTGTAACTGCAGTCTATGTTTTCCCCATTGCTCTAGCCGACTACCGAACTGTGCGAACAAGCTAGCCTAGCCTACAGTCGGTATCGCGTCGGGGGGTACCACGACCACTGGCCCAGCATTTACCATCACTGAGTAGTCGATGTCACCGTCGTCTCCGAAGAAGCCAAGACCATTCTGGTACGAGTGCCTCTGCCGAGCAAAGACTTGAGATAAGTATAATTAAATATAGCCCTAAGTGAAAAGTTTATTAAACTTTTGTTGAAATTAAGCAAAAGGGGTTACAAAATAATCAGTTTGGTATCTTAATATCATTCTTCTGAATCTTTTCGCTGTTTCGGTTGTGTGTATTGTACCTTGCCGTAACAATAGGAAGAATTCGGTAAATAAATTTAAACTGAAAGTGTAATTTCGTGTTAGATACACTTTAACAATGTACTTTAACAATATCACGCCAATCATCATCAATATTGTATTAAATATTCCATTTGGCAACGGCTGTAGGTTTTTGACACAATTTATCACGATAAATGGCATATACGGTCTTTGAAACAGAAGTCCCTTGGGTAATTTCATCATACTAAAAATAGTATTGTGATTCGAATAGTTTACTGATCTACAACCAGCTTGCCTCCACTTTGACGGGATGGCGATAAATAAACCCCACACACGACAAGTGAAATTTACTCTTAAAGGCTTTAAAAGTAAGGGGTTTTCCATTTTTACAGAACAGGTCACCAACAAACAAAACCCCCTTTTCAAACATGGAATCATAAAGACGGTACTAGTATCTTAAAGGATGTTAGAATTGTTCCAGATAATTTCATCACCATAATTCTGAGTGGGTAGTTTAAACGAAGCTTCACACCAGGCTTTGAACTTACACTGTTTTGAGAGATATTGCCAGAGAGTTCAGACACCGATTCTAGATCGTTCTGCTTAGAAGTCAACCAGATTTGCGAGAAGCCTAACGTTACAACGGAGCGAGTGCCACACTACTAGGCCAGCCAAGACTAGAGAGCCGTACACAGAGTAACCATTGTAATCACAGGCCTAGCTTTAATTTAGTACATTTTGTAAGATTTAAGTAAAGGGGATAATAAATAAGCTGTTCAGACTACACAAATAATTCGTCTTCATTTGCATTTGTTCGCTGTTGCTGGTTTGCACTGCAATTATTATACCGAGCAATAACTATATAATCTCCTAGTTTGGGGGTCATTTTGTGGGGGTCCCTACGCACGTACCCCCACTTGCCCATGTTTAAAATCCGGCAGTGGCTACGCAACTCAACCCGACACGAGGGGGAAATTTTGAGAAATTTTTGTTAATTTAAGGTTGCTATGATGCAAAATGGTGCTAATGATCTTGGGATATTTTTGAGCCGATCATGTATGGCTAGAAAATGTCCATAATTAAGTGAATTCTAAATTTCCCAACTGCCTGGATTTTTTTCCAAATGAGTGACGGTCCGTAAATTGTACCTTGGTTTTCTATGAGCCATGCATTTGTATACAGCACTGGGGATCCTTTCTTTGTCACTACATAAAGGTGCCGTCCTGGGGAGGGGTCTAAAGGGAGGGTTGTCCCCTCTTCCCGTTTGAGAAATTTTTGTTAAGGTAAGGTTGCTTAAATGCAAAATGGTGCTATCTTTGGGGTATTTTTGGAACTGATCATATACGGCTGGAAAATGTCCATAATTTAGTGAATTCTTAGATTTAGTTAGGTGAAAGCAGAGAGTATGTTGTCTAAGAGAAGAATACGTTATCAACAAGCCTCCTGAAGTCCCTCTTTTTGACTACTTTACTGCCTTCTATTCGGGCATCTAAGGCTGGCGTATACCTGTATGAGGGCCAAGCTCTGGATCAGTGATACAAAACGGGTGCAATGGCATAATGCTTATCATGACATCTAAATAATAATGCAGAGTATGACGCCAAGCACTTTACATCTATCGCATGTTACTAATTATCTGTCGTATTTTACTGAAGAACATTATTGGTGGAAACGTTGAATAAATTCAATATGTTTGAAACGGGGGGCGTTACCACTAGACAGACCTATAGATGAAAGAGCGCTTAGCGCGAAAATTTTAGAAAGTTATAGAAAGAATCGTTACTGAACTTACTGGATACGGGCCTGATAAATAGACATTTGGAATATTTTCTCTGAGTATATCTATGTCTTCAACAGTATTAGTCTATGTAAAATTTTGCGCAATTTTGTGGCTTGGAAAAATTGGGGGGTAGGGGCTTTGCCACCTAGCGCCGGTAAAACTCTATCTGGTATAATTACCTTAATAATGTACATGAGACTGATTGCAAATCGTGACGCCCGCGCGCGAAGCGAGCCGAAATTTTCATTAAATAAAATTCCAATGACAAAAAATGCATTCAGAATCTGATACTTTCAATTGCCCAACAAACCAACATGCCACTCAAAAGCCAGTCTTTTACCTGGTCATTTTGTAAACAGCTTTCAACTTCTGGTGTTGTGCTTCTCCGAAAGTTGCTACCGGAAGATATTGATAATAAGAACAACACTGAGGTAAGGTTTGAAGAGCGCGGAGCGCGCAAAAATTTTGATAGTTTGAGAAGAATTTGCGAAAAAGGGACTGTTTTGATTCCATTTTAAGTGAGGAAAATAACGTTTGGTAATATTCTCACTTGATCTAGTTGGAAAATGTAGACAAAGTTGACATAGCCTCAGTCGGAAAAATGTGCTAGAATGAGATATCAAGCCAACTGTTATTTCAGATTTTCCGACTTTTGTCGCTCTGACGAACTTTGGGGGGTGAGGCACCCCCACGTCGCCCGGTCGCTAGGCAGTTCTTTCAAAGACAACAGTTCGGTGTTTCGTGTGCATACAGGTATACATAAAAGGAACGGAAATAAAAGATTCGGTTCATTAATCCTACACTGAGGTTACTTTGCCGTAGGGCGTCAAAAGCACCGAAAGTGCCCCAGCTTACTGCAAAGGCTATACATAAAACGAAATGTAAATAATACATAATAGTGTTTGTACCACATTTCAGAAGTTGAGCACCTGTGTCACAAGTAACTCAATCCTGGGTTGAATCGTTAACGTACTACCTATAGGCCAATACATCCAATGGAAAGTACGACAGAGGTAAGCAGCTTATTCCTGACGCATTTGTTCATGCCGTTTAGACGAAAGGTATTTCTTAAGTAATTTGCAAAAAAGGTTTAAATGCATTATCTAAGAGGTTTAAACATTCCATTTGTGTTTCTCAGTTGGCATATAGGAAATGTTTACTTTTATTGAATAACTGGGATACTTTTGCTTTCGACTACTGCCTACCGACCATCGAAGATCCTCCAATGTGGATAAAAACACATTTCATGTTGCGTATACTAGTCAGTTGGCCATTCTGTTCACTTTGTAGTGTATTGGTAAACATAGCATGTAGTGATGGACCTCTTTAGCTTTCTTGGTGTAAGCGTATTTTGAATAGAACACGGTATTATAAAGTACACTACAGTTACTATAAATTAAGTGTAACGAAAAATTCTGTCTCAGACAGTTCACAAGATATATCAATAATATCATCAAAAAATCATTGTCCAAAAGGCAATTTTGTTTCTAACATGCTTATACGGTAACATTCTCAACATTTTTACCGTAAAAACAACTTTCAGTAAAAATTGCAACCACAAGATACAAAAAAAAAACTGCCACAAAAAAACTGGGTCTATCACATTGCGTATGCACGATGTTCTTTTCCACGAAATTGGCAGTTAAAATATTAACTTGGCCCAAAATATCAGTTATGGCACACAATGTGGTTGTTACATCACTCTGTACTGTACTGTTCTGCTCTGCATTGTACTGTACTGTACTGTACTGTACTGATCAGAATGAGCCTACCATTCCTGTATTTCGCCTTTTTCAACTGCTAGCACCTTGGAAACGTCGCTGGCCTGTAAGTTTGTTCTAACCCAGGGATTATCAATGCCGGTAAAACAGAACCACAAATGACAGGAAAACAACATCGGCACAAGTTTGAATATGAATACACAGTGTATTTACTTGTTGCAAGTATCGGGTGCAATTTTATGCAAGTACTGCATCCAGTGTCTTCCAGCTCCCTGATCCAGTGCACTCTCCATGGTCCTCTTCAACAGTCACAGTCAGAGTCATAAATTTTAGTCACAGTTTCCGCACCCCAGACTTTTAAATTTCTGTGTGTCTTTTATAAAATATAAATTGGAAGTGTATTTATACATGGTAGGAGCATTCAACAACAATTGACTCATGCACTGGAAAGATCGAATAGTTAAACTTAAATTATAATGCTCTCCTACAGCAGATATCATGATTGTACTAAGTTAATATTAGGGTAAGATAAGTGTAGGTTTCTTTTCAGGTGCAGGTCATGCACACATGCTTTTTACTATTATATTAAAGATTGGGTCTTTTTACCCATTAATTAGCAGAGACAGAAAATACCCGTGTTTAAAAGCGCGAAATCTGGTGAAAATTTCACCAGATATTTTTTAGAGTGTAAAAGTCCATTTCCACATGATTACAATTTTATTTTAACCAGGGGATCTTATAAAATGTTTTGGGAAACTTTTTTGTGGGGGCTAGTTTGTGATCTTTACGGGTATATTTAATTGTAAATTGCATTGAAAATTACATTAAAAATGAGTTTCAGCAAATCAAACATTTTTCCATTGGTGATAATCTAGAGCCTGTTATCTTCAGGCTTGTTGTAATATCCCTCGTACAATAAACGGAAACCCCGGGGGTTGGGGGCTAAATCCCCTACATTTTGACTTGGGAGGATGGCCTACACAAACATCCCCCTTGTTTTCAAAAATATCACGATATTATATGCTCTGTATTACTATTTTTGGTTATCAAATTCATAACTTTTGAATAGTGTGAAATAAGGTTTATCATTAAATAACTTGCAATTTTTAGGCACGCTTTGCGCGCATCCTTCGTACGCTGTTGTCTTATTATTACTTGTCAGCTTGAGAGAGATTGTTTTTCCTACACACCATGCAACTCATACCACCATCACTCCTCCCAAACTCCAAGAGAACAGCGCGTCTGCCGGTTTAAGCCAGTGACGGTTTTGACTTGGAAGGATAGCTCAATTTACCGACACCTGAAAGGGCCAAGTGAGTTTATGAGAAGAAACAGAAAGAAGGAAGGGCATTTTAATGTAACTTGGCTATATTTTGTAATGCAGGATGAAGTAAAACATTCTGCACTGTCTTTAGAATTCTTGGGGGCGTCGCGTACCCATCGTAGACACTTGCGCTATGATTTTCAATTCTTTTCAGGCCGTTTCAGTAGTAGTACTGTTACTATACCAGCCTTCATATTTCCCACCTAAAATTACATTGCTCCATCACTTTTGCGGGCCATTGATACAAATGCAATTACAAAAAGTAACAGTCAAGATTCAATTTTGAGGTCGTTTTTTTCAAAACCAATGCCATTTTTAGATAGTGAAATAGTTTACACTCACTGGAGAGCCCACCCCGTTCCCGCGACGCTATCAAAACCGTTAGATTATTTTTACTGAAACCGCTCCCCCTTTAATAAAATTTCAAGCCCTTCCAATCATTAAATTGAATAGCTTTACGTACGACTTAGGCCAGCAACTGGTATGGTAAAATTATCATTTTTGTGGTCTGTTCTTTCCTTTGGAAATAGTTAAGCTTTTCATTCTCATGCCGAGAATTTTATAAATATCCAGGGCTTCCATGGCTATATCCCTTGGGTCCCTTCTATAGAGTTGTCTCTAGGCCCCAGTAACATACGAAAATAGTCCATTATCATTTCTGTGGTCTGTTTACTGCGCTTTCTATGTCTTTTAAACGCAGATAAATGCTTCACTAGTCTAATGCTTACAATATTATACACAAGGGCTTCTTCCCCTTGAATTATTTAACAAAATTATCTCGTCAGAAAGGTACCTTAAATATGTGGTCCATCCGTTACTTGACCCCATGCGGTTATTTTACTATTGTTTAGTCGTGGTAGTCATTAATCTTGTAGTAGACTGCAGGAGCGGTTTTAGGCAAATCGTATGGCTCGATTCGATTTCCTCTGTGAGCAATTGCCACTGGTTTTTACCCTGGGTCAGTTTCGATTGTTGCAGACGGTTTCTTCAAGATTTTTTAATATGCAAAAGAATTTGTGTCTGTTGAATCAAAACTGCCTGGCTGAATTAAGGCAACTGGGTACATTTGAGCTGAGAAACGTAATAGCTGCATGACCTTGCGACAAAGGTTAAGCATCCCACATGTCAGACTCAAAGTTGCCTACGTATCAGGCTGTACGGCATATCCCTTGTCCAGTCATGGAAGCTGAGGAACTGAGCGAGCATAGTCCGCTCCGCAGGGTAGACTCCAAGCTGATACCGTTGACCACTGAGGATTTGAATGACTCAAGAATTGTTCAGTATTATTTCTCAGAGGTAGTATTCACATATTATATCGATGGCCAGTCTCGTGGGTTAAAAGAGCTAGAAAAAACGTATCTTCTTTGCCTCTGCCTTCAGAATCATGCAAAAACACCCATAGGGGCTCACGAAAGCTCACCAACTGCACAAATTGTGCGGTCCTTTTCCTGCCAGGTAGTAACTCCCGCTGATATCTATAGTCTCTTTGCGATCGTCACAAGATGTCCCAAAAAACTCCCATGTGTAGGGATCTTTTAAAACTCTCGTTGCGTACAGCTCTCTGGGGCAATCAAAAATCGAAGACTGACTCAAAAAATTACACTTACACACCGCTTGTAAATTTAGAAAGAAAAATATAATTCAAGAATTAACTGTCTAAATGTGCTTGACTTTTGCACAAAGAAAATACAATCGTAAATATCATCTCAAAAATGTGAGCGCAAATTTTGTTCTCCAGACTCTCAGCTTTTAGCATTGTACCCGTTACTCTTTCACATGTATACAACCTCAATAACTCGGTACCTTAACATACACACACACACTTTACATACACTCATACACATACACTCGCACACACACGCATACATACAAATGGCCAAAAATACCTCACAATCCTCACTAATACACGAGCAATACCCCCTGTCAACCTTGAACTAGTTCACTGACTGTCACGTGGATTGGAAATTCCCTACAATAGCACCGGTTACCCTCAGCGGTGACTCTCGGTAGTACAATATGTCACCGAGTTTTCTCTGGTTCTCACTACGGGCCTTATAGCAGTCTTGGTCTCCGACACCTCGATTCAATAAAACGACGAACGACGTGGCCCTCAGTAGCACTCGCTGTACCTGTCGTGCCCCTCAAGTAGTATAACCAGCAGAAACCTCAGAGCCCCTGTGTGCGACTTGTTCCCAACGCCCAGTCAACCGGGTGGATATCGTGGCCCTCAGCAGCTCACGAAAACGTGGAGTGGCCTCAGCGCCTACACCGTCTACCCTCGAGACTAGTTATCGAGAATGCCATACACCACTTCTCAGGAACAGAATAGGAAATTAGGCCTCAGAAACCTGAACCAAAACCAGAACCAGAACCCTGGGAATAGAACACCAAACCGTAATTAGTTTGAGTTCAGACTTCCCAAATGAATGATTCCCCCTTCTCCCCATTTTTGGGGGTGAGAATTAGATTCATATTCCCACATTTCAGCTTGTCTCAAATCTCTCGATAAATGGGTAACCCTAATCAATACTGTCACTATGTCTCACAGACAAAATATGAGCCGAATTGCCATTTTACCGATATGCTATACGGAACTATCAAAGACTCCGCACATCAAAACAGGCACAAAATGCTTTCTTACAATTACTAAGAAAAATGCACAAACTTACAGGTTAGGATTCCCACAAATCACGAACCCGGTTCCAACACAGAAAAATTCATTCTACTTAGGATACAGAACATGCTCCAACTAAAACAACTCAAAACTTAACGGCACTCTTGCCGGACTTTTCATCCTCCTCACTCCTTCAGCAACTCGAGGCAAGTAACTTGAACCGCGCCCTTAGGCAGACTTCTTCCTAACCTTGTATTGTTAAAAGGCATGTCGAAATTTACGTACTCGCCTACGAAGGACTTTCTCACAGAGCAAACTAAAGAATTTGCACAGGCAGCAGCAGGTGAGAGCACGTTTAGAACGCCACCTGTAACAGTGATGTTATCGACTGAGTTCACGAGGGCTGTACTTTGTTTCGAAATTGGTCAGGTGGGCTTCAAAGGAAATCAGTCCCTTCGATTCACTATCATGGCCACTGAAACCCTTCGGATAATAGCTCCATGGAACTATAGGCCTACAGTCAGTTTTCAAGAACGTAGTTGGGCTATAGCGTGAATATAATGTGTCCAGTGCTCCTTCGCTGGCATATACGTGTATAGTGCGCCTACCGTGCCATAAGTCCTGAAATCGACTTAAATTTCGATTTAAATTGACATATGCCAGTTTCACGTAATCTGATTGAATAAAATCGTTATATCTGGGTGAAATAGGCATATGTTCAATTAAATTGACATATGCCAGTTTCTCGTCTTCTCATTGGTCTACCACCGTCACATGTTGCTTTCTATCCTTGTGATTGGAGGAAATCGACACATGTTCAATTAAATAGACATATGCCAGTTTCTCGTCTTCTCATTGGTCTACCACCGTCACGTGTTGCTTTCTATCTCTGTGATTGGAGGAAATCGGCATATGTTCAATTAAATCGACATATGCCAGTTTCATGACACATGGAGCAATTAAACATTTGAGATACCTGTAGCCAGTTACTGTGATCAGGGAGTTGTTATTGCAAAGAACAACTTCCTGCTGTGATAAAGTCGTTTGGCATAATGCATTTATGTCAAAGGTGAGCTAATTTGGTACGAAAACTGTTTGAATTCGAACGTTAAATTTGTTCGAGACTTTTATGATTCTACTGGTAAACCGTTACAATAAAGGAATATTTTCCCCTTTATTTGTTGAATGGGATTTCACATTCCATGCGAAAGGCGTGGAGAATTACAATTTATTGTTTGAGGCTGCCTGTGCAGTCATCCTGTCAGCATACAATGTTGATTCATCTAGAAAGTATTGACAGAGTTTGCCATTATGTCTATACAAACGTCACTCAACGCTCTTCGGAATTTCTCCGCTGTTATGTAAAATCGGAGAATGAACCTAATTGCAACTGCAGTGTACTCATTTTTTGGCATGTAAAACATAAAAGGAGGAATGATTGGATATTTTTAGTATGAACGTATGCACCGTATAATAACTATAAATGTTTTCTGAACAAGATTAACATTACGGATAACCCGATTTGTTATTTTTGTAATGACGACGAAGAGTCCCTAAAACACCTCTTTTGGTATTGCAGATAAGTAGCGGTTTTGTGAAACATTACTTCAAAACCATTCAGTCCTGAGTTGATACCAGTGTAAAACTTGTTTGGTTATTATGTTCCAAAAAATAGATGGCATGGTTCAACTATTTTTATACGAAATTTTACATTTATCGTTGTAAAGGATATGGTACGTTGCCAGATTTCCAGACATTTAAATATCAGTTAACGTGTCACATGAAAGCTCAGACACTCCTACTAAGTAACAAGAACAATCAAAAAAGAGAAGACTGTTTGTTCCTAGTATGAAACATCTCGGGTATTGTAACAGGCAAGCATCGTAGAGAATTTACTTCTGTCTGTAAAATAAGTGGATGTATGCTGATTATTATGTTGCACAGTTTATGAGCTAAAGATCAGGGTAAATAAATCATTACATAAACCAGAAAGCCCAAAGGTTTAGTGATTCCTTGCTGAAAACAAACAAAAAATGTAAGAAAAAAACATGTCTCAGGAGGGAGTCGATCCCTGGACGGTAGACGCAAGAAACAGAGCTCCTACTACTACGCCATCAAAGAACTCGTTCAGCAAATAGTATTTCTAATCAACCTATAGTCACAGCATCCTTAACACGTGTTCATAATTAGGTGATTCAAATAAAAATTATTACTGTAATATTTATGCTTGTGAAAAAATAAATGTTGTCTCTATAATTTTTCTTTGGAATGGTACAAAATTCATCCTTAAACTTTCGTTCTTAACCAAACGCCTGACACAATTTGGAGGTACCTCCCACTGTCTATTTAGTTTACGAGGTTTTCATATTTTCACCTCTAATGACGTCAGATGACCTTGGACCTCCAACAAACTCATAGGATTCCCTCTTTTTTAAAGTAACACAAGTAATAAGTATGAAAAGGATCCATCATCCCTGTCTTAAAATGTAGCGTTTCTTCAAGGTTTTCGGTTGTGACCTTTGATGATCTCAAATGACCTTTGACCTCCAATGAAAACAATAGGGTTCTTTCTTTCAATATGATAAAGCTATATACCAAGTATTGAAAGTGTTATCTTGTTATATCGTGTTTACAGGCAGTTTTAAGAATTTCGTATTCTTACCTCCGGTGACCTCAGATAACCTTTGACCTCTACCAAAATCAACAGGGTTCATTTTCCGACTGTAACACATCCACATGTCAAGTATGAAAAGTATCCATGCTTACTACGTAGAGATATCGTATTTACAAAATTTTCGGTGTTTGACCTCTTGTAACCTCACGTGACCTTTGACGTCCACCAAAAACAAAAGGCATCTTCCTCTTGATATGATTATTTTATATGTATGAAAATGATCCGTCATTGTTATCTTGAGATACCGTGTTTACAAGCCAAACGTCACACTCATACACACCCACACATACACAAATAATTTCCCGCGTAATTGCACAGATTCCGTTTGCCTTCAGAAAGGAATCAGTAATTAGTTGAAAGATAGATTCCACAAATTATAGAAGATTCATTTGATGTGGAGGCAGGATAAGGAGGAACACAGTGTCATGAGCATTTGTAGAAAAAGGAATTTTTTCCGTATCTGAACGAAATTGAAACTTCAGCTGAGTTTTACTCCTTGGTCCTCTCTTGTAAAAGTATTTCGCATAAACTGTTAAAACTTGCAATGACTTCATAATAAATGCAACTTTAGTCATTAAATATGATTTAACATGCCAAGTTTTGTACCCAACCTTTGATGCTTTATGCATGAGATATATTAACACGAAATCGTTTGTGAGAAAACTTTTTTATTTCAAAAACATAGATCAGTAATGCACCTTTAACCTTCTAATGATGCAAAATCCAAAACAAGTTTCATGTATGAATTGTAGTTACGTTTTCATTTTGATTCTAGGCCCGTCCAAGTACAATGGGGGAAAATGCAGGAAAAAATCAAGATTTGGTGGAGGACATCATAGAGAAGTTGAAAGAAGAAAACATTGACAACGTTCGATTTGAATTCTGTGACATTAACGCGGTTGCCAGGTCCAAATCCATACCTACTCGTCACTTTAAAAGCAAAGTCAACTCCGGCGTCTTGTTTCCAATTTGCTGCCTTACCTGTGATCCGGCAGGGGGGATGGTCAATGATCACATCGTTCAAAGGTATCTTTGGTCAGACATGGTCTGTTATCCAGATCTTTCTACTTTTACTGTATTGCCTTGGATGAAGAATACCGGGCGGGTTTTTGTCACGCCATCATCAGTCGGTGACGGTGACCAGGTTACGATTGATCCCCGTTCCATTGCCACGAATCAGATACAGGCTCTTATGGAGAAAGAAATGAAATTTTTCTCTACTTTTGAATACGAGTTTTGGTTGGTGGATGAAATCACAAGAAAGCCGGTAACTACTGATAAAAACATATTTTCCACTATTCGACTGTCGAAATATCAAGACTTCTTAAACAAAGTTTCTCGCAACTTTTTCATAGCTGGAGTTGATATTGAATGTATCGAAAGTGAGTATGCAAAGGGTCAATTTGAACTTCCCATGGAACCAGCATTCGGAATAGAAGCTGGGGACAACGCCGTCACATTTCGAACCGGCTTAAAAGAAATGGCTTTGCAAGAAGGTTTAATGGCCAGTTTCATGACAAAGCCTTACGAGAACGACGAAGGCTCTTCGGGTCATTTAAACCATTCGCTTTGGGGCCTCGATGGTAAGACACCCTTACTGGCGGATACCTCTCGCCCGTCCGGCTTGTCAGAGATTGGGGAGCATTGGATAGCTGGGATTCTCGCTCATGTTCCGGCCCTTTCTATTCTACAGGCACCCACTTTGAACTGCCGAGATCGGAACAAGCCTGGAACTTTCGCACCCTTCAACGCAACATGGGGTTATGATAACCGTACGTGTGCAGTTCGTGTAAAACAAAATGGAGGGCATGGTCTCTACCTAGAGAATCGGCTTGGCTCGAGTGCTGGTAATCCTTATATTAATCTCGCAGCTACCATAGCTGCTGGTATCGACGGAATTGACCGACAACTGCCGCTACCGACAGCACTGCCCTTCAACATGTCCTCCGATGATGAGGGGATTATCCCTTCCGGAACCACGCTCATACCAACGGATGGAGAAGCTGCATTACAAGCTTTACTCAATGATGAGCATTTGGTGAAAGCACTCGGAAGCGAATTTGTAAAAAGTTTCGAAGCTATTAGACGACATGAAATGAAATTGATGGATGATTATACCAAATCTGGTACCAATAAATTTGAATGGGCAAGGGAACTTTATTTTGAGTACATATGAACAGGCAAGTAATCACTATAACCTCCTATGCGACACAGGACGGGGTTCTTGTTCGCAAATCTATAAACCCATATTACGGACTCCACCTCGAATGGAAAAGGGACTCTCTCCATAAACAGTGTGTGATTGACTCAAGTTTTAAAAATAACTTGACATTTTGAAGGCTCCAAGAACTCAATTGCGTCCCTTGAGGCATCATTTCACCTTCCCTATACTGCAAAGCCTCCGACAAACGTCTTTTGCCAGTTTCTATAGATTCCACTATACTAGCCTCACAAATAAGTCTTATACAGCCATTGTCTTCGCACCAAGCAAATGTGTGTTTGCCCCACGGACTACCATAATTCTGTTTCCTCTCCAAACCGCTACTTTATTTCTATCCACATCATTAAGCAAGGTACCTATACTTCAAGCCTAGATAAGTGTAGGTTGGAAGTATAATTTAGCCCCTACACTTTTGACTGAGGGTTTTTGCCATTAGGTGGACGGGAAAGCCGATAGCCAAAGGCGAGGGAAAGGAAGGCGCCCCCTAACAATTTTTCGACCATCCTAGAAAATTCAAAATAGCTTTTACCTTTATGCATTTTATTATGTCTCGCCGCTAAATATGTTTCGTCCCATTGAAAGCTATTTCACCCCTCTTCATTACATGTGTGGCTACGGGCCCACATACGGGGTACAATATTTCTGGAAGAGCAAGGTTGATTCTTGTCCGAATATGAAATTTTGAACCAACCTGCCCGGTATTGCTCTGAGTAAGTAGTCACTAGAAGAGATGCTTGTTAAAATAAATGTCATTTAACTGGATTTTCCAAAAGGGCCGTGAATTTGCCAGCAACTCTATTAAAAGACTATACTTCAACAAAACGAGGTGTTTTAAACATTAAAAATATTGCTATTCGATAAACCAAACCTTCATTTCCACAATATATTTACACAAAACAGAAAAAACACAAAAATGTTGTAAAATACATGTATATGTACAGCTAGGAAGACGCTTCCGAGAAACCTTGCCTAACTCTTGGCACAGAAATTACTGCTATACGCTGTTTATTGCATCGACATGATGGAGTTATGGATAATGCACAAAGTGCGTTTGAACGGCAATCTAGAGTCCTTTACTAGGTTGAAAGTAAGAGGAAAACTTAGTGAGTTGGAAGGAAAGAAAAGAAGTTCAATACAACTGTCAAGCAATCTAGCCAGTGTCCCCAACTTCTGGACTGGCAACTTTAAATGACTCCAAACGAGTCACATTGGCTAAAGTAGCTTCTAATTGTGCCACCTTTAAAATTTCACTAGAGTCGCTGCTCTTGTTACCTTCTGGCCTGTGGCCAAATGAACTCATGTGTAGGAGACTAGGACCACGTTCACTGATAGTTTGTTAAAAGGCCTCAGAGAACGTTTCACTAGGTAGTCATTTATACAGTTGAAAGAACCCGAACCATAAAAACTTGAAAAAAAATATGAGAAAGAAATGTAAAAAGGAACCTAGAAGGAACATGAACCTGGAAAATAAGAGTGCGAGATTGCTAAATCATAGATGACAGATAGTATCCAGAAAGACATCTCACGTCAATTCCTATAGCAAACTATTCTATGTCTGCATGTCTTTCTACGCAATTTTGAACTTCTAACCAAATATCGATTGGGGTTTATCAGATATCACAATCGACTCATATTTATCGTTGATAAGTATTGATCGTCAAGATGGTTGCCCATGCTAGTACTTGGTCTCATTATTGAAATAGGGCCTATGTTCAAAAGACAGCCCCAACAACGCCAAATAAACCTCCTGCATATTGTCCTGTGTCCAATTTATCAACCTCCAAACCTGGGTGTGGGGGTGGGAAAATGGGGGATAGATGTAAAGGGTCTGATAACGAAGTATTCTCTGTTTTGTCATACCCCTCCCCCATTATTGTAGTGGCCTCTATTGTCTTCGAACTCCAATAGACTATTTGACATCTGTTCTCTCAATAAGTCTGGATTTTAAGTGAAACTGAATGTAGCTTGTTTTGAAACTATGGATATCACTTTTTTGTGAGAATCATTCACCGTCTATCGCCCGCCGCCCTCATCGCGAAAAATGACTTCTTCAACTTTTGTAGTGAAGTTTCTTTGTTGTTGGAATCCATAAGCATGTTTTCTAGGGAGGTTTCAGTATTTGGTGACCTTCCATTTCCATGTATCTATCCCTTATGGCAGACAGGCTACCATTTTCTGGCTCTCTTGGAATATGCTAGATTTCAACCGCAGATGCATTCAGGCACCTGCCATACTGGCTATAGGTTACGTATGGCCATTTTAGGTTTCCAGTCAAATTACAACTCCCTGGTAGGACATTGTTTTTACAAGCTCCCCTCTGATTATCATGATATCGTGGAGCGTGATCAAAACATTTCCCCTCCACCTGTCAAGACTAGCACCTGTTCCTTCAAGTTGTGTGATATCAGAGTGGAGAGTTAAGTCGGAGACATACAAGTATCCAACCTTTACTTGACTTGTGGTGAATCTTTCTCATAACAACATAAGGTAGTTCGTTATGTCTTGATTAATGAACATTCACGTATCAAAGAAAAAACTGTGGTACTACGCATGGGCGGCTCTAAGAAATTTTGTTTTTTTTGGGGGGGGGCAAACTCAAGTCCGTATTCAGGGAGGTTCGGAAGACCCCCGGCAATATTAATGGTCAGCTCCGGATAGTACAATAGGAGTATGGTTAGTATTATGTATTTCAGCGATGTCCCATGTAGTTTTCAAGAGCTCTTCAAAAACCATTTCAGGCAGTCAGTCATGAGCTGACTACTTTGAAAATAAAAATACAACCATATCAGCCGATCGCTACTCCATGGAGGAGGGGGAGTAAGAGGCAGGTGAATGGGCAAAGTGGCCTGATCCACTTGTATAAAATGAGCCCCAGCTTTAAATATTTTGTTGTTATTTTCATTGTGTCACAATATGTTTCAACAAGTTTGCCTAGAGGCCATAAAATTTTGGTTTTCTGGATTGTTTTCTTAAACTAACGAAATTTCGAGCACTGAAGACACTTGAAAACAATGAAATGATAGCACTATTTTGGATCTCAGTACCGCTCCGAAACGAAATTTTTAAAGAAGGAGGGGAATTCCGCTAACTCAGACAGAACGACGTCTCATCCTATATACAAATAGCTAGGCCAGAAAGTCTCACTACACTGAGCTGAGATTGACTGTTTGGTGTATTTACTTTGATCAACTGAAACGGTATACTTTAGCACAGAGGTGGAGACCCTTTGGTTATAACATGCCATTTGACAGTCATAAGACCGCTCGTGGGCCAACGGCGCTGTCAAATTGGACATAGGGAAGGGAAACCTCTCCTTCTATGGGAAACAGAATACGTTTAAGCTACATGCCCGTTACAACTTTTTGTAGACAGATACCTATGCTAATCTGGCCAGGTGACACCCGGGCAAAACTGCTTTTAGTCGTGGATGATAATCAACACGGCTAATGGGTTGTGTATCTAATGACCCCGACAGCTCTAAAGTGTCTGCAAAATTATGGGCATTTAACTCCGGCATTACCGGTACCGTTACCCTCTGTAAATGACATTCTATTCAGATACAAATATCACAGCGTGATCACTTGTTTTGATTACCTTAGCTCGCAGTTAAGATAGGCCTAGTTCATTTGTGATTCTGAAGTACTTATAGTAGCAAACAAGTGCGCCAAAAATGTCGTTTTAAAAGCACTTTATTAATGTTTAACCTTCACCCTGCATTGGAAAGTTATTCACTTCTTTAATTTTAAATCGATTCAAGGAAAAGGGAGGGCCTAGCCCATCTCGAAATACATGTTTTATATATTTATTATTATTTTTGGAAAATTGAAGACCATACTTTGCAAACTTTTTGGGGGGCAAGTGCCCCCTGTGCCCCTATGGCGAGCCGCTTATGGTACTACGTCCAAACACCTCTGGCATAGAGACGGTTTGTTTGAGGCAAAGCAGACGAAGAGCAAATCTGAAAAGAAAAATGGCTGAAGTCAGGTCCCGAAATCGTTAGACAGCTGTGACGTGATCAATCAAGAGCGTATCATTGCATATTCAGCAAGCTGAAGGTGCTAATCACAGACACGAAATCGCAATTTAAGTGTGATAACATGTAACTATATTAACTTGTTCATCGATTACCTAACAAGTTTCTTGTCAGTGAGTTTCCAACTACTTCCCACGAAAGATACAATAGCTCTTCGATGAACTTGCTAATGTCAATAACCAGGTTGTTTTCAGGGACGTAGCCAGAGGGGGAGCAGTGTGAGCGACTGCTCCCCCCCCCCCCTTTCAGCGTCGAAAAAGTGTTAAAGCTGTTAAGTTTTTGCAGGGTAGTTTGTCAGTGCTCTTTTGATCTTGAATTCTCGTCAGCTCTGTTAACTCATAATCCAGGGAAGGGGGGAAGCAATAAATACTTCCAACGTTTTCTAATCCTATCCAGATATCTGACAACTCGAATCAGTAACGATCAGGTCCAACTCCATCCCACTTTGAAGGAGCGGGCCTCGGCTATCGACTCGGTCCGCTCAGCTTCTGTGATGAAGTCATCGTCGGTCTTAAATCACATTTAAGACCGGGCACCCTCTCATTTATCTCCTAATTGGATGACTAGGCATCAAATTCACCTTGCAATTGGCAAACGCATATTTTGGGGAACTGACGATGTCTCGCGGCAGAGTCTGGATGCAACTTTTGTCATGGAAATAAATGATCCCTAATGCAACATTTTCGCACCCCTGTCACGATTCGCACTTTATATCTTATGACCATTTTATATTAGGGAAATAAAATTACACAAGTTTTCTGGCCGAGAATGGCACTTATCCGAAAATGAGGTACATCTCCAATCTCTGTCAGCAGGGGGCAAGGTGAGGTGTCGTTCAAACGAATAATGGATGTATTGTAATAGTTTTCTATTACAAATCTTTTCCAAATTACCAAAATTTTCGTGCGCGTCGCGAACAGTAATCTTCGGTCCTATTGTTATATTCTTTAATACCGTCTCAATGGCATTTATAGATTGTTCAACGGTAATGGGCTCTACAACAGTTCTAATGCAAATTTCGGCCCGCTCGCTCGAAATTGCCACGGTTTATACTTTATACCTCAAAGGCACCGGCATGAAGGAATAGAGCGCACCCCCTCGAATCACTTCAAAGGCGTTTAAGCTTTATTCTTGTAGGGGTAGGGTAAGGTGTGTTTTCGACCGAGCCATGGATCTATTTAACTATGGCCTATCACAAATGGTTCTCAAACTATCAAAATTTTCGCGCGCTCTGCGCGCTTTAGCCCTTACCTCAGTGTTGTCCTTATTATCACTACCTTCTAATAACAACATTCGGAGAAACAGCAGAAAAAGTTAAAAGCTTCGTACGAATCATCAGATATAAGAATCGCCTTGTAATTTGCAGATAGGATTCGATGAGGAATTAAACTGTTTCGATGCAGATTCTGAATGCATGTTTTGTCATGGAAATGATATGTATGTAATGCAAAATTTCAGCTCGACTCTCTCGCAATAGTCATGGTTTGCACTCCATTTCTTGACCATTATTAAAGTAAAAGTACAGTTCCAACGTATTTTCGAGGATAGCTCCATTTCCCATCTAGGCCACCTAAACTTAGCAAAAATTTCTCAAAGGGGAGGAGTTTGGGCGCAAAACATGTTGGTCACATTTTTCGGGCAAGTCGTTACACCCCCCCCCCCTAAATCAAATTAGGCTCCTACGCCTATGTATTACATCCACTGGGGCGGAATATTTTAACGAGAATCATTTATTTGGACACCACCCTCCCTCTCTCTAATATAAAAAATGCTGTCTTCGCACGTCCACAGCAGCATTTACAATCACTTCGACAGAAATTGCTTGAAGGGACTGGCACTCATAGGTTTTGGGTGTCACACACAAGCTCACGTAGCGAGCCTACGCATACGTTCTGTATTGTTTCAAACATTACCAGATGTATTTGAAACTTCAACATTCTATGAGTGCCACTCCTTTGTGATATCTGCCCGGTATTTCTACATGAAGGGCAGTAGGTGAATCTAGGTCTATGTTATGCAATTATGCGTAATTGATTGATGCATTTTTACTTCTCTTTAAACATTAGAAACAGTATAATCTGACAATAACGATGTGTAATTCTGCTACATAATATGAAAGTTTATATTGTCCATCAGTAAGTCGTCAAATGTATTAAAGTCCAGACATCAGACAATAAACAAGAATCATTCACTGCACTGGAAATATTGTAAAAGAGCACTATATTTGTCTTTCTGGTAAAATATGTAAAAGAACATGTAAAAGGTGCAATGTTTTGCCAGTTTCGTCATTATCATATGATATCATATTACCAACAGATTCTGTTCTTGTTTGAATTTTTTTACTACATGTTCTGAATTCAAACAGGAAAAAATCTGCTGATAATATGATATCATATGATAATAATAACACTGGCAAAACATTGCACCAGACTGCATGTAAGGACCTTCAATTGTTCAAAAATTTCTCACAAGGGAGGGGGGTTTCCCCCTCCACCTTAGACCCCTCCCCCATATCTGTCACAAATGTGCTCCTCCCCTTGCAAATTCCTGGCTACGTCGCCGTTTAGTTTAGCATACTCAAGACACAATAAATTACCTGTGTCATACAAAGTGTGTTGTAATTGGTTGAATATGTTGTATCAATCAACAGCTAGAAACTTTTAACAGGGTTTAGAGTGTTTATTGTAACTACCTACATATTCCAACTTCATAATTTCAAGACCTACAATCATGTGTTATGAGATTTCAATGGTCTAATTGTCATCAATTCTGATTTTATACTTTCGATGTGATCTTGTACATTTCTAACAAGGTAAAAATTGAGCCCACTGGGAATTACGTGCATCAAACAATCAAGAGAACTTTAAGTCCACGTCATCTGCTTATAACTGCCTCGTAAAAGAAATGGTAAAACTAAAAAGAAGGGTCTAAAGCTCAAAGTTTTGATATGTTATAGGGGTACTTATTCTTAACATTCTGGTGAAATTTGCATTGAAATCCGATGTGTGGTTCTCAAAATATAAACATTTAAAAGTTGTCACATTTTCGACACAAAGTAAACTTGAAGCAAGCACATATGACATCACAGCCTCACATTAATGAGTCTTTTGTTTTTGCTTTAACTTTACAACCAATTTCTACTCCACAATCTTATGTTATCAAAATGTGATTGCATTGGAAGCATGAGAATTTAACAAACTTTACATTCCCCATGGGAAGGTCCTATTCCTATTAAACTGAAGGTCAACAAAACAGACTGAAAAAACAAAGGAAACAAAGCATTTCTCATCAAAGTGAGGAAGTGATATGACCTGCTTGCCTCAAGTCCACTTTGAGTCACGAATGTAGTAACTTCATTTGCTGATATCTCGAGTACTACAAGTCCGATTTAAATGAAAGTTGCACCAAATCCCGTAGATTTAGTGCCTCTTTTACATCTGAAAATTATTTTTTTTTTTGCTTAAACCTTTTCTTTAATAAAACTTAAAGTAAAACTTAAAGAGAAAGTAGACCTCATGATAGCAAAATTTTTATTCAATCAACATAAAATGTGTTTTGAACATGCATTGTCGTAGTATTTTACATGATTTCAGAGGCCCGGAATGTTTTAAACATATTTGTAGTAGAGGGTTGTCGGAGTGTAGGCAAGATTTTGTTTTCTTGGATTTCAGCTCAGGACGAAACAGGTAGGCACGGCAAGCTTTCGTGATCTCTGCAGGAGGTGGCATATCCAGACGTCTGCCACTAGGACCTTGTATAGTCTATGTGTAAGCGGAGGACCAAGTGGGGGACCAAGAAGAGCCACAGAAGCAGTAACGTATTAACCAAAATGTGGGTGTAAGAATGAGGTGTTTGATACCTTTACATGGCGAAGGATAGTTGGATGTACATGACACATACCACAAAAATAACACCGAACTAATGAATGATAAATTTGAAAATGTATTGGACTTGTGGGCTTAGAAGATGGAGGAATCGTGTGAGGCTTTAGATTGATAATTCCACTAAAGCCATTCATCAGGAAGTCATGAAAAGACGACAATGAACGATAAGTAGCGGAAAGAACTCCGAAAAGTATATTTTTTCTAAAGACATTTTAGTAATGCCTTAATTCATTAAACATTGCTTAAGTTGTCCATTACAGTAAAATTTCTTTCAAAATTCTTTCGATTTCTCCCTTTTCCGAGATGGTTCTCTCTTGATGGGAACGAAGAGATATTATATTTTGATGGTTATTTTAAGCAAAAAGTGGGGTTGGGGTGGTGTTATGTCAAAAGGTCTTAATATGAGACAGACAGAAGGAGAGTCAAGCACAGAGAGTCAAATAACAATAAAACCCGGTTCTGATGTTACCGCCGTAACTTTACTAGGAGGCAACAAATGTATAAGCTGCGTTTTAAGTTTAGAAGGCAATTGGCTGTATAGTTTCAGTATGGTTTACGTTAAATCTGCATCTTAGTTGATTATACGTTGATTCATGTTTGTAAAAGCCTGCGGTTCTGTTGATGCATGGATTAAAAATACTCTTACTCATGGCTTTTTTATATCAAGAAGTTTCCAATTAAACCGTATTGTCCTATCCAATTGTTTTACCTTTCAAAGAATTTGTGAATTAACAAACTTAGTGTATATAAGGACTTTTTGGTCGATACATAAATAAAGAAACATACACACGAAGAAGCAATAATTATTTATGATGCAAAGCTTGCGAACGCCCCCAACTTCCGTACCAGAGTTTAAAATGGCCACCGACACAAGTAGGATACAGAAATGGGTAGGACCTTAAAAGGGACACACGGAGGCTCCGGGTATATATATATATATATAAATATATATATATATATATATATATATATATATAAATATACATATATATATATATATATATATATATATATATATATATATATATTATTTTAAACCATATAGGTATCACATTACTCTCATACAACGTTAAGGATTTTCACATGATACCGATAAACTCAATAAATCTCTTAAATACCGATATCACGCCCACACAATGCTCTGTACAGGACAGAGTACTGTGTACTAAACTGTTCTCTACTGCCAATGCGATAGTAATACCCTGTGAAACGCATCAAGCATATGAAATAACCAGGAAAGTGTTAGGAAGGAGATTTAACATCCTACAGTCCCTTTGAAGCAATGTTCGTTCCCGATGGTAATAATGCTTTTCTACTCAAAATGTTTACCACAATACCACGATCATCTAGGATCGGTGACCTGTTTTTAAAATGACAATGCAAAGCCAATCCCCGTCAAGAACTCGTAACGTCTCATTGCCAGTGGTGATACGAAAATTCGAAACTTGAACGTTTGATTCTTATTCATCACAACAAATCGCATGCTGGTTAACGTCATTGAAGAATGTTCTCAAAATTTACATTTGTATTGGATTCCTTGGCTATGTGGAAATTTTCCAAAACTGAGAGAACTGCTGAAGACTGTAACAATATTTAACTCAGATGACCCATCAAATCGTAGGGAAAGAAAGAAACTTCAACATTAAACGTTTGTTGCCAGTCTTTCAACTGAATATCTAAGTAAATGCTCGGCCCCTGTCGAAACTTTGTCTAATCTGTTTGTTTTGTCACCTTCATCCGTTATGTCCCAAACAATCGTGTTGAAAAGGGCACTCTCAAATGATGCTTCGATGTTTTTGTACTTTCATCAATACATAATTAATTACACCAGCAATATCTGAGAACAAATAGTTCCTAAAGGGTTGCATAGCACTTTAGCATTATAGGATTATGAAAAAAACTTTTCGAAGTCTGATATATCAACGCCCTTTCGAACGTGACAGAGAATACCCAAGAATCTGGACTCTCATTGGATAGCCGTTTAGCCACAGGCAAGGGGGGGGCAAGAAAAATGTGGTAAGGTGGTAGTATTCTTTCCTTCTCTACTCAATGAAAGGACCAAAACACCTTATATATTGTCCCCTCTGTAAAAGGTCAAACTTTTGCAATACTTTTCTTAAAAATTTGCCCAATAACTTGCATTTAAGGACCCTAAAATAATACCCTTAGACCCCTTCCCCTAGGACAGTGGTTAGAACAACGTTCAGTCTCCCAGTCGAAAACATTTTCCTACACCTAAGCATTTAGCCCTCCTAAGACCTATCGAATTTCAGACAAACGTGTTCCAGTGCGTAGCACTTTTTAAACTTTTTACCATTGCATGAACAAAGTTTGACCAGGGAACTTGTTTAAACAGCATATTAACAATGAGTTTTAGCAAACCAAAAAATTGCCCAGTATTTTATCAGTGTGTCCACTCCAGAGAAAGAGCTCAGAACATTATTGCTTTGATTTATTTTTAAATAAAGTGACCAATATATTTAATACTATAATTTGTTTTAGGCTAAATAGCCCTCTGACACTGGTACTGGTAGCTGCCAGCTACGTCAGCCATTAATAAAAAAGTTTCTGTAACTTTATCACTGGAAGGATGTAATAAGGCATATTAAAAATCAAATTATGTAACACGAAATTTTCTGTATAGGATGAGAAAGAAAGAAGATCTATGTAGCTAATTCCACCACTTGGATACAAACAAATTAAAGTTTGTGACTAAACTGAGGACAATCGATCTCGCAATGAGTTAAGATTTCAATGGTCTAGAATCTCACATTGCATTCTTTTGTTTCCTTTTGAAATAAAAGTTTCTTTCTAACATGTACTAAGAAGTTGGTTGTAAAGACACATACTATGAGACTGTATGGAACACAGTTCAATGAATGTGCCATGAATTCAGGCAAATAGCAAAGTAAAGCATGGGATATTCCTTTCATTATTACAGTTGGTGCAATCACAAATCACAATATAACCTTGTCCATTTTATAAAATGAATGCAGATCAAATTTTAAAATCTGATTTATTCAGATGATAGATAGTCCCAACGGTTTATTTTTTAATCATTAAATCGTCTACAGGCACTTGTCAAGAGATGTTCTTGAAGTTACAACTAGGGAAGGATACTTGACACCTATCGTGTTTTCCTCGCTGTCAGGTATAAGTATTTTCAATCAGTTTTGAGTTAATTACTATGTAATGATTAACGCTACCATTCTTATTAACTCACCAAGACACCTAAATGGGATGTGTGGCTCCCATTCACCTTCAGTACAAATAACCTTGCTGGTACCGTCCCCCGTGTACCCTTCCGGACATGAATATATGACGTAGTCACCATCTTGAACTACCGTCACTGTGTTACCACTTGAATCTTGGACTATGGAGTTTGGTCCAGCGTCGGGATAACATGGAGCTGTCAGTAAAACAATTTAAAACATTTTACATGCACCGCACTCCGAGTATTCTAAAAGTATGACCTCAGAACAGTGACTGCTTCATTTCTGTTTATTTATATTAAATTCTTTTAACTCTATGGTTGATTGATTTCTGTACTAACTAAGGAAATTTTCTATCATCGGGATAACATAGAGCTGTCAGTACAACAATTTGAAACATTGTAAAACAGTTACAGTACGCCGTAGTTATACTATTCTAAATGCATCGTTTAGGAACAGTGACTTTTTCATTTATGTTTCTGTGGATTACATTCTTTTAAACTCTATGTTTGAATGATTTCTGTACTGACTATTGAGTTTAGTCCATCATTGGGATAACATGGAGGTGCCAGTACAACAATTTAAAACATTCTTAGCCTAAACAGATTACATGCACCGCAGTAACACTATTCTTAAAGTATAATCTACGAACAGCGACTTCTTCATTTAAGTTCCTTTAGATTATATCCTTTCATTTCTATGGTTAAATGATTTCTGTACTGAAGAAACGCAACAGAGTTCAGACAGATAATAACGTCTTACCATACCACTCTAACATATAAAGTCCTGTGTCCCAGTTACCGTCACTACTGCACCAGTATGTACCACCAGTAGTTGAGATCCTCTCGTTAGGATCTACACATTCACAGTTAGAAAAAGATGACCCATGTCCGTAACAAGGGTCATCAGTCGGTCCGGAGGGGGTAATTGTGCAGGTTATTACTGTTGTATCGAACTGATTTCTATCCAATGCACACTGAGTGGAGAGGTCACACTCTGGTGAAGAAGTAAAATAATTACACAATATTTCTCTTCTATTCAGTCCCACCTATACTTCAATTTAAAATAAACTTTGTGGCATCCAACGATGGGTCATTGCACGTTTGTATTACACAGACAAATGTGACAAAATTTCAGGGTTAAATATTGAGGAGTAAATGCTCAATTTACAAACATAAAAAGTTACATCGAATTATTAATCAAAAGTAAATAATGAAAGTCACAAGCTTTAAAAACGATTGTTCAATGATTTAATGCATTGTTGACTAAAGGATCTTATACCTTTGTGGCACCATACATTAGTATCATCATACCACTGTATGGGATAAATTCAGTTACGAGATTGAAAGGACGTGGGGAGATTACAGTTATCAATGATATAATTTAAGTTTGCTTTTAAATGACGCTGGTAGGAGAGTCCACAACAGGTTGGCAAGCTGAGTAACTATAATTAGTCTGGTTAACAGTGGAATACAGTACATCCATATACCATACAGGCTAAGTAAAACTAAATTTCATAACAATGGAAAAGCTCGAAGGTCAATATTAAACTTGATTGATTCACGAAAGCAATGCATTCTTGTATCTAATTTCCAAAATAAATATCGATATGATCGCGTGCCAAGGAAAGTGGTTGCTGTATACTTCACCAAGATACTAACAAGCCTAATCACATGTCCTTTAATCGTCATGGCAACAATTTAACTTTCGCTTTTTAACAAGAGATAGAAAATATGTTCTTATTATCCCTCGAGGAAGTAAGGAGGTGACTAACTTTTACACAAGGGCGTATTGGATCTAATATTCTTTACAATAACTTTTCCAAAACGGTAGCATGGCAATTATGCGTAGGAAGAAAGCAGTCTTTGTATAGATAGGCCGTTGCCAGCCGAATGGTTGGCAGCTCCCTAGCATCAACTTGCTATTATGTACTGAACAAGAAAAGTGGAATAAGTCTCAAAAGGATAGTGTCTAAAACGTTCTGTTTGGCAGACTGTCAATTAATCTGAGGTTCTCTGAGAAATGGCTATGGATCGGCAGAGTGAACAAGTGCTTCTGGCCGTCAGAGAGATAGCGTATCCTTGTATCCTATCATCTGTTGAAATAAAGACCAAATAGCCTATACGATTTTTAAATGGCATGGTATACGTACGACTATTAGAACTGGTCATCTTCTAATCTTTCACTTTGCTGTATTGAATATTTCGATGTACACAGAAAAGATGAAATTTGTGCTTGTTGTCATAAACTAGAGGCTCAAATAGTTTACTTGGAAGAATAAAGAACAGAACGCCGATTGCTCTAATAATTTAAACCAACTGAAAGAGACATTTTGTGATCTGTTTAGAGCTTTCTGTCTTATGATAATTTGTACGTTCTGTCCGTTGTTTGTATAAACTGTTTCTTGCCACTTCATTAGAAGGCATAATATGAGAAAGTAGTAACAATGTTCGGATTTGGAACAGAGAATTAAGCAAGTGAATATACTTACCGGTCAGAGAGATAACGACCTGCAGATGAATTGAAAACATAAAAATATTGAAGAATACTGTTAGGGAAGTTTTTTGATACATTGCGAAATTGACAATAGGCTATGCTTTCAAAAGCAATCAAGAAAACAAGTAATCTTCCCTGAGAGACGCCGACTGCTACTATGCGTCTTTTTGCGTAAGTTGTACAGACTTTATATCTACAACGGAGCTCATGCATGGATAGTCTGCAAGCACTTTGAACAATCTTTTGACAGGACCATGGTTGTAGTAAGATCTCTTCAAATTAACTCCCACCCATAACAAACAGTGTTATGATGGTATGACGTCGTAAAACATTTGCAGGTACTAATTTAGAATATGTGCTCGGAAGTGACGTCGACAAGGATATCTGACAAGCTAAAAGAGGGCGCTCTTTATGATGAGGAAGGCGTATAAATGGGTCTTGTGTCTTGTATATTTTGGGGAACCCAAAAGAGGTTCTTCCCCGCAACCGTTGTCTTGAACGCTATGCTGTGGAGAGAAATGGAACCTGTAATGAAAAGGTGAGAGAGAATGTTGCATGAGGATTTGAACCGTACACAACACAAGAACATTATCTATATGTTGTCTATACTAACCCACTACGTTACGAGCGCATTTGGTGGTTGAAGTACCTAACTAAATCAAGTACAAACGAACGACCATCCTCATTTAAATATTGTGAATATTAATATACAACTTCCATTGTGACCCATTAACTAAACCTACTTAACGCCTCTCACGCACACGGGTTGTAAATATTCAAAGCGATCACTATTATAATATTATAAATATTCACCAACACCATTAAATATTTACATTGAAGTAGCCAATGAAACCAAAAATCTTAACAATTACAGCGAAGTACAAAAGGCAATTTCAACAGAAGAATATCCAAACACGACTTAATCAAGAAACAGCGGACACATTTCAAGCAGTCAACATGGCTTCAACCTCAGCAGAAAATTGGGAAACTAACTACTCCCAGAATAAACCAAAGAAAATAAATTCTTCTTTCCTACAAAGAGAAATCTTAGAGGACAAAGTTACCACGATCAAGAGGCTTCAAGACCACAGAGTAATTCATAGCTCGCCAACTTGTTCCAAATGCGGACAAATCATGAAGTTGGAAGCCATCACTGGAGCAAAGGCGCCCAGTGATGGTTTGCTTTAGTTGTTTTACATTAAATTTTCTTTTCGTAATATTTATTTGTACCACTGCATTATTCTGGATATATAAAACATATTTAATAATACGAAAATTGTTTTCGATCAATTTATAGATTGAGATGTAACAAAGGCTCCAACCCCCACCAGTCCACGCAGAGTGTAAGAAAATACTCGTGGATTGACAATAGTAACTTAACAATTGCACAGTTCCTCGAGTTTACGTATTGGTGGAGCACAAATGTCACCCAAGATGTCATTGAGCATAAGCTGAGTATTTCATCAGTCACCTGCGTGGACTGGTGTAATTTTGCAAGAGAGGTGTGCGAAGAAAATCTTATTAAGCACTGTGAACCAATTGGGGGCCCAGACGTAGTTGTAGAAATAGACGAGGCGAAATTCGGCAAAAGGAAATATCACCGAGGTCGCATGCAAGTGGGTCAGTGGGTGTTTGGCGGACGAGAAAGAGATCATCGTGAAAAGATATTCATGGCACCAGTCGCAGCCCGAGATGAACAAACACTCCTGCCCCTGATCAAGAAATGGATCCTTCATGGCTCCATAATCCATAGCGACTGCTGGAAGTCCTACTCTAAACTAGAAAAAATGGGGTACAAGCACTTGACAGTTAACCACTCAGTAGAATTCACCAACAAAGACACAGGTATGTAGGCCTACCTTTACGAAAATCTAATCTAATACCGTTTTTCAATTACATTACGTGTAACTAACATACTCCTCTTCTTTGTACTATTAGGTGCTTGTACCAACCATATGGAAAATGAGTGGTTACATGCCCAAAAGGGACTTCCAGCATATGGAGCCAGACACAAACACATGCAAGGGTACCTCACAGAACATCTCTGGAGGACTAAAGTCAAAGCACAAGACAAGGATCCATTTCTTGAATTCCTGCACGCGGCCTCGGAAGTATCATGATGTCCACTACCCTCCTTTGACCTTCTCTGCCTAATTATAAGAACCTACATATCTTATCCCCTAATCTAATTCAACATTCTGCCATTTACCATGTTGGAATCCAATAACCCCGAAACTGAGCCGTAAAACCTCATCTAACCCTAACCCCTTCCCCTTCCCCTAACCCTTACCCTAACCCTAATCCCTAACCCATACCCATGCCCCGAACCCTTTACCTTACCCCCTAACCTCGTACCACTAACGAACATTCGTAATTCATAATTCATAGTTCATAATTCATAATTCTCCGCAATCGTATCCCCCAATTTATTTATGAATCCACCTAATCGCACCCATGTAATTTGTAACTTTGGCTCTTTCAGCGTCTCTTATTCCGTTGGTTGATTTCTATTTCGTCTCCTCTACTTCGTCTCCTTTTCTTGATGTCTCCTCGTGTTATCCTGTTCGACACTCAGTCTATTCTTCGACCAGTCCGTTCAACGCAGTCTAGCCTATTCATCGACCAAGTCTATTCACCGTACCTATTCAGCGAACAGTCAACTTTCCTCTTGAAATTTGAACTCCATTGAGTTTATAGGAAAATATCTCTCAGACCAGTCGAAAAACTCTATGATACAAATGTTAGCTTAAGCTGAGAATAGGTTATAAAATCAAAGTCAATATTTAAAACTGTGCTGAGTGTTCATAAAATTGCCTCCAACTTTAGCGAAGCCCAAAATTCGCTTATTAAGTGATCCCTCTCAGGGAAGTACTGGTAAAATTGCTCAAAATTCGTAAAAATATATAAGTAAGATGAAATAACATATTCCCACCTGCAAAAGTTGCACATTTTGTAGGTATTATGTGAAATACCAGCCAAAATTTTTAAACATAGCTGTTTAAGAACGTGCCAAAAGATTGCGCAAGATTTCGTGTCAGCAGCCAATAGCAGATCATCTAAAGTACCACATGACCTTGATGGAACGCAAACATTTCAGTGCTATGTATGATTACACCCGCATTAACACAGTGACTGAACTCTCCTAGTTTACAAGATTTTGTACGTTAAAACTTTAAAATTTGCATGTACGGTGATGACGGTGGGACAGGGGGACATGTCCCCCTCAATATTTTTAGTGGAGGACATAATACCAAATCCCCCCAATATTTAGAGGAATGAAGAAAAACTAAATGTTGTTATGTACACATGTACACATATTTTCGATATGAATGCTAGCAGCCTATTAATGGCAGCTGGGGAGAAATTTAGATCAGAAATATGTGATCTGTGTCCTGTAGAACGCTTGGTTTCTAGGAGCTTCGCCCCTGGACCCCACCGGGGACCTATGAAGGTCCCCTCTTCCCCTGGCCGGAGTTACAAAGTGTTCACTCAAGCAGGTGTCCCCCCCCCCCAATAATTTTAACAGATCGCCGCCCCTGAAAAATTGGATGCATGGAGCTTACTCTTGAGGGTTAACTGTGCCTACTTCTAAGCCTACTGGAAAAATCGAGCATTGCATTTCTGTTTGGAAGGATCTGACCCCGAGTGAGACCGAAGCAGCTAAGAACATTGTGCAGCAATTCTCATGTTCGCTAGTCGTTTCGCAAAATCAGTACATAACGTTACACCTATTACTAAGAAATGCTTTGTTAACTCAGGGACCGAGTTGCAAAAGAACTACAGCCTGCAGTCTTCCGTGAGAGCGATACGCACTTCACTATTAAGTGTAACGTTCAGAGGGCAGTGAAGATAAAGGCAGAGACAAGTCCTGTGAAGTAAGGTAATATGACATTCCTCAGCGTATTTAACATGGGGGTCAATTCCAGAATACCCTGCTATGAAACTCTGTTTGGGACAACGTAAGGTGATGGATTGTAGCCAAAATTGTTACTTGAAAACGACTCGCCTATGAATCTATCTAGATTTACATACCACTATTCTTTGGCTATTAATGAGTCATCTAAGTAACTTACTTAAAGACTGAGGCTACACAGATCATCAGTAAATATTCAGTTTCCCTAAGTGTGACATGTCTTGGAAAGGCTACAGTGATATTTGTAAAAGTTTCGAGGCAGCTTTCTATTGTGTAGCCTATGAAATTAACTTGTTTGAGAGGCTACGAAGGTACACAGTCAGAATTACTGTTCTTTTTTCGAGACCACATGGATAAGCAGTCAGGATTCAAACTGTGTCTCAAATAGGCTACGGGGATACACAGTGACTGTGTAGCCAGTGAGAAAAACAACCTGGGAGCTGACATCTCGTGGGGTATTCTGTAAGTGTTTCTTTTTTTGAATGTAACATGGTGGAAACTCCCCGGGCCCTGTACCGTGGTTTGTGCCTTGTAAATAATGCACAGCCCTGCCTGAGGGCTGTACTGCTTAATGTGTAGGAAGATGCAAAATTTTAGCTTTATTTTTTCATTACTCCAGTTTTATTTTTATTTTTTATTTTTAGAAGTAAACCTGTCGTTGGTTAAGATGGGTGCATGTTATATCTTAATTGCATTATAATGCAGTGCTGTTGTGTAGGCTGAGCATCGGTTACCTTAGGCTCATTACTTGCGTTAGATAGTACCAGTTATTACAGTAACTCCATGGAAATGTTGTTAAGTGTGTTGAAAATTGCATTTTAAAGTGCACAAAGACAAAGACTAGGCTTTCCGAAAGAACCACTTCTAATTTAATGCTGCATAGAGGTGTTTGGTAACCTTTCCAAAATCCTAATGAGTGCCCCTGATTGGCACGGTATATAACTAATTATGATTATTCTCATCACAGTATTTATAACTCTAATGACAATTATCAACCAGTATGTTTGTTAATGTTTTGATTGAGTCATACAAGGTCAGTCAAAGTAAACATTAGCCTGCGAAGCAGACTCTGTAGCAGCCTTCTAAAAGATGGAGCCTTTTCAGAGATCATAATATACCCTACTTATGCTATGTAAGTGTTGGATATTATACTAGCGAAAGCAGGATTTTCGTTTTTTGACTGATGAAGTAGGATTTTCTTTTTGACTTATGGAACGCACGCACAATATCCTGCTAACAGCAGGCTAAGTAAACATTGACCTATGATAGTAAATTTTGCTTACATGTTATACTGATGTGTTACGTGGATTCATAGGTATATCCCATTTGTACAGTATAAGGCAGAGTATGCAAACTAGCCCTTGATTATTTCCATGCATCTATGGACAACCGAATTAAGATAAAGAGCGTTGTCAGAAAATTTCATGGGGGTGGTGGGGAGATGATGTCCAACATTTCAATAAGGGGCTTCAAATACAGAATCTATTTTTGGTTCACCTTTGAATTTTCCATTTGGGAGGCTCCTCGTGGGAAGGGCACAGGACTTGCATCGGGCACAGCCCCCTTTACTAAGCACCTGGCTGGGTGTTCTTTTATCTATTGCAGTTCCTAGAAATGTGGTTATCAAGAGTTAGATAAATTTTCATCATAAGCTTACGGAACCATTTGGTTTTGGAAGAGGGCACAGTTTCTTTTGCCCGAATCTCTGGGCCATTTAAGCAGAATTTTGCCCCCATGTACGACAAATTCCACCTGAATTTTGGGGTTTTCGAAAAAACTTTTAGGGCACAGTGCCTCCCCGGCTCTTATGTCATATGCCTAAAATTGTAATAATTCCTCAAAGCTGCACAATTTCTTTATATTAATTTTCAGAACCAGTGTACATAAAATGTCAAAAACAAGGCTTGTCTGCAATAACTGTAGTTTGGAGATTGATTTAGTTGCAGCTTCAGATACTGAGACACCTGCTGGGAGTGAAATGCCTAGTGTAGCAAGTGAGCACCCAGCTGAGAGTTAAAGAAGGAGGGCTAGTTACTATCTATTTGAATGCTACTATATTTCATCCTTTTCTATCCATCCACTTTGAGATTTGAAGAGGGACTATTTTCGTTTAAATATTGGATACACTAGGGACTTGACGATGCCGTGAAATAGTCGTGTACTTCTGTAGATGATATGAAGATGTGATGCTTTCATTTTGTCACAGTGAAATGTGAAGCAGTGCAAGAAACAATAAAAACCCTTTCGAGATTGGCGGTATATTACAATTTATGTGGTGTACTCCTAGCATCCACCAACTACTGTGAACTGGCACCCACAGGTATCCCTTATCTCTGTGAAAAAACTGCAGTTAGTACAAAACAGGAGAGTATCTTTCATCGAAACTTGCTGGACTGGAAAATATTAGGCAAAAAATCAACAGTTTATTGTTATATGATCTTGTGCAACACGAGGCACGGTCAACCATCTGTTGGTTTGGATGGACAAGAATTGTTCTTTCTGACAAAATCTACTGCAATGAGGATGTTAGTTATATAAACATTACAGAAGGCTAGGTACAGTATGTAAGTTATTGATATGGGCAGTTCTTTTATGAGAAAAGAGTGTGTGGAGTTGAGGATTAATGAATAAATCCAGACACTGCTTAACCACTTATTATGGTATGAAGAGGGTGAAATGTTATATTTAACCATAGGTAAGCTGTCACTTCTGTTTAAAGCTCTGCTTTTTAAGCTGCTTTTAAGGTGGGGTCAGCATTAGGATAGAAGTAGGCAGCCTCTGAAGAAAGGAGTGGAATAATACAGTTACTGAATGAGAGAAAAGGTTGGGGGTTGGGGTGAAGGGGAAGGAGTAGCATATTCAGGTAATTCTGGTATTAAAAAGTTGATAAACCTAGAATGACAAGTTTTTGATACTTTGCTGAAGGCGAAAGTAATCAAATCGTTGACACTGGCAAATGCATAGGTGTGTATGTATGTATGTATGTATGTATGTATGTATGTATGTATGTATGTATGTATGTATGTACGTACGTACGTACGTACGTATGTATGTATATATGTATTCCCTGCTTAAAGTAAAGAGTGATATTTTCTCCGCCCTTGACACAGGGAATTCGTCGCACTATATTCGTGATTAAACTGTACATAAATTATGACAGTAAAAACAGAAATCGACTTTATCAAGTTCAAAGACAAGTGATCCAGTTTTAACTGCACATGGTTTAATATATGATATCAACCATAAGTTTTGTGCATTAAAACTGATAATGGTTCTTAACCGTTATCACTTTTAACTGTACAGGCTATGAGAATCGATTAATCCAGCTCAGGTTTACAATATTTTAGTGATCATGTACAAAATAGCGACTGAAATAGCGCTTCCATGATGCAATCCATTTGGGGACATTGGCTGCACGTTATTTTAATACTTTTAATTTGTAGCCATCAGAGATGTTCTATTTGCCTTAAGGGGATACTTGTTTTTTCTTATCAATCGAGATAAAAATTGGGGAGTTACTGGAAAGAATGGTGCTTCTGTATTATATGAAAACGTTGATTACATTGGTTCGACTTCCCTCATTTCAGTTCCAGTCTGCGTCCTTACCTAATTTAGCACAGACTTGATGATATGACAATCATTTTACTTGTGAACAAATAAATCAAATAAATGAATAATATTTTACATGCACGTTTTCATCTTAGAAAAAGAACCGGCAATGCAACGTGGGGGTGAGCGTGACCCATACAAGAGATTTGTTGAAACTGCTTGTGGGACATCATCATGGGTCGATGAACACTCTCTAATTCGTTCTATGAATTCACATGATGTACAAAGGAATCACTGGGTTGGTACTGTCGGGTGAATCTATACACTTTTATGCTACTGTACACACGGAAATATTCTGTTGACTTTGCTATACACGTACTGATAAAGTGTGACACGGAGTATCTTTGTCTCAATCGACCGTTGTATGTAGGACAAACAACAAGGGACAAAGATTGCTCCTAATAAGTAACCTCACACAGTAGATTAGTATGAATAGTTGGGTGAACTAGTGGTATGACAGGTTAGTGAATCACATTGGGTCTACAGCTTTGCACGATAAAAAAGTTGTAACGGGGTTTGGTCAATTCATTCGTTTATCCGTTTTCACAAAGCACAGCAGCTGGTGTACATATATTGGAAAGTTGAAATAAACGTTTGAACGATGGCACACCCTGAAAGTGAGTACCACAGAATGCATTATATATTCATCTTTGTACTCCTAATTTAAGTAATAATTGCCTTAATATTCCAAATTGTGTTGCACACGCGTTTTACACAACCAGGGTCAAAGTGTAATGCTCGTCCATTATTAGGCAAACCGGAGTAATATATTGAAAAAGGCGAGTGGACTACCATTTTCATCCATGAGCTGTGGGAATTTATACACCAGTTTCAGTTTCCTTTGCTGAAGGCAAAAGGAATCTATGCAGTCACGCTGGAGATTGTCTGTGAATGTGTATGCTCAAGATAGCAATAATGGATTACTTTCATACATTGTATATATAGTTATTATACTAAGAGAAAGATCCCTAGTGTTTTTGGTGGAGGTCAAAGGTCATGTGAGGTCACTAGAGGTAAAAAACCGAAAAACTTGTAAACGCGATATCATATCTCTAGGTAGGAAGCAAGGATGCTTTTCTATACTTGGCATGTGGATGCGTTATTATCAAAATAAACTCTATTGATTTAAGTCAAAGGTTATTTGAGGTCACCGGAGGTGACTATACGTAATTCTTAAAAACTGCTTGTAACCACGATATCTCAAGATAACAATGATGAACAATCTTCATACTTCGTATATAACTTTATCACATAAAAAGAAGAACCCTTTTGTTTTCAGTGGAGGTCAAAGGTCATATGAGGTCATCAGAGGTCAAAAACTGAAAACCTTGAAAAAAACGATATTTCAAGACAGCAATGATGGATTCTTTTCATACTTGGTATATAGATGCGTTACTTTAAGAGAGAGAGAAAACTATGCGTTTGCTTGAGGTCGAAGGTCGTATGAGGTCATCAAGGGTGCAACTACGATAACCTCTTAAACTAAATAGACAGTGGGCGGTGAATCGAAATTGTGTCCGGCGTTTCGTGACCACCAAAAAGTTAGGGCTGAAATTTTTCTAGCATTCCAAAGATAAAAGTATAGAGAACAACATTTATTTTTTCATAATCATAACTGTTACAGTAATAATAATACTTAAAATTACCTCATCATGAACACGTGAAAAGGATGCTCTGACTAAGGCATCATTAGAAATAATACGCTGAAAGAGTTCTTTGATGGTGTAGTGGATTAGAGCTCAGTTTCTTAGACGGTCCAGGTACGGATCTACTCCTTAAACATGTTTTTTTTTATTTTTGTTATTCAGTTTTTGGTGGTGTTCAAAGTTCATATGAGGTCAGCAGAGGTTAAGTTGTGAAAACATCGTAAAAATGATATAGTCAGAACTACAAATTTGAGGGATGGACCTCAGTGCAACAAATCACCTCTTTTTAGCAAGGAATCACTAAGCCTTTTGGCTTTCTGGTTTTGTAAATCTATTTTAGTAGCCAGGACTTCATTGCAGAAGAGCTAATGGTAGGAGTGATAAAAGCCATTATTATATGGTCTTCTGTTAAGACGTTATCTAGAAGGTAGACCATCGATTGCCATTCCCCAATTAAGGTGAGTACTAAGGGTGCACTACAAGGAGCGTGGAGCCATAGAACTCTACTAAGAATTGGCAGGAGCTGTTCAGGCTCCAAAACAATCAAGCCATGATCTCCTTTTAAGAACAATGGACGTTCGACAGAAAGTCATCTTTGTGTCCCAGGCGGATAATTCGCTGATGACAGGTTTTAAGGAGCCAACCAGGAGTTACATTCGACAGTACCTGGAAGACTAATCAACTACTGATGAGGAATAGCTGGAAGGGTTAAACAGACAAGGCAAAAGAAAAGGTCGGGAAAAGCAGTCCAGACCAAGCCTGTAGAGGTGGAAGTCACGGAACTGTGTTAGTATCAGAAAAGAAACAAGAAAACAAAGTGCAGGTCAGGTGAGTAAAAATGAGAAGCTGATGAAGGCAGGACTGGACGAGTCGCGGTAGGAAATGACGCAACTCAAGAAAATGATAAAGTGTATTGAAGGGCAGCCAGCAAACCTGTTGCGTAGACCAGAGAAGAATATGGCTGTGCTAGTTGTCGCCAAAAAGACTTGGGCGTCGATGTCACCACTGTTTCAAGTGTGGTGGAGAGGAATACCATGCCAGGGGGCGAAATCACCAGGAAACGACCAGAGCAGAAGTGCTCAAGACCCTTTAGAGCTAAACCTGGCTAATGGGAGCCCTTTGCCGTATGATGATCTTAGTTGGACTGGACCTATCCAAGTACCATTGTAAGTCACTCCAGACAAACTTATTGGTTGCAATGTTATTGAGTAGACTATAGCAAGTCTTTCACTTAACAAACAAGTCAACATAGGAGATGTAATAAGTGTAGCGTTTTGCACACTACAGCCTATCACAACTTCGACGCAAACGAAACAAAAGTGGCCTGATGTTGATGCAAAGAGTGAGGGAAATGAGAGAGCCTGAGAGAGTCAAAGTGACAAATGTTTCTTCCGAAACATCGACCCTGTTAGAGAGACGAAACAGTGGGACATGGGATCCCCCAGTAGATATAAGTTCGTTGCCAGAGACCGAACAACAAAAGGTAAAGGAATGGTTGAGAGACCAGAGTGATGCTTTCTTTAGGGGTGGGGATGATGTTGGTTGTATGCCAGGCCTGGAGATGGAGATTAAATTAAAGGACCAAACTCCAGTTCAAGGGACATATTAGTTTATTTCCAGGCCACTATACATGGAGGTAAAGGACTATCTTCAAGATCGTTTGGAGAAGGGGTGGATAACAAAATTGGAGTCACCTTAACCAAATCCAGTTGTTTTCGGCCGAAAAAAGATGGATCCGTGAGACTTTGTCACGAACTCAGGTAGCTAAATGAAAAGACCATCCCAGGTCGCAAGCCAGTAATGAGAGTGTGCAAGATGTGCTAGATGGTCTGAAGGAAAAACCTGGTTTTTATCCCCTCGATCAAGGTAAGGCATACCACCAGGGTTTTATTTCCCAACAGAGCAGACCACTGACAGCATTTGTAACACCTTGGGGGCCTATGTGAGTCTGTATGCCCTCTGGATTCACTAATGCTCCCGATATCTACCCACTATACATGGACAAAGGTTTGGAAGGCCTAAATCATGTGGTATGCGAAGTCTATCTAGATTATATCTTGATGTACAGCTCCACCTTCGAAGAACACCTGGAAAATTTGGAGAACGTACTTCAAAGGATAAAACAACATGCCATAAAGTTGAAGCCAGTTGAGTGTCCGATGTTGTGAGGGAAGCTAGATTTCGAGGAAAGATTATCTTTGAAAGTGGATATAAGACCAATTCCAAAGACACAGAGGCCTTTTGCCTCTCAAGAATACGGTACACCACACAACAGGTGATCTCAACAAGCTTCTAGGAAAGACAAGATGCTACTGGAGATACATCAGACTTTACTCTCGACGTGCAGCCCCCTTATTTGCTCTGTTATCAGGTCCCAGGCAGCAGAATGGAATGGCAAATGATAACAAGAAAACCAGAGCCACATCAAACAGAAAGCAATCCATTGCAAAAATTCGGGTGCCGTCAAATACACCAATTAATTGGACCCAGCAACATCAGACTTTACTTGATTCGTTAGTTGATGAAATGGCGGCGCCACCCAAGATGGCTTACCAAGACTTTGCATAACCTTTATACTCCATTCTGATGCGTAACAATTGGGATTGAATGCTGTATTGTATCAGAAACAAAAGGGTATCATGAGGGTCGTAGCATATCGGTCAAGGACGTTAAAACCAGCAGAGAAAAATTACAGCATCCATTCAAGGAAATTAGAGTTTACAGCCCTGAAATGGACCAATACAGACCAGTTCAGACACTATCTGTACCATGCCACAACTTTCACCGTGTATACCGATAATAAACCTTTGACTTATGTGTTGAACTCGGCAAAACTCTATGCAACCGGAAACCGCTGGGTAGCAGAATTGGCCGATTTCAATTTTAACATTACAATACAGGCCAGGCAAAGCAAATATTTATGCAGACACACTGTCGAGATTGCCGAAGGAAACCATGGTGCTGGATGAATATTCAGAAGAAATATCTCCAAAGGCCCTAGCTGCCATAGTAGCAGTAGTGGCAGTTAATGCAGCAGAGATGAAACCAGAAGGAAAGGACTCACTGCAGCCCACTAAACCCATTCAACATCTTAATTGGTACACAGAACAGCAAAGGGATGACGTGTTACGACATGTTGTTGGCCTTAAAACCCAAAGTAGAAGGCCAACACAAAATTATCGAGGCCAGGAAAACAATGAAACTACGGCATGGTTGCCTGAATGTAGCCGACTACATCTTGGTGAAAAGAATGAACTGAGGAGAAAACAGAGGCCAGAGACCCGTTTACCATGCCCAAACAGCTTCGTCCAAGAATCTATCAGGAACTGCATGCATGACAACAATGGTTACATAAGGGCAGGGAAGATCATTCTCAAATGGCAGAGAGAGATTCTATTGGACACACATGGCGACAGACATTGAGCATTTTGTCATGATTGTATGATCTTGTGTTAAAAAACGTAGGCCAAACCAACACAGAGAGCCCCGTAGGTGCCTACCATAACAAAAGCATTGTCTGAATTATGGAGTATCGACCTTCTGCACCAGAATCTAAGCAAAGGCGGGTTTGAATACATTCTTTTAATCTTGGATCACTTTACCCGTTTTGTGCAGGCATATCCAACAAATGACAAGTCTTCCACCACTGCGGCAGAGAAGTTGTTTGGTAATTACGTCCTCAAATTTGGGTTCCCAAAGAGAATACTTCACGACCAAGGAATGAAATTTGAGAACAGACTTTTCAAAGAGATCCAAGCATACTGTGGTATCGCAAAGTCAAGGACGACGCAAGGCAAACGGGCAGGTGGAGATACTCAACCAAACACTGCTCTCAATGTTGCGTACTCTTCCAGAAGATCAAAAGGCAGATTGGAAAAAAACACAAGAACAGATTTGTGCATGCTAATAACTATTCTCTACATGAAACAACTGGGTACTCGCTATTTTTCCTGCTATGTGGAGGTAACTCCGTCTGCCAATAGACACTGCATTTCATTCGTCCCCCAAAGATGACACAAAGGAACAGAACCACACCGATTGTACAAAGGAATGGAATGCAAGGATGCAAGAAGCGTATAACTTGGTAAATCAAAGGCTCCAGACTAGTACTAAGAAGAGTCAAGAGACCTACCACCCTTCCCTTAATTTAAGTGATCTAGTTCTGTGAAAAAGTTTGTACGCAAAGGTAACCGTGGAAAGCTGCAGTCTTATTTTGAAAACATGGCGCATATGTTAGTTAGTCAAGCCAGTGACAAACTACCAGTGTATAAGATAAAACCTGAATCAGGAGCTGGCAGAATAAGGGTGCTCCACAGAAACTTACTCACGCCTTGTGATCATCTTGAAAACGGGGTGACAATAAGTTCCTCTGAGAAGATTGAAAGAACAACCACAGAAGTCAATGAGATCCCACAAAGTAGATAATAATGAAACCTACAGCAAATCGGAGGAGTCGGAGGTTGAAGATGTCTTACAAAACTATGCAAGGTACCTGGAGGGTCATGTCAGAAATAGAAATGACATCAGTGACGAAGGAGAGATTACAGTTCGGATTGCTGCTCAAAGGTGGACTGCCACGGGTAGTAGGATAGAAGGGATGCGTAGAGAGTTGGGGTGATAACGCTGATACACAAAACCACACAAGGGAAAGACTAGACGACGTCTGCTTCTTGTATATTTACAGGTTATGTACATGCATCAGCCTTGCAGTCCGATGATCAGGATCGGCAGTAAACCAAAACAGAGACCCTAGAAGACCAACCATGAGTATTTTGTAGTTTATATAATTATTAATTCTTGATGAGGCAACCAAACATTTAGGTCTTAATTCACATAAAAATATACAAAGGTAGCATTATCACATTTCTGACATTTCTTTAACACTTAATTCATTGCTTAATCTAAAGTTCACCTCGTTACAATACAACAGACATCCACTCCTTTGTTAACCTCACTCTGCGGTGTAATACTTTTTTAAATAGACAGCATTGCAAGTGTCAACTTTAAATTCCTATTCTTTGTATAGGGATATAAAGAATGTGCTCAGCAAGCGGAATTTCAAGCGTGCAGTAAATATACATTTTAATTGACTCAATTACCTAACGCCCCCTAAATTGACTCATAATTTTACTACACTGCGCTTAAAATAAGAAAACGATAAACTTACGGGATTTTGTTTGATGGGCTTCCAGCAAACCTCGGTTGAGGTACGGAGAGTTTTCGAGGCAATACTTAGATCTTTACGTCCAGGCACAGCTTTCACCGTACGCAAACAGCAGCCGCAGGGATGTAATCCAACGAATCCCCTAAGCACTTAGGACTGAGCCACTGGGCAAACTTCAGCCCTCAAGGACGTACATAATGTAGGTAGCTAACCTAAGTAAAATACGACGGCTAAAACATCTCGATGGTCTTGACGTACAGTCAATTACGACAAAGTTTGCCGCTGCCTCGAGAGCTACGTCTTGCGGCAGTCACCTATCACCCTGCATCGCAATATTATATAGGAACTGTAAGATATGTAGTTGTACAGTTTGTTTCTAATTAAGTACAGCACATACGTCAATTGTTTGTGGAAGCACTCATTCAGTGTATTGTTAAAATACCTTAGAATGTTCGGTATGTATGGGTATATAGACAAGTGGACTGCATTGCCTCAGTAGTTTCAGTTTTGTACAGTGCAGTGTTGTAAAGCAAGCAGTGTACAGTATATAAGCATAGGCTTTAGTACAGTGGAATTATATCAGCGATACTTTTAACAGAAACCCCTCCGCTTGGCCTCTTCATGCTTCCAATCCTTTCTCCAATACAGCAATTGGACTGGCAAAACACAAATTATTTTTTTGGAATATTTGTACATACGTTACAGAGAGTGGTAAAACATTGATGGTCTTTAAATGCAGTAAAGGTTTTACATCCTCCAGTTGCTGTTGAAGTATAGTGTTAAACAACGGCAGTGTTGAATCAAAAGATAAAAGTGACTGAAATAGCTATTATAGGTTGTGGTATTACTTTCTGCATCAAGAATAGCACTTTGACTAAAAAGGAAGATTCAGATGTATTAAAATTAGTATAACTATGATCAGATGCATGCTGCAGATTTGACAAGAGCAAAAGAGTTGTGATTTGATCCAGAGAATCTGTAGGATTTGTTTTATTGTGGGAAATGGCCAACTCCACGAAAAATATTGAATGATAAATGTATTACAAAAATGCACTGATTATTTAAACAAAATTTCAGAGAATGAGCCACATTTCCACTTGGTCTACTATCATAATACGATAGAAAATTTGGATAGCACTTGTGGACATCACTCCAGATATGGAACAGTAGAACGTTGGGGACAACTTTCTTTTAGGAAGGGAGAGTGTAGCGGATAATGAAATCAGACCCCCTCTACGGAGTAATTTGTAATAATTTTTTGATTTGTTTGATTTTGTACTGTTGTATACTATTTTGCTGTTTGCAGTATCAGTATTAAACCAGTTAATATTTACTTGGTTGCTCACTGTTTTGATATCCCTTTCATGAAATGGAAGGTTCCGTTAGAAGTTAGTGCAGATGCCTGTTATATAGACATATGATACATGTATACTCAACTATAAAGGTCTATCTTTGTGTACTCAATTTTATCTCTACCTCTGTTCATCAGGTATGTAGAAATTTGTGGCTATTGCTGTATACCACTTTGATAAGAAGAGAAAAGACTTTATATGTGTGTTATTATAACTCTGATACCTGTAGCAGATTATGGCAGATTTAGAAGATGAGAATAACTCTGGTAAGGCTGACTGAGATTGCTAGTATAATGTACCGTTACATGCAGTAATGTGCACTTTACAGCACAAATAGGCTACACTACGCTACACTAACAGCAGCAGTGAATAGATTGTGTGTATGCATGTCATGGGAAGGAATGTGCTATGCAGGGTCAGTGACTGCCGTCTAAGTTTGCAGGACTAGTCCTTTGTCCAGACAGGTGGTGTTCACATTTTCATGATTTAACATAAGAAACTAAAAGTTGTTTTGACTGGAAAGTATTGACAAAAGTCCAGGTCACCTGACAAGTTACAGGACTGTCATGCTGAATTTCAGTGGGTTAGTCAACAGAGAATTTATCAATAGTTTGTCATCTTCAAGATGGGAGAAAGTTGGAAGGAACGGTGATATGACTTCTGAGACTGCTTAAGAGAGGTTTAAAGGTTAACATCTTGTATTCCAAGGCATTTTCATACATTCACTGATTGTAAATATGTTTCATTGAAGCGCTTGCATTGAGTACCAGTTGAGTGTTGTTGATGTACCTTAAGGTGGTTGTGATCACCTAAACCAGTTGTGCTCACCCTAGTTGGAGTAGTTGTGTAGAGCGACCCCTCACATACCCTTCTGCCCTGATTATTGCAGGCTAGTGTGCAATCTTTGGGAAATTAAGGATTTCTTAGCCTGATTGCTAGTAATTGGTGAGTGTTAAATCTAGTAAATTTAAGACTAATGTGAATGTTATTACTGACATAGAACACAAGCAAACTTCTTGTAAAGAGATGAATATACAGAAGAATCAAATAGACATGATACTTGTAGAACCAACTGTCAAGATCTGTCTTTGTGTACTCACTGTTCTCTCTGCTTCTGTGAGAGATTGGGCGGGCGTAACGTACATATTAACTTTCAGGGAAAGACCATTGACTGAAGCTCAAGGAAACACCTTTTCGATCCATGTGTCTCACAATATCGCAAAGGTTTCGATAATATAGCCTACCTTTCTTTTTTAATAACTCTGGACCAGTTTTGATTACCAAAGATCATTGTAATTTGCGACCACGGGTCTTGATCTTCACTGAAGGGAGTTCCTTGGGGGATGGGTAGTCAGGTAGCTCGGTGAAGAACAACGTACGATAATTTGAGTAAGTCCCTTAGATCAACATGCTTGAAATGGATGAAGCTGAAACGTTGCAATTTCTTGGTTTTCCATTGAAAAATTCAGGGTTTTCTAAGACAAGCTATCGTCTTGCGTATAACGTCAAATAATTTTAATGCCAATGGCAAACTTAATACGGAAAGTAATGTAGATTGTAAATTGTAAACATACATCAAGCAATTTTTTATCCTGTGAAATTAAACGCCTCAAATGGATGGACAAATAATCTCTAGGTTTGCTACTACTTTAATTGTTCTTGGTGAAAGGTGTACATGAAAGATGGCCTGAACAAAATCTGTATCTCTTAACTAGTAATGGCAAAGTTGCTTCATTCTCATAGGTATGGACAAACGATCAGCACCCAGTAGTGTTACATTGAGTAAACATTCTACGCTTCTTTGTACAGTCGCAGCTGAAATGCCAGCTCACATCAACGACTTTCTGATGAAATGTGATGATGGGAATTTTCTGACACCTTTGACACCCCCTCGCTTTCTCCTGGATATCTTGGAAATGGAAATGAGATCCTCGGACGTGATAGTGGTCACTTGGCCCAAGTCTGGTAATGACCTTGGAATTATTATTAAAGTTGACACTTTATGAAGCAGCGTATTAGGTTCATCTGAATAATGCACTAATTGATCACCATATTATGTCTCCAATAATATTGCAACTGTACTTTTAAACCTAATGGAATATTACTTCAATGTCTTTTATTAACTATATTACATCACTTGAAACAAAGGACTGATACTGTTTCAAAATGGACTTTCTACCTCAATATGGACAGCTCTTCTTGCATAACTGTTTGCACAATCTGGAAGAATAGTCATAGATGAAAACCAAACATGGTATTCTCATGTTTCATTCCAAAGGAAACGGGAGGAAAACTTTTCCCACCTTCCACAAGTGGTCAGGTACTACTGGCAAATATGAAATTCTCTTTGGCATTCTCGGGCCTCTGTCACAAAGGAAACAGACATATTTCATAGAAATGATGTGTAAAACGTGGAATTTATAAATCCATTTTGAACGTAGAACTTGTTTCTACATTTGCCGTTTGGCGGACGTGATAATTAGTTTGCTCAGGCCCCTATTAGCTGCGCAGCTGCACTCGTAATACCGACCTCCAAAAACTGTCACAGGAATTCCCAGTCAAGTTAGGTAGAGAATTCACACTGTTCAACTTCATTGGTACGAACAACAACAAAGAACAAATTCATGAATGATCAACAGAGAAATACGACATGAACAAGTTTCATTACCATATACTTCATCACACAATACCAATAAGGTTATAGTGTGTTATTCTCCTGCCTTACACTTCCCGCAATATAAATCATCTTCCATTGTCTGACCCCGAAAAAGTTATAACATCGTGAAACAACGTTAAAGTTTCAACTGGCCCTGTAGTATGTATACTCATGTATTGGGACAAATCAACTGTTGAGAAACAAGGCCCATACATGTAGTAAGGTGGACTTAATCACAAGCCCTCAAATCAAATTACACTGTGTATTTGTAGAAGAATGCAGTTACGGAGTTACACAGTCACAGGCAATAGCTGAGTCTGACCACTTAGCATAACTGTCCCACCTAAATACACAGAAAAACACATTTAACATGCAAAACCATACCAAGCACTTCACAAAAATCATACTAATCTTGAACTAGAGTCCAAATGAAGAGCTTACAATGGAGAATGATCTAGCTGGGAGTAAAGGTGTAAAAAGTGGGCAGAGGATTAATAACCACGTTTCACAATGCTTTTTTTCTGTAAATGCACTTCATGATCTTTCAATGAGCCTGTGTAATGAGCAGTGTACTTCAGTCATGTACATTTCACTTCAAATCTTGCTCATTATATTCGATTTCTGCATAATCGTCTCTTGGTAAAGCTAGAGGTTTGACTTGTACCTCAGGTTCTCGGAAAATAGATCTCGCTTCGATAATTCCTTTCATTCTTGTCCTAATAATGTTAACTTGGAACGGAGTGTAAACCAAAGCACTTGCACGCGAAAATATAACTAGACTCGCTACTGACCTTAACTTAAAGAACAGTACAATTTCTCCAAACGTACGTACCATACATTTTAAAAATTCTTTCATTTAAGGCGCTACCTTTTCCATTTAGGTTGTAATTCCACGATGCTTTAGTCATTTCATTTATTTTTAATTTATTATCTGTACGTATATTGCAAGCTCTTTTGAAAAAATATCAGCTGTTAATGTTTTCTATTTGTGTTCAATTGTCTTTATTCAAATTGTAACAAATCTGAAATTGGATGGTCTCTATTATAGTTTCAGGTTTAAGAATGTGCACATTAAAAATCTTCCTGTATATATTCAAACCTGTTGCGAATCAAGGTGAGCACTGGTAAGAACGACTTTAACGACATGGATTCACTAGTACCGTCTTAATGTCCTGATATTTCAGGGAAAAAAGGCATTTGTTGATTCTACTAACATTCCGTTCATGTTTATCCTTTTACAGGTACTACGTGGATGCAATATATTGTTACGCAATTAATCTGTGGTACAAAAATTGCCAGCGAGAAGAACCTTTTTGAAACGAACACATATTTGGAACTAGTTGAAAATCCGTTAAAGGTAAAATTACCCAGTGATCGTCCAATTGTAAGTTAACCTGAAAGACTTTTTTATTCCTTGCCGAAAGCAGAAGGAACTATGCAATCACGCGGGCGAGTGTATGGGTGCTTTTTAACGCTTTGCCTGTAAACATGATAGCAATGTTAAGTACTTTTCATACCTGTAAATAGAGGTTTCCAATGTTTTTGGTGGAGGTCAAAGGTCATTTGAGGTCACTAGTGGTCAAAAATCGAAAATATTGTAAGCACGATATTTCAAGATAAGAATGACGAATACTTTTGTTACCTAGTACATAGATTTGTCTTATTAAGACAAAGAAGCACATTTTTAGTGGAGGGTAAAGTTCACCTAAAGTCACATGAGATTAAGCTATGGAAAGTCTTGTGCACTGCTTGTAAACATTATATCTCAAGATAGCAACGATGGGTACTTATCAAACTCGGTATATAGATTTTTCTTATTAAAAGAAATGTTTCTATTGTTAAAGTGAAGATCAAAGGTTATCTGAAGTCACAACAGGTCAAAAACTGTAAACCTTCCACACATTGTACTTAAAGTGGGTATGACACGGCCAAAGTACGTTTCTCAGTAAATATTGTTTGGGTACAGCTTGAAATGAAGCAAATGTTTTTCCGACTCAACTACGTCCATAAACACAGTAATACGACCTTGTGAATTCCCATTTACAGGCCAGACTCAGCCATCTGATATCCAAAAGCGAAAAAAAGTATGTGAGCGCGTCTCAAGATCGTGACGTCATTGGAGGCACGGTCACTGAACTATATGCTCGGAAGGATCATTCCACAATAAGGTTTTGAAGCCATCATGGAGGGTCACGTGATGTAGGTTAGCTTACTCAAGTCGCCAACGCCATAGAAACGCGTACCTAGAAGTGAAAACGCTTAGGCAATGATGTACATGCTAACGCGCCGTAATCGGCCTTAACGTCTCTTCAGCCTCTTGGACGCTAATTTGCCGGCTACCACGCGTTAGCATGCACACCACTGCGCCGAGGTAAAGTTGCCTTAGCAACTTCCTGAAAAGGCATACATCACAATAGCCGTATAACATACAGAGCACCAAACGCTCCGTGTAGGAAGCTTTGAGGCACATCATTGGCCAAAATGCACGCATGCCTGTGCGCGCGTGTTACTTTCCCTTCGTGCGTCTTTTTTTGTCAAGAGGACGCGTTCGACGCGTTGTACAGATCAACAGGTATGAATAGTCAGTAACAAGCGCGCTTACTCTGTGTACTGTTCTGTGACGGTGCTATCGTGAATGTTACGCAGTCATCGCGTCTCGACGCACCATACGAGATGCGGTCACACGCGCTGTCCTTCAAATAGGCAGGACCACTCCTAAACACAAGGAATGTTTGTAAAAAAAAAACAATCTTTTGATCACACAATCATGAATCATAGTGTACAGATGTCCGACTAAGTAATTACAATAAAAGCACTAGCAACGTAATGAGTAACAAAGGATTGCTTTAGCGTGTACATCAATGATTCTGCGTTACATTATTTTCACTTGTAGCTGTGCGTTTCTAGGGCAATGGAATCGACTTGAGTAAGCTAACCTACATCACGTGACCCTCCAGGTCGGCTTCAGTTTCGTCGCGTATTCCGCATTGACTTGCGTCCTCCAGTTATATAGCTCAGTGGGCACGGTTAGTAACACTGTACCAGGCAGCTCACCCATCGTTCTACACATCGAATCATGTGCATGCTAACGCGTGTTAGCAGGTACATCATTGCAAACACCTGTGCTACGATACTACACAGCAGCGCGCGTGACCAGTGACCACATCGTGAACTATGCTTCGTTGCGCGGTGACTGCTTACCATTTACAATAGCAACGTTACTGAACAGCTCACTGAGTAAAGGTGCGCTTGTTATGGACTGTCCATACATGTTCATAGCTGTTCTGTACAGCGCGCCCGGACCGCGTTCTTTTTGCACAAAAACAAAGCTGTTTATTATATGCAGGGAAGCTAAAACACGGGCGCATATGCACGCGGACATATTGGCCAATGATATGCTTCGAAGCCCCCAACATGTTCCGCGCTTTGCGCTCTGTATGTTGGGCGGGTATTGTGATGTAATCCTTTTCATGAAGTTTCTAAGATATGAACTTTCCCAAAGCGTTGCATTATTTTCACATCTAAATAACCGGTCCTTACATAGCGCAGTGCGGGGTGCCGCCAATTGCGTCATAAAAGTCAGGTGACCTGTTGCGGCATTTTTCGATATTGGATTTCTGGACGTTTTTCTTCAAATTCTATTTATGCCGAACTGCGCCGGTTTTAATTGTGTGTGAGATGATACTTTTACATTACTATACCCAATCTTGCAATACACAAAAGTTATTTTGGCCGTGTCATGCCCACTTTAAAGATGAGAGCAACGGATACTTTTTAATACTAAATGTGTACATTTGTCATGATAAGAAAACTTGCAGACTTTTTAATGGAGGTCATAGTTTATTTGGGGTCACAAGGGGGTTAAATAACGAAAACCTCGTAAACTACTTGAAGACACGATATTTCATGAAATCTGACTGAGGGATGTCATACTTGGCATGTGGATTCCATATAGGGCGTACAAGAACCCTGTTATTATGATCAGAGGTCATATAAGGTCGAAAGAGTCAAACGGTGAAATATGGAAAACACGAAAAACTTATGAAGTGTAACCTTGATGGATTGTACAGTTAGCATGTGAATGTTCCCATTTAATTCGAGAAGGCTCTTGTTTTCATGGAGTTCAAATGTTATTTGAGGTCACCGGAACTTAAGTTGTGAAAACTCATTAAAATGATATACCTGGAAGGTTAACTTGCAGGAACCTCATACGTAGCATGTAGATGCTCTGCATTGAATTAAAGGGCTCTGTTGCTTTTGGTGGGGATTAATGGTTATTTGAGATCATCATAAGTCCAATTGTGAAAACCTCTTTACCATGATGTTTCTAGAAGGCAAACTTTGAGAGATCGTTTACTTACCATATAGCTGCTCTACACTGAGTTCTAAAAGTATGGTTTCTTAAGTGGGATTCAGAGATCACTCGAGGTCACCAGAGGTCAAATTGCAAAAACATTGTTAACAATACATGATTGCTCAACGAGCTTAATTTTAGGGGGTCTCATAATTGGCGTGTCGATGCTCCACATTCAGTTGAAGGATCTTACAGTAGTAGGTGGAGGTAAAAGGTCATTTGACGTTACCAAGGCGAAACTTTAAAAAGCTTGTTAGTAAGCAAACAATGAATGTTTATGGGTGTGATAGTGTAAATAATTTCGTGAGTTAAAAGATTGAACTTCCTATTCAAAGCCGAGTTGAATGGAAGGTTAAATCTCTCAGCGAATGAATTTATTCACACTATCGCATGAATGAAAACATTTATAATTTGTTTTATATAATACCTTGTAACTTTGATTTAGTCGTTGGTTAAAGTTGTGTTTTTCAGACACTATGGTTCGTGTTTGTCCGTGTGGTAGCTCCATGTTTTGTCGTCTGCTAGCTGTGCGTTTATGTGCCTATGACGTACGATATGCAATGTGCGATCCCCAAAGCTGAAGCGATATATTGAGTTGCGGCAAAGTTTGTACTTTCAGAGGGATTTCATGTGACGTCACGCGAGTGGAATTGCCAGGCACTGAAGGGCAAAAAACACACGCAGTAAGCGTATTTACGGCACACGCGCAAGGCATCACCATTGATACTACTGTGACACAATGGACGCGTGTCCTTCCAAACCAAAGAGATGCCCGATCTTGCCCTTCAAATCCAGAGACTTGCCGCCGGTGTTTTATACTAGGCTAACACACGATGGATAACACACGACCGTGATGATAGTACCGAATCACCCATGGCATGTGGCCACCAATCCTCCAATCAGATGTAGAGGAACTGATAAGGTGTTATATAATATACAAATAATGAATGTTTATGAGTGCGATATTATGAATTATTTCATAGGTAGAAAGATTGAACGTTCTGTTCAACGAGGTGAAGCCGAGTTGAATAGAACGTTAAATCTTTCAAAGAATGAAATTATTCATACTATCGCACGAATGAAACAAATTCATTATTTGTTTTATATAACACCTTAAAACTTTGACCTAGTCGTTGGTTCAGTAAATTTGTGTTTTGATGGTAACTATAGTTCGTGTGAGTCCGTGTGGTAGCTCCATCTACGCGTTTATTACTTACGTACGGTGAAATGTGTGATCATGGCAAAAGCTGCACTGATTTATTGAGTTGCAGCATAGTTTGTACGTACCGCAGTAATAGCTGATGTCATCGCCGTATGTTATACTAGTTTAACACACGACCGTGCTTTATACCAGACCATTGCACGGTGGACAACATACGACCGTAATGATAGTGCCGAATCACCCACGGCATGTGACCACCAATCCTCCAATCAAATGTAGAGAAATTAATAAGGTGTTACACAGGAGTTCAATGGTCGCACACCCCCCGTAACAATGCACACAAAGGAAATGTAGCAGAGAGATAAAAAACAACTCCCTGCATGAAGTAATTCGAAAACATTTTAGTACATGTGTGCGTATACGTGTACTTGTCGTATCCATATGATTATTCTTTCTTGAGTATCATCCAAACGTAATTCGTTAACAGAACTCTGACTTTGATCTCACCTCCCCTCTCACACACAAGCACAAATGAAGCAAGCAGAGCGATTGATGCCCTGGTCTGTTGCAAAGACTTAACTCACAATTAGGTTTCAATTATTTTTACTATCATACACAGCCGGACGATTCGGATGGCCTTTATAAGAAAGCTCAAGGGCTTCCATCTCCACGTCTGTTCAAAAGCCACCTCAAACAATCCATGCTGCCAACATGCCTTTTGAATAGTGAGGCGAAAGTTATCTACGTTGTAAGGAATCCGAAAGATGCTGCAGTGTCCTATTTCAACTTCTGCCTTATGAATCCAGTGCTTCCACCGTATAAAAACTGGTCCGAATTTTTCGAACACTTCTGTAAAGGTTTACGTAAGTGACAAATTTCCTCCTATTTTAATTTGAGCTTAGTCTGTACAAGGTTTGACGAGCCATTTTTTTTTAAAGAAAACACAAACTCAGATTTAGAAATCATCGATGAGCACTTTTGAAACTTATAATAAGGGTACCCACACAGCTTATTTGTGGTAGTCAAGGATCACTTGAGTCGAACAAAGAACCAAAGAGTGAAAGCAAGGAAAAACTCATTGTTCTTGATGGAAGTTACCTTTCATATGTGTACCACCATTCATCAAAGAAGCATTAACCGTTTAGTATTGTTCCCACCCTAGCAGCCAGAGCGGTGGAGCGGCCAGGGTTCGGTGATGGGGGAACCACAGATGTTGTCCTAATGCCACCTCAATTACCCCTCCCCCCCCCCCGTATCCGTACATTGTACCTTTTTATGCGTCCCTGAGATTGCATACAGCAGTGGGAGATCCTTTGTCACTAAATAAACGTACTGTCCTGGGGGAACTGATTTAAGGAGGAGAGTGTCCTCCTCCATTCCCTCCTCTCTGAGAAATTTTGTTCATTTAAGAATGCTTAGCTGCAAAAATGGTGCTACCTTTGGGATATTTTGGAACTAATCATATATGGCTGGGAAATATACATAATTTAGTAAATTCTAACTTTTGGTTAGGTGAAAGAGAAGAGTATGTTGTCTAAGAGAAGAGTATGTTGTCAATAAACCTCCTGAATCCCCCCTTTTTCTACTTTACTGCCTTCCATTCGGGAGAGTTTAGGTGCAGGGAGGTGATATTAGGCATCCCTGATAGGTGTATTAAAAAGGAGTGAAGGACTAACAATCTCGTTTCAGAATGCTTTTCCGTGGTAAATATATGGAATTTTTTGAAAAATGTATGACGGCAATTATGTACTATTAACCTTCCACATCATGCTACAAATTAGATTAAAAGATCCCATATTGATGCGAGGCCCCTACAGTGGTTCATGATGTACCAATGATTTTCGAAAAAGTGGTGTGATCAGAAAATTATTATTACCTTGATGATGGTCCTGAAATAAGAGTGCAAATCGTGACGAACTCTCGAGAAGCGTGCCCAAATTTTTCATTAAATAAGACCTCCATGATAAAACCTGCATTCAGGCTCTGCATCGAGACTCTTTCAATTTCCCAGCAAACCTACATGCCAATCAAAAAGCCAGTCTTTTACCTGAGAATTCGTAAACAGATTTCAACATTTGCTGACGTGTGCTTCTCCGGGAGTTGCTACATTAAGATATTGCTAATAAGAACAATACTGAGGTAGGGTAAGGTTATTAACCAAGTAAAGACATTATCTCCATTAAGACCCAGAAAAATAACAAAGAAAAACACTGAATAACCAGATTTTGTAAGTATATAACTGGCTCATAGTCCCTTTTTGTTTCTAAACCGACGTTCAGCAACCAATTGGTCACAAACTAATGTTGGCGTCTTGAAAAATATTTAGAGGGCCTTGAGATCGTTTCATAACTTATGGGAAATAATAATTATATGCTCTTCCAAAAAATTAGTCTTTGGCGTCCTTTTGGCAATCCAATGCTTAAGATCGGGGCGCCTGGCCGCTGCTACCGGGTCGGGGAGCTTAGTCCCGGTCCGGGAAATCAAGGAACCACCACTACGTAAGACCCTCAGACATAATATTACATTAAACTGCATTACAATACATTACACATCCTGTTGACAGTCAGATGTCGGCTTAAGTCTTCAAAAATTATTGTTGTTGCACATTATGGTTTTCAGGTCTTTCAAAGTCGTCAGAAACTGCCAAATTTTATCTTTGTTTGTTCCATTTATAGGCCTGAAAAATGCGTTCTTCATGCTATAGCATATACCCTCGTTCTTAGAAATGCTGTTCTGTGACTAGCCAGAAAATCTTGTAATCATTGACCTATGGGGCAATAATAGATGGAATAATTGTACTGGAAAAGCACGAAATTGTTTTGTAAATGTTTTTCGAAGCTAAGAACTTATGCATATTACCAATAGGTTAGATGACAAACTATGATAGTTAGTTAAAATTGTACACATACTAGGTGAAACATTGCCCTTAAGTGCAAAGTTGAGTTTGATACAGTGTAAGTAAACAAACGAAGAAAATTCTACTTTCATGTTTTCAGTACCGTGGGGAGATTGGTTTGAAAATGTTCTGCCATGGGGAGAGAAGAAACGAGCCAAATGTATTGTTCATGAAGTATGAAGACATGTTGAAGGTATGTATGTATGAGTGAATGAATGGATGGTGGGATGGATAGACGGATAGACGGACGGACGGACGGACAAACAAACAAACAAACAAACGGACGGACGGTTGCGGGATGGATGAATAGATGGATAGAGGAAAGGAGACAGGGACGGAAGTGTTATTGAAATCAAACTATCTAATCTTTTAGAAAGCAGCTGCAAGCTTGTTTCTCACATACAGTAGGATACAGGAACTGGAGTGCGCACTCCTAATACCGCGTACGTGAATCCGCTGTGATTGCGTGGTGACCACTGATCTATATGTAGATCAGTGGTGGGGACCCGTCCGCCATTATATGTGGAGGCAAGAAGCTACGCTGTGTGCGGCCGAGTCCCCATGCGATCACAGCTGTTTCGGGGAGTGAACACCCCAGTACCTACATCCTACTGTATGGTTTCCCATGACGTGGGCTAAAGGGCACCATCTTAAATGGGTACTGACGTAACTAACAGATTGCCTGAACGATCTGGTGTTAAGCTCCGTTTTTATATGTTTTGTTTATAGTTTATCTAAACATATCTGTTCTCTTGTTTGAAGATACTAACCATCTCATTATGTCCAATCGCTTTGTTGGAATACTCATAAAGACAGATAGTGACGCATTTGCCCGGAGGTCCGATTTGCATAATTTCTTTGTATGAACTAAGAATTTTCTGGAAAATGCTCAGTCGTCTTCCCCATGACAACATTCTCCCAAATGTAAAAAGGCATACAACATTTTCATATGAGACACGATGATATTTCCTCTTTAAGACTCACTTTCGCATAATCTGCTAGCTCCATTGTCTACATTTCTTTCAGGATCTAGTAAATGCCGTTTCTTTGGTCTCTAAGTTTTTGGGAAAGTCTTTATCTCAGGACGAGATAAAAATATCTCCGAGAGATCTTGTTTTGAAGCCATGAAGAAAAATCCAGCGGCAAATCCAGATTTAGCGAATATACCTATCGCTAAGAGAGAAACCTCAATTTCGTTTATGAGAAAAAGTAATTTTATTTTAAAGACGTGGCACTGTTCATATCATCTAAGGAACCTTAAAATATCACAATTTACCAACCTCAGATGTAAACAAAAGAAGCTACTGTTTCGGGGGAACCTATATTACACATTGCACACATGTCATCTTAGTTAGTGTGCATTTTTCTTATATCATGTGGTTGTGATTAGAACACAGACGTGGTATTCACGCAAATCCTTACACAGCTTATATTTTAAATACAATATATAGGTACTACGAAAAATGCATACTCGCCCACAAGAATTTTTCTCTTCATTTAATTATTGCTTATAGTTTAGATAAGTATGGAGATTTAGTTCGGTATTTTACCGTCGTTTATTTGTTCACGTTTGTTTCTTATTTTCAGGGAAGATTGGGGATTGGAAGAACTACTTTACAGTGGCGCAAAATGAACGCTTTAACGAGATATATAGACAGAAAATGGAAGGAAGTGGTCTACAGTTAGAATTCGAATAGTTCTCCCATGTAGTATAATAATGACGGCCGTCGTTTGGTTGGTCTGCATACCACTGCATAATTCTCAGATCTGAAGAGATATGGTTTCGCTGCGGTTGCTTCCTCCAACAACACCTTCTTAACTGATTGCTTAATAGGCTTGAAACTTGGTGGTTAGTTGCCTTTTGATTAAAACTCACGATTTTTGCACTGCCAAGGTCAAATGTTACTAAATGTGGATCCATTTATCTGGAGCAGTAATGTGTAAACCTTTACAGAAATATTTGATGTACTTCAAAGAAATTTTAAGCCATTAACAATTAGCACGAGGTCAAAGGTCACAAGGTCAGGAGGGCATATGGTATTTTCACTGCTAATCACTGCCTAAATTTTGTGTTGCGAACTCCTATACTAAAAACAACTTTGAAGGTTGAGCCCAAACTTGGTGGGTGGGTACATAATTCTAGAAACTTGTGCCTTACATACCCTCAGCTTGATAGGTCAAAGGTCAGAGGTCGAAGGTCAAGATTAGTCATGATAAGCAGTTTTTCAAATTTGGCCATAAAGACTGAACGGAACAATAAATGGTCCTGATTTCTTGGCACAGCTTCTGAGAGAAGCCTCTTTTGCATAACTTGACGTTTCGCCTCCTGAGATGAAAAGTCCAGGAGTTCAAATGAACATTTCAAGGTCAAATGTGTGTCGCGACGGTTATAAGAACTTGTGCCTGGCAGATATTCACAGTAACATGTCGAAGGTCATAGGTCAAAGGTCACATAAAGAAAACATTTTATTTTTTATTTTTGCTGTAAATAAGAACGCGAAAATTCGGAAAACAGCAATTATTTCTCCTTGACATCGACCAGTGTCTTTTCTTGACAGAAATTGTACGGGCGCAGTAATATTTCTATGCTCCCAGATCGTGCACACGTAAAGGGAGTCTGACGGCAAAACTAAGAGGCAATGCGCCTAGGGTAAAGTAGTTTTTGATGTTACAAAAGCGTACTCCCGTTCTCTGATAACTGCAACCGTTAGACGTACTTAAAAACCATTTGAAGAAATTAGCAGCCGAAGAGTTTTGAGACACGACTGTAGTGAGTCACCATACAACCAAATTTCAATTTGTGACTGGGGATGAAAGGGTGGAGTATGTGGGCCAATAGGGGCTGTTCAACGATCACTGGGCTAACTTAAGGGGATGCACACAGGCGTATCAGGCAGCCCCCGGCTTACCGGCTTAACATTATCGATGCCAGGAAACATTGTCGCTTTCCTATTATGAGAGAATATCTAAAGGGTGCAACTTTAAATCCCTTCGTTTGGACCCGAGACTGTATAAGAACTAAATGTAACCTTCATATGGCTCTTACGACTCTATTCAAAAGAACTATTTTGAAAAGCAAATAATTTGCTGGCACATATATACCAATTAGTGTTGGAAAAGTTAGATATCTGTTGTCCTAACACAGTATTCGCACTGGAAGGTATTGACTGAGTACATATATGGCATTATGACTTGACCTAGCTATGACGTGACTTTTGAAAATATCATCATAAAGGCATTGGACATAGTAATTTCACCCTTAAAAATTCAATGGACACTCCTGCTCGTTTTACAGATACCTCACTCTTCATTGCACATTTCATGTGGCATGGAAAGCTTCAGGCTTTAAGCTTTATCTGAAAAGGATTTTATGTAGCCTATTCTCAAGTTCATGTTGTCTGACAGATTTGGTCAATGTTTCTTCATCTCTCACAGCCCCCTGCTCTGATTTATGCCTAGTCAAAGAGGTTCTATATTCACCGTCATTTTCCCACTTTGTGCTACATATTATATAATACACCGGCCAATAAAGTTCTTGCCTGGCTGGTAGCTTTACAACCTCACTTGCCTTGATGACCTGTAGAACACAGTCCTATATCAAATCCTAGTACTTAAGGCTCTGTTCTTCGTGTAAATTTTGTGATAAAATTATTGTTCCCATGCCGTCATCCAATAAATCTTGAGTTCATGAATAAATGACTGGCTATTAGGCCAGATCCATCACTGCTCACCATAGGCACACAGCTACCTCCATTCGCTTCGACAATTGTAAAACATTTTTCCATCCACATTGATATCCTACTTAAATTTTTGTAAATCCTTTCTTCTTTTATTGCTGGGTAATGTGTTTTAAAAACGGTAGTTTTAAAGAGTCAGAAAGCCTCATGATAATCACATGTGTCGCAAATGCATCCTTATTCTGATAGTAAATCCTCTCGTGACTCTAATAGCCGATAATAAAAAACACCGCACTGAGCTAAGTTCAACTTTATTTACAATCAAACTGTCCATAATCTATCTGAGGTGAAGTAATCACAACTTCGTGACCTAGAAGGCAAAAAATCTTACAATGCCAAGTAACTGTAGGTTGTGTCAAGGTAGATCACCATTAACACTGCACATGATTTGTAACATATTGCTTCCTCCACAGCTACACTTCTAAAGATCCACATCAGTGCCTCTATCCAGTGCAGCCTATGACGATGGACTTTTACGATTTGATAACCAGTGCTGTAGTACTCGAGTCACGATTTTCAGGACTCGGACTGGTGACTCGGACTCGGTCTCGTATAGTCCGGACTCGTGACTCGGCTCTAAATTTCACGAGACCGGGCTCGAGACCGGCAGAATTTGGGATTCACTTTTATGAAATTAAGCCATCGTCTCACAGCATTTACATAGTCCTCTGCAGTTTCTGTACAATTCAACAAGGCATCTACGTGTTTGCTTTAGGGCTTCATTCTGAAATTGTTAGCTTTCCACCTGAACTTGTAAAGTCTAGTGTCCCCGGGCTCAGTAGAGCAGAGCAAAATGGAATAAAAAGGACGTAGCCCCGGAAGCTTTAGGGGTATTTACAAAACATTGGCCCTAAACATGAACACTTATTTATCTGTAAATGACACTGAATGCGCACTCAATAGATGATTACAACAGGGAGTTGCAACTCCCTGATTACACGTATCGCAATTTGACCATTATTTTATAATATCCTCAATCCAGCCTGACAGAGTGGGTAACAAATAAGATCATGTCATATTAATTGGCGCAATTCTATGTTAAAAGGTGTTTAGCTGGGGAGAAGGTGTTTGTCGTGACCTTATCTGAGCGGAGGGTCACTATCCGTGCGTTCATATAGCGTAACAGGAATATCGTTTTGGTCAAACTGCCTCCTGTATTGCCTTGAGTGACAAGTTACCAGGCTGTGTAAGTTGTAGCTTGATACGTACTATATTCTTCACTTATTCTTCACTCTGAAATATCATCATTAGCAATAGTACAGTTCAAATAATAAAAGGCAAGTAAGAGAAAAATTTTCGGCCTACATATGTTCCTATCAAAGGGCATATCATCTTTTCAAATTTCGTAAGTACATTTCAACTGGCCTACCTAACTTTCCCCTCACCACCACTGGATTACTTATGTCAGAATAATGGCCCGCCGATTTGACTACAAAGTGAGCATGTGAGCGGGTGGGTGGGGGATTATTGATGATGGTATAGTTTGCATGGAGGGGGAAGCAGAGGGCTTGGTGAATGTAGGAGTTAAAATTCAAGGTGGGTCTGAATCCAGAGAATTCCAACTGTCGAAGCCTATACCCGTCAATCAGGCCCGTATAGCCAGACAAGGAACTACAGGGGGCGAAATATTTTTTTCAGAGGGGAAGCGAGACGTATAAAAATGCATTAAGCCAATGATTATTTTTATCTTCTTGGGGCAAAAATATTTCCGGGGGAGGGGTTTTCCCCTCCTTCGCCCCGGCTACGGGTTTGCCGTCAATCTTACTTCACTGTAACCAAGATGAAGCCAGTCAGTACTCTATAAGCGCACCCACTTGGTTCCAAAACTGATGTGATGTCATGTTGTCAGCACAATTGTTTTGTTTAGTTGGCAAATGTGTAGGCCTATCGTCAATGCGCCTTCTTCATAAGCGTTCGGTACTAGTCACCCTCATGAGCGGAAATGGTTTGCAGAATTGGGGCTCATTCGAGTGACTCTGTCATCATTGGGCTGTGAAAACTCCCTGCTCTCATAGATCTGTTTCCACATAGCAATTTCAAAGGATTACGGGGTAGAGTTTTGGTAGGCATCTTTGTTGTCAATGGCATTTTACTGTGGGAAAAGACGAGCAACACCAAAACTCTCGGGCTATCCCACAATGCTTTGTAATTGCTATTTGAAAAAAGGTCTATGTGAAGAGTACCAAAGGTATGTCTTCGCGTGCAGGGTCCGGTTGGCTCCCGGAATATTTACAGAAAAGGCAGATGCGATTTTCCTTTCTGATGCGAAACTTTAAGAGCAGACCAATAAACGCGAGAAAATTTTGACAGCTTTCAGCAAGTCTCGATAGAAATACTACATGATCGATCATTGAAAAGACAACCACCCTACCTCTACTAGCAGCTTTCACGCCTACACCGACTTTCTCAACAAATCTATAAGTCAGTTCCTGCCTATCCGCTTATACAAAACAAAAGCAGTACCATGTTTGGCATTAATGCAATAATAACACATGACCAATAAATAAACAGATAACTTAGAGAACCATCTCCAGCAAAGGGTGCGATACTTTATGATTTTGGCAGGCAGAATGTTCATTTCCCTGCAACGAACCGAAATGTTTCTGTCACAGGCTTAAAGTTGGAAATCGGGAGTTCGGCTGTCAAAAATTCAGCCTTCACACTTCCATTTAGTAACAAGGCCTACTGAAATATGTACCAAGATGGGAGGGGCGTGGAACCCCTCTGGCGACATTCTTGGCCGCATGGGGAGTTGCCCTAAATGACGTAATAGTATGATGACTAGTTACAATAGATGTAGGAAAGCTTTTCTTCTCTTTTCATTGCAAAAATTTCCCCTTTCTAAAATGCCTCCAATACTTATACTCATGGGCGTGGATCATGGGGGGACGAGTCATTTTTTGGAAGGGGGACAACTCCAAAAAGTTCCCCCCACTTTTTCAAAATGATGAAAACTAAAACTGTGATGAATTGTATTTTAACATAGATTACGAATTGACACTACATTTTAAAAGCTAGTTTGCGCCCAAATATGGCACCATTTAGCATAAAAACACCTAATTTCCTTTTTTCAAAGGGGAGGGGAACACCCCTCCCCTTAGACTCTTCCCCAGGACGGCGATTTGCAAATGGAGAAAAGTCCCCCCCCCCCCCCATGGAGATGGATCCACGCCACTGCTGATAATTCTTTTTAGTCTCAGTTGACGGGCTGGACTTATTGTGAACACCTTGTGGGCCGAATGTGGCCGACGTGTTGCCACTCAGACACCAGGGCCTACATCATAACACACAATAACATTGCGTTAAAGACAGTGTAAAATTTGATCATTTGTGAGTACCTATTCTTAGTGTACACTTTTCCATAGCGGGGACTAGGGACTAGGACTCGGAGCTTGTGACTCGGTCTCGGTCTCGGACTCGAATGCCAGTGACTCGGTCTCGGACTCGAACTCGGACAGGTGCGGACTCGAACTCGGACTAGGACTCGAAAGGTGGGGACTCGACTACAGCACTGTTGATAACATCTTCAACAGTCTGTCCATGTTTAGCACTTATGGAAAAGGCTAAACCACTTTCAATTGCCCATCTTCTGGAGAATACGGTAGTCTGTATAGGCTATAAAGTTAGGTCTAGGCTAGTTCTAAAAGTTTTTATCTTCTATATATTTGGGACTTAATAGGCCTTTTCATTCTAATATTACACCCTACACCTCCTGACGTTGGTGGTTCTAGTGACCCTTGGCTTACAACCTAGGTAAAGTAGACCCGTAGTGTAGGTCTACAGCATTGTCTCTGTTACTGCACACGGTACTTCTGCATGTGGTCGTCGTCTGAGAGTACGGGTCTAGGGTACCGAGCGTGAGTTAGTTTTCTTAGACCGGCACTTACAAAGTAGGTGTTACTCATGAATGAGAAAACCATAGTCGGTTACGCAAGCAACCATATAGGTGTGTATAAGACATATCTGAACCATAAAAATACATTTCCTCGGCACGTTCCTCTTCCTGAGTCTTCCATTCCCTTCCTGTGGGACGCTCCTTCCAGCTAAAACTTAGGATTTCTCTGCATCCCATTTGGTATACCTAAAGGTCAATTGGATAGCAATTTTTTCTGATGACGGATGGTACGCGCATTTTTTTTTTGGCTTGAACGACCAGCAAGTTGGACGCAAAACACAGGCCAAATATGTCAAAAAGCTGTGAAAATCTCAACAGCGAGAAACTTGTAGACACAGTAAGGGAACGAGGGGTGCTTTGTTATGCCAAACATATAACATAAAGATGTTCAGTTAACGAAGAACATTTGTGACTACATGGAAGGCATTTGAAGAGTTTCAGGGTCAGTACACCAGCAACCACGGGCGTATATCTGTACATACTATCCATTAAGGACAGTAGTAAAGTATTGAAGATCCCATTAGGCGTCTGACTCAGTTTCGTTTATCAAATGAAAGCACTCCCCACACTCATTTCGTCGAAACAAACTTAATTCACCTACCACTAAGTTCATTGGCTTTTCTCCTTTCTCCAGTCTCAATACTGAATTGCTAGTATTTCCTCCATCTGCATAGCCAGGCGGAGGGGAGGGGGAAGGGAGCAGTTGCAGCCACTACCACCTTCCACTTTCATAACCAGTACCACCCCTTATTTATCCCGAACGTACACTATTATGCAGAGGCGGACTGGGTGTATCGAGCAGCTTAAACAAAATTTAGTTAAACGGCTGTGACTGGTCCGCTAAAGGGTCTTTCTTTCAGTCACCAGACCCAAATGGCCCTAAGCTCGAAGCGGCCAGGGAGTTGACCACCACATCGCCACAACGGCTAGTTGGCGTATAGGCCTACTAGTGTGGGCTATTATTTAGAAAGTAATTAACTTCGTTCGATCTCTGTGACGTGCTCATGACAGGTTTATACAGTTGAGTTTCATCCTAATGCCCTGGACTCCACCAGCATATAAGACCCTGAATTGCCCACCAGCAAATTAGACCCTGAAGTGCATGCTGACAGTGGTGGGTAGGCTACTTCATCGGCGTCTTTGTAAATCGCAAAGAACATTTTCTGTCAACACCAACACCATTTAACTATCCACCTAACCAGCCAAAATATTTCATTAGGAATACATAAAACCCGAAAGACGCGTGATCTTTCTCTAGAAATCATCCACAATAGCCAAAAAGAGATGTTATTTAACTTGGAAAATTATTGCCGCCGAAGTCACACACACCACGGCCGCTTAAGCTTTTCGCGCAGTCAGGGCTTGAGGTAAAGGGATTTGGTCATGTCGTTTGTATGAAGTACCCATGACCGCATTTCATTGATTTAGGAAAATAAACCTGTCCTCCAAACCTTGAACTCTCTTAGAAAATGATACTGTAAAATGCATTTTCGAATAAACATTACAATTTTCACAAAGTAAAGTAATCAAAGTAATCAAAAGAAAAAACAGCTTCTTCTGTCATGTTTATAGTACCCTAAAAAACAGTAATATTTTGCATCTAAGTGGCACCAAGCGCAAGGGAACAGTTTCATTTAGGGGCTGATAACTTTCGCCCGAAATTTTGAGCACATATGTCCGAAAAGCAGTATGTTTTGCCCCAAAATAAAAATTTTTGCCAGAACGGGCTGGGCTGTAGCCTCCTTGACCCGCCTCGTGCTCCTACGTAAGCAGCCGCAGGAAAGCGCGTAAGTTTCTAGCCAAAAGGTTTAAGCTAACCACTTTCAAAACAAAATCGAGGCCCTGCCATAACGTTATCAGTAACAAAATTGTTTCATCGAGGTAGTAATCTGCCGGAAAATCCTTTGCCCCGGCGCGGGAATTGTCTACCTACGTCACTGAATGTATCCGATAACGCACGTTTTTGAATATCAATTGTAATATCTTTGTCTGTAGCCTGCACTGAGAAACTGTGTGTAACTGTGAGCCTAATTAGGAACACAACTGAATGTCCAAGTCATCATTACCAACTAGAGTGGTGCTATTATTGTTTGAATGAATGCCAATCAAAGTACAGTCACTAACTGGATTTAGAACTATGGGGATGTGTCTAAATATATTTGGGGGATACCATAGCTCCTTTAATCTTTCATGCTGGTCATTGTGGTGATGATGGGTTGGACTGTAGAGAAAAGGTGTAGAAACGAGTAGTGTCTCCTATCAACAGCTGTCGATGGAAGGCATGGGCGGCGATCACGGGGGGGGGGGACAGGGGGACATACCCCCTAATATTTGAGACATGATTGCCCGTTGATTTTGATTTTTACACAGTATATTATTTGAAAAATGGGTTCATTTCCCCCCAGTATTGAGAACAATTCGCCGCCAATGATGAAAAGTGTTTAAAAAGAGGGGTTCCTTCCCCCCTTTCCCTTTGGGAAATTTTTAATAATATGAGGTTCCTTAAAATGCAATTTGGTGGGACATATTGTGCCAATTTTAAGAAAAGTTACTGCAACATTTTGAAATTTTTACAGAGGAAAGAAATGAGAGGATTTCTTTCTTGAATTGTGGTGAGAGGGCATACTTTCCACACATTTGTCATTAATGGTCATTAGCCCCGAACCAACGGGGACATTTCAGCGGGGTCGGGGAAACGCTTAGATACTAAGAGTCTAGAGGCTCGCTTTCCAGCCCCTGGTGGGATCCAGGAGTAACATTTCGACGAGGCCCAGAGGGCAAGCAAACTTCAAATGACATCACATGAGCACAAAATAGACCTGGAGTTACAATTTGATAATTCGTTCATAGATGTCGGACTAACGGTGGGTAGATTTGATAAGGTGAAGCTTGCTACCTTCTGACTAGGCCAGGGATTGGTAAAGAGGAGGGGGGGAGGGGACCACAGGGAATTGTGTAGTAAGCCGACCCAGATAACACCGATGAATCCATATAAAGCGTGCGTATCAGTAGTACGCATACATATTCTTCTTCCTCCTACTGCATGGTAATTTCTCCGTCTCTGAAATACATAGCAGTTCGCCCCAACAATTTAAGAAGATATGAGCAGACGCCGCAGGGGAAGAGAGAATTCTTCGAAAGGCCTCCAGAGTTCCGCAATAGGGCTACAGGTGAAGTTCAACGTACTCTGATTGTCAGAGGTCAAAGGCGAACCATCAAAAGCGTTGGGGGTATCGAAGAGAAGGTCACTAGCAAGAAACTCATGTTCACACCTCTAAAGGACGCTAAAGGCTTACTCTGAAATTTGGGGTGTACACACAATATTTTCATGGGCTGTCGACAAGTCTTGAGACCGGCTAACTTTTTTAGACAGACTGTTACTTGCGTAGCCGCGGAAGTGGCATCGGAGAGCTTTACAAAGTAAGGGAAAGTGGCAGGAGGTTTTGTGCTCCCCGCCTCCTCCTGCGGCTCCATCTCTCCAAACTCGTAGAAAGGCCCGAAGCTACAAAGCATCGGGAGCAGGGTGATGGTTGAGGTTGTGCAGATCGTTCCGAGGAGAGACCAAGCTCGAAGCCGGGGAAGAGAAGCCCCTGGAAAAAGTTTCGCCTCCCTAGCAAATCAAAACAACTGTTGCCTTAAAGCATTTCAGTGTGGTTCGACTCCCACCACCCCCCCCCCCCCGTGAAAAAATGTTTCGACACCTGGAAGCCTTTCGCCCATTCAGGACTTTGTCTCGCTACGGGCCTGGGAGTGTCTTGTTCAAATGGGATCACAGGGGCTAGGTTATGGTATGTCGTTTGCTTGGCAGCCTCACTTGTGAGCAAAGGTCTGAGCAGGTTTACTAGTTGGGCCAAGAACGCAGTGCCATAGTGGAGTCCCCAGACTTTTCGAAGAGGGGGAACTAGGTTTCAAGCGTTCCTCCAAAAGACACACCTCAAAATTAAGAACTAAGCTCCTCTGGAGGCTTCGTAGTGACCAGGGCCGTAGCTAGGGTCATATGTTGGGGGGGGGGGTGTGAAGGTCCCAAATTCCGACTGGATGGATATTTTTTCCAACTGAATGGTGGCGCGTAACTTGCACCATTTTTTATGCGCCCTACATTTACATACAACAGTGGGGATCCTTCCTTTGTCACTACATAAAGGTGCCGTCGTGGGGAGGGGTCTAAGGGAGGGGTTGACCCCTCCCCTTTGAGAAATTATTGTTAATTTAAGGTTGCTTAGATGCAAAATGGAGCTATCTTTGGGATATTTTTGGAGCTGATCATATATGGCTAGAAAATGTCCATAATTAAATGAATTCTAATTTTCCCGACTGGTTTGGTTCTTTTTCCAAATGAGTGGCGGCCCGTAAATTGCATTTTCGTTTTTATGGGAGCTACTTTTGTATGATACAGCAGTGGGGATCCTTCCTCTTTCACTTCATAAAGGTGCCGTCCTGGGGAGGGGCCTAAGGGGTGTCCCCCTCCCCTTTGAGAAATTTTTGTAAAGGTAAGGTTACTTAGATGCAAGATGGTGCTATCTTGGGATACTTTTGGAACTGATCATATATGGCTGGAAAATGTCCATAATTTAGTGAATACTAAGATTTGGTTAGGTGAAAGTAGAAAGTATGTTGTCTAAGAGAAGAATACGTTGTCAACAAACCTCCTGAATCCCCCCTCCTTTTGACTACTTTAATGCCTTCTATTCTGGCATCTAATGCTAGCATATACCTGTATAGGGCTTCCTGGAAGCTCTGGATCAATTATTTAAAATGGGGCAATGACATAATGCTGATTACTTGGCATCTAAATAATAATATAGAGTATGACGCCAAGCACTTTACATCTATCGCATTTTTACTAATTTTGAACGTAAATCTAGACAAACAGCTTCCAGCAATGGGAAATGGGCGGGAGAGAGAGTATAGGAGCAGAAAAATGATACTAGACCTCCCAGACAGCTATAGCAAAAGGGGTTAAGGACTAACAAGTGCGTTTTCAGAATGTACACCTAGTTTATGTTATAAAAGTTCACTAGTACGTTGTGCTTATAATGTTCATAAGTGATACAACGTGGATTGTGAGGATTGCGCGCGCAGCGGGCCGAAATTTGGGGGTATACTTCAATGCCAAAATGAAAAACCTGCATGCAGGCTCAGCCAGAGTGGTGCTTTGATTTGCCGACATGGGGGGAAGCGCCCTGACTGGGGGCCAGCTACTCTAAATCCCGACATGCAGTGGGTTGCCGAACTCAAAATATAAGGCGCGCGAAGCGCGCCGAAAAAATTGGGGTTATATTGAACTTTCATAGGAAAGTTGAAAAAGTTTGGGCTTTTATTGAAGAATCGGGACAAAACAAAGTAATTTGTGAGGGTGACTGCATGGTCGTCGTCGGGGATAACATTCTTTATCTTACCCATTAAGGATCTCCTACGAAACTGTAAGATCTTTTTCTTACAAAATATGTTTGCCACGATGGCGAGGCTGAAGAAAGAATCTTCCAGAAGTTAGGGAAAAGAGGAAAGAACTTCGCAAAGATGCATTTTCGTGTTTCTCTAGAATCACGCCTACACGGAAGAACAACATTTGTGGCAACGTTGAAATCCAATATGTTTGAAACGGGGGCGTTACCACTAAATAGAACTATAGATGAAAGCGCGCCTAGCTCGCGAAATTTTTTTGAAGTTATAGAAAGAATCGTTACAGAACTTACTGGCTACGGGCCTGATTAATAGACGTTTGGAATATTTTCTGAGTATATCTATGTCTTTACCAATATTAGTCTATATAAAATTTTGCGCAATTTTGTGGGGCTCGAAAAATTTGGGGAGGGGGGACTAAAGCGCCCTAGCTCCCATAAAACTGTGTCTGGTATTATTACCTTAATAATGTTCATGAGACTGATTGTAAATCGTGACGCATGCGCGTGAAGCGCGCCCACATTTTCATTAAATAAGATTTCCATAATAAAACCTGCATTCAGAATCTGCATCGAGATACTTTCAATTGCCTAACAAACAACATGCCCCTCAAAAGGCCAGTCTTTTACCTGGTAATTTGTAAACAGCTTTCAACTTCTGCTGTTGTGCTTCTCCGAAATTTGCTATCGGAAGATATTGATAATAAGAACAACACTGAGGTAAGGTTTGAAGCGCGCGAAAATTTTGAGAGTTTGAGAAGAATTTGCGAAAAAAGGACAGCTTTGATTTGATTTTTCGTGAGGAAAATAACGTTTGGTATAATTCTCACTTGGTCTAGTCGGAAAATATATAAAAAGTTGACATAGGCTCAGTCGGAAAAATGTGCTAGACTGAGATATCAGAAATTCCAACTGGCATTTCAGATTTTCCGACTATCGTCTCTCTGACGAACTTTGGGGGGGGGGGTGAGACACCCCCACACCCCCGGTCGCGACGGCCCTGGTAGTGACGGACAGTGCTCCCCTGTAGGCGATGGCCAAGGGTCCCACTGTAGGGCCCTAGTGGGTCCAAGGGCAATTCTTCAATTGGGGTCCAAGGGACGGAGACCCCAGAGGCTCTAAGTTATTTATAAACTGTCATTATTAGATTGAAGCATTTTACTATCTGGCATTATGGCAGATAGTCAAAATGGCATTAGCCAGCGGAGCAGACTCTGCAACAGCCTTCCAAAGGATGGCGCTCTCTTAGAAATCATAATACACCCCCTGTATATCCTATGCAGAGTCTGCAAACCTTCGCTCAGTTTTCATTTTCACGAATCCTCAAAATGCGGGATAGATTATTATTCATAAGAAGGTCACATGGTGTTAACGGCTACTGACTATTCATATTTATCAACGGCCTGCGACGATGCACATATACGAATACTTCTGGACAGATGGTGACATCTTAAAAAGGTACGTAATTATCATGTATGGGCTAAAAATCGAGCTAATCCTTGCAGTGAAAAGTCAAGCCTAACGTTAGGCGTAGGATCTTGTCCCAGATCTTGCCCGTTTGTAGAAACTCTCCTGTATATAGGCCCTCGCATGGACAAGACGACAACGTTCCTTGCTAGCTTTATACATGTACACGGTAGCAGCTAAGCCAGTAACTATACAGTAATAGCCGTACTGCACTGCATAAAGTGTATACAAGTGAAAATAGTTGTCTGCTGTAGCGAAGCAACCGGTCGCTCATGTTGACTCCACCCCTTACCAACGCTGATGACGTGTGCATTAATTATCATGAAGATTTTGTCTCGGAAATGAGATGGCCAGAAAGTTGGCAGGTTGTTGTATTGTATTAGACTTCGTCTGTATACTGCACATTAGGGGTAAGCAAATATTAAGAATTGTATGTACAGATAAAACTCAACAATAACCCGCTTACAGCAGGCTAAAATGGCACTGGATGAACACTAAACAGGCCACAAAATAGAATCAAAATTAGGCCTATTTTGTTAGTTTAATCTCACAACGATTTAATGATTGAGGAAGGGTTGAGTGACGACGAAGGATAATGTTAAGGTTGCAGTTAATGTTGAAGCAACTACCTTCCAGGTATGTCACTGAGGGTATATGGATTATGTATAGTCCATACATTTACAGCCAATGGACTTCTGCACAGATATGTCAGGGGTAAACATTTTTGAAGGAGGCCACCCCCTTGTAAGCCGCACACCGCTTTACCTCGAGCGCTGAAAGATCGTCGCGAAAATTCCACTGGCCCACTCTAATTTTTGAAAAATTAGGTGTCCATATATGCAATCTGGTGCCATATATGCTGCCTTTGAAGTAAATTTTTGGTAAAAAATTTATGTATTTTAGGTACTAAAAATAATCGGCATTAGTGAGGGGGCATGGCCCAATGGCCCCATAAATACAACACGGATAATCATAATATAATTTTAAGCATTAAAAACACACTGGTGAATTACAATCAAATATATAGGTGCTGGAGCAATTCAAAAAGAACTTTATTTTAAGTTACCAAGGAAGTTTTTAAATTGTTGATTATCATTAGATACATCATTGCATTATTTTTCTTTCAGCAGATGCCCGAAAAATTCTCAGCATATTGCCATAATTTAAGGCGCTAAAATGGCGAGAACATAGCAGTCGGATATTTTGTACTGGATTTAATGCATTACTGTGTGAAATGTGACAAGCCGCTGTGTTTCGTAACTTGGGGCACAGTGTTAACTAATTTCCCCGGTGACCCTAGATGAACTTTGAACTCTACCAAAAGTTATTGCAGTCTTTCTCTCAACATGGAGTGTCCAAATATTAAGTATGAAACCCATCCAAGCTTCCTACCTTGAAATATCGTGTTGACAACGTTTTTCAGAGTTTGACTTCCGGGGACCTCAGATGACTATTGACCTTCACCAAAAACAGAATTTTTTATCCTTATTATGGACTTCCATTGTACCAAGTCAGAGTTTCCCTTCTTGAGATATCGTGTTAATACACAGTGTCACAAACACACACACTAACCCACATACAAGAACATATATATATATATATATATATATATACACGCCATTATGAATACATAGGTTTTTCTTTCATCGAAACCAAAAATCCTTCATAGGATACTTGCACTACACTTTTAAACATAAGAAGAGAAAGCATTTCAGATGAGAGGGGGCGTGGATTTTTTTCCCCAGGACGAATGGAGGCGATTTTCCGAAGTTTCCATTGAAATCATGAAAAATGATGCTCAAATTAGGATTAAGATTGGGGTTGACGTAAAAATATGAAGTTGCCCCCCCCCCCATTTTTCTTTGTAGAGAAACTACCCAGACGGGCCTGGTGCCTAGTCTTTCAGTTATTCGGGTTTTTCCTGGGCAGAAAGTGCACACAGCAGAATGTTTCTTGTTGCCTTAGAGTCACTATATTCTTTGTGATCTTTGAAGGCAAATCTTACTATGGCTGATTGACTAGACATTTTGAAGTTCAGTTGCTGTCAAGGCACAGGCACTACCCAGGCAATAGTCACAGACCTACTAGGAGTCAACAAGTACAGTACAGGATAATGTACAAAACCAGACTGGAGCAGTGCGATCATGCGGTGACAAAAGTGAGTGTGATGTGCCTACCCATGTACCCATATTGCACACTGTAGCTTTCACGATGTGACGCCCTCAATACGTGCGTACACGTTTAATAACAGGTGATGTAACTGAGTGGTGTGATTGGAGGAAAGTTGTTGATATCGATGTACTATTAAGCATGTCAAGCATGACGTCACTATCCTTTGTTTACAGTGACAAAAAGACAATGTCGGCGCTGAATTCCCTCACTACGTGTGTGCGAGAGACAGAAAACTGAAAGCTGCGCAAACGCAAACGATATAGACTGGTCTTCACTCCAAAATCGATTTGTTTAAATTTAATGACGTAGTGCTCGACAGCCTTATCGAGTAGCTTACACCGACGTATGCTCTTGAGCAATTCTCGTGTCGGGGATAACAGAGAATGTTAACATTCCCAGTTTCGAGACCTACAACAATGGTTATATCATTTGAGTTCTTAAATTCACTAAAGGAAGGTGATAGCTAGGGCAATTCTTTAAAAGACCACAGTTCGGTAAAACGGTGTTTCGTGCACATACAGATATAAGCAGAAAGAACGGGAAATAACAGATCCGGTTCACTAGTCCTAAATGGAGGTTTCTTTGCGAAAGGTGTCAAAAGCACGAAAGTGCCCGAGTTTACTTGCATATACATAAAACGAAATGTTAAAAATACATAACAGTGTTTGTACCACATTCAGAAGTTGAGCACCTGTGTCCCAAGTAACTCAATCCTGGGTTGATCGTTAACGTACTACCTATAGGCCAATTCATCTAATGGAAACTACGACAGAGGTAAGAACCTGATTCCCGACACATTTGTTCATGCCGTTTAGACCAAAGGTGTTTCATAGCTAGTTTAAAAAAAAACTTTTATATGTATTATTTAAGGAATTCAAAACATTCCAACGGCGTTTTTCAGTTGGCATAAAGAAAATATGTACTTATATTGAGTAACTGAGATAATTTGCTTGCGACTACCTACCTACCATCGAAAATTCTCCAATATGGATAACAAAAATACACACATTTCATGTTTCATGCGTATAGTAGTCCTTTGGCTGTTCTGTTCACTTTGTAGTGTATTGATAAAAATACCCTTCATATAATGGTGGACCTCTTTAGCTCTCTCCAATTGTAAGCGTATTTTGAATACAACACGGCATTATAAAGTACACTACAGCTACCATAAATTGAGTGTAACGAAAAGTCATGTCCCAGACAGTTCACGAAGATATATCATCAAAAATAAAATCTTTCCCAAAAGGCCATTTTGTTTTCCTAACATGCTTATACGGTTACATTCTCAACATTTTTACCTTAAAAACAACTTTCCGTAATAACTGCAACCACAAAATAAAAAAAACTCGCTATCTCATTGCTTATGCAAGATGTTCTTTTTCACGAAAGAATCGGTTATGGCACACAATGTGGTTGTTACATCACTCTGTACTGATCAGAATTAGTTTACATTGTTGTATCTCGCCATTCCAAGTGCAAGTACCATAGTAACGTTGCTAATAGGTAAAATTGTTCTTACCCAGGGATTGCAATGCCGTTAAAACAGACCTACAAATGACAGTAAAACAACATCGAAACAGGTGTTAATGTGAATACCCAATCTATTTACTTGTTACAATTCTCGGGTGCAATTTTATGCAAGTGCTGCATCCGGTGTCTTCCATCTCCCTGATCCAGTGCACTCTCCATGGTCCTCTACAACACTCATTTATTCTTCTTCAGAGAAAATGGGTCAATGTGGCACATCATTGAAGACCAAAGCTGATAAATGCTACTTGAGTCACTGAAGGAGTGTATGGAGATGGTTTGGGTGTCAAAGGGGGCATAAATTTTAGTTACAGCTTCCTCATCTCAGAGATTTAAACTTCTGTGTGTCTTTTATAAAATATAAATTTGAAGTATATTTGGATTCATGGTAGGAGCATGCAACTACAATTGACGCATACACTGAAAAAATTGAAATAGTTATTGAAAATAAAGTTATAATGTTCTCCTACAGGAGATATCATGATTGTAGTAAGTTGATAGTAGACTGAGATAAGTGTAAGTTTCTTTTCAGGTGCAGGTCCCGTGCGGAAGCACAAGCTTTTACTATTTTAAAGATAAGGTCTTTTTACCTATTAATTAGCAGAGACAAAGAACACCCGTGTTAATAGCAAACATTTGTGGACGAAATATTCTTGAAAAGCTCTAAATCAGCGCAAAGATATCCATCATTAAAATCTCTCTATTACAAATCTTGTCGTGGTCAATTTAATTTCGATGAAGAGCAACTTATTTGGGTAACTATCTCGCGTTTGAACATGCTCACCTCAAAGTTTTGCTCTCTACAGCTCATATTCTCGGAGAGGGTACTGCTGAACGGCGAAAATATTATAGGTCCTGTCAGAGATTCGGTAAGAGGGGTGAGAATGGCCTGTAGTGGCTCTACTCGTTGCCTTAATACCATCTAAGCCTCGACTTCTCAACTTTTTCTTTTAGATTTCCTCACCTGGCAGCCTGGTAGAAAACTGTTTCCCATTCCTCCTCCCCAAATATTTCTAATAAACTAACAAATTTTTCTTTTATTCAATCCCTTCTCTCACGAACTTTTAAGCTGGACATTATAATTCACTTAATGTTCATGTTAGTTGACAGGCGTAGATCAAGAATTCTACTTAAAACATAAGAAGGAGCCTTTTTGTGATGGTGGGGATGAAACCTGCAAGAATCCCTGAAAGAGGGTTTTGGGATTCCACTTCCATGGAATTCTTGGATAGTAAACACTTTTAGTTGTAACTTTATAGCATCTAGCAATTAAAATAAGAACACAAAGAACCATAATTATATCGTGAATAATTATGTGACCACTTTAAAATGACCAGCAATTAAAATATAAAATTGTTCAAAGTGGCCCAGAAGGAAGTTCCGTGGGGATTCTTGGATATCTTCCCCAGACGAAATGAAAGCAAACTCTGTTAGATGTGATTTCCTTTAACCTTGAAATCTAAAAAGTGTAGTAACGACCAGTTCTATGGCATTATAAATTATTATGCAGGGTCAGGTGACCACTCTGCTTTTTGGAATATGTGAGCCTGTACTATGATCGTGTACCTTTCAAACTTCGTCATTTGAAGAAAAGCAAATGGAAGCTGCTCATCAGTTTAGAGTCCATTACCATCATGGTTCCAATTTTATTTCATTTTAATCACGGGGATCTTTTCAAATGCTTTGGGGAAAGTTTTAATGGGGAATTCGGTTGAGACCTAATGACCTAAGTGTATCTCCACTAAGGCGGAGAGCGTGTAGACATTTTAGACTAAATCTACCTTTAAAGTCACAGAAATAATCTTTCACACTAGCATGTAGTACAGATTTGAGCGTTTCGCTGTCTACACCTTAAAGTAACACAATTACTTTGATTGAAACAGTGTCAACTAGTCTGTACTTGCAGCCAAGAGCAGAGCGAAACCCATGAAGATGTATACTTTGTGAATTGCCATTGGAAAGAATAAGAGTCGAACGAACATCTGGATATAAAATATGAAACAAAGAGAGATAATGATCGATACTTCAAGAAACTGATTGCTGTTCAAATTACCGACTGCTGGAAGGGCCAGTGAATGCAAGAAGAAACAGAAAAAACGATGGGCATTTTAAAGTAACTTGGCTAAATTTTGTAATGCAGGATGAAGTAAAACATTCTGCACTGTCTTTAGAATGCTTGGGGGGAGGGGCGACGTGTACCCATCGTAGATACTTGCGCCATGATTGCCAATTCCTTTCAGACAGCTTCAGTAGAATTGTTTGAATGCAACTCCTCTACCAAACTTTAAATTTCCCACCCAAACTCAAATTGCACCATTATATTCACGGGCCATTGATACAAATGCAATTACAAAATATCATAGTCTAGATCCAGTTCTGAAGGAGGTCGTAATATTTCAAATTTAATGCCATTAACAGATAGTGAATTGATTCACACTCCTGGGAGAGCCCACCTTGTTTCCCCGACGCCATCTGAACCGTTGGATTATTTTAACTGGAACCCTCCAGTTTGATAAAATTCTGTAGCACCAGGACTTATAAAGATAAATATCACGCACTTTCTGTGAGTGTCTTGTGATGGAGTTCATCCGGAAGCAAAGCCGTTTGACCCCCACAAGTAACCTTTTATATACACCACTGCCCAAAAGCCCTTTGAATCATTAAATTGAATGGTTTTACGTACGACTTAGACCAGCAAGTGGTATTGTAAAATTATTATTTTTGTGGTCTGTTTTTCCCATGGAAATAGTTAAACTTTTCATTCTCATGCTGAGAATTTTGTAAATACTTCAGGGCTTACGGGGCTTTACCCCCTAGGCCCCTTCGATTGAGTTGCTTCTCAACCTTAGTCACATTAAAAATGGTCCCGTTATCATTTCCGTGGTCTGCTTTAGTACGCTTCGAATGTATTTTTAGAAGTATATAAATGCTTCACTCTAATGCTTACAATATTGTACACCAAAGATATCCAGTGACTTCATCCCTAGGAGCCGTAAGGCTGGCCTCTGGACCTTAACTTCCTAAAGGGACGACTTCTTCCCCTTGAATTATTTACCAAGACTATCGCTTCTGAAATGTACCTTAAATATGTAGTCCTCCCTTGACTTGACCTCATTCGGTAAAATTACTATTACTAAGACTTTCGCTCTCATCAGAACTGTTTTACGTTTTTGCAATTCTCCTGACCCACAAGAAAACTTTTTGAAGGAACTAAATAATGTCCTGTTCAAGTTCATATGGGGAGGGAAATATGATAAGATAAGGCAAACAATTTTTAACGCAATCCTATGTACAAGGGGTGCCTGAATATGTTCGATGTTTACCAATTTCTTACTTATGAAAAAATTGTCTGTATAAAGAGGTTCATCAACCCGTCGTCAGGTGCCTGGATAGTTCCGTTCGACTATTTCGTAAGAAAGGCTGGGAAAGACTCATGTTTAATTGATATTTTTGAGAAAAATATTTACCAAAGAAGGTTTCTTATGAGTTTATTTTCAGTTGCTGTTGCGCATGGAGCAATTAAACATTTGAGATACCTGTAGCCAATTACTGTGATCATTGAGTTGTTATTCCAAAGAACAACTTCCTGCTGTAATAAAGTTGTTTGGCATAATGCATTTAAGTCAAAGGTGAGATAATTTTTTGGTACAAAACTGTATGAATTCGAACGTTAAATTTATTCGAGACTTTTATTATTCTATGGGTAAACCGTTACAATAAAGGAATATTCTCCCCTTTATTTGTTGAATGGGATTTCACATTCCATTCGAAAGGCGTGGAGGATTACAGTTATTGTTTGGGGCTGCCTGTGCAGTCATCCTGTCAGCATACAATGTTGATTCATCTAGAAAGTATTGACAGAGTTGTCATTATGTCTATCCAAGTTCACTCAACGCATGTTGCTTTCTATCCTTGCGATTGGAGGAAATCGGCATATGTCCAGTAAATCGACGTATGCCAGTTTCTCATCTTCTCATTGGTCTACCACCGTCACGTGTTGCTTTCTATCCTTGTGACTGGAGGAAATCGGCATATGTTCAATTAAATCGACCTATGCCAGTTTCATGGCGCATGTGGCAATTACTGTGATCAGGGAGTTGTTATTGCAAAGAACAACTTCCTGCTGTAATAAAGTTGTTTGGCATAATGCATTTAAGTCAAAGGTGGGCTAATTCGGTACGAAAACTGTTTGAATTCGAACGTTAAATTTGTTCGAGACTTATAATTCTACGGTAAAACTTTACAACAAAGAATGTTATTATGAAATATAACTGCCTAATTTTCCCTTTACTTTTTGAATGGCATTTCACATTCCATTCCAAAGGAGTGGAGACTTGCAAGTTATTATGTAGGTCTGCCTGCGCAACCATCCTGTCAGTATACAATGCTGATTCATCTAGAAAGTATTGACACGGTTTTCATAATGTCCATAAAAAGTTTACTCAACGCTTTTCGGAATTTCCCCGTTGTTGGAAAATGATTCTAAGTGGGAGAATGAATCTATAGGTCCTAAGCTTAACTGGGGTGTATTTTTTGCACGTAGAACTAAAAGGAGAAACGATTGGATATTTTCGGTATGCGCTTATTCACAGTATAATAACTATAAATGTTTCCCTGAACAAGATTAACATCACGCATAACACGATTTGTTGTTTTTGTAATGATTTGGAAGAGTCCGTGAAACACCTCCTTTGTTATTACAGAAAGGTAACGGTTTTGTGGAACATCTATTTGAAAATCATTCAGTCCACAGTTGATACTACACTATGAAAAATTTTGTTATGGTTATTACGTTCAAAAAAATAGATGGTATGGTTTAACTATTATACGAAATTTTACATTTATCGTTGTAAGGGAAATAATACGTTGCCAGATTTCCAGACATTTAAATATCAGTTTAAGTGTCACATGAAAGTTCAAGCACATCTACTTAGTTACAAGAACAATCAAAAAAGAGAAGATTCTTTGTTCCTAGTATGAAACATCTCAGGTGTTGTAATAGGCAAGCATCGTAAGAGAATTTATTTCTGTCTGTAAAATAAAAATGTATGGTGTGTATTGATTATTATAATGCTGTACAGTTGACGAGCAAAAGATCAGCGAAAATTAATATGGGTATAAAAATAAGATTACATGAACTGAAAGCCGTGTCAACTAGACATGTCTGTACTTGCACGCAAGAACAGAACGAAGCCCATGAAGTTGTACACTTTGTGAATTGCTATTGGAAAGAATGAGAGTCGAACGAACATCTGAATATGTAATATGAAGCAAAGAGATATAATGATCTATACAACAAGAAACTGACAGATGAACAGAAGACACGCAATATCTAATAGTGGCAACAACAAAAAATTACCATGTGAAACAACGTATGTGCGTATGGGCCCACAAGTAGAAGTAAGGTATGGTACAATAGAGATGCTGCATCCATGGGAAAATTCTGGTAAGAATGTCACATACTTTTACCTAATTGGAACAACTAGGGCACTTGTTCAGACTACAGAGATAAGAGAAATACATGGTTGTTTTGTGGGCCTGGAACATAAACAGAAATCCAGTTTTGAGTTTTGGTATAGGCCTGGCAGCCCTCAAGTAATCTAGGTATGTGTCACAGCAGGGCCTTCTATACAGCAAACTGAGGGATTCTGTGGCTTTTATATGGGCCAGTACAGATGCTTCCCGCTTGCAGTGGCACAGGCTTTGTCCATATTGAAACCCTACAACAGAGCAACCCACACCGACCACTTATGGTGTTAACCATTTTTTCATGTATGGAGCTCTTTTGCGTACCATGTCTTGCCCACATGACTGGGTCCGGATGGTCCTACATCTTTCCCATTTGGTACCACCTGGGCCAAACCACATACTGTCTTTAAGGGTAAACCTAGTGGGCCCACACGGGATAGCCCTGTATATAAATTGTCTCATGTCCAGACTGTCCAGATTAAAATTAATCCCATGGCATCCACATTGGATGGCTACCTGTGGAAAGTCCTGGCAATGCTTTGACAATGATTTCGATAATCGTGACACAAACCTAACAAAGTTCAAACATTTATCCTCTACGCTTTTCCAATTACAATTAAATAAAAAGAGGTTCGATTAGGCATAAATACATCGGCTGTGCAATAAATAATATACGGTATAAACAGGGAGCGGCGTGGGGGTTAGGTTGTTATGGCAGTATGTAAAACTGTAACACGAAAGTGTATGCTGGATATCACAAACTTTACGCTGCGACAGCAGTGTAAGGGCCTGCATTACTGTGGCGAACTTGCTTGTAAAACAGAAGCCATGAAGTAACCTGAACGAAGAGAATAAATGTCTTCGATGCTTCTGTGTCTATGCTAAGTCCGAGATAGGCTGTTATTAAAAACAAATCCAAAAAGTCGGTTATACTGGGTGTTTGTACTGCGTTTGAGCTCTTCGCTGTTCGAATTACGTTCGAACTGCCTAAACAAAGCTTACTGAAGAATATGTTTCCATAATTAGAAAGTAGAATTCCTGTAATACAGTCACAAATTTTCTAAAATGTTAGATATTTCATTCGAAATTTCAAGGAGGCGTCCAGCATGAAGATATTTGTCCTTCTCTTGTGGGTAGATATAAAGAAAATTAAAACAATCTGAGATCCTTTTTTTTTTTTTTTTGAAGGAAACTGAATTATTGGGTTCCTTCCCTGGGATTTGACTTTCCTGAAATTTCGACAAAAGTGGAAGTGCTCACTTAAGTCGAATACTTTACTTCCTTACTAAGATATAAATTACATCTTAAAAAAGAAGGTTCAGTTACTGACCTGCGATAGTGTCTGATATTATCCCTATACAAGAAAGAGGGTATGGTCTGCTTTCTCTGTGCTTCAAAAATTGTATTAGTTACGGAGGGACAGGTCGGATATTTAACTGTGCAACTCTTCGCGATTGTGTTATTACATCTGGCTCTGCAGGGGTTGTTCAGTGCAGAATTAATTCCTGTATAGTAAGTCGGAAAAGCAATCCCTACAGGTAAAAACCTGGAAAGGGCTCCAGCAGACGATTCTCTCCCACCCCCACAGTACAGAAGCCCCACCACTGGGTCCTGCACCTCAAATTTCAAAGCAAGACTGCTTGTTCACATGTGTCGCGTTATCTCTTCTATCCCCTACAATCGAAGAAGCAATGGTTGTATAAATGAAAGCTCACTTTGAACCCAGGAACTTTCTTTTAAGAACATCACTGTAAGAGATCCTCCAGAACTCGTATGAACGACAGCATTGACACCTAGCATTTTAGCTGGTTAATATGACTGTAGGGTACAAATTTATTTTTCAGAAGAGTTCTTTTCAACTTATTTTGCAAAAACAAACACCTTTAAGCTGTTTAAAAGCGCTCCTTCCGGGTTCATAGGGGCTATTTTACCCGTATTGTTGACAACCAATTACTGGGGAAGCGCGATTTTCATAAACTTTGATGTTTTCGTACCTTCAGTCTTCCTGGAGCAATTTTAGTTGCTCTGATTAGAGAAACATTTTTATCGAATCTTGATCTCCATCACCTTTTTGAAACTGTTCAGATGGAATCCGTAAAGGTTTACAGTGGGTTTTATCTTAATAAGCTTTTACTAAATGTGAACAAAACATTTTCACTAGTATTCAGCTCAGTCAATAAACCAGTTGATACAACTCAGTTTATTTCCCTTTTCAATGATCAAATAACACTTTCTAGTGTTGCCAAATTCTTGGGGGTTAGTTTAATTCACAAGTAAGTTTCTTGGAAAGAACACATTGCACTGTTAACTATACACCAATATCTAAAGATTTTGGAATTATCGGCCGTCTGAGCTCTGCTTTGCTTAGAAAAATTTGTCATATACTCTCTGTAACACTCTCATCCTTCCTTTTTATCTTACTGGTATATTATGTGGGGGTTCTACTTATCCGTCTAAGTGACAGTCATTATTTATCATTCAAAAAGTGTTACCCTTTATGTTGTTAATATGCATTATCTTCATCGTACACCACCAATCTTTCAAACTTGAATCCTCTGTCAATCTGCGATATAAATCATTACCAATGTGGTATCTTGTTAACAATTTTTTAAGTAGCAAATAACCAGAATATTTCGATATTTCTTTCGGATGTGTAATCCGTAAATTCTTATGGTACTCGCTCAGCTAACCGCCTGATTACACCGCTTTACAGAATTCAGCCTTCCCTTTTCCAACTATCCTTAGTTATACACTTTTCAAAAGAAATTTGAAATGCCTTCTTTCAGCTGCCTTAATGTTAATGTACTGGACTCTTCCTTTTCTGTATTGCAGCCTTGCAGGGCTTTGTTTTCTATTGATTTGATTGTCTGTATTCTAGTAAGTTGCACTCTCTTTTATCTGTAGTAGGGGCACCCAAGTTAATAAGATTTTCCGAGCTTCTTGTATATATCCCCTCTTTGTCACATGTCTTTACATATGTGCATTTCAAATCTATGTTGAATGCAAATAATCGAAATGAAGTTGATGAAAGTAAATCTAAACTGAAATGTTTTCAAGAAATAGTTGAACATATTTTTTCTGTCACAAGTCGTTCCCTAAAGTACAAAAGTTTTCAAGCACTTCGGGTATTTGCACTAGCTGATTTTAATCTTCAGTGCGACGTTAATCTAAATAATCAGTTCAAGATAGGTTCCAAAAATGATAGAAGATTCGTTTGATGAGAAGGCAGGATTGGGAGGAACACAGTGTTATGAGCATTCTTAGGAAAAGGAGTCTCGAAACGAACTTGAAACTCCAGCGGAGTTTTACTCCTTGGTCCTCTTTCGTAAAAACAATTCTCTCAAAACTGTTAAAACTTGCAAATAATTTTGTAACAAATGAAACTTTTGTCATTAATAAATTAATAATGATTTAATATGCGGGTAACTTTGGTCAAGTTATGTACGCAACCTTTGACGCTTTATGCATGACATATATTAAGTTGATAATACACGAAATCGTTCTTGCGAAAACCTTTTTTCAAAAACATGCAACAGTAATGCACCTCCAACCTGTATTTAGAATTCTTCGTTCTATCCAAGTCAAGAGGCTGTTGGTATGATTTACTTCTCAATAGGAGAAAATGCAGTTTTTGATGCCATTCTCATCCGCACTTGATCAGTGCTATCCAGTTTATACAGATTTGATGTTTGTTTGCGTGTGTGTGTGTGTGTGCGTTGTTGCACCCAGTGACTCGGGAAGCTTGAAAGGAGGATTACATTGCCACATAAGAAAGAAAACTCTATGTTGGTATTTCAAGTGTGGCAAGCATAGACAGGTGGGGGATTAAGTCCGCCGAGCGGAGAGCCGACACTCCGGTGATTTTTCATGACAGGTATTTCCCATTACCTACTCTGACCCTATCTGCCAATGGCAACTCGGGCCGACCGGCCTGAAAACATTTTCGGAAACCGCTGTTTTACACCTAAAAAAGAGCAAAATATGTAAAAAAAATCTTGCGTAGCCTATGATTGATTCTTTACGCTGTAAAATTGAGTTGTTATGACCCTCGTAATCAAGTACAGTGAGAATTGTTAGGCGTAAACATACCGTATACGACACTTCTTTTAGCGTAAAAGTAACTTTTGATTCTTTACGTCTTTAAACGTCTGGTGACATAAAAATGGCATAATTGATCATCTCTTGTAAACAGCATTACATCCCAGAAATTGGCAACTATTCTCAAAAAATTCATCAGATATTGACCATTTTGCACGGTTATTGCTATTGTTTACTTAAATCATGAATAAACACAACTTAATTTTGCAAATTTGAGACGTGAGGGAGGGACTCACCAAATACTGCTTTGCTTCTTTTCTGTTTATGTGTATATGTATGTGTGTTTGTGACGCTTGGCTTATAAACACGGTATCTCAAGATAGCAATGATGGATAATATTGATACTTGAAATATAGAAGTATTATGTTAAGAGAAAGATCCCTCTCGTTTTTGTTGGAGATCTAAGGTCATGTGAGGTCACCAGAGGTCGAAAACGGAGAACTTTGTAAACACAATATCTCTAGGAAGGAAACATGGATGTTTTTCATACTTGGGCTGTTGATGCGTTATAGTCAAAAGATAAACCCTGTTGATTTTGGTAAAGGTCAAAGTTTATCTGAGGCACCGGAGGTGAAAATACGAAACTCTTAAAAAATGCTTGTAAACACGATATCTCAAGATAGCAGTGATGGACAATCTTCGTACTTGGTATTGAAATTTATCATATTTAGAGAAAGAAGCCTATTTTTTAATGGAGGTCAAAGGTCATATGAGGTCACCAGAGGTAAAAATCTGAAAACCTTGAAAAAACACGATATTTCAAGACAGGAATGATGGATCCTTTACATGCTTGGTAAATAGATGTGTTACTTTAAGAGAGAGGAAACTCTATGAGTTTGTTGGAGGTCGAAGGTCGTATGCTGTGATTAGAAGTGCAATTACGAAACTCGTAAACCTAATAGACAGTGGACGTTACCTACATATTGTGTCCAGTGTTTCTTAACTTACAAAAAGTTAGGAAGGAATATTTCTAACATTTCAAAGATAAAGTTATAGAGAACAGCGTTTATTTTTTCACAAGCATAACTGCTACAGTAATAATACTAATTTAAATTATCTAATTATGAACACGTGAAAAGGATGTTGTGACTATAGCATATAGAAAAATCATACGCTGGACGAGTTCTTTGATGGCCTTGTGGATTAGAGCTCTGTTTTTCACGCAGACGGTCCGGGTACGAGTCCCTCCTTTTTTTTTCTTTTTTTTTTTTGTTATTACTTTTTGGTGGGGTTCAAAGGTCATATGAGGTCAGCAGAGGCCAAGTTGTGAAAACATCCTAAAAATGATATAGTCAAGAAGTATAATTTTGAGTGATGAACCTCAGTGCAACGAATCACCCCCTTTCAGCACGGAATTACTTAGCCTTCGCATTTTTTTGCAGCCTTTGTTTTAGGGTTATTTGTTATATTATTATGTCCCAGGGTATTTACTTGTGCAGTTAAAGTTGTCTACTTGAAAAATATCAACATTACTAACGAAAGTGTGAACTACCTAGCAAATAATTGAGAGATATTTTTATAAAGAGTTATCAAAAGAAATAATAACACTGTATGACACTTCACATCGTAATTTTTGCATGGACAATGAGTTACATCACAAACCGTTGGAGAAGGATATCTTGAGAGCTGTAAAAGGTATTGAAGTAATTCCAACGGATCTGTAGTTAGGAGATTTCATTCTTTAAGTGCTGAGCAAAAACAAATATTTTTGATTACATGTCACTATAACTGTAAGTCTTTAAGTTAGTTAGTTAGATGGAGTTTCACGGCCCAGTTTCCAACCTATTGGTTCAAGTCAAGCCGGCCACGGCCTTTTATCCAGTTGTGGCTCACTGGCTTGTTTTCCCTACTCCATTGCTTATGCGGAGCATCACGCACAACGGCAGTAGGTTCCATTTTTAGAGTCTTTGGTATGACTCGACCTGGGAATCGAACCCGGGCCTTCCGCGTGAGAGGCGGATGCTCTACCGCTAGACCAAACACGCGGTCTTTAAGTCTTCAAGACTTGACAGACTCTACACTCTTAAAGAAAGCCCATAAATCTGTGTGCATACTGAGACTTGATAGATCTCTTAACGTATACAAAAATAAATTTTAAGGAATGTCTCTGGTGAGTTTCTTTGGACGTTATGAGTGATGTTTTATGCGGTGAAAATTTCCACGTTTTGTCCCATATGAGCAACTTTAACCACTTCAAAAGAGGCCTATAAAATACAAACATAGAATAATATATTGTTTCATTTTGAAAGTCAACAAGTACAGTTTACACTCATATTCAGATCTTCCCAGAAGGCTATAAACACATGAAGTTGTGAAAAATGATTATGATTCTTCTGGTGTTGTAAAATCCAAAACAAGTTTTATATATGAATTGTACTTACGTTTTCATTTTGATTCTAGGCCCGTCTAAGTACAATGGGGGAAAATGCAGTGAACAATCAACATATGGTGGGACACATCGTAGAGAAGTTGAAAGCAGAAAACATCGACAGCGTTCGATTTGAATTTTGTGACATTAACGCGGTTGCCAGGTCCAAAACCATACCCTCTCGTCACTTAAAAAGCAAAGTCAACTCCGGCGTCTTGTTTCCAATTTGCAGCCTTACGATTGATCCGGCAGGGAGAATCGTTAATGATCACATCTTTGAAAAGTATCTTTGGTCAGATATGGTCTGTTATCCGGATCTTTCCACGTTCACCGTGTTACCTTGGATGCAGAAAACCGCGCGGGTCTTTGTCACGCCGTCATTAGTCGGTGACGGTGACCAGGTTACGATTGATCCCCGTTCCATTGCCATGAATCAGATACAGGCTCTTATGGAGAAGGAAATAAAATTTTTCTCTAGTTTTGAATACAAGTTTTGGTTGGTGGATGAAACCACCAGAGAGCATGTTACTACTGATAAAAGCATATTTTCTACTATTCGGCTTTCGAAGTATCAAGATTTCTTTAACAAAGTTTCTCGCAACTTTTTCACAGCTGGAGTAGATATCGGATGCATCGAAAGTGAGTATGAAGAGGGTCAATTTAAACTTCCCATGGAACCCGCGTTCGGAATAGAAGCTGGAGACAACGCCGTCACATTTCGAACCGGCTTAAAAGAAATGGCTCTGCAAGAAGGTTTAATGGCCAGTTTTATGACAAAGCCTTTCGAGAAATTTTACGGATCTTCAGGTCATTTAAACCACTCGTTATGGAGCCTCGATGGTAAGACATCCTTACTGGCGGATACCTCTCGCCCGTCCGGCTTGTCAGAGATTGGGGAGTATTGGATAGCTGGGCTTCTCGCTCATGTTCCGGCCCTTTCTATTCTCCAGGCACCCACTTTGAACTGCCGAGATCGTAACAAGCCTGGAACCTTCGCACCCTTCAACGCAACGTGGGGTTATGATAACCGTACGTGTGCAATTCGTTTCAAAGAAAATGGAGGGCATGGTTGCTACATCGAGAATAGACTTGGCTCGAGTGCTGGTAACCCTTATATCAATCTCGCAGCTACCATTGCAGCTGGTATCGACGGAATTGACCGACAACTGCCGCTACCGACTGCACTGCCCTTCAACAAGTCCTCCGATGATGACGGGATTATCCCTCCCGGAACCACGCTCATACCAACAGATGGAGAAGATGCATTACAAGCCTTACTCAGTGATGAGCATTTGGTGAAAGCACTCGGAAGCGAGTTTGTTAAAACCTTCGAAGCAACTAAGCGACATGAAATGAAATTATTGGATGACTTTTCCAGCTCTGGTGCCAGTGAATTTCTGTGGGCAAGAAAACTTTATTTTGAGTACATGTGAGCAGCCAAGTAATCAGAGGGGGTCAGGGGGTCGGAGACCTCACATGACTTCTCCCATACCTTGCGAGATCCTCTCAAGGCAAATCTGGGATATTACCTAATTTTAAAATTTACAAAATGTTGCACCATATAGTATGCAAACGCTTTGATTATTTCAAACTTCTAAATGATTCCTCCCCTAAACAGGGGCACAACCAGGGGCCAGGACCCCTGCCTTCAGCAGAAAAAAACTACAAGTTATAAAAATCACCAGTGGAGATGAAAGCAGAAGGGAACTTAAAACATATATTCATAATCTAAAGAAAAATAATAGGACTGCTAAATTTTGCCTCCAAGGAAAATGAGAGGACTACTAAATTATACCTACTAACTGAAAGCGTGCTCATGTTAGGTGCGTTTCGCACGCTGATATCTAAGATGCTGAGCAACCCTTGGCATCACCCACCTCCCCCACCCACAGCCTCTTAAACAACATCAAATGGAAAAGCCTATCACAAAAAGAAGTGGTCAATTTGTGAGCGCTTAGTATTAAGTATTGTCAAACATATGACCATTTCAAATTCTTTACCATAGATACCATAGATACCATCATTTTGCATTTTAGACATCTGCATTAACAAAAATATTTTTCATTGCAGGAAATGGTATGTAACCCCTCTTCTTGGAATCAGTCTTAATACAAGAAAAAATCACTAAATAAGGAGAATTTTCCAAAATGTAATAAGTTGTGAAGCTTAGCCAAAAAAAAGCACCACTTTTTGATCCCCTTGCCGAAGGCAAAAGAAATCCATGCAATCACGAGGGCGGTTATGTGTGTATGTGAGCTTGTGACGCTTGGCTTGTAAACAAGATATCTCAAGATAGCAATGATGGACAATATTCATGCTTGGTTACTGAATTATTACATTAATAAACAGAAAGATTCGTATTGTTTTTGGTAAAGGTCAAAGGTCACGGGAAGTCACCAGAGGTCAAAAACCGACAACCTCGTAAACACGATATCTCTAGGTACGAAGCATGGATGCTTTTCATACTTGACTTGGGGATGCCTTATGGTCAAAAGATAAACACTATTGATTTTGGTTAAGGTCAAGTTACCTGAGGTCACCGGAGATGAAAAAACGAAATTCTTAAAATCTGCTGGTAAACATGATATCTCAAGATAACAATGACAATCTTCATACTTGGTACCGTATATACCTTTTTGATATTCAAAGAAAGAACCCTATTGTTTTAGTGGTGGTCAAAGGTCATCTGAGGTCACCAGAAGTCAAAAACCAAAAACCTTGAAAAACACGATATTTCAAGACAGGAATGATGGATCCCATTCATATTTGGTATATAGATGTGCTGCTTTAAGAGAAAGAGAACCCTTTGTGTTTGTTGGAGGTCGAAGGTCATTTGAGGTCATCAGAGGTGAAATTACGAAAACCTCGTAAATAAAATAGACAGTGGGCGGTACCTCCAAATTGTATCCGGCGTTTGGTTACAAACGGAAAGTTAAGGTTGACTTTTGCACCATTCCAATTAAAAAATTATAGAGAAAAACTTGAATTTTTTCACAAGCATAACTATTACAGTAATTTTTTGTCTTAAATTACTTATTTGAATTAACTATGAACACGTGTAAAGGATGTTGTGACTAATTTAGGATTAGAAAAACAATATGCTGAACGAGTTCTTTGATGGCGTAGTGAATTAGAGCTCGGTTTCTCACGCAGACGGTCCCGGGTTGGATTCCCTCCTGGTGCATGATTTTTCTCTCATTTTTTGTCAGTCACTTTTTGGTAGGTTCAAAGGGCATATGAGGTCAGCAGAGGTTAAGATGTGAAAACATCGCTTAAAAAGAAAAAGTCAAGAAGTGTAAATTTAAGGGATAATCCTAGACAGGGCAACGTATCATTTCCTCTCAGTAAGCCTTTGGGATTTCTGGTTTATCTGATCCACTTTAACAAAAAATTTCTCAGAGGTTAGGGGACATTGCGGTCTTAAGCGCCACTTAAAGACAAAGTGTACCAAGGCGGGCCTTGAAGGGTTCAGTGGAAAAATCGTGGTGATGGACCAAGAAGCCCAGAAAACCCTGGTTTATTTGAAATTTGGAGGCATTAGAATGACGTACTTATCCACCATTTTAAGATATTGGATATGGTAGGCCTAACGGACCACACATATTTCAATTTAGCCGTTTGTCTTTTGAGTACCTTTGAAGTAATAATAAACAAGTACTTACGAAAAGTGGGAACAAAGTGGGATTGTTTGGAAAGAAGTTTTGACTTTTTCTTTACTTTACATTGTAAAATTATCTAATTTCTGAATTTTTATCCCATTCATAGGAAGGTTTTCTGATCCACGGAATCCAGTTCCCGTGAAAATATTTTCAGTTATACTGAAAGGAGATTTCACAGTGCACTTCTGTTCAATGCATTATAGCCAACAGGACAACGGGGTATACACTAATTCAAATTGGGGTGACTACGTATTTTCTATAAATACTATCATCAATTAAGTGTCATGTGTTTCTGAAATTACATTTATGAATTGCATAGCAGGCCTGAGTAAATGGTCTCCCTGGTTGGATCAAAAGGTCTCGCGAGCCAGTTCAAATGGTCTCTAGGGCCTTTTTACTACCCATGAGCCGCAGGTTCCCCACCCCTGATTTACCCATGTGTTATGTCTCTTAGATAATATAAGTCTTCTTTTGAAATTTCAATTTATGTAAAATTCATTAAGCATAGGTATAGTTTCTTTCAGCTTTTTTTTTTTCAAAAACATAGTTCCTCATGTAGAAAATTATTAAATTTTGCAGGGTGATTCAAAAAGCTTATAACCTAACAAAAGTTTCATTTTGTGCATAACGAACTAATTAGTAAGTATCACGTGGTGACGTAAGACGTTTGTTTTAAGGATTTTATGTAAAAAAAAACTAAAATGAAATTATGGTTATTGGCTTTAAAGGAACGGTGAAAGGGAAATTGTAAAACTTATGTTTCACTCATCACTTATATCTGGAAAAATATGGTTTCATCGGAGGACAATAAACATTTTTATCCCATGTCTATAAATTAACCAAATTGTTTGAGGGTGATTTTCGCTTTCTTTAGTAACCTGTGGATTTCTACGTCCAGCAGTGCCTCTGACCATGATAAGTCCCTTCCAATGTCTCGGCATACTTCCATAATTAACCGAAAAGGGCATTTACGGTCAAACCTTCTAATAAAAAAAATGTAAGTAAAAACTCGTTATTCTCGTCGAGACTGAAAATTTTGCAAAATAAAGTACATTCTTTTTGAAGAAATATTTGCAAAAACTCTTATGTATTTATTCCAGATAACTTTACTTCTAAAATCATTGGGAGGCTTTATATTTGTAAACTGAGACATGCAAGGCACACATCATTTAAAAATTTGTAAGATATCACGTCTTTAAAATCACAAAATCAAAATTGCGCTTGAAAAGGAAAGATTTATATTCCTTAATGAGTGGAAACCATTGAAAGTGATTTTGCTAAGAACCTTTCGTATCATCCTGGTACGATATCTTTTTACCCACTCACACTTCAAACTGTTCACGAAAGTTGGAATTTGGGTAACACTCAGGCCACCCTCAGCCTAGACTTGGGAGCAATTTCATTTTGTTTTCTTACTTTATTCCTATTTCCTGCCCACGTATAATAAAAAACACAACTTTAGAAGTTCTTAAATGAACTTCACTTAAGTTGAATTAGGCAGTATTTGAAACATATACTAATTGTGAAAGACCAAGGGACTTAAGTACAGTACTTCCTTCTTAAAGAGCTAAGTCCTGCTGGGACCATAAATCAAAAATATTTTAAGGCGTGATAAATCAAAATGTGTTTTAACTTCCAACTCTTCCTGGTAGGAACCCCTCACCCGTTACGGCTTCCACGGAATCGGGCTTACCCTAACAAAGTGAGTTGTAAACTTCTGCATTCGCACCTGAAAATTACTATTACATGCGTTTCCGGGAATAGAGCAATCTGGATAAATTCACAAAGACTTTACTCTCCTTTCCGCGGGTAGAACAGGGGACGTCTTTTCGCACCCAGTATCCTAGTATCCCAGTATTTCTGACTGCTCTTGTTCTTCCTCATAACAATTTTTGATTTATTCAAATGAAAATGAGTGTTCATAGGATTGAGCTGTCGAAAAATTCAGGTCATGACGCAAGTATTTGTTCGTGGTTTACAAAGCAGTAAGCGTAACTTCTCACTTATTGCTTTTGGGACCATTTTTAAAAACAAAGCCCTCTAGAGGAGTTCCCCGTGTTTCCTAAAATTTGTACCCCTAAATTCGGATACAGCGAGCTAGAATGCACCAGAGAAGACATATTCCAAGCTGTAGTCATAAGCTATCAGCTCATAGCATCTCGGTCTCTACTCTGTAAAGAGCGACTCCTGTTATGTGAAATTGAGTCCTCTACTTAAAAATTCTTCATATTTCAGAGGTTTGACTCAAAAATTTGGATTCAGTGTCCTCTACAGTACTACAAAACATTCTCAAAGCTTTTACAACTCCAATATGGAAAGGAACCCCATGTGTGTGCGCAATTGTGGCAGACATTTGGTTATGATAATTAAAACAAAATTGCTCAACACTGAAAAAGTGCCAACTGGCTATTTTTTTTTATCTCAAACGCCGTGACAATCAATATCAATCACAAAATGAACTTTAGACGATACCACAAGCCTCAAGTAAAAATAGGGGATCTTGGAGACTGGACTAACCCCGTAGTGTTGGTTGTTATCTACATAGTATTACCAGTCTGGGAAACACTTTCCTTTGGTAATGCACTGTGAATAAGCAAAAAAGTGTATCTCTCCTCCTACAACGTATGCCCTATCAAGTTCCAACTTTGTGGGTAGGTAGGTTTAACATGAAAATTTGTAAATGCTCATAAAGTCACACGTCAAGGTAGGAATACAAAGATAAATTCCCTAAAAATGAGCTTTTAGCAATGATTTGCTTATAGGCGTGTTGGTAAAAGTCATTTAACCTAATGGTTTGTTGAGATTGTGATAAAACTTAGAAACAGTGCGTAGTGGTAGCTAAGGGTCGGGGTCAAAGGCCAACGTAGGTTAGGGGTCAGGTTGGCCTGGAGTCTGCAAAACAGTGTGTCGCGGACTCCTCTTTAGCCGTAAGTCTGGTTAACTTCAAACTCGATAGGTAGGTACTTGACCATATAATTTAGGGCATAAGTGGTTGGTGACGTCAAGGGTCAAAGTGAAATAATCAAATATGGGTTCTGTGTATAGAAAAAATTGTTAAACCAGCTTTACCACCAAGGGCGGCGATTTGCGTTGGACGTGGGGGAGGGGCGTGGGTCAGAAAACTCAAAATGTCTTATGTTGTTAGGGCTAGGAACAATACACAAAACCGAAACAGCGAAAAGGTGCCGGGGAATGAAATTAAGATTCCAAACTGACTATTATTTAAAACCCTTTTCCTTGATATTTGGCTCTAAAATTTTCACTTAGGCCTATATTTACAATATTTAATCCGTATACTTATCTCTAGTCTTTGCTCGGCAGAGGCACTAGTACCAGGATGGTCTTGGCTTCTCCGGAGACGACGGTGACATCGGCTATTCACTGATGGTAAAGGCTACGCTGGTGGTCGTGGTATACCCCAACGCGATAACGACTATAGGCTAGACTAGCATTCCAGTAACGGAGCAAGTAACTAGTTACAATTCTGCGTAAAGGCAACTGTGGCGGCGTTACATTTGTTTCAGTTACTTTCCCGTGACCAGTAGTCAAAATGACCACAAATTGAAAGTTTGTTGTACTAGTAATAGAAAAGTTTCAAATGATGGCACTTGGCAGGAGCGGATCCCGACATTTCGAAAAGGAGGAGGGGGCTGAAAGCCCCCTTTAATATTCTCCTAGATTAACATTATGCTAATTTTCGCGTATTTGTTATTGTTTATGTGGAGAAAAGGAGGGCTGAGGCCGGGAAAGCCCCCCCCCCCCCCTTGATCCGCACCTGCCTGGTAGTAATATTATTTTCGATTTTCGAAATATTTATCATTCATCTCTGTTATCGACATCGTCCTCGCCAACTTCAAAGTTTATTCACGATTAGAATCGGAAGATGATATAAGTAAAATGTATACGTGCTGTTGGCCACTTGATTGTCAATTGGTGAGGTATAGGTGTGTTCGTTCATACTCCATCATCAGTCTTACAGCTAAGTTTAAACTTGATTTGTGTGTCAAATCATTTATTAAACAGATCAATGCTTATCATCCATGGACCGAATCTTTGGGAGATTCGTTGAAAATACTGAACAGTCCTCGGGCAAACCTTTCCTTGTGTACGTGAGTAAACTATAGGTTAATTAACAAAAGTTAAATTTCTAAAGTATTTCCTGTCCCTTGGAGGACGCATTGTCGATAGTGTACCCTGAGAAACGGTTTGGCCCATAGGCAGTCAAATTTGTCAATGTATAGCACATCAAAACATGCGGATGTTTTAATTCTATTGTCCACGTCCGGGTAATCGTTTTTAATCACACTAATATAGTTTCCTAAGTGAGTTAGTTGACTGTGAGTGACAAAACTTTACATCTGAACATTGTGCACAGATAACAATGGAACTTAAATCACTTTTAATGTAATTTTCAAGTTTGAGAATTCGACTGAAATGAAGTCCGAGTATAGTTACATCACGGACTAATTTTCGAATCCGGGGCCTTTATTCCGGGATAATTCCTAGCCTAGCCAAAACTCACTCGAAACTCGAGACACGTGCGTTTGAGCCCAGTTCATTACACGGTGCCAAGCGTCAGAAAACACCATGCGTCCATTTATGTATCTACTTTAACATGTATGACATCCTTATTTGATGAATAAAACGTATGACTTTAGACTGTATCATATTCTTTGTAATATCGGTAAGTCCAAGTTACACTGAAATAATTAGTTTAGTTTAAGGAAACATCAAAATATCGAAATGGTCACATGGCATTTAAAGTATCCTAACAAAGCTAATTGAAAGAGGAGAGAAGTGTCAGATTTGATAGGTCAAGTGTAGGTCAAAGGTCATTTCGGTCCAAATATTACCAAAACGTGTTAATGTGATTCCGATCAAGTTCAAACTTGCAGCCATAGGTATCTGGGCATAATGCTTGTGCATGTGTGCTTAATGACGTCATATATCAAGAAAAAAGGTCTTCTAGCCTAAAAATGGGTGTTTAGCGAAAATCTGGCTGTCATATGCTGGAAAATTTTAAACCTAAATCACAAACTGAGTAGAGAAGTTCAGAGAGATGACATTTGCATTTGTCCATGAATAGCCTTTTTTATAACTGCCTTTTTATAACTGCCTTTCCAGTAACTCAACCTACCCCTTTTCTCAATATACGGTGCTCAAAAATTGACGTTCTGAAGTTATGTTTCTTCCTCCTATCAAGTCCAAACAAATTTTTGGTTTCTGCGACTCAATACTCAGTACCCTTTCTCAAAGCCATCCTCGCAGCTCGACTCCACACTCAAATTCCCATTTCTATTCTCTGGCTATGCATGGGCCTGCTATGTTTTTCGACGTTAAACTTCACAGAATAAGAGAGCACAACATGTATCAAGACGAGAAGTACCAGAATAATTGAAAGGTCATCTTGGGGGTTGTTATGACTGTTATGATTGTTATGACGACAACTATTTACTTCCATGTAACGTCCAGAGCTATAATTTTTACCTGTTTTTCTAAAACAGAAACTCAGCTGACTTTTCTTTACAAGTTCTCGTCTTGTGCACGTCAACTAGACGATAATGTCATTGTGATACATGTCATGTCAGGTAGGGTCAGTGTGTAACTGTGTAGTACAAACTTTTACTGCCTAGACAAAATGCGCCATGTTGGCTTCAAACCATAGAATTACAGTTAATATCTTGAAAAGAAAAGTGAACTTCGTTTTATCCGTAAATACATTTTCTTATTTGTAAGTGCCTTTCGTCTCGTACGTCCTCTCTCTTAGTATGTCACTCCTAGACCTACTCTCGAAGTTTTGTTTTATGCTAACCAAGTTTTAACAATTTTTTTGTCACCAGTAGGAACTTAGTTTCTTGATAGCCTACATTTCAGCAATAAATTTGCCATTGATAACAGGAATATCTTGCTACTGCGATGACATTGAAAATCATCCTGTTTTATCTTTCTTCTTTCAAGCGCGTCTGTAAGGGGCTTTCAAGGCGTTCCTGTAATTTATCTTTAGTTTCTTCTAGGATCGTAGCTAGGTGGGTGCAGTGTGAGTTGTTTTCGTGTTTGCTGTAAGCACTTCACACTGTGATAGTTGCGAAAGGAGCTCGTTCTCCAATAGGCTCTTTTCCAAATAGGAGTTACAAAGAATTGTGGGAGAGTGTTTTTGTATGCGTCGTTTTTCGCCACAGTAATATGCCACAGACAAAAAGGACGCATACCAAACTCTATACCACAATCCTTTGTAACTGTTATCTGGAAAAGGGTCAATTGAACGTTCTATCTACTGTTGATGCAGCTTACGCAAACAACTGTGGAGTTACTGTGGAATTTACGGTAGTTGCATTGCCGTACGGGACTGTTTTTCTCAGGGAGGGCGGTGATTTTTGCCCGACTCCAGACCTAATTTAACTGCCCAATTTTCTGCCCCACTGAGACAAAATATCTGCCCGATTTCGTCAGGTTCTGACATTTGGGGGGCGGCCGCTCACAGCACCTCCAGCCGGTACGGCCATGGGTAGGTGCAAACCTTTGTGCTACTGTTTTTTATGTTATAAGGGGTGCAAATTGCAGGGATTAGAAGAGGTCGTGACCCCCAAACCAACATGTGACGGTGTGATATATTCATCCCCCCCAAAAAATTATATGATAATGATCATCAAATAATCGAAATTTAAAGGAATTTTAACATAATGGATTAGGATTGCAATACAAAATAAAGTAAAACGTTACTAAAATGCATTTCAAATGCTATTTTTCGTGGCGCTTCGCGCGCATACATTATATACGCTTATTATCCAATTGTTATAGTTAAAGTAAGATAGAAGTGGATGGGATTATTGCAAAAACCCTGCAACCTCAACGATTGTCCACCGTCCGAACCGTTAAGCTTGTTGAATCATTAACGAATCTCACAGCTGCTAGTCTCAATTACTCTGTAACGTAAACCTAGATAAAATGATTTTTAGGGGTAAGAATATATTTATTTTGACGGAATGGAAATCCCGTAATACCGGTTGATCAATATTTCGGTCTTCTCAAAAATACACATTTCCGGTAATATGTACAGGCCCGTAGTCAAGGGGGGGGCCAGGGGGCGAAGCCCCCTGAAATTTTTTTGGCCCCCTAGAGAGTTTGAATTTTACCATTGACTTAATACATTTGTACACATTTGGCCCCCCTGAAAAAATTTTCGCCCCCCCTGAAAAATTTTTGCCTCCCTACAGTACCTTGTCTGGCTACGGGCCTGAATATGTATCAGTATCAGAAGGTATTCCGAAATATGGGACTACCGGTATATACTCGTTTACGTCTATCTCATTATCATTCAGTGAAGATTTGAAGATGTTGTTGAGTAATTTAACATCTAAACATTTTACCCCAAAATTTCCAGGTAACAAGATCTCGGCTGTTAAATTCACATATCTGACTGAAAAAGGTCGAGATAGTCATATAATATCCCAACATCTGCATGACACCTCAAAAGCTCCTTAAAGACGTCTGTACAAGTGATGAAAGATATAAGTAAAGAAGGCAGCCTTGACGTACACTTCTCGTTACTCGAAAATAATTCATATCAAATTTTTTGTCAAAGAGATCGGAAGAGATCATGACACTTTCTAGACTCTGTAATTGTTTCTTAACATTATCTTTTTTGAAATCTAATGATTTAAAAGTAAAGATTTCAATGAAATGTTTGATTTGAAAAACGAGTCAGTACATAAAGTTACTCTCAATGAAAAAATAAAACAGGACCAAAAAGGCTATTTATCTCGGCCCAGACGTTTAAAATTTTCCCCACTGAGTTTACCTCTGCATTTGTGTACTTTCCAGAAAAACCTAGAGTAGCTGTAAAAACTTTGAATTACTCGAGGCCATATTCTGCACCCTACAATAGCCTACTTCGTGTAATTTTAATGTTACTGCGATGTAAGCTGTCAATTTAATTCGCTACATTACAACACATTTCAGTAATCTGCACGAGTCATTATTGACCAATTAAGTAAAAGCTGTAGTCTCAATACATGTCAATCACGTCACAGTTGTGAACAGAGACACCCGGGGTTACTGCATTATGTTTGAAATAACGCAACAGACCTTTAAATCTTCTTAAAATCATTGTAAGCATATAAATAAAGGGTATTCATGAAATTTGTTTAAAGTACGACACCATTTTATCAGACCCGAGAGGCAATTCAAAAATGCAACTTCTGAAAGTTTTGAAATAATTATTAATTTAGAAATTAACCTGCTTTACATTTTTCCGAATATTTTAATTAAGTTAATGTTAGTACCCTACATAATAAAAAGTATAGAGATTATGCATATGACGTCACGCTTGCCTCCAATGGAGGCAAGCGTGTATCATTGCAACTTACCCCTGCAAATGCAGACAACTGATTCGTGTATCGGTCGGATACACGCGTAGTATTGTACTGTCGCGTGCGAAGTCTACGTCGTGCGTGCACTGTGCTTCACTGTTTTGGCGTCAAAATGACGTCGCATGACGTCAATGCATAAGCTCTATAGACGTGAAGAGCTAACTACATCATACAAACATATTTAAGAATGTGTCCGAAGCTGAAAGGTATGTGAGAACTTTGTTTGGCCGGCGAATGATTTTGTGAACATCAAAGTTGTTCTTGATAGGAACGGTTCCCCGCCCCTGCTAGTGAGCTTTTAGCCTGCAGATTTGTTCTGAAAGGGCTGTCATATAGATGAGACAACAATCATTCGAATCCAGTATTTAGACTAAAGGGCTCAATTCGTGAGGAGGCGCTATTCAGATAAGAGCATGTCTACGGCGGGGTCATTATCTCCTTGAGAAAATGTGGGAAAACGTTGACTTCTTAAATACGGTTTTCCAGCTTAGGAGGACCTTAAAATCATAATCAGGGACCGAAATTTTCAACATTTTCGGTAATTTCTTTCACAAGTTGGCCAAATTTCATTTAAGGTTCGGATATCTGAGGAGACAGCTGCTCTCTGCCCCCTGCGACTTTACACTTTTGTTAGTCAGCCATATCCAGAACGGTTGTTTTAGAATGCGTAAGAAAGAGCTTTCAAGTTAGTTAGTTAGTTAGTTAGTTAGTTAGTTAGTTAGTTAGTTAGTTAGTTAGTTAGTTAGTTAGTTAGTTAGTTAGTTAGTTAGTTAGTTAGTTAGTTAGTTAGTTAGTTAGTTAGTTAGTTAGTTAGTTAGTTAGTTAGTTAGTTAGTTAGTTAGTTAGTTAGTTAGTTAGTTAGTTAGTTAGTTAGTTAGTTAGTTAGTTAGTTAGTTAGTTAGTTAGTTAGTTAGTTAGTTAGTTAGTTAGTTAGTTAGATAATATTTAACGACACACCAACACAAATGTGTTATATATTGTCAACCAGATAAATTCGTTTCAAGTCCTCCCCTTTAGTCGCCTCTTACGACAGGCGGGGAATACCGTGGGCATATTCTACAACCCCCAGCCCACAGGGGGCGAAGGAGCTTTCAAATCGCGGGCAGTTACCCATGCAGGAGCAGGTATTACTGATATTTAGTAATAGGTGATACATTTTCAATACATTTTGCGTTTTTCGAGATTCGCTTGAATGAGTGAAAATCTGTAGAAAACCAAAAGACCCGATGATACATTGCAGTTCACCGCTGCAAGTACTGAACGACAATTGCCAGAGGTACTGGTGTGAGCCTTCTTCTGATATTAGAGTGCACGGCAGGGCCACTGACGACTTTCCCTCATTCTGTTTATTGATAAATCAAAGTATCGATTGATTCATTGATTTTTTTATATATATTCCTATTTTGTGAAACTCACTCCTCGGGGCAAGTAGGCGTGAATACTGTAAAAAAATACGGTCACCCATTAATTGTGGAACTTCCAAACTTTCAGCGGAAGCGGACGCCCTCCTATTCTTTTTTTTTTTTTTTTTGCTTTAAACAATAACTATTATTACATTTTTTTCAATAAAAGTAACCTGGCAGGCAGGTTAATGAAAATTACTCTGTACTCTTGGAGCCCGCCAATAGTGGCATTTGTTTTTGATCTGTGGTGCGAAAAGTGTGATTCACGACTCGATCCCCCCATTCTGTGGCCTGCGTATCAATAATAATTTACTTTTTCTGCGGCCCTTCACTTGCAATTTGATCAAAAGTCTCAGTTGACGTTGTCTATTCCAGATTTTCACAATGGGGTTATTTGTGTACAACTTTCAGTTCTCAACTTGGTGAAGGGCACAGCGAGACAAATCTCCATTTGAGTTTTGGGGATGTGAAAATTAGATGTTAATCTTAGCTAGTAACCTTACAGGGGAAAGAAGAAAGGAAAAACTAGCAAAATGCACAACAGCGCCACAGGTGTAGTCTTGTTCAAGACAGTAGTATTAGTTGCACACAGTACCACGTTCATTGGCAAAGTTCTGTGAAGACGCCCTCTACTGTTTTCACATTTCTGTTACGAAAATAGAGTAGGATATAGGAACTAGAGTGCTCACTCCCCGAAACTCCCCGAAACAGCTGTGATCGCATGGGGACTCGGCCGCCATACAGTTTGTTCACACATGCTTGCGCAAAGCACCGCTTCTTGCCTCCACCTGTAATGGTAGACGGGTCTCCATGCAATCACAGCGGATTTACGTACGTGGTATTAGGAGTGAGCACTCTAGTTCCTACATCCTACTGTATGGTTACGAAATACTCGAGTAAGTACAGTCTAATTGACAAGCGCCGTCAGTTTGTAACAAAAAGGTGTGAGAAGTGAAAATTTTACAAACGTCTTGACCAAGACTACCACAGGTGCCGCGTGGAGAGCGAAGCGTTGCCATTTTAGTTCCGGAGAGGTTCAGGGACCCAATGTAGGACCCCTGGTGGGATTTAAGTGCGGCAACCCATGTGTTACACGGGGGGACAGCTCTGAGGTATCTACAGAATTATGGGCATTAGTATTAAACATTTGACTGTCTACTAATAGCAATGAATGGGCACAGAACAGACCCCAAAATGAGGTTTGCCTTTGTTTTTCTTAATAGCCTCACTTAGACAGAGGGCTAGTTGATCCCTTCATGATTTTTGACATGTATGTACACGTATGTATTCAGTTCTAATACCTCTTCTGAGGACAAAAAGAAATAAATTGAACTTGAACTGGAATTGATGGGGGGAGGGGGGAAGGCTGGATAATAGCATAGGTTGCGTTGGGTTCTGCAATAGACTTTATGCATTGACGTCACGCCACAATTAATGCAGATTTGCATGCTTATCATTTACGCACCAATGTGCAGAGTATTCTGTAATTACAATTCACCCTGGTCGTTTCAACCCCTTGCAAGTTTGCCCCATAGTGGAAGGTGTTTCACCCTCAAGTACCTACCAGTATGCATTACAGGTAAGGAAATTACAGTGACACTCTATGTTCAAGAAGGGGCACCTTACCACCATAGCTTTTGTCTGATCATTGTGGTTGCACATTAACCAACCTAACTAGCATCAATCATAAAGAATAATTATATTTAATAGCACTCAACATGGATGGTAAATGCAATCCTGACAGCAGGGAATAAATATCCAGTCATTAAATACTGTAGCTAACCACCTGCCAACAACAAGTGGTTAAGCTTAGTGCAAGTTATGAACCAGTAAGGTCCAGTCAACCAAAATAAACAAAGCTTCCTGTAATCCAAGCTAACAGGGGACTTTAAGGTCTGTAGACAAATCTCATGAGGTCAACTGAAAATGGTAGGAAAACACTTCTTTAATTGAGAGTGTTGACAGTTTGTGACTGGATTTTGTGGAGATCATTTTATTTTTCATCATGGCAGGGGTAGGCAGCCCCTGGATTTTATATTAAAACTAATGCGGTTGATTTTTTTTTTTTTTTGTTATATTTTTAAAAGCAAAGAGGGGAAATGTGACTCCACAAAGTGAGTTGCTGCATGCACAAAAAGAGTTCTTTAAGGAGAATATGAAAGCAATATGAAAAAATCAATATTAAACAGCATGATGATGTGTATTCAAAAAAAGGATTGCTGCAAACAAAAAAACATGTATGAGCCTATCAGCTGTTAGTGGTATTTACTGTGGACAAAACCTTTGGTGCCCAAAGTAAAAATCTTGTGTGATTGTTGCAAAATTCTGGAAAACATGATAAGTCAGTGATCTGATAAGCTACTTTACATACAGTCCAGTGTGGTCTGAAGCCTACTGTAACTGCATGGTAGCTAGATGATGACAGTATATCATGTACCATCTCTACCATTGATATATCTCTTCATCTTTGACCACCTCTTTTTAAATTGAAGTCGGACGGGAACTTGGCCTCATCAAGACAGAAGGCAGGGCCACATTAGGACTCGGGAAAGGACTGTACCTCTCTGGCCATGTAACAGACCTTCAGTACTATGGAATCAGCCCAAACATAAATTACTGCTTTGTGCGTGGGAAGGTAAGTTTAAACATGGAATGGGGGGTGGGGGGGGGGGGGGGTGGGGGGGGGGGGGGGTGGGGGGGGGGGGGGGTGGGGGGGGGGGGGGGTGGGGGGGGGGGGGGGTGGGGGGGGGGGGGGGTGGGGGGGGGGGGGGGTGGGGGGGGGGGGGGGTGGGGGGGGGGGGGGGTGGGGGGGGGGGGGGGTGGGGGGGGGGGGGGGTGGGGGGGGGGGGGGGTGGGGGGGGGGGGGGGTGGGGGGGGGGGGGGGTGGGGGGGGGGGGGGGTGGGGGGGGGGGGGGGTGGGGGGGGGGGGGGGTGGGGGGGGGGGGGGGTGGGGGGGGGGGGGGGTGGGGGGGGGGGGGGGTGGGGGGGGGGGGGGGTGGGGGGGGGGGGGGGTGGGGGGGGGGGGGGGTGGGGGGGGGGGGGGGTGGGGGGGGGGGGGGGTGGGGGGGGGGGGGGGTGGGGGGGGGGGGGGGTGGGGGGGGGGGGGGGTGGGGGGGGGGGGGGGTGGGGGGGGGGGGGGGTGGGGGGGGGGGGGGGTGGGGGGGGGGGGGGGTGGGGGGGGGGGGGGGTGGGGGGGGGGGGGGGTGGGGGGGGGGGGGGGTGGGGGGGGGGGGGGGTGGGGGGGGGGGGGGGTGGGGGGGGGGGGGGGTGGGGGGGGGGGGGGGTGGGGGGGGGGGGGGGTGGGGGGGGGGGGGGGTGGGGGGGGGGGGGGGTGGGGGGGGGGGGGGGTGGGGGGGGGGGGGGGTGGGGGGGGGGGGGGGTGGGGGGGGGGGGGGGTGGGGGGGGGGGGGGGTGGGGGGGGGGGGGGGTGGGGGGGGGGGGGGGTGGGGGGGGGGGGGGGTGGGGGGGGGGGGGGGTGGGGGGGGGGGGGGGTGGGGGGGGGGGGGGGTGGGGGGGGGGGGGGGTGGGGGGGGGGGGGGGTGGGGGGGGGGGGGGGTGGGGGGGGGGGGGGGTGGGGGGGGGGGGGGGTGGGGGGGGGGGGGGGTGGGGGGGGGGGGGGGTGGGGGGGGGGGGGGGTGGGGGGGGGGGGGGGTGGGGGGGGGGGGGGGTGGGGGGGGGGGGGGGTGGGGGGGGGGGGGGGTGGGGGGGGGGGGGGGTGGGGGGGGGGGGGGGTGGGGGGGGGGGGGGGTGGGGGGGGGGGGGGGTGGGGGGGGGGGGGGGTGGGGGGGGGGGGGGGTGGGGGGGGGGGGGGGTGGGGGGGGGGGGGGGTGGGGGGGGGGGGGGGTGGGGGGGGGGGGGGGTGGGGGGGGGGGGGGGTGGGGGGGGGGGGGGGTGGGGGGGGGGGGGGGTGGGGGGGGGGGGGGGTGGGGGGGGGGGGGGGTGGGGGGGGGGGGGGGTGGGGGGGGGGGGGGGTGGGGGGGGGGGGGGGTGGGGGGGGGGGGGGGTGGGGGGGGGGGGGGGTGGGGGGGGGGGGGGGTGGGGGGGGGGGGGGGTGGGGGGGGGGGGGGGTGGGGGGGGGGGGGACCTACAGTGGGACCTACTGTTAGTGTTACTGATAGCAGGGTTTTCACTGACCCGGGGACCCAGGTCAATGGATGCACAACATTTGATTTTTGACACACAGACACAAAACCTTTGGGGTCAAAACCTGACGCAAACAGCTTTCCACCCCAGCAATCAGTACTGATAAAGCAGTTTCAGCCAATACATTCATGGCAAACTTTACTCACAAATGCACCACTTTCTACATTCCCAACTTTGTTATGTGGTTTGTTCTAATAAAAATCTAAAGAAAAGCTATGGTTGTACAATCAGAAGGCTACTAGGGCTGTGATCATGTAGCGATTAAATCGCTAGACGATCGCATGGGAATAAATGTTTGTACAAGTACCAGGCTTGACAAATTCTTTTTGCATTACTTGTCCCACCCTATCGGGCTGAGCTGTTAGCTTAGTCAATTGTCCAAATGAATACTACTTGTCCACTTTTAAACATGCTTTTGGAACGACCTTTGTGGAGGAAAACTTCACAAGGGTACTTGCCTGGCGGGGGGCTATGATATTGAATACTACTGTTGGCCCGGGTAAGTTTACTTGTCCCGGACTGTTGTGCGAGGCGAGAATTTGCGAAGCCTGAAGCTTCCTAAGTGATTAATCGTAAAACATGGTCTTCATTCGTGTCTATCCATCGTTGAATACTCTGTAAATGCAGAGTGATATATATGGCACCTACAAAGATGCCTTACGGGAATCGTGCTGGGGTATTACCATTTATTCATTTTGACATGCCTAGGCTATTTAAAATCATGATCAATCAACACACTCTGAGGTCTTTCTTGTTGTGACAGGGGTAATCACGATTAATTCCTAAATGATCAAAAATTTTTTGCAGTTAAACAATTGTAGGCCTAATGATTTGCTACATGTAACAGCCTAGGAACTAACCACCTGAATCTTTATAATTTACGTATAAAGCCGACAGTAATTAACTGCACCAGTATGCACCTAGTTACGTGATTAGACTGACTCTGCATGTGTATTGTTAAACAGATCACAGATATTAGCTGCATAGATGATCGGAGTGTTGTGGTTCGCATGATGCTAGAAACAAATAGCAGGTTTTAGCCAGTCTTAGTGACCCACTCTTAACAGATATATCAGAGAACTCCATGTCAGGATTTGAGATCAATAAAAGTTAAAGGGGTTTGAACCGTTTGCTCAATAGAGCAAGCTTTTTGTAAAAAGGATTAACTGTGCAATTATAGAGCTAAGCTTCAACCAGGGAAAAGTCCTCTTTTGGAGGGTTCAATATTGGACTACAATGGTCCTATTTCAATTCTAGCAGCATCGGGAAATTCAATTTAAGTTTGTGAAAACATAGGGACTAGGCTAGGACGAACACACACTAGCCTACTAACATGATCAGTACTAGATGTTACGAGGCGACATTAGTGACACAAGACACACCTTGCTGTCTTGGTAACTACTATGTATATGGATTAAATTAAATCTGACTCACAGTTTCACACTGTATGATAACTGCTGTACAAGTATGCAGATTTGAGGCCATGTATTGCACAAAGCTCTGCTGTAATTTAGATCAATGTAAATGTCAGCCACACAGTAGTACTACATGAACTTATAATACTGCTCTATGATGTCAGTAATCTACGCATTTACAGCAATGATCGAATCATACAGAGAGGACTAGCCTACATCGTAGGCTTCTGTGCATGCATATTTGGTAGTAGAGCTGCTAGCGCTAAGAGCTTGTCTTTCAATTCTATCTAGGAATTTATAGAAGTGCGTCTGGTGCACGGCGCATGTTTTGGCGAGAAAACTTTACGATCATAATCCCATTCCCAATACCTGGGAAGTTTTGAGTAACAGTGTATGACGTAAGCTGCAGTCTACATGACGGTTCTTATACAGTAGAAGTGAATCCCCACCTCGTTTCAGTGCATTTTACGTTGAGCATCTAGGCAAAAACAGGAATACAGAATAAAGTTTGTTTCATTAAAACTCAAATTTATTTAAACCAGGTGTGGATCCAGAAATTTAGAAAGGGGGGGGGGGGGGGGCTGAAAGCACCATTGAATATTCTCCTAGATTAACATTCATGCTAATTTTCACATACCTATTTGTTATTGTTGGTGTGGTATCCAGTTAAAACGTCCCTTTACCAAAACGCTACCAAAACGTCCCCACTTTTTACCAAAACGTCCCTGTGGTATTATATATGTAATGCAAAAACGTCCCCGCAAATGAATGATACTTAAAACGTTATAGGCCTAGGCTACTTTAACTTTTAAAGCTTCTTAAAAGTTTTCAGAAAGAAATATTTAGGCCTAGGGGCCTAGGCCTAATTGTAATTGATTGTTCTGTACTGAGGAGAGAGAAGCTGGGAGGTATGGGGGGGTGGCGGGTGGGGGCATTTTCAGAGATTGAGAGAATATGGGGGGAGGAGGGGGAATGGGGCTGCCGGAGGAAGAGAATGTATATTGAGAATGGAGGGGAGATTTTGTTTTTTTTTTTGTTTTTTGTTTTTTGTTTATTTTTTTTTTTTGTTTTTTTTTTTCCCTTTTTTGTTATGTTTTTACTTTTTTTCCTTTTTTTCTCTGTTTTTTTTCTTTTTATTTTGTTTGTTTTATTTTTTGTTTTGGTTTTTGTTTTTTTTTACTTGTTTATTTTTTTTTTTTTTTTTTTTTTTTGTGTTTATATTTTTTTACCCCATCCTTTTATTTTTTTTTTTTATTTTTAAGAAATCAGGTATAGATTTTGGGTTTCAGAAGAGTAATAATTATTTAACTTGTTTTGACTTGTAAAATTTATTGTAAAGGGTTATCCTAGTCGACTGCTGAAAAAAAAGGATGTGTTAAAAAACCTGCCTCAGGGGTTCCGCAAAAGGGGGGAAAGGGGGGGGATTTGTCCCCCCCTTTCCAGAAAGAAGGTGGGTAAAAATCCCCCCTTTCATTTTCATAAAAAATTAAAAAAATTGTCCATATCTTGTTTCTTACTTAAGACAAGAGGGCACCTTTGCAGCAATGTTTGGACTTTCATAAGTAAATGGTCTTTAAAACCCTTCAAAATGCACCGCGTATAGGGTTCTGAAGCAAGATCTTGTAACCCCTGAACCCACTTGTAACTTTAGCCAGGGACAGCATCAATTTGGACTAGGGGTTTAGGAGCAATTAATCCCCCCCTTTTTTGCATTTCTGGCGGAATCCCTGCTGCTGTAGCCTAGCCTACAGGGGGTAGGGCCTAGTGGAAGTTTCAGTAACCATATCGTCCTAACGTTAGGCCTCGGCTACAGACTTACACTCAGTTAAACTACATACAGTAGGCTGCTAACGTTTTAGTTTTATTACCGACTGTAAGAAGAATGTACTAAATTTTTGTAACGCCTAATCCATATCATCAGTAATCTGTTTACTAATCCGGCCCGACTGATGCACATTTCAATTGTCATTAGGAAAAATCGTGAGGCTACGCCAGTTCTGCTTCCAACCACCACAGCCGTCGTCGTTTCGGCTAAGGCCCCATTTGTCAACGAAACGAAAAGGCGGCGCTATGGAAAAATGATTATAAGGCGGATGGAGGAAACGGAAATGCTAATTAAAAGTTTGCGCCAAGAGAAAGAGTAAGGAGAAGTTTTACACCCATTGTAGTCGGTTTCAAAACTTTTACCAATTCGAAAAGAAGTTCGAATTTCGAAGAGAAATGTTCATAATAGTTTATATCAGAAGTGTAACAAAAGTGGCAAGGAGGGAACCACCACCACTTTTTGTGGTGGATGGAGTAACGATTTTTTCCCCCCCCTTTTGGGAAAGGGACAAGGGTTATGTCCCCACTTTCAGAGGTTGGGGATGATGAAATAGATTAGTCCCCTCCGGTTTTTAGTAGACAGGTAGAAGGACCAGTCTTCAAAATGTTCTTTATTTCCATCAAAAGCTAAAGAGAACACCAACAAAAATTTCGAATAAAACTTTGTCATGTGCAACGCGTGAAGAGTGTTTTCGGCCGCAGGCTGCATTTCCTTGAATTTATGCTTGATCATTTTAATTAGACCTACAGTATAACCAGCAGGGGTGATTCCAGGGATAAGAGAAAAGGGCCATGGGAGTAAATCATTCCGGGGGGGGGGGGGTGGGGGGATAAATCCACAAAAATAGTGACATAGGGGGGATGGACCCATGAATCACCCCCCAATGTTTCGTCTACAGTACGTGTATGATGGAAAGGATATTGTATTCTCAATTCGCTAGAAATTTTTTCAATCTCGCTTCAGTTTCTATCAACAATATGGTTTCAACTATCAGAATTTTAGGAAATCGTGGCAATCCATCAAAATTTTCGCGCGCTGCGCGCGCTTCAACATTACGTCAGTGTCACTCATATTAGCAATATATTCGGATAGCAACTTTCGGAGGAGCCACGCAGCAAAAAGTTGAAGTTTACGAATTAAATAGGTGTAATAAATAACTGACTTATGGCAGTGACATGTATGTTTGTTGGTTCTTGATAGAAAGTGTCTCGAGTAGAGTCTGAATGCAGTTTTGTAAATGGAAATGTATATCGTCACGTTTTTACCCATGTCATACCATTTTAAGGTAATAATACACGAAACTGTTTGATCACGAGACTTTCCGAAGACAGAGATACACTCAAAACATCTGTGGGGACCTTCGCATCCAAGATGCGGGATCTCTCAATCTAAATGTAGCAATGATGTACAAGGTTGAAAGTAAGTATTTGCCGTTATACATTTTTCAAAAATTTTTACCAGAGCTTCGCATGTTCGCGATTTCTGAGAGCCCATATTCGGTATAGATGGTATTGATAATACACTTCTGACGGAAAGAAGCCACTCGTAATGCTTTATTAGTCCTTCCCCCTTTTGCTAAACCTACAGGGAGGGTCTAATTCATCCCTTGCACTATACTCTCCCTCCCTTCTAATTTTCCAAATTGCCTGCACTGTTCGTCCGAATTTAGTTCAATAAGTAGTAAAAAATACGTAGATGTAAAGGTTCGGTGTCGATACTCCGATAAGGAAGCGGATCTAGGGTTCTTTCTGAAGGGGGTCCAACATAAAAAGGGCACATTCATATTTTTAAAGTTTGGTTCGATCCCCCCTAAACGTCAGCGATTATACAATTTAGCCGCATATTGACAAAGAAAAGATAAACCAAGAGGACATGCAAAAACTGGAATCTAAAACGGTGAAATTGCAAAGCGCCCGTCCCCCCGAAGCGCCGAAATTTTTTTGTAAGCTAAACTTATAAGAATTTGTATAATTAAATAGTTATATAGAAAAATTGTCCGGACATTGGGCGCTATCAGGCATAATTTATTGTAATTCCCCTCCTCGAGGCACTAGCCCGCCTACAATACGGACAGACACAAGTGAACCGTTACCAGTTTAGCGAAATGCGATCAATTCCCGACATTACAATAATCCATAATTCTAGATATTATACTTGAAAAGGTGGAAAAGGGTGGTTACTAATTAGCTATAAGTATAAACGTTACTGCGGAATGAGAGTGGACCCAGGATTGGACAAAGAATTTTGGGTTTTACCCCGAAATTACCCTTATGAAAGCCAAAATAGTAAGCGACCATGGGGGCGGCAGAAGTTTTTCCAGCAGGGGGCCGCCGGCCCCGGTACTATGTTCAGCTAGCCCAATTTCGCCATTTCGAGGATGATGAGAAGGGCAAATAGAGGTAGCCTCAAATATCCCATGCCATGTGGTGGGCAGATTTGTGCATTATATCACGAATACTCCAAAGAGCCTAGTTGGCCACTGATAGTGTTATTGAATAGGATTTTGAAATTGAAAAGCGCGCGAACTTGAAGCCGGGCGAAAAATTTTGATAAGTTAAACAGAAAAAACAATATTCGACGAAACGAAAAAAGAAAAGGAACTTGTAGCCCGTATCGGGGTAACAATACGGTGGATCGAAAACCACCAGTGGGGACTACACGATGAAACAGCCAAAACTGCTCCGATATAGTCGCTCATAAACTCCACTGTGGCGAATGACACACACAACGAGAACACCAACTAGGCTTTCGCATTATGGGATGAAAGTTTAAAAAGTAGAACTTTAATAAACTATGTACTCTGCTATAGGTTGCTTGGTATAAGGTGGAGGACTTGTGAGTAACTGCTATCGTGGAAGCTGGAACGCATTGAAGAAATGGAGTAGTAACTCAACTGCGGCCGTTTAGCGCGCCGAAAATTTTTGGTTCTTGTTAGAGAAATTATCATCTTTGAGAGCAAAAACAGGAAAACCGCTCCGGGCGACTTTAGATAAGACTCCACTGCGAACTGTTAAACTTCCCTCGATAGGGGGCCAGCCGTCCCCAACGGGGGGGGGGGGTGAGACAGGGAACACTTTCCTCTACCGGGCATCCACCGTTATCATCGACCTGGCGCGAGGGGGTTAACATACTGTCTGTTGTGTTCCCTGTATAGTTGCGGCGCCGACGCGACGTCAAAATAACTGATGACTGATGACTGAAGCGAATGTTTGCTTTTATTTGCTGACAGCAGACCGGTCATCGGTCAAAAGACCATAGCGTTATTTAGAACTGGTGGGTGATTTTATATACAGTAGTAATTTTAAAATGAAGCAAACCAAACACCGATTCGTTCTATGTGAATTCTGGTCAACTCTTGACCTTCAACCTAAAGATTGGCTTTGATACTATCACTAGGGCAACACTATATGAATTTAGAGAGTTAATTCCAGACTATGAATACAATAACGAAACGTATTTTTACTACTCTCGCTGTTCAGAGAGGAGGATACTAGCGGGTAGTAGGGACGGTTCGTAATGTAGCGTTTTAGGAGATATGAAAACAGATCATTATTTGTAAGACCAGAAGACTAGCAGGACCTTGTGGAAGCAATATTAAAAACCCAACAGTTAATCGTGGCCACAAAGCGCTAGCTAGTGAGTATGACGTAAGTCTGGTGGTTTGTATTACTTTGATTGGGTTTTTATGCACCATGGACGCCACACTGGTCCCAAGCGAAAAGTGATTAGAATGCCTGACTGTCACGAGGCAGTGAAGACATACTGCAGTCACATGCTCTGTTAAAACGATTGCACTGGTTCGTCGTTGTGTTTGGGGTGGGCAATATAGGCTACCTGTAGACACATATATTGCCGAAACGTTTCTGCGCTACGTGGCTAGTCTTTTGCGGGTGGATTGATCGATACTGGATGGTGGGTAACCAAAATCTCCCCGGACTGGAAACTGTCATTACTGTAAAACTGTGCGTGTTTCAAGGTAGGTGTGAAAAAAAGACCAATCGGAAAAAAAAAAAAAAAAAAGAGACAAAAAAAAAAAAAAAAAAAGGGTAAATTGGGAAATTTGAGGGGGGGGGGTCCGGACGTCGGCGACCCCCCATCCGCCACTGCTATATTATCATTTGGATGTCAGGTAGTATACGCACTGTCATTGCCCCCTCACAACCGCCCAAGTATATATTAATGAATGCAGACGATTTTCAGGAGGCCTATTCAGGTATCTGTAGCTTAGATGCCCTTCATAAGGCACAATGAAGGAAAGACATGTATTTTTGTAATAACTCAAGGAATGTTTCTGTGGGACTCCACGTACTGTTTTCGTGTAAAACTTCCTGGAAATAGAAGGCATGTAAAAATAGACAAAAGGAGGGGGCGATTGAGGAGATTTGTTGAAAACGTTATCTGTATCCTTAATAGCACAACATATTCACCTTTAAACCTTACCAAAAATGAGCATTCACGAAATTATGGACATTTACCAGCATATATGATAGTTCCAAAAACATCCAAATTGATAGCACCATTTTGCAGTCTAAAAGACCTTAAATTAATAAAGAACAATTCTTAAAGGGGAGGGGGAAACCCCGCGCCCCAGGACGAAACTGTTATGTATTGGACAAGCGAAAAGATCAAAAAACTGCTGCAGGTAAATGCAGGGAAACGCATGAAAAATAAAGGTGTCAGTACCGCAGACTTGGGGGAACTGAGCGTATTATTATACGCCATCATCTATGGTGCCCCAACACAAAAATACCTGGCAACACCACTTGATCTCAAGCCAACTTGCAGGTCTTGGTAACGGTCTCCGAATTCAAAACTCTAGTTGTCTGGTATGACACCTGTATGTTTTTTTTTCTGATCCCTGCCTTTTGAAAGCTTAACAGGACATGTCCGTGACTCTTGGACAATCTACAATCCAGTGCAAGCTGGTATCAACGAGTTTGGTACTCAATAAGCATTTCCTAAATGGATGGAATTATAAAAAGCATACAAGAAAACTATTACCACTAAAATTAACCTTTATAAAACCATAATATGGACCTAAACAGATTTCTTGCAAGCAAAGCTAATAACTTCGTTATAGAATCTACGCACTTTTAAATAACCATTATTCGTAGTGTAAGTCGTTGTTTCGTTCATCTGTTCATGTGCGTCGCAGAAGATTCCATTCTATTGCTCTTCATAGGTACCACCACTACTTTCATGGTACCACCAAGGGGAGCCAGTGGGTCAATTATTGCACTGGTGATCGTTGCAAATATCGTTGTGTTAATTTTAGTTTTCATCTTTGGGGGCGCTGGAGATCGTGGCCATTGTCTTCTAAGTCTTCCCCTACTTGCTCACAGGTTTATTTGTGGCACTAAATTACAGGTCACGTACTTGAAAATAATAAGCGTATCTAATGTTTCGAGTAGGTGTTGTGAAACAGCACTGAAGAAGATGAAAGCGTCATTTTAAACTCCATTTTGTCCTTCCCTCTAAAACTATTGATTTAAAAAGATGTTGAAAGTGACACGTCAGGATTGTTACTTTACACACACGATTATTTTCACAACAATAACGGTACATAAAAGAGCAACCATGGTTATAATAATTTTTTAGAAGATTCCAAGCTAGTTTCTATAGAAACAACATTTCAGTTCAAATTTCTGTAGAAACAACATTTTAGTGCAATATCTTTGTGATAAGTAGTAAACAAAGGCAAAACCTGCAGTGTTACAAATAAATGGCGACACATGCTGATAAGTATTACCATAAACGAATGATAAACTTAATTGAATACGAAAATGAAAGTGCAGTATAAGTGCATAATGACGAAATTTATCATGAAGAATAAACTAAGAATAGGCCTACTCAAGAGTAAATTTGTATAAACGTAATGAACCTGCATACCACAAGGGGAGAAGAAGACAAAAAAAAACGCTCAAATAGCCGTTACGAATAAGCTTTGAACTGATGGAATCTCAGAGTAAAATTCTGTTCCTTACAAAATTCACACCGCCCTTTTCCCCACTCACCCTATGTTTTTGTAACATGTAGTTTTCGGTTTGTTGTACTAATGTGTCTATTCCTGTAAGTCATCTAATGCATGACTTTTGCCCCTTTTGGGAAAGGGAGTAGGAGGGAGTTCACGATTGGTATGTAAGGAACGTTTCTAATGTTGCTATAAAAACTTTGGGATGTTTAAAATATATTTTTGCTGTTGAGCTAGTTTTTAATCGACCGAAGTTTTAACACATTTTTCAATAAATTCAATTTTCATGATTTACAATAGGGCTGCCCGGCCGAGTGAAAATCGACAGAGGGCGCTCTCATATGGTTCCTACCAGTTGCGCGAAACTCAAGCGCAACCGCGAAGTTGAGTAAACAAATAGCGCTGTTATTGTCGTCTAGACTGACGTGCTTTCTGTTACTGTGTTGAAGCTGGAAAAATACGAGCTTTTCTGGTTGTAGTACGCAGCAAGAAATTGTCCTAGACAGAGAACCCAAAGAAAAAAAAGAATGTAATGGTCAGGAGGGTTAAAATATCCAAAAAGCCATAAAGAAGAAGACATATCCCTAAGATGGGTCTATAACGGCTTAGTAGCTAGCTCGCTGCAGCCCGAGGTCACAGATAGATCGCCTTCGGCTTAAGACCCGTAGTTGGTACTAGATGCATCGTTCCTCAATAAATTCCACTTAACCCCATGAGCTTTTTTTTCATTTTAGGAGCTTCCTAATTAGTACTTTGAAAACAATTGGTCAGTGTCTAGGGTAATTTCACTAGCCGCAACTTATAAATGCATTTATAATTCTACGCGCTAACAAACGAAAAGGCAACCAAACGTTCGCTTTCCAAGAGCGCTAGTAGTGTAGTCAATTCATTTCAGGATTTATACACGAGAAAGGCCGGTATTATGCGAGTACAGAAACGCGTCTGTTAAAGGTACACACGACAACTCCAACTACCTTTAACAATGAACATTTCTGTTGAAGCGCGTCGTAGTTTTGGACGCAGATGCACTGTATGGAAACGACGCGCAGTCAAATCCACCATTGTCGCGTCGGTATTTAGGCCTCATACAGATCAGCGCGTATTACAGTGTAGGTAGGCCTATAGGAGTTTGATGGTATCTATTCAACAATCCTTATGTTTTCTTGGGTTTTGACTCACATGCGTGCCTTGAGACTTGCATATAATGCATAATATATTTTTCTTTACCATGATATACTGTCCAGATTGGGTGAGCTATGTTCTGTCAATATCTTTGTCAGGATTTAGGGTCTCACTGTGACGTATAAAAGGACTCGAGTAGGAACCATATGATAGCGCCCTCTGCGGGTAAGACGAAAACGCCGGGCAGCCCCATTTTTGGGGGACGTATCCCCACAGTAAAATATAAGCGAACTAAAAGATGACTGCGCTCACGCTGTATGTGGCTCGTTAATGATTAATGCCACCGATATATACTGAAGTATGAATCTGCCACTGATTAGTCTATGTTAGATCGTTGATTAGTATGAATCGGCCTATAGTCTGTGATTGATCGTTGTCTAAATCTGCCAGAACAAATTTGAAACGTTTTACATTAAATTTCTGAGACACTAAAATGTGTTTTTCAACATGTCAAGCAGAAAAACGTAGAATGACAAGCGATGTCAAGGGCGGATCTAGGGTCTTTTCTGAGGGGGGTCCAACATAAAAAGGGCACATTCATTTTTTTTTTAAATTTTGGTTCCCATAAACGTCAGCGATTACACAACTTACTGCATATTGACAAAGAAAGGATAAACCAAGAGACATGCAAAAACTGGATTATCCAAAAACCTGGAAACTAAACGGAAATGAAATATACAAAAGCGCGCGAAGCGCGCGAAAATTTTTTGGGTAAGCCTACAATTTATAAGATTTGTACTAATTTAAAGCTTATACAGACTAGTGAGCGGACAGTTGGGCCCTGTCGGGCATACTTTATCTGTAATTCCCTCCTCGAGTCACTAGTCGTACCGTACGACGGACACACAGAAACAAGCGTGAAAAGTCTAACAGGTTTAGCGGAAGCGATTCCAATTCCAGACATTTACATCAAATCCATGGATTCTATATTAACGTGAAAAAAGGTGCGCGAAAGGTTTTGTACTATATTTAGCTAAAGTATAACTGAACGAGGAAGAGTGGACAAGCGTACCCAAAATTTTGTGTATTAGACCAGAAAATTACCTTATAAAAGCCAAAGAAGTAAACTGACCATGGGTGGCGGCAGATTTTTCCAACGGGGCGGGCCTGTCAGCTACCACAAGTTCCGATCCACTTCACTATCGAGGGTATGTTGAGAAGGGCAAATGTGGGAGCCGTCATTATCCCAGCAATTGCCGCATATTTTTGCATTATATCATTTAATACTGCATGACCGAGTGCGCATTCGTAGTGTTCTTTGAATCGGATCGTGAAATTGAAAAGCGCGCGAGCGGGCGAAATTTTTATAGGCTAACACAAACAAATAGACGAAACAAGAAAAGAACTGTAGGGTTTAGTAGACCGTATTCGGGTGTAACACTACATGATCGAAAACCACCTGAATACACGATGAACTAGCAACACTGCTCCGTAAGTCGCTCAAAACTGGACTGTACCGCTTGACACACACAAGTAAAAGCGAAACCAACTAGGCTTTGCGATATGGAAGGAAAGCTACGACCTTAATAAAGTATGTATTCTGCCCAGATGGTACGTTGGTAGTAGAGGGGATCAGACTTGTGTCTATCCGGCGTATGGGAATGGAACAATTGAAAACAATAGACGTGACCCTACAGCGCGCGTAGCGCGCCGAAAATTTGGGTTCTTGTTACAGAAAAATATCCCTTGAGAGCAAAAAAAGTGTAAACAATGCTACGATTAGTTGTCGTCAGGGACTGCGTAAAATTAACGCGAAATGTAATACTAACTGTAAATGTAATACGGCTTTAACGCTAACAATTTTAATAAGCTTTTTTTTTCTCGCAATTCCTATGTGGGCCAACACGTATACCAAACCCATACATAGCCAACAATATGTACCCACAAAAAGAAACTTTTGAATGTGTTTCATTACCAATATAGTGATTTTTTCGTGGGAATGTACCACGGTTCACATGGTCAAAATCTCTCATGGGGCACCAATGGGCTTGCCACGTTAGGCCCCCACCATATACATCCATACATAGCCAACATATGAGCCACATTTACGTAGGCCCTATGTTTGGCATACATATCATAAGTGGGTTTTCACAAGGCTGCTATCTTCAGGTTGGGACCATATGTTGGATCCCACACTGGGAACTGGGCCATCTTACTTGATGGGCTCACATATAGGAATTTCCCAACTGGGACACCCCCCCCCCCCCACCACCGAAAGTAAGCTCATCTCTTTTTCCGTATATTCGATTTCCATGTTGGGGCCATGTTCGCTAGCTGTACCCAAGTATCTGGGTAGGATCTTATAAAACCACCCAGCTGGTTTTAAAGGTCGGCGGGCAACCTTTAAACGTGCTCCGGGCCCCCACATTTTTGGGCCCCCACAATATATACCTTGGGTGTTCCATTACTGTGTCAAGTGTTCCTCAGCTGTACCATAGGGCTCCACACAATGTCGTGTCCTGGACCCCAACACCCTTAGTCCGGCCCTACATATAACCCTACTTTATATGTTGTCCTATGTACAGATATGGCTTATAGGGTAGCAAGATGGCGGTTGTAATAAGCTGGCCAAACCCTCCCTATATACGGCTCTGCAGCAGACGCTCGATAAGTGGAGACAGTTTTGCTCGAAATAGCTTAAAGGCCTATGCTTAAGAAATTTGTAAGAAAGGAATGCAAAGAGTCATTGAGAATCGAAAATGGCATTATTAAGTCTTAACGCATAAAGACAGCTCGCTTGAAAAGCTCTGTAACGTACGGGCCATTATATATAACAAAGGTGTTTGATAGTAAAATTGCAAATAGGGGCAGCTAGGCACATTTATGATGACAAAGCTTCGGCAAATGGTTGGGAACGCGGCGAAAGGCCCAAATATGCGGTGAAAATACAGCGGCTAAGATAGTCTGTGATGGCTTAGGCGACAGTTGGTTGGCAGGGACCGTGGCGGATAAGGCGGCAGCCGAGACAAAATCATACGATCTCTGAGAATCCTTCGTTTCACTGGGATATCATCGTCAGCACTTGTGGTGAGTTTAACACTGTAAAGGATCGAAAAGCATTGGATTATTACATTTAGCGTTAATGTTGTATAACATTTACGGTGAGTCCGATTTATTGCATTTAGCGTTAAAGTCGTATTACATTTACGGCGAGTCGTTTATTACATTTAGCGTTAATTTTTATTACATTTACGGTTAGCATTAGCGTTTTTATTACATTTAGCGGTGATACAGACACACACAAGAGAACAGTTACCAGGCTTGCGATATGGGATGAAATTTGCGACCTCCACATAAACTGTGTACTTTTTCTACATGTTACTTGGACTTGCGCTGTCTAGCGATGTAGAATGGAACTATTGAAGAAAGCAGAGTAGCTCTCCTGCGCGCGTACCGCGCCGACACTTTTGCGTTCTTATATAGAGAAATTGTCCTCTTGTGATAAAAAATGGTAAAAACGAAACTAAAACTGTCGCCAAACTGTGGCCAAAATGTCATTTTCTCCCCACAAATCATATTGGGGGCATGGCAGGGGCGGATCTAGGGTCTTTTCTGAGGGGGGTCCAACACAAAAAGGGCACATTCATTTTTTTTTAATTTTGGTTCCCATAAACGTCAGCGATTACACAACTTACCGCATATTGACAAAGAAAGGATAAACCAAGAGACATGCAAAAACTGGAATCAAAACCTGGAATCTAAACGGTGAAATTACAAAGCGCGCGAAGCGCGCGAAAATTTTTTTGGGTAAGCCTACACTTAAAAGAATTTATACTAATTTAGAGCTTAATAGAACAATTGAGCGGACAGTTGGGCCCTATCGGGCATAACTTTATTGTACTTCCCTCCTCGAGTCACTAGTCGTACCGTACGACAGACACAAGTGAACGTTAACCAGGTTTAGCGAAATGCGATTCAATTCCCGACATTTACATAAATCCATTTATTGTACTTATTAACTTGAAAAGGTGGAAAGGGTTTGTACTATATTTAGCTATAAGTATAACTGAACTGAGGAAGAGTGGACAAAGCGTACCGAAAATTTTGGGTTTTATCCCAGAAATTACCCTTATGAAAGCCAAAAGGAGTAAACTGACCATGGGTGGCGGCAGAATTTTTCCAACAGGGGGCCGGGCCATGTCAGCTACCCCAAGTTCCGACATTCCCTATTTCGAGGGTATGATGAGAAGGGCAAATGTGGGAGCCTCATTATCCCATGCAATTGCAGGCATATTTTGCATTATATCACTTAATACTTCATGATCCGAGTTGCGCACTGTTAGTGTTCTTTGAATCTGGATCGTGAAATTGAAAAGCGCGCGAAGCGGGCGAAATTTTTTGATAAGCTTACACATAAAACATATGACGAAACGACAAAAAGAACTGTAGGGTTTGTAGACCGTATCGGGTGTAACACATTGTATCGAAACCACCTGGACTACACGATGAAATAGCCAAACTTTGCTCCGTAAGTCGCTCACCAACTGACTGTACCGCATGGCACACACAAGAGAACACCAACTAGGCTTTGCGATATGGAATGAAAGTTACGACCTTTACATAAACTATGTATTCTGCCCATATGTTACTTGGTAAGGTGGGCAGGACTTGTGCTATCCTGCTATGTGGAATGGAACTCTTGAAAAAATAGAGTGACCCTACAACGCGCGTAGCGCGCCGAAAATTTTGGGTTCTTATTACAGAAATTATCCTCTTGAGAGCAAAAAAAAAAAGCAGGTAAACCGTCGATTAGTTGTCGTCAGGAACTGCGTTCTTTCGACTAAGACTCCCCTATACGAAACTGTAAAACTTCTCCGATAGGGGGCCAGCCTGAATACCCCGACGGGGGGCATGAACCCTTCCCCCACCTGGCGCTACCGCTATCTCGACTGGGGGAGGAGGTTAAAATACTGTATGTTGTGTTCCCTATATAGTTGCGGCGCGACTATCAAAAACACTCTGTCAGAATAGATGACTGAAGTCGAATGTTTGCTTTTCATTTGCGACAGCAGACCGGTCATCAGTCCAAAGACGTCAAAAAATTGAACCGACTGACATTGCGTTATTTGACCTGGTGGTGATTTTATATAGTAATTTTAAAATGAAACAAACACCGATTTGTCTATTGTGAATTCTGGTCAACTCTTGGCTGTGGACTTTACCTAAGACTGGCTTTTTATTCCCATCACTAGGGCAACACTATAAAAGAAGAGAGTAATTCCAGACTATAAATATCATAGCGAAACGTATTTAGCCTACCTACTCTCTCTTGTTCACGAGAGGATGGGTACTAGAGGGTGGGCGGAAGGTTCGTAGATGTAGCGTTTATGGAGTGTGAACAGATCATTATTTTGTAAGACCAAAAGACTAGCAGTGACCTTTTGGAATCAATATTAAAACCCAATAGTAATACGTTGCATATAGCTAGTGAGTATGACGTAGTATATGCGTGTTTTGTATTACTCTGAATGCCCAAGCACGCCACACGTGGTTCCAAGCGAAAAGTGATTAGAATGCCTGATTGTCACGCAGACATACTGTAGTCACATTCTCTGTAAAAGGATTGCACTGTTCGGGTTTCGGGGCGGCCAATACAGGCTACCGTATTCAAATGTGTTGCCGAAAGTTTCTGCGATACATGGCTAGACTTTTACGAGTGGATTGATCGATACTGGATGGGGGTAACCAAAATCTCCTCGGAATTGGACAACACTGTCATTACCTGTGAAACTGTCTCGTTTTTTTTTTTTTTTTTGGCTAGTGTGAAAAAAAAACATTTTTTGAAAAAGGGCAGATTGGAAAATTTGAGGGGGCGTCCGGACGCCGGCGACCCCCCCCCTGGATCCGCCACTGCATGGCCCCATTACCCCCCGTTTCCTACGCCACTGAAGGTCACATTCTGGTGAGCATAAAAGACCCCATGTGTAATCAAAACATTCTCTATGCATGCTGTGTAATATGAGCTTCTATGCATCTTTTGAATTTTTTAACTCTGATGTCAATCAAAGAGTAGTCACCCAAGTGAGACTTTTGCTTACCCCCTAAAAGTCATACTTGGGGTGATGCAAATCCGTCTTTAAGGTTTTGCCGTAAAACCATAGGCGAAAGAGGCTTTTCGAGACTGGGGTAATGAACCTTGTTTCGGATCGCCGTCCTGGTGGAGGGTTCTAAGGAGAGGGGGTGCTGCCCTTCCCTTTAGAAAATTTCTGGGTATTTGAGGGTCCTCAGATGCAATTTGGTGCAACATGTTGGACAAACTTTTAAAGGGGAATTTTCATTATCCCAGACAGGCCCGTAGTCAGGAATTATCATATAGGGGACACCGGCACCGAACGGAGGGGCACCGAAGAAGGATTATGTTTGTAGTTAGTGTAGTGCCACCATATAATAACCAGTTTGCAGGAACCACATGGGATGATATTTCACGCCTAAAATAGATAGCTTAACGGTGTCAGTTGTGGGTGTGCACATGCGCGAGAAGAGGGCAAAAATTTCCCCCTTCTCATGGGAATTTTCCCTTCCTTTCGCAATGCAGAGACATGGAAATCTCAAAAAGACGGAGGAAACAAGGGTTTGATTACGATGATGCTTCTTCAGCTCTGCAAGCGGAGACAGGCAAGGCCTTACACAGACATTTCTGGCTAGGGGACAAAATGTGGGACATTAATGATCTGTTGCTTTCTCTTTCATATCTTCCTTTTTGAAGCTTTTATCGACTTCTCTTCGTTCCCACTTTTTTCTTTTCTTAATTAGGCTTCGTTTTGTTAATCATATTTGTTATTGTTGATGTGGCGAAAAAGGTGGGCTGAGCCCAGGAAAGCCCCCCTTGGATCCGCGTCTGTGAAGACTAGCAAGTGCGTTTTCAGAATGCTTTTTAGTCGTAAGTGTATTAACAATCACCTTCTATACCGATAATGGCTTCGGGGAAGCGCTCGGTAAAAATTTTTGAAAAAATGTTTAACGGCAACAACGTACTTTCAACCATCCACATCATGCTACAAATTAGACTGAATGCAGTGGCGTATCCAGGATTTCTCTCAAGGGGGAGGGGGGGGGCATGCAGTATGTTGTGTGACCGCCGGGATGGGGGAGGGGTCTAAGGGGAGGGGTGTCCCCCTCCCCTTAGAATTGTTTTGAAAAATTAGGTGTCCTTACATGCAATCTGGTGCCAAATATGCTACCTTTTGAAGTGAATTTGTGTTAAAAAATTTACATACTTTTAGGAACTTAAAAAAATCGGAATCACTGAGGGGACATGGCCGAATGGCCCTCCCCTCGGCGTACGCCATTGATTGAATGATCCCATATTGATGCGAGGCCCCTTCAGATGTTTGGAGATGTATGTCTATTTTCGGAGAGTGTTGTGATCAGAATAGTTAAATGTATAAATTCCTTTTTAATGGTCATGGGAAGGAGTGCAAACCGTGACGCATGCGCGCGAGGCGCGCCGAAATTTTGTCATTAAATAAGATCTGTCTTCAGAATCTGCATCGAGACACTAAACAATCGCCCAACAAACTTACATGCCACTCAAAAAGTCAGTCAAATAGAGCCACGACACTACTCTTTTACGCAAATGTGTGGGGGGGGGGCATTTGATATTGTATCCCCCGCCCATCTAAACGTGGGGGACTTGTCCCCCTGTCCCTCAGGATTGACGCCCATGAGTGAATCCCCCAAATTTTCCAATTTTACGGCTAAAAACCTAACATGCCCGCCGAAAATTTGAATTTTGCTCTCGACGATCTTATGGCACTCCGTCTCCCTTGTCGAGGCTTCAGGCCATGGGCGTCAATCTTTACTCGAATGTGGGGGGGACATGGCCACTTCTGTCAAAAATTTACTGTGTAAAAATCTTAAGTCAATGGGCATTTTTCCAAAATGTGGGGGGGGACGTGTCCCCCTGTCCCCCCAGGATTGACGCCCATGCTTCAGGCTGCAGTCTTACGTAGGAAAGTTTGGACCCCTGTCGCGCAAATTCTGGCGCTACCCTCTGCCAGCTTCGGGATTACACATTTTATCGCACCTAGTAGGTCTATCCCGACTACATGTTTACCGAAGAAATTCGAAAATTCCTATCCCGACTACATGTTAACAGAAGAAATTGGAAAATTTTTGCGACCGGCAAGACCACAGCTTCCTGAGCTTTACCCCGCCCCGCCCCTCCCCCACCCCTATTGATGTCATTTATAAAGCAGGCTACTAAGAAACATTTGCAGGCCGCGAGTTTTTTTTCGTAGGATAGCGAGGGGAATTCTATTCATACGGACCAATCAGCTTCTTGGAAAGAGGTCACACCCCTAATTCCAAAATAGCAGCTTTCCGACCCTTGTTTTGTAATTCTGACACCGGGTTATGAAAGAACAGGCCAAATAACCCCCATCCATGTAACCCTAACCTTAATTCTAACCCTAACCATGATTTTGAAACAAATTTAAAATTTTTTGAAAAATCGATTTTCCCATCGGTATCCTATGAAAAAAAAACTAGCTTGCAGGCCATGCTGTAAACATCAAAAGCGTAACATCCAAGCATATTGAAACAATTTTTTTTTTTTTTTGCGGGGGGGGGGGGGGCGTGTTTAAGGCAATTTAAAATCCGGTATAGGCTACCAATATTTTAGGATGCAGCTAGGTGAGGGGGGGGGGTTCTCGCTCCAGCTCCCGGCCCCCTTATATCCGGCACTTGCATATCACACAACTTAACACTATAGACTATTAATATTAATTATAGTGCGCTGGATTGTCAACATAGTCGTGGCCTAGTTGGTTTGGCGCTCGACTCCGATTGTAAGTACGTGAGTTCAAGTCCTCCCGGAGATTGGCCGGTGTGTTTTTCTCGTTTTGCGGTTTTAATGTAGGGGGACTGTCGACTATTTACAGTTGCTTTCTCTTTCATTTCTTCCTTTTTGAAGCTTTTATCGACTTCTCTTCGTTCCCAGTTTTTCTTTTCTTAATTATGGTTCGTTTTGTTAATCATATCTTAATGTTAATTTCCAAATCAGGTCACCACACGCTATTGAATGTAGCCTACATTATCAAGTCGTACAACCCCCCCCCCCTTTTCCACGTTGCATTTCACGCTTGAAATTGCTAACAGTTTTATGAAGTTTTTGCCATTCTTAGATGAAACGGATTCCATATTTCATGTAATTTGCATTTGATACGAAAGGTATCAATAAAGACAGGTCTCCCGGCTACTTTAGTAGCCGGGAGACCTGTCTTTATTGATACCGAATTTGCCTTGGTTCCCAAAGCAACTCTTGTTTCTAAAAAAAGCCACTCTGGACTGAATATTCATAAAGGACCGACTGTAAAATGCTCTTCTTGTATTGCAACTATGGATTAAGTTTCTTAGGGGTAGGGCTAAGCATCTGCCAACAATAGGTGGCTATTGTCCACGTTTCATGGTGCGATGATTTGTAAAAGAAGACAGCGGTTCCTTTAAACTTGACCAAGTCTCCCTCAGCGCTTTCCTGCCGACTTAAGGGGGCGCTCCACCATTCCATAAAATTGTACTTTGACGGGGGGGGGGGGGGGGGGTGAACCCTCTATTTGTAGTCCCTAAAAATTTTGTTTGGGTTGATTTTTGACCCTGCTATAAGAGGGCAGTGAATCCTTTGTTCGATGTATTTTGGTAGAGTGATTGAGTTGGAGATTATGCTGTCAAAAATGTTTGAAATTGATACCACCTGAGCCGATTGTGAGGTTTTGGAAAGACAGCGGACCTATCTCATATATTGGTGAATGACAAGGGGCGCGGGTGGGGGATCACAAGTTTTTTATTCATGTGCCTGTAGCTCACTAAAAAGTCAATGATCATGCTGCAAAACTCTTATGTGTCAGTAACAACCAACTCGTGAGCTTTGCATTGATGGGCCACATGCTGGCGTTGAAAACTTTGACAAGGAATGAGAGGCAGCTTAACAAGGCCCGTTTTAGTGTGTAGGTTGGACCAAATTTTAAGTGCTGCATGAGGTTAATAACAAAGGAATGGTTACGGGTTCGCTGAATACAGCCTCGTACATCCGCGCATGCAGGATCATATAATTGAAGGGGGTGATTTCAAGTTTGACAAATGCAGTGTGTTTTTCTCGTTTTGCGGTTTAAATGTTAGGGAACTGTCGACTTTTTACACTTGCTTTCTCTTTCATATCTTCCTTTTTGTAGCTTTTATCGACTTCTCTTCGTTCCCACTATTTTTTCTCTTAATTAGGCATATTCCGAGTATAATACACTGTATTCCCCCGGGACTGTATTTCTTAGTATGAATTTTCCCCAGTGAAATTTGCTTGAACAAGTTTCAAGTTCGTGGTGCGTTTATGTAGGGCAACACTTACTATTTTTACATTACTTACTATTAAGTTTGTACGTCTAGCCTTTAACATAACATAACATAACATAACATAACATAACATAACATAACATAACATAACATAACATAACATAACATAACATAACATAACATAACATAACATAACATAATATATCATAACATATCATGATAACATGTTAACGGGCAAACTGAAGGAGGGCTAAGCCCCCATAAGACGCCCTGAAGTCCACAACATGACAAGGTAGATGTACAAGGCGAGTGGCTCTCCTCTGAACTTGCTCTAAAAGAAACTTGTCCTTTTCATAGAAGGGACTCCAAGCCTGCCCGTGGGCTGCGTAGTTGAGGTGGGGTCTTACCAACTTTGGACCCTCCAATTGTGTACCAGTTCTTAACAGACACAAGCTACCTTTATATAAAGCTTGCCAGCTGACCTTTTACACAGTATTCAGATTTAGGTATTGTAAATATTTACATTTTAAGTTACAGGCGTTGTGTAATACGGTTCGAGTTTCCTCTGTGAACACTTCTCTCAAAATTCGTTTTTTTTTTTACAACAGAAGCGCTATAAGGCACCAAAAATGCCTTCAGTTCCTTACATTCTTGCAAGATGAGTAGGCTACTTCAATTCGCTTGCTACTTCACCCACATCACAGACTTAGCTCATCCCCCAGCAACATATGGTAGGCTATACACTGTGAGTGTGCCTCTTCCGACGCCAAAAATAGGGACTCAATTCGATGGAGATATTCCTGCGTACGAAATCTTTTTAATAAGTGGTATATTATTTAATTCGAACGTCGAATGCGCCTGTTACCGCTGCAGTAATTATTATATTCCACTTCTGTCAAAAAAATCCTAAAATTGAGCACATTTTTAACAGAACTATCAGTATAAAAACATAGTGAACAAAAATAGGTTGAAATAATAGATATTTATTGTAGCAATGTTTAAAAGTTTTACATATTTAATTGGCGAAATTTATTGCGACATTTGTTAGTTACTTATGCAAAACAGGAAATGCCCTCTAAAATATGGAATCATCGAATCAATCAACGGGCTATCCCGGGCACTAGCATCTCGAGGTTTACAAAACTGGCATCCCGGGCATGCAACGCAGACTTTTTGTTTGAACGGCCGTACATATCATCGTTGTTCAAACCAGTTTTTCCACTCTTCCCGAAATTATCCGAAATTCGGGAAATCTGATTGGACTTCGGGAAATTTTGGGGAAGGGGATTATTTCGGGAAGTTTCGAGAAATCTGGAAATGGCATATGGCGTATAGAAAGACGTATGGCTTGACAGGGTGAAATCCTGGGTACAATTATAGAAAACCCCGCCATGAAATAAGTCCACGGTGTAGCCGGATACGCCGTCACACATGCTTCATGACGTAGCCGGTGTAGCCGGTGTAGCCGGCGTAGCCACATCAGGGGAAAGCTTTGGACTTTGATTTTTTTGCAACGTTTTTTAACCGTGTAATATGTTAATGTGTATTCGATCAGAAGGGTTTTTACGATGTAGTCGGTGAAGCGGAAGCGTAGCCACTCCAGGAAAAACATTTGGACTTGGGTTTTTTTTACAAAATATATTTAAAGGTTGTGTGACATGAAAATAACATAGTTGGATATTTGATGTAAAAAGCATTAAAAATCCAGAAAATAGCCGCAATTTCCATTAAAATCCATCAAATATTGACCATTTTACAGGGAAATTTCTATTTCACCCTTGTATCATGAATAAACATGAGCTAAATATGCAAATATGTGACATTGAAAGAGGGACATACCATATATGGCACATGTTAGCCTTTGTTTTTTTCAACCTTAATTTCAAGGACACTGGTAGCATTGTTATTCCCTGAGGGGTTTATTATAAAACTCTAATTTTTTTCCTTGAAAAATATTGATATCACTCATCAAACTGTAATCTATATGATCAGTAATTAAGAGGTAATTTACATAGGGTTAACAAAAGAAATCATGACACTGTGCAACACTCCACATCATTATTTTTGCATAGACAGTGAGTTACTTCAGAAACCATCAAACTTTGAAGATGTATATTTTGAGAACGGTAAAAGATATTGAAATAGTTCCAACGGATCTTTGATTAGAGGACTTAATTCTTTAAGTGAAAAGTGAAACAGCTCTTTTTAGTGGCATGTCACACGACCTTTAAAGTATTTGTTAATATAGGCCTAGGCCCGTATCTTCACGGTGTAGCCAATGTAGCCGGCGTAGCCACTTGGGGGAATAGAATAGCTTTGGACCAGGGAGTTGCAAACAGAACTCCCTGTTTGGACTTAGTCCTTTCTTGTGCGCGACGTCGAAGACCTTTTTAAAAAATTACAACTTTGTCATTTTACACTCCTGAGCCTTCATTTAACCACCAAAGTGAAGCTAACAAAGAGATATGTCCAATTCTACTATTTTGGGGGTGGGTTGCTAGTGACAATTTTGTCTAAAAGTTGAGTGAATTTGTTATTATTCAAAAAATAGCAAAAATTCGGGAATTTTCCGTTATGATATAAAAAAAATTATTTTCGACAATATAACATGGACCAACACCCCTATCCCTTTTCTGAAGTATCCCTGGGCATCAAAAACACGCTGAGAAAAGCCCCGATGCGAGGGGTACAGGATTTAGGGTATATCCTTAAATTTAGGTCAAAAACTGGTTCAAAATTGTGGAAAATTAAACTTTAAAATCGGCCCGACAAAAAATATCGTAGCTCTGCAACGGCAGGTCCGATTTTTTTTTCATTCAAACACCAAAATGTTCTTTAGAAGATTCCTTAGATTTTTCATGCAATACTCACAAAGATATTACAAGCATAGATTCCAAACTTAAAATGGCGCGTTGACTCCTCATGGAGGCCAAACACGGACTTCTTATATACATGGACAGAGCATATTGCACTAACGTCCTATGCGTAAATTGTCTCCACCGTACGTACACCAGTGGGCTTACCAATATGGCTGCCTGCTATAGCCTTGTGTGTAAAAGTTTTGACTTGCTCAAGTGGCTCAGTATCGACAAATTGTGTGAGAAACTTGTAATATTTTCGAAAGAATGCAAGCTCAGGTCAAATTCAACAAATAGAATGGAGGACAGTGATATCGTTCTTCCATTCATACTGATATTTTGTCTGAAATGTTGCAGATTCATCGTCAAATTGGGCAAATGGTAGTAGCCCGGCGGCCATCTTGGTTAGCCAAAATTTGTTCAAACGGTGGCGACCGTATTGATTGCGTAATCCTCTGTCCATGTATTGAAGTCCGTGAGGCCAAAACATCGGGGAGGAAGTGCTGATCACTGCTCAGTCGTTTTGAAAACAAACAGGCAAATGAATGTCTTACAAAAGTGTTAATACTTGTTATTTCGGAATGTTTTTGACTGAAGAAGTACTACGCCTCAATAAATTCAACTTGAACAAGAATAACTTATTTCTTCAACGCGGCATTCCACGTATTTACACTTGAACATGATCGCACAATGACTGGTTTTGCAAGTTCATGGACATTCATTGGTCAGATTCTATGGTATCTTCAAGTGACGCACTTTTATATGCGCGTTCAATTATTTACGCGCTCACAACGGGAAAACAACTAGCATGTTTGTTTCCAGAGCGCGCAGAACTGTGCATCAAGTATTCCGGATAATACACAGAAAAATGTATTCTGCGCGTATAGAACGCGTTGTAAAAGTGCACCGGCGTTAACCTCTCTGAAAAATGGAATTTTCTGTAAAGCATTCTTATTTTTATACGCAGATCGCAGAATAGAACGACGCGCATGTCAAATTAACACTTCCGCCCCGATATATTTTTATCTCATCCCCACATACGTAGTATGTGGGGGATGAGATATTGTGCTTCGTTTACCATTGAAAAGTGCACACGTTTCCCCCTGCCAGTCGCCACAGCAACCATAACCATGGAAATGAATGGTAGGGAAATTTGGGGCTTTATGACCGCTACTCAAGGGTGGGGCAAAATGGAGTGGTGAAGGTCCTGTTTCCTGGTCATGTGACCAAATATGCCTAAAATTTGGGTCAAAGGCTCTGATGGTCAAATGACATTCACAAGGTCAAAAGTGTGTCGCGAACTCCTCCTAAGCTAAGAACAAGATTGAGCCCAAACTTGGTGGGCGGGTGCATAGTCCTTGGAACTTGTGCCTGACATACCCTCAGCATGATAGGTCAAAGGTCAAAGGTCAACCATCAAAAAAGGTCAAAATAAGCAATTTTCCAAATCTGGCTATAAAACCTGAATGCAACAGTAAATGGCCCTGATTTCTTGACATAGCATTCGTATTGAAGAGCTCTTGCCACAACTTGACACTTGCTCTTCTGGGGTCAAAGGTCACGAGGTCAGAAGGTCAAACGACAATTTTGGGGTCAAAAGTGTGACGCGCACTCACTTAAAACTGAAGGTACTAATGACCCCAAACTTGGTGAGGGGGTGCATGGCCCCTAGAATTTGTGCCTCCAATATCATCAGCATGATAGGTCAAAGGTCAGAGGTCAAAGGTCACAATAGGTCAAAATAAGCAAATTTTTAAATCTGGCTGTAAAAGCTGAACGAAACATTTAACGATCCTCATTTCTTCGCATAACCTTCTGATGGACACCTACTTTATGCAACTTTACACTTGACCTTCTGAGGTCAAAGGTCACGAGGTCAGAAGGTCAAACGACAATTTTGGGGTCAAAAGTGTGCCGTGCGCTCACTCAAAACTGAAGGTACTACATATCGGAACTATTTCGGGCAAAACGATTCCTGCTTTATCACGAAATTCGCTGTGCAGCACAGCCTGCTTTGCGGTTTCACACTTCACGGCACTTCAACGGGAGCTCTGTGAGAGAGTTTATTCCCCTGTGCATTGTTCTGAACGAACAGCGTGTGTGTTCAACGGAAGCCGGTGACGTCACTGACCTTGCCTAGCTATTCCGAACAAAGGGCAACAAAAGAAAAGATTGCGCCAAAAAGTCGATTTGTTTTTTGTTTTGTAATTTCACGGAGGGTTCCTATGGTCCAAATGAGCCAAAATTTGGTACTTATGCTCGTGAATATGTATACTTTCAGATTCCGTTCGAACTAGAATTTTAGCTGAATGCAATAAAAAGTTACGGCAGTTTAAACGATTTAAACGAGTAAAAATACTCCCAAAACAGCATTTTGACGACTAGCCCCATTGAAAAATCCTGAAAATTCACTTTTTTATTCGAATTTTGTATAGTGTTCCTGAAACACTTCTAGAAAAAAACTTACTATTGGTAGAAAGAACACAAATTAAACATTCAAATTCCGTGCGAACTAGAATGATAGGGTGAACGAACGATTTTTGGTAAACAAATATATGCCAAAAATGGCAAATGCGCTACACAGTTAAGGATGAGTTCGGAGAGCCGGGAGCGCTATGTTCCGATATGCTGACCCCAAACTTGGTGTGGGGGTGCACAGTCCTTGGAATTTGTGCCTCCAGTACCCTCAGCATGATAGGTCAAAGGTCAGAGGTCAAAGGTCAAGATGTTCAAAAGAACAATTTTTTTTTTTTAAATTTGGCAGTAAACACTGAAAGAAAAGGTAAATGATGCGTTACATTGATCACTGTCTTTTCCTGACACTCAAAATTCAGTTTTCACCTGCGGTTTCACAAACCCCACCATAAAAGCCACACAATGACATGATCAGATGCACACTTATCTAAGCTTCTCTTGCTCAAAACTTGACCACCTCTAGTCTAAGTAAAAACCCAGGCCTAGAGTGAACTGCGATCACGCGTGTCAAGCATGACTAGTTCTTGGCGCCATAAAAGTAAAACTATACGCGTGTCCCCACCGTAGTAAAAGTCCAAGCGCGTCCCAGTATGAAGCATAACTAAGTACGCGCACGGTGGAACTGATGTTAGGCCTAGGCCTTACTTAGGCCTAGGCTTAGGTTACGCTAAATTATTAATAGTACTGTAATAACGCTAAAAAGCTAGGTAGGCCTTAGCCTGGCCTAATAGGCTTAGTTGAAATACACACCTGGTTAAGAACTTTGACCAAGTTTGTGAGCACTGTGGCTCATCACGGAATTTTGGCTGTCTGTAACTCTGAAGAACTACCTATATTCTTCATCTCTTGCATGGCAACAACGACGTACGTGTGCATCGCAGGGGCCAAGTTCAATTCACACACGCACACGCAATGCACGCACGCAAGTACAGTCTAGTCGGTATGGTGTGAGAGCGACTGCGCTGCTTTTAATAGTACACTGGATACAGGGTACATTATACTGTAAGCAGCGCCAAGTTCCAAACAAATGACGTCACAAATAGACCGTGTGAATCATGCAGGCTACCTTTGATCTAGTCCGCAGTCTGCTGACCTAGTTCAGGGAGCAAAGTGTACGTGAGAACTACCTTTGATCTGGCCGCCCGGCAGACGTGTGTTGCTCTAGTCCGCAGTCTGCTGACCTAGTATGGGGATTCCCATACCAGGGGCCGGGCTCTGTTTCATTAAAGTTAGAAATATTCCTATCTTGGACTTAGGAAGAATTCATTCCTATCTTCATGCTGAATTTGTTCCTAGGTTTAGGAATGATCTTTGGTAGATTTAGAAATGTTCTTAATTGATCTGGCAGGAAATTCACAGATGAAAACAATGTCACTTTTGATTTATCCCTAAATATCCCAGCAATATACCCATTGTCAAAATTGGGCTACCGCACCATCAAAAATTTTGAATGGTCTCAATCTTTCTCAAATTCACATATACTCCTGGGTAATTGACCTCTATGGGTCATTTATATGTTTAAGACCCGTCTAGCACTCAGTCTCCAAAAAGAGACCAAAAATTTTGATTTATACAAACGATCCTGTTTTGTTTTTTAAAACATTCTAAATCTTGTTACTAGGACGTTCACAATATTGTGCAGTATGCTGTATAGAGGGATTTCAGTCACGTGACTTTAACCAACTAGACGCAATTTTGAAGGGCAAGATCGCGCGTCAAGTATTGTTTTGACGGGCACGCGTCCGATGTGTCACAGTAGTATCTATGGTTATGCCGTGCGCGTGTGCTGTAAATACGCTTACTGCGTATGTGTTTTGCCCTTCAGTGCCTGGGAATCCATTGTGCGTGACGTCACATGAAATCCCTCTATAGCACGCACTGCTGTTCAATTGTGACATAGTTCATAGCTATGGTTACAATCATGTACGCACATACAACAACCATTGCAGAAACGCAAGCAGACGATGTTACTCTCACAGTAATAACGCGGGAAAAACTTTGTGTTGCAATAGCCTAGGCCTAGTTCAGGGAGCAAAGTGTACGTGAGAACTAGGCCTAGGTACCCTAGGCTAGTGTTGCTCCTGCACCCACCTTGACTGTACTCCAGGGTACGAGACACTTTTTTCAATTTCGGGTGCTATTTTCAAAAAAAAAAAATAGTTCCCCACCCCCAATTCCATTTCGAGTGTTACTTTGAGATTTTCGGGTGCTATTTCCTATTCATTGATAAAGGGTTAATCAACGCTGGACCGTGCATTAACTAGAGGATAATGCACGATCGGGGGTTAATGCAAGCGATGCACGAGGGCGCAGCCCGAGTGCATCTAGCGATAGCATTAACCCCCGGAGTGCATTATCCTCTGTTTAATGCACGGTCCAGCGTTGATTAACCCTGTTCATTCATACACAAGAATTTGATGAAAAAATAGTAAAAAGAAAGAAAATTTGTGTTTGCAGATAACCACATTTTTATTGAAATCAAAACCCCGAGGAAAGATGAGACCTCTTCACAAAACCTTTCAAAACATAGGCCTAGTCGTGCGCAGTTAATAAAGTAGCCTACTATTAAACAAAATGAATTCAATGAAATATTCATAAGTCATGAAATATAACAACGATGTGACTAAATTTGAGAAATGGCTTTCTTCTAGACTTCAACAGCCGAAAAGGACAAAAAATTAACAGTTGGTAAAGTAACTAGAGGTATTATGACTCCATGGTAACCCCTTAGCCACGAAATCTTGCATTTGTATCATGTACTATTTGCACTGCACACAGAGCATATTGTACGTTTTGTACGCTGTGGGTGCACATGCTGTGTAAATAAACACATGCACGTACGACGTATTGGCTATACTGCAGTACGTAGTGACATATCCACCAAGTATGCTTTAAGTAGCGCGGTCTTTTTAAAATTGCTCGTCATTTGTTCAAACCTAACGGACTTGTTCAGGTATTCTTGAGCTTTTAAGTTACTTCAAATGATGGAATTTGCCTAGGATTCAGGTACTGATTTTAGGAGATAAACAGTCACAGCATTTCAAACGTACATTTGGAGAAAAGTTTGGACATGTTAGAGATCTCAGCCCTAACAGCGGTAACGTTAGTAACGCTGATTTCGTTCGAGGATTCAGTGCTCGACAAGGAACTTTTGTGTAAGTTGTAACGTTACTTAGGCTTGGGTCTACGTTATTTGACTTTGAATTATAACCGTTTATGGATCCTTTGCCTCTATAGGGTTTAACGTGAGATTTGGGAACAAAAGTGTTTCTTAGAAATGGAAGCGTTTTCGTAGGCCTTCAAGTTTTTGTGACTAGTGAGTAGTGTCACACCATAGGCCTAACGTTGGATATATCATATCATGCTCAGCTAGGCCTATGTGTGTCAAGCCAGCTAGCCATATCTAAAGCTAGGTGATCTTATAAATACAGTGTATATAGTACGGTATTGTATTCATCCGCCGGTGATTTTATTCTTAATTTACCGTGGGTTATCCTAGGATAATGCACGGTCACCTGACCTTAATGAACCAATAGAAGTTGAGGATTTTAACTAAGTATGAATGAATAAATGATATATGGCCCTAAATGCATTACTAAAGACAGCAATGCACTACTACTTCCCTTCAAGTGCGGTAGAACATAGACCGGCCAGCCTGACATGGCAAAAAAAAGACGAGTGTGTTGGGACGTGGTTAGCTATTTCCATCATGGGCCGTTCATACACAATGTACGTGAGTAAGTGTGAAAGCGTACACCCCCCCCCCCCGCCTTCCCGTACGTACAGTACGTAGTGCAATAGTGCTATGCACACCTGATATTGGCTTGTAAGCAACCAAGTTAACTAACATCACAGCAGTTCCGAGTTCCAAGCAAATAACGTCACAAACACACTTCTGCTTCATACTGTGCAAACACCCGAGTCCAAAATCGGTTATCACGCACAGGTCAGTGTGGAAGGGGAGTTGCCTAGATTTTAGAGTGAGTCTCAGAGACTAGCTCTCCTAGACTAACGTTGGCTAGGCTAGATGTCAAAGAGCAAACATCAGTGCTGCACGTATGTTTGGTGGAAGGAAATTCCATTCACGAGGCGGTTTTGAGTACATCGACCAATGATAACCTCTCTTACTAAAAGGAGGGGGAGCAATTATGTGGGGGGCCTAGATTATGTCTAGTGGTCCTACTATGGTTACTCTGCAACTGGATGGTGGGGGGAATGGATTTATGAACCTCGTTATAGATAGCGATTGAGACGTAGTCTGGTACGGCGCTCTTAAGTGGTTCCCTTTTGAGATCTGTTAACATGTTGGTGACGCTATCCCCAGTGGCGTAGCTAGATATTTTGGGGGGGGGGGGCAAATGCAAATAAATTTAGACAGATAATTATCCAAAAGTAATTATAACAAAACCAGGCGTGTAAAATTCTGGGGACCTTTTCTTTTTTTTTTTTTTTCTTTTTTTGCTTTTCGGGCAATTTTGAGACTGACTTTTGATTTTGACGTTGACATTTCGATGTGTAATTCTGCTTAAAAACATAAAAAGTGTTGTAAGTGTTTCAAGTGGATTGTTTTTATTTACTTCCGACAGAGACTAGAAATTTCCGACAGAGGCCTTCGGAGGCTTTGTGGGGGGGCGACCGCCCCCTGCCCCCCCCCCCTCTAGCTACGCCACTGGCTATCCCTGTAATTATAGTTGTTGAGAACAAAACGGGCTGCACGTCTTTGAACATTCTCGAGTGTTGTTACGTTTTGATGTAAGGATCCCATATGGCCCCACAATATTCCAGCTTTGAGCGGACTATAGCGTTTTGTAGGCAGTTTCCTTGACACCTTTGCTACAAGAGTGGAGATTTCTTTGTAGTAACCCAAGCATTTTATTTGCTTATATGACTGATATGAACCAGGGGTCAAATAGCAACTTCCTTCCCACTACCATGCATGAATGAGCAGGGAAGGGGCACTAACAGACTAACTCATGGACGTAGAAGCTGTACTCGATCCACTGAGGTGGGGATTGTGCACTGTTTCGGAATGTTGTCCTGGGAGAAGAACCCAAGGGTATGCGGTCCCATCTCCTTTAGAAAGTATTTTATGCACTTGGTGCAATATTTGATCAAATTTTAAGCAATAAGACTGCAATTTTTGACATTTTACAGAGCGTTTTCGTCCTGGAAATGAGGGGGAAGGAGCCCACCACATTTTTGATGGTGTAGGTTTAGTCAACCAACCCCCACCCCTTCGCCTCTTATGCCTCTCACTAATTGCATCTTTATACGTTTATCATGGATTCTACCACCTCTAGCCATCTGTTATTGAGAATCCTGCATTCTGATTGGTTAAACACTGACCTGCTTTTCCACAACATACGGTCAGTAAACCTATACACTGATAAAAATGAAGTTTTCACACATTTTCGGTGGTAGAAGAGGAATAAACCACATCTGTCTGACTGTTATTGTCTCATAACCGTCTGGACTTTAATTTGCAAAATAACGGACTCGGTTTCGCCTCGTCCGCCAAATGCATGCTGTAAAATGCTTACTGCTTGTGTGTTTTGCCCTTCAGTGTCCTGGGAATCCATTGGGCATGAAATCCCTCTATGAGGGATTTCATGTGACGTCACACACAATGGATTCCCAGGCACTGAAGGGCAAAACGCACAAGCAGTAAGCGAATTTACAACTCACGTGCACGGCATAACCATTGATACTACTGTGACACAATGAATGCTTGCCAATACAAAAAGGACGCACGATCTTGAGAGAAAAATAAAGTCCAAGAAAATGAGAACGCCAAAAATGCAGGTTCTGACTCGGTGGGTGGGGGGGGGGGGAGGTATGGTGAGGCTCGGAAGTCTTCCAATGCCTGCATGCGCACCCCCCGCCCCACCCCAAACAATAAACCTGGGTCCGACCCAGCATGCTTTGCCCACCCTGGCGGCCGCCTGCGACGTAAGAAATTAAACGCGCATATAAAAGTGCGTTACTCCGATAAAGATACCATACAAACTGACCAATGAATATAGAGCTTATGCATATGATGTCACAATGGAGAAAGTGCTCGACCTCTCTTTTGGAGGAAAATGGCGGAAAAGCGCGTATCATGGCAAGTTACACCAATAAATGCAGACATATGATTTGTCAACCAATCGTATACGCGCGTAAGTCTATTACACGTGAGCCGAAATCCACGCCGTTCGTTGCACATGTGCTTCGTTTGTTTTCACCCACTGAGCTATATAACTGGAGGACACACCTCAATGCGGAATACGCCTCGAGATGAAGCCGATTGGGAGGTCACGTGACGTAGGTTAGCTTACTCAAGTCGATCCACTGTCCCAGAGACGCGTATCTAGAAGTGAAAAGTATGTAACGCAGATTCATTGATGTACACGCTAAAGCAATCCGTTGTTTACTATACTCATTAGGTCTCTAGTGTTTTGTTGTAATTAATAGGGAATCTTTACACTATGATTGTGTGATCAAAAGATTGTTTTTCACAAACTTTTTCTTGATTTTAGGAGTGGTCCTGCCTATTCGAAGGACAGAGCGTGTGACCACATTTCGAATACGTCGAGAGTCGTTGACTTTGGAAACATTCGCTGATAGCACCGTCACTAAACAGTAGGCTGTCCATACATGTGCACAGATGTTCTGGCACAACTGCGTTGAAAAGCGTCCTTTTGACACAGACAAAAACACCCAAGGGCGCATGAAGGAAAGCTAACCCACGCGTGCACATGCACGCTTTCATTTTGGACAATGATGTGCCTCGAATCCTCCTACACGGTACGCGTTTGGTGCTCTGGCATGTTTATACGACTATTGTGATGTAAGCCTTTTCATGAAGTTTGCTGAGGCGGCGCAATGGTGTGTACGCTGACGCGTGATAGCGCGCAAGTTAGTGTACAAGAGGCAGAAGAGACGCTAGAGCCCGCTACGGTGCGGTAGCATATACATGTACAGGTCTTTGCATCAGCGCTAGATCAGTAGATACGCGGTTGAATCGACTTAAGCAAACTAACCTACATCACGTGACCCTTCATGGTGGCTTAAAAAAACCTTATTGTGGAATGATCCTTCCTAGCATATAGTTTCAGTGTTTTCACCCAAAATAACGTCAGTGTGATGTCAATGCAAAAGGTCTATAGAGGGGATTCACAGCGTCACGAGATCGCGCGTCTCTATGGTTTTTGAAGGGCAAGATCGCGCATCTCTAGAGGTTTTGAAGGGCACACGTCCCTTGTGTCACAGTAGGCTCTAGTCCTATAGTTTTGCTGTGCGTGTGTTCTGTAAGTACACTGCAGTCAGAACCGGAAGCTGGCGGGTACCGTAAAGCCGCAGTTCAGACACTACAACGAATTCGGATCGGATTCCGATCCGATTTTTGCGAGTTTTTATTAAAATCTCCTCCATCTCTGGTCAGAGGAAGCGAGACCGAAACATTTGTGCCCACCAGTGTAAATCTTATATGATTTGCCCATCAGAGTTCTATGGAAAATAAAAATGTTAACGTGATTTTTTGTCGTGACGTCACACGAGCCGTGACAAACAGCTTTTATCGGACAACGCGTAGTCCGATAAAAGCAGTCTGTGCGATGTGACGTCACGAAAAGAATTTCGTATCAGACTTTTATATTTTCGTAGTCCTGGCGATAAAACTCATATAATTAACACAGGTGGTGGCAAATTTGGGGTTCTTGTCCATGACGGTTGTTCCGAAATGGAGAAGATTTTTTAATAGAAACAACTCACAAAAAATGCGGAATCGTAATCCGATCCGATTTTCCCGGAGTTTCCCCTTAGTGTGTCCCAATTAGAATAAAGCTAAATCCGGGTGACTGCTACAGGCCAGACTCGGAAGAAGCAAAATGAATGTAAATTGGTGATGAAGATCGAGCAAGCTCCTTGATAATGCCCTCAAAAAACTTGGTTTCAGTTGGTTTAGTTCAGGTTTATTCTCTGGTGAGGTTTCATCCTGCATTATGAGTGTATAGGAGAGGACCTCTATCGTTCGTAGGAGGACGTCTTTAAACTAACCAAAAAAAAAGGATACATAACACTTTCGTTCTCTTCTTCATGCGGATCTAATTCGTTTTTGTTTGTAAACGAAGAAAGCTATATATGGTTGTTTCATTATTAGATTACCGTGAGGTCGTCACTTCGAAAGAAAGTGAGAAAAGAACAGACATACGCAACATCCCTGGAGAGAAAAAAGAAAGGAAACAAAATACGTGAAATTACAACTTAGAATACCTGACAAATTCACGTCATATCCCTTCCCATAGGATATAATAAGTGTCGAAATTACGAGAATTAGGGGAGACATTACACGATATATACTCCTGAGAGTAGTTTTCATGGCATTCAAATTCTAGTATTAGTTATCAGTTCATTGATGGTGGATGTTTTTAGGAAACTGTTGCAAGGTTATTTTCTCCGCACAATATACATAAATTGTTAACTAGAAATTACTTAAATGATTACTTGTTTTTGTTGGAGAAAGTCTGCCATCAGTTTTTAATGGCACTGTTGTGGCAGTTTCTTCTAGTAGTAGGTGCTTCGTTTATAGTTTAACATGGCTCTCTAACATCTGACTTGAAGTTTTTGGTTGTGGCATGTAAGAAGTCAAAAATGTAATTAAATTCATCACCATATCTAACTGTTATCCCTGGTAGGTATCTTCAAAGGGTACAAAATATCTATCAGTTGAGATGAAACAAAATATTCTGGTATCTTAACCAGTTACTGAGGGAATTTTTGCTATTAACAGATAACACCGCCGTTTATATCCGAACACATCGGGACCGGAAGGGTTGTTTCGGATAACACGAAAAAACAGAAAAAGTTCGTGGATAAAACGGAGTTCCGCAAGTTTTATTGCCTTAAAGTGACGGTACAATACTGGGATCGCATATAATGGACAGTGAGTGTCAACACAAGTAATTTCCAAGGGAATAATTCCGAAAAGGGCGTGAAAAAGTTGCACCCCACATCCCAATCCCCCAAAATATTTCATTACTAAATGTTTTTTGATGACCAATGTCATATTACAAATAAATTTTTTTAAGCCGTCTAAAACATAAGTAGATTTTATTCCAACAAATTTTAGCCTTCGCTCGTCGCTTAATTAATGACCAATGCTTGTTTCTAGCACACTAAATGGAATGTGTGTGTTTCTGAGAGCAACAGCTGTAACGATCTGTAGAGGTACCTAGAATATAAATTCCTAGCAAAAATTTCAAAAATGTTAGATGACACATATTGTAGAGCGACTCTCAAACCGTCAGTTTCGCAATGTTTTTTTTTCAGGTCTTAACTGTTCCTTCTATCCTGAGGTAATGAAGCTCACGTACGTTACTACCTTTTCCAATTTTAGTGAAACTTAGACTTACGCTAGCCTCACGTAGGTTTTGTATGCGAGAAGATACTGATGCCTATACCGAACTCAGGGCTCCTAACAAGAATTTCAACAAGCAAATACTGTACGTACGATTATTTCTTCCTCCAAATTGTGACAAAGATATAACAGATTGGTTTTTCATATGTCCACACGTTGTCGGCTATTTTTAGCCCATCGTGACATCTTCCCATTACTTTTAAAGTCCCGAGAAAAATTGAGTGCATTTCTGCAAAAATTTACGTTTGAATTTTTGCCTTGGTAAAGCACTTGAAACTTGGTGTTTACTACTTGTAATTGTGTTGACTATTAGTGTTGTTAAAATCTGATGGCTAGTTCGTATAAACGGGGGTTTTCTGGATAAACGGGGTTTCGGATAAACGGGGTTTTGTGACTGTACCTACAACGAAATCTGCATAAGTTTTAGTACGATTAGGTAACTGAGTGGGTAGTGAGGTTATTTTTCAAGTTTCAAATCAGTTTTCAATATTCTATAATTTTTGACTCTGACCTATTATCATGAAACTTCGGTGGATCGCATTTTTTGCTTAGAAATGTCACTTAAATCTTAGTGTTTAACGGTTTTTTTCAAACCAAGGGTAATTTATTTTACGGTAGGGGATCTCACGAACATGCAATGACAAATTATTATCATGGTTGTTTCCATAACAATGGCATTCCAACTCTGGTTAAATTTGTCCCATGTACCGTTTTAATCCAGGGAGAGCTATAAATACCTTTATCCATGAAGAATTCGCAAGAATAGTTAAACATAAGATGGTGCTAACTTGTGATCACTGCTATTAACATTGGTGCCTACCCCAAAATTACAACCATTCCGTAGTATGAATTATATCTGTCAACCTTGTAACGTCCTAGCTACCCATAAGCATCAAGTTAGGGTAACTTTTCTAAACCTTTAAGATCTTTACACACTTGAGGTGAAATGCTTCAATTGTTTGACGTCCTTCGTCACCCCAAGTTTTCACCAACTGACAGTAACACGGTATACAAATTTGACCAAAACTGTATGCAATAATCCTGCAATTAAGATTATAACGACTTAGTAAGTAACGGTAAAGTGTTTTTTTCTAGCGGAATTTACTGCTTACATTTAGCCTGGTAAACTATTATTAAATTAAAGGTGACAACAGAAATAGTTGTACTCGATCCAATGACATTTTTTACAATTTTTCCTGCCAAATGACAATTTGAACTTTCCTAACTTCCCTTTCGAACAAATAACAACTCTTAGACTTACTCGTGTTAACAGACATATGCAGGTATTACAGTAATCTCTTCTACCCCTTTTAACGCAGTTTCATATCAGACTCAGTTTCGAGCAAGGAAATAAGTATCATCAGCAGAGAGTAACGTGAATAACTTAATAAAACATGGACATCTTCGTTGCTTAATGTTCACACATTGATTGGTGATTTAATGATCTATCATTATAGTATTGACTAATGAACTCACCGAAATCGTTAAGAAAAAATAGATAATAACACTGGTGATAAGTTTCTCACCTTCCTTACCCCTACATTACAATTAAAAAGATTAGACTTTTCCCCCTCGTTGATAACACAAGACTTGCGCCATTTCTGTAACAGAGTATAATTACATCGCGGATTTTGCCATTTCTGTTATAAGAGATTAATTTTGCCATTGGAGGTCCTATCCAGTGGCGTAGCAGATTTTTTTAGTAGTGGGGCGCTGGGGAGGGGGCTTGACGCATTTCATGGGAGGCGGCCTTGTTTTACTATCTAAGCGGAGCGCCACTATATGAGTTGGCGCGGAGGTACCAGAAAATTTGAGATTTTAATGCAACCAGATCGCACCGAAATGGCACTTTCCAGGCTTGTAGCAGCCATCAAGTCGTAAAACAGAAGGAATCGAAGTGTAGCGCACGAAACACAACACCTCCGTCACAAAATTTTCTTGAAATGAAACCTTTTCCTTGGGGTCTATTTCTGGAATATATGTTTCCCCTTGAAAAAAATGAAAGAAATATCAAATTTACGTCAAAGAAAAGCATAACACAATTTAAACGTACATCCAGAGTTAAACATCTAACGAAGCACAGAGGGTCACTTATTCAGAATTAAACTTATTGTCATTTTCCATTTTTAAAGAGCTTTTAGGAACTGAGGATTTCCCCAAAATAGATTGTTGCTAAAAACTGATTAAAGCTAGACACTGATCACCACCAAGTACATTTTTGATTAGGGGTAACCAAATTGTCAATTGGTGACTGCTCTCTGATTAACATCACAGTGAAAAATTTTAAAGATGCAGAGCAGCTCACATTTCAAAACACGCAGAAAGAGTATTCTGATTACATATTAGGGCCTCGTATGCTAACCAGGATACGACCGTGAGCAGTAAACTAACTTTGTGTCTGAACAAGAAGGCGCTTAAGACAGTTTTGGGAGGAGCGAGAAATTAATTAGTTGGGATATTTGGACCTTCTCTAGGATGAAGAATTTTTTTTTGCAATATTACAGGAATTATTTGTTTTTGGTGGGGGGAGGGGGGGGGGGAATGGGACCCTTGCTACAAGTTACTTACTTATCCTTAACGTAGTCTGATCAGGGTTGGCCTCAATAATAATTTTGATTGTCCTGATACTTGAAAAATCTTTTGCTACATTTATTTGTTACTTAATCCTTTACGGTGTAAACTTTTCACATTTTGAACACGTATGCATTATGCTATTTTCAACAAATGGATGTAAAATCGAATACTTAAAGAAATCATCATGAAGAAATATTTTAAGTTTGACTTACATTCGTATCGAATATCCAGAACTCTTAATCTTTTGCTCTCGCTGTAAACTTCTTTTCCTATTCCATTAACCACAGAACAACGGTACTTCCCATTCGGGACTGCATTTACCGAGTTTACGGTGGTTATCCAGGTCTGTTTTTCATCTGTATTACTTGCCGCTGAATAGAAGTTATTTATTAAAGTTGTCCATGATGAAATGGTGGAGTCCTGGGTGACTTGCCTTTGAACAGTGATCATAGCTGACTCTATAGGATTGGCATCGACCACGCACGTCATTGTAAATAGTTTGTTTGAATACACTTCGTCAGGTAAAATAAAATCTAAAATTTTTGGCTCATCTACAGTTGTGAATAAGACAATAATTTGATGTACACTTTTACAGGATCATGGCATGGACGTAGCTATTTGGTTATTGAAAACTAAGTGAAAAATTCAAAAGCAATTTTTGTCCTTTTTTCGTTTCAATAAAATTTAGCTAGAGTTACAAATACCTATCTTGCATTAAAGTTAACAATTTTTGTTTTGTTTCCATTTTATCTCATATTGATTTTATGAATGTCAGATCTTTACTTTAGATAAGAGAGGCGTAGTTTGATTTGTAATGAATAAATAAAGTAATCGTTTTAGTGACTGTTTGATAAAGTATGATTTAAAGTTTTCCCAAACTCTGCAATACACTTTATTAGGAGCCAATTTTTTTTTCTTCTTTAAAAATAACTACTCACAAAAAACATTTAGTATTCTTTTATCCATTCTTTGTCTATCTGTATCGTCACTGCAGACCAGGAGCTTCCCATTGAAGTGACGTTGAGGGATTAATAGTAGCCAGCTAGTAGTGCCGTTGTTTTCATACTTAATAGTTGCGTTACTTGTTACATCAATTCCATCAAGTTCCCAATGAATGAATTTCTTTTCTTCGTAAAAACACTCAATTTGAGTTCCTTCGTGCTCTGTAACATGATGATCATCATGCAACCGAATCATGGGATTTATCCTTTTTTCCGATAGTGTTGTTGATACACATGATGTAGCAGAAAATTCTAAAGGCAAAGGAATATGATATCCTTAAGGAATAAATCGCATTTGACGGACTATTATAGTAAAACGTCGAGACTTCAAATTTGGAAAACTAATGGACGAGGCAAAGCCGAGTCCGTTATTTTACCAAATTTGGAGTCGAGACGGGTTAATGAGACAATAATAGTCCGACAAATGTGGTTTATTCCTATTCTAACACCCAAAATGTGTAAAAACTTCATTTTTGTCAGTTTTTAAGTTTACTGACCGTGTGTTGTGGAATAACAGGTCAGTGTTTAACCAATCAGAATGCAGGATTCTCAATAATGGATGGCTAAAGGGGGTAGAATTCCAGTTCCCTTGTTCCGTATGGTTTAAATACTTTCAACAAAATTTACGTTTATCCATCCCTGCTATCCCAACAACTAATCTTAGTACCTCCAGCTGTCCAGTATAAGTGCATACGGTCAATCTTGTACTGCCAAATGGACTAAAATAAATAAAAAATACACACACACAACGTACCCTGCAAAATTTGATATTCTCAATGTGTTGCCTCTTTTTTCTACCACTCTTCTATGCAATCTATTTCTCGCTGATCTGCACATTTCAGTGATCAATTAGAGAACAGCTTACATGCATTTGGAGGTTAAGTTGTATTATTTCATAAAACTTTGTAGGAAGGAAAAATAGGAATAATAGGCCTGTTAACATTTTGCCATATTTATACCATATATTATATGCCAATCACCTTGGTTTATCACCCTAATGTCGTGGCAAACTTCATTAGAGGGCCTATATTCTGATTTGCAACAAAACATCCCTTGGTCCGCAAGTTGTACACTTTTCAAAACCAAGATGGTGCTATTAGTCGACGTTTCGTATTTCCCTAATTGGTTAGCCCGTCCTAATTTCCATCTTCCTTCTGCGTAATCAAAGTTGATAATTGGTACCTCGTTCTTGGTCCAAACGATGTCACTGACAGGAGAGTGGTCTCCAAAAAGACTGCATTCTAAATTCACTGTTTCTCCCAGATTTACTGTCCGTGAAATTGTCGGAAATGAGGCAGCTTTAAAAAAAATCACAGATTGGATAAGTATATCGTCTTTGTGGTTCAGAGAATAAATTCTATTCCGTATATGCTTAATAATAAAATAAAGGAAACATTAACAAAGAACTGGAAATGTGAATATGAATTGCCAGCGTATTGCACAAGTAACCATTGCATTTCAATGTTTATAATACAAAGGTGAAGAAACTTAAACCATAACCATTAACCACTATTAAACTGAACGGTTCAAAATCGAGCCGATTGTGGTCAATCGGACACTAAAACCGGAATAAATTCACATATTTTGATGTAAATCTTAATTTAATTTTTGACGAAAACACCTTCTCAAATTTTTGTCTAGCATGCGTTTAGACGCCCACTTGACTAGAACGTTTTTAGAGCGTGAAATCTATTATTGGTGAAATCTTTCGACTAAACAAATCTTTCAAGAAAGTAAATGCCATTATTCCGCCATAATAAGGTATGACTAAACACTAATAAAACCAAGAATACTAAGCTGGGTAGCTGGTTACGTAAAGCTTTTTACGAATTACATTCTTAGTGGTCATATATGAAATATCGCGGTGTAATTGAATTAAACTTTGGTCACATTAAAAGTTTGTCTTGGAGTTAAACAGTTAAGTGGATTCAAATGTTGTTGCTTTTAGCGAGATAGCACATGTTACCGAAGAAGAACCTACAGTTTTCGGTGGCAAAAAATAGTCTCATAACGACATCTTGCAAACTAACGACGATATTATAAAACACCCAATACCCATAGGAATAATTAAGTACAAAAGATTACAACTTTGGCAGTTTGTTCGAGACTTTTTGATCTTACCAATGCGTTCACCAAAGGTAATAATGTATACAGTTATGAAAATCATTATAAGCAGAGCTTCTTGCCGAGAATACTTTCCAACATGCCAAAGTCTTGATACCGTAAAGAAATCCAACGAGGAATGTATGAAAATGAACATGGTTTCGTACTGTAAGGTCAGAAAGCAGCAAAGTTTTAATAGAAGCACATCGAAAGTAAAATAGCATTTATATGAGTTGATCAAATAAATGAGATAATACATCCCTGAAATCATGGCTTGAGCATGCGCAATGTGTGGTATCTGCTACACTTTTGTTTTGATTATTATAAGTTATTTAGTTCACACGTCGTTAACTTTCACATAAAGCACAAAGAATCATTACACATTTTGAAAGTAACTGAATAGACTGGGTGATATTTGACTGGGTATAAAACACTTTAATGCCTTAAACAAGGTCTTTACGACAAGTCAATTGCTGGGACACAGTTTAGTTTAATTACTGCTAAAATTAAGTTTCGTATCACTTATTGTTTTCTGTCATAATCATCATAATTTCAAAACTGGCTTTAAGTGTTGCAAGTTCATTAACTGATATTACAGACAATTCATGCATGTTGATTGAAAGTAAAACTTGGATGTACGGCAACTTACAAGATGGATTAAATACATCCTTCTTCCTTGTAAATTCTTTGTGTTTAACTCACATAAGGCTACGAGGCAGAGGGAGGAGACAGGGTGAGGAGCTGCCGGCTCTCCCATTCTGGCAGAAAATTCGCTAAATCCGGGCAAAATATAGGCTATTTTCAAGCAACATGCTTTCAATTTTAGGGCAAAAGCGCAGCCAATCTTAAGCCTCCTACGCTAATGTTCTTTAAAATAGAGAGCAAGGCAGGAATTCGAATTATCACGACGGTTTTAGCACTTGGCAAACTCCATTTAGCCTATGTGAAAAGGAGCCTGTGCACATACTTGGCTCTACTGTCTTTTGGGTGTTCTCGCAAGAAAGCTAAGTACTATGCCGACGTACATTATGTAAATATTTTCATCGCTATGCCGAGGAAATGACAAGCGTACCACCATCGGTAAGCACATGGTGTACCAATTTCCCAAGCTTTGTAAGCTGCACTGTAAATGCGCGTAAACAGGATACCTCAAGAAAAGGCCGCAGGACTATGTTCAGGTGACGTACTTATATTGTTCTTCGAACATTATTCAGCGCCATTATCAGGTGGCCGGAAGCTTTCCAACAACTTTAAGCCCGGCAAAAACCGCCATTCGGATTTGCTAGAAAAAGGGACTTTCCGGGAGGGCCGTTTGAATGGTGACATGGCTATTGGTTGCAGTTGCCGGAAACTTTCAGACGCTCTTTATCTTTCACAAATAACTATTAAAAGTGTCTTAGAACGGTTAAACTTGTCTTGGAAAATGAAAAATCCATGAGTAGTAAGCCTACGCCATTTGCCAATCTCAGAAACCCAACGACTACCCTGCTCCGAGGCCTTGTAACTCGCATCCACATATTGTGGAGGTGAATACTGTAATAATAATGATGATACTACTACTGCTACCGCTACTACTACTACCACTACTACTACTACTACTACTACTACTACTACTACTACTACTACTACTACTACTACTACTACTACTACTACTACTACTACTACTACTACTACTACTACTACTACTACTACTACTACTACTACTACTACTGCTACTGCTACTGCTACTGCTACTGCTACTGCTACTGCTACTGCTACTGCTACTGCTACTGCTACTGCTACTGCTACTGCTACTGCTACTGCTACTGCTACTGCTACTGCTACTACTACTACTACTACTACTACTACTAGTACTATTACAAATAAAGATGATGATGATGACGACGACGACGACGACGATGCTCCTAGAGCTGCCACAGTCACAACCAGAACAATTAAAAGTCCAGAAAAGGTGGGTCTTTAATTTTGTAATAAAAGCATCCAGAGAAGTTGTGGAACAAAATATGAGTCAACCACCGGTCTCTCAACCTCCTCAACAAGAGTTAGTTAGTTAGATGAGGTTTAACGGCCCAGTTTCCAACCAATTGGTTCAAGTAGAGCAGGTCACGGCCTTTTTTCCAGTCGTGGCTCACTGGCGTGTTTTCCCTTACTCCATTGCTTATGCGGAGCATCACTCACAATGGCAGTAGGTTCCATTTTTAAAGTTTTTGGTATGACTCGACCCGGTAATCGAACCCGGGCCTCCCGCGTGAGAGGCGGATGCTCTACCACTAGACCTCAAGAAGAGATCAGAACTCTTATCTCAATACCGACATCACTCCCCACGCAAGAAAATTACTCAGGAGGACAAGTGTTAAAAAAGGACTCAACGATCAGAGTTAAAAACGGACATGACTGACTCGAAAATCATTATTCATGTAGACCTCCTGATGAACGCACTAAACTCTGAGTAGAGGTTTTTGCTTTAATACCATAACTAACTACCTAACTAACTAGCGAACGAACGAACTAAATAACTAAGGAATTAACTACCTAACTAACTAACTAACTGACTGACTGACTGACTGACTGACTAAGTAACTAAATATATAAAGTGATTATTTAAGAAAAAACAGGAAGCCAGTGAAGTTCTCTCAGTACTGAAGTGATATGACGAGATGGTGAAATCCTACTTACTAATCTTGCTTCAATGTTATGAATACGCTTAAGACGATTGATTTGAGTTTTGGAGATACCACGAAGAAGAGAATTTTCCACATCTTACTTTTACGTAACAAAGGCACGAACCGTTGTTCTGGCTGTCTCTTTGTCAATATGGTTGCTCTTATGCAGGGTTTTACATAAGAAAGAGTTTGCCTTGAGAGAAGATTTCCAAACCTGTCAAGAATGATAGCGCTAAGCAAAGACTTCTAGGTTATGTTTGGATTCTCTCTAAACGTTTCAAAATTAAACACTGTTTGATGGAAGGTAAACACTGTTTGATGGAAGGTATTGGCATCTGGCAATCAAGATAAGTTACCTAATGAAGCAAACAAATTGAACAAAACTTAGAAAATCGTCCATTGCAAGCAAAGATTCCAAATCCGACACTATAACGACTTTAGCATAGAAATAGTTACCATAAAATTTCAACAGAGTGGTCACACCAAAGTACTAAACGAATAGAAAATCGTCCCATTATGGTGCAAAATGTTTGAAGAGCGAAAAACACAAGACAGAACGATACGATAAAATTCTAAGCCAATGAGATGCTTTGTTTAAACGTAATGTAGCACCTCTCTCTCCGCTCTACAAACGACGAGCAGCCGCCATTGTTGTACACCTACTCTGTGCAGCACTGTATAAATACAGCGTAGAAATGGAACGCATGATGTGTAAACTATTTATACCTAGGCTATTTGTGATATACTCTGATTTTTAGTGGAAGCTTGAGTCCGATTCTGTAGGATAAACAACTGCATGGCTTGACAATGTGAACGAAATGAAACGCTCGGAAGTAAAGAAACTGGTAGCCTACATTTTTGTTTTACATGTTCGACTCGTGGTGATACTGTATAGCTTGCGTAGTTTGTTTACAGGAGCATCTGGGCTAGTGTCGTGTTTGTACGGGGTTGGGGGTGTTCTTCTCTGATGAAATAAACGCTTAGCCAGCAATGATGAAAAAAAAAATATCTTGATTCTTGATTCGACTTTTATTTCACAGGTACTTCTCAAACTTAGTACATAGTTCTACGTTCAATCCTGCAGCTCTCTCATGATCTCCTCGTGTCGTGTGTCTACACAAACTTTTATACTTGTCCCTTTGCTTTACTTCGGGAAACCCGTCACATAAATCATACATCATAACATTAAAACTTTCCATTGTGACCTTGGGTCAAAACCTGATTCGTTGATCATAAACATGTGACTCTTGGGAATTCCCTTTACGTAATGGAAATCGCTATCGCTGTACGACATCCCCCCAACTGGTAAAAAAAGTTTGTTACACAAATCTTTTTTGGTTAAACAAAACTCTCCTTTTTGGGTTACAACAAAACCAAAGGTCACTTAATCAATCTTGTTTTCTTAATTTTCAACTGGCAATTTCTGAACACTTTCTGAAATCAATAGATCCTTGATTGAATGAATCACCTATTTACATCGGATTTTAACCAAACAAACTCTCAAACACTCTAAGAAACTTGTCAGATGGGTTCATTTCAAAAGTAGAATATCCTTCATTGTTAAAAGTTAATAACTTGTACTAACATTCATGTTTATACAGTAGGTTCTGTTACTTCTTAAGTAAATGACATTGCAAAGGTACGCTCAAGAAAACCAGATAATAGTTTTGTCATTGTTGGACAATTACATAATACCATCATACAGAATGTGGCCAAATTTGATCCAACATCTTTGGAATCTGAGGACTACAAATTACACAATACTAAGTGGCTTTCTAACCTCACAAGTATTTAAAGTGAAGAGATCTTCAGCATCTCACATTGTACATTAATACAGGACTATAAGTGTAATGCATCCACATTATACATGAAGTTTCCTCAAAAACCTTTGTGCAGTTCCACTCAATTGAATTCTACGATCTGTTAAAATACTTGTAACAATATCCTTTGACTCTGGATATGTTTCAATATTCTTCCAAAAATAACAGGTTTTACTTTTACCATCTTTGGAAGTCATTACAAAAGACAACAGAACTTGCAATTTTCCTGCTTGAAATCTGGCTCTTCGGATAGTCATTTCATTATCTGTTGGCGATTCAACAATTAAGTTCAACTGTTTCTCAAGCTGATCTCTACTAATTGGATATGGTACTGCTAAACCATTGTTAACTGAAAGACAATTAATGTAATCTTCCAACTCGACTGATTCACTTTGTCTTACACACATAACTTGTTCTCGTGTAAGAGTAGGCAATGAGTTTCCCCTTTCATCTGTAAATTCAATGGACTTTGAAGTGTTTTGATCACTAGAATCAGATGTAGCTTTACCTAAAGCTTCCTTTAGCTTTTGCAAATGAGTAATATTGTTCTTCTCACTAGAAGCTCTGATAAAGGCCGGCTTCAGTCTATTATAATTGAAAACATCGTGTAATATTTCTCCCTTAAGAGTAGCAGGAATTTAGTGTGTTCTATTAAGAATTTGATGAACCACTAAAGGTCCACACCATTCAGCACGAATTTTCTTAGAATTTGCTGTTAAGGACAAAGAGGATGGTTAATACAGATACACTAGTTGTCCCACGGAATATACAGGCATTTTGCTTAACTTCTGTGTTACTTCAACATTTTGCCTTTCCTGATGTTTCCTCTGAAGAGAAAGAATAGTTTTTGAAACAGCTTGAAATTTCTCTTTCAAATGTTCAACATAATCTTCATAAGATTGAGACATACCCGACATGGGGTTGAATGACAAATTACTTAGATCAGGTGCTTTTCTACCGAATGCCAATTCATACGGACTGTAGTTACGTAAATAAGGTGACGAAAATGAATTATAGGCGTAACTTGAAGTTGCTACAAAACGGACCCAATCTGTTCCGAATTGGTTTAAGTTTACTTTCACAAAATTTGCAATAGTTTGGATATGTCGCTCGACTTGTAAACTACCATGGTTTTCAACGCTTATGATCCTTTGATCAATTTGAAGTGTGTTGCACAGTAATTGAACTAACTTGCCTGTCAGAGAAGATCCTGAATCAGTTATGAGACATGATGGTGGTCCAAAAATGCAAATTATCTTTTGGATAAGTACTTCACAAATACTTTCTGCATCCAAACTTCTCATTGGTGCACAAATTATAAATCTAGTTATTTCACAACATGCCACCATCAAGTGCTTGAATCCAGTTGGCGAGGTTGGCATCGATTTGAAATCAAGACTAACTCTATCAAAAGGTCTGTATCAGGAACTCTCATATGATGAAGCCTAAGAGAATCTGGATTATCTCTGAACTGCTGACATCTTAAACATGACTTGACGTATTTACTAATTGTATCAAACATATTAGGCATGTAAAAATTACGTCTGACTGTAACATATGTACGAACAACTCCTTGATGATTACATAACAAATTATCATGATATCGAGAGATGATAGTTTCTGACAGACTCTCTGGAATGGCTAGTTGGAATGTGAACTCTTCATCTTTATCATGAAAGAACAATCTAAATAAGACACCATTGCATAAAATGTACTGTTCTGCTTTCATTTGTACACTCTTTGCCGCTTTCTTGTCTTTAGGCAAGATGTCATAAGCTAGGTAATTATACACTGGTTTAAAATAGCTTGATGTTTCCTGTTCAGTTTTCAACTGTTTCACATCAATTGGTAAATTGTAATCTCTAATAATTTTTCTCTTAATGATATTCATCATTTTGTCCAACTCTGCTTGTTTTGGGACATGACGTGTCACAAGACCATCTACTTTGGATATAAGTGGTTTGGGTACCCTATATAATTCAGGAGGTGTGTCTTTGATGTCATCATCAGTTTCCCTATCTACAAGTCTGGGTTCATGTGCTACATGTGGTGGTGGTCTAGTGTTAACGGGTTGTGTATCTCTAACCTCATTTCTCTGATGACCATGGTCTGGCAAATGCATAGGTCTATGTAATGGAAATTGTCTACGGGTGATACCACTATTAGGTGGGTTAGCTACATTACCATTTTCACCACATGATTGTGTTGGAACTGCAACAGTTTCCTTTCTCTTTAAACCATCTGGAAACAAATCTGGAACATCTATGCCATGTTTTTTGCATATGATCTTGTAACAATTGGGTTACACACAGGTTCTTTGCCTTCAATCAACAATTCTGAAGCAAATAAAGAGAATGCTATAGGAATAACTTCATCAATCTCTGAGTGACTATAATTTGGATTTCTTGACAAAAAGTCGGCCAAACCCAAATCTGAACCCTTTTTGTAACCAATCTTGAAGGAGTAATCAGATAACTTCAGGATCAATTTTCTTAATCTAGAAGTGCTAGGTTCATCTTTAGATTGCAAAATCTGAACTATGGATGAGTGATCAACAAATGCATTGAATTCATTTGGCTTCAACAGATGCTTAAATGCTGTTATGTTTATCAACAATCCAAACATTTCTAACTCGGTAACAATATAGTTTTGACAGGCAGGTGGTAAGACTTTGGAATAGTAACCAACAACATACTCTTTGTCTTCAACAGTTTGTGTCAAGTAAGACCCCGTAGCAATGCGTGATGTGTCACTGTACAAATTGAATGTGCCAGTACTTCTTGGCAAATGCAATATTGGTGGTTTAGTCATCATTGATCTTATCTGTTCAAATGCTATTTCATGTTCTTCATTCCACACAAATATCTTATGTTTTCTTGCAAGTTGGTAAATTGGTTTCAATACACTTTGGATTTTTGGGAAAAAGCTTGAAATATAGTTTACAGCTCCAACGAATCTCCTTGCTTCTTTTGGAGTTTTTGGACGCTTCATTTGCCTAATTGCTTCACAACGATCTGCAAGTGGTTGTATACACAGACTATTCTTTTCATCCACAAAAATCTTATGTCCCATGTATAATACACTGTTTCTGAACAATTTACATTTCTTAGGACAAACCTTTAATCCATTATCTGCTAAACACTTCAATAACGATGTTAAATGCTTCTTATGTTCACATTTATCTTTACTGAACAAGATAATGCCATCATGATGTGCAATGCAAAAATCTTTCGAGTTAGGTATAGCATGAAGAATATCATTGATTTTGGCTTGAAAGATACCTGGCGAGATGTTAAGTCCCTGAGGTAATCTCTTGTAGTAAAAGTGATTTCCACCATTATAAGAAGATATACCTGTAAATTGCTGTGCATGCTTGGACAATGGTAGACAATGAAATGCTGACTTAATGTCTCCAACACTCAACACTCTGGCTTCTGAATTACCTATTGTCTTTAAGGTCTCTGAGAGTAATGGGAAAGGGTGATTGATTTTCCTTATTCTAGAATTCAAATATCTGAAGTCTGTCACTATCCTCTTTTCACTTGTTCCTTTCTTTGATATGAGTAACACTGGTGATGTGTAAGATTGATGACCTATGGATAGGATACCTAATTTTACCAAACGGTTCAACTCCTTGTCAATAGCTTGCTTGTCACTATCTGAAGCAAAGTAAGATCTAATGTAAAATGGGTCATCATTAGATAACTCAATATCAACTTCAAAATCTGGACAGCTTGATAATTCCCCATATAATGAAAATGCTTGTCTGTTCTCAAAGATCAGGTCATACCCGTCCTCTTTTTCATCAGATGTTAACAAACTCTGAGACAAATTGACATACTTATGGATAATCTCATTTTCTGACAACTTCAAAATAGGATCATTTGGATCCAAATTTCTTTACACGATCCTTAACAATAGTACTCTCAACTGGCTGAGATTCTGAACTTACTACAGAGACTTTGTGTAATGCATCATTACCTGATAGCTCAGTTACATATTGCGATGGCAAAGTTTGAACAACATCAACCAACTGACTGAGATGTAGAGAAGCAAGTGGCTTATCTGGTGCAACATGTATGGTCTTATGAGAGAGATTCTTCACTGGAATACTTGTTCGACCTCTTTTAAATTTCACTAACATTTGTGATGGACAAAATTTGGATAAAAACCTGTTAGGCTGAATAATCACCTCTACATTTCTCAAATAAGGTGGTACTTTACCTCTCAAAGTGATGTACTTTTCTTGACCAGGTTTAATCACAACATAAGCTGATGGTCTAAGATGCAATTTTTTTGGTGCAATTCTGAATGTGTTGGTCTTAAATTCCAAGATTCCATCTAACTCTGCTAAGGTTTTTGATCCCAGTATCTTTCCCGATGAGGTTTTTAACAACCATTGCTGAAATCCTGAAATCCTGAAATTTCTCTCTTGTATTGATATTTCAAACTCTGTCATGGTATCTGAGGTCAAATATGATCCATTTCCCAAACGAAAAGTTATTGGATTTACCTGAAAACATTTTGTTTGTGACAAATACTTAGACGATTCAACAATGATTGAGCAATAATAGATCTTGCAGATCCACTGTCAAATAGTACAACAACACCTTTCTTGTCTGGTAAATAACCTTTTGCATAGTTACTAGAGGTCAAGTGTATCTCTGCTTCAACCCTGTCTAAATATTTTGCCTTGTGATCATTATCACTTTGTTTCTTTTTAGGTTTAGTTGGTGTCCTCAAAGAATTCAAGTAGGGAGAGGGGTCAGGAGCGCACTGAAAACTCTCCCCTTCTAAAAATCCTGAGATATGCCTTGGTCACTATTTGGAGGACTAGCCTTTTCGGATTTGGGGTCTTCCCCTCTTTGCCTTTGGCGTTCCTCAAGCTCCCTTTGTCTTTTTCTACATATATTGTCGCCATGTATGTCCTGGGTAAAGGCAATAGTCACAAAATATTTTGTGTCTGTAGTATCTACTACTATTATCCCAACTTTTTTGAGATCTAGAAGTTGGCCTATCTGGGCTTTCGTCTCCTTTGTTAACCGATGGAGATTGAGATCGGTTACGTGGGGGAGTACTGTGGGTGTAATATCCTTGTGACATATTCAAAGTCTCTAACTGACCTTTCAATTGGGCTATTTCATCATAAATAGCAGCACTGGGTGCAGGATTTACTTCCTGACTAGAAACTGATAACTCCCTGGATGCTTTTTCATTTTGGAGATTAAAGAAACACTGAGTACGTGAAACTATAGTTTCCAAATTATTGTCTGGAGTAGAGATGAGTACTGCAGTTCGGCATTTGGGTGGCAGGGTTGACAAAAACTTATCTCTTACTTGATCTTCCCCATACCCTATTATTTGAGCAAGCTGACTTATTTTGGATAAGTGCTGCTCTGCACTTTCTCCACGAGTATATGTAATACTTTCAAATTGAGCAACATGAGCAAACTGAGAATGTGATGGGCTAAAACGATTAATAAATGAAGTTTGCAAATCCTCTAATGTTTCAAAAACCTTGCCTTCAATCCACAATCTGGCACTACCTTGTAGGCTACGTTTGAAAAGTTGTACAACATTGTGAAGTGCTGCCTCATCAGCAGGTTCATGTAGGTCATGAGCTTCTAAGTAATCTACAGAGGTGTAAAAATGTGCTGTACACAAATCACGGTCTATTTTATCTCCACAAAATCTTGTAGGAAGAAAATCTGTTACTCTTAACCTTTGCTGTGGCTGTGCCATCATGATTAATGATAAAACACTAACAATAGTAATGCATAACAAATTCATTGCAAATATACCTCATACTGTAAATCGAAAAGTGAACTGTGAGAAAGCTAAGGTAAGTCTGGAATATTTGCACAATACAGAGCTGAGCTAGTATATGTCTGACATACACTTTAGGCTTAGGTACATGCAACATCAAGTAACATGAAATTATTGCAATGGTCAATGTTTTGCAACAATTCAACAACATGGAAAAAACAAATTTGGTTGAGACTGGTTGTTGACAGAAGTTCCTGGCTCTAGAGTTCTGGAATGCTAACAGGCTAGGCGTTGTCTAATATTAACTTCAGTAAAGGCTATAAATTGCTCTGAAGGTTTCTCGTTTCCTGTCGCTAACGTCTTGAATGCGTTTTGTTTAGATCGCAGTTGTGGCTGTTAAGAAGCTGTGCGTACAACACGTATCCAAGAGAAGGCTGAGTCAAGTCCAGGCTACAGGTTGTCGGCTTAGGACTGTGTTGGCTAATTAGCTGTGAAGTATGTCGACGATCATGCTTAAGCTAGGCTAGGCTGCACAGGCAGAAGAAAAGTTAGGATGTACCAGGTTAGGGTGTAGTAGGCTACAGTTTAGGCTTCATCATGGCTTCGTGTTGATTCATATAGCCTTGGTGCATTGGCGTTGTAGGGCTAGGCTATGCAATGCTCCTTGTTAGGCTCGGCTTAGGCTAGGCTATGGTTTATGGTTGACAACGTATCGTAGGTTAGGATAGGCCAAGTTGGTAAGAATAAAGGTTTCACGGTGAATGGTAAGCTTAACAATGTGCAAATAATGCAACGATAATGGGTTGATGACTTGCTCTTCAAGTTGAGACCACATTCATTCATGCTAGGGTTAACCTTGGCTCATGATGTAGGCTAGGCTACGATAATTACAAGAAGGCTAGGCTATAGTACAGTGTCTGTGGGCAACGTATACGATAGGATTGGTAAACGATGTGACTGTAGGCCTAAGCATAAACATTGGGCCTAAGTTGAGATGCACTGTCTAGACTGGGAACGATGAGTTCCGTGGTAGCTACGTCACAGGTATAGGCTAGGCTGCGTTAGGCAAATTTGACGTGCCCAACGTTAGCGATTAGTTTATTGAAAACGACCAGTTTAATATTAGGCTGGAAATACTCACAAACCAACGATATAAAATGTTTTTCGTCAGATACAATACTTGACAAGAACGTAGAAAGTATAAATTCGTCCGCAATCGAAGACCTGGTAGTGAACACTCACAGGGTTCAAATGTTAAGTTCAACTGCACGTTAGGCTATAAAGTTAGTCAGACGACTGGCTGAACTGTTTCAATCGGATCAGGATGACAGGATGGGAACAGAAAGATGCTTATGCCACACTCCTCCACCATGTCGTGTTTGTACGGGGTTGGGGGTGTTCTTCTCTGATGAAATAAACGCTTAGCCAGCAATGATGAAAAAAGAAATATCTTGATTCTTGATTCTACTTTTATTTCACAGGTACTTCTCAAACTTAGTACATAGTTCTACGTTCAATCCTGCAACTCTCTCATGATCTCCTCGTGTCGTGTGTCTACACAAACTTTTTTACTTGTCCCTTTGCTTTACTTCGGGAAACCCGTCACATAAATCATACATCATAACATTAAAACTTTCCATTGTGACCATGGGTCAAAACCTGATTCGTTGATCATAAACATGTGACTCTTGGGAATTCCCTTTACGTAATGGAAATCGCTATCGCTATACGACACTAGGTTATTGGCCTCAAGAGCTGGCCATGTGGTTTTTAAATGGCGTCGGAAGTTACTCGTATCATAGTTGACCTTATTTCTTCCTTGAAAGAAGGGATTAGTGATTTTAATAACCCGAGTGTGAAAACTACAGGAATTTTGTAGAGTAGGCCTCGAGGTTTCATTATCCGTCGCTGTAGCCTACTATACTTAGTTTGTCGGGCTTTGCAAAAATCAGCACAAATTTCGTTGTTGGTGTGACCAGCTCGCTGCCGAGCAATGATTCGTTAGGGTATCGGATTCGGAATCGTTGCTTGATGTGATCGGGACTTAATGCTGTTTGACCACAGTTCCGAAAAATTGGCTAACTAGTAATGATCATTTATCCGTCAAAATTACCACAACTAAGCGCCCTTTATGACAGGCAAGGTTCAGCTTAATCCAAGTAGACTCTTTATGCTTACTGCACCATCCACAGGTCTTGACAACCGTTTTGCTACGACCCTCAGAGCACAAGGTATAAAATTGTTGTCCGCACACGTTGAAGAAACGTCAAATTCTTCACCTTTAGGTGTAACGATTGCTGACAAGCTTAGATTACTTCTTGATAAGCGGAAGTAAGAGAGTTGTATACACGCACAAAACAAAAGAACCTGTGTCAAAATTTAAGCTTCATCTTTTTACAACTTTCACTTCTGAAAAAAAGACTGAGAATACTTAAAGTTTGACCACTTATTAAGTATATAGAGATGCTGCCCTCCACCGCGGGCGTCCTGGTGTCTATGCCCTTTGACGTCATTGACATAAGGTCTGTAAACAATTTGGCCTATAGGTCTTGAGGTCACCATCTGCATGACAAGTGTTCGCTCCGCCCTCAGAGGACATGTTACATTTGTTCTTTACTTAGATGTGTGAAGTAAATATCGTTGCAATTATTTCTCTTGACATTACTTTAGACTTTCTCAGCATGAAGAATATTTGAAGCATGAAAAGGGAGATTTTATGATCTTCATTAGAAGGCACGACTGGATTGAAAACAGAAACTAGAATTTCTCGTACATACCACACTGAGCAGTTGCAGGTTGAAAGAAATTCAAATCAGCCACGCGTAAGTCACAAACCGTCTCCCATGCTCTTCGTAGCCCACCCCTTCAAGGTGCCATCCCCAAAAGTGTAGTCTGCCTATATGCCTGTTGCATTTTTTTGTTGGCTTGTTACTTTTAATGATAATATGTGGGCTTGGTTGACACAACAGACCAATAACTACCTGCGATCATCCGCTTTGAGTGTAGGATGTCTATGCTCGAGAGAGCGCCTGGGTGTACTCTGACAAATACAGATGTATACGGTACGACATATTGTAAAGACAGTGAAAGAACTAGCTAGACCTGACATTGTGACTTTGGAAATTTGTTAAAAGCTGATTTGTGTTTTATAAGTGTTAATTTGTATGCATATGCCAGACGCGGATCCAGACATTTCGAGGGGGGGGGGTGGCTGAAAGCCCCCTTAAATATTCTCCTACATTAACATTATGCTAATTTTCTCGTATTTGTTATTGTTGATGTGGCATAAAAGGGGGGGGGGGCTGAAGCCAGGAAAGCCCCTCCCCCCGTGTATTCCAATGTTTTGAGTGGAAAGTGGCTAGAAACAAATGGGACTCAACCCCCTTGTCTCCCCCAGATACCCGGCAGAACCACTATTGTATGTAGGGGTATTTAAGGCCTTGTTAGTGGTAGTGTAATACTTTGTTAGAATTATGGAACCAGGCTGATCGGGCTGGGATGCTCACGTGGAATGGAATTCTTGGAAAAGGCGCATGCAAAGGAGTTAGATTTCAAAAACCTTCGTTCAAGGAGAGAACAGCACCTCAGTGATGTTGTCTGTGATAAGCGAAGGTGATAACATTTGGGAAAATAAGTGTAATGGTTTGAGAACTCGCGAATAGAAAACAATCTGAACAGAGTTGGTTCTTTCGTTTCATTTATTTTTTCCTTCACTATAACATACAATTGCAAAACAGTCAATTTGCAGAACATCAGTTGGTTATGTTTTGAAAAAGGAGGAACGGTGAAAACCCTTGTGGGGTTGACGAGAGTATGCTCACCGCATTGAAAAATACAAAAGAAGAAATAGTACAAAGAACGGACGAAAGTAACTTACGTTGAATTACTGATCACTACACGAGGCACACCCATCCTCACATTTTAAGAAGCTACGGTAGATTAATTTTACTCAAATTGACTATACAGCAAACTTTAAAAGCGTCAGAGCCCAAATTGTAGACCTACTGTGTTAAGTTTCTTAACAAACAGATCAAGGGAGTGTAGTGTTTGTGAAGCACTCATGAAAAGCAACAACACTTGAACTGCTGAATTAAATTAGCTTAAGTATAACACCTACCGTACCTTTATTTATATTGGTGGATGTGAATTCACACTCTAAAATGAAAGTTGCGCAAAACATTCACCAACTCTGGATACGCTTAACAGCTTAAGGGAAATACTGAAATTGGGTAAGGTTTGCTCCCTAAATGTTTATTAATTGGCTTACTGAGAGTTTATTTACTCAATAAATTGGCAAAGATATTTCTCCAGTAAGTTTTCTTACATAAGTTTTTGAGGTGGCTTTACCAAATTTCAATGTTTTCACATATGCACGCAGTATTGGTGAAAGTTTTACCCAACTGTTTTAGAGTACAATCAAAGTGATGACAATATCATTTCGTTACCCACATCTTCCTACAAATTAAAATTAATTCTCCACAAAACACCAGCAAAAGTGTCTCAAACTCGAATATTATATCGTTCAATAACGAGAAGTTTCACTTTAAAGAAAGTTGAATAAAATTTCATTATCATGGTACAACACTACAATTAGCTTTAAACTTAACTCTGCAATGCTTTTCTGAAACAGTGTGTTTGTACACGCTTTCAGAAAGGAAACGTATGAAACTGCACGTTCTTGCTTGCTTTAGTTATTAAATAACAGATAATAATTGCATTTGTTAATAGAAAACTCCTTCCACACAATTATAACAGTTTACCACTGCTGTCTTCACCTGGACATTTGCCACGCGGACAGTTCCCAAACATAATGATTACTATTCAAACAAATGCCCACCCGAAAATTCTGAATTGTCCATTTTGGGTATTATTTGAGTGGTATTTGTTCAAAGTATGGAGTGTCGAAGTAATCAACAGAGGGAATTTCCGGGAAAGTCGTCTGGGTAGGCACTGCCACTCTTCTCTTTTGGTGCTACTCCTGCTCGACATCCTGCGAAGACTTTTCCGCCGATAAAAGTCCCTGATCGGCCGTCGATTTTGTAGCCAAATTGGCCAAAACTATTTACACATATTTGCAGGGGACTACTTTCAACGAAGGGGGTGGGTCCATTTTTCAGAAATTTGATTGTTTTCGTATTCTATGTAACCGAAACAGAAAGTACCATTCCAAAAAGAGAGAATTTTGTAAGGGACACCCTCTGCAGAGAAGACCTATATACCAGCAATTGCTCAATGGGACCATGACCTAAAGTTGTGTTTATCCTTCATTTAATATGTGGCGTTTGGCACACGTTTCTTTGTACAATGGACATGAACTTAAGTACTACGCCTACTAGAAGTTACGACATGGCGATGGTATATCCACGGTAAAAACAGAGAATGTAAAAGTGAATTGAAAATATAAGTGCAAGAATAAAAGCAAACCAAATAAACAGAAACCAAGCACTATTACTCAAACTTAACGTAACATAAATGGGGATTGTGGAAAAGTACCGCAAGCATAAAATAAGTTTATCACGATCTGGATCATGTACATACTTTGGATAACATTGCCAAGTGCGATATGTTTGTTACACGACAAGGAACAGGAGATGGATGCGTCTTTTAATGTACGTCTTCATATTGAGAAAGAGGAACTTCGTATGGGAGTATGGAAGAAATTGTGCACAATATCGTTAACAGGACCTTGTCTTCACTAAATGTTTAGCCCTTGAAAAGCATTTTAAAATGGAAAGTTGGAGAATTGAACTAATGTGTAACAATAAAACATGTTGGCAAAGTGGGGCCAAAAAATGTTTCATTCCTCAGTAACCTATTTAGAATGTAGAAATGACATTTGCATGACTTTCAGCAAGAGGAAACCAGTCTTACAACGCTCTCCTGATTGGGTGTGGTTAATAAAGGACGAACAAATTTCACTTGCTATTTAGCCTTTTAAAGTTTTTTCGTAATGGTTGGCCACGTGCAGTTTTATTAGTCTGGTGATCTTACATGAAGAAAATTCACCTGTATACAGGTTCACTCTTAACTGTTACGCTATAATAAATAATACTGTCGTAAAGTTTACAGTGGAAAATGCAATTGTCGTTGTCGTCGACATGACGTATCAATAAGTTCCCATTTTGCTGGAGATTATATTTGCCCTTATTTCCAGTTTCGGTTATATCGCCATAAAAGGAATCAGTTGACCATTTCACTTTATCACTTTCATTGCGTAAAGAGTAATCAACCGGAAGAATGATAGTCGAGCCATAGTCTACCGTGTAGTTGATGTACCGACAAGATTCATCTGCGTTGAAAGTAAAGAAAAAACGACTCTCCCAAAGTTACATTCGTACATTCTCATATTTGTATTATTCCAGTACTAATTTATAAACTAGGTAAAATGCATGCATTTATTAGAATTTATCAAATGATATCCACAATGACCCTGCTTACTTTATTCTCATAAGCGGATCTTCATAGGGACACAGGAGAATTTCTCTCCCCCACGTTACATACCATAGTTTGCTTTCATCAAAAATAACATATAATAAGAGATTATCATGGTATTATAGATGAAAGCGTTCCTTAAACCTCACAAATGCCATAAACGTTTACTGGGCTACTGGATCACTAGTCCTATGAAGTAATATTGACTCAGCGTTGTGAATTCAAGGGGCCCTCAACCAAACTTTCTTGCAGCCACTAATGCTTTGCAGTATTTTTTGAAATACACACGAAACACAAGTTACTTCAAAGTAAATGGACTGAACATTTAGCAGAAGCGGTTATGGCAGTCCATATGTGACGTATGTATGACCGTGTCAATTAACAAAGCAATAGAACAGTACTGCGATTGCAGAACTGTAATTATGACCAAACTTACGCAAACTTTTCTTAGAAGTAAGTTTTAATACAAGGGTTTTCGAGGATGTCACACCTTCCTCAGATCATTGAGTATATATATACTCTTTGCAAACCGTGGCAATATGCATCCAAATGAACTTGGCCAAAACAATTGACTTTTCCGGATAATAAAATTTACTAACCTTCTGAACCAGATGTTGCACATAGTTCAACAGAATAACCTACCAATACTGACGAAGACCCATGTATATGGAAGATAAGACTCAATTGTGTAAATCATCGTACTTTTACATGTTGTGTGTAGTAAGTAGTCCCTAGTCCACGAACAAAGTCCAAACTGAGACAAACTTTCTGTCAAAATGGGTAATTCTTAAAGGATATTTGAGCAGTTTATTAGTAAGATCCAGAATAGCTAGTTAAGTCAAAGAACGGATAAACAGCTTAAGGAACGTGACGTTAGTTGCGTTATTCGTATCCCGTCTATATCCGTCATTCATCACTTGTCTTCAAAAAACAAACAAACAAACAAACAAAACAAGCAAACAAACAAACAAACAAACAAAAGAGGGTAGTCCACTAAGTTGCATATCACATCGCTAGGAAGCACTTCATTCAAAGTGATAACAGTAACATATATCAACTCATGTACACCACTAATGAACCTTTTGCAAATGGAAGTACACATTCTTCAGTGTTATGAAAAAAAATTCCACTCAAGAAAACCGTGCCTACATTCCCGCTTGTACTTACTAACTTAGTACACAGTTTGCTGTCTGATTACTGCAGTCATTTATGACTGATCCAGCGCCTGGCCACTTTAAAATTGGGCTACCTCGTCTTCCAAAAGTTGGGTTGGTCTCGATGTTTCTCATATTTACATGTACTCCTCCCTACCTCTCAATCATTGATCCTTTTCAAAACATTTGTATTGTAACAATACTCTAATTTAGCATCTTAGCAATATCCAAAAATACTGTTTTCTACAAGCAATCCTACGAAGCTCTAGATAGGACATAGTAAACTATTTTTTATTACGTACGTACGTAATAAAAAATTTTTTACAATGTCCTATCTAGAGCTTCGTACAATCCTGTTAGTTTTTCAACATTTAAACCATCTGCTAAATCTTGTTGCTAGGACGTTTACACCATTGTTTGTCAACTGCAATCTTGGACAAAACTGTTGGAACACCTCCCACCGTTGTACCATGTACAATATGATGTCGTGCACGATTTACGAAACCCTCGTCCCCAGTACAATGTTGTGTACAAACGAAAGCGGTGCATCTCGAATTTATATTATCTCCAACATTGTACGGGGGAGCGGGGGTGCAGGGGTGGTCCAACGAGTTTTGTCCAAGATTATAGAATGCAGTCTTGTTCAACTATGAGATAGTCAAACGCTATGGTTAGGTTCATACAAGTGCATACGAGTAAACGGCAACTCAGCAACAACTTTCTCATGGTATTCTGATGCCACACAGCCATGGTACTGTCCGGTCAAAAATGGAAAAGTGGTTACGTAAATCTTAGTTTAGGGAACAAAGTTTTACATAGTCTGTCTTTCCTGTTTACGCGGAATTCTCTCTGTCTACATGCCAGGTGATAAGTAGGGCGTGTTACTGAGACTGTATAACTTACCAATTTTTTGAGAGCCGTGTATGGTGCGCTAAGTACTGCATCTTCTGTATGCAACTTTGAGAATTTAGTAGAAGTTGTACTTTCAACCACACTTGAAGTACCATTTACGTTTGAACTTTGAACATTTTAAGATGACTTTACTTGGCAATCACACATTTTCGGTAGCACTATGCAGTCTTATTATTTGTTAATTTACCTCAGACCATTGGTTCCTGGGTCTGCATGACACAATACAGTGCCATTTGGTCCATTTTCTACAATTTGAATAAAATTGGCTTATCCATTAGCGAGGACTTTTGACACATAATCTAATTTAAAATAAACATTTGACTCTCTGTATCGTTATGTTTGACCTGGGTTTCCCTTGAACTTAAAAGCAAAAACTCGATTTTTTTCAAAACTGACCTTTGACCACTGACTTTAATCTTTGATTTCGAGAGTCCGTGACATAAAATTTACTACCGTGGTTTTTTTCTTACCAAGTTTTAAGAACTTTGGCTTAGCTGTTAAGCAGGACCTTCTGACACAAAATTATGCTGAAATATACATTTAACCTTCAAACGCGTGACGTTTAATCTCGGTTTCTATGGTAAGCACATATCTTAGTAGAACATGACAATTTCATTACCAATGTGAAGTTTCCATGTCACTTCAATGTTCCCCCGTGGAGAAATAGCAACATATCAATTTCTACACGGTGTGACTTTTGACCCATGACCTTTACTTCCAGGGGTCTGTAGACACAGTTTCCCACCCTGACCCTCACGCGACCTCTGACCTCGGTTTCTATGTAACTCATATAATTTGGTAGAATTAGATAACCTCATTATATGTGGAAAGTTTCATTTTGGAATTATAGTCCAAATAATTTTCACAAAGTTAGTTTGACTTTCGACCATTATTTCCCGTAGTGAGCTTGGCACAAGGGTTATTCGTAGGGTATTTTTCCACCAAGTTTGAAGAAAATCGTTTAGAAGACATTTACAAGACATATCGGACAGACCCACCCACATACACTCACAAACACACACAGACACGTTTTGACCCACCCTCAGTCATGGACTTCCCGTCATCCTGGAGTTTTCGACCATGAGTTAGATCCTGAGACTAGTAACTTGCTATTACAGGCTTTTCAGCTAGTATTGCCGTATACACTGTACAGCTCAACTGGCAATTTGACTGCAATATCTCATCCTCCAAACAGAGTGATGAGATAATTATCCAATCACCTGAAAAGCTTTAGTAAGAGGGGCCTTGTTGTGTTTAAACCTTTACAACGGCAGTGAGCTCTACTCGTTTGAAGCTACTTGTTGTGAGAATCACCCTTGAATTGGCAAGACAAAAGACATTTTCTACCATCGTAAAAACATCTTTCCTGAAAGTCTGATATTTCTGATGACATTCCTAAATGTACAGATTAGAAAAATTGAAGAATTGCAGTTGCGACAACATTCACATTATAGTCAAGGGTAATAAAATTTTGAAATCAAAATTAAAGAAACCAGCTACATCAGAAAACTCAAGTTTGTTCTGAAAAGCCAACAACCGGTTGTATCAATACCGACCGTCCTATATGTTTAGTATAATTTTTTTGTGTGTGTGTTTGTTTTTAAAATCATCACACTTCCATGCAACTTTTATCACTAATTTAAATGTATTTATATTCAATTCACTGAAGAATAGTGCTAATTGGAATGGCCACAAAACGCTCAGTTTGAACATGACATTTTGGACTACTAACAATGTTTTGAGTTACCTTGCTCATATATCTGGTCCTGAAATTGTATCTGCTATTGTACCTTTCTTTGTAGACTTTGGCAAATACGAATATGCTTGTAAAGACATATGTCATAGCTGCTCAGATGCGCGCATCGTTGAAACATGATTGTATGCTTTTTAGGATAGCTGGGGTAGCTGTTATGTATGTAACAGGTGGACACCAATGATACATCAAAACCGATTGTTTAGTTTCTTCGTTTTCGTAGGAATGATTGCTATAATCAAGGCTATATGCTACATGGGCGCCGTGTCTAGATCTTGATAAGCAAATCTTTAATCATGAACAAAATACTCGCGGTGCTTGGCTGTCAGAGATGTGTGGCGTACGAATCAAGGTGTACAAAAATGGTACATACGTCAAATATTTGGTGTAGTTCAAGTAACTATACTACGTCATTAATTTCCCCGCGTTGTTCCATATTTGATAAAATGGTGATCTGAACCTTATTCTAATGCTTCTGATAACATGACGAAAATTTAAGGATCGATGTCCCATTTCCTTGTCAGTTTTTGCCATTATAAAACCATTACTTGTTCCCAGAAAAAAAAACAACTAAGCAATATAGAAGTAATATATACATATATACCTCTGGAGCGGATGCAATCTATGAAAATAACTACGTCGCACACTTTTACTTTAAGGAGGATCAATAGACACTCCTTATGTTCATCCCTTAAAAAGCTTTCCTCTGTTGGATAATTATTACAAATTTCCTTAGCTCAATGTGATCCTAATTGAACACACACACACACAAAAAAAAATATAGATTCATATTATGTAAAAGTACAGACATTGTCTTTATAGACGATATTCTTAGGGTAAAACTTGCCAGTTGCCCGTATGTACATTGCTAAGTGATACTTTTTTTAAAGAAATTATAGTTTTCAATTTTTATTTTGTTGATTAAATTAGTCAAATCAAAAGTAGTGAGCAATATGACACCTCATTTTGACAAATACCAGTCCAAGAAATGTCTGATATGTTTAACTGAGGTTGTTTTTGTGTAATTTATTTTAGAGTGTATATTTATTCATTTCAAAGCCACCTTACAGATGGTGTCAGCGGAGGGCCCTTGGCTTTAGATGATATTTGCAATTTGTAACTAACAAGTACACAATACTCCACATTTCTGTGGAATAGTTTCATTGCAATGTTTTTAAAGTCTCCGAAACCTAGTCTGGACCTTATTAAGAGGAAGCTGTCTTTACAAAATTTGATTTTACTCACCGCAGATGACGTTGTAAGCTGTAGCTACGGAATTATCTTGAAATTGTTGAAGAGATGTTGTGATGTATAGTCCTTGATGAAGTTCCCCCAGTTCTGCAATAGCTAGGTTTCCATTAGAATACACGAAATCATCGGTCGACCCAAACGTATGTCCTCCGAGGTATATCAAATTATTCTTGCCTTGTTGAGTGCGTTTAATCCACATGACATCCTTTGCATCGGTTGCTTCGCATGGAAGGGTTACAGTAGCACCGTTTGTCGCTTTAATGGTCATTTTAGTTTGAAATTCTGCCAAAATAACGGATTCAATAATAAAAGGAACATATAGCTTAAAGAAATGTAAGAATAATGTAGCAAGCAAAAGCAAATATCTGGCAATTTAACCCCGAAAGAACAAAACTTCTTCCCGTTCACTTTTGAACTATTTAAAAGTGCCTGGAAATTATTGGCCATTTAGTAAACTATTCTGTGTACTCTCTCAGTAGATCCTGAAGTAGACAAATTGCTTTCAATGGGATTAACCACCATTTCATCAGGAAAATTTCTGCGCGAAAAAGATACCAGCATTATCTAGTATAGGATGAGAATTTCCCCAGCAGAGGGGGGGGGGGGAGGGAGACAGGTTCGACGACAGGAGGCAGCTTTTCAAAGCCCAGACAGGATCGACGGGTCACGCGAACAATGTCGATTGAGGTTAGGAGGCGATTAAAAACCTGTACACTTTATTATTCCTATGCAGGACATATTTGCGTAATTCTTGTATATACTTCAAGTGTCGAATGGGGAGCTAAAGATTTTCGTTTGTGTCCTTATTGATAAGTTTGTTTCCAACTTTTATAGACACGTTTTAGATGAACGTTTCTCGAAGGAAAATAGCCCCTAACGTTTTTAAATTATTGTGTGAATATTGAGATATTCAAATACTTTTTTCATAACCCCTTGTTTACAATCCCTGATTGATACAACTTTATTTCACCATGCATTTTCTAGGCGTTCTGCACGGATCCACCATCAATTGGCATTTGATAAGATAGGAGGGGGGGGGGGGGGAAGGGTGTCAAAAGTGATGACATTAAAACTCCTTGTGTGGACCACAGATTGCTTGTTTCCTGAGTTCATATTGTTTCTTCTCTTGAACCGCAGAAAAAAAATTAAAAAATGATTTACTGCCAAAACAAAAACAGTTATTAAACTGCAAATCTTGTAACTGAATGATAGCAAATCCACAATGGAGGCGAAACTTTTGTAGTCCATCTCCGTATTTCCTGGCACAGATGGATAGGTCAACTGGGTGATTTTGGAGTGTAGTTTCAACACACTCCGCGTGCAAATTGGTGATGACAGCATTACTGGGAAAACGTAACAAATTAATGATATAAATTTATGATCCGAAATTAAGTGTAAGGTCCATGGGGCCCTCTGATCATTAAGTCTCTTAATTCAACACACTTTGTTCTCTACTACAGGCGTTACTAGCTTTTAGTCTGATTCTTATCTAAAACAGCTAAAGCTACTCTTTGCATGCACGTCATGCCACGTAACTTCATTCGAATGTCGAAACTTTTTAATACGGGACTAGGAGTCTTCACCCTAAACAGGCATGTCCTCGTCGATCACACCATGGGCGTATACTATTCCGGATCCCATAATATAGCAGAATGTTGTATGTTGTATTACAAAACCACAGGCAAGTGCAGGCAAGTACTGCCAACGCTAAAATGCACGACTGTAAGGTAGTTTCCTACGTTTTACATCGAATAACTACAGCAGGTGTTCTGTTTCAGCTTGTATTACACAAGTTTTAAGTTTCAGAACTATTATCAGGTACCTCCTTGTACTCGTCAAAGAAATCATTCTTCACAAAGAAATCTACTTTTTAATTCAATCAAGAGTAGTTTCCACCGAATATATGGATCCTTCATGAATTGTTCGGAGTTACATCAACTCTGTTGCAGCAAAAATGACCACTAAGTTGGAAATGGATTCCTGAACATGAGTGGGAATTAATTTTCATTTTACTCTTTTAGTATGGACTTTTAATATATCCTTCAAAATGAAATTGTTGAAATAGCATGCAACACTAAATAAAAAACAACAGGTATAGATTGCCTTACCAATATCAGATGTCCTTTGCGAATGTTCTTCTGGGTCTTGTAAATCTTAGTGGTTAAGGATTAATATTTTCAATGTTAATAAATGTTTTTACATGCTTGCATAATTTAAAAAAAAAAACACAAACACAAAATACATCGGCAAGAAGACTGCATGATTCAATGTAATCTCTGTTATTCATTAGTTGTTTATCACTGGTAACGTAGTTATTCATATTTACTATAAATAGTTGAAGAAATAAGCAGTGGCTTGTGCAGGATTTCGGAGGTGGGTGGGGCAAACAACCTGTGGTTCCCGAATGATATGGACGAGTGTCACAAGTGCACCCAAGGTGCACCACGAGCGCTAAGCGCAATATTCCCGAGTGGGGTCCAAGGCCCACGTTAGGGTCCTTGGCGGGGTCTAGGGGCAGAACCCCGGTGGGAGTTCTGGGGAAGCCCCCGGAAGCTCCTGCAATATAAGATAATAAGACGCCGAAAATTGGTTCTAGAGGCTTTATTGATCAAGTTTTCCGTTTCAGATTTTGTGTGAAATTTGATTGTCAATGACTGAGAGTTCAGGTTACTTAGAAGCCAACTAATGAATTTCGAAAAAATGAAAGATTCCTAATTTATTTTGCCCGATTTAAGAGCTGGTTTTCTCTCATAGATGAATATAATGGGTAGGGTAATTAACACGTGCTTTACTTTCAACACGCTACACTCAAAAGCAAAAGGACCATTTCGGGTGTGTTAACCTAATTAACTGCAGAAGGAAATCCTATAGATGGGGGTAAAGGCAACGTAAACTTGTTTCCGCCAACGAAAAAGCTCCTCTAGTTATTAATCTCGTTGTACTTCATAGACCGGGTCATTAATTACACAACTGAGACACGGTTTGCATGTATATTTATTCCTAAGAGCAAATGGACTAACCATTATCCTTATATGACTGAGGATTCAGGAATCTGCCGTAGGTGTTATCCCTAGGGGGGGACCAAAGCCGAACTCAGCCTGATCAAGGTTAGGACTGAGATCAAGAAATTTCCTATTCCAAATGCCCCAGGATGTTTACAAGGGGGTTGGCCGACCCTTAAAAACTCCGTGATGTTTTCGCAGATGAGATACACTCGGGATAATTACTAAGCCGTGGTATAGGTTTAGTCTCTTGAATTCGCAGAAAATTCTTGCAAGATTTAGGAGGATATTACCTAGTAAAGAATAATTTCGCAACTTTTGAGTGAAGTTTTTAACAGTGTACCCAAAGGTGTGAGCACAAATGTTCTTTTGCAACCTTAAGAAACAAGCCATAACATGTTATACTATTGCTAGACGCGTTTCTCCCACAAAGATTACTTTCGCGGCTCATCAGTAGCAGGGTGCAACATAAGTAGGCAATGTTTGTAAGTGTCACGTGTGAGAAAGGACGATAATTATCCAAAACAAATAAATGAAATTAGCGGTAGGATTTCAAGTAAAATGAATGAATAAAGGTAGCACTCGGATTGCCGGTGTAGGCTGACATAAATTTGAAGCATGCGTAAGAGAGTTACGATACGGTAGCCCTTTTCGGTATAACCTTACCCCGGCGTAACTTGCCGGGACTGACTGGTGTGTCAGAGGTTCCTATTAAAATAAATTACTATCAAATAAACTATACAACTCTCGGTGAACTGCATCTCTTTCGAATATTACGTAACGATTGGTAGCACGTCCTGAAGTCGCACAATAAAGGCAAGCCACAGGGTCGCAAGAGCTAATGTACAGAGATAAATTAGGCTACCTCTGAAAGGTGAAGGAAAGCTGATCAGAATCATAGTCAACACTGAAATGCACGAATCTACGGTAGTTTCTTAAGTTTTACATCGAGTAACTAGACAGGTATTCTGCTTCAGCTTGTATTACACAGATTTCAGAATTATTATCAGGTACCTCCTTGTACTCGTCAAAGAAATCATGTTCTTCGGCAATAGAGGAGTTTCACTACGTCACGTGATCGTGCGTCTCTTTGGTTTTGAAGAGCAAGATCGCGCGTCTCTTACGTTTTGAAGGGCATTGTGTCACAATAGTATCTATATGGTTATGCCGCGCGCGTGTGCTATGAATACGTTTACTGCGTGTGTTTTTGCCCTCCAGTGCCTGGGAATCTCAATCGCGTGACGTCACATGAAATCCCTCTATAAAAGTACAGTGCAAGTTCATACGTTTTTAAAGATGCAAAAAGGAATTATTTTCTTTCACAAGGAAAACAACTTTTTCAATCAATGAAGAGTAATTTTCACCGAATATGTGGACCCTTCATAAACTTTGCTGAGTTAAATAAACTCTGTTCCAGCAAAAATTACCAATAAGTTGAAAATGGATTCTTGAACATCAGCAGGGATTATCTTTCATTTTACTCATTCAGATGTCTAATATATCCTTCAAAATAAAATTGTTGAAGTAACATGCAACATTAAATGAAAAAAGACAGGAGATTGCCTTACCAATATCAGATGTCCTTTTCAAATATTGGTGGAAGGCTTGTAAATCTTAGTGGTAAAAGATTAATATTTTCAATGTGAATGAAGGTTTGTAAACCCCTGTATAATTGTAAAAAAACGCCTAAACACACACACACTCAAAACACCGGCAAGGAGACTCTGTACGACTCAATTTAATATCCATTATTTCTTAGTTATTTGTCGCTGATAACGTAGTTGTTCACATCAGCTATACTTGAAGATGTAAGTAAGCACTATTTTTCTTGTCATTTGAGGAAAATAGAAGATACTAGTTTATGTAGGCCTTTCAGTTGTTAATCAAACATGTAAGCTAGCGTAGAAGGCTGTACTTGAGGCTACTTGGTATGTATAGTGTGCGACTTTGTCCGGATGAATTTGTAAGGGGACAGGCTGCTCTTCACTGAAGACTGTCAACCATTTACAAGAGGAGGGTTACCATCATTTTTCATCAAATAAAAGCTTCTTGCAAAGATGCCCGACTGGTAGATGCACAGAGGGAGTACCATTCTCTTGTATGAACTTATTAATGAAAGATAATTTTCTGTCAAAGGCAGTCCTCCGTTTAAGGCAATTATTAATTTGGTAGCTCTACAACAAAGAGTTACAAAATAAGCTCCGTTTAAAACGACACGATAATATTTTAAATATCTGTAAAGGTAAACATTGGTTGTCAAAATATAACTTATGTGTAAAAATTTTGGTAGAAGATCCAGATCCAGGATTTGAAGAAGGAAAGGAAGGTGGAGGAAAAGGGAAATCATACGTAAACATATGTGTTAGAGTTAGATGAGATTTTACGGCTCAGTTTCGAACCAATTGGTTTAAGTCGGGCCGGCCACGGCCTTTTTTCCAATTGTGGCTCACTGGCTTGTTTTCCCTACTCCACTGCTCATGCAGTGTAAACGTATGTGTGTACTTGTATGCTTACATATGTGTATACGTAATCATATATACATATATATATATATATTATATATATACATACATATATATATATATATATTTATATATATATATATATATATATATATATATATATATATATATATATATATATATATATATATATATATATATATATATATATATATATGTATATATATATATATGTTTTTGCAATGCTATAGACTCGTGGGATAATAGTGCTCAATTAGAAATACTAAGAGCAAAGTAACACGTGTAGCAGACTGTGAATGTAACATATTAGTGGTACAAATATATATGTATATATATACATATATATATATATATATATATATATATATATATATATATATATATATATATAGGTCCAAAAGTTAGTAACTGATTCGATCATGAATGAAATTCAACCCAAGTACTGGCATAGCCTTTTGAACAAGGGAAGAATGAAAGAAGAAACCAGAAGGAAAATTGAGCAACGCGATATATATATATATATATATATATACATACATATATATATATATATATATATATATATATATATATATATATATATATATAACGCTAATTCCCACCTTAAGGGGAAATTGTTATATCTGCTTGTACATAGGGCGAAAAAAAGATAATAAAATACATAAGAAATAAATTCGCCCTAACGTCTAAAAATATAATTAACGTTATTTCAATGGGCAGCCATCCGTTCGTGTTAACAGCTAGGTGTCCGTAAATTTGATAACTTTGAAGTAATGGCATCTAGTTTGTAAATCTAAGAGGGCGCCCTTGTAAGTTTACGTATTCCTATAGAAAAAGTGTGTGGAAACGTTAAGGCGAATTTTATATTTCACCCGAATTTTTTTTTCCCCTTAAGGTCGACTTTTCAACAACAACTTTCCCCCTAAGTGCCGAATTAGAGAAATATATATATATATATATATATAAGAATATGTTTTTACTGCACGTTAATTTGTGTGGTGATAAATTTGTAACGTCATGAGATATTTAAACGAAGAAATAGAGGTGTTCACATACCTTCTGAACTCAGACTCTGATAAATAGCTCCACATGACAAATAGTCTAAAAAGTGAACCAAGAATATCTGGTTGTGAAACTTCTTTTTTTTATTAATTTTATTCACAATTTTTCTATTTTATTGCTCCGAGATTGTCTTTCAAACTTTATAAAAAATAACTGAAGTTCTCTTTCAGGTAGCCTTCTGCCTTTTTTCATGGAGTGAGTAGAGGTGAAAGACAGTGGAGGCGGAGACCATTAATGGCGGTCAAGTGGGATTTATAGCTGAAACGCCACCTTTGAGTATTTTAGCACCTAACACATAGAAAAGTTGATTGAAAAACGTTACATTCGTTTAAATTATGAGTTAAGACACTTCGAAGGAGAGTTTCGTAATGGAACAGATATTTATCCCAATTAAAACTTTTGATTATGTGTACATTATTGACCCTCAAACGAGATATTTAAACAAAGACATACCATTTTTTTGAAAACCTACTACATACGCGTCTGTATCATCTTCATTTAAGAGTAATCAAAAAAAAACAGCATCAAGTAAGCTCATTCATCTATTGTTTTTTGTTTTATCTGTAGCAATTATCCTTAAACAGTGGTGAGGAAACTTTTTCTTATGAAGAGTCATAATCTACTCGGGAGCCAACGGCCCGTGAGTGGATTAGTCACAAGTCACAAGAAGCTTTACCCCTATGGCGCTGTGTTGTCAAGAGCTACTGATGCAGGGTAGTGACCTGGGGGTGAAGTTTTTAAAAAAAAAACACACACAAGGTGCAATTTGATGCATTTTAGCTGTTGGAATTAATTACTTTGTATAGCAGAACCGCAGAACCGCAATAAAAGTAACAAACATAAATGAAACTACGCTGGACCTATAGCCATTAGGCGTTTGGGATTTCACTTCAGAAAAAAATGCCCGAATTTTCAGACCTTGCTCAGATGTCATGAGAAAAGTGATGGAAAACAAAGTGTGATGTCGAAGGGACTAAGATTTGTCGAAAAGGAATAGGGTGAGGGTAAACCAATTGGCATAAGAATTCAGGCGTGGATCTAGGGTTTTGGCAAAGAGGATACCTTTGTGACTTCGGTAAGCAATGGAGAACAGTACGCAAGCGGAGCGCCACCGATGGTTGGCGCAAAGCGCTTAAGAAAATTTTGGACGGTAACATCTCCTAGATCACCAGAACTGGCACTTTCCAGGCACTATTTGCCTGAGTATGCAACGATATTTTGTTCATTTTTTTCTCGGTAGGCCAATGAGGCGTTCATGTGTTCCCATGGTTGCGCGCCTAGCACTATTAACCCGTGCAGCTAACTGCGAGAGGAGCGTGCTAAAATTTGTGTCTTGTTGTTTGTTTATAAAAGACATCTGAGCTTTGTCGGGGAAGTTTATACCGATCAGGATTACAATTTTGCAATTAGTGTAATTCATAAAATATACAAATATTGAATTTTTCTTCATTATACAAACAAAGCATCTAAAAACTTTGTTCTGAATATAGCCAAGGTTTTCGACATTTTCAACGACCTCCAGTAGCGACAGTTATTCGGGACCAACTGAACCTCATGGTTAGAATTGCGTGCGTTTTGTGAACACAATATTCTTGACTCTCAGGCTATTTTACCACACCAAGTTTATTCTTTTATCCATAGGAGGGGGTGGGGACTTGACAGGCTGACTGTGGAGATATTTTAGTTTCTTTTCACTTTACATTGCAAGGTTATCAACCTTTATAACTTTCAACCCACTCAGAGGAGGGTCAGAAGTTTTGACCCCCAGAATCCACAGGAGCAACGCAGGATCCAACGCAATTCTCAAGAAAATATTTCTTAAGTTGTTTACTGCAGGTATAACATACATGCATAGTCTTGGACTTTTGTTCAATGGAAAGTAGCCCATGTTTCATGAAGAGCTGCAAATTTACTGCCACTGGTACTGCTCCTAGTTAACGCCTACCCACACAGTATGCAACGTAACATTATGCATAGTATGGGGGTTTGCTAATATTATAAAACATCCGGAAATGGTATGAGCAGGAAAAATGGTGGGTTAAAGAATTGTTACCCTTTAAATTTCAAGTATTCCTGAAGCTGTATTTCTAAATTGCCCTGTTGGCCGGGTAAAATGGTCTCGCGGGTCGCATACGGTCGGCGAGCCGGAGGATCCGCATCCCTGCTTTTAAACCTTATCTCATTTGGGAGCTAAAAATCTAATAGGGTTGTAAACAAGAGCATCAATGATGCTGTAGCTCAACTACAATTCGCTCACACAGTTACTGTTGCGTAGTTTCACTAGGGATCCAAATCAAGAAGTCATGGACTGTCATGATCTAGCAACATCAGTACTATAGATGTAAAAGGTCACAACAGTGGCATATCAGCTAGAGTTGCCGGGCTTGCGACTTTTTGTTAAGTGTTTGTGGGCACAATACTGTAGGTAATTCCGCTAACAAAAGTGAAAAGCTACCTATATGCCCCAATTTGTCAGGTCTGCAAAAATGATTCCTATGGCAATATACATAATACAAAACATAAACCCTTATGGAAAAGCACTAGCATGGATTTCACCATTTGACGTTTTGTGACCCCAAATGGCGATTAACATCAACACAAAGTACACCTATGCGTCATCCACGGACTACCCTGGCCAACTTTGATAAGATTCCGACACAACCATGAGTATTTCAAGGATTTAGCTTGATTATACTTTTTGCCCTCTCTTTGACCCCAAATGACCTTTGAACTTCTTCAAAAGTACCACTCTGATGACCCATCAATTCATCTACTGGATACTCTTGTCAACTTTGATTAGATTCAGACCCAACCCTTAGGAACTGAAGGCATTTGCACAATTCCAGTATCTGAACTCTCCTTGACCCCAAATGACCTTTGACCGATGTCAAAAGTGTAACTTTGATGACCTATCATCTACTGAAAACTCTGGCCAGCTTTGATAAGATTTGGATATAACCCCTAGAAGTTGAAGGATTTTGAGTGATTTCACTGTTTGACCTCTCCTTGACCCCAAATGACCTTTGACCTATGTCAAAAGTACAACTTTGATGATCTGTCATCTACTGAATACTCTGGCCAACTTTGATAAGATTTGGATATAACCCCTTGGAGTTAAAGGAGTTTGAGTGATTTCACTCTTTGACCTCTCTTTGACCCCAAATGACCGTTGACCTACTTCAAAAGTACAACTTTGATGACCTGTTATCTACTGAACACTCTGACCAACTTTGATAAGATTTGGATGTAACCCTTAGGAGTTGAAGTTGATTGATTTCACTGTTTTACTCCTGCTTGACCCCAGATGACCTTTTATAATTTTAAAAGTACAACTCTGATGATAACCTGTTATCTACTAAACACCCTGAAAAATCATAATAACATTTGAATATAACCCCTAGGAGTTGAAGGCTTTTGAGTGGTTTCACTGTTTGACCCCTGCATTACCCCAGATGACCTTTGACCTACTTCAAAAGTACAAAAATTGATGACCCATTATCTTCTCAACACTCTTACCAAATTTGATAAATTCAGACATACCCGATAGGAGTTGAAGGCTTTTGCTCTCCTTATGCTTGACCTCTCTTTTACCCCAAATATGTACTTCAAAATTACAACTTTGATGAATCACTATTTACTAAACACTCCTTTCAAATTTGAAAAGATTCCAACATAACCACAAGGAATTGAAGACTTTTGCGTGATTTCACTCTTTGACCTCTCACGACCCCAATAACCTTTGACCTACTCCTGTTACCATAATTATTAAGCCCTTGATATGTGTTATAACCACACCAACTTTGCCAAGGAGCGGTAAAACACCCGCAGACAGCAGCCATTTTTCCAATGTTGACGGACAGATAGACAGACGCATTGCCATGACAATAGCTCAACTTGTTTAGCTAATAAAGAATCAAGCACAACTATAACACGGTCTTAACCAGTACTCAGTAGCGTGTTTAAAGGGCGGAGTCGGGGGAGCACACCTTCCGTGGCCAGTCGGGGAAAATCGATCAGTCGGGGGATTAAGGTACGGCGGGAGAGAGAGAGGGAGGACTGAAGAGGCAGAAGGCGGCACCCAAAACTTAGAATTATCAAACCCAGTCATATCATTTCGTCGAATTTCTTCATTTTTTCCTACAACACTGAGCAGGTAAAGTTCCTCGGCCCGCTAGTAACCTATAAGTCAGTATCGATATCCAGCCAGTTACCCAGGTACTCTGAATTTTGATGGTGGGGAGTGTGACGTCCAGTATTATGACATTTGTAGGATTCAAAACATCTTTCATATCGGGGTTCAGTGCATGGTAGTGTTCTTGGCGAATTTATTCCACCTTTTTTCCTTGGCATTCCTCTAATTTGCGCCTAAACTTGAGTCTGTACCTCCCTGATTCCACGTCCACCCTGGGAGTGAACAATTTCATGGAGCAGCAACAAGCAGAGATCTTATTACAGAGGGAGTAAAAGAAAATTCTCTGAACAAAGAGTAGATAGACGCACAATTGTAGAGGCAAGTCTTTGTTTTAGAAATTTAGAATATGCAGTTTCCTGAAATCATGGAATTTGGAGCAGGGAGGTGATATTAGATGGAGATCCATCGAAAACACTTTCGTTGAACCTGACTAATTGCCGACAATAATCTCTTTTGTGTGCTGTTCTTGATGATTCTATAGACGTAAGAGTTGTTAACTAGTTAATACAAGTGGGACACGTCATCTGCTACATCTCGATGAGCAGATCGGGAAATTAACCTCTTGCCTTAACACTGCCGGTCGCTTAAGCTGTAAATTAACTTGAGGGTTTCGACGCTTTTCGACGCTATTTACAACGTACTTGTCTAGTTCCCTATGACTTGCTCAATACGAGTGTGTCTTTTAAGTCATGAGAGCGAGTGAGAAAATTAGTCAAAATCCGACAGCAAAGTTAAATCTACACTTCTTTTGCTCATTTGCATAAATCATGAGCACTGATTTGTTGCCAGCATCATTAGGTTCCTTGACAATGAACAGTCGTTTTGATTGTTAGAACAGTGTTTCGTACTTGACTGTCGGCAACTAGTTAGACATTAAAGCATTTTTCCAAATAATCCCTTTTGTTGGGAACGTTGTAGGTGTGAAGAATCTCCATCTAATAGCACCTCCCTGTTTGGAGATGCCCCGTGCGAAGTTGCTCTTTGAAAACAAATTTGAAAAAGGTTTAACTTTCATGACACTGCTATTTAAGAAGCCAGTAACAGGGGGACATTTGAAGACTTGAAACATACAAAACGGTCTTCTTGGCAGTGTTTCTTTCTTCATTGACACCTTTTGAAAGTTTCACTGAAATGTGGAGGTCTCTCACTGAAATGTGAAGGCTTTAGGGCTGGCAAATTTACCCCGTTCTAAGAAATTACGAAGCTGAACTTGCGTTCAATCTGGTCACCCTGCCCGTGCTGCAAAGTTACGCGAAGCGAGGCACAGCGCAGCTTTCCTGTGTGACCGCGCCTTAAAATGCTCCAGTCAGATTAATTTGGCATGGTATGTGTAATTACTTATATGGAGGTATCAAATTATTCGATTATAATCAACTCCCGCTTTGTGAAATATATGCCTCCCCCATACGGAAATGATGTTAACGGTGAACAATGAGCTCAATGAGAACATGAGGCCTCCTGTGCGCTGGACATGAAAGAGCATGTTAGGAGGATTATCCAAGCAGCTTGCTTCGCCATCTACAAAATTGGCCGACTCCACAAGTTTCTTGACAGCACATCCGCAGAGCGCCTTGTTCACGCTTTCGTGTCATCACGCCTCGATTATTGTAATAGCCTCCTCTGTGGGCCCCCCTCAAACGAGATTGAATATCTACAGCGTGTCCAAATCTCAGCTGCCCGCTTGGTGACTCGCAGAAGGAAATGTGATCACAACAAACCAGTCCTTCAGGAACTCCGATGGATACCTACACGTGAGCGCATAATTTAGAAAATTGCATTGCTTACCTACAAGGCTCTACATGGCATGGCACTTTGTTATATTGCTTATCTTTTTATCCGAATACAAACCATCTCGCTCTCTTCTCCCATCTTCTCAGTAATTTCTTAAACGCCAACAATCTGTCTGTACATCCTACTACGGTGACTGGTCATTTTCTGTTGCAGCCCTAACTATCTGGAATAACCTGCCACATCATATTCGAACTGCTACTTCGGTGAGCTCTTTGAAACGAGACTTAAAACTTACCTGTTCTAAATTAGCTTTTCATTAGCTAACTTTTGTTAAGCGCTTGTGATTGTTTTACGTAAGGCGCTATATAAATCTATTGTTTTATTATTTATATTGTTTTTATATTTATATTAATTGTTAACTTATGGAAAGCTCATATAAGGTTGAATGGAATCTTTACTCTCCCACGTACAACAAAACATCACCTTTTTACATACCTCTTTCCAACGGAACTTGACTTCTCTCTGAGTGCATCTCCTCATTGCCTAAGGTACCAGTAAATTCTTGCATATAATAAGCAAATAGTAAAACAACAACATAACAATCATAAGCAATTCACATTTCAATATCACAAATGCTTCAGAAATTAGATTTCTCTGCTGTGGATGCCAAAATAGTAAGAGTGACAATATTAAGAATGAGTGTGAGAGGAAAGGAAAGTGTGAAATTATAAAACTATAAACCGTCAGCGATTTATGCCATGTAATGATATTAACGGATATGTTACGTGATTTACTTTATGTATCCCTGTTAATGTATAAAGAGATATTTCATCATCTGGGAAGAAACAACAGAAAGTCAGCGCCTTCTCTTAGCAACTGAATGAATTATTTCAGTAGACGACGTACAGTGCTTTGAAAAAGAAAAGTAAAACTGGCGCATAAACTTTTCTATAATACAGCCAAGGTGACAGTTGTATGCTAAAGATTACATCACAAGGGCATGCAGCGTGGAGAAAAGCACCGACACAATTTCACAATTTTAACATGTGACATTTCTCTCTTAAATATTTTCTGCTTCTCTGTTTTTCTAACCAAAGGTATCCTTTAAAGGATAACATGATTAAGTAAAGCAGACACAGTCTTAGTTCTGCATTATCGCCAAGATGAACGGTTGGAAAGACCCCTTATAGAACAGAAATAGGTGGCCTACAGTGGAACATTCGCAGTATAAAAAACCTAGTCAACACCTGTCTGCAGCACAATTTCTATCCTCGCAACTGAAAAAACCAGTAACAGAGTTACAAGAAATATAATCCTTCCGAGCAGATCTGGAAGTAGGCGGGTAGACGAGCGCACCCCTGAAACCTACAAAAGGGCCTGCCAAGAGTACATTAACGAATCTTATATGTTATTTTACAGGGGGAAGTTTTCAGTACAGACCAAGCATCCCCGTTCTGTAAAAACCAAGGTCACCCCTGCATCAAGACATTTCTCTTTACATATGTAATGTGTTTCAAATTGTCGCGTTTTTTCATTTAAACCAGAAGACCCACCCTTTTTCCAAAATATTTGTCAACTTTTGTCAATGACAAATTGCTTATATAGGAATATGGGTTAGGTCATGTATACATTTTATTGTGCGCTGTCAAAATGTCAGGTGCAAATCGTATGTAAGTACTCTGTGGTTTACACCGATGTCTATACACACGATTAATTGTAAAGAGAAAAGATAGAAAGTATTGATACCTCTGGTCGTTACAACTGGATAACTACCTAGAATTGTAGAAATGTAATAAAGAAAGAAATACGGAATGCATAAGGCAGACAAGTCCTTTGAAGAAGTTTTCAAATCACTTATCTAGCCCCAAACCACAATCCAAACAGTAGTCCCCTGTAATCCCCTACTTTATCCCATCAGTGAGCTGGAAGATTGTTTGCTTTAGCTAGCAGAACAATTGATTTCCTTATCTTGGCTTATGCTTCAGTGACTTCCAGCTGCATTTGGTTATTGATACTAATCAAGGGTCCCCGTCCAAATGCCTGATTTGCCGGGTATGTGGTTAACAGAGTTCTAAAGCAACTGTCTGCCTAATGAGTCAATATTTTTTAAAAATATTCATTTTCAGAATTGGATAATAACACCTTTAGTACTCATAACCAAAGTTGTCAAAATGACTGAAATGTGAAGTCTGCGAAATTAAAACAACAGGCCAGTTCTTTATGCACATAATACAGCTTAAATATAGCATGTTTGAAGTTCGATGTTTTGACTTGGTTTCAGTAGATGACGCCAATGAATGCATGCAATAAATTTAGTTCAGTAAAATAGTTTCATATGCTGAGAGGTGTTCAGCCGCTCAGTTTGTATCCCGCTTAGGGTATCATAGTGGAAATATTTTTTTTAAAAAGTTCAAGCTGGTATTGAAACGAATCATGTAGATGAAATAGATAAAATATAATATTACCTTAAAGTGACTGATTTCTGATTTTTGCGTAACTGATGGTACCCTAAAAGTCTCATATAATAGAATAAGGGTGGGAGAAGGGCCCCTAGAATATATTTGAGAACTAAGATTACTGTTGCCTTGATAAATCCTAGCGTATTTCGTCCTTTGGAAAATATTTTGCCCCTGTGAGAGATCTCGCTTCCTTCTTTAGCACCTTGTCTGGCTACAGACCTGGTAGAGTAAGGATTAAAATAAGTTCAGGTTATAGGTCTTCACACTAAGTCCACCCAAATCATCTAACGAATTGCTTTGAACTACAATGGAAAAGAAGTTACATGAATGGCAATCCTGGCTTGTTTGCATTGTTTATTTGAGACAGTGTCGGGAAGCATACTGTTTTCATTCTCTCGGAAAATATTTTTACTACTTTCTGAACAAGGGGTCTCATCCAAAAGAATATTTCGATAGGACTAACGCCCTTTTTAATGTTAAAGGCGAAAATCTCATCCAAATAGTAAACTTTTCCCAATTAAGTTTTCTTCTACCCTCTCCTCCAATTTTCATGAACACCGCTTTAGTGCACCGTCCAAACAAAGCAACAATAGTCCTTACTGAGTTTAAATTGTTCATGGTCATATCCAGACAGGCTGTGCATGAGGTGTCTGGGTATCAACACTGAGTGATCTGTACAAGTCATCAGTGACAGACCAATCAGAGAAATGGTATCGTTTGAATTTATGCCAATCAGAGTGCAGTCACCAAATATATTTAAAAGTATAGTGTTAATCCTAAATATGTTGGGGGTGATGCCAAAGACCCTACAAAACCAGTAGAATCCACAACAGAGCCGTGTCAAATTACTTTGTTTTCGATATATTTGGGTTTGCTGTAGGCCTTGAGAATTGCAGACGGAGAACTTTTTGGTAGTTCCTCTCAGGATCTACGAAAGATCTTAATGTCGAAAGGTAACGTTAACAAACTAAACAAAGCACAACTATCCCCACGTAGATCGTCCTTCTCCGACTTGAAAAATGCTCGTCATATGAAAACAAAGGAAATTCAAGAACTTTTAAGAATAAAATTCAATTTTAATGTACTCATGTACAAAATAAGAGTTTGGACTAAACAAAGACGTAATATGTTACCTGTGTCGCAGTATGGGCTTGAAACTGGACTATCTGTTGAAACGATGTGGCAGTTTGCGATTAACACATCTGCATACATTGTAGACTGAAATTTTGTTTACCTATGACATCTTATTTATTGGCACAAGAGTACAACGTAATCTCCCATTGTTAACTGATTTTTGCCAATTAAAAAGCATCTTTTATTACTTTACCATCTTTCGTAATATTTCACGTATTTAAAAAAGAAAAGACAGAAAAATCATGGTATTCACAAATGTAATAAGCTATAGAGGTCGTGCACTGACGTAAAAACAGCACGCATTGCCAAGCCATGTTCGACGGCAACTTATTGTAACAGGCGAATGATTAGGCTTTTGTTTTTAATTTCCGATCATTCATTTCATCACAATATCGGCTCAAAGTCTTTCATCAGTAGGGGGACTTCTTGAAGAGACAGATTATACCAGCAGCATAAATAAAAAGCTCATTCTCATCGAGTACCGAGATATGCAAATCATTGTCTGTGGTTTATGTATGACCGCAATGAAAGACTTGCCATCCATTGATGATGCAGCTACAGCGCGGTGTATCAAAGGATGGCATCACGTGCACGACCTCTATAGAACAGTGACTTTTTCTTCAGGAAATGCTTTTGATGTTTTCCAAGCGTGCTTACATATTTAATAGAACATTATTTACATTAAGAAAAACACATGTTAGTTGCTTAACATAGTATCACCCTATCAATATTATTGCATTTCAAAGTGTGCATTTTGCAATCAGAGTGATACTATTGTCTGAATTTATGCCAATCAGAGTGCAGTCACCAAATGTGTTTAGAACTATAGTGCTAATCCTAAATATGTTGGGGGAAGCCACAGACCCTACAAAACCGGCAGTATCCACAAGCAGAACGGTGCCAAATTCTTAAAGAGAACGCATCAAGTTACTTCTGTTTTCGATATAATTCGGTTTTGCTATAGGCCTAGAGGAGTTCAGATAGAGAACTTTTTGGTAGTTCCTCTCAGAATCTAAGAAAGATCTTATTGTCGAAAGGTAAAGCAAACAAATTAAACAAAGCACAACTGTCATCACATAGATCGTCCTTCTCCGACTTGAAAAAATGCTCGTCATAAGAAAACAAAGGAAATTCAAGAATTTTAAGAATATAAATTCAATTTTAATGTACTCATTTACAAAATAAGAGTTTGGAATTACCAAAGACGTAATGTCTTACCTCCGTCGCAGTATGGGCTTGGAACTTGACTATCTGTTCAAAAAATGTGGTAGTTTGCGATTAACACATGTGTATACATTGTAGACTGAAACTTTGTTTACCTATGACATCTTACTTATTGGCACACGGTTACAACATAATCTCCCATTGTTAACTGCTTCTTTGCAAATTAAAAAAGCGTCTTTTATTACTTACCATCTTCCATTATATTTCATTTATTTAAAACGAAAAGACAGAAAAATCATTGTATTCACAAACGAAATGAGCTATAGAACAGTGACGTTTTCTTCAAGAAATGCTTTTGATGTTTTCCAAGCATGTTTACATATTAAACAAAATATTTTTTTACATTACGAAAAACACATGTTAATTGCTTTACATATTATCACTCGATCAATTTGATTGCATTTCAAAGTGTGCATTTTGCAATCAGAGTGATGCTATTGTTGAATTTATGTCGATCAGAGTGCAGTCACCAAATGTATTTAGATGTATAGTGCCAATCCTAAATATGCTGGGGGATGCCATAGACCCTACAGACCCTACAGAACCGGCAGAATCCACAGACAGAACAGTGCCAAATTCTCAAAAGAGAAAGAATCAAGTTACTTCTGTTTTCGATATATTTCGGTTTTGCCATAGGCCTAGGGGAGTTTGGATGGAAAACTTTTTGGTAGTTCCTTTGAGAATATACAAGAGGTCTAAAAGTAGGAGGGTAAAGTTTACAAAACAAACAAAGCAATCTACCACCACACTGATCTTCGGTCTCTGACTTGAGAAAAATGCTCGTCATAAGAAACCATTGAAAATTAAGGAATTTTAAGAATATAAATTCAACTTTATTGTACTCATGTACAAAATAAGAGTGTGGAATTAACAAAGACGTAATATGTTACCTCTATCGCAGTATGGGTTTGAAGCTTGACTATCTGTTAAAAAGACATGGTTGTTGAGATTAACGCATGTGCAAAAATTGTAGACTGTAACTTTGTTTACCTATGACATCTTACTTATTGGCACAAGATTACAACATAATCTTTCATTGCTAATTGCTTCTTTGCAAATTAAAAAGCAACTTTTATTACTTCACCATCTTTCGTAATATTTCACGTATTTAAAAAAAAAAGACAAAACAATCATTGTATTCACAAACGAAATAAGCTATAGAACAGTGACCGTTTCTTCAGGAAATGCTTTTGATGTTTTCCAAGCATGTTTACATATTTAACAGAACATTATTTACATTACGAAAAACACATGTTAATTGCTTTACATATTATCACTCGATCAATTTGATTGCATTTCAAAGTGTGCATTTTGCAATCAGAGTGATGCTATTGTTTGAATTTATGTCAATCAGAGTGCAGTCACCAAATGTATTTAGAACTATAGTGCTAGCCCTAAAAATGTTGGGGGGAGGAGGCCACAGATCCTACAAAACCGCAAAATCCACTAACAGAACAGTGCCAAATTCTTTAAAGAAAACGCATCAAGTTACTTCTGTTTTCGATATATTTCGGTTTTGCTATATGCCTAGGTGAGTTCAGATGGAGAACTTTTTGGTAGTTCCTCTGAGAATACACAAGAGGTCTAAAAGTAGGAGGGTAAAGCAACAAAGCAATCTATCACCACACGGATCTTCGGTTTCCGACTTGAAAATTGCTTGTCATAAGAAAACATAGGAAATTAAAGAATTTGAAGAATATAAATTCAATTTTTATGTACCTATGTACAAAATGAGAGTTTGGAATTAACAAAGACGTAATATGTTACCTCTATCGCAGTATGGGATTGCAACTTGATTATCTGTTAAAAAGATATGGTTGTTGCGTTTAACGCATGTGTATACATTGTAGACTGAAATTCTGTTTACCTGTCATATCTTGTTAACTGCTTCTTTCCATGTAAATAACATCTCTTACTACTAACCATCTTTCGTTATATTTCACTTATTTAAAAAGAAAAGACAGAAAAATCATTGTATTCACAAACGAAATAAGCTTTTTGCAATCAGAGTGATGCTATTGTTTGAATTTATGTCAATCAGAGTGCAGTCACCAAATGTATTTAGAACTAAAGTGCCAATTCAAAATATGTTGGGGAATGCCATAGACCCTACAGAACCGGCGGAATCCACAAACAGAACAGTGCCAAATTCTTAAAAGAGAACGCTTCAGGTTGCTTCTGTTTTCGATATATTTCGGTTTTGCTATAGACCTAGGTGAGTTCAGATGGAGAACTTTTTGGTAGTTCCTCTGAGAATGCGCAAGAGGTCTAAAAGTAGGAGTGTAAAGTTTACAAAGCAAACAAAGCAATCTATCACCACACGGATCTTCGGTCTCCGTATTGAAAATTGCTCGTTATAAGAAAACATAAGGAAATTAAGGAATTTTAAGAATATAAATTCAACTTTAATTTACCCATGTACAAAATAAGAGTTTGAACTTTACAAACACGTAATATATTACCCAGTTCGTAGTATGGGACTGGAACTTGACTATCTGTAAAAAATGATGTGGTCGTTTGCGATTAAAGCATGTGCATACATCGTAGACTGAAATTCTGTTTACCTAAGGCATCTTCTATAATGGCACAAGAGTACAACGTCATTTCTCATTGTCAACTACTTCTTTGCGATTAAAAAAGTCTCTTATTAATTACAGTCTTCATTTTTATGTTATGTATTTAAAAGGAAAGACAGAAAAAACATTGTACTCTTATTATTTTATTATTAACCTTACATTTTGATGTCATTGTCTATTTGACAACTGTGACCGTTCACTCCGCAGCTCAAAAGTCTTAATACACTTCGGTGCGCTACACTTTCATGTGTAAACTACGTAGCGATCAAGCGATGTTGAAATCATTTATTTTGACATTGCTTTATGACCTTTTCTGCATGTCTTTCTAGAACACAAGATGAAAAAGTTTAGTAGGTTAACCACTTAAAACTTGAGATTGTATGGAACAACTCTAAAGCAAACAACTGTGATGCAGAAAAGAGAAGATTAGAATTTCTCTTAATTGGTCGATTTAGCAGCTGAAGGTCGAACGGGCACAGACGTAAAGTATTATGGTTGTAATCGGCAAAGAGTAGATAGATTTTTTCGATAATTGAAAATAAGGAAAGAGGACAACACAAAAAATTCTGAAACCTGTGGATCAGTAAAAATAAATCATTTTGCAACTTTTTCCTAGCAAAAGCAGTTTTGGAAAAGCTCCATCACGTACAAAAAGTAACAAGTGTAGAGAGACTGTCATTGGGCCTTTCATCATCACTGGCGGTAATACAGCCGTAGGAATACTAAGCTACACTGTCGTTATGTACATATATATATATATACATACATACATACATATATATATATACACACACACACACATATATATGTATATAGATATATATATATACATACATACATACATATATATATATACACACACACACATATATATATATATATATGTATATGTATATATATATATATATATATATGTATATATATATATATATATATATATATATATATATATATATATATATATATATATATATATATATATATGGGAGAGACTAAACGTCGCCTGGCTGACCAAGTCACTGAACACTGAACACCTCAGGTCCATCATCAAACAAAACCTTCAAGGTTATCCGGTAACCACACATTTCAACCCCCCATCACCGTGCTCAATTAAAGACTTGGCCGTTACTGCTGCCTTAATGTGCAGAAGTTCTGACCGTGATCGTCAGACCGCCAAAAACCGGCTTATCATGAAGTTCGGGACCCTCTCCCTACACGGCCTTAACATTAGAATGGACCTTTTTTTAACTTGTTCCCATTTTCTTTACTTTTTACCTGTTTTACTCAGCCTCAATTCGTATTTTTACACTGTGTTCGTTCTGTACGACCGGTTTGTCCGTGCCTTTCTTCAATGTGTTTCTTCTCTGTTTCTACTTCATTTTTGTTCAGTTGCATTTTTTTGCCACCACATGAAGAGTCTATACTCGAAACGTCGTGGAATTTTCCGCAAACTCTTAGCACTTTTTACAACCTTTATCGACCTACATACTACTATAGTGCTCCGCAGCATTTCGACCCTATATATATATATATATATATATATATATATAATAAAGAAAGGAATAATAAATAATAAGCATAACTGGTTGATTTTAGGGGTATAAAAGTTACAGAATGTATTTCGAAATTTTCGGTCCCCCTGGGACCTTCGTCAGCGAGATTTTAAGGCAAAATGAGTACAATAATTGCACAAGACGATCCAGCCCTTTCAGGCATTTTTTTCCGACCCCCCTCTCGTAGCATTGCGCCAGCCCCCTAACCTTAGGAGACTTCTTACTTCCTCCAAAGTACTGACCTTAGACTACGCCTCTAAGGGCAACACCTTAATCGTGATTCCTGTAATGTCGTTTATATTTTCCTTTGTAATCTATGTAAAGACAAGGTCTACGTGGGTGAAACTGGGGCCTCCTTCCGTCTAAGATTCAATAACCACAAGTAGTCAATCCGTGACAATACTCTTGGATTCCCAGTAGCAGAGCACGTTAACCTTCCCCACCATTCCATCGAAAATCTCAAAGTAATCCTCATTGCAAATAACTTTATTTGCGCAGAACAACGAAAGCGTACCGAACTTGTTTGGATAATAGAGCTTAAATCACACATCACCGGACTTAACAAAGACCTTGGTCTTCTAAATCAGTACACGTTCCAGCAAACAATTTAATCCCTTCTTTTGTTTGTTATTACATGCAGCTTCTTGTGCAATTATTGTACTCATTTTGCCTTAAAATCTCGCTGACGAAGGTCCCAGGGGACCGAAAATTTCGAAATACATTCTGTAACTTTTATACTCCTAAAATCAACCAGTTATGCTTATTATTGCATTCCTTTCTTTATTTTATTTTTACCTCGGAGTATACGTGGAACTTTTCTGTTTTACTATATATATATATATATAGGTCGAAAGGTAAATAGTAGTACATTCGATCATACTACTATTTACCTTACTTACTACTATTTACCTTTCGACCTACACATTCTAACTTCGATCTACCAACCTCGACCTACTATATATATATATATATATATATATATATATATATATATATATATATATATATATATAAAAAAATATATATATATATATATATATGCGACTTCCGCAAGGGACTCTGCAAAATAATTGTGGGTTTAAGGGGGCAAAGAGACTTCAGTTTTCAGGACAAAATCAGGGAGCCCCTGGTGAGGTAATATGGTATGCTTTTCGTGGGGAAGGTGTCAACCTGTAGGGGGCAATATTCAGTTTAATTCGGGAAACTTAATGGCTACTACTAAGTTTGTGAGTTTGTGTTATGTCTTTATACACCTAGTAACCTAGTCTCCGTCTTCACACTGTGTGCCTTTGGATGATGCATTTAGACTATCGTTGCTTCTGATTATGCAAACACGCAGCAACGCAACAATGGAGAAGAAGCTGGATATAATAATGGAGAAGCTCTGTAAGTTAGAAGGAATTCCGAACCAGTTGGATGCTTTGGCTACAGAAGTTAAAACTTTGAAGGGAGCGCTTGTTGAAATGAATGAGTCGTTAGAATTCATGGAAAAAGAAGTTGAAGGAGTGAGGGAAGAAATGAAATCCAAAGCTGAAAAAGAGGAAGTAGCAGATCTTAAAAACAAGATATCAAAGATAGAAAGGTTCACACTGGAGAAGCTAGAAGACCTCGAAAATCGTTCGAGGAGAAAGAACCTTGTGCTTTTCGGAATCCCAGAAGCAGATGACCGACACTGTGAGTCCCTAATAAAGGAAGACATTTTACATACAATGATGGATCTAAGTGATATTGATATAGAGAGAGCTCACCGGACACCCGGGGGTCCCAGAGACCCTAGTCAGAAAAGGCCTCGACCAATTCATGTTCGATTCAGTCGTTATTCAGATAGAGAGAAGATCTTGCGAGTAGCCTCCTCTAAGTTGAAGGGAAAACTGTACAAAGGGTCGAAGGTTTTTATTAGCGATGATGTTTGTCAATCAGTCCGTGAGGCGAGAAAACTATTGCGACAAAAACTGCCTGAAGTAAGACGAGGACCAGATGTTGACTATGCTTATATTCCGTGGACGGTGCCAGCGTGTATCATTGTAGTTAAAGCAGATTGAGCAAGGCGCAAGATTGGAATGTAGATTGAAACCATTTAATATCTGGAAAGGATGTTTCTACTTTTTGGCTATTTGGACTTCATCTCATATTAATGAGAGATATATCAAGCATAAATCAATCATCCTTTAGTGGCGAGAAGTTTTTATGACGAAACACCGAATAAAGACACGGTCCTAATGTTAAAAAAGTCTGTTTCGTGGTAGTGGTGCCACTATATCATCGTAAAGGAAGCAGATGGAACAAAGTATTTGACTGAGAAATAGATGATTACAATTAAAACTTGGAACAGAATTACCTGTTTCTCGTCACCTTTAACTTTATCATCAAGAATGAGAGTCGCAGTAAGTTTTTATCGACTTTGCTGAATCGGGACGTGTGACCACGCCGTTTTTCGGGGGAGCAAAACCACCTCTTGCTCTTGTGTGTGTGTGTGTTTGTGTAGCACTTATTTGTAGTGCTTTGTCTATGTTTGTTTTGATTGTGTTTCTTTTAATAAAACATCTCTTGCATTTTGAACTTAAAATGGGCAATAAAATTGTAATATTTAATCATGAACGAATTGAAGATTGTTTGCCTTAATTGTAGGGGGATTAATAATTCCAATAAACGACGTGATGTACTAGATTATGTGGGAAAGACTAAGGGTGACATTTATTGTCTCCAAGATGTACATTGGAACGAAAGCCTCAAAGAGTCAATTTCCCTAGAGTGGAATGGGAGTTGCTACATTTCACCTGGAACAAGCAATTTCAGAGGAGTAGCTATACTAATTAGTGCAGAAGCCAATGTTACAGTCGATAAGACACACTGTGATAGTGATGGGAATTTAATTGCACTAGTTATAAAGACACTTACCTATTGCATCTCGCTTGTTGTTATCTATGGACCTAATGATGATACACTTGATTTCTTTAAAAATATTCTTACAATATTAGAAGATTTTGGTACCCCCCACTGTATTATTGTGGGAGACTGGAATTTGGTCATTGATCCAAGTTTAGATACATTTAATTATCTTCATGTTAATAACCCACGTGCTAGGCAGATGGTGTTAAATATGCAAAGGGAATTGAATTTATACGACGTATGGCGAGTACTTCATCCTGGTGATAGACATTACACTTGGCGTCAAAGAAATCCTGTTAAACAAGGTCGACTGGATTTCTTCTTGGTATCATCCGGATTGCTAAATACTGTACTAAAGTCATCGATTTCATCTGGTTACAGAACTGATCATTCATTGATAAGTACAACTTTCAATCTGAGAAATATTAAAGTTGGAAGGGGAGTGTGGAAATTTAATAACTCATTGCTTGATGATGACCATTATGTCAAGATAGTTAAAGATTTAACAACTGAAACTGTTGGTCATTATGCTTGCTTTCCATATGTTCGTTCAAACATTTGTAACATAGCAAAAAGTGAAATTCAATTTGTTATTAGTGATCAATTATTTTTCGAAACGCTTCTTTGTAACATTAGAGGGAGATCAATCTCCTTTTCCTCCTATAAAAAGCGGTCGGAAAATAACAGGGAAAAGTATTTAATTAACGAATTAGACCGTATTGATCCTTGTTATCATGAAAGTGAGGATACAAGAACCTATATTGATCAGTTAAATCATGAACTTGAAGTAATTCGAGATAAAAAATTGCAGGGATGTCTTGTTAGGGCCCGGGCTGATTGGGTTGAACATGGTGAGAAGCCCTCCAAATTTTTTCTCAATTTAGAAAAAAGAAATTATGTTAGTAAGATTATTAACCATTTGGTAAGCACTGATAAGCAAGATATCTACGATCAGGATGATATACAGAAGGAAGTTACTAAATATTATCAAAACTTATACAAATCACATGATACAGATTTGAGCAATGAGGATATATTTGAGAAATTTTCTGACAAAGTAATTAAACTTTCAAGCGATCAGTCTCGTTGTCTTGAGGGCCCTTTGATGTATGATGAGGTAACAAGGGTTTTGAAAAACATGAAAAATAATAAATCTCCAGGACCTGATGGTTTCACCGTTGAATTTTATAAATATTTTTGGAACGAAATTGGCCAATTTTTGTTAAGGTCTTTGAATTTTGGTTATGAGAACTCTTTATCAGTTACTCAAAAACAAGGTGTGATCACCTTAATTCCAAAAGGTGATAAGCCTCGTTGTTATTTAAATAATTGGAGACCGATATCATTGCTTAATGTCTCTTATAAAATATTATAAAATAGCATCATCTTGTATCGCTAATCGTTTGAAAGAAGTTCTGCCTGCCATTATTTCATCCAACCAAAGTGGTGTTCTTAAGGGTCGTAACATAAGTGATAGTATTCGTACAGTGTATGACATTATGCATTATTTAGAAGAAAATGATGAACCAGGTATTTTATTTGGGATTGACTTTGAAAAGGCCTTTGACAGTCTTTCAATTAGTTTCATCAGGAGGGTACTTAATCTTTTTAAGTTTGGACCATCAATTATTAAGTGGTTTAATACCTTCTACGCTGAAAATTTTTCTTTTGTACTTGTTAATGGATTTCTTTCGGAAAAAATACCAATTAAGCGTGGTTGTAGACAGGGCAACCCCCTCTCACCATACTTGTTTATCTTATGTGTAGAGCTCTTGAGTAGTCTTGTTAACAATGATGAAACTATCCATGGTATTGATATTGGTGGTAAATGCTTTAAACTAGTCCAATATGCAGATGATACATCTTTTTTCATACACGGTGACGAAACATCCTTCAATAGGGTTATGACACAATTACAGTATTTCAGTACATTGTCGGGTCTTAAGTTGAATTTAGGTAAATCCTTTTTAGTGGGACTGGGAAATCTGATGGGTTCTTTTATCGATTTAAACAGTGAGTGTAACATTCCATGGATTTGTGGCGAGGACTTCACATTATTAGGTATTGTTTTTAACACTGACTTGAGAAGCATGACTAATAAGAACTATGAAAAAGCAATGAATAAAGTATTGAATGTTAAGAAATTATGGGAGAAACGTAACCTTACTGTTCTGGGTCGTATTGCTGTGGTTAAGTCATTATTAGTGCCATGTCTTAATTACTACATTAAATCACTTCCCCTGCCGACAACGGAGTGTATAGATAAAGTTAATTCCATGTTTTTTCGATTTGTATGGAATGACAAGCCTGATCGTATAAGCCGGCGACTGTTAATACAAGACTTCGGGGATGGCGGGTTAAAAATGATTGACTTTTATAAACACTGTTTGGCTCTTAAGATAAGTACCTTTGGACGCCTTTTGCAGAACGAGAGTTCTGAATTTAGTCATTGCTATCTGCATATATTTGGTATAAATATTGACTCTTTCCATAGCCATGGGGATTTTTGTTTGAAATTGGCTAGTCTAAAAGTTTCAAATCTTTTTTGGAAAAACCTTTTTGATACCACCTACAATTTTCTCCGGGATAAAGTCTTTTTTAAGCATGATAGTGTGAATATACTAACCATGCCTATTTGGAATAATAGTTTTGTTAATATTAATGAGTCTCCAGTGTATTATAGGCATTGGTATAGCAATGGTGTTCGCTTTATCTCCGATTTGATCTCTGTGGAAGGCACTTTTCTTTCTTATGACAGCTTTACCCAGACTTATCAAATTTCATCTAACTTTTTAGAATATTACGGCATTATAACCTCTATTAAATCGATTCTGAATAAATTTTGTGGGGTAGGCTTTTAAAACCACCTTTTCCTATTAACAGTTATATTAACAGCCTTATCACAGGCGGTACATTAAATTCAAAAACTATTTACTCTAGGTTAATACAAGGGGTAAGCTATGGCCACAAAGCTTATAATAGGTGGTGTCAAATAATTGGAATCAACAAAGAAGACTGGTCTTTTTACTGCGGTGCTCCCTTTCATTATTCTAAAGACAGTAGGTTAAGATGGTTTCAGTATAGTATAGTGCATAGAATAGTTCCAACAAATAAATTTTTGCATATGATAAAAGTGAAAACATGCGACAAATGTGACCTTTGCCACGAACACACAAAGTCAATAGAGCATTTATTTTATGGTTGTTCTCACTCAAGTAAACTCTGGCATAATTTACATATTTCCTTAAATAATGCTAGTATTCAAGGGGTTACTCTAGACATTTCTACGGTACTTTGGGGTCTAACTTCAGTCGGGAATTGAATTTAATTATCATTTTAGTGAAATATTTTATTTGGAAATGTAAACAACAAAAAACCTTACCGAATCATTTTCGATTGCTTATATTTTTGAAAGATTACTTCTTGATCCAAAAGGATATTTTGTTGCGTAATATGAAAGTCATGAGTGGGAGAAATTTTGGTCTCCATGGTTTCGTGTGCTACATTTACATGATTTATAGGCCTAATAATAAGCCCTTTCCTTTCCTTTTTTCCTTTATTTTTTTTTCTTTCTTTTTTTCTTTTTGATATATTCTTCACTGTGTATTTTAGAAATGCCCATTTACTCGTTATTTTTTTTCTTGTTGAAATTGCTGTGTTTTGCAAGAGAAAAAAAAATAAAAAAAAGGGGTGAAGGACTAAAAAAAAAAAGAAAAAAAAAAAGTTTGTGAGCCCGAACGGCGACAAAATCGCCCCAACCGTTTGATGCTTAATGCTGTTCTTCTGATTGAGGGCAGATCACTCAATAAAACTCCCCAAAAGTTTCAAATTCACTCTAGTAAAAACCCCGCATTTCAAATTTTTTAGTAACCTTTAATTTTTTCCTCCACCATCTTTCAGGCTAGCAGTCGTGTTTGTCGGGCGATCGTGGGAGAACTTGTATGATTGTTTGCCAATTATGGAAATATTTAAGGGCAAGTTCCTCCTATCCACCTTCTGAAATTTTTTCTCCCTACTGTACCAACATAAAACTCAAGCAATAACTATGAATAAATTATATGCAACGAGTATGACTGTAATATTCACTGATGTAAATAAATAGGACTCGAGCCAAGTATTAAAATGAAAACCAAAAATTTGATAGCCGAAAACTTTTAAGAAAATTTGAAAAAAAAAAAGGATTGTAATAGTATGTTTCTTAACTGCACTCCTTGTAATCTGAGGGAAATAAAAGATGAGAGCCCGATGTCTTTTCAGATAAAACTTTACATCAGGTTTTGTAAAAATTCAGAAGTACTAATTTCTGTAGTCTAAGCATGTATCCTAAGAGAAGGTTAATGACTCATTTAAAAGTGAATGAGACATTTCAATGAGGTTCTCCACATGCAAAACGGAGGCACTTAACTTTGGTCACAGCATTTCTCTTTCAGAGTCATTTTAGGCCTCACATTAAATGCTGTAACTGTAAATGAATGAACATAATCTACAAAAAATAAGGAACGTTGCTGAAAAGATTGTGTGTGATTTGTTTGCCAGCATCAGCCGATGACCATGTCTTAAAGCTGATATGAAAAAAAATACCCATCAAATCAGGCTGAAGTATGGTGATTTAAGAGTACAATGACAGTTAAATTAGATTCACTTGGCATAAATTGTGTCATTACTAATGTCTTGTTGTTAATTATGTGATTATTGTTGTTAACGTATGTAATCCTGAAATGAGGTAGAGGGGGACCTCACTCTTACACTTAAGCAAAACATCAGATTTTCACATACCTCCTCTTGATAGACCTTGAGTTTGGATTCTACTTGAGTATATCCCTTCAATGCCTGAGGTAGCAGAAAATCCTTTCACAAAAAGAACAAAATGTGAAACAACAACAAAACAGTCATAACATATTGCAAATGCTTCAGAAATTAGATTCCTCAACTGTGTTTATCAAACAAACATGATTTACAATATAAAGAATGTACCTTAATAATGTGAGTGGCAGGGGAAGGGTCAAATAATTTAGCCATTTATTTACCCCACGGTGATTTATATTTTACATATCTATATTAATGTATATATGTTATTATCCATTTCACTGTATCCATAGTAACGAATCAAACCTTTTTTTATCATCTGGGAAGAAACCAAAAAAAGTCCGCGACTTAGACCAGTCTTCTTTTTTCGCATTAAAGATGTTGTGATACAGCTAAGGTAGCAATTGAATGATTCTTATTACGTTAAACTACATGCAGCATTGAGGAATCCTATCGACACAGTTAAAGGGGGCTGCAAGGCCGAGCAAAAACCAAGAGAGGGCACCCTGATATGAGTCCTACTAGAGACCCTATAGTGGGAGAGATTGGCCAACTTATTTCATGGGCACCATTTTGTAGCCAAATGGCCAGATATCATATACACCGTGTGCGTACAGTTTTCCGTACCAAATGTAAAACCAAGTGAGTTATAGCGCTCTGTTCTATTGTGACAATCATTCTTAGTGGCAATCCTAGAGGTGACTCTGGCTGGCACTGTCTGCCAGATCCTTCAGTTTGTCACCCGGTGCAAAAAAACCTTTCTGGGAGGGTCTAGAGGGAGGGGATAACACTCTCCATTTTGCCTAACTTTTACTAATAGAAAGTGACGAAAATGCAGAATGGTATATGCTAGTTTGACAATTTTAAAAGTGATTTTATTTTATAAATCTCATTTTAGCGAATGCGTCTTATTTTTGTACTGGTAAGATAGGGGGAGGGGGATAGGTCTATTCTGGGCTGGGTCTTCTTTTTTGACAAGATGTGAATCTATACAATTTGAAACCCTTTTCTGGTCTGTTCGTGCATACAAAAGCAGCACAACATGGCACTTCAATTTTGGAAACCAAACATGTCTATCTTACGTAGGATGCGTACGTCCGGCTGCACGTACGTACAGCCTGCACAACTTCTAGAACGTACATGATCTTGCAAGTTCTTACTTTAGCTCCAAAACAGCATCCATAGTTTTTGTGCAATCAGAATGCGTATCTGAGAACAATGGTTGCCAAGCTCTCCCACTATAGTATCCCTATATTAGGTTTAATCTGTGAAAAAATTTAAAAGAAGCTGATTTCACTTGATTCTGATGGGTATGGATGTCAACATTTACCAAAAAAAAAGTAAGCTTGGGTGGGGGGTGGGGAAAGTTCATTTTGGGGGGGTCAAAGGTCATGGATCTCAAATATTAATTAAAGTATATCGTGTTTGGTCTCAAACGAAAGAAAATTTAATTTTAAACCCTAAAAGTGACATTTATTTTACAATGTTATGCTCACACAAAAAAGTTACACATGTTAATGATGTAGCCCTGACATGACACTGTAAAATATGTGCCCTTGGTGGCCTGAAGGTACAATATTTGTACACTTTAAAATAGCAATTTTCAAAAACTCATAGAAAACGATAGCAATCACCTACGGACCTAAAAATTGTTTCATTCGATAGAGATCGAAATTTTCTTTCGTATCGATTTTTTTTTTGGTCAAGATTAGGTTGAGTCAAGGTTGACAAAATGGCGGTTGATCTTTGTGACGTTTCGTGACTTCAAAAAAGGTCATTTTCAGACTCCTACGTGCCCATCTTTTACTTTTTCACCCCCCCCCCCACCTTTCTAAAATTAGCAGATACCTTACACTAGCGATTCTGAGCTCATGGGGACCTATAGGGGTCTGAAGAGTAAAAAATTTGAAAATTTCGGCCAAAATTGATCCAGAAATGGTCAGTCTCGGCCCGAAATATGACCCTAGATGCTAGGCCTAAAATAAGTTGGTGCACCCTCAATTGCATTCGTCAACTTGAATAGCAATCTCCATTGAGGTTGTGTGTGGCGACCTGCGGTGAGTGAACGTGAGTGAGTTTGAAGATCCAAATGAAGGTTTTGAAGCAGAATTGGAATAATTTGAGGTTAGTTGGTGGGAAATAAATTATTTGAGATTATTCTGGAAGTAATTTTAGTCAGTTGCAGGCTTGGTGGACGTTCAAATCGCTTTTTAAGGAGGAGACGGTCGCAATTTGCTATCATCGTCCAAGCGACTGTTCTAATCTCTACATGCAATCGGACTTTGATGGAGTTTATGATATATCCACTGTTGAGATTGGTATTCGGGAAGAATTTCCCTTCAAGTATGGGTGGTCAGGAAATGACACAGTCTCAAAGATACATCGACATACCAAATGTTTCCTGTACAAATCCACATTCCCTCAGAATGTCATCAATGTATTCACAAGTCTGACATCAACTAAATCAGAGATTCAGAAAGCTGGCACAGAGGCAATGCAAATCACCTACTGCTGTGAGAACACCAGCATTCACTCCGTGTACATCTGCAAATTGTCACATGGAAGCATCTTGACTCTCCTGTACTTAATCCTATTGGAAGGGGGTGGGAATTGGATTTTGACAATAAGCTTAGACCGAAGATGATCACAGGTAGCATTGCCCCAGACAATCTCCTAAAAGGCATTTGCTGTAGCTGTACAGATGGAGAAAGACAATGTGAAACAATGAAGTGCAGTTGCATGAAAGCAGGCATGTTGTGTGTATCTGCATGTATAGCCACTGCTCCGGCCACTGCACCAGTTCCTCTTTGGCTACTGAGACAGAGACAGAGGAATTTAGTGACGAAGCAGTTGCAGCCTACTAACCTTCTTATGTATTTTGAAAGCTGTTTTAGAGATATGGTTACAAAGAAATGTTAAGATTTTATAACTGAAAGGAAGACATTGATTTATGCATCAATCATCCTTGTATATACATGTATTTCATTATGTAATGGAACCTGTGCCTGACTGGTGAGAGGCGGTTCAACAACCATTGAACTAGTATGACATTCTGCCATTTGTAATTAGTACTTACAATGTACCATTTATTCATTGCATATTGTGCATAGGTCTATTCTACAGTATATTCAAAATGATACAATGTGCCTATATCAGATAACGTACTAATGATACTATAGTTGAATGGATTTCTAATAGTGAATCGCTTGAAATTCCATGCTAAACAGTGTTAATGTCTTTCACTTAGACCTGACATTTTACAGAAGCATCAAATGACAAAATAATGCCACTTACAGGGTTTAAAATTAAATTTCCTTTCATTTGAGACCAAACACGATATACTTTAATTAATATTTGAGGTCAATGACCTTTGACCCCAAAAATGAACTTTCCCCACCCCTCACCAACGCTCACTTTTTTGGTAAATGTTGACCCCTAAACCTACTTCAATCAGATGAAATCAGCTTCTTTTAAATTTTTTCACAGATTGGCTTGAAATTGGTTTGATTTAGGGTTACTACTAAAGGGTCTCCAAGTCTAGTGACAAACCATCAGTGACAAACCAATCAGAGTGATGAGATCGTTTGAATTTATTCCAATCAGAGTGCAGTCGCCAATTGTATTTATAACTATATAGTGTTATTCCTAAGTATGTTGGGGGGGATGTCAAAGACCCTCTAAAAGCAACATAATCCACAAAAAGAACATTGCCAAATTCTTAAAAGAGAACGCTTTAAGTTACTTGTGTTTTTGATATATAGGCCTAGAGGAGTTCAGATAGAGAACCTTTTGCTAGTACCTCTGAGAATCTACAAAAGGTCAAAATGTCCACGTGTAAAGTTAACAAAGAAAACAAAGCACAACTAACACCACACTAGATCGTCCGTTTCAGTCATAAGAAAACAAAGAAAATTAACCAATTTTATGATATAAATTCAACTTCAATGTACCCAGGTATAAAATAAGAGTTTGGCTGGAGTTGCAAGGACGTAATATATTACCTCTTGTGTGTAGGCTTGGAACTTGACTATCTAAGAAAAAACGATGTAGTTTGCGATTAATGCATGTGCATACATTGTAGACTGAAATTCTGTTTACCTATGACATCTTAAATATTGGCACAAGAGTACAACGTAATCTCTCTTTGTTAAATACTTCTTTGCGAGTTAAAAAACATCTCTTCTTACTTAACAATCTGTCTTCATTTTTTATGTATTTAAAAAAGGACAGGACAAAATATTTTATTTACAAACGTAATAATCTATAGAACAGTCTTTCTTTAGGACATGCTTTTCATGTTTTTCAAGTATGTTAACATATTTTACAGAACAGTTTACACTACGATAAAATCATGTAAGTTGCTCAACATATTTTCGCTCAATTAATGTTATTCCATTGCATAGTGTGCATTTTGCAGCTCATGAAAAAGCAAACGACATTCCATTTTCATACGACATGGCCAGTATTATCCCATAAATTGCATTGTTCATTTGTACGTACATGTGTTGTGAAACTTTTTGTAGAGAATACCTGTTTAAATACAGAAAAGTAAACAAAAGCAGGTGATCTACTTTCAATAATTAACTTGTGAAAGGTAGTTAAATTACTGTTTTCTTATTTTTTCATTATAAACCTTAGGTTTTGACGTTATCTATTTGACAACCGTTACCGTTCACTCCGCAACTCAGAAAGTCTTAATGCACTTTCATGTGTAAACTACGTAGCCATCAGGCAATGTTGAAATCATTTATTTTGACATTGCTTGGTGACCTCTTCAGCATGTCTTTCCAGACCACAACATGAGAGAAATTAAAGTAGCTGAAACACCTAAAATTTGAGATTGTATGTTCCAACTCGAAAACAAACAACTGTGTTACAGAATGGAGAAGATTAGAATTTCACCTAATTGGTCGATTCATCAGCTGAGGGTCGAACGGACACAAACTTGACCAAAACTATTATAGCATTAGAGTGGACAGATGTTTTTCGATAATTGAAAATAAGAAAAGAGAGGACAACACAAAAAATGCTGAACCTATGAATCAGTTAAAATAAATCAATTTACAACTTTTCCAAAAGAAATTTTGGAAAGCTTTGTCATGTTCATTAAGTATAAAGGATAAAAAGACTGTCCTTTGGCCATGCTAAGGCGCGATATGTTTTCTAAGACCCTGTGATGTCATGTGCATAACGTCTAGTGGATTGACTTCCGTTACGACACTGCATGTAGCCGAGAATCTCCTAATTAAACAAACTTAAAGTGAAGTTTGATTAAGATTCTGTCGAATCATATGCTTGCATGAAGGAATTACGTGAGAGCGCGTTGACTGACTGACTATCATTTTTTAAACCCTTGTGTTCACAGCTGAAACCAGGGCAGGGAAGGAAACTAACCTTCGTATTTCCATTTTCCAACGGGTGGGACGTAATTCCTTCATGCAAGCATATGATTCGACAGAATCTTAATCAAACTTCACTTTAAGTTCGTTTAATTAGGAGATTCTATCTCATCACATGCCTTGCATTCCGGAACTACGTGAGATTTCGAAGCAACAGATGGGAACACAAAAGGACAACATGCCATCGGATTTCTTCTCATGTTCTATTCTTGTTGATATCAATGATCAACTATTGCAAATGAACCTTCTTGTCTACTTTTGTAACTTAACACAAAGTACTATAAGTACTTATTTTTGTAATAAACTTGACGCAAAAGCATTATCATGACTTTCAACTTTCTTCTTGTAAAACATTGCAAACGTCTTGGCATTACTCCAGCCTGCTGTGTTTAATATTTTCTGAACTGGTACACACTTTGTACTAGCTGCTGACGTAGATGCTGCACGAGTACTATGCGCTTTAAATATATTAGTGTTTACTCCTGAGGGAGCTAATACTGCCTTTATCCATCTACTGATTGTTTCTGTACCAACTGGTCCATTGGGCTTTCGGTAACTGATAAATAAGTTGGATTTATGTCTTAAAGTTCTAGTTTTCTCAATATATGCTTCCAAAGCTGAGTAAACACAAATACGCTCATCATTATGGTACTTTGAAAAAATAACCTCTAACCCAACGTGTCCTGGTCGGGTTTGCTTGACTTTGTCCACTATAAAGAAACAAAATGACTCATCTGTCTTCCTTAAATGTGACAAATCCAAATAACGTAAGGTCTGAACTCGTTGAGCTGGAATCAGTGCTGTAAGAATAACAGTCTTATAAGTTAAAAACTGAAGTGTTAGCTCATTATTTGGTCCTAATGTTCGTATGTAGTCAAGCACAACAGAGACATCCCAGATACTATGATATCTCGGCTGAGGAGTTCTCAACTCGAAGACTCCCTTCAAAAACTTTTTGATAAGAATCTCTTTCCCAGTGTCTCGAGGAACCACAAGAAAAGAAGATAGCATACTCCGGGCTATGTTAATACCGCTGTAGCCAAGGCCGCTGTCATAAAGATCAACTAAAAAGTCTAGGACACTGTTTACAGTGGCCTGCAACGGATCAAGGCTCCTCTTGCCACAAAATAATAACCATCTTGATAAGTAAACTGAATACTGTTTTCTGGTACTTGGTCTCCAGGCTGCAAGGATGATTTTGGCTGCCCTAGGCGAAACTCCTCTGATATGTAGCGATTCCCGGAAATGAAACATGCTATCAGCCTCAGCTTCTTGTGAAGTGGATGCACTTGACCTGTTAAGGGACAATGTAACAAATTATTTGTTGTTGGAAGGAGAATTGGTGTCTGAACAAGCAATTCCATTAGCTTTACAAACCATGGCTGTGTAGTCCACAAAGGTGCTATAAAAATACCAGATGCTTTGTCTTTCTCTACCTTCTTCAAACACTTTCCTATTAAACTGAAAGGTGGGAATGCATAGAATGTATGATCATTCCACTGTACCGAAAATGCATCAATTGCAAGAGCAGAAGGATCTGGTTTCCATGAGATATATGTAGGGACTTTGTTATTATGCCTGGAGGCAAAAAGGTCAATGGTAGGCCGACCAAAATTTGAAACAATGTTGTCAAATACTTCAGCATTTAACATCCATTCAGTATTAGGCATATTCGTACGGGATAACTTGTCAGCGACAACATTTTCCGTACCTGGGATATGAGCAGCAGTTAACCATAAATTTCTGTCTTTGCACCATACCCAAATTTTCTTTGTTATCGAGTTACAGTGCCATGATCGTGTCCCTCCCATCTTGTTTATATACGTTACTGCAGTAGTATTATCAGATAGGATTTTAATGTGTTTTCCACTTACATTGGGACACAAGGTTACCAATCCAAAATAGATAGCTAACAGTTCCAAATAATTGATATGAAATTCTTTTTCTATGGAACTCCATAGTCCGTGGGCAGACTGACCATCTGTTACAGCCCCCCATCCAATTTTGGACGCATCACACTCAACAACCAAATCTGGTGATGAATGACAAAGTGACTTAAACGCTGAGTCAATGCTATGAATCCACCATAAAAGTTCTTGTTTACTTTGGGAAGATAAGAATGCCTTTGCTTTAAACGATCCCCTTGAAAGCGTCAAAGCCTTTTGCTTATCAAATTCCAGATTTCGATAATATAATTTACCAAATTCGACACCTGCAAAATTTGCTACTAAAATCCCAATAACTTCCGCCAACTCCTGGATCGTAAAACTGGGGGCAGACAATAAATTCAAACATTTTGCCTTGGTTTTTTCTTTCTTTTCCTGAGATGGAGATATCCTCATATTACGAGAATCAAACTGAAACCCCAAAAAGTTGATATGCTGCTTAGGCAGTAATTCTGATTTGGTTTTGTGGACAACAAAACCTAGCTTTTCAAATAAATTTACAACTGCAGCTACTGCTCTTCTGCAGTCTTCCAATGAATCACCTTGAATGTAGGTATCGTCTATGTATCCTAATACAGTATGGCCATTTTGCCTTAACGTTGAAAATACTGGTTTCAGTAGCTTCGTAAACATTCGTGGAGCGCAAGCTAGCCCATTCGGTAAACATTTATATTCATAAACATCTTGGTTCCACATAAACCGTAAATACTTTCTGTATCTTTGATGAATTGACACAGAATAATAAGCATCCTGTAAATCTAATGATGCCATAAAGCAACCAGGTCGTATCAAATCTACAACAGCCGGTAAACCATCCATTTTGAAATGATGATATTTGACAAATTTGTTGAAGAACTTAAGGTTCAAGATCAACCTGTGAGATCCGTCCTTCTTGGGGATAAAGAAAATTGGAGAGACTACGTCCCCCTTGGATCTTGATGTCTTGCAGATAACCCCTTTGAGCAATAATTTTTGAATTTTCCTATCATATACCGAATTGAATTCCATAAGATAAACCAAAGGAAGCTGACATGGCTCCTGACTCAGCTCAATTTGCAAGCCCATCACAATTTGCAAAATGTCTCTATCTGACGTGATTTCCGTCCACATATCATAAAAATGAGACAATCTACCAGCTGCTTTGAGCTCATGAGTAATAAATGAATATGAAGATGGGAGAGTAGAACACACCTCACCTGTAGCCAGGATTTCTTTCCAACCTCTCTTTCTTGTGGTGGTGGCTGTCTGGAAAGGCCTCTGCCTCGGCCTAAAAAATGGCTCCGTCCTCGACCACCACGTCCTCTGAATGACGATCTACCCCGATAACGATAGCCTGTGCTAGAGGTACTACTACCAGTGGCTTTCGCCGCTATTTTCTTGGCTTCGGGAATTTCTTTTAATTCTTTCGAGATATCATCGCCAAACAAAAATTTTGTTATGGGCACCTTTTCCGAACATAACGTTTTGAAATCTTTGTTTAAGTCTCCTTTAATAAATTCTCTGCGAGCTAAATTCAGAGCCAAATTTCCTTGGGCAATTAGCCCTAGGGCATCAACAGACCATGGATAATTTCCTTGTTTGGAGAGCTCTGACTCTCCAAAAGACTTTGAAATGATACCGCCAATGCGATCATGCTCTTAACCATGGCCGATTGTGACTTTTGGAATTTTATGTCATTGCTTCTGGTTGAAGTCTTTAACTTATTCCAAATTAATTGATTAACTTTAGTAAGTTGCAGCAACTCACAAGTTTGAGGTTGAGGATATTTATCCCCCTTTTCCTTCAGTTTTTCTTCTGACAGCTTTTCTGTCTGCATTTTCCCGCAGTCGCCTCACGAATAGCCTCTCTAATAAACTTAGATAACTCCGGGGTAATACCCCCAGGGAGGGAACTTGATTCTGACTTTACCGAAGGGCCAGGTTCATCCATATCATGAGAAAATTCAATTTCTTCTGTAAAATCTAGTTCCTCCTCCATCTTGAGCTACACTTCAGCTCAACTAGTCAACAAAATGATATAATGAAATGTTACGGCCAACAAACGGCGTAACTCAGGAGCTTCGCAATTATGCCTGTCCTGACAAACGGTATATTCGTTTTTTTTTTGTTTTTTGTTTGTTTAAAATACCCAGAACTTGGGCCTGAGGCTATAAACAGCAGCAAAATGCCTGCTCTAAGCGTAAGCCAACAAGGAGCGGCAAGCTCACTTACCTAAATCTTTCCACAGGAAAGGCTAGTACATGTGTACAAAGAGTATAAATGAAACAACGGCTCGGACTCGACCGGAGCACAAAGAAGATGTGATAGTCTAGTCGGCGTCAAACAACACAATGATAGTCAGTCAGTCAACGCGCTCTCACGTAGTTCCGGAATGCAAGGCATGTGATGAGATAGAAGCTTAATTGTAAGCCTACATGAACATATAATAAACTGCCATACACACACAAGGAACCTTATTTTCATTCGTGTGCCAATATTGATGCAAAAGTTACACGTTACAGCTTTGCTTCCATTTCAATAATCAGGGAGTATTGAATTCATCAGTAATTCATTTTACAGGACAAAAAAACCCCTTAGTGCCACACTTGGGTGTAATAACCAACAAGGGGAAAATAGACAGTGCATCAAGCAAGAGATGTGCCTTGTGCCTCGAATAATCTAACATATTTCACAGTAATGATGATGATGATGATGATGATGATGATGATGATGATGATGATGATGATGATGATGATGATGATGATGATGATGATGATGATGATGATGATGATGATGATGACGACGACGACTATAGCAAAAGGGACCAATTAGCAAAAGGGACCAATTAAAGGGACCAATTAAATAGACCCATATCCAAATTTAAGCGGAGGTTGATTACCGCTCAAGAGCTGTTTCGAGCACTCTTGAGGCTTTCGATAGCAATCTTCCTGATAAGTATATAATATATATTATATATATATATATATATATATATATATATATATATATATATATATATATATATATATATATATATATATATATATATATATATATATATAGGTCAAAAGAGTAGAAAATAGTGCTTAAGTTTTGTGAAAAAGTCCACGACGTTCCGAGTGTAAACCCTTCATCAGGTGGCAAAAATGCAACTTACTAGTGTTGACACGGCCAAACGTACAAATTAGAAAACAATAAAATTGGGCACGGCTAAACCGGCTAGTTAACCTGACTATGTGAAGTTTTTAACACAGGTAACAAAAAGGTAGGAAGGGATGATTTATAGAAGTTCAAGTCTAACGTTCAGACCATGTGAGGACAGGGTTCCAAGTTTCATGTTGAGACGATTTTCGGCAGACAGGAGATCACGATCGGAACCTCGACACGAGATGGCCGCCGAAACCATCAAGTCATGGATCGAGCATGCTGACATCAGGGAGTTATTATTTGACTGTACGCAGGCTATTGTTAAGTTTTATCAGGGAGTTGCTATTTGACAAATAGCAACTCCCTGGATTTATCAGCTACAGGTACAATTCTTAATATTTGCTTACCACAAATGTACAGTACAGAGACGAAGTTGAATACAATACAGTAACCTGCCAACTTTCTAGCCAATCTCATTTCCGAGACAAAAATAACTTCATGATAATTAATGCACACGTCATCAGCGTTGGTAAGGGATAGAGTCAACATCAGCGACCGGTTGCTTCGCTACAGCAGACGACTCTTTTCACTTGTACACACGTTATGCAGAGTAGTACGGCTATTACTGTATAGTTACTGGCTTAACTGCTACCGTGCAAATGTATACACCTAGCAAGGAACGTCGTCTTGTCCATGCAAGGGCCTATGTACAGGCCAGTTTGAACAAACCGGCAAGATCTGGGACAATATCCTACGCTTAACGATAGGCTTGACTTTTTACTGCCAGGATTAGCTCGATCAGTTAGCCCATACATGATAATTACGTACCTTTTTAAGACGTCACCGTATCTTCAGAAGTATTCGTATATGTGCATCGTAGCAGGCCGTTGATAAACATGAATAGTAAGTAGCCATGACACCAAGTGACCTTCTTATGAATAATAATCCATTCCACATATTGGGGATTCATGTAAATGAAAACTGGACGAAGGTTTGCAGACTGTATAGAATAGAATATGTACAGAGGGTGTATTATGATTTCTGAGAGAGCGCCATCCTTTGGAAGGCTGCTACAGAGTCTACTCCGCAGGCTACCGTTGGCCATCCCCCCCCCCTCACTGATGCCGATTTTAAGTACCTAAAATACGTATGTATTGCATGTAATGGCACCTAATTTTTCCAAAAATTGACCCCTCTCTCAGGCCGGCGATCATACAACATAATGCATGCCCCCCGTGAGAGAAATCCTAGCTACGGCACTGATTATTATCATTATTATTGTAATGACTTCCCCAAAAATTATAATCAATACGGAAGGGTAGTAAAGCGGCAAAAATGATTGTGTAATTGGCATGAGGTGTGACACCCCATGCATGCCTGTATGATATGTACGTCAACATGTAGAGGGCGGAAATTTTTGGTTAAATTTTCGAGCAAGTCGTTACAGCCCCCCCCCCCCATCAACTTGGGCTCCGACGCCCATACCTATGTAAAGTGGTCAAAAGACAATACACGTTCACATACAAATAGATGGACAACTCGTTCCTTCCAATAGTATGCTATGCACAGCACTGGCGTATTTAGGGGGGGGGGGCCAGTGGGCCATGCCCCCCCCCCTCACCGATGCCAAAAAAATAAAAAAATATATAAATATTTTATAGTTCTTGGGCAGTCTCATTTTGGCCCCCCAATATCCAACATTTACAGTGTCGTTTTACCCATTTTTGCTCTCAAGAGGACGATTTCTCTTATAAAAACACAAAATTTTCGGCGCGCTACGCGCGCAGAAGAGCTAATCCAGTTTCTTCTTTGGTTCCACTCTACATTGCTAGATAGCGCAAGTCCTTCCCACCTCACAAAGTAACATGTAGGAAAAGTACACAGTTTATGTAGAGGTCGGAAATTTCCTCCCATCGCAAAGGCTAGTAACTGCTCTTTTGTGTGTGTCATGCGGCACGGTCAGTTGGTGAAGGACTCACGGAGCAATGCTTGGCTATTTGATCGGATAGTCAAGGTAGTTTCGATACAATGCATATTTTATCTCTTATACGGTCTAAAACCCCTAAAGATTTTCCTTTTTTTTTTTTGTTCTCCATGATTACATGTGTTGCTTTTTTTTGTGAAACCTACCAAAAAATTTTTGCGCGCTTCGCGCGCTTTGCAAGTTTACATTTTAGATTCCGGGAAAAACATTTAATCAACGCTGAATTATGCTTCTCTAGCATATACAAATTTTATGCAATATGTGGCCCGAATGAAATGGTCTAGTACACAGGGTTTTTTTCAAATCCCACCTCACCTATACCCAACACCACTGGGGCTAGAGGGGCCTCGGGTCGCAGGCCTCCCGTCGGGCAAATCTTGGCGTTACCTGTACTCAATAATAATAATAGACTCTGGCTGTGGAAAATCTCCGTTCCAATCAATCCACTGAAATCCATAGGGATAACTCCACTCTGGATAATTTTGAATAAAGTCGGATAAATTGTGACAAACTTAATGTGTTTTAGAACAAATTCAAATCAACCTTTAAAAATTTTTCACAACAATTGCACATCTTGATGGCTGCTATCAAGCCTGAAAAGTGCCATTTCCGACGATCTGGGATGCATTCAAAGCTCAAATTTTCTTGGTACGCTACGCGCCAACCTTTGGTGGCGCTCCGCTCAGATATTACCGCTGACTATATATCCGGAAGTCAGAACACTTTACCTATTTCTAGACTTTTTCCAATAGGCCTATTTTTTAGGAAAGACATCAGACAGTTGTCTTAGTATCATGTTGAAAAGCCTGGGAAGGGCAATTTCCAGTGATCTGGGGGTATTTTTTGCCAAAATTTTCTACGCTCCGCGCCAACTGATGGTGGCGCTCCGCTTAGATATTGCCGCTGACTATATATCCCACTTTCAAAGACGGATCGCCGCCCATGGTGGTCATAAAGAACATCCATATCTACCGAGGAGTTATGTGATTTTTCTTTTCTTTTTTTTTTTTTTTTTTTTTTTTTGTTAAATATGTGTCATCATACAAAATGTCAGTACACGAAATGCCAATTTAGAGATATTTTCAGCGCAGGTCAAACGGCCCGGAGATGCAATCTCCAGCCATCTGAGAGCCTTGGGGGAGCCAAAAATTTTCTTGTACGCTCCGCGCCAACCTGTGGTGGCGCTCCGCTTAGATAGTAAATCGTGCTCCATGGCCCCCCCGTCACCGAATTCCTAGCTACGCCACTGATGCACAGTATTTCCACATCTTGAACAAAGACTTGTTGAAACAGTCAAAATTTCCTGTTACTGTATGTAGTAGTTATGTACTAGAATTGTCACTCTATGTCTTTTACAAACATTCATTAAGAAAAATAAAACAAAAATTCCCCACAATTACAATTCTCTTCCTTAAAAACACGAAAATTTCACAAATTTCACATTCCTGAAACAAGTGGAAACACTGATTATCCGTTAATTACACCTTTCCCCGTTGAACCACAGTACGATGAACATGCACTGTACGGATTGCAATGATAACCCTATTACTCTGGCGCAAGTGCACCAGCCTATTGATGAACATTTTTTTTTCACGAAAGTCGTACCTTTTACCGTCTCAGAGAGAAAGGACATCAATTTGGACTTTCCCATATTTAACACTTAATTGCAGTTGTGCTCAATACACAAAAATCATATGTGTGGTTTCAATGTAAGATTAATTGTATCTGTTACGGAGAGAATTTGAGCAGCAAAGTAGAGCAATCCCTACAATCGAAGTTGTGGCTCCAGATTATTATCTCATCCCCCACATGTAGAGGGATGAGATATTGTGCTTCAGTCACTGTTGAAAAGTGTACACGTTCACCAATGCCAGTCACTGTAGCACATTGGTTCTTAACCTTTTTCGTCCCGTTTCCCCCTTTCTAATCAGCCAACCCGTCCCATTTCCCCTTTCCAATCAGCCACCCTATGTACTTTCCCCTCCTAACATATATCAAAGTGGTTTTCTCCATTGTTCATATTCACACCAAAGAGAATGCCTGTGGACAATGACAATGACCTTTAGGACCGCTTTATGGTCATAACCTGGTAATCACTTGACGACACTGAAAGAACATGCCTAAAGTACCCTAACTATAATTAAGTTGGAGGCAATAGTCCTTTACTTTTCCATAAAGCAGTCCTAAGAACCCAATCATCTCCCAAATATGTGAGTACACTAAAATGGGTCTGGTGCTGTTATCGCTCTACTGTTCAGTCAGCAGTTCCATTCACCACAGTGTCAGGTCGTCGGGCTTTGAGTAATCTTACAGAACTGGAATATTCAAAAAACAAGAGCAACAACGATGCCGCATCCCAGCTTATCCTAACACAAAGGGGTAAATCTATATGTGAGGAAACAAAATTTATTGAACTCCTGAAGCACTGAAAGACTAAATATGGTGCACAAAATTATTGTTATATACTGCGCAGATATTTGTAAAGACTGGAAATCGTACTAGCATTGCAGCTATACTGGGGACGAAGGTGTCTTGAATGAAACTGACAGCAGTTGATCGGTAGCGTCACGTATGCCGATCGCACGTGACTTTACTGCCCCGCCTTATTTTTCACCCTTGGCAGCTTCGTTGAGGCTTCAACAGGACCGTAACCAGCGGGAGGGGCTGGTTACAGTCCTAGCAGGCTGAGATTCCCAAGTCCTATATAATCAAAACTGAATTGTGAAATGTTTTCCGAAGGATGTGCTGAATGATGATTGAGAATGAATCCGAATCCCCCCCCCCCCCCAAGCTGCCAAGACTATAGTCGAAGTACGTCAGTCTCTCCCATACCACAGTACTTCTCGGCGTCCGTGTAGAGTAGATCTTTTTTGAAACGCGATGTTTATTTATTTCGTAACAAGTCATTTGAGTATTCTAGAATTGTGCACCAAAGCAAGCAAAACTACATCTACTACGAAGTACAAACAGATACATGACCTCACAGGCGCAGCGAAAAAGCTTTTGTTCAGCTAGCCACTATGAAAGAAAGAACTGTTGGCAGCAGACCCGAATGGCGTAAGACACTAGGAGCCAATATGCAGACTAGAAGAAAACTGTTAAATGTGTCTTCGGCTTCAAATACTGTAGCCTACAGGTTGGGAGAATGTATGCTGACCGGAATCACAGTTGACATTAAAATGCACGACCCTACAGTTTATTTGCAAGGTCAGCATCGGTCGACTACATAGCTATTCCCTTCTGGAAACCAAAACGAAATCTGGAAATTCTGAAAACTTCAAGTCCTACTTATGTTTTCAAAGCCCAGGCTCAGAGTCAAGGAATCGCATACATGGGCTCTTGTTTCCTTTTTCCAAAATCTTTCCTCGGAGGTCCTCGGATCCACCAAGGCAGGCAATTATGCGTGCAGGGATCTGTTGTAACTCCCTGATGCGAGTAACTCCCTCAGACGCATAACTTTCACCCTGATGCATGATGCACGCGACACAGCTGAAACATAAAGATATTATATACGTATTGTTCTCACGTAGTACGGTGTCCAACGGTCTTAACCTATGTAACTTTGCCTAAGATTACCTTTTGTTACATGCCAAATACCCTTTCATCCCGTTTAGCCCCCTGCAAAGTTATTTTACTGCATATCATTTTTTATGATTGGGATCTACCAGGTATAAATCGTTGCATGGTTTATAAAATTGTTGTTTTACGGCCGTTGAATATGTCGCAACAGGAGGCCTGGCCGTATAACTGCTCGTATAGGGAGGGGAAATATGCACACGTAATAGCGGCAAAGGCTGTCTCGCGTGGGCTTGAAATATCATCCCCACGGCTCCCTCTTACCAAATTCTGGTGTGGCTTGCTGCAACGAAGAATAAGCTTGAATGGTGCTCCCAGGAGAGTCGGTGCCCCCTGTGACTCCGAGACTAGCATACATACGCCTTCAAGAATGCACCTTTTCTTTTCCGAAAAATGTTTTGAAATGTTAACACAACCCTAAAGCTTAAACATGTAGTTTTATATTTTCAATCAACGCGCTATGTTCTTTTAAAAAAGAGGGAGGGCGTTCCTCTTCCCCCTAAACCCATTTCCTAAACAACAATCACCTTAATTTGAAGTAGTTGCCCTGGCATCCCAATTCACGAGTAGCTACCAAATTGACAATCGATCCCCAAACACCACATAACTAAATTCACACCCCTCTCGTTCATGTCCAGATCTCTCCACATTAATCATAACCGACGGTGCGGCCTAACACGGTTAGGCCTCAAAATAAAACCTATCCTAATCGGGCAATCATTCACAGGTCAGAAAATCATCCACGGGTCGGGCATTCATTCACAGGTCGGGCAATTAATTACACATCACTGGCAATCATTCACACAGGTCGGGCATTCATTGTACCGGCGAGCAATATCGGTCATTAATTAGTAGGTTCCCCGCTCGACACCATCATTGTCGACATACTTCACTTTGCGGAAACTCTTCCAAACATTTAAACACTTCAATTACCTGTCAACATGCTCAAATAGCAACTCCCTGTTTACCTGCTTACAGCAGGCTGGCCAACGGTCCCCCGGTTAATACACCACTGATAATCGTAATTCTGTAAGTTTAACCATTAAAAACACACTGTTGAAGTAATACCGAATATATAGGTGCTGGTGCAATTCAAATCAGAACTTTATTTTAATTACCAAGGAAGTTTTTTAAACTACTGATTACATTTAGGTACATCATTGCATTATTTTCTTTCAGTAGGTGCCCCAAAAGTTCTTAGCATGTTGCCCGAATTTTCAAAAAATATTTGGTTGGGAGCTGCACCACCCACCCCGGGGCCTCCTACGTCTATGTACATAGGCCTTACTGTCGGCTTCAAATCACATCTGTTTGAGAAAGTTTGTCAGTTTTATCTGGGTGTGTAACTTGTAAGACAGCACTATTCAAGGGCTGCAGTAGGCCTACTTGTCTGGAAAGATCAAGGCTCTATTTCATAAAAGTTAGGAATATTCCTATGGACTTAGGAAGAATTCATTCTTATCTTCATGCTGAAGTTGTTCCTAGGCCTAGGAAGGATCTTTGGTAGATTTAGAAATGTTCTTAATTGATTTGGCAGGAAATTTACAAATAAAGACAATAAAAACAATGTCACTTTTGATTTATCCCTAAATATTTGAAGGAAGGAATGATTTCGGACGAATCGTTCCTAAGCAGTTTAGGAACTTTAATTTTAGGAATATTCCTAACTTTTATGAAATGGAGCCCAGGGTTGGCTGCTGCACAGGTTTTGGCAGTAGTCTGTAACCAACTCTATACCAGCGTAAGATTGAGAAGTTCTTTACAGAGAACAATATGAAAAAAACTTTGTAGTGGTATGATGCGATTGATGATCTGTCACACACACCAGGGAATTGTTAGGAAGGAGATACAACGACAAATCTGTCAGACAATATGTATTTGAAAATGACTTAAAGTCCCAATACGACTTTGTATACGAATTTGGATAAGAGAAATGGGTGGTGCTTAAGGTTACTTAAACCAAAATATAACCAGAGAAATGATTTGTTGGAGAAAAAAGACATTTACGAAAGTGAAAGGTTGTTTTAAACAAATCGTGGTTGTAAATGTAACGGCTGTTTCAATATGCACAAGGTTCATCACGGTGGGAAGTTCTAGATCATTATGAATATTCATTACTCAGCTGCTTCGAGATCACATCATGTCGACGACTGTCCAGCACGATGCAGCCAGTGTACATCTACTGCATACGCACTCGCTTACCGCATTTTCATTGTGCACTAATCAACGACGAATGCTAGGCTACAATGTGCTTGATGCACGAAGAATGTAGCTATAGGGCGGTAACACACAAGCAGTCAACTTGTGCGACATTGGCGGCTGGACTGCGCTGTGCATGCTCGTATAACCTGCCTGCATTTTGCCTCGCTGTGCCAGGCAACGTTATCTTGCTTCGGATGTCAGGTCAGGTTTTCCTCCTTTTTCACGTTAGTTGAGCAGCAATTTTGTTGGCGTGGGTAATTATTTCTAACTACAATTCAATTCTAAGCCTACACAAACCTGAGTATTCTTTCGGTTCAAAGAACGTCACATCCGGTGCGAAGTTTCAATCACGTGACGTGTTGGAGTGAAACCGTTGTTACCATGCATGGTTACCAGTACAGTGGGTACCGTTACTTTCCGCCCCGGTAGTTTCCACCACTGACTTTCGGCCCCCAAAATTACTGAGGCGGAAAAAAAAACGTTCGAAATTAAAGACTAACTTACAAGTGTATCTATTTTCTTTTCATTTCTGAGACCAAGAGGATGATGAAATTGTAAGACTTTTTCAGAAATCACGTATGGATTGTATGATCTAGCTAGCCTATAGTGTTGTTTGTGTATTAGAATTTATTCACAGTACTATGTACACAGCACTGTATACGTTTACGTGCATGTATATGTTCGTACTGTATTTTCGTACTCACTACAGTGGTTTTTCCCCTTCATAAGCCAGTGATTTGTGCACCCAACAGCTTCGCACTGGCGCGGCATTATGAACTGAAATGTTCTCCGATTTCTAATCAACTTTCAAGTTTCAAGAAAACTGTCAATTAATGTATTAATCCTATTATAAAAGTTTCCTGTTATATTATTACGTACGTGCACCACACTCACAGTGTCAGACTGTGATTGCTTTCACTCCAGCTGAAGTTTTCATGACCTAGGTCACGCAAATACCCGGATGTTGGACCGACAGAATAGCCCTAGGCTGTTTGATCAGTCCATCCGTCGAATATACAAGCAAATACTCTGCACTGTTTACGTGCGAACATTTCACTGCAGTTGAGCATGTAGGCAAGGCACCTATAGTTGTTTATTCATGAATAATCATAAACAAACACTTTCATTGGTTCATACTCCTGAATGATAGGCTCATTACGGGGAGAGAACTAGAATTTCAGTTGGCAATCCGAATTCAACATCTGCATTCGGACAAAGATTACCGTCCCGAAAAAAGCTAAGACTGTTCTTCTAGGTATGTTAGAACCTCTTAAACTGTTACCAACTCATATATCTGGCTCTCGTGCTATGACGATTTTTGGCCGTTTAAATCAAATGATATTTAGTGTGAAGAATAACGACGAAAGGTTAAAAGTTCACATTTTTGCATGACGGCTGGCAACAAGTAACACTTCAACGTAAGAGGTGTGTCTTCTCATTGTCATTTTGACAATGCATTACTGATCTTAGTTAATCTAGGTATTGAAATAAGAATTTTGAGAAGGAAGGCAAGACAACTGTCGGAAACGAACATTGCTTCAAAGAGTCTATAGAACGTTGGATCTCCTTTCTAACACCTCCCTGCACAGACAGGAATGTGGGCCAGCTCCCTGATAACACTGTTGACTGCCGATGAACTTAACAAATTTTATAATAGATTTGATTGCAATGATTTTTCACCACACGACAAACTTTAGAGACTCCTTAAGATCAGATGTTTTTCTGGAATTCTCCAGTTTGCATGTTTCAAAAGCCTCTGGTCCTGATCTGCTCTCCCCTTCGGGTTTTAAAACTTTGTGCTAATAAAATTTGCCAATATTTTATGTGGTTGCCATGGCAACCAAGGTCAAAGGTTAGGTGATGGAAGGGAAAATACCTATTTTTAAGCCAAAAAAGTGTGACAAGAACTCCTCCTTGTGGGCCAGCCTGACTCTTTTCAAACTTGGTGGGAAGGTACCCCGGGGTGGAAACTTGTGTCTCGCAGACCCTCGGAAGTAAAGGTCAAAGGTCATATTTGGTGAAAAATTCAAAAATCACCTTTTAGTATTATTTCAAAAAGAAACATCCCACTCAATTGAAACTACACACATATATTAAATGTGTCTAGTACCATACAAATATATGGTTGCCATGGCAACCAAGGTCAAAGGTCACGTGACAGAAGGTCAAATGTACAATTTCTTATTTTGTTACTGCTACTCAACGGCTGGACCGACTTTCTTCAAACTTGGTGGGAAGGTACCCCAGTGTAAGAACGTTTGTCTCCTAGACCCTCGGAAGTGGAGGTCTAAGGTCAGAGGTCAAAGGTAAAATTTGGTGAAAAATCACAATTTTAGTATTTTTAGTATAATTCTAAAAGGAAACATCCCACTTACCTGAAACTTCATACACACAATAAACGTATCTACTACTTGCAAAATATATGATTTTCAAGGCAACCAGGATCAAAGATCACGTGACAGAAGGTCAAATTTACATCTTCTCATTTAGAAAACTGCTACTAGACGGCTGGACCGATTCTCTTCAAACTTTTTTTTTCTCTCTCTCTCTCTTGCAAAACACAGCAATTTCAACAAGAAAAAAAAATAACGAGTAAATGGGCATTTCCAAAATACAAAGTGAAGAATATATCAAAAAGAAAAAAAAGAAAGAAAAAAATAAAGGAAAAAAAGGAAAGGAAAGGGCTTATTATTAGGCCTATAAATCATGTAAATGTAGCACACGAGACCATGGAGACCAAAATTTCTCCCACTCATGACTTTTCATATTACGCAACAAAATATCCTTTTGGATCAAGAGGTAATCTTTCAAAATTATAAGCAATCGAAAATGATTCGGTAAGGTTTTTTGTTGTTTACATTTCCAAATAAAATATTTCACTAAAATGATAATTAAATTCAATACCCGCCTGAAGTTAGACCCCAAAAGTACCGTAGAAATGCCTAGAGTAACCCCTTGAATACCAGCATTACTTAAGGAAATATGTAAATTATGCCAGAGTTTACTTGAGTGAGAACAACCATAAAATAAATGCTCTATTGACTCTGTGTGTTCGTGGCAAAGGTCACATTTGTCGCATGTTTTCACTTTTATCATATGCAAAAATTTATTTGTTGGAATTATTCTATGCACTATACTATACTGAAACCATCTTAACCTACTGTCTTTAGAATAATGAAAGGGAGCACCGCAGTAAAAAGACCAGTCTTCTTTGTTGATTCCAATTATTTGACACCACCTATTATAAGCTTTGTGGCCATAGCTTACCCCTGGTATTAACCTAGAGTAAATAGTTTTTGAATTTAATGTACCGCCTGTGATAAGGCTGTTAATATAACTGTTAATAGGAAAAGGTAGTTTTAAAAGCCTACCCCCACAAAATTTATTCAGAACCGATTTAATAGAGGTTATAATGCCGTAATATTCTAAAAGTTAGATGAAATTTGATAAGTCTGGGTAAAGCTGTCATAAGAAAGAAAAGTGCCTTCCACAGGGATCAAATCGGAGATAAAGCGAACACCATTGCTATACCAATGCCTATAATACACTGGAGACTCATTAATATTAACAAAACTATTATTCCAAATAGGCATGGTTAGTATATTCACACTATCATGCTTAAAAAAGACTTCATCCCGGAGAAAATTGTAGGTGGTATCAAAAAGGTTTTTCCAAAAAAGATTTAAAACTTTTAGGCTAGCCAATTTCAAATAGAAATCCCCATGGCTATGGAAAGAGTCAATATTTATACCAAATATATGCAGATAGCAAAGACTAAATTCAGAACTCTCATTCTGCAAAAGGCGTCCAAAGGTACTTATCTTAAGAGCCAAACAGTGTTTATAAAAGTCAATCATTTTTAACCCGCCATCCCCGAAGTCTTGTATTAACAGTCGCCGGCTTATACGATCAGGCTTGTCATTCCATACAAATCGAAAAAACATGGAATTAACTTTATCTATATACTCCGTTGTCGGCAGGGGAAGTGATTTAATGTAGTAATTAAAACATGGCACTAATAATGACTTAACCACAGCAATACGACCCAGAACAGTAAGGTTACGTTTCTCCCATAATTTCTTAACATTCAATACTTTATTCATTGCTTTTTCATAGTTCTTATTAGTCATGCTTCTCAAGTCAGTGTTAAAAACAATACCTAATAATGTGAAGTCCTCGCCACAAATCCATGGAATGTTACACTCACTGTTTAAATCGATAAAAGAACCCATCAGATTTCCCAGTCCCACTAAAAAGGATTTACCTTAATTCAACTTAAGACCCGACAATGTACTGAAATACTGTAATTGTGTCATAACCCTATTGAAGGATGTTTCGTCACCGTGTATGAAAAAAGATGTATCATCTGCATATTGGACTAGTTTAAAGCATTTACCACCAATATCAATACCATGGATAGTTTCATCATTGTTAACAAGACTACTCAAGAGCTCTACACATAAGATAAATGAGTATTGTGAGAGGGGGTCGCCCTGTCTAAAACCACGCTTAATTGGTATTTTTCCGAAAGAAATCCATTAACAAGTACAAAAGAAAAATTTTCAGCATAGAAGGTATTAAACCACTAAATAATTGATGGTCCAAACTTAAAAAGATTAGGTACCTCCTGATGAAGCTACTTGAAATACTGTCAAAGGCCTTTTTAAAGTCAATTCCAAATAAAATACCTGGTTCATCATTTTCTTCTAAATAATGCATAATGTCATACACTGTACGAATACTATCACTTATGTTACGACCCTTAAGAAAACCACTTTGGTTGGATGAAATAATGGCAGGCAGAACTTCTTTCAAACGATTAGCGATACAAGATGATGCTATTTTATAAGAGACATTAAGCAATGATATCGGACTCCAATTATTTAAATAACAACGAGGCTTATCACCTTTTGGAATTAAGGTGATCACACCTTGTTTTTGAGTAATTGATAAAGAGTTCTCATAACCAAAATTCAAAGACCTTAACAAAAATTGGCCAATTTCGTTCCAAAAATATTTATAAAATTCAACGGTGAAACCATCAGGTCCTGGAGATTTATTATTTTTCATGTTTTTCAAAACCCTTGGTACCTCATCATACATCAAAGGGCCCTCAAGACAACGAGACTGATCGCTTGAAAGTTTAATTACTTTGTCAGAAAATTTCTCAAATATATCCTCATTGCTCAAATCTGTATCATGTGATTTGTATAAGTTTTGATAATATTTAGTAACTTCCTTCTGTATATCATCCTGATCGTAGATATCTTGCTTATCAGTGCTTACCAAATGGTTAATAATCTTACTAACATAATTTCTTTTTTCTAAACTGAGAAAAAATTTGGAGGGCTTCTCACCATGTTCAACCCAATCAGCCCGGGCCCTAACAAGACATCTCTGCAATTTTTTATCCCGAATTACTTCAAGTTCATGATTTAACTGATCACTATAGGTTCTTGTATCCTCACTTTCATGATAACAAGGATCAATACGATCTAATTCGTTAATTAAATACTTTTCCCTGTTATTTTCCGACCGCTTTTTATAGGAGGAAAAGGAGATTGATCTCCCTCTTATGTTACAAAGAAGCGTTTCGAAAAATAATTGATCACTAATAACAAATTGAATTTCACTTTTTGCTACGTTACAAATGTTTGAACGAACATATGGAAAGCAAGCATAATGACCAACAGTTTCAGTTATTAAATCTTTAACCATCTTGACATAATGGTCATCATCAAGCAATGAGTTATTAAATTTCCACACTCCTCTTCCAACTTTAATTTTTCTCAGATTGAAAGTTGTACTTATCAATGAATGATCAGTTCTGTAACCAGATGAAATCGATGACTTTAGTAAAGTATTTAGCAATCCGGATGATACCAAGAAGAAATCCAGTCGACCTTGTTTAACAGGATTTCTTTGACGCCAAGTGTAATGTCTATCATCAGGATGAAGTACTCGCCATACGTCGTATAAATTCAATTCCCTTTGCATATTTAACACCATCTGCCTAGCACGTGGGTTATTAACATGAAGATAGTTAAATGTAGCTAAACTTGGATCAATGACCAAATTCCAGTCTCCCACAATAATACAGTGGGGGGTACCAAAATCTTCTAATATTGTAAGAATATTTTTAAAGAAATCAGGTGTATCATCATTAGGTCCATAGATAACAACAAGCGAGATGCAATAGGTAAGTGTCTTTATAACTAGTACAATTAAATTCCCATCACTATCACAGTGTATCTTATCGACTGTAACATTGGCTTCTGCAGTAATTAGTATAGCTACTCCTCTGGAATTGCTTGATTGATTCTCTTCAAAGTTGGTTGGAAGGTACCCAAGGGTGGGAAATACGGTCTCCCACCCGGACGTAAAGGTCAAAGGTCAGAGAACAATGGTCAAAGTGTGCAAAATTGTTGTTTTGGCTATAATCACAAGAGGAACCCTTGCACGTACATGGAACTTTACACGTATTATAGGGATGACAAGTCTACCAAAATATGTGGTTGCCATAGCAACTGAGGACAAAGGTCACGTGACAGAGGGTCAGATGTACAAATTTTGTTTCAAAAATCGCCGTAGTAGGCTTAACTGATTTTTTTCAAACTTCGTTGGAAGGTACCCGGAGTGGGAACTTGTGTCTCGCAAACCCCGAAAGAAAAGGTCAAAGGTAAAGGTCAAATTTAAAGGTCAGAGGCCAGCAGTCAAATTGTGCAGAAATCGCTTTCTGGTTTCAGTTCCAAGAGAAAACACTGCACTAACAGGAAACTTGAAATGTATAGAAAACGAATGCACAAATTTCTTCCCCGTAGCAAGCGCGGAGAAACAACGCGACCTTTTGTAGTGGTCCAGGGTACTCTTTATAGGGTAGGACGTGTGAATAAAGCGGCTCGGTACGCAATGAGTTAACAATGATGATAGCAACGTTAATGAACAGTACACAGGCTAGACACGCCTCGTGGCCGCAAATATCGAAGTGTGAATTTGACATGCGTGCCGTTCTTTTCGGCGATCTGCGTAGAGGAATATGAACGCGTGCGTTACAGAAAATTTCATTGTTAAAAGAGGTTAGTGTGCGTGTCTTTTTACAACGCGTTCTATACGCCCGGAATACATTTTTTTCTTTGTGTATTATCCGAAATACTTGACGCACACTTCTGCGCTCTTGGGAAGCAAACGCGCTAGTTGATTTCCCGTTGTGGGGGCGTAAGAAATTAAAGATCAAGTATTACAGCTAAGCTTATTACCCAGTAAAGGTTTAAAGGCTCATATTTCCACTTTCTTGGCGTTTAAATATTGCCCCCACAATAATTACACGGGAAATTGAAGAATAAGCCAAATTTTCCCGTAGATACCGAAAAGGGGTAGGATCTTTAAAGCCGCGGTCACACTACAACGAATTCGGATCGGATTCCGATACGATTTTTGTGACTTTTTATTAAAATCTTCTCCATTTCGGGTCAGAAAGAGCCCAAAATTTGCCAACCAGTGTAAATATATGATTTGCATCAGAGGGCTATGAAAATGAAATGTTAACTGATTTTTTCCGTGACGTCACACCGACGGACAGCTCTTATCGGACACGCGTAGTCCGATAAAAGCTGTCTGTCGATGTGACGTCACGAAATAATTCGTATAAACTTAATTTTCGTAGTCCAGTGATAAAAATCATATAATTACACAGGTTGGCGAATTTTGGGTTCTTTTCGACCCGAAATGGACAAGATTTTAATAAAAACTCACAAAAATCGGATCGGAATCCGATCCGACTTCGTTGTAGTGTGACCGCGGCTTAACGATCAGTTCCGAAGAGCTACGAATTGCCGAACTACTTATGACGTCATAAGTGGAGTTGTGGACGGTTGCTTCTCACGAACACTACACAACAGTACAACGCCGCGGGTTCCTTATTATAAGAAGTCCATGTACAACGCATTAAACTGTGTATTTTTTACGCGCTTGGAAACGGACACGAACGGAACACAAAGCACATAACAAAAACCGGGGCCGCATTAAACGGAGTGACAGTAGTCAGTTTTTCATAGTGTTTTTAATAACCCACATAATGGCTTCAGAATCCCAAGTTTTCATAGACAGGTTCTTTATATCTATGAGAACGTGGATACTCAGTGTTCACAATAGGCAGAAAAAGCACAAACTGTCATAAGAGCCGTAAAACATTGCTATATTTTATATTTGAGTGGCCAAATTACGACTTGCTTGAGAATGGAAAACAAACGTATAGCATAGCAAGATATCTCTACCAATCACAAGTTCGCTTTCAAACTTGTCACACACATTTTCACTAAGTGTGTATTTCTTAAGAGTGCTCTGAATGGCCAAGGCAGGCTTACAATGCGTAGCTATTACGCACGTACGCCGTGCACATAGTACACCACTGTTACTACATTTCGTATGTACTTACGTACGTACGGTATGCACGTACGTCCTAAAGCTGAGAGCTGGAACTGTGCCATTATAAAGGTCGTGTGACATGAAAATAGCGTAGTTGGATATTTGATGTAAGAAGCATTAAAAATTCGGAAAATAACCACAATTTCCATTAAAATCCATCAGAAATTGACCATTTTACAGGTAAATTTCTATTTCACACTTGTATCATGAATAAACATGAGCTAAATATGCAAATATGTGACATCGAAAGAGGGACATACCACATATGGCACATGGTACAGCCTTTGTTTTTTCAACTTTAATTTCAAGGACACTGGTAGCATTGTTATTCTCCGAGGGGTTTATTGTCAAAGTTAAAATTTTTTCCTTGAAAAATATTGATATCACTCACTAAACTGTCATCTGTATGATCAGTAATAAGAGACGATTTTTATATAGGGTTAACAAAAGAAGTCTTCACACTGTGCAACACTCCTCATCATTATTTTTGCATAAGCAATTAGTTTCTTCAGAAACCATCAAACTTTGAAGACGTATATTTTGAGAACGGTAAAACATATTGAAATAATTCCAACGGCTCTTTGATTGGAGGACTTAATTCTTTAAAAGACAAGTGAAACAGCTCTTTTTGGTGGCATGTCACACAACCTTTAAAGTAAGGAAAAGTATCGAAGGATTTTGAACAGCTCGCGCTAGTGCTGGATATGTTATTTGTTGGATATGAATGGGAAGTTATCAGCGGAGATTTGTACAAGCAAAGTAAGTAAACGGGTGATTGCTAGGCGAAAGAGAATACTCTAGAAAAGGTAGGGTTATCTTTCGAGCAGTTCATGCTAAAAGGCATAACAGTAACGTTAGGCTTAGTGTTGTACGAATGGCACAACGTAGCCTATTCATTGTAAGATCACACAGGAACGTTTGTATTCTACTGTTGGAACATACTTCGCTAAAAGTAAAGCTGATGATGCTAGGCGTTACTGGTGCTATCTTGCAGCTCATGTAGTGAGCGTAGTAGATTCTAACCCCAAAACGCGATGAGCTTATGCTCAAGGTAAAATTTTATGACTGTAACAATCATGAAAAATGACCACTCCGTACAATTGCCCTAGCGGCAATTGCCATTACTCACGGCTGGTGGTGGTGGCTGGCTTGCATATGTGCACCAGCGTAAGCTTGCAGGCAGTATATGGTCGTGCGCGAGTGTAATTACTCCACTTATGATGTCACAGATTTTATTTCCGGAAAAGCACGACAAAGTACAACAAAATTGAAAATCCATGTTTACTCCAAAACCAGGAAAAATCAGCCCAAACTTTTATTTTGCTAAAATGATTGTGTCAGACGTCATTTACAACACCCATAAAACATTCTGAAGGCCTATCTTCAACCATGATACTTGGACTTTAAACGCGCATATAAAAGTAGGCCTACGTTACTTAAAGATAGAGAAACTGACTAATGAATGTAGGCGAATAAGTGTATGAACTTTAAACTAGTTCATAATCAAGTGTACTTATTTGTAATGCTGTCAGGAAGAATTAAACTTCTTGTAAGTAGAATTTAGTGTTGAGCAATTATACTTCATACATTACAATGTTCCGAAATAATTACAAGTAATAATACTTTTGTAAGACATTCATTTCCCTGTATGCTTTTTTAAAACAGCTGAACAGTGATCAGCACTTCAGCCCCGATATTTTGGGCTCCATGGGGAGTCAACACGCCATTTTAAATTTGGAATCTATGCTTGTAATGTTTTTGGTACTGACTGTCCATTCCAATGATGCGCATGCTAACACGTGCAAGCATGCACATCGTATTATGTGCACATATTTTCTGTATAGCGCACCGAAGGCGTCCTTTTGGCACGACAACCAAAGGGCGCATGAAGGGAAACTAGTACGCGTTCAGACGCCTCAAACACGGTCACACTGATCTGTATACATTAGCGGCTCGCCATAGGGGCACAGGGGGGCACTTGCCCCCCAAAAAGTTTGCAAAGCATGGTCTTCAATTTTTAAAAATAAAAATAATAAATAAAAAAACACATGTTATTCGAGATGGGTTAGACCCTCTCTTTTCCTTGAGTGGGCTTAAAATCAAGTGAATAAATTTCCAATGCAATGCGAACATTAATAAACATTAATAAAGTACTTTCAAAACGACATTTTTTCGGCGCGCTTCGCGCGCGTTTACTCAGTTGCTTGATTGCTACTGTATATACTTCAGACATCACAAATGGACCTGCCGTTGGTGTGAGCTAAGGTAATCAATACAAATGATCACGCTGTTATATTTGTAATCTGATTAGCTTAGGCATCATAATGTCATTTACAGAGTGTAACGGTAATGCTGGAGTTAAATACCCACAGTTTTGCAGACACTTCAGAGCTTTCGGGGTCATTAGATACACAACTCATTAGCCGTGTTGATTATCATCCACGACTAAAAGCAGTTTTGTCAGGGTATCACCTGGCCAGATTAGCATAGGTATCTGTCTACAAAAAGTTGTAACGGGCATGTAGTCTAAAAAAATTGTGTTTCCCATAGAAGGAGAGGTTTGTCTTCCCTTGTCGAAATTGACAAATGGCCTGTTATAAGCAAGAGGTTCTCCACCTCTGTGCTAAAGTATACCGTTTCAATTGATTTAAAATAAACACACCAAAGAGTCAATCTAAGCTCAGTGTGATGAGACTTTTGACTAGTGGCCTAGCTATTTGTATGTAGGATGAGAAGTCGTTCTGAGTTAGGAGAATTCCCCCCCCCCCCTTTAAAAGATTCGTTTCGGAACGGTACTGAGATCCAAAATACTAGTGCTATCATTTCATCGTTTTCAAGTGTCTTCATGCTCGAAATTTTCGTTAAAGAAAACAACCCAGAAAACCAACATTTTATGGCTTCTTGGCAAAGCTGAAACATATTGTGACACAATGAAAGAAACAACAACATATTTAAAGGTGGGGCTCATTTTATACAAATGGATCAAGCCGCCTTGCCCATTTCACCTGCCTCTTACTCCACCCCTATGGTAGTACGGTAGTTATCGGTTGATATGGTTGTATTTATTTTTAAAGTAGTCAGCTCATGACTAACTGCCTGACTAACCCCCTGGGGGGTCTTTCGAACCTCCCTGAATACGGACTTGAGTTTGCCCCCCCCCAAACAAAATTTCTTAGAGCCGCCCATGTCTGTATATGTATGTTGATCTTACACATAGATCAGTGCGCCATCCGCGATCGGCGCCTTGTGTGTTATCTTTTCAAAGATATAGACCTTATGTCACAAAGGAGAAAGTGGTCCCTCGTTTGGAGGAAAATGGAGGAAAAGCGCGTATCATTGCAAGTTACACCAATAAATGCAGACAGCTGATTTGTAACCAATCGTACACGCGCGTAAGTCTACTACACGTGCGGCGAAATCTACGCCGTGAGTGCACGTGTCAGACGCGTGCTTCATTGTTTTCACCCAAAATGACGTCAGTGTGATGTCAATGCATACGGTCTATTATAAGCATAGATGCCAAAGTCCTATACCTACACTGTTACGGAGATTGAATCCTCGCGGAGAAGCAAATATCGGATTGGAAGTGTGGATTTGACATATACCCGCTTTTTTATTCGGTGATGTGCGTATAATAATAGGTACGCACAGGAAATTTTATTCCTAAAATAGCGTGGCTTACGTGAGCGTTGTGTACGCGCAGGATACCGTTCTCTGTGTTTTATCCGGAATACTTGACACTTTTGCGCGCTCCGGAAACAAACGCGCTAGTTGATTTCCCGTTGTGAGTGCGTAAAAAGGCTCATTTACCTGAAGATTCAATAAAAACTGAACAATAAATAAGCCCATGAACTGAGCTTGAAACGTGCATTGTGCGTACATTTTCAAGTGCACTTAATGCAATGCAAAATGCCGCAAGGAAGAAATAAAGTTCTTCTTTTTAGTGAAATCTATTGAGGAATGATACTCCTTAAGTTTACAATGTTTCGAAATAACAAGTGTTCATACTTTTGTAAGACATCTGTCTGTTTGTTTTCAAAACGACTGAACAGAGCATGATCAGAATTCCGGCCCGATATTGTGGCTCCATGGGGAGTCAACGCGCCATTTTCAGTTTGGAATCTACGTTTATAACATCTTTGAATCTTTCCATTTAGCGCACACCCTATTTACAATTAGCGCTATCATGAAGTCTGTAGGCCAATGGAGTTTTAGATTCATATTCTTGGGGTTGGATTTACCTGTAAACCCAAAGATAATAATAAGTAAGGGTACTTATCGTTTTTGTCACACATTAGTGTTAAGTACTACATTTGCGTCAGATACTGTGATGTGTAGCCATTTCATTAAGTTGCTAAGGCAATTCATGTACTAGACGCAGTGCAATGATGTGGATGCGAGCTAATGCGTGATTGTGCGAATCAAAGCATTAGATGCCGAAGAGGCGTTAAAGGCACGCTACAGGTGTAGGGCGCGTTACCATGCCCTCATTGCTCAGCGTTATCTTATTTCCGAAGGTGACCTACATAACGTGACCCCCAAGTCGGGTTCAGTTTCGTACGGCATATTTCACACATAGAGCAGGATATATATAGACCTTATGCATATGATGTCACAAAGGAAAAAGTGCTCCCTTGTTTGGAGGAAAATGGAGGAAAAGCGCACATCATCGCAAGTTACACCAATAAATGCAAACAGCTGATTCGTCAACGAATCGTACACGCCCGTAAGTCTACAACACGTGCGGCAAAATCCACGCCTTTCGTGCACGTGTGCTTCATTTTTTTCACCCAAAATGACGTCAGTGTGATGTCAATGCATATAAGGTCTATTGCTCTGTGATTCCACATTGATGTGCGTCCTCCAGTTATACGGCTCAGCACAGTGCGTGTGCTAGCGATGAGATAAGCAACTCCATGGATTGCCCTCTTGTTTATCCTTTTAATTGTTTATGCCTTTACATCTGCATGTTTGTAATTGCGAGTGTACAATTACCCTTCGTAGGATATACAGTAAAACCCCGTTTATCCGAACCCCGTTTATCCGAAACCTCGTTTATCCGAACTAGCCGTCAGATTTAACAACAATAATAGTCAACACAATTACAGTAGTAAACACCAAGTTTCAAGTGCTTTACAAGGCAAAATTCAAGGTATATTTTTGCAGAAATGCACTAATTTTTCTCGGGACTTTAAAATTAATGAGAAGATGTCACGATGGCTAAAACAGCCGACAAGTGAACATAGAAAACAATCTGTTATCTCTTTGTCAAATTTGGAAGAAATATCGTACGTATTTGCTTTGAAATTCTTGTTAGGAGCCATGAGTCGGTATAGGTTCAGTATCTTCTCATACAAAAATACGTTAGGCTAGCGTAAGTCTTAGTTTCACTAAATCTGAAAAGTTAGTAACGTAGTGAGCTTCATACCTAAGAATAATGAAAGTAGACCTTACAAAAACATTGCGAACTGCTGTTTGAGAGTCTCCTACACATGTGTCTCTAACATTTTTTGAAATTTTTGCAGAATTTATATTCTAGATACCTCTCCAGATCGTTACAGCTTTTCTTCAGCACACACATTCATTTAGTGTGTAGAAAGCATTGGTCATTCATTCAGACGAGCGAAGGCTCAAATTTTTGGAATAAAATCTCTCTGTATTAGACGTCTTAAAATTTATTTGTCATATCATTGGTCACAAAAAATAGTAACGAAATATTTTGGGGGATTTTGTGTGTAATTTTAAGCCTTTTCGGAATTATTTTGGAAATGTGTTGACACACTGTCTTATATGGACCCAGTGTACCGTACTTAAGGCAAAAACTTGGAACCCCGTTTATCCGAACTTTTTCGTTATCCGAACAACCTTTGGTCCCGATGTGTTCGGATAAACGAGGTTTTACTGTAATAAAGTTTTACTTGAACTTAAACTTTAACTAGTTATAACCTTACATGTTTCAGCTTTGTTATCTTCAAAGAGGCTTCGATATGTACTTGACTGCAAGTACAAAAATGTCTCGTTTTAAGGAATTGACAAAAGGAAATTTCTATCAGGAGTTCTCCCTCTCTCACACAGTTTAAGTCTCGTTTAAAGACTCATTTTTTCAAGGTGGCTTTTCGTTAGGGTTGTACAGCGCTATTGAATACTAAGTAGATTTTAGCGCTCTATAAGTACATTTATTATTATTATTATTATTATTATTATTATTATTATTATTATTATTATTATTATTATTATTATTATTATTATTATTATTATTATTATTATTATTATTATTATTATTATTATTATTATTATTATTATTATTATTATTATTATTATTATTATTATTATTATTATTATTATTATTATTATTATTATTATTATTATTATTATTATTATTATTATTATTATTATTATTATTATTATCCGCATGGATTATGCCTTAAGGCGACACTTCGTGCTAATTCAACAACATTAAGGCGACACCTGGAATTAAGGCGACACATAACTGTCGCCTTAAAGGAATAGGTACCATTTAGAAAAATAATTTTATTGTCGCAAATAGGCTTAAATTGTTCCTTTTGGTCTATTAAGTATGTCTACTAAATTTGGTTAGGGTGGGGTTAGGGGTAGGGTTAGGGTTAGGGTTAGAAAATTTGAATTTTTAGTGTGCAAGTCAATGTAACTGTCGCCCTAAGTCAGTATCCACGCTTATTATTATTATTATTATTATTATTATTATTATATTATTATTATTATTATTATTATTATTATTATTATTATATTATTATTATTATTATTATTATTATTATTATTATTATTATTATTATTATTATTATTATTATTATTATTATTATTATTATTATTATTATTATTATATTATTATTATTATTATTATTATTATTATTATTATTATTATTATTATTATTATTATTATTATTATTATTATTATTATTTATTATTATTATTATTATTATTATTATTATTATTATTATTATTATTATTATTATTATTATTATTATTATTATTATTATTATTATTATTATTATTATTATTATTATTATTATTATTATTATTATTATTATTATTATTATTATTATTATTATTATTAGTATTATTATTATTAGTATTATTATTATTATTATCAGCATGGATTATGCCTTAAGGCGACACTTCGTGCTAATTCAACAACATTAAGGCGACACCTGGAATTAAGGCGACACATAACTGTCGCCTTAAAGGAATAGGTACCATTTAGAAAAATAATTTTATTGTCGCAAATAGGCTTAAATTGTTCATTTTGGTCTAATAAGTATGTCTACCAAATTTAGTTAGGGTGGGGTTAGGGGTAGGGTTAGGGTTAGGGTGAGAAAATTTGAATTTTTAGTGTGCAAGTCAATGTAACTGTCGCCCTAAGTTAGTATCCACGCTTATTATTATTATTATTATTATTATTATTATTATTATTATTATTATTATTATTATTATTATTATTATTATTATTATTATTATTATTATTATTATTATTATTATTATTATTATTATTATTATTATTATTATTATCATTATCATTATCATTATCATTATCATTATCATTATCATTATCATTATCATTATCATTATCATTATCATTATCATTATCATTATCATTATCATTATCATTATCATTATCATTATCATTATCATTATCATTATCATTATCATTATCATTATCATTATCATTATCATTATTATTATTATTATTATTATTATTATTATTATTATTATTATTATTATTATTATTATTATTATTATTATTATTATTATTATTATTATTATTATTATTATTATTATTATTATTATTATTATTATTATTATTATTATTATTATTATTATTATTATTATTATTATTATTATTATTATTATTATTATTATTATTATTATTATTATTATTATTATTATTATTATTATTATTATTATTATTATTATTATTATTATTATTATTATTATTATTATTATTATTATTATTATTATTATTATTATTATTATTATTATTATTATTATTATTATTATTATTATTATTATTATTAATACCGGCACTGTGCAACACCCCACACGATAATTTTTGTATAGCTAATGAAAAATCTCAGAGATGATCAAACTTTGAAGAAGTGTATATTGAGGACAGTAAAAGATATTCAAATACTTCCAAGGGATTTTCCATCAGGAAATATTAACTAATTAATGTTTAGTAAAACAGCTGTTGTATGTCCACATACCTCTACTCTGAAAGAGTACCAGTAATTGTTCTGACAGTAAATAATCTCCAGTTTACAGATTAATTTACTAACCAGTTAACTTGGTTGAAAGTAGCTTCATAAAATAGTAAAACCCATCTATTATTTGGTACATTCTGAGTTCCTTTGAAGGGTATGAAAAGTAAATGAGAAGTGTTCCATGTCCTCAAAAACAGCTATTCGTTTTAATACATACCTTTAAGGTCTTTGGCACTCTTTACACTCGAGCTTCCCTGCTTGAGGATACGTTATAATAAATACTTTGTTTCCAAGAGATCCTGGATTTAAGATGCCAAAAATGACACCTCGCAATTAGATCCTTTCCTGTAACGTTATCAGGCATACTGTGTCTAAATGAAAACTTTAGATTATATCAGCACACGATCTGGGCAATTGCTTCTAAAACATCATTACACTGCAACAAAGAAGCACGGAAAAGTTTTTTATTTGTGTTGTTTTGTTTCATTTCATTTATTTTGTTATCATTTTTTTTTTATTAAACCTGAAGCTGACAAGGAGTGTAAGGAATGACGTGGATAAGCCACGTGTTCTTTTCTTCCTTGTTTACACTACACTAGGTACAAAATTTGTCACTTGCCCCTAAGTATAGTCAAGAAGAAATTTTACAATGGGGAAGACTGCTCCGACCAAGTCTAGTATCTTAGCCTTTTCTGTAATCTGTCCTTGAAACGTGATGACCACATAGCTTACACAGTCACGGTGAAGTTACATAGCAACCAGTTCACTGTGTTACTAACATTGAAATAAGTAAAATTGAAGAAAAATGAAACAAACGGTTTTCTTTATTGTGTAACTGTTGAGGATATTTCAGCTACTTTGCAGATGCATCTTAGACGACAGTTTCACTCTGAACCTTCTTGTTGAAAGCCTAAGAGAACCTCATCAGCTATTCATTATATTCATTTTCCATCAATTTTTTAATGTATCGGTTTGGTTCTTTCTTCTATTTATAAGTCCAGGACTGTTAGAACTGCTCTAATTTTGTGACTTGTTCGAATGTCTGATCGTCACATTCACCCCTTCAGGTACTCTACTCCAAGCCACGCTAAAGATCCATAGACCTGCATCTGCATAGGGACAGAGAATTGTACACAAGACGAACATTAGTCTTTCCACTAAAGAACCTGTACCCTGACTATGTTGTTGGCATGATCACAACTTGTAACTTGTTCAACAAATTAAACATTGTTTACAAAGTGAATGTGTCGTCTGCTACACTGGTAGTAAGACTGGGAGTTTTCCTACACTGCCACAGCATTGTCAGACGTCAGCGAAATAAAAAGGTAACTGCATCTTTCGACGCTGGGTGACGACAATGACAGTATATCAGTAAGGTTGTATGTCGAAATATAAACTTGAATTTATGTCTGGTCATTTCAGAAAATTTCAGGAAACTTTCATATTGATGTAACAAATTTAGAGTTCTACCTCGCCAGTTCATTTGTCTTATAAAGGATTTCAATTTAACATTCGATTCGAGTTTAATAACACCTGCTCTACTGAAACCAACTCCTTATTTTATTCCCTTGGTACAATAGTTTCAAGTATCTAATTCTGTAAAGCTATTTTCTTTACCATTTAACCATACACATAATACTGTTGTTTGAACTCCTGTTACGCGACTTTCGTGATAGATGTTTTTGTATCAACTTCTCCTGACGTCCACGTATTTGTAACAGATACAAACAACAGTTCCTCTAACCTCTCTCTCGCCTCTCATCTCATTAAACACCCCTCGTTACTATTTAGAAGGTTAATAATATTCTAGAAACTTATTACTTGACACCTTATGGTTTAAGTTTGAAACTTCAGTGACTGAAAGTAACCTGCAAAGAATTTCATGTGATATTGACTTACCTCACATTGATAAAAGGAAACACTAGTAACAGATTAAAATTTGACTACGTCAAGTATTATTCTCAACAGTTGGAGGCAACGAGTATAGCATAACTAGATGTGATCTTGTTGAGCTAAAGCAAACAACAAATGTAAAACAATATATCAATAGTCTCATAACCAAGGTTCCAAAATTTATTATCTCAAGGTTAAAAACCAATAAAAAATAATAACTTAAATAAATTTTACTTTCTTTAAAATAACCCATTCTATCTTCACATAGACTTCAGCGACTACGCTTGCAGCTTGGATGGCACCAAAAAATGTGTCATAAATAATGATACATGACTTGTCTGAAAAATTGCAATCGCTGAATGTGTAAATGCTGAGTGTATTAGTCCCGGTAGCTTAATCAAGCATGTTTTCCATATGTCGTCAAACTTGCGTGGAACAGTATCATTTGCCTGATGCTTTCTTCTACTCTACAAGAAACTCCCAACTTTTATTGTTTTTTTTCTACTGGATTATAGAAAAAAAAGGGAATTTAACAAAAATTTGTAATATTTTGGAAAATGTATGTTTGAACTACGATTGCAGCTGAGTTATAGGGATATCTTATCATTCTGGGGCCGAATGAAACAACTTTTACATTTCTTTTAAATTCTTAATTTATACCTGGCTTGTAATTGCCATCTTTCAGAAGGGAGTCGTTATTTGGAAAGTCCAGTTCTCCGCTCGCAGTACACACGCTAAACTAACAAAAAGAAGCTTCCAGTTTGGAGGGCATCGTTGAGTCTTCCAATCAGGAGTACATGTACACCATCTAATTTTTTTTATAACTTTTTCTGGGTTCCTCGTATTTCTTCTACCAACAAGCACACTATCCACGAGACTGCCAGGAAGTATATACTCGGTGTTCTTCTAACAACTCCAGTGGTGTTTATTTGATTCGGCCAGATGGTTTTCCTGATGCTTTTGAGGTTTTCTGTGATAACAACATAGAACGGTGGTAGCTAGACAGTAAGTTTCTCTTACGTAACTTGTGCCTAGCAACTCCGTAATAAATGGATAAACGCCCATTAGCAGAATCCTGTTTTGATTACACTCTGAGAAAAAATGACCTGATAAATCTGATAACGAGCACTAAAAACTCAGATAAATTGTTATATACGATGCTTTGCAATTCATGATATTGAAGACACTGACACCAGTGGACATGACATCTTGAGTAACCCTAAAACTAAGGAAGATATTTGTAATTTAACACTAGTGTTAATATTGTTTCACTGTTAACCTTTAACAGGACCGTGGCTAAGGCAAAATTCCTAGGGGCAGTCCAGGATAGTATCTAAACGGTGTACCAAGCGGGGTGCCTGTAGCTAAGTGACATCCGGGTGGACCATACCTTTCTCACGTACACATGGATGCCATCCTGGGGGAAGGTGCTGAGGGGACGGATTGACATATAGGGCCTGGATTGGGTGCAAAATGGTGCTAACTTTAGAAATGCTCTGAACTGTTTATATGTTTCGACATTGTCATTGGTTACGTAGTGATATTTTCCTATTTTTTGCTGGGTGTATAAGGCAAAAGGTGCTATCTAAGAGAAAAGGGAGACGCCCCATTCTCTTTGAAATATTTTGGTCTGTGTGAGATGGCTCTGATGAAAACGATATTTTCTTTGCTAAGGCTTAGTAAGGTGTTGAACTGATAGTATGTTTAGGAATTCTCATTATTATGCTATTACTGCATGCAGGTGCGAGCGATCTTATCTTGGAACGCCACTGGGAAGCCATGCACCATCAGTCGGCAAGTATCCCATAGGCCTTGCAAGAAACTACCAACCTTGTCCCACCCTACTATTCCCTACAGGCTAAGGACGTGTTCTATAATTTCCAAAAAGATTTTCGCTGAGCCGAAACGGAGGCTTAAATGTAGCTGGTTCTTCTTGATTGAACATGTGGTGTTTTTGTAACACATCATGACATTTCTTGCACCTTTACCATGATATCATGGGGTCAATATCACTCTCTTCAGCTAAAGCTAGTATAAGTATACCCATGGAAGTTACATTTTATCTCCTGAGATATACACATGTATAAATTATCTAACCTTTCATGGCCAGGAAGTTGTTATCTGTTGTTATTCGAATAAAAACTCCATGTCTTAACTGGCGTAGCTTCGACATTCTGGTAAGGTAGGCTGGTAAGGCAGACAAAAATGTGTAAGACTAACTTTAGTTCTCAGGACCAGCATTATCAGGTGACATGATTATAAAGGTATGCAAGTGTAACAGTTGCCCTGAAAAAGCTTTGACTTCAACGTTGTTCATTTTTGTCGGTAAGTCGAGAACCTGGTTGCTAATTTAACGTACAACTGAGGTTTTCAGTATGACTGCAATATGTTTAGAGTATATTCAATCATTTACAGATATATCTATTTTCGAAGTGCAATGTTGAAGGAATATTAAAAATCTATCGTTTCAAACTGTTGAGTATCCCACACATTTGCTAGAAAGTGGATCGTCGTCAATTACATTACTATATTTTTACCTACGTTAGGGTACGTTAAATTAAAACCCTCTTACATGTAAAGAGCCCGTCACGGAGCAATTTAACATGTCTAAGAAGTTCAAAATATGGAAAATTTAAGCTCAAAATTTGGCTACTGATTGAGTTTGTACTTATAAATTACAGAGAAAAAACTGACATAAGGTTGCCATCGTGTGCAACAAAAATGTATATTTTTTACAAATTAAAGGTTTTCCACCGTTATAAGGAAGATACGATCGATATGAACCGAAACTGGATTGAATTCAAGAATGGATTTGGATTCCTAAGCAACGAATTTTGGCTTAGACTAGAAAGGCTTTCTTTCTTAACAAATTAAAAGAGGTATGAGATCGGTATAAATATGGTGAATGCTGCTGGGTCATCTTTTTACATAAATTACTATAATTTTCGAATTAGCGATGAATTCAGCGATTACAGAATAACCCCTCTTGGCAAATACAGTGAAACTGCAAGTAAGTTTCCAAGATTTAAAGTGACTTGTTTCTTACCAAGAAACAATACATATTTCCTTAACATTTAATACAGGAGTAGTGATAAGATTTGCCTAATAAAAGGGGGGGGGGGGGGAGAAGGAGCTCCTATCTGAAACCCAGGTGAAGGCGATCGGTCGCCCAAAGGATGTCAACCTACTGTTTTCGGTGTGCAGGTAGCAGGTTTTATCAAAGTATAAGTGCAAAAGTTTGGTTTTAAATGTGGAAAATGTGAGGCTTTTATGGAAGAATCTATCCATTTTAAGAACAAGTTAATCTTTGGGGTGACCTTTCGTCATAGAAAATTACATATTTTTTGTACCCATATGACTCTCAACGAAAATAGAAACTTTCCCGGACTATTGATCAGCCGTAGTACCCAACTAAGAGCCTGGCCCCGGCCTTCACTCGGCACCATCCCTGGTTAGATAAACATTTCTTTATTAAAGTCAAATAATGACGTACTGTACAACTTATGATGTTTCAGACTTAATCGTCATATTTTGTCCAACGAACATGGGCACCTGTCAGGCGACTTGTGACGACCCTGATAATTTAATGAGATGCCAAGCTAGACGTAGTGAACAAGAGACTTGTATTTGCCAAAAAGGTTTTCTGAAGAAAGATAATACTCGTGTGCCTCCATCAGAGTGTGGTTGTTATATCCAAGGAGACGGAGTCATTCCGATAAAACTACAACGTTTCTAATGACCAAATGAGGCTTAGTGATTCACCGTTTAGTTTCACTGTTTGAGCGATAGCACTTTTTTTTTGTTATGTTACAGAACAAAAATAAAGGTATACAAAGAATACAACAAAAGTGTTGTCAATTAAGAAAACGATAACACCTTGCTTGTATTCCTTTTGTACTTCTTTAATTTTTGTTGTGTATTTTTTTTTTCAACTTATTACAGACTTTAAGCAGTATACCAGATAACTAGCCTAAAGATACTTTTGTGCCGAAATTTTTACAACAGGGTATGACTAAGCTAGCAAACACAAAGGGGGAGTAATTTGCACTATAAAAGAAAACCTGCGCATAAATTAAGTTTTCGTCATTTAAAGGAAAATGCTTTAATTTATTCTGTATGGAAATATGTTAATTTTTCCTTTACAGCATGAACAAAACCACGTTAACGTTAGTTGTACGAGTCGATGTCGATGTCATTCCAATGTACTTACTTGTGACGATAACTATAGATGCAGCTCCAATGCAACATGTGAAGAAAGAGACGGTGTACGTCAATGTTACTGTAACGATGGATATACAGGAGACGGTCAGAACTGTGATGTGGTAGCTACTGACTGTGCTGACATGTACAATGCTAATTTTACGGACAGTGGTGTTTACACTATAAAGCCAACAAACTGGAATGCGTCTGCCTTTGAAGTTTACTGCAACATGACTGACGGAGGAGGATGGACGGTAGGTTTCAGTTTATTACAATTTTCAACAAACGTTGAGGGTTTCAAACAAGCAAAGGGGAACTGATCTACATGGGAAATGTTTGTTACAACTTACTGAAGAAACAAAGTTTGTATAATTGAATTTTTTTGTGCCTACTGCCTCCTTTGAAATGTTAAATCGTCTTTTTTCTAATTTATCTACCACCCGATGTTGATGTTTCAAAGATGTAGTAGCTCCATGGCAGGTTTATCTCGAACGGTTTAGAACAGTTTTGTAGATTTGTTTTCCATTCCATTGCTCTCCCAGGCAAGTGTAAAGCGCTGTTTAGGTTCATGCTCAAAGTGTGCTAGTTTGATAGGATACAACTTGTTAGCTTCAGTTTAGTAAATCCTTTACTTTTCATTGCGAATTACATAGTGACATTAATAAAATTAGGCGATATAAGAGAAAAGATTCTGAAACTTCAAGCTGAGGGGTATAGTATTTATGTTGTTACTGTATTTACAGGTTTTCCAGAGTCGTGTTGAAGGATCTGAAAACTTTGATTGGAACGGCTACAGATTGTCTGCTACCCTCACGCATAGATGATAAATTCAGTTATACGAAGTTCCATCTACGAGGTAATGAAAATTGATGTTTTGGCGTAGTGTAGAGTGAGAGTCCCACTCTACCTTATTGAAGGATTACATAAGTTAACCACAATTATCAGCATGGATTAACAACAATATATTAGTAATGGGCACAAACCACAAAACCATGCCAAGTGGCATATATAATTTAATTGACATTGTACTCCTTTATATAACCATAGTTAGTCTGGATTGATTTTGGTTATTTTTCATTCCGCCTACAACATGGACTCATCATCGGCTGATGCGGGGCAAAACAATTACCCAAACCTTTTCAACAACTGTATTATTGTTGTAGGTTTTAAGTCATGCCAATGTGTGCCCATATAAATTCTGGCCAGTCGTCTTAATGTATATAATTTTCTGATGCTTTCCTCGCGAAAACATGTTCCAAACGCTAAAGCGAGGACTACTCTGGGGAAAAGAAAGCTTTCGGGCTTCAACTCAGACCGGATTCCCTCATCAGCGTGATGAGTGCCATCCCCTTTCTGTCTCCATTTAGAAAACTGAACAACTCCTCCCCCTATGACAGACTTGATGAGGGAATCCGGTCTTGGATTCGAACAGCTTTCTTTTCCCCCCAAGTATGTCCTCTTTACGCGTTGGAGAATACGGCCGCTGCCATTCATCTTGCAAGATTTTCAACACGTTCTCTATACGGGTTTCTGCAGATTATGCTTTTATACTCTTCATTTAGACGTTACCCTGTTTACAGTATTTACATGTTAGTGCTTGAGGTAACGTATACAATCCGCTTTAACTAGAGCAAATGCCTGTGTCCAAGTTGAGAGGCTTCCAGCTGCCGTTTTTTCAATGTGGGGATAGTCACTCATCTTAAAATGTCTCCTTCCAAATATCGAGCACCTAACCCATGATCCAAAAAATTGTGAGGGAGGGAACTGCAGAATTAGTACACTGGACTTAGGCACGGCTAGTACACGTGAGTGTGTGTAGCTACGGTACAACCGTGATGTCTCCTCCCAAACAACCATGCAAAACTGATCTAGATAACGTGCACACCATCTAATTGTTTTGTGTGCCCTTCTCCACATTACATGAAGTGCAGTTAAAAATCTTCCTGTGTACAATACTTTTTTCAGGATTTTTCCTAAAAGCAGATCATACCACATTGTTTACCTACACAGCAAGTGTAACATCATTTCCAATACTTATGCGTTCGAGTCTCGCATTTATAACATGCGTCTATGGCTTATATCTATTCTTAGTGACACTCGTAATTCTTCGGTTTTAAAAATACCTTGAACTGGGATCAAGTTTTTTGCTTTAAGTTGTTATTTTTGGTGCAGTAGGGAAACATTTCAACAAGGTGTGACAGGAGGACTTGCCCCTGCATATTTTCCGCGGCAGATCTTGGCCAAACAAGTCATGACATGAATTTTGCAACCATCGCAGGTTGTGGTCTCAGCTACTGTGCCGGAACGAGGAGTCAAGCGGATCAATCAGGGTGGACACCAGTAAACACGAACCTCCTGAAAAAACATGAGCAGCTAGTCACTTAGAAGATGGATACTAGTAACATAGATTTTGGGAGTCTTATTATATGAAAAAATAGACGTGAAATCGTGGGAGTTATATTGTCATTGGACAAAATTTGAATCTGAGGGAGTTTTTTTTAGATAATCTCGCCCTCAAAATGTAGAGCGTGCAAACCAAGATAAAACGGGTTTGGGAGTATTGGTCGCCGGTGTGACAATACTTAGTAGTAAAGGCAAACAAGCTTGTTTCCGATTAAATTAAAATATTGCCCCTACTCTGGTTTGGCAGCCTTACCCTCGAGGAGAGGAATAGGCTACTACCTCACGTTGGCTCCACACCCCCTGATTTTGCGCATCTAGAAACAGAGTTTTCTTTTACCCTTAAATCCACAAATATGTTTTGCAGTGTCCCCTTGAGGAGGTGCAAGATCTGGCCATACATAACGGCCCTGTAGCGTAGTGATTCCTGACGAATGTTACTACCGGGACTCCAGCCAAGTGATCGGTAAAAGAGAATTAAAAATATTGTGTCGAAAAAAACTGACGATTTTTTGTAGGAGCATTACCATTTATTTCTTATTGGTGCAGAAATTCTCGTTTTTCCGTTAAATGCTGCTCATTTAAAATACCCCCTATCGGTACATGTAGGACAGTGTATGGTGAAAATTTGTCACAATACGATGTAGGGTGCCAGTCTCCATCAGAGGCCCTTATAAAAAACGTTATACTATAGATATGCCACACTTTTAAAATGGTATACTTTTATGTTATGTTACATTGGTTACTTGAAACTTAATGCCAATGAAAACGAAATAGCCTAGTGGAAATTACTTTAAAACGTGAAACCAAACGGAAGACTCAACAGACAAGAACGTGTTGTTTACTCGTGGTATCACAGGAACGAAACTGGGCTGGAGGGACTGCCTGAAGTTGCAACAGAAACCATCAGTGTGGCGTAGGCTAAGTCATTTCTTTTTTCAGGGGTCGAAGACCAAACATATCTTCCGACACGATTAGGCTATCGCTCAATATACCGAATGTTTGCAACTAATTTTCAGATTTTTTTTTGAAACAGTGAAGAGGTATCGTGAATGTCTTTAAAGAAAGCTGTTCGAGGAGTTTATATGCGTACACACGTGTAAATTGCTCTCTCTTGTGTGAAGTGAGTTTTAAGGGCAGGATAGACCCTCTCTCCTCGTTTGGAAAGGGTTTCTACTACAATACCTACAGTTCTTAGATGCCTTGCATGGTGCTAATCAAACAAAAAGGCGCTTCTATAAACTGTCTCCCGGGCCAAGGAACACTTCCTGAAGGAAATGTCTTTTGTCTTCATTTCTTAGTCCAAGGATGGGGATTAAGTGTGTTGGAAATTGGGAGGGACGTGGGTCAGAAGCCTTAAAACGACAAGTATGTATATGTATGTATGTTTGTATATATAATATATATAGATATATATATATATATTATATATATCTATATGTATATACTATAGCATATCTATATATTAAAAAAAAAATGTATAGTCTACATCTATACATATACACATGTTAAAAGGTGCGTCCGCGGGCGGAAAAATCATTTCTCGTGATCTTTGAGTCATCGGAGCCTATATTACAGTTTGTTGCCAATATGTCAAAACGTCAAAGAAATTTAAGTATCCATCCTACCAACCAAATTATTAGACAGGACTATATCTCACACTACACTATTTCAGCAAATTTTATAGTCGTTGACCAAATATTGGGGAGATATTATTGGAGAACCATGTTTTCCCTTCCCTCGCGATTACACGCACACACACCCACACACACAACACCCCAATATAGTTATATATATATAATATAAATGAGTGAATCACGCTGTGTAATCAATACAGCGTTAATTCACTCATTCATATAAAAGTCGCTACGTCACCTCTACCTACTACATATATACTATATATTATATATATATATATATATAGTGGGGGGTATATATTATATATATATATATATATATCCAGGTCCAAAGTGTGTTACTGCGTAGCACTCATAAGTAAGTAGGTCAAAAAGAAGAGTAAATAGTGCTAATGTGCTAAATGTTTGTGAAAAAGTCCACGGCGTTTTCGCGGTTTAAACTTCATACAAGGAAGGACACTTCCCAGACGACAACACGAAACTTTGCTTATTTTACAACCTTGCTTCATGCTGACTGCAAACCACAGAAACTCTCTCATCACATCTCTGTTCAAAGCAGAACATCCAACACTTCTTTGTCACATGTCAGGGGAGGGTGACGTTCAGTCAGGGACATGTGACAGTTCTAATGTCGTATACCTATTGGTTTGCACACATGTGATAGAGGTAATTATGTCGGTGAAACCGGCTCTAAATTCCGTCTTAGGTTTTAATAATCATAAGCACACTATCCGGGACAAAACCCAGGGTTTTACGGTTGGACAGCATTACAACTTACCCGGTCACGACCCTCAAACGATCTAAAATGTATACTGTTGGGCTCTTCTTTTACTTCTCAACAGATCCGCCGTAATTCTGAAACCAAATAGGTCCTAACTCTCAATACACACATCGCGGGTCTGAATAGGGATTTAGGGATAATCAGTGATTACACCTTCCACAAACCCCCAATTAATCTCACTGCCTAGCTTTTGCTTGTGAATCTTTCTTATTGCTAGCCTTTCTCAGTCATCTGTCGTTATACGCCTGATGAAGAACACAGGTGTGTTCGAAATTTCGTATCACTGTATATTGTACATATTTGCTATATATTTGCAATAGATCGAATACGTGCTTCAAAATGTCCAACCGGCCTGTTGGCCTTCTTAACGTCAACTGTATTTTTTGTATGGAGCACACGTGTATTCCATCACATCAATATATATATATATATATATATATATAAAGACTATAGTATTGCGATGCACTTGAGAAAACATAAGTCGAATTATATGCATTGGTAATACACAGTGCAATATAGAGTTGAACGAAATATAATTACGACGGTTTCGAGTAGCATGACCCTTCAACACGGTAACATAGCATCAACTGAAATCAAGCAAACGAAATATATAGTATATATATATATATATATATATATATAATATATATATTATATAGGTCAAATGAAAGTAGTAAAAAAGTGCTCAAAGTTTAGGAGAAAACTCCGACGCAACGTTTCGGGTACATACCCTTCATCAGGCGGCAAAATATCAACTGATCAGTTAAAACGCGATTCAAATGAAACAAACAAACGCGGTGCCTACACAACTCGACCGACGCCCGTGCGTTGGCCGCGCTCACAGTGTGTATGTATACAGTGAAAAAACGCAGTAAAAACAATGCCAACTGCTTAACTTCAGTAAAGCTACGCAACTGCGTGAAATACAAAAAAAAAAAAGAAAAAATGCGCAACTGCGTGAAATAACTAAAAGCTGTAATGACGCAATCTAAAATGATTGACGCGCTCACAGAGTGTGTATGTACACAATAAAAGCAACGCAGTAAAACAATGCAACTGCGATAAATAGACCAAAGCTACGCAACTGCGATGAGAATACAAAAAATCTGCGCAACTGCGCCAACTGCGTGAAATAACTAAAAGCTGTCATGACGCGATCTAAAACTATTGACGAAAGGCGGTCATGTAAAAAAGGGCACGCGTTTGGCAAGAAAAAATTAAAAGCGTTGGAATGGTCATATATATATAATATATATATAGTATATATATATTATATATATATACTATATATATATATATATAATATATATATATATATAATATACCTAAAGCTGACTTGCGTTCTGTTGCTTCGCTTTGCTCTGCGTTACGTGTTTTGTGGGAGAGACAATATGGATAGCTACACGCTGAGCTACTTATTCTTGCGAGGTGGATTTCTTTTCTTTAATTCGTCGGCTTCGGTTTGGACATCAATTAACTAGCAACATTATTTATACTTGGCAACCCCTCACAAATGGCTTAGGACATTGATTTGATGGGCAAAATGGCCGTAAACAATTTAAGGGTGGGGATTTTTTTATTTCCCTGACTACTGGCAGTGTTAACCTAGATCTAACTGCAGATGTGGCAGAGGACGAATCCCTTTGTATTCACGTTTTTAATTTTGTGTAAGTCTTATACAAATGTTTACGAAAGACACATAAGATATTATTATCTGAACTTTGCGATGCAAAGCTAACTTTGAAGCGATTTACCTCCTGCCGATAACAACTCCCTTCAATAAAGGAGAAAACGATAAATAGATGAAGTTTAATAACCTTGGTTCCATTCCTATTTCTTTTTAAAGGTCCTACATGAGCATGTGTGTCCGGACAGTCAGTAAACAACGCTCTTTGTTTGTTTAAATATTTAAGCTTATATCTGATCGAACAGTTAAACTTGCAGTAATTGATTACATATTTTCTTTAGATATGTTATGATGTCGTGTTTGGCATATGTATACGTATACGTGCATATGTATATGTATATTCAAAAAGATATTTTGTACGTAAGTTTATGATATCGTATGATTCTCTTTTCCCTACCTACTCTCCTTCCTTCTCCAAATCCTCTGCAAGATTAGAATCTACCTGACAAAAAATATCTGCATTAAATTATATTTTGGCAACCGACGTTTAACGTTTACAGATATCTGCATTACTTTCAAATCATTTAAAACTTCTTTTACTCAATAAATTTGTAATGTAGAACAACCTAATGGATGAAATCCTAAAATAGTCCGACTGCTAGTGGTGAATGTACCCTCCATCATGCTGAGGGGCTTGTTGTAATTCGATTGGACATGTATAAATATCCTCTCTTTTGTAAATGGGTAATTTTTCCATCCATCTCAAGCTGTACCCTTATAAACTGTTCCGGTCTAACGTACCTCTATACATATCAGTTCCCTCTTATAGGCAAGCTCATTTGCTTGATTCACAGATTAATGGGCCAACAAAATTGTTAGCTTCATCTTCTCCTATATAAATGAGAATACCATAAAAGTCTTTGTTTTAATCTTCAACTACCTCTAGATTATGCAAGTTAAGCCTCGTATCTAGTGATGAAAATTGAAGTATGACACATATTGAATAGAACCGTGCAGAGTCCTCTAAGGACTTATATCGTTCTTCTCTTTTCAACATTGTGCAAGAATTTTTAACTTCTTTATTTACATCAATATATTCATTTTTTACTTATAAGATTTACAAGACCGCCCAAGAAAATACCCAACAGACATCTAACGTTGGTAAGACAATCTGAGTTCTCCTAAATATTTTTTCCATTTACTTTTCCAAGTTGGTTCAACGCTTCGACTTTGAAGGGTTCATTAGAAGTTGGTCCCATCTGTCTCCCACACGACCAGTGTTGATATGGCCACTGAGCAATTTAATCTCATTACGAGCTATTGTTGCTTTGTCTGGGAGGTGCACTCAACAGATGTTCGAAAATTGGGGGGAGAGGGTAGAAGAAAACTTAGTTGGGAGATGTTTTACTGTTTGGGGTGAGATTATATGCCTTTACTTACCCTGCAACAAAAAAGTAGCGCCTTAGTCCCATAGAAATGTTCGTTTGGAGGAGACCCTTTGTCCGGAAAGTAGTTTGAAAACCTTTCCGAGAGAAATGGAAATATAGTTTGCTTTCGGACAATGGGCTTCAAATAAACAATGCACACAAGCCAGAATTGTCGTTTCGTGAAACTTCCCCTTTCAATTGAAGCCAACTCTTTCAATGAGTATGGGTGGATTTAGTGTGACGACTATCATCTGGACTTATTTTCTTACTCTCACAAGTTTGTAGCCAGGCAAGGTGCTAAAGGGGAAGTGAGATCTCTCACAGGGGCAAAACATTTTCCAGGGATGAATTACGTTTAGATACATCAAGCAACAATAATCTTAGTTCTCAAAAATATTTTAGTGGCCCTTTTCCCACACCTTAGCCTACTATATGAAACTTCGAGGGGTACCATTAACAATGCAAAAATCAGAAATTAGTCATTTAAAGGGTCACATTATATTTCACCTATGTTCTACATGATTCGTTTAAATATCAGCTTGACCTTTTAAAAAATTACTACCCTTAAGCTGGGTACAAACTGAGCAGCTAAACACCTTTGAACATCGGGAACTTTTTACTGAAGTAATTTATTGCATGCAGATATTGGCGTCGTCTACTGAAGAGCAGTTGCAAAAAATGCACCTCCTAAAAAATTTCGAGCATGTTACATTTTAGCTGTATGGTATGCATTAAAAACTGGCCTACTGCTTTAATTTCGCAAAATTCAAATTTCGTATTTTTCCAATCATTTCGACAACTTTGGTATTATAACAGTATTTAAGCTTAGTTGACCGCGTTCTACCACATAGGCCTCAATGGCTCAGTGGTCAGAGCATCCGCCTTGTATGCGGGAGGTCGCTGGTTCGAATCCTGCTTGAGGCTAAGTTTTCCATTCACAAAAAAATATCCTCTTTCAGTATGAGGCAAGTGCCTATGTTAGAGGAAAAATGGCCTAAGGTCTCTATATATATATATATATATATATATATATGTACTTTGCGATTTTCACCGTTGTCTATACACACGTTTTACTGTTAAAAAAGAAACAGAGTATTGCTACCTCTGTCCGTAGCAACTCGTTTACTATCTAGAATTGTAAAATTTAATAAAGGAATACGCAAAAACGGAATGAGTAATGCCTTCATCCTACTCAATTTTTTCAGAATTGGATATAATACCAAAGTTGTCGAAATGATTGGAAAAATACGAAATTTGAATTTTGCGAAATTAAAGCAGTAGGCCAGTTTTTAATGCATACCATACAGCTAAAATGTAACATGCTCGAAATTTTTTAGGAGGTGCATTTTTTGCAACTGCTCTTCAGTAGACGACGCCAATATCTGCATGCAATAAATTACTTCAGTAAAAAGTTCCCGATGTTCAAAGGTGTTTAGCTGCTCAGTTTGTACCCAGCTTAAGGGTAGTAATTTTTTAAAAGGTCAAGCTGATATTTAAACGAATCATGTAGAACATAGGTGAAATATAATGTGACCCTTTAAATGACTAATTTCTGATTTTTGCATTGTTAATGGTACCCCTCGAAGTTTCATATAGTAGGCTAAGGTGTGGGAAAAGGGCCACTAAAATATTTTTGAGAACTAAGATTATTGTTGCTTGATGTATCTAAACGTAATTCATCCCTGGAAAATGTTTTGCCCCTGTGAGAGATCTCACTTCCCCTTTAGCACCTTGCCTGGCTACAAACTTGTGAGAGTAAGAAAATAAGTCCAGATGATAGTCGTCACACTAAATCCACCCATACTCATTGAAAGAGTTGCTTCAATTGAAAGGGGAAGTTTCAGGAACGACAATTCTGGCTTGTGTGCATTGTTTATTTGAAGCCATTGTCCGAAAGCAAACTATATTTCCATTTCTCTCGGAAAGGTTTTCAACTACTTTCCGGACAAAGGGTCTCCTCCAAACGAACATTTCTATGGGACTAAGGCGCTACTTTTTTGTTGCAGGGTAAGTAAAGGCATATAATCTCACCCCAAACAGTAAAACATCTCCCAACTAAGTTTTCTTCTACCCTCTCCCCCCAATTTTCGAACATCTGTTGAGTGCACCTCCCAGACAAAGCAACAATAGCTCGTAATGAGATTAAATTGCTCAGGGCCATATCAACACTGGTCGTGTGGGAGACAGATGGGACCAACTTCTAATGAACCCTTCAAAGTCGAAGCGTTGAACCAACTTGGAAAAGTAAATGGAAAAATATTTTAGAGAACTCAGATTGTCTTACCAACGTTAGATGTCTGTTGGGTATTTTCTTGGCGGTCTTGTAAATCTTATAAGTAAAAAATGAATATATTGATGTAAATAAAGAGTTAAAAATTCTTGCACAATGTTGAAAAGAGAAGACGATATAAGCCTTAGAGACTCTGCACGGTTCTATTCAATATGTGTCATACTTCAATTTTCATCACTAGATACGAGCTTACTTGCATAATCTAGAGGTAGTTGAAGATTAAAACAAAGACTTTATGTATTCTCATTTATATAGGAGAAGAGAAGCTAACAATTTTGTTGGCCCATTATCTGTGAATCAAGCAAATGAGCTTGCCTATAAGAGGGAATTGATATGTATAGAGGTACGTTAGACCGGAACAGTTTATAAGGGTACAGCTTGAGATGGATGGAAAAATTACCCATTTACAAAAGAGAGGATATTATCATGTCCAATCGAATTACAGCCCCTCAGCATGATGGAGGTACATTCACACTACAGTCGACTATTTTAGGATTTCATCCATTAGGTTGTTCTACATTACAAATTTATTGAGTAAAAGAAGTTTTAAATGATTTGAAAGTAATGCAGATATCTGTAAACGTTAACGTCGGTTGCCAAAATATAATTAATGCAGATATTTTTGTCAGGAGATTCTAATCTTGCAGAGGATTTGGAGAAGGAAGGAGAGTAGGTAGGAAAAGAGAATCATACGATATCATAAACTTACGTACAAAATATCTTTTTTGAATATACATATACATATGCACGTATACGTATACATATCCAAACACGACATCATAACATATCTAAAGAAAATATGTAATCAATACTGCAAGTTTAACTGTTCGATCAGATATAAGCTTAAATATTTAAACAAACAAAGAGCGTTGTTTACTGACTGTCCGGACACACATGCTCATGTACACCTTTAAAAAGAAATAGGAATGGAACCAAGGTTATTAAACTTCATCTATTTATCGTTTTCTCCTTTATTGAAGGGAGTTGTTATCGGCAGGAGGTAAATCGCTTCAAAGTTAGCTTTGCATCGCAAAGTTCAGATAATAATATCTTATGTGTCTTTCGTAACATTTGTATAAGACTTACACAAAATTAAAAACGTGAATACAAAGGGATTCGTCCTCTGCCACATCTGCAGTTAGACTAGGTTAACACTGCCAGTAGTCAGGGAAATAAAAATCCCCACCCTTAAATTGTTTACGGCCATTTTGCCCATCAAATCAATGTCCTAAGCCATTTGTGAGGGGTTGCCAAGTATAAATAATGTTGCTAGTTAATTGATGTCAAACCGAAGCCGACGAATTAAAGAAAGAAATCCACCTCGCAAGAATAAGTAGCTCATCGTGTAGCTATCCATATTGTCTCTCCCACAAAACACGTAACGCAGAGCAAAGCGAAGCAACAGAACGCAAGTCAGCTTTAGGTATATATATATATATATATATATATATATATATATATATATATATATATAAAAATATATATATATATATATATATATATATATGACCATTCCAAACGCTTTTAATTTTCTTGCCAAACGCGTGCCCTTTTTTACATGACCGCCTTTCGTCAATAGTTTTAGATCGCGTCATGACAGCTTTTAGTTATTTCACGCAGTTGCGCAGTTGCGCAGATTTTTTGTATTTCACGCAGTTGCGTAGCTTTGGTCTATTTATCGCAGTTGCATTGTTTTACTGCGTTGCTTTATTGTGTACATACACACTCTGTGAGCGCGTCAATCATTTTAGATTGCGTCATTACAGCTTTTAGTTATTTCACGCAGTTGCGCATTTTTTCTTTTTTTTTTTTTGTATTTCACGCAGTTGCGTAGCTTTACTGAAGTTAAGCAGTTGCATTGTTTTACTGCGTTTTTTCACTGTATACATACACACTGTGAGCGCGGCCAACGCACGGGCGTCGGTCGAGTTGTGTAGGCACGCGTTTGTTTGTTTCATTTGAATCGCGTTTTAACTGATCAGTTGATATTTTGCCGCCTGATGAAGGGTATGTACCCGAAACGTTGCGCGGAGTTTTCTCCTAAACTTTGAGCACTTTTTACTACTTTCATTGACCTATATATATATATATATATATATATATATATATATATATATATATTCGTTTGCTTGATTTCAGTTGATGCTATGTTACCGTGTTGAAGGGTATGCTACTCGAAACGTCGTAATTATATTTCGTTCAACTCTATATTGCACTGTGTATTACCATGCATATATTTCGACTTATGTTTTCTCAAGTGCATCGCAATACTATAGTCTTTATATATATATATATATATATATATATTGAGGTGATGGAATCCACGTGTGCTCCATACAAAAAATACAGTTGACGTTAAGAAGGCCAACAGGCCGGTTGACATTTTGAAGCACGTATTCGATCTATTGCAAATATATAGCAAATATGTACAATATACAGTGATACGAAATTTTCGAACACACCTGTGTTCTTCATCAGCGTATAACGACAGATGACTGAGAAAAGGCTAGCAATAAGAAAGATTCACAAGCAAAAGCTAGGCAGTCAGATTAATTGGGGGTTGTGGAAGGTGTAATCACTGATTATCCCTAAATCCCTATTCAGACCCGCGATGTGTGTATTGAGAGTTAGGACCCATTTGGTTTCAGAATTACGGCGGATCTGTTGAGAAGTAAAAGAAGAGCCCAACAGTATACATTTTAGATCGTTGAGGTCGTGACCGGGTAAGTTGTAATGCTGTCCAACCGTAAAACCCTGGGTTTTGTCCCGGATAGTGTGCTTATGATTATTAAACCTAAGACGGAATTTAGAGCCGGTTTCACCGACATAATTACCTCTATCACATCGTGTGCAAACCAATAGGTATACGACATTAGAACTGTCACATGTCCCTGAACTGAACTGTCACCCTCCCCTGACATGTGACAAAGAAGTGTTGGATGTTCTGCTTGAACAGATGATGTGATTGAGAGAGTTTCTGTGGTTTGCAGTCAGCATAAGGTTGTAAAATAAGCAAAGTTTCGTGTTTCGTCTGGAGAAGTGTCCTTCCTTGTATGAAGTTTAAACCCGAAACGCCGTGGACTTTTTCACAAACATTTAGCACATTTAGCACTATTTACTACTTCTTTTTTGACCTACTTACTTATGAGTGCTACGCAGTACTTTGACCTGATATATATATATATATATATATATATATATATATATATATATATATATATATATATATATATATATATATATATATATATATATATGTAGTAGGTAGAGTGACGTAGCGACTTTTTATATGAATGAGTGAATTAACGCTGTATTGATTACACAGCGTTGATTCACTCATTTATATATATATATATATATATATGGGTGTGTGTGTGTGTGGGTGTGTGTGCGTGTAATCGCGAGGGAATGGGAAACATGGTTCTCCCAATAATATCTCCCCAATATTTGGTCAACGACTATAAAATTTGCTGAAATAGTGAGTGTGAGATATAGTCCTGTCTAATAATTTGGTTGAGTAGGATGGAACTTAAATTTCTTTGACGTTTTGACATATTGGCAAAAACTGTAATATAGGCTCCGATGACTCAAAGATCACGAGAAATGATTTTCCCGGCGCACTTTGTACATGTGTATATGTATATATGTAGATATATATATATATATATGTATATATATACATATATATATATATATATATATATATATATATATATATATATATATATATATATATATATATATATATATATACAAACATACATACATATACATACTTGTCGTTTTAAGGCTTCTGACCCACGTCCCTCCCAATTTCCAACACAAATCCCCATCCTTGGACTAAGAAATGAAGACAAAGACATTTCCTTCAGGGAAGTGTTCCTGGCCCGGGAGACAGTTATAAGAAGCTTTTGATTTAGCACCATGCAAGGCATCTAAGAACTGAGGTTGTAGTGAAACTTTTCCAAAGAGGAGAGGGTCTTCCTGCCCTTAAACCCCTTCCAAAGAGAGCAATTACGTTGTACGCTATAACTCCTCGAACGCTTTTAAAGCATTCGATACCTCTTCACTGTTTCAACTAAATTAGTGCCAACATTGTTATTTGAGGATAGTAATCTGTCGGAATATTTTGGTCTTCGACCCTGAACAAGAAATGATTAGCTACGCCACTGATGGTTTCGTTGCAACTTCAGGCAGTTTCGTTCTGGTGACGTAACAACACGTTCTTGTTGTTGAGTCTTCCGTTTGGTTCCGTTAAATGTATTTCCATAGGCTATTTCTTTCATTGGCATTAAGTTTCAAGAAAAGTACAAACATAAATAACCATTTTAAAATGTGTGCATATAGCTAACGTATAACGGCTCTGGAGAGGTACATCGTATTTTACAATTTTCACATACACTTCCTACATGTACCTATGGGTATTTTAATGAGCAGCTTTAAGGAAAAGAATTTCTGCACCAAAATAAATAAATGGTAATGCTTACAAAAATGTCAGTTTTTCGAAAATATTTTTAATTCTTTTATCATCACTGGCTGGAGGTAGTACACACGTAGGAATACTACGCTACAGGGCCGTTATGTATGCAGATCTGACTTCCTCAAGGGACACTGAAAAATATTTGTGGATTTAAGGGTAAAGAAACTAGTTTCAGGGCAAAATCAGGGGGTGGAGCCAAGTGAGGTAGTAGCCTATTCCTCTCCTGAGGGAAGGCTGCCAACCAGTAGGGGCAATATTTTAATTTCATCGGAAAAGCTTGTTTGCTTACTTAAGTTTGTAAACCGGCGACCAATCTCCCCAACCGTTTTCTTGGTGCCGCTCTCATTGAGGGCAGATTATCTAAAAAACTCCCTCAGTTTCAAATTTTGTCCAATGAAAACCCCACTTTCAAGTCATTTTTTCAATAAGCTCCAAATCTGTACTCTTCCATCTTTCAGGCTAGCTGTCATGTTTTTTCAGGGGTTCGTGTTTCCGGTTCCCCTGTTGAAGCTTGACTCCTCGTCCGGCAAGTCGTGGCGCCACCTGAGGTCAAAATTCATGTCATGATTGTTTGCCAAGTATGGGAAAATTTCAGGGCAAGTTCCTCCTGTCCACCTTGTGAAATGTTTCCCTACTGCACCAAAATAACAACTTAAGCAATAAACTATCAGTAAGGTATTTTAAACGAGTATTACTGTCAATAGAATATTAAATGATGTTATAAATGAGACTCGAACAAAGTATTGGAATGATGTACACTTGCTGTGTAGGTAACAATTGTATGACTGCTTTTAGGAAAATCTGAAAAAAGTATTGTAACAGTAAGCTTTTTAACTGCACTTCATGTAATGTGAGAAAAATCAATAGATGGTAGCGCGCTGTCTAGATCAGTCTTGTAAAAGTTCAGTAGTACTAATTTCTGCAGTCTAAGCATGTACTAAGAGCAGGGAGGTGTTAGGTCATTCATAAGGGAATGAGACATTTTAAAGAGGATCTCCACATGAAAAACGGGCGGACTTAACTTTGGTCACAGCATTTCTCTGTTAAAGGGATTTTCGTCCTAACATTAAATACTGTAACAGTGTAACTGTAAATGAATGAGTTAAAACATAATCTGCAAAATATAAGGAACGTTGTTGAAATGTTGATGGATTCACGGCCATTTCCAACGCTAAAGAGGACTTACTTGGGGAAAAGAAAGCTTTTCGAATCCAGACCGGATTCCTCATCAGTTGTAAGGGGGAGGAGTTGTCAGTTTTTCTAAAGGAGACAGAAGGGGAGGCCTTACAGCTGATGAGGAATCCGGTCTGAGTTCGAAAGCTTTCTTTTCCCCAAGTAAGTCCTCTTTAGCGTTGGAAATGTTCGCGAATGCATCAAAATTATTAATTAAGACGCTGGCCAGAATTAGGCAATTGACTAAACCTACAACAATAATACAGTTGTTGAAATGGTTCTGGGTAATTTGTTTGCCAGCATCAGCCGATGATCATGTCTTGTAGGCGGAATGAAAAATAACCATCAATCCAGACTAAATATGGTTATATAAGAGTACAATGTCAATTAAATTATATTCACTTGGCATGGTTTGTGGTTTGTGCCATTACTAATATATTGTTGTTAATCATGTGATTATTGTTGTTAACTTATGTAATACTTCAATAAGGTAGAGTGGGATCTCACTCTTACACTTACGCCAAAACATCAAATTTTCACGTACCTCCGGTAGATGGAACTTCGTTTATACCTGAATTTATCTCCTCTCTGCGTGAGGGAGCAGACAATCCTTTCGATAGAAGAACAAATCGTGAAACAGTAGCCAACCAGTCATGACATGTTGCAATTGCTTCAGAAATTAGATTCCCCTACTGTGTATATAAAACGAGCATGATTGACAATATTAAAAATGAACCTTAATAATGTGAGTGACCGGGTATTGATCAAATAATAAAGCCATTACTCCCGGTGATTTATAGGCTATTTTATATACCCATATTAATGTATATATTATGTAATACATCCATATTAATGTATTTATTATATTGTATATCCATTTCACTGTATCAATAGTAACGTATCCAACATTTTTTAATCATCCGGGAAGAAACTTTAAAAAGTCAACGACTTAAATCAGTCTTTTTTTTTCGCAATAAAGATGTTGTGATTCAGTTAAGGTAAGAATTGAATACTAGTGACTACGTTATACAGTTAAACTATATGCAATATTGAGGAAAAACATCGACACAATTCAGCATGTGATGTTACCCTCTAGATCTTTTCTGCGTCTCTATTTTTACTAGAGGTACCTTTTAAATGATAACACATATTGATAGAACCAATAGACCTAATACATTGACGTCACGAGACGTCATTTTGACGGCAAAACGATGGAGTAAACTGCATTCACGACGTAGACTTCGCACGCGCGCGTAGAAGACTACACCCGTATCCGACCGGTACACAAATTAACTATCTACAGTTGTTGTGTAAGTTACAATGATACGCGCTTGCGTCCATTTCACTCTAAAATACGTGTTTAGGAATTAAACACAATTTTTGCCCCCACTTTGGAAACATGTTTAATTCCTAAACACACATGTGTAATTCCTAAACATTATGTGTTTAATTCCTAAACATTATATGTTTAATTTCTAAACGTGTTTCCAAAGTGGGGGCAAAAAAGTGTTCAGAAAAGTGTTTAATCCCTAAACACTGTTTTTACAGTGTAGAGGGAGCACTTTCTTATCTGTTAGATCATGTGCGTAAGGTCTATAAATTCTTAATTCTGCACCATGGCAAATTGTAAATGTGGAAAGACACTAATAAAACAGTTGGGTATCATACAGTGGGACGAATACTTGTGAAATGAAGAACCGCGATAAAACCTGTCTGCGGCACAATTTTTCCACCCTCGTAACTGAACCAACCAGTCACAAAGTTCGTAAAATAAACATAGTAAACATACAAGGCATATAATCCTTCCGAACAGAGCGGGGAAATAGGCAGGTGGACGGACGCACCCCCCCCCCCTGAAGTCTACAAAGGGGCTGCCAAAAGTACATTCAGAACCTTACACTTTTATCTAGAGGGGAGATTTTTCAGAGAAGATCAAACATCCTCTTTCTATAAAAAAAAAATCACCCCTGCATCCTCCAGACATTTCTCTTTACATATGCAATGTATTCCAGATTATCGTGAATATCTCATTTAAAACAGAAGTTCCACGCTTTTGCAAAATATATGTCAATTTATATCATAATCAAATTGCTTGTATAGGAATATTGGTTTGGTCATGCATAAAAGTTACTTTGCACTGTCAAAATGTCAGATACAGGTCGTATATGTCCAATCTGCGGTATACACAGTTGTCAATACAGAAGATTACTTTAAAGAAAGAAAATGCCAATTATTGATACCTCTGTCCGTAGCAACTCGATTACAACTCAGAATTGTAGAAATTAATAAAGAAGTAAATATGTAGTGAATGAGTAATGTGTTTGCCTTCATCCTACTTAAACTTTCTCATTTTCAAATTTGGATAATGATATCTTTAGTTTTCATAAGCAGAGTTGTCGAAATGATTGAAAAAAAAATACGAATTGTGAAATTTGTGAAATTAAAACAATACGCCAGTCCTTTTTCAACTCTCTGATATAACAAAGCTAACAAAGCTAAAATACAACTTGTTCAAAATTGTACAGGAGGTGTATTTTTTAACTTTGTTTTGCATGCAATAAATTTAGTTCAATAAAATAGTTTCAGATGTTCCGAGATGTTCACCAGCTCAGTTTGTACCCCGCTTAAGGTTATCATAGCGGCAATAATTTTTTCAAAAGGTCAAGCTGGTAGTTAAAGGAATTATGTAAAAAATAGGTGAAATATAATATGACCTTTTAATGACTGATGTCTGATTTCTGCCTTGCAAATGGTACCCTCTTGAAGTCTCATATGGTAGGCTAATGGGTGGAAGAAGGGCCATAGAATGTTTTTGAGAACTAAGATTACTGTTGCTTGATATATCTAAACGTATTTCGTCTCTGGAAAATATTCTGCCCCGTAAGGGATTTCTCTTCCCTTTTTGCACCTTGTCTGGCTACCAACTTGGTAGAGTAAGAAAATAAGTTTAAATGATAGGTCTTCAGACTAAATCCAAGCTTAATCATTGAGAGAGTACTGTGGCTTTGAACTACAATGGAAAGGAGTTATATGAATGACAATTCGGGCGTGTCTGCCCTGTTTATTTGAAGACAGTGTCGGAAAGCACGCTGTATTTTCACTTCTCTCGGAAAATTTTTTAACTCCTTTCCGGACAAAGGGTCTCATCTCCGTCCGTCTCCGTCATATGAAAACAAAGGAAATTAATAAATTTTTAAGAATATGAATGCAATTGAATATACCCAAGTACAAAAAAGAGTTTAGAGTTACAAGGACGAAATATGTTACCTGTACTGCGGCAGGAGCTTGGAACTTTAATATCTAAAAAAAAAAAAATGTATGTGGTAGTATGCGATTAACGCACACTCCATAAAAAAAATGCAGATTCAAAGGGACACTGAATAGGAAATCTATTCAAAAATTTGATTAGATCCGGTTAAAAAATGAATCAATTCATTTCTGAAACGAATCTTTTTAAATCATTGATTAGTTTTCCTATTCAGTGTCCCTCTGATAAGATTGTCTTCAAATTTGAATGGCATTTTTAGAGTGCATGTGCATACATCGTAGGCTGAAATTCTGTTTCCCTATGGCTTTGTTAATACTGGCACATGAGTACAACGTAGTTTGCTATTGGTGAATACTTTTTTGTGAATTAAAAACATCTCTTCTTACTATCTTACTTTATATTTTGTGTATTTAAAGAAGAAAGGCAGAAAAAAGATTGGATTCACAAACGTAATAAACTATAGAACAGTAAATTTTTCTTCAGTCAGGAAATGCTTCTGATGTTTTTCAAGCATGTATACATGTTTCACAGAAAATTGTTTACATAAAAAAACATGTAAGTTGCTTAACATATAATCACTCAATCAATTTTATTCCATTGCATTTGCCGTTCATGGAAAAGCAAATGATCGTTCCATTTTCAAACAATGTAGCCAACATTTTTTCATAATGCATTGTTCATTTCTACGTACATGTCTTGTGGAACTTTTTGTAGAGGATACCTGTGTAAATACAGAAAAGTAACAAAAGGTAGGTAATCTCCTTTTAACAAATAAGTTGTGAAAGGTAGTTGAATTATTGTTTTTTTATTATTTCATTATAAACATTAGATTTTAAGATCATTGTCTATTTGACAACCGTGACCGTTCACTCCACCACTCAGGAGTCTTAAATGCACTTCGACGCGCTACACTTTCATGTATAAATTACATATAGATCAGGAGATTTTGAAATCATTTATTTTGACATTGCTTTGTGACTTTTTCGGCATGCCTTTCCCAGGACATAAGAGGAGATATTTAAGTAGGTAAACAAATACCAAAATTGGAGATTGCATGGTCCAACTCGAAAACAAACAACTGTGTTACAGAAAAGAGAAGATTAGAATTTCACGTAACTGGTCGATTCAGCAGCTGAGGGTCGAACGGACACAAACTTGACCAAAAGTATTATCGTTGTGGTTGGCTAAGAGTAGACAGATTTCATTCTTTTTCGATAATTGAAAATAAGAGAAGAGGACACTACAAAATATACTGAAACCTATGAATCAGTAATATTAACCATTTTAAAATTTTCACTAACAAAACCAGTTTTGAAAAAGCTTTATCATGTACAAAAAGTGAAAAGTTTAGAAAGAATGTTATTTAGCTTAAGGCGCGGTATGGTTTCTAAGGCCCTGTTATGTCATGTGTACGTCTATTGGGATTGATCTCCTTCCGTTACTACACTGAATGTAGTTGAAAAGCTTAATTGTTAACTTACATGAACATAAAATAAACTACCATACACACACTAATGTTTTGGCAATATTTATGCAAACTTATCATGTTTAAGCTTTGCTTTTTTATCAATAATCAGGGATTATTTAATCATTTTACAGGACGAAAAGCTCTCAGTGCCACACCGGTTGCTATAACTTACAAGGGAAAAAGTAAATGCTTATACGTGTGATAATCATATTTAGTGTGATTTTTCATCACCATCAGCATCAAATAAGAGAAGTGCTTGTGCCTCCACTAATCTAACATATTTTCACAATTCTCTTTTCAAATTTGATGATGATGATGATGATGATGGTGGTGATGGTGGTGATGGTGGTGATGGTGGTGATGGTGGTGATGGTGGTGATGGTGGTGATGGTGGTGATGGTGGTGATGGTGGTGATGGTGGTGATGATGGTGATGATGATGGTGATGATGGTGATGGTGGTGATGGTGGTGATGGTGGTGATGGTGGTGATGGTGGTGATGGTGGTGATGGTGGTGATGGTGGTGATGCTGGTGATGGTGATGACGACGACGACGACGATGACGATGATGATATTAATTATTATCTGGTTGATTGCACACTGAATGAATACTTAAGAAACTATACTTTTACGTTTATTATAGCAAAATGTACCAATTAAATAGACGCACACCCAAAGGAGTGATGTGTTAGATTCATTCTTATGGTACCTTTTGTGCTTTTAGGAAAACCTAATAGAAGTAAAAAGTAATTTAGAAAAACAGGGAACAAAAAATAGTTAGTGTCGGTAATTTTGTAAACTCGTATAAAGAGCGTGAGGAGAACAAAGCTCTCCCTTCGGAAGGTAATAGGATTACGAGCTTATGTAACAATGGCACTATTGATTCGCACCACCTAATTGTTTTAGGGATAACGTCGAAATCAAGGGTGGGGCCAAGCTGGAGTAGGGGTCTTGGTCCCTGTCAGGCAAGATTTGGAAATTTTCTAATTTAATAGGTATTCCTGACGGCGAACCGTCTCCCCAACGGTTAACTTAATTGTGCTTTCAGGTAAGACAGATTCTTCAAAAAGGCCGATAATTTCTAAATTTTCTTCAATAAAATCCCTTTTTTATTTTCTCTATGAATTTCAATTTTTCCTGTACCCAAACATGGCCAAAAACTTTTCCTTCTCCATTCTTCTGGCAACTTGTCGCTTTTGTCGAGGCTTTGGGTTGCTGGCCAACCGTCGGGGATCTCCCCATGTAATGCAAACTCCTGGTGCCATTTTTCCTAGGAAAAGGTGAACTAAGACGGAGGGACAGTATAAGAATGTAGTAACTTTAGTCTCCTTCATTTCGAATTGTTAACCGTTATTTACTCACGTGTAATTACTGAAATAACAGCTACAGCAATGATTGTACAAAGCATAGTGACGGGTACTGTCCATTTATTGCAGCTTGAAGGTTCAATAGTTAATGGACCTTTTTCTGGAAAAAAGGAAAGTATTATTTACAAAAGTGCCTCTAACTTAAGTTATTAAATTTTCTGTGAAGTGTTTACATTATTCCCTACTGTGTTTGGCCTTAACATATACTAAAATAAGGTTTTGCGTATATTTTCTAGTCCTAAATTTAACAATGGCTGATGTGGAATGAAATATGTAACCAATTCAACGTTTTGAGCTTCTTCCTGATAAGCGTAAATCACATTACTGTAGACACAAACTTTTGATTATTAAAATTCAAACCTACTTTACACTTAAATCTGACAATTGAAATCGCTTAGTGGAATAATCTACTTACACTCTAAAGCCCTACGGTAAATATGTCTCCCCAGTCTGGTCAAAGATCTAATTTACTTAGACCAAAAATACACCAGTTAGGGTCATTTTTGAACCAGATTCATGTCCTGTGCTCCATTATTCATATTAGGTCCAAAGAACAAGATATACTTTAAGTGCACAGAACAATCGGAATACGATCTCAGTTCTACTAATTCATTGTCTTTGTAAGTCTATTTTAGGTACACAAATTTTCTCAAGACTGACGAGTATATGGTTAGTAAATTAAACAAGATTGAAAATCGATTACGAAGTAATAATACGCTTTCTTGAAAATTTCATGAAATATAGTGATACGAACTAATTTATATGAGAAAGACCAAACACCGTTTTTCTTCAGGCGAAGAAAGTCATTACCTGGATAAAAGTAAACTGGAGAGATGTTTATATAAATGGAACTTTCGGGAAGGTTATATTCCTCAGTATTTAGTACGTAACAAACATACTGAGCAGCGTCAATAAGCTGCACATTGATCTCCGCATTGGATATAAAAATCCCATCTTGTTCTTCTGTTAAAGACTGAATCCTTTGAGGAACATCGGAAACATTACTTTTCCAATTCAAACTAACGGCTGCTCTCTCTGACCTTGCGGTGCACACTAAAGGCAACGTTACATTAGTTTGAAACTTCCTTGTACAATTTGGATTATGCATACCACAAAAATTGATAACAAGTTGCGACAGCACTGGCTTTACTGAAAAGAAACAAAAGAATACATAAGGAAAAACCGAACTCAAACTTCTTTGCAGAAAACACAGGTGTAATTTTTATACGGTGGTAGATATCTCGATGTTTAATCTTTTATCTATCTAAATGCTAACGTAAAAATGTTTTTCTATAAGTTCAAAGATCATTTTATGCGAACACAAAAATGACACATACATTTGCACATGTATCGTTTATGGTCTCTTGTTATAGTTCTCCTTTCTGTAAGCTGTTAAGTGGTATTTACGTTGTAGTGTTTCGTTAGCGTACCCTTACAGGCAGTATACCAGGTCATTCTAGTCACTCTCAGTCCCTTGTTATTCCCGAATGCATACAGCTCATACCTCTTTGCTGTGTGTATTTCGTTTCTTAAGGGCCCAGTTTAGTAGGTCCTCACTCTTCAGAAGCCTGATGTAGAATCTTAGCTCCCTTTACAGGGTTGAGCACTCTACCATTGACTGGGTAATACTGTCACTAATATATATATATATATATATATAGGTAAAAATGAAGTGGTAAATAGTGCTAAAAATTTGTGAAAAATTCCACGACGTTTCGGGTTTAAACCCTTCGTCAGGTGGTAAAAATGCAACTGATCGTTGACACGGCCAAACGTACAATTTAAAAAATACACAATAAAATTGGGCACGGAAAAAATCGGCTAGGAAAACAGACAGTGTTAAGTGGTTACCACAAGTCAAAACAATGCAGGAATTGCTGCGTTATAACAGTTCAAGTCTAACGTTCAGACCATGTGGGGACAGGGTTCCAAGTTTCATGATAAGGCGGTTTTCAGCAGCTAGGCGGTCTTGATCGGAACGTCGACACGAGATGGCCGCCGAAACCATCAAGTCACGGATCGAGCATGTTGACGGGGGATTGAAGTGTGTGGATACCGGGAACCCTGGGAGGTTCTGTTTGATTGACCTCAGGTGCTCCGTGCTCCGTGACTTCATTTTTACCTACCTACTTCATAAGTGCTACGCAGTATTTTGACCTTATATATATATATATATATATATATCACTTACAATTTACTACAAGTCGGCTTGTGTTGTACCCTGTGTTGCCTAAGGAATCTTCAACTATGCAAAAGTAAAGACCAGAGTTTGTTGTTGTGACATTTTTGATTAACAAACTTCCGTTTATGAAAAGGTCATATCCTTTATCAAATAGCGGGCCACCAACTGCACCGTGATCTAAAAATACTAGTACTATGGCGTTTTCCAAAGTTGCACCAAGTTTCCACTTTACTATCGTTCTTGAGAACAGCATGTTGGAACTGCACGGAATTTGAACATCTTGACTTTCCTTCCCGTAAATGGTTGGCTGAGTCTGCACTATAATATCTGTAGCAAACAATCCTGAAAGCACAAGATGGAAGTTTGTTAAATATGACCTTTGAAAAGAAGTTCACCTTATGTAGTGGTAGTTCATGTAAACTAAGATTTACTAAGTCATTAAGATACTTGGAATAAAAAGTATACTGCGACAACAGAAAACTTTTGTGGACAGAAGCCGACAACTTTGGTTTATTTATAATGAAAATGCAAATAATAACTGGTTTGGCCACGACTCTCACCTAAAGAAAAAATATTAGCCATGTGTGTTTCTACGACGACTACCACAAAATTCTACTTCAGTGTAAAAATGCCTGAAATACCAAAACATTTCACCATTAATTGTCAATGGCAAATAAATCTGAAATAAACTTAGGTGACAATGACTTCCATGTGCAATTTATGATGACTTTCAGTGCATAATTACGTATTCATGGTGTCCCCGTGGGCTTAAAATTAATACAATTAACTGAACTGAATCGAGATTAGATATTTAAGAAAACATCTTTGCAGACGATCTTGAAAAAATTGACTGTGTGGTTAGAGTACCACTTAACAATAAAGCGTGGTCCATATTGTCCGCTGACTAGGCAAATACCTTTGTCTTCAACACATGTGTCAAAACATTTTTCATTCTACAAATGGATAACATGATTCAGTCAGAAATTGACAATTGGGCTAATTAAATAGGACTGTGATAAAATTCCACAGCTTGAATAGACTATTTAGGTAAATAGTTTACCCACCTTACCCCTACCTTGTTACTATTGTAAATTAAGACAAAAACTGTGTTGTGGTATGTTTCCACATTAAAAGTTGTTTTTCATAAGTAATTACGGCGATATGAAGTAAATGCCATTTCATTTTTAATTGAATGTAGCAATTGATTTTGAGGGATATGCATTCTCTTTAAACACTGTGAATTAAAATGAACATTGTACCTCCTGTAAAACACAATATGATGAAAAAGAAAATCCACATCTGATTCATCGTCTTCTTTCATCAAGCTGCCTTGTCTTTTACCACGAAATATACCTTCTCAAAAATTCTATGCAGTAGAAATTTGAAGAAACTGTTTCAAAATGTGTTCAATTTATTAAAACAAGCAAGCATAAAGAAACAATTGTAAGGCCTATCTCTACTGTTCACACTACCCATACATGGAAACCTTGAAATTCTCCCAGCCAGGGAAAGAAGAAAATCATCTTAAACACCATTCAGAGCTCAGCTCATCAACCTATAGAATTCATTTGAAATTTAATGAAATGTACGAAATTTTGTAGGCCATTGAGACCCTTTGGCGTTTCACGACATTACTTTCCTCCTAAAACCGACAAGCTGTTGTTCTAGTTTATTGTTCCCACTTGAGGTAAAACTTTTGCCAAACTTTACCTGAAAACACATTTTTTCACTGGCAGCTTCGTCTGCATCCATTTTCAAGTTATCATTGACAGGCAGATGACCATTCATAAATCTTAAAAATAGCATTATGTCTAAGATTATGTTTAGAGCACTTGAAAGCCTCTTTCTAACCGATCTCTCAACTCATTAATACCTCCCTCCTCTCATCAATTTTAATATTATAGCAGCTTAATTTTAACTTTCACAACTTCTCGTATAGAAGGATGTACAGAGAATATGGACCACTTAAGGACCTTTTGACAAAATTTACAAAAGAGTTGTCTTGAGCTCAACACTTGTCCTTGTATAAATGTTACGATAGGCTTTTAAGTGTTATATTCAACCGGATCAACTATAGAACGGTTTGAGCAGTAGATGAGGTCAAAGTTCAAAGGTCGAAAGGGTCCATTTTCCCTTCGTGGGCAGGTAATATGGACTCTTATGGTTATTCATTCAGATACGCCAAATAAATATTGTTTCAAATCAGGATTATACAGAGAGTCTGGTTGCTCATTGGCAAGTAGTACACCAAAGACAAAAATCATTTAGTAACATCTTTACGAGGAGACTTATGCCATAATAACAGCCAGCACTGTCAAGGAGAAGAAGCAACTGAATCAGAAATTTAGTGTGTCAGTTTCCATATACCGGTTTCACCAAGTAACATTTAAATGACAGAAATAGTTAATTTATGCATGATTATTCCTTCAAAAGATTTAATTTCAGTTTTAACATACCCTGAAGTACTACTTTAGCTCTAATTATCATTTGTCATGTACATTTCCGACCATATATCGCATTGCAATCAGTACGTCATACCCACGTTAAGACATTCAAATGCATGTCACAAACTGGGATCCGTTTCCCTTTCATGCCAAGCTTGTCACAGACGTCAAACCATGGTGGTTGTTTTACACTTAATCAGTGCGTAGTGGTCGATAACTAGTGCTAGCATAAGTATTAATTGCAACTACATCAACGTTAAGGATTATGTGAGCAGAAATCAGAGTTTTAGATCAAAGAAAAATCTAGATATGACCCAAAAGTGTCGCTTACGCGTCTCACCAGCCTCAGCCTTTAGCCTAAAATGGACATTTTTTCTTGACATATCATCAGTTTGGTCTGTACCGTGACAACACATTTGGCTAAACAGAGAAAGTCACCCTATTGCTAGAACGGGTTTGGTCAGAGGTTCCACGTGAGGTTCGATTATGCCTGGGTTGCATTAGGGATAAGGTTAGCGTTAAGTTAGTTTAAGGGTAAGGTTACGGTTAAGTGGTCTCTTTAATAAGCACTCTCGGAAGCACTTATGGCAAGAATATCATACGAGTGAGTACTATTTAATCATATTTTGGAATTTGCGGATGACGTTCTCTCCCTAGACTCATGTCGTGACAACTCCTTACCAAGCGATGGCATGCAAGTAAGACATATCCTCTCTCGCCCATATACCGAAATATGCTTTGGGGTTCGTTTTACTCTTAGGGTCCATATTTCCTGCAGTTACCCTTAGAGTTTTTCCGAACTTCCTTCCACATTCTCCCTCATGGAATCGTTGGCAACTGGACCTTACGAAGGGCAATGAGAAAGTCTTAAAGGAGAGGTGGGATGGAATTCGGATCTCCTATTTCTGATTACCCTTAGAATGTTCCACTGACATATTGACTGGTTTACGAAGAGACTTTGTAACTTCAGTTACCCCGTATTGTGGATAGTTGTAAGGTAAGTATCTAAACTAGTATGGATACACACCTAGTGGTTGTTCGTATTTTTTTTTTAGTCTGAGAAGAAAGCGGAAGCATTTTTGTACGACAGGAAAAAGACCATAAACTTAAGTACTTTGTAGACCGACTTAGAGGGCTATCTTGACAATCTTACAAGAGCCGTATGAACGGTTGGCTACATTATTCAATATAAGTTAGAATCAATCGTTTGGTTGCAATATCTGTTGGGGATAGGGGTTTGGTCGGGAGCAAAAGTGGATTTTTGGGTACATACCCAATGTCTCGATACCGTTTAAGCGATGTGCTAACATTACCGTATATATGGGTTCTTGCGCAGCGTGCGGAATTCTTTCTCTGACTAAAAGTACCTCTTACATAACCTGAAATGACTCACCCCACCCCTTGCAAGGTTGCATATGAAGTGCTGAGAAAGGTGAAAAGAGATTCATTTAAGTCAGTGAGATGTAGCTGTTGCCCATCACTGTATGGAAGCTCCGCCTTCTGTTGCAATTCTGTAATTTAAATTCCATACATCAACTTGAAAGTGGGAGAAACTTAACAGGTTCAGTCAACTTCTTCCTAGAGAAATAACGATTTTGTGTATAATATCCTTATACGTCCTTACCTTACTTATGGAATTTGGGGGAGCACATATGCTAGTAGAATGTAGCCCTTTCTTTATACTCTAAGATATCCGAGATATCTGTTATAAAGACTACGGTCATAATACCTGTCTCTTCTTACAAACCATTGTATTATTGTATACTTTGAAAGATGCATGGTATATTATTCTGTTGAGAGATTCAAATAAAGCTACATAAATCAGGCCTCCAGCTCCCTGCATGAAGCTGAATCTGCAAATACAGATTTACATCTTAACATTTTATAGGTAGGCCTAATCGTGCAAAAATGCAGGTCCTTTACCCTATGGACCAATCCCGCCTAGTCTGTTGCTAGGCTTTAGCTCAAGTTGAGAGATCTAGTGACAACTTCATGCGTAAATCAGTTGTAATTCATACTTTAAGGCTAATTTAGCCTGCCTTTTAAAAACTGAATGGTGAAACATGAAGATTTATGTTAAACGTTTCTATATGGACAATACAGATATTGTGATTCTTTTTACAGCTTTTGATCTACATTTAATTTATTGTTGATTGTTTTCATATTATGATTTCAATTAATCTGAAGCAAATCCATAGTACAATTAGTGATACAATATCTATACAGTATCCAAAATCAGTCTAGTCTCTTCACATCGATCCTTGTGACATTGGCTTACTACCCACAGGTCCGCAGTCAAGGAGTAGCAGGGGCGTAGCCAGGATGACATTTTTAGGGGGGCCTAGGTATCAAATTTTTTTGGGGGGGGGGGCTGGCAAACATCTAAGGGGGCAGACCCCCAAGCCCCCCGTAGCTACGAGCCTGAGGAGTAGCATAGAGCGGTGTCCCTATAAATAATCAGATGTTGTGCCTCTAGAATTTCCTCGGAACAAGAATTTGTATTGCCTTAATATATTCTTAACATATCTCGCCCCCTGAAAAAAATCTAATCCTCGGAATCTTTCTCCACTCCAACACTATGTCTAGCCTACTGGCCTACATACCAACTAACAAAGAAACTTTAACAGTAAGAACCGGTTTCCTTATTATCTTAGGAAGGTTGTTACTCACCTTTCACACAATATTAAAAGCTGAAAGTAGAATAGAAATTTGTCTCTTTCTGAAAATGATGTAAGGTTTCATGTATGCAATTGTACTTCCTCATTCCAAGCTGCAACCTAAGTTTGTACGGTCACGAGGTCTACGACAAACAAAACGGAGAGGAGACACATCACCCGAGCAGACTTGAAGTTTTGTCCAAGCATTTATTGGGTTCAAAAGTCAAGAACAGTAATATTTGGGTAATAATGTAAGTCGTGCTTCACTTTGTGTACCGTAATAATTCCGATTCTGTCTTCGTCGAGTATTGACAAGTTCTGCGTCGGTATTTATTATCCAAATCAAAACAAGATTTCAGTCCATGATAAAATGTGGTTGTAACCTACTAAAAAAAGTCCTGAAGCTTCTCAGTGGTAATGCTGTTTGTTGGAAGCGGATCTGTGGATACAGGTACAGTATAACCATGGGCGTGAGACAGTGAATCCAGGGAAGAGTAGCTTCATGGTTCGCCTGACACTGGTGCAGCCAGAGGGTTTGGTAAAAAGGGTGTTTTAATGCGTTCGTGATCTATTGTAGTATTCACATACCCAATTGTCTGGACACTATCAATCAATCCAGGCATGATCAACTTTTTTCTCTCTGTTGAGTGACTGCGTTGGGGTCAATACATGGGAAAGAAGAATAAGCTGCATCTAACGAGGGATGCCTACATTTGTTGCAGTAAAAGGTAAAAGGTGTCATGATGCAAAACGTTTCTTCAGTGGTACTATAATTTGCACCATTGGAATCATTTCATAGGAACCACAAGGTGTTCCAGGGTTTGCAGAAAACAGAAAGGAGGTTCCCATGAGAGCAAGAGAGGAACGTTTACGGCTGGACCAGAGAAAATATTGGAAGCAAAAAGCCGTTATTGACGGACCCTGATGGGCCATGGAATCAGTCACCACAATATAATTTTCAGAAATTTCAACAAAAGATCAATACTGACGATTTATTATTTAAAAAAATTCATTGCCTTCATTTTTTAGGAACCCCACAGGAGGGAAGTGGGTCTTGGATAGGTTGAGCACACTTGAATTGCGCCCCCTGTACCGATAAGTATCTTCATCATACTTATTTTGGCCCCCATATCGTTTACTGTCAAAACACCCAGGTTGCTTGAAGTATTAGGCGCTTACAATATCATAAGTTTAGTCTAGCCATTCAGAGTGTGGAAGCCAAATGGGTTTATCAATGGGGACGAAAATTGGGAGGGCAGGAGGCTGTGGCACTCAAAAGCAAAATGGTTAGAGGAGAAACCATCATTTTGCCCCCAACGCTTTCCAACAGTTGCTATCAAAATAATCAATATTAGGGGGATTTTGTTAAAAAGTTACTTTTGCAATGTTTCTAGCAAAGTATTACTAAAACGTCCAAAAAACGACGTTTTGCATCTCTCTCGGTCTCATTTGTACTCCCCATGGGACAGCGTGAGCGGAAATATAGACCTTATGCAAATGCGTCACAGAACAAAGATATATTATAAGCATAGATTCCAAACTCCTATACCTACACTGTTACGATCTGTGACTCCTCATGGAGACGTATATTTCGGGGCGGAAGTGTGAATTTGACATGTGCGCCGTTCTATTCCGCGATCTGCGTACAAAAATAGGAACGTGTTACAGAAAATTTCATTGTTAAAAGACGCTAGCGTGCGTGCACTTTTACAACGCGTTCTATACGCGTAGAATACATTTATCTGTGTATTATCCAGAATACTTGACGCACAGTTCTGCGCGCTCTGGAAACAAACGCGCTAGTTGCTTTCCAGTTGTGAACGCGTAAGTAATTGAACGCGCATATAAAAGTGCGTCACCTAAAGATACCATAGAAACTGACCAATGAATGTCCATGAACTTGCAAAACCAGTCATTGTGCGTTCATGTTCAAGGATAAATACGTGGAATGCCGCTTTGAAGAAATAAGTTATTCTTGTTCAAGTTGAATTTATTAAGGCGTAGCACTTCTTTAGTCAACAACATTCCGAAATAACAAGTATTAATACTTTTGTGAGACATTCATTTGCCTGTTTGTTTTCAAAACGACTGAGCAGTGATCAGCACTTCCGCCCCGATATTTTGGCTTCCATGGGGAGTCAACGCGCCATTTTAAGTTTGGAATCTATGCTTGTAATATCTTTGTCACAGAGCAGAAAGTGCGCCCTCGCGCCCTTCAGTGGAGGCCAGCGCACGCATATCATTGCAGCTTACACAATTGCAGACAGCTGATAGTGTATCGGTTGGATACGCGCGTGAGTCTACCACCAGCGCACGTGAAGTCTACGTGGTACGTGCAGTGTAATTCATAGACCTCTTTGCTAATAGCTTCGCGCAAAGCACTATGGGAAGGTTGACGGTGCTAGACACAATTTACGCGGGTAATACAAAACTTTCAACAAATCAAAAATCACACTACAGCAGCAAACGTACTAGTACTACTAGTACTACTTACATATCGTGCTCTATGCCGGTACAAAGAAAATAAACTCCTACGTCTGACTTCCAAACTCTGTCCACCTCTAACTTAGTTTGTTGAAAAGAAGAGAAAAGATTTAGCTGCAGAAGTTGGGCTGAATATTCAATTTTTATACCTATCACTATACTGACAGTAGCCTAATCCAATTGAAAAGATGGGAAAAAAGACAGATGTGCTGTGTATGGTTGCCCCAATGATCGCCGACATCCGGACAGGTAAGTTCGTCGGCAACTAACTAGCATAGCCTATTATTTATATTTTTATTTATTTTATTTTGTTATATAAGTTCCAAGTTCTTTTGACTAGTTATCTCTGTTTTATGTTTCCAATATGGTTTCATATTTATGTCTTTTATTGTTTTGAGAGCCTCATGTAAGATTAGCTCAGGCAAAATGAGTCACCCTCTTCAAATAAAGTTGAAAAAAAAACTTGAATAGCCTAGGCTAGGCCTAGCCTATATTGCAATGCAGCGCGGCCTTAGGATAGACTGGCTATCACTACCAGTATCCGCCCAAGTTTAAGTAGGTATACGAAGATCATCATAAGCACCGTACGGGCCTAGTAGGCCTATACCAATGCAAGCAAAAAAATAAAAAAAAAAAATAAAAAAAAAATACAAATATAGCCTAGGTCTAGGCCAAGGCCTACCCTACACACATAAAGTTGTTCTGTAGCAAGGCAATCCCTAGCCTTTAGGGCCTAGCTAGGCATTGCTAGGCCTAACGTTAGGCCTATGGTTTTGTCATAGCAGTTGACTGCTTTAGGCTAACGTTAGTCCTTCCGTTGTACTCGTATCCAGCCTGCATTTTGCAAGGATGGGGTTTGTAGGCCGGCCTAAGGGAAGGGTAAGTTAGGCCTTGGCCTAGGCCTAGCCTAGTATTCATTCAGGAGACTAATTTAAGGCCTAGGCTAGGATAATAGGGCCTATGAATCATTTGACCTAGGCCTAGGGCCTAGGCTAGCCTAGGGCCTATCTCCAAAATGGCATTGGATGTGCACTAAATAGGCCACAAGAATACAAATCACAATTTGGCCATTTCTGTTACTAACGTTAGGCCTAGGGCCAGCCTATAGGCCTAGGGCCTATCCACATTCGCAGTCACCGTGACAGCCATAGGCCTAGCCTACTCGCGATGTTGGCTAATGATGGGAAGGGGAATGAATGGGGTGATGGGTCATGTTAAGGTTTGCATTGAGCTTTAAAAATAAATATTTAAGCTTATATCTGATCGAACAGTTAAACTTGCAGTATTGATTACATATTTTCTTTAGATATGTTATGATGTCGTGTTTGGATATGTATACGTATACGTGTATATGTATATTCAAAAATGATATTTTGCACATAAGTTTATGATATCATATGATTCCCTTTTCCTACCTACTCTCCTTCCTTCTCCAAATCCTCTGCAAGAATAGAATCTCCTGACGAAAATATCTGCATTAATTATATTTTGGCAACCAACGTTAACGTTTACAGATATCTGCATTACTTTCAAATCATTTAAAACTTCTTTTACTCAATAAATTTGTAATGTAGAACAACCTAATGGATGAAATCCTAAAATAGTCGACTGTAGTGTGAATGCACCTCCATCATGCTGAGGGGCTGAATTCGATTGGACATGATAATATCCTCTCTTTTGTAAATGGGTAATTTTTCCATCCATCTCAAGCTGTACCCTTATAAACTGTTCCGGTCAAACGTACCTCTATACATATCAATTCCCTCTTATAGGCAAGCTCATTTGTTTGATTCACAGATAAAGGGCCAAAAAAATTGTTGACTTCTCTTCTCCTATATAAATGAGAAGACATAAAGTCTTTGCTTTCGTCTTCAACTACGTCTAGGTTATGATTATGCAAGTGGGCACGTTTCTAGTGATAAAATTGAAGTATAACAAAGATTAAATAGAACCGTGCAGAGTCTCTTAGGCTTAGCAAAGTATCTCGTCTTCTCTTTTCAACATTGTTTAAGAATTTTTAACTCTATATTTACATGAAATATTCATTTTTCCACGAATAAGATTCACGAGACCGCCATGAAAATGCCCAACAGACATTTGACGTTGGTAAGACAATCTGTGTTATTCATAATTTTTTTCATCTACTGTTTCAAGTTGGTTCAACTCTTCGATTTTAAAGGATTCATCGGAAGCCTGCACCACAAACATAATCCCTTCTGATACCCAAAGATCGATTTTCAAGTCAATTGTAATTTGTGCTGCAGACTGCAGAGTGTGCATAACTCATCAGAAAAGTGTCAGCAAAATTCATGTTGACTGAATAAAAAAAAGGATTTTCCTGAAAGGAAATTTAATTTCTCTGTAATCATTATAATCCAAAGTCTTTGAACTTACAGTGTGCTTTTATAGCAAGACGTTCCTTTCGTTATCGTGTGGGATAATTCTAAAATTTTTGGTCTTCCGAGAGGGAATACCTGCGTAGCCGCTCGATGCGCACCTTGCAAGACTACTGCAGTTTTGTGCTTTCAGTGTCGACTGCGATTCTGATCAGCTCACCTTCACCTTTTAGTGGTCACTTTTTTATGGCATTAGCTCAGTGCTATGCTTTTGGTGTACGACTTTTAAAAGCTCTCTGCTGCTCTGCATCTTTTGAATTTTCAAACTCTGATGTCAATCAAAGAGTAGTCACTAATTGAGACTATTGCTTATCCCTATGTAAAAGTCGTACTTGGTACGATGCAAATCTTTCTTTAATGTATTAAAACCTTAACGTACAATTGCTAACGATTCATCTAAAAAGTAAGCTCGTTTTGCAAAAATTGCCATCAAACTGCAGTTTAGTTAGAAGTATTGCCCTGGGGGAAGTTTTGCATTTTCAAAGGACAATTCTCGTCATCCCAGACAGTTCCACTTCACCCAACTAAGCAACTTGTAGCTCCTCCTACGACTGTATAAAGCTCCTCCTTGTGCAGTCGTTTTATGCTTTTGGGGTAAATCTTAAAATGTTTTGCTCTTGCTTGTCACATCATTGTTTCGTTTCTTCAGGTATGTGTACCCTTTATTTTCTGATTCCATTTTTTGACAGAATTTCAAGTGATGATGACCATTAAAGCAAGAGAGGGTGCAACTGTAACCCTTCCGTGCTCATCAAGCGAAACAAGGGATGCCGTATGGATAAGACGCACTCTAGATGGTGGCAATCAATTCTTATACGCAGGAAGAATGTGTGCGTCAACCGAGAATTTCCTAACCTCTAATGGGAACCTGACTATTGTAAAACTGGAGAAACGTCATCAAGGACTATACATCACAGGACCTTTTCAAAATTTCCAAAATGATTTCATAGCTACAGCTTATGACGTCATCTGCGGTGAGTCAAAAAAAAAACTTTTTGTAAAGACACTTTGCTTTAGACAATGTCCCCAGTCGGTCTCAGTGATTTCAAAAACATGTCAATGAAAGTATCTCCAGGGAGTTGCTAGGCTCCCTGGTATCTCATAGAAATGTGGGGCAATCTGTACTTACTGATTACGAATACCATTACAGATCATAGCCAAACTGCCATTGCAAACCAAGGCCCATCCCCTTGCACGATTTATAAGATGTATTTGAAATGAATAAGCACATTAAGCATACACTCTAAAACTAATTACTCAAAAAGAACGTTAATTAGAGGTATTGCAGATTAATAACTGTTGCTGTTGTTGTAAAGATGGCTCGTAGTTGTTTTTCTCTGGGGAAAGATATTCGTTTTATAAAATTGCCACAAAGATAACAGGAAAAGTTGACATAAATATTTAGACATTTTAGTAGGTATATCATAGGCAAGAGCTCCCTTTCATCAGAATTAAGTACATGTTACACTCTTATCAAATTTGACACCATGCGGAACATTTATGACGAATTAGTTTACATTAACTACCCAAAAGAGTGTGATGTATGTAACGTTGATATCCACCCTGTTTCATACGTCACACATCTCTGACAGCCGAACACGGTGAGAACTTTTAAGTTTGTTTGTGAAGATCTAAGCACTATGCTTTTGTGGCACATAACTTTCAATACAGCAATCATTCCTACCAAAAGAGAAAAACAAAGAATGAATTTGTGTTACTCAATATTGGTGTCTATCTATTACATACCACACAGCTATCCACAGTCATCCTAAAATGCATAAAATCATTTTAACTGTGGGTGCATCACAGCAGTCATTACAATTGTTTAAATAGGCATTTTAATTTGTGGCAATGCTTACAACGAAAGGTACAGTTGCAGCATAAATGCCTGGTGCCTACTACTGTTGTGCCCTTCTGCATATTTCAACAAATATGAAATATACAATGGTGTTTTTGAGACAGAATTTCATGTTTATGTTTAGACTGCTTTTGATTAACAGTAACCCTAAAACTCAGAATGTGCAAAATACCCTTGTTGTCTACACAGTTAGAGATTTTAAATTTTGGCGGTCTTGAATGTTGTTACTACGTCACAATTTAAACAAATTTACAATTTTTAAATAGACAGCATTGCAAGTGTCAACGTAAAACTGCCTTTCTTTGCATAGAGCTATAAAGAATGCACTCCGCAAACGGAATTTTTTTTTCCCCTGTAGAACGAGCATACAGTAAAAATACATTTAATTGACTAAACTAGCGCCATTTAAGTAGAAACATAACTTTGCTACACAACCCTTAAAATAGGAAAACGATAAACTTATGGGATTTTGTTGGATGGGCTCCCGGCAAACCCCGGTTAGTGAATTCTGGAGATTTAACGAGGCAATACTTAGATCTGTAGGTACACCGCCAAAACGTTTATCTTACGTTAACAAAAGCAGCAGGCGTCGCATAAACCATCGAATCCCCTAAACACTAAGGACCGAGCCACCGGTCAAACTTTAACCCTCACGGACCTACATCACGGACCTACTTCAGTTTTGATTATATAGGGCTTGGGAATCTCAGCCTGGTAGGAATGTAACCACCTCCTCCCGCAGGTTACGGTCTTGTTGTACGGTCCAACGAAGCTACCAAAGGACTATAAAGGCGGTGCAGTAAAGTCACGTGCGATCCGTCGGCATACGTGGCACTACCGATCAACTGCTGGTTCGATGTCCAGTCTTTGAAAACATCTGCGCAGTATATAACAATAATTTTGAGTACCACATTTAGTCTTTCAGTGCCTTCAGGAGTTCAATAAATATATGTTTCCTTACATATATATTTACCTCTTTGTTTTTTAACGTACTGGTGGACAATTGAGTTACAGACTCAACCGAAATATTGACTGCACACTTTTTCATGACCTAGGATAAGCTGAGCTGTGGCAACTTTGTTGCTCTTGTTATGCCCTCTTGTAAAATGTAACACATTTTGAAACGTAGTCTGAGACATGAGAAGCGTATCATGGCATACACAAAATGGCTATATTCGATTACGGACATGAAAGTGGACAACTTTGAGACCAGATATATGTGCGAAATAACACACAAATGTTCTTAAAAGTCAAAATAGCGATGTTCAAAGCAAAATCTTCGAAAATGGCAAGGCGTTTCTTCAGAAAACTGAGTGTCGAATACATACAAATTTGTAGCGAAAAGTTTTAAGGAAGCAGATGATATTCAAACCATACACACCACACACACACACTCACACACACACACACACACCTATTACACTGAGAATGGGGGAACATCGTTTTTGTGCATACACTAGGTTAGGTTTGCGCATCTGAATGTAGAGACACTTCTTTGATTTTGATTTCAAAGTCTTGGCAAATACAGGAAAGTTGCGACTACTATAATTCTTGCAACCTGTACAATTGGTACTTGAAGAAAAAAGGCAGAGGTTGCGAAAGGACCACAAAGACGGTTAACAGGTAATTTCAGTTCACTGGTGATTTATTCGATGATTCCAGTTCCGATAGATTAAATGAACATTTACGGCCCGCAAAAAATGAATTAAGTAAACTTTGTACAAATATACGGAAGATCAGTGACTACATGTTTATTGTCAAGGGGAGTCTTTTTTAGGCTTGCGGCTTGAGTGAGCCTTCCAAGTCTAATGTGCCTCCTGGCTCCATGGTAATTAAATGAAGACCCCTGATCCCCTGATTGGTCGAGAGTTGAGACACACGAAAGGATATAATATTTAGTACTAAGGTGATATTATTTAACCAATCTGGAGGTGCTAAAGGGGTGGAATTGACCGCGCCCACAAAGTTGAGCTGAAAGTGGCCTTTAGTGAGGTTAGAGACATGAGAGCCCACACGTACACCAAAAACGGGGTAGGAAATTGACGTCTAGGTGCAAGATTCATAAGAACTAATATGAGACGAATAAGACTGCGTAGCGTACTGGGTGACCTACGTAGAAACATAGTATGTACTAAATACTATCTGACATTCATCACAAGGAACTTCAAATAAATAGAAGTCAGTAGAACCGTTATAAGTATAGCACAGAAGTAACGTCTTCAGAGTTTAGTAGTTGCTTACTTTAACACTTTTAAACACACCTACCTTCTTACTAAAGCTTTGAGGTGGGTGGCTAAGACTAATTTGAGACAAATGATGAAAGAGGCATGAATGAGATACTAACGGCAAAACTGATGTCACCTCATTCTGTTTATCCTTTCTTTGACCTAATGGGCTATTCATGAATTTAATTATGAAATGTACAAAAATCCCGGAAGGATTACCACTTTGAAAGGAATTCTGTCTCAGTTTGTGAATCTTTTCATGGAATAAGGACCACTTACTACACACTACAAAAGCATGCTTATGGACACAATTGATTACACCATCTTTCACATCCATGGACGAAAGACAGACTTGCATTAGTCTATTAGCTTTAGCTTTCTGTAGACCGTTGTACTATGAGCAACCATCCTCAGAAATGAATGTTATTATCCAGAAATGCCTATTGTATTGGCCACATTCATCTGGATGTATACTAGCACTAACATCTTGCCAAGGGTTTGTTAAATTATACTCAGTAACCCGAGAAGGAAGATGTTACATCTTCAAAAACGTTTGCATGAAACATCTCAGAGATGTATTCAAGTCACTCTTTTCTCAGCAAGTCAAGTCAACTGCAGCTAATTTAGGGACTCGAGTCAAGTAAATGACTGGAGTCTCTGTGTTTCTGTGTTATTTCAATAGGTGAAAATTGCCCAGAATTTGTCAAGTCAGGTAGTGTTGGCGGGATGTGACTTGTGACCTGTATTCAAGTCACGACTTGAATACAAGTTTGGTATTTCGTCAGTTTTACAATTATTCCTAAACTGTTCAATATAACACTGTCTTAGTAAAAGTCACACAGGTAAGGGCTTAGCCACCATTGAAGAATATTTGTAGTCTAGTTACATCAAGTATCTGTTATTCCGTATTTAGTTAAGACATGCTATAAAGTACGCGCTTCTGTCAGAAATTTTTATTGAGGGCATAATATCTTGAAGTCACGACGACTCGCACAAAATTAATCCATATGATCAGTGGTCGAGTGGCTCAAAAATATATGACAGTGTTGAGATGGAAGGATTGTTGTTAGTCCATAATTCCATGATAATCTCTTCCTGTATGTTATTCTTTGATAAATGGAGACAATCATTTGGGGAGTTTGGGAACCCTTGCCCCCTCCCCGTTACGTATATGACGAGAATAAAGAAAGGAAGTTTGTTTTCGAGATCACTTGATGAGTTCCAATAAATGCACTTTCAATAATCAGTACTGGACTATTATACATATTGAAATGTCCGAAGTATAACTTTTTTAAAAATTGTTGTCTCTTTCTTTTCAATGCAGATGAGTCTTGTCATTACATCAACTACACGACAGTCCATGGCTCGACTATCATTCTTCCTGTTGATTACTCCTTACGCGATGAAAGTGATAAAGTGAAATGGTCACGTGAATCCCTTTATGGCGAAATTGGATATAATGACAAATACAAACGCCAACATAATGGTAACTTATGGATAGATCCAGTCGACGGCAACGACAATTGTATTTTCCGTTGTGAACTTCACAATAAGAGTATTTATTATAGCGTAACAGTTGTGACAACAGAACATTTCTATTTGTGACATTTCTTCATGCAATATCAGGCGGACTAATAATACTGGTATATGTGGGTAACTTTTTGGAAGGACTTTGAATGGAGAAGTAGAAAGTAACATTTAGTTCATCGTTTATCAGCTACAACCCATCTGGACATCACTGTGAGACAGGTTTCCTCTAGTTGCAGGCCATGCATACAGGCTTCAAACAACACTTTAAGTAAATTCTGCACTCAAAATAATAAAGGGTTAACAAATTTTGCTACCCACTTTGTAGCATGTTTAAAGGTTGCACATGTGCCACCTTCCTCGTTTTGAAAATTTGGTGCAGAGTAGGCCTTTAAATGACTTTAAATGACTTAAATGACTTTATGTATTTCTTGCATCTCCCATACAAAGAATCTTTTCATAATTAGGACATGCCTTCAAAGACGCCTTCCTATATCTTCTCCTGTTCCTTTTCGCGTTACAAAAGTATCTCTCTTTGCATAACTATTCAAAGTATGTACTTGACCTCAGTTGACTAGGTCGTGGTAAGGATATTATGACGTTGTGGTCTTTTAATAACAATTTTTCTTAAAATTTGCTTCATGTTTAATAACTGTATTAGTTTTCTGTTTATTTGGCACTGATTTCATTTTTGTATGTAAATTTACACTTAAATTTTTAAGTTTCTGTTTTTACCGTATGTATGACCAGGGAGCTGCTCCCTGCATCTAGTAAGTGTAGTAGATTAATTTCATTTTCATTGTACTAGGAAACTTGTGCAAACCGTCACACCACAAAAACAATAAACACGAGATTAGGCTGTGGTCCTATTTAGACCAGGCGGAGAAGGGCGGGGAGAGGGGTATCGTCACCCGAAAGCGAAATTTATGAGACCAAGTGGATTTGGTCAATTTTGGGTCGCTAATTCCAAAAATCGAGGGTATATGGGCCATATCCGGGCTTTTCTGCGCCATTTTTACGTTTAAAATTTTAAGGACGCCCTCTATCGGTCAACAATCTTGTTTTCTCCATATATTTACGGTCAAATCATTGGCTGAGGTAAAATTTGGTCCTTATATTCTCTAAAGGAATGTCTACTAATAGATACTGGGAAATATTAATATTGATATTAATATGCAAATTAGATAGGGTCAAAGGTCAAATTATAATGTTAGCAGAAAAAAATAGGCCGAGGGTTTGAGTTATGGAAAATCACATCAAAAGAAACCTACCTCACACCCTACAGCACCATAGATACTCATTTTAGAGCTAGTGGCAGGGTTGGCGCTATCTGGTGACCACCTCTAGAGACCTTGTAGTGGGAGAGATTGGCCAACTTATTTCATGGGCGCTATTTTGGAGCCAAATGTTAACTATGGCCAGATATCATATGCACTGTGTGCGTACAGTTTTCCGTACAAATGTAAAACAAAGTCAGTAACGGTGTTCTGTAAATCTTACAATCTTAGTCTCCCACCTGATATCCAGATTAAATTGTTCGATCAACTTGTCCTTCCTTTTCTTTTATATGGATGTGAAATATGGGGTTTCGAGAATACTAATCAGATTGAAGCCCTTCATACTAAATTTTGTAAGAGTATTCTGAAGTTAAGTAAGTATACACCTAATTGCATGGTTTATGGGGAGCTTGGGCGACACAAAATTATGAAAACTGTTGAATTAAGGATGGTCTCATTTTGGTGTGTGATATCAGCTGGTAGAGGTCATAAACTGTCATATTTAATTTATGAGTTTTTAAGAATTATGCTTGACACTAATGTATACAGTTCGCCCTGGATTATTAAGGTGAAGAATATATTGGATAAATCGGGTTTGTCATTTGTTTGGAATACTAGTAGCGAAGTTTCAAGTAGTTGGCTTCGAACAACATTAAACCAGCGTCTGAGTGATATGTACGAACAGGATTGGATTGCTGAAGTAAACACAAATTCACAGTGTAAAAATTATAGGATATTTAAAACTAAGTTGAAATTTGAAACCCATTTAATAACCCTTGATCACCTTAGTCGTACCATTTTCAGTAAATTTAGATGTGCTAATACTAAGCTACCGGTGATTACTGGTAAATTCGAAGGGGTAGCTTATCATGATAGGACGTGTGAATTTTGTGTGTGAGGGAGCCTGGGGGATAAATTCCATTATGTTTTTCAGTGTCGTCACTGTATTAAAGAAAGAAATTTATTACTTAAACCTTATTTTAGGAGAAGACCATCTTCTATTCAAATGGAACAGCTTTTTCAAAGTAAAAATAGTAAAAATCTTTCAAATTTGATTAAATTTTGTAAGATTATTATGGATACATTTTCGAATTGATGTTTTGGCCTTTAATTCAAGCTGAGTAATCATTAGTGGCTGTTGTCAGTTTGTTTTTGTGATAGGTAATGCCAGTCTGTGTTGTTTACATTATTATTTTGTTTTCCTTTTAACTCGTTTTTTCTCTTCTTTTTTTTTTTTTTTTTTTTTGTACTTTGGTGCTTTTTGCCATATATTAAGTATTTGTTCATGTATCATGTATCATTACTTTGTTAGTCTCTTGTGCCCCTTAAGGCGATATAGAGAATAAACTGAAACTGAAAAATATACACTGTGTGCGTACAGTTTTCCGTACAAAATGTAAAACAAAGTGAGTTACAGTGTTCTGTTCTCTTGTGACAATTATTCGTATTGGTTGACTCTGGTTGGCAATGTCTGCCGGATCCTTTAGTTTGTCAACCGGTGCAAGAAAAGCCGTCCTGGGAGGGGTCTAGAGCAGGCGCGGATCCAGAACTTTCGAGGGGGGGGCCCAAGATGGAAAATCTCATGTGCACCGAAGGTGCACCACGAGCGCGAAGCGCGAGTCCCTACGCGTGGGGTCCAGGGGCCCGCGTTAGGGCCCTTGGCGGGGTCCAGGGGCGGAGCCCCGGTGGGGGTCCAGGGGGCGAAGCCCCCGGAAGCTCTCGCAATATTGCATTTTTAAGAGCACATAAATCGGCTCCAGTTCTTATGTCAGTGAGATTTTATACCTTTTCATGTTGCATGGAATTTGATGTGTATGGCTCAGTATAAGTTACTATATGTACCTACAGAAGTTCCGGAGAATCTAAGTTATCTTAAAACTTACACGCCAACATTATGAGCCCGTGCAGGTACCTTGAAATGATTTTTGCCATAATGAGTGTTTTATTTTCGTTATACGGTATTCGGGTTTAGGAAGTCAGATGAAACAATTGCGCGCGAAGCGCGCCGAAAATTTGAATTTACATTTAAAACCATTGCTATGACTAAAGGTGTCAATTCCCTTTTGTGATCAATTAGAAGGTGGGTTCGATACAAAGTTTTCAGTTCTCATAAGAAGAGGAGGGTGAAAAAATGAATATCAATTGCTTCACATCCTTACAACTGTACAATGCTGGCTCCTCTGAAATCACGTTTATGCACACGAATAATTGGCTTATGGTAAAACCCCACCGATAAGTAATGCGAATACGTTTGGCACTTTATTGATAGTAAAAGGAGAAATTCAAGGCTAAAAGTGTGCAGATCAAGCGAAAATCAAGAAGACTTTGCAAAAATCGTGAAAGATTTCCAACGACTTCTGGTAAAAAGTGATGAAAATAAATCCATCACTCAATAAAAACGTACCTCTCTCCATAAGCGTAAACAATTGCGCGCGAAGCGCGCCGAAAATTTTCGGTATAGAGACTCCCGGGAGCTCTGCATTAATTGTACACTGAAAAGGGGGACCAACAGGACTCTCACAACCTTACATCCATATGGCAGGAGAGATGATATATCACCTTCTTTATGGACTTCTGAAGAGTATACCCTTCAGAAATCTGTGACCGATGGTGCCGGCGGGAGTTGGTGATTGGAGGAACCGCAGATAACTGTTAACCCGTTCCTTTTTAGGCAGTGGGATTTTGTATACGCTATATACAAGAGTGGGAGAGCCTTTTCTTATTAGTACATGAGAGTGCAATCCCAGGAAGGGGTTTACCCTCCCCTTTGAGAAATTTTTGTTAATTTTAGGGGGCCTATGTGCAAAATGGTGGTATCTTTGGGTCATTCTAAAGTGATTGTATGTTTAGAAAATGTCCACAATTTAGTGAATTCTAACTTTTGTTCGGGGGAAAAAGGGGAGTAAGAGACAGTTAACATATTGTCTTCAAACCTCCCTAAGTCCCAGGAAAAATCATGGGCGTGGATCCATCTCCAAAAGTGTGTGTGTGGGGGGGGGTTCACATTTGTGAATCACCGTCCTGGTGGCGTGGAAGAAGCAGTTGGTGGTAGCCAGAATTTGCGTCACGGGGAGGCAATAAGTTTTGTGATCTTTGGCATGGGGGAGGGGTCTAAGGGAAATTTTTCTAGAACTCAATGCCCTCAGATGCGATTTGGTGCAACAAAAGTGTACGATCTGGGGTTATTTTTCTTCTAAAAATTTCGTTTTCCTAGACATAATTGCAGTCTGTTCCATCATTTTTGAAAAAGTGAGGGGGACTTTTTGACGATGTCCCCCCTTCCAAAAAAGTGAGGGGGACGGGTCCCCCCGTCCCCCATGATCCACGCCCATGGGAAAATTGTACACGAAATTATACCTGCGTGGAGTCCACAGAAACATTCTTGGACTATAATAAAATTTTTCCTTTACATTTTAAAAGGATATCCAAAGTTGACAGAGAACAGTATAGAGCCTCCCGGAAGCTCTAAATTAGTTACAGTACACAAAAGAGGGACCAACGGAATTCTCACTACCCGACATCCATATGGGAGGAGATATGATATATCACCTTCTTTTTAGGTAAAGCAAGAGGGATGGTGGACAGGCAAAATTCGTTTCAAAAAAGATTTTCGTCATTATTGAACGTTGCGGTAAAATGTTTGGAAAATAAGCAACGGTAATTACGTACTTACAATCTTTCAATTCATGTGCTAGACTAGATTAGTCAAAGATCCCATAATGATGAGAGCCATACAGAGAAGGAGATGTAGTTTTTAGAAAAATGTTGCATTGGAATAATTTCTTGCGTCATAGCTTTGTCAATGGTATATAAAATCGAGTGTAAACCTTGTCGTATGCGCGCGAAGCGCGCCGAAATTTTGAATAAAATGTTAGTCCATGACAAAACCTGCATTTCAGAACCTGCATCGGACACTGTCACTTTTCCACCAACCTATGCTATTCAGAAACGAATCTCCCGACTGAGAATTCTTAAAAAGCACTTTTGCTCCTTTGTTCCCCCGTGAGCAGTTACCGAAAGCTATTGATAATAAGGACAACTCTGACACAAGGCTTGACGCTAGCGGAGCGTGCGAAAATTTGGAATTTGTCAAGAATTTCCAAAACTTATCATAGTTTGAGAACAGTTTGTGAAAGAAAATGGTTAGAACAAATAAACCAGTCATCAATAATACATCTCACCCTACACCCTCCACAGAAATCTGAAGCTTAAACGACTTTTGGGACCATTTTAAAAATTTTCAAGAATCGATGGGGGAGGGGGACACACGTCACCCATTGCCCACTGTGCCGACGCCACTGTCTGTAGCTTAAAAGCCTTTTGAGTTCAGTTTAAAACTTTTCAGACAGTTTCGAAATCGAATAGGGTATACACGCCGCTACTTTGCCTGCAACAGCTGGTGCTACTGTGCACAATAGTACGTCACCTGACAGTTTGTCTTCTGTATTCGTTCTGCAAGGTCTGTATGGCGAAAACTTTGCGTCTCAATCCCTCTAGATTACAAAAAATTTCACTCTTTAACACAAACTTGTTACTAAATTTCAGTGCACCTAGCCGAGCCCTTACTACATATGTCACGATGTTTACTTATTTAGATCTTAAGTCAAGGATCATTACTCAGCTATTCACCTGTTTTCGAACATTGTAGCTCTCCTTTCGTTGCCAACCACTTTGAAAGATATCTAAAGAGATAATCCAGCGATAGCTCCACCCAACCCCTACAGAAATATATACTTTGAATACGTTCTTAGACACTTTTATTTATTTTTTTGCTCTTAACTTTTCTTTCCTCTTTTCTTTTTTTCTTTCTTTTTCTTTTTTTCTCCTTTCGTTTTTTTTTTTTCGTGGCGAGGGGGGGGGGGCCCGGGCCCCCAGGCCCCCCCTGGATCCGCGCCTGGTCTAGAGGGAGGGAATAACAACCTCTATTTTGAGTAACTTTTGCTAATAGAAAGTGACGAAAATGCAGAATGGTTGTATACTATTTTGACAGTGTTAAAAGTGACTTTATTTAAAAATCTCATTTTAGTGTTTCTTATTTTTGTGCTGGTAAGAAAGGGGAGGAGGTGGGTCTATTCTTCTAAAGTTTGAAGGGCGCCCTCTATATCCCTCTATCGGTCAAAAATCTTGTTTTCTCCCTAAATTTACGGTCAAATCATTGGCTGAGGTAAAATTTGGTCCTTATATTCTGTAAAGGGATATCTACTTATAAATACTGGGAAATATTAATTTTGATATTAATATGCAAATTAGATAGGGTCAAAGGTCAAATTATAATGTTAGCAAAAAAAATAGGCCGAGGGTTTGAATTATGGAAAATCACATCAAAAGAAACCTGCCTCACACCCTGCACCACCATAGATGCCCATTTTAGAGCTAGTGGCAGGGGTGTGACCAACATCGCTCTAGTTTTCGTCGTCATAGGGTGAATGTGAAAAGTTAGCAGTAAGTTTCGATAGCGCGCGCACTGAACGTAAAGCTAGCAAACGTGATTTTGAATAATTGGCTAGGGACGGCAATCGCTATACGAAGGCGAGTGGCAGTAATTCCCCGACCGACGGCGAAAGGGTGTACCGCGACTGTAAAAGCACGGCCATATACTTATACAATTTTATCTCTACAAAAGGGATCCATCGTTCCTAGATGGGGAGGGAGGGGACTAGAGACCCTGTAGTGGGAGAGATTGGCCAACCATTGTTCTCAGATACCCATTCTGATTGAACGAAATGTATGGGCACCATTTTGGAGCCAATATACGAGCTTGCAAGATCATGTGTAGCCTATGTACATTCGGGAAGTTGTGCACGCTGTACATACGGACGGACGTACGCATCCTATGTAAGATAGACATGTTTTGTTTCCGAAATTGCGGCCTGGTTGTGCTGCATTTGGACGCACGAACTGGCCATAGTTAACATTTGGCTCCAAAATGGCGCCCATGAAATAAGTTGGCCAATCTCTCCCACTCCTTCAAACTTTAAACGTTAAAATGGCGCAGAAAAGCCCGGATATGGCCCGTATACCCTCGATTTTCGGAATCAGCGACCCAAAATTGACCAAATCCACTCGGTCTCATAAATTTCGCTTTCGGGTGACGATACCCCCCCCCCCCCCTCTCCGCCTGGTCTAATTGACCAATTGTCGGCAGTAAAAAAGTGAAATTTATCGGCCACTGTATATGGGTCCACTAGGCAATAAAGCAGAAAATTCGCGGTTTTCGGAATAGCCTATTTCGGGTAAACGAGTGATTACGAAAACACTAAATTTCTAGGAAAATGTCCCTTTCCTTCGTCTTTGAAAGTAATCACTTTTACTTATGTGTTAATACTCTTTGGCTAATTTGTCTACAAAATCGGCAGCCGATCGGGGACTTTTCCTACCGAAAAAAGTCGTCGCCAGGGTATCGAACAGGAGTGGTACCAAGAATGGAAGGATGCAGGTATGACTGTATGAGAGACTATCTCTCCTGGTGGCGGAATACTCCCCGGTCGAGTATTTTAACTGTTCATGATTTTTGATAAACAGAAAAATGTTGAAAAACCTAATGCGGCCTGTCGCCCTGACGGTCAACAACTAGTGACACCATCACGTACATTACGTTCAGTTTCTGTTCCCCAATAGTTCGGCAATATAGGAGGTCAATGAAATGGTGCGATGTAAGTTTTAGTCTTACCAGGCGTAAGCTGTTATAGAAACTGTAGAACCTTGAAACACAAGCATCATATCTGAAAAATTTTCTGTTTAGCTTAAATATGTAATGGTAATAGGCAGTACTTCTTTTTGTCAATATTAGTCTACCCTTTTTTCCTACAAAAGACGATCAGTAGTCGCATTCCGACCACATTTTGACTTCTACAGGCGTATCAGTGGGTATCTAAATCCCCATTTAGTCACTGAGTCATAAGAATATAACAGTAGCAAACTAAAAGCAACCAAAATGAAGTAGTAGTGAAATACCACATCGATATCTCGTTCAGAACTAGATATTTCCGTTTGAAGAATTAATCTTGTCACCACATGTTATGAAATGATGGGGTTTTTTATCTCATCCCTCCGTGATGATGAGATACTGCTGTTCCTTGCCAGTTGAGCTATATACGGCAATGCCAGCTGAAATAGCAACCGTTGCCATGTTAACGGTTAATGTTCTCAAATTACTCGCCTCGGGGTCTAACCAAAGGTGACAGGAAGTCCATGACTGAGAGAGAGGTCAAAGCGTGCCCGTTTGTGTGTGTGTGTGCGTGTCCAATTTTGTTTTGTTAATACCCCTAAAAGAATGAAGTCTATTCTCTTCAAACTTGGTGGGAAGGTATCCTAGGTGGAACCCTTGTGCAAAACGTACTACCGGAAGTGAAGGTCAAAGTTCAGAGGTCAAAGGCCAAACTATGAGAAAGTCACCATTTCACTGTATTTCCAATAAGAAACATCATACTGACACTTGAACTTCACACATGTAATCAATATGTCTAGTACTACCAAAATATGTCAAAAGGCCAAAAGTCACGTGATCGAAGTGAAACGTGTATCTCTAAACGAAAATTTGTGCCTTGAACTCCTCCGAGTGAGCTCAGTAAACCGATTCTGCTCAGACTTGGTGGGAAAGTACCCTACGGTAGGAAATTGTGTCTCGCAGACCCCGGAAGTAAAGGTCAAAGGTTAGAGTTCAAAGGTCAAGTTGTGTAAAAATTGTTTTGGCTGTAATTCCAAAAGGAAGCATTGCACGTACGGAACTTCACATTTATAATAGTTATGACAATTCTACTTAAATAGGAGGCTGCCATGGCAACAGAGTTCAAAGGTCACGTGACAGAAGGTCAAATGTACATGTTCTTGTTTCGAAAACTGCTACTGAACTGCTGGATCGATTTTCTTCAAACTTGGTAGGAAGGTATTCAAGGGTTGGTTAACTGTATCACACTCCCACAGTACGGTCAAATGTAAAATTGTGTAAACATCTGTGTTTTGCTATAATTCCAAGAGGAAACATTGCAGGTACATGAAACTTCACACGTATAGTAGGAATGACAGGTTCTACCAAAATGTGTGGTTGCTATGGTAACCGAGGTCGAAGGTCACATGACAGAAGGTCAAATGTACCATTTTCGTTTCAAAAGCTGCTGCGAGTCGGCTGGACGGATTTTCTTCAAACTTGGTAGGAAGGTACGGTAGGCTACCCCATTTTTGGAAAGTGTTTCTCTCACACCCGGATGTAAAAGGTCAAAGGTCGGAGGTCAAATTTCAAATTGTGACTATAATTCCAAGAGGAAGCATTGCAAGTACATGAAACTTCACATGTACAACAGTATAATGGGGATGACAAGTTCTACCAGAATATGTGGTTGTCATGGCATTAGAGATAGCGAGCAAGTGAGCGTATTACAGGCCGAAGAGGCTCAAGGGTGCGTTACCATGCACGTTATTGACTCAGCATTACATCCGAGGTAGTACTTCCATGGTTACATTATTTCTACTTCTGGATACGTGTTGCTAGGGCAGAGGAATCGAAATGTGTAAGGTAACCTGCATCCACATGACCCCAAGTTGGCTTAAGTTTCGAGGCCTATTCGATATTTCACACTGACGTACTTTTCAGGCTTTCAGTTTTATAGCTCAGTGCGTGTGCTAGTGATGAGATATGCAACTCAATGGATTGACGTCTTGGTTTTTATTTAATTTTGTTATTTAGTTTATTCATATTTAAAGCAAAATCAATGGTTCCCTGACACCTCTGGATAATTCTCACCCAGAAGATTTCCCTCGGTTTACTAACCTGTCACTTACCACCTTGAACAAATACCACCCAAATATTTCCCAAAATGGACAGCTGTCTGAGGTGCAATTAACATTGTTAGGAATTGTCCGTGCTGCAATTGTCCATGAGAAGTCATCGGTAGTAAACTGCTCGGTGAGAATTGTCTAGGAGGAGTTAATTCCTCGTCACAAATGCAATTATTTCCTGTAATTAAATCTGAAGCAGGCAAGAACATACAATGTCAAACTTTTCCTTGCTAGACGCATACACAACGGCAATATTTCCAGCAGGCATTGCAGAGGAAATTGATAATGGAACTTTTCTCTAACTTTGTTCAAAGTCAAACTTTTGTTATTGTATGTTTTTTACAGAATAAATGGTAATTAAGAGTGAGATGAAGCAAGTGAGATGATATTGCAAACACTTCGATTGCACTGTAAAGCAGTTGGACAAATTTTACACCAACACTCGGTACACATTTTAAAATAATGAAATTGGGTAGTTACCTTAACAACCTATGTTAGAAAACTTATTTGAAATATATATACTTACCACTTAATTGGGTGACAATCCTCCCAGTAAACCAATGAATCAAAAGTTTTGAGGCAAGCTTTTTACAACCTATCCAGCCTGGGTGAAATTTTAACCCAACTATGTTTAGCGTGTGAATTCACATCCAGAAATCTAAATAAAGTGTTATCATTAAGCTAATTACGCAGTTCAATTTCTGCTGTTTTACATGAATGCTCACAAACGTAACACTCCCTCGACTGTCTATGGGAAACTTTACAAAGTACAGCTTGCGCTCTGCAGGCGCTTTGGAAGTCTGAAATAAACCTACAGTCAGTTTTAATCAAACCAGGTGACTTCTAGACCTTCGGCCAAGTCTTTTAGAAATGTGCTACGGCATTGCTTAATTAGTCTTCATTACGTATCAGCTCCGCAACTTCTTATATGGTAAAGAGGGATAGGACCAGTGTAGTGACCAGTTAATTTAACGTAAGTGTATTCGTCCTTGCTGTGTACTTTTTCTTATTTGGTTTTATCAATGAGGTGAGTGTACTTACGAAGACCGCAATCTTCACAACATATACCACCTGATGTTCTGTAAACTGAATGTTTTAATACTTGCTTGCTAGAGAAGACAATAAGTGAAATGAAAAAGCAAATCCCGTTCAGACTGTTTTCCATTGGCGATTTCTCTCCTACACAAAAGTAAACCATCGAGCCTTTAACTTACCAGAATGTTTACAGACCTCTTAACATATGGAGCGCCAATCACGCAAAAAGTCGTCGAAAGTGGTGGAAGGTACTGAAGGTATCGATGGCAACGTCATCGATGGTAAACGCTGTCGACGGTAATGCTATCGACGGTATACGCGAACGATGATAGCTCAATCGGTGGTTTACTTTATCGATGGTGGCGGTGAACACACTATCAACGGTATACGCAAACGTTGGTAACTCAATCGATGGTTAACTTTATCGATGTTAGCAATGTACACGCTAACGACGGTATACGCGAACGACGATATACGCAAACGTTGGTAACTCAAACGATGGTTTACTTTATCGATGGTGGTGGTGTACACGCTAGCAGCCAAAGATATTATAAGCATAGATTCCAAACTCCTATACCTACACTGTTACGCTCAGTGACTCCTCATCAGAGAAATCCTAAGCTTTAGCTGGAAGGTGCGTCCCACAGTAACAAAATGCAGCGCACTGAAGGGTCACGTGCCGCGGGAATGTAATTGTATGGCTCAAGTATTAGTCTTATACACCCACAGAGCTGCTTGCGTAACCGACTATGTATATTCTCCTGAATGAGTAATGCGTTGTTTTCAAGAGAGCGTTCATGGAAACTAAGCCAAGCTCAGCGGGAGACCGCGTACTGCCAGGGCGACCACAAAGTCAACTTTCAAGTTAAACTAGCGGCGAATTGTCTCGCGATGCTTGCATTATGATACTTAGAGTTTTTCTTCTTTTTTTTTTTTTTTTTTTTGCCGTTTCAAGTCATAATGCACCCTGGATTCGGTCCTGAACTGTAATAAGAAAAATTTTGTTAAGCAAATCAAAGGCTGTCGGTACATTGGTGTAGTTGTGTAGTTAGGCCTTTTTCGAGGGGTAGGCATTAGCCTATGCAGATTTTTTTCCGAAGGTGTTGGTGTATAAACTCAGTCATAAGAAAATGTCAAACAAATTACTTAAACAGTCATTAGCGTTATAACTGAACATGGACAATAGTTTCGGCTTCAGAATGTTAACAAAGCCATGGGGTTGAGCACTTGCATAATTAGAGGAAATGGTCACTCAGTCAGACATTTGCATTATCAAAGCTAATATAAAAACCGGCAAAGAACAATGGCTTTCACTTTACCAGGGAAAATACCTGTCAGGGCGGGGGCACTCGAGAAACTTCCTCAAACAGAAAAATATCCTTCTTGTAAATTCAGAAACCTTTCCACACCTACTAACCAGTTCATTTAGTTATTTTGGAAAAATAATTTTCCATCCTGTTTCATAGGGGCGCCCCAAGCTCCCCCGCTAGCTATACGTCACTGCTTTGAATAGGCAAACAGCTTTCATCTTTGCTGCAAGATGCAGAACATGCCCTCAAACCGTAACACAATATTGAAAAGCTGAGTCCTGATTTTATGATGTGTCCCAATGACCGTTACAAAAGTTCTTTGTAGGCCTATTTAAGTTTGTCCAATTAAATGAAGGAAATTAATGCCCAGTCATAGACCATTTTGTGCGCGGGAAGGGGATCCGGCCTACCGTAAGCAACCTCGTTAGTAGGTCCTAGTGATTGATAAACCTCCCCTTTTGACCTTCATGCATACTCACCATTTTATGTACATTAACAAAAACAAATTTTGCTGTATCGTCTCTGCAGTTTTGTGAACAAACTGTTTGGGCAGCGTACTTCTTTATATGCTTCAGGTAAGTAAAGTCGGAATTTAGCAGAGAGAACGCTTTTGTAAAATCCCAAACTACTTGACTCTAGTTCTGCCGTCAGGCTTGACCAGCATTCATTTGCAATAGCATCCACAATGTTCCCACGTACGCCAAGAAAAAAGAACGCTCCGTACGCATACGCAGAATCTGGGTGAATAAAAATATTACAGCTCCCATACAACTACATTCCCGCGGCACGTGACCCTCCAGCAGCGCACGGTTTAACGCGCGTCTTTGCATTGACACGCTCCTTCCAGCTAAAGCTTAGGATTTCTCTGCTCCTCATGGAGACGCATATATCGGGGCGGAAGTGTGAATTTGACATGCGCGCCGCTCTATTCCGTGATCTGCGTACAAAAATAGGAACGCGTTGCAGAAAATTAAATTGTTCAAAGAGGATAGCGCGGGTGCACTTTTGCAACGCGTTCTATACGCGCAGAAAACATTTCTCTGTGTATTATCCGGAATGCTGGACGAACACTTCTGCGCGCTCGGGAAACAAATGCGCTACTTGATTTCCCGTTGTGAACGCGTAAGAAATTAAACGCGCATATAATGTGCGTTACTTAAAGATACCATAGAAACTGACCAATGGATATAGGCTTATAAGTCTATGAACTTTAAATCAGTCATTGTGCATTCATGTTCAAATGTACTTTTGTGTAATGCTGTCAGTAAGAAGTGAAATTCTTGTAAGTGGAAGTGAGTGATACTTCTTACATTTACAATTTTTCGAAATAACAAGTAATAACACTTTTTGTAAGACATTCATTTCCCCGTTTGTTTCCAAAACGACTGAGCAGTGATCAGCACTTCCGCCCCGATATATTGGGCTCCATGGGGAGTCAACGCGCCATTTTAAGTTTGGAATCTATGCTTGTAATATCTTTGCTAGCATAGCAGCGGTATACGCGAATGTTGATAACTCAATCGGTGGTTCACTTCATCGATGGTAGCGGTGTACACGCTATCGAAGGTACACGCGAACGGTAAAAACTCAATCGGTGGTTTACTTCATCGATGGTAACGGTGTACACGCTATCGACGGTATACGCGAACGTTGATAGCTCAATCGGTGGTTCACTTCATTGTTGGGGGCGGTGAACACGCTATTGATGGTATACGCAAACGTTGATAGTTTTATCGATGGAATAGTGCATGGAATACTTTCTAAAATGAATCGAACTTAGTGTCTATTTCAGGAAATTTTCTTTAAATACATGGAATTGTAAGGAGACATATGTGGAATGTCTTCTGCATAGCTACCGAAGCGTACGTACTCTTTTCTCGCACGTACCTCAGCTCTAGTGCAGGGCATGTACGTACGTACTAACTAGTATACGGCAGATATTATAATACAGCACACATGCACATGCAGACTGACTAGCCGGTGTGGGTAGGGTGACGCTAGAGAACTTCATCAAGTATAGCCTACAAGGTTAGTGAAGGGAAATCGTAGTTTATTTTCTTTACCATATTTTCGAGTGATCATTATCACATGCATTTCTTCTATTCTAAATGGAAATGTGTTGTAGGCCTAACGGTAGCGTTTCGAGTTCGGGCATTTTCATTGTGGCAGACACTAACGTTAACGTTAGACTAACTTAACGAACTTAGAGCGAAGCTAGTTTAAGTCCCCGTTTTCTCGACTCACCATTATCAAATTAAATGTGTAGATACATCATCATCTTCTTTAATCTCAATAGCCTAGATTTTGTGAGCCTAACTCATTGCAACCTTCCCTAAACTGCTAACGTGATCGATCAGAGTACTGTTGACTTAGCCTAGGGTACCTAGGCCTAGTTCTGACGTACACTTTGTTCCCTGAACTAGGCCTAGGCTATTGCAACACAAACTTTTGACCGCATATATACTGTGAGAGTAATATCGTCTGCGTGCGTTGCTGCAGTGATTGTTGCTATATACTGTACGCGTATGCGCGTGTATGAACGTAACTATAGCTATGGACTATGTCACAATTAACAGCAGTGCGTGCTATTTAGCATACAATAGTGTGATCGTCCTAGTTACACGATTTGGCAGTTTCATAGAATGTTAAAATAAACAAAACAGGATCGTTTGTGTAAATCAAAATTTTGGTCTTCTTTTGGACACTAAGTGCTAATAATCTTAGAATGAAGGGTTTTAAACATATAAGTCCCCGTAGAGGTCAATTATGTAGCATGGGCGTAAATCCCGGGGGGGGGGTGGGAGGGATATATCCCCCAACATTTGGCTAGGGGGGCTGGCCCATGTAATCTTCCCCCCCCCCCCCCCAATGTTTCAGTCTACAGGTACGTGTATGATGGAAAGTATATTTGCTCTTTATTTTCGTGAGAAATTTTTTCATATCTCGCTTCACTTTCTATCACAAATGTTTCTCAAACTATCAGAGTTTTAGCAAATCGTTGGCAATCTATCAAAATCTTCGCGCGCTCCGCGCACTTCCAACCTTACGTCACTGTCACTCATATTATCAATATCTTCCGATAGCAACTTTCGGAGAAGCACAGCAGCAAAATGTTGAAAGTTTACGAATTAATAGGTAAAAGACTGGCTCATGGCAATGGTATGTAGGTTTGATGGGCAATTGAAAGTGTCTCGATGTACTGTACAGCCTTAATGCAGGTTTTGTAATGGAAATATTATTCGTCACTGTTCACACTCCATGTCCTGACCATTATTAAGGTAATAATACACGAAACTGTTCTGATCACAACACTTTCCGAAGAACAGAGATACATCTCCAAACATCTGTGGGGGACCTCGCACCAATATGGGATCTTCAATCTAGTAAATAGCATGATGTAGAATGTTGAAAGTACGTATCTGCCGTTATACATTTTTCAAAAAATTTCACCAGAGCTTCACCAGTTCGCGCTGAGCCATTACCGGTATAGATGGTGATTGTTAATACACTCATGACGAAAACAGCACTCTGTAACGCTCTTATTAGTCCTTCACCCTTTTTCTACACCTGTCAGGGAGGTCTAATATCACCTCCCTGCACCTATACTCTCCCTCCCTCTCATTGTCCATTGCTGGCAGCTGTTCGTCAGGATTTTAGTTCAAAAGTAGTGAAAATACGATAGTTGTAAAGTGTTCGGCGTCGGACTCTATATTATCATTTGGATGTCAGGGTGTGTACGCATTATTTAATCGCCCCCCCCGCCCCAATTAATATGATTAATGCAGGGCTTCCAGGAGGTCCTATTCAGGTATCTGCTAGCCTTAGATGCCCTTTCATAATGCACAATGAAGGAAAGGACATATTTCGTAATAACTCGGGAATGTTTCTGTGGACTCCACGCACATATTTTTGTATACAAATTTTCCCGAAATAGAAGGCAGTAAAATAGACAGAAAGGAGGGGGCTTCAGGAAATTTGTTGACATTGTATCTGTCTCTTAATAGACAACATATTCTCCTCTTTTACTTTACCAAATATTAGCATTCACTAAATTATGGACATTTTCCGGCCATATATGATCAGTTCCAAAAGCATCCCAAAGATAGCACAATTTTGCATCTAAAAGACTTTAAATGAATAAAAAAAAATCTTGAAGGGGAAGGGGAACCCCTTACCCAGGACGACATCTTTATGTAGTGACAAACGAAAGATCAAAACTGCTGCATGCAAATGCAGGAACGCATGAAAAATAAAGGTGTAATTTACGCAGACTTGGGGGAACTGAGGTATTATTACGACATCATCTATGGTGCCCCCAATCACAAAAAACCTGGCGAAGACACTGATCTCAAGCCAACTTGCAGGTCTGGTAATGATCTCCGAATTCAAAATCCAGTTGTCTGGGATGACCCTATATGTTGATCCCTGCCTTTTTTAGCCTAACAGGACATTGTTGCTCTTTTACAATTTCAATCCAGTGCAGCTTATCAACATGTTTTTTGCCCAAAATAGTATAAATTTCCTAAATGCATGAATATACCAATAACCTACTAAAGACGTTACCACTGAAAATAACCTCTTAAAGCAGTCTTCCTCGCACTTCTGAGACATTAAAACCCAGGAGCTTCCGGGGGCTTCTCCCCCTGGACCCCCACCGGGGTTTTGCCCCTGGACCCCACCAGGGGCCCTAAGGCGGGCCCCTGGACCCCACCCGTCATGGACTCGCGCTTCGCGTGTACATTTTCCACGTTTGCGATAGTTCACCCCATCCCCCCAAAAGTTGAGAAGAAATCTACGCCCCTGTTATGTAGGAGTATACGTGAATTTGAGAAAGATCGAGACCATTCAAAATTTTTGAAGTCGCGGTAGCCCAATTTTGACAATGGGTATATTGCTGACCTAGTATGGGAAGCCCCAAAGCTTCCCAAATACTAGGTCAGCAGACTGCGGACTACTGTTGACTGTGAGGCTTGTGAGTCCAGTAGCAGCTACAATCCTGGACAAAATTAATTGGGACACTTTCCCCGCACCCCTCTTCAATGTTGTCTGATAACTTTATGAAACATTGCTGTAATAATAGAAGGACAAGAACACATTGCGCCGATGCAACATTGTTGTGTTCTTCCTTTTAGGCAAAAGTTAATGTACCAGGTGAGCTGGTTATACCTTTACAGATAATACATTTATTTATTATTTTTTATAGATTATTAAATGCATTTTATAATTTTGTTTATCACATAAAGTGAATGAGATTCATAAGTAGTATTGAAATAATTTAATCTTGATGTTTGAAAAGAAAAATCAGGTAACAACAATTTTATTTGACTCAAGAAACTGAAAACATTTATGTTTGTGTATTTTATCGGTATGATGAAGGTAACTCAGGGAACAATATATTAACAAGTCAAAGAAGCAAAAATACTTTAACTGTCTTTGTCTTTTAGTTATACATGCTAGAAACACTTCTTTGAAGTCTCATGGAATTCCGTAATGTAAGGAATAGGCTACAATCCTGGACAAAATTAATTGGGACACTTTCCCCGCACCCCTCTTCAATGTTGTCTGATAACTTTATGAAACATTGCTGTAATAATAGAAGGACAAGAACACATTGCGCCGATGCAACATTGAAAGAGGGGTGGCGGGGAGCGAAGAATGTCATCAAGCTGATGAAGTGTCCCAATAATTTTGGCCAGGATTGTAGCTACCTGTCTCTAAACAATAACGCTTTGTACGTGCACAATCATACAATTATGTGTACAGTATACACTATGCGTATCTCGTACCTACATGTACGTACATGTAATTTTTGAATGTTTACATCCCGCCATCAGCCGAGTGTCTGCGTAGCGGCTCTCATTGGCTGTGTATATGCTCTAGCTACACAGTGCAAAAAGTTCGTCCGTTCCCTGCAGGTTCCCCTCATTTGACCTTTGACCTTCGCTCCTTGTGTTCATTCCGAACTACCGTATTGGATTATACTCTTGTGTAACGGTTACCTGCTCTACTTAACTTCCGTTGGCTGTTCAAATTCGTTCAAAACGATTTGTCCCTAACCCCGTGGCAATAAAAATCGACCATGCAGTGTGCCACGTTCGATGGAGTGTAGCATCGATCGCGTTGACCATCGACCGAGTTAACCATCGATCGAGTTCTCCACCTACAGCGCTACCGTCAATTGCATTTACCGTCGATAGCGTCTATCACGATAGCATTACCGCCGATAGCATTACCGTCGATAGCGTTTACCATCGATTGAATTATCATCGTTTGCGTATACCATCGATAGCGTGTACACCGCTACCGTCGATAAAGTAAACCATCGATTAAGTTACCATCGTTCGCGTATACCATCGACTAGGTAAACCATCGATTGAGTTACCATCGTTCGCGTACACCGTCGATAGCGTGTACACCGCCACCATCGATAAAGTAAACCATCGATTGAGTTGACATCGTTCGCGGATACCGTCGATAGCGTGTACACCGCTACCATCGATAAAGTAAACCATCGATTGAGTTACCAACGTTTGCGTATACCGTCGATAGTGTGTTTACCGCCACCATCGATAAAGTAAACCACCGATTGAGCTATCATCGTTCGCGTATACCGTCGATAGCGTTTACCGTCGATAGCATTACCGTCGATAGCGTTTACCATCGATGACGTTGCCATCGAAACCTTCAGTACCTTCCACCACCTTCGACGACTTTTTGCGTGATTGGCGCTCCATATTAACAAAGACAAAATCAGTGAGATGTTACGGGGTCCTTCAGAGAAGATCTTTGACATCTTATACCTTTGCATGCGTCTTTTCCAAAAAATCCCTGCAGGGCCGGAGCCTAGCTGAAATGTCTGGGGGCAGTTCATGACACTAAACGAAGCACTAAGTGACGTGCCTAAGCAGATAGTCGACACCCGGGCAGACCCTTCCTTTTTCACCTGCGCATGAGTGTCATCCCGGGGGAGGCTACTGAGGGGGTTGCATGTAAGACCTGGCTTAGGTGCAAAATTGTGTTATCGTTGGCAAAGCTTTGAACTGATTATACCCCTTTACAAATTGTCATCTGCATATTTAGTGATATTCTTTCGATTTTTTTGGCTGGGCGTAAGTCAAAAGGTGCTGTTTAAGAGAAGGGGATGACACTCCATACTCTTTGAGAAAATTTATCTTTGTGAGGTGGCTTGCAAAATGGTGCTGTCTTTGGTAACGCTTCTTGAAGCGTTGAATTGATTATATATAAGGAATCCGCATTACTATTCATGGGCGTCAATCCTGGAGGGACGGGGGACACGTCTCCCATTTCGATGAGAGGGGGACACAATATCAAATTCCCCCACACATTTCGTAAAAGAGTAGTGCCCTGGCTCTATTTAATTGACTGGCTTTTTGAGTGGCATGTAGGTTTGTTGGGCAATTGTAAGTGTCTCAATGCAGATTCTGAATGCAGATTTTGTCAGGGAAATTTTATTTTATGAAAAATTACAACGCGCTTCGCGCGCATGCGTCACGGTTTGCACTCCATCTCATGACCATTAAAAAGGTAATTATACTTGAAACTATTCTGATCACAGCATCTTTCGAAAATAGAGATACCTCTCCAAACATCTGTAGGGGCCACGTATCAATGTAGGATCATTCAATCTAATTTGTAGCATGATGTCGAAGGTTGGAAGTACGTTGTAGCCGTTATACAGTTTTCAAAAATTTTTACCGAGCGCTTCGCGGAAAGCCATTATAGGTATAAATGGTGATTGTTAATACACTTACGACGAAAAAGCTTTCTGAAACGCGCTTGTTAGTATTTCACACCTTTTGCTATACCAATCAGGTAAAACATCACCTTACTGCACCTGTTCTCTCCCTCTTGGTTATTCCCATTGCTGGAAGCTGTTCGTCTGGATTTTCATTCAAAATTAGTAAAAATACGATAGATGTAAAGTGCTTGGCGTCCAGTGGCGTATTTAGGGGGACCATTGGGCCATGGCCCCCTAAAAGATGCCGAATTTTTTTTTAGTTTCTAAAAGTACGTAAACCTTTTAACACAATTTTACTTCAAAAGGTAGCATATGAGGCACCAGATTGCATGAAAGGACGCCTTATTTTTCAAAAATTTTCCAAGGGGAGGGAGGACACCCACTGGGCTATGGCCCCCTCACTGATGCCGATTTTTGTTTGTTTTAGTTCCTAAAAATACGTCAATTTTTAACACAAATTTTACTTCAAAAGGTAGCAAATGTGGCACCAGATAGAATGTAAGGACACCTAATTTTTCAAAAATTTCAAAACGGACGGGGACGACCCATTGGGTCATGGTCCCACTCACTGATACCTGTTTTTTTATTTTAGTTCCTAAAAATACGTAAATTTTTTAACACAAATTTTACTTCAAAAAGTAGGATATGAAGCACCAGATTACATGTAAAGACACCTAATTTTTCACTATTTTTCAAAGGAGAGGGGGCACCCCACTGGGCTATAGTCCCTCCACACTGATTCCGATTTTTGTTTCTTTTGGTTTCTAAAATTACGTCATTTGTTAACACAAATTTTAGTTCAAAAGGTAGCATATGTGGCACAAGATAGCATGTTAGGACACCTAATTTTTCAAACATTTTCACCCCCTCCCCTTAGATCCCAGGTCGTCGATTACACAACATACTGCATGGCACCCGTGAGATAAACCCTGGCTACGTACTCCACTGTTGGCGTCATACTCTATATTATAATATGGATGTCAGATAATAAGCATTACGCCATTGAACCATTTTATATAATTGATCCAGAGCTTCCAGGTGACCCTATACAGGCATTTGCCAGCCTTATTGATGCTTTTTTATAATGCACAATGAAGGAAAGGAAAATTTTCGTAATAGTCCAAGACAGTTTCTGTTGACTCCACCCAAATATTTTTTGGGTAAAAACTTTGCCAGAATAGACGGCAGTATCTTAGCCAAAAGGAGGTCTTCAGGAAGTTTGTTGACAACGTATTCTTCTCTTAGACAACATACTCACTTCTTTCACCTAACCAAAAATTAGAATTCACTAAATTATGTACATTTTCCAGCCATATACGATCAGCTGCAAAAATATCCCAAAGACAGCACCATTTTGCATCTAAGCAACCTCAAATTAACAAAACTTTCTCACAGGGAGAGGACCTACTCTCCTTAGACCCCTCCCCAGGACGACACCTTTATGTAGTGACAAAGGAAGGATCCCATTGCTATATACAAAACACAGAGCGCATAAAACAAAGTGCAATTTACACGCAGCCACTCAGTTGGAAAGACATCCAGCCAGTCGGAATTTGGTACCTTCACACCCCCAACACGTATGACCTTAGCTACGGGCCTGGTTGGAGTCCATGCTCTCTGACAATGACCCACGCTGCTGAGCTGGTTCCAGCTATTTTGGGACATGATGAAAGTAACATCTTGAAGTAATTCCGTGGACTCCGAGTATTTCAACTGGCAGATCATCTATGACGGTCATGTTAACTTTGGAATCCTAATCTTATTAGAATAGGACAACGTCAGTCATCATAAGAGGGGAACAGGGAAGGGCCTATAGGAAGACACCCCCTTCAACCAAAGGGTTTGATTTGTGCTAAGTCATGTATGTCCCCCCCCCCCCACATTTCAATGCGGATTGACGCCCCTGTTACTATTTAGTTATTTTTTTCTATTTTGTAGGGTGTAATTGAAGAGGATGCTGCAGCGATGACACCTCTACTTCTTGAGATTTTTCTTCTTGTACTAAGTTTTCCTAGATCCAAAATGGTGTTATCTTTCCTTAAGCTTTGGACTGATAACATGATCTGAAATTTTAATTGTTACTTAATTTTTCGGCTGTGGCATGGCACCCTTACAAGGCTGGTACCCGGTGCGGGCTTCTCCCTAACGCTCATAGAAAGCCACTAGAGGAGCCACCATTGGTTGGTACGTAACCTTAGCGTAGGCCTGCAAGAAAATGTTCTGTCGAAATGTCTCCCAGATGAAGGGAAGTGACACATTTTAGATCTTAAAGTCGCATCTAAACATTCTTTACTTTAATATTTCATGAGTAAGAAACAAATTTAGATTTCAAAAAGAAAACTTAGATTCATTTAAGGGAAAATTCAGTCACCCCAATTTGAAATAGTGTACCCGGGTATCCTATTTCATGAATGACTTTTGAGGATCATGTTACAGTATGTTTCTCACTGAGTTGTGAAATTCACGATGTTCTAATATATCATAAAACATACTTGAAGTGAAATAAGGGGATATTTGTGAGATTTAGCTGATGTGTCAAAATAAGTGTGTGGAAACTGCTTAAGTCCTTTAAAAAGTTTCTTTCTCAGCTCATACAGTTTAGCTAATAATTAAAGGTAATCGTATGCCTGTCGGCTATTAATCTTTAGTCAGTGTATATGCTGGTATATTAAAGGGGTGTATCTTGTATCTCCTAAGAAGGCGTCTACAGCGGGGATCAGGGGACCTTCCGGGATAATTTGGGGAAAAAGCGACCCTTATATGCGATTTCCCAGGTTTTAGGGGCCTTGAAATCATAATTTGGACAGTGAAATTTTCAGCATTTCAGTAGTTTTTTTTTCTCAAGTAGGCCAACTTTCATTTACGATTTGGAAATCTCAGGGGACAGTCGACACCCAGCCCCCCACAGGCTACCACCCTGCGCCACTTGAGCAACCCCCGCTTGCTCATCCTGCCTACCTAATTTTATTGAAGTGTTGGACTTGGAGAAGATTTAACGGGATTCTCACAAGGCTTAAAGTACCCCTAAATACAAGGATTTTTTTATGTTAAAAGAATTAAGCTTAACAGGAAAATCTGGGGTGCTTGATGTTTTACAACTCGATTCTCATGCATAGTTATGCGGGGAATCTAGGTGGGGGGCTTAGTCCCATTTCTTTCTAGTCACCTTATACTCAAAAATGGCAAATGCATATAAATTAACACTTATAAAAACATAAATCAGATTCCTTCAGTCACTGCATCAGGTCCAGCTGGTGTTTTCATGTTATTGCAATTATGTAATATATTGCTGTATTTTTTGGAGTCACCCAGGCGATATAGCAAGCATAGACATCCTACAGTAAAGGTCGATGATCGCAGGTTGCAATAAGCCAGTTCAGAGTTACAGCGACGTCTAACAGGTCAAATGTCATAAGGGTACTCTGAAAGCAAATACTTAGTACCCTCTGCACTAACTTACACAGTTCACGTTACTACGGTATACAATACTCCACAGTCTGCGAGCAGCCCTCGGGAATAAGTAATTGGCTACAACAAAAAATTGCCAAAGTATAATGGATTTACTTCAGTAGAAATACACTCTACCTTGGCACGGTCAACAAATATTAGCAATAATGGTAAACACCAAAAATTTTGCAAGATCATGAGTGAAGGTGGGGCTTATTCAGCACATCAACTCAGCCACCGTGCAGACATGCAAGGAACAGTGATCGCTTAGCCTATTCACAACTCGACCAGCAGCCATACTTCATATACAATAACTAAAAACTTTTTGTTCTATTAAGGTGATACCTTACGTACGTAGAGAATGTGATATACAAAGAAATCCTAATTGCATTTTACCATGCAATGACCGACTCACAGTACCGACCAATTGAAACATGTTTCGCGGAACTGGGTATAGCTAACCAGCCAATCACAACTCAAGAAACGGTCAATACAAATTTTGTGTGTACTCTTGCATTGAAGTTCCCATTGAGTTTGTGTTATGATTACACTGCTTGTGTCTTGTTAGTTTTACAATTCGATAACATGTAAAAACTGTTTCTTGTGTAAAATAACAAATAATTGGTTGATAAAGGTGATCTTGAGATGTCACATTTGTAAGATATCTGAGGGAGGGGATTGAAAGGCTTCTTCGAGTATTGGCATGCATAATTAATTTTTATAACCGATTTTCCTCGATTGCGTACGGTTAGCGAGAAGGCTTAGCTATTCGGTCCCGGTAGTCGCCGGCACTACAGACTGAGTTTCGTTTCGTAAATAGCGATCATTATATACAAAGTTGACATAGGCTCAGTCGGAAAAATGTGCTAGACTGAGATATCAGAAATTCCAACTGGTATTTCAGATTTTCCGACTATCGTCGGTCTGACGAACTTTGGGGGGTGAGACACCCCCACCCCCCGGTCGCGACGGCCCTTTTGACGTGGTAAATGAAGCCTTGAAGCAAATTGACTTGACTTCAGCAAAAAATATTGCCGAGGCGATGAAATGTGGGACACAGGGGCTTACCGGGAATGAAAATTAAAGTTATACTTTAAAGTTTTTACAGAAAGTCTTGATTTAAAACTTAAGTTAGAATAATACCAAACGTTATTTTCCTCACGTAAGATCGAATCAAAACTGTCCTTTTCTGGCAAATTTTTCTCAAACTCTCAAAATTTTCGCGCCCTCCGCGCGCTTCAAACCCTACCTCAGTGTTGTTCTTATTATCAATATCTTCCGATAGCAACTTTCGGAGAATCACAACAGCAGAAGTTGAAAGCTGTTTACAAATTACCAGGTTAAAGACTTTTTGAGTGGCACGTTGGTTTGTTGGGCAATTGAAAGTATCTCGATGCAGATTCTGAATGCAGGTTTTGTCATGGAAATCTTATTTAATAAAAATTTCGGTGTGCTTAGCGCGCATGCGTCACGATTTGCAATCAATCTCATGAACATCATTAAGGTAATTATACCAGGCACAGTTCTATGGGAGCTAGAGGGCTATAGCCCCCAAAACTTTTCCAAGCCCCACTAAATTGCCCAAATTTTATATAGACTAATATTGTTGAAGACATAGATATACTCAGAAAGTATTCCAAACGTCTATTTATCAGGCCCGTAGCCTGTAAGTTCTGTAACGATTCTTTCTATAACTTCAAAAAATTTTCTCGCGCTAGGCGCGCTTTCATCTATACTTCTGTCTAGTGGTAACGCCCGCCGTTTCAAACATATTGGATTTATTCAACGTTTCCACAAATGTTGTTTTTCCGTGTAGGTGTGATTCTAGAGAAACACGAAAATGCATCGTTACGAAGTTCTTTCCTCTTTTCGTAACTTTTGGAAGATTCTTTCTTCAGGCTCGCCATCGTGGCAAACATATTTTGTAAGAAAAAGATGTTTCAGTTTCGTAGGGTAAGATAAAGAATGTAATCCCCGACGACGACCATGCAGTCGCTCTAACAAAATTCATGTTTTTGCGAGATTCTTCAACACAAACCCAAACTTTTTCATCTTTCCTTAATGAAAGCAAAAATGTGAAACCTATTTTCAATATAACCCCAAATTTTCCGGCGCGATTCGCACGCCTTATATTTCGAGTTCGGCAACCCATTGCATCTGTCGGGACTTAGAGTAGCTGGCCCGCAGTCAGGGCGCTTCGCCCCCATGTCGGCAAATCAAAGCACCACCCCTGGCTGAGCCTGCGTGCAGGTTTTTCATTTCGGCATTGAAGTATACCCCCAAATTTCGGCGCGCTTCACTCGCAATCCTCACAATCCACCTTGTATCACTTATGAACATTATAAGCACAAACGTACCAATGAACTTTTATAGCATAAACTAGGTGTACAATCTGAAACGCTCTTTTTAGTCCTGCACCCCTTTTGCTATACCTGTCTGGGAGGTCTAATACCACCTTTCTGCACCTATACTATCCCTCCCGCCAGTTGCCTCCCGCCCATTCCCTATTGCTGGAAGCTGCACGCACTGTAAAAAGAGATGTCTTCATTTTTTAACACATTATGGCGTTTAAAAATTAGAAAACGAACAACAAAATGGATAAGCACAGTAAATGACTAAACGAATATTAACACGTGATAAAGATAATGACGTCAATTAAAGTGCACTCCGCAAACACGTTTATATGTTTTATATATATATGTTAATTTTTCTTTCTTAAAACCAACTTGATTTTTACAGTAATCATGAAATAAACGCATAAACGTGTTTACGAGATGGCGTTAAGGTGGCGTCAATGTGTTAAAGTTGGCATTTTAGACGTTTAATTTGCTTATGTAGTTTATTGTTTTTGCGGTTCAAGACGCGTTTATTATCTGTTAAAAAAAGTGTTTATCATGAGTTCGTCTGGATTTTCGTTCAAAATTAGTAAAAATACGATAGATGCAAAGTGCTTGGCGTCATACTCTATATTATTATTTAGATGTCAGGTAATAAGCATTGTGTCATTGCCCCCCCCCCCCCCACTTTATATGATTGATCCAGAGCTTTCAGGAGGTCCTATACAGGTATATGCTAGCCTAAGATGCCAGAATAGAAGGCAGTAAAGTAGTCAAAAAGGGGGGATTGAGGAGGTTTGTTGACAACGTATTCTTCTCTTAGACAACATACTTTCTGCTTTCACCTAACCAAATCTTAGAATTCACTACATTATGGACATTTTCCAGCCATATATGATCAGTTCCAAAAGTATTCCAAAGATAGCACCATTTTGCATCTAAGCAACCTTACCTTAACAAAAATTTCTCAAAGGGGAGGGGTATCCCCCTCCCCTTAGGCCCCTCCCCTTAGGCCCCTCCCCCAGGACGGCACCTTTATGTAGTGGCAAAGGAAGGATCCCCACTGCTGTATACAAACTCAAGGCCCATAAAAACGAAGGTGCAATTTACGACCCGCCACTCATTCGGAAAAAGAACCCAGCCAGTCGGAAAAATTAGAATTCACTTAGTTATGGACATTTTCTAGCCATATATGATCAGCTCAAAAAAATATCCCAAAGATAGCACCATTTTGCATCTAAGCAACCTTAAATTAGCAAAAATTCCTCAGGACGGCACCTTCATGTAGTGACAAAGGAAGGACCCACTGCTGTATGTAAAACGCAGGGCGCATAAAAAATGGTGCAATTTTCGCGCCACCATTCATTTGAAAAAACATCCATCCAGTCGGAATTTGGGACCTTCACAACCCCCCCCCCCAAACATATGACCCTAGCTACGGCCCTGTACGGCAATGACATACCGAAGCGTTGCTGCTGCGTACAATGTTTACTCTACTATACCCGTATGACCTATGACCTGAAATGCGCAGTTATAACTCTGAAGTGGCTTATTGTCCTGATGTGTCACCTAAGCCCACGTTCTATCACCCAAAATAACAACCAACACAAAACGCAACAGGCAAATAGCCAGACTACAATTTTGGGAGGCCCACCTTCTAAGAAGGTGGGCCACGACAAGCATGGGAGATGACTTGTGACTTAAAGTGGGTATGACACGGCCAAAGTACGTTTCTCAGTAAATATTCTTTGGGTACAGCTTGAAATGAAGCGAATGTTTTCCCGACTCAACTACGTCCATAAACACAGTAATACGACCTTGTGAATTCCCAATTACAGGTCAGACTCACCCATCTGAAATCCAAAAGCGAGAAAAAGTATGTGAGCGCGTCTCAAGATCGTGGCGTCATTGGAGGCACGGTTAGTAACACTGCACCAGGCAGCTCGCCCATCGTTCTACACATCGAGTCATGTGCATACTAACGCGTGTTAGCAGGTACATCACTGCAAACACCTGTGCTACGATACTATACAGCAGCGCGCGTGACCAGTGACCACATTGTGAACTATGCGTCGTTGCGCGGTGACTGCTTACCGTTCACAATAGCAACGTTACTGAACAGCTCACTGAGTAAAGGCGCGCTTATTATAGACTGTCCATACATGTTCGTAGCTGTTCTGTACAGCGCGCCCGGACCGCGTTCTTTTTGCACAAAAACAAAACTGTTTATTATATCCAGGGAAGCTAAAACACGGGCGCATATGCACGCGAACATATTGGCCAATGATATGCTTCGAAGCCCCCAATATGTTCCGCGCCTTGCGCTCTGTATGTTGGGCGGGTGTTGTGGTGTAATCCTTTTCATGAAGTTTCTAAGATATGAAACTTTCCCAAAGCGTTGTATTAGTTTCACATCTAGATACGCGTCCTTACATAGCGCAGTGCGGGGTGCCGCCAATTGCGTCATAAAAGTCAGGTGACCTGTTGCGGCATTTTTCGAAATTGGATTTCTGGACGTTTTTCTTCAAATTCTATTTATGCCGAACTGCGCCGGTTTTAATTGTTTGAGATGATACTTATACAATACTGTACCCAATCTTGCAATACACAAAAGTTATTTTGGCCGTGTCATGCCCACTTTAAGGTTGACAGATTTGACGTTCATTCAACCTGCAACTGCGCAGTGTGCCAAATACGCGATATTCTAGTTTTCGGTAATTAACCGAGTTGTGCCTGTATGTGTAGAACAAAAAATCTAAAATATTAAATTTTTCCCAGGACACAAAATACGACTGTTTGGTGTCCTGGAGGGCACGCTGAGAAAGTCTAATGTAATGGAAAAAGAAATTATGGCTATAGTACTAACGATTGCATACATCTAAGTACAGAAAAATAGTGAAAAGTGTCTTTTGAGGGTGGAACGAACGCTTGTCAAGTATGTCAGACTTGAATGATTACGTCAAACATATAAACAGATAAAGAATAATTGGAACCGGGAGTAAAACAATAGTACATACGCACATGAGCACATGTATACGTACATTGTACATACGCTATAACTGGCACTACATCTTGGCATGCATGGTGCTAGTTGTTTGCACTTCTAGTTCCCATGATTCTCTGTATGCTTGACGTAATCATTTAAGTCTGCTATTGATGATGATGATGATGATGATGATGATGATGATGATGATGATGATGATGATGATGATGATGATGATGATGATGATGATGATGATGATGATGATGATGATGATGATGATGATGATGATGATGATGATGATGTCAAAGCCTTAGATCTGTAGGCCAAATTGGTTATATCCCTTGTATGATGCCAGGCTGTAACAAGACAGCTTCTACATACATTTAATACATTTAATACGTGATCAAACCTTTAGAATTCTAAGTGGTTTTTGGTAGTGGAAGTTGTAGAATGATAAAAGTCACAGGTTTGTTTGTTTATTTGTGTTTTTCTGTACCATACTCTGCTATTTCCACTTATCAAGACAACGTAAGCAGATAAGGGATCGTTACACTAAAAGGTGAAGTTAATATTCGCTCAACCTACAAGTACCAAAATTTTATAGCATGTTCTCTAAGGGACTTATAGTACACGGTATGCAAAGTAGATGGTGACGTTATCATAAAGGGTCTACTTAGGAGGTGAGTCCAAATCCAGCCTTGCTACAAAATGTGTCACATGTCCCTGCCGAAGACGCTCAGATGCCTTAAGTTTGGTCATTTCGAGGGATATATGATTATTACTGGTTAATTTTATTGAATCGTATCACACCGCGTTACAATGGACGATTTTCTAAGTTTTGTATCTGTTTGTTTGTCTGTGAGTGTTGCTTGTTTGTTAGTAGACAACTTATCTTGATTGACAAACGCCAGGATATCTCATCAAACTGTGTTTAATTGTAAAATGTTCAGGGAGAGAACCTAAACATGCCCTCCAAGTCGAAGCTTGGCGCAATCGTCACTAACAGGTTTGGATTCCTCCTCACAATGTAAACTTTTCTGTGGTGAAACCTTAGATAAGCGCATATGGTAATTGTTTAAAATTGAGTGTTACCCAACAAGTGTTTCAGTTTCAGATAACATTAATTTGCCTACAAAAGACCACTTGTGATTGATTTTTACTCATGTCAAATGAGTAAAAATTAATTACATACCATTACCTGCCTTGAAAAAAAGACAAAGTAGCTTATGAAAGAATATCAATTCCTACTTTCCATGGTTATGTAGTGATTTTAGGTAACACAACAAAACCGTGTAATCTATCATTTCACATGGAAGTGAAATTTTATAACTTCTTTAATTCCGGAATATGTAGATGCATCTAACAAGGCCCCGGCCATCCTAAGGTTTCACTGGTTGAGAAATTGTATTTTCTAAGACAAGTTTCACAGTTCTAAGACACTTTTAATATTTATATTAGAAATAAAAGCGGAAATCAGAAAATTTCCTGGCAACCACAATGCTAAGCCCTGGCGCAGTTTCAACAGCGCTGCTGAAAAGTGCCCTTCCTGCAAATCCGAGAAGTAGTTTTGGCTCAAAGTTTTTCAGTACGCTTCCTGCCAACTGATACTGACTTTTACTGTTGGTTTTACCTGTGTCTGTAACATCAGTAAATGAACACCTAAATCCAGTTTTGAAATCCTGATGAAAATAAAGAAAACTATAACTGATGTGAAACTTCACTTTAGTGATGATAATTAAACCAAATTGCATCCCGATCAATTAATTGGTCGTAAAAACCTTGTGTAAGGCATTAAAGTCCTTCATACCAAGTCAAATATCACTTAGTCTATCCAGTAACTTTCAAAAGGTTTAATGATTCTTGGAGTATTATGTAAAAACAAAGTTGTGAACTAAACAATATTCACGGTTTCATCCTCGACAATTAAAACAGAATTGTAGCAGGTACCAAACATTGCGCATGCTCAAGTTCGACATTTTGTTATTTTATAATCTGATTTATTTGGTCAATTCGTATTACGAAGATGCGAAATTTATAGTCATGGTATTTTACTTTCGATGTGCCACTTCTATTTAAAACTTTGCTGCTTCTGACCTTAGAGTACGAAACTATGTCTATTCTCATACATTCCACACTGGATTTCTTTACTCTATCAAGACTTTGGCATGTTGGGAAGTTTTCTCGGCAAGAAGCTCTGCTTATAATGATTTTCATAACTGTATACATCATTATATGTGGTGAACGCATTGGTAAGATCACGAAGTCTCTAACAAACTTCAAAATTTGTAGCCTTTTTGTACTTAATACTTTCTATGGGTATGGAGTTTCTTGTAATGTAGTCGTAAGTTTGCAAGATGTTATGAGACCACTTTTGCAACCAAAAACTGTAGGTTCTTTTTCGGTAACGTCTGTTATCAAGCTAAAACAACATAACATTAATTTCCAGTTAACTGCGCAACTTCAAGACATAAACCACTAATATGACCAAACATGTACTCAATTACACCTCGACACTTTATGTGTGACCACTAAGAATGTAATGCGTTAAAAACTTTGCATTATCTAGTACTCAGTCTTAGTATTCCTAATTTTTTTAGTGTTTTTCCTTATCATAGAGAAATGATGACATTAAATTTCTTGAAAGAATGTTTTAGTCGAAAAATTTCACCAACAATAGAATCCACACTCTAAAAACGTTCTAGTCAAGTGGGAGTCCAACCGCATGCTAGTCAAAAATGTGAGGTGTTTTCGTGAAAAAATTTAATCAGACTTAATTAAAATATACGACTTTATTCCGGTTTTGGTGTCCGATTGACCATATTCGGCTCGAATTAGAACCGGACAGTTTAATAGTGGTTGTTGTTCAAGTTTCCTAACCTTTGTATTATACACATTGAGATGCGATGATTACTTGTGTAATACGCTGGTAATTCATATTCAATATTCCACTTCTTTGTTTCTGCTTCCTTAATTTTACTATTAAGCATATACGGATTAGAATTATATTCTCTGAACCACAAAGACGATACATTTATCCAACCTTTGCCTTTTCTTCAAAGCTGCCTCATTTCCCACAATTTCACGGACAGTACATCTGGGAGAAACAGTGAATTTAGAATGCAGTCTTTTTGGAGACCACTCTCCTGTCAGTGACATCGTTTGGACCAAGAACGAGGAACCAATTATCAACTTCGATTATGCAGAACGAAGATGGAAATTAGGACGTGCTAACCAGTTAGGGAAATACGAAACGTCTACTAATAGCAGCATCTTGGTTTTGAAAAGTGTACAACTTGCGGACCAAGGGATTTTTTGTTGCAAATTAGATTATAGGCCCCCTAATAAAGTTTGCCACGACATCAGGGTGCTAAACCAAGGTGATTGGCATATAGTATATGGTATAAATATGGCATAATGTCAACAGGCCTACTATCCCTCCTTTCAAAGTTTTATGAAACAATAATAAACCCTCTACAATCTTATATTTTTAAAAAGTTTTGGGGTAGCTTATTACATTGTTTCATAATCGTCTTTACCCGCTACATTATGTATGGAGATAATGCTTTCACGTTAACATGAATGGTAATACAACCTTATGATACACAGTACTTAAATTATCAGAGAAGAGAGTAAATTTCGAACTATACCTTCAAAAGCATGTAAGCTATTCTCTAATTGGTCAATGAAATGTGCAGATCAGTAAGATAAAGATTGCACAGAAGAGTGGCAGAAAAGAGAGGCAACACATTCAGATTCTCAAATTTTGTAAGGCTGTAGGGTGCATTGTGCGTGTGTGTTTTATTATTATGTGCGGCTTTAGTGCATTTAACAGAACACGAGAACGATTGCACTAATACTCGACAGCTGGAGGTGCTTAGATTAGTTGTTGGGATCGCAGGAATGGAAAAACGTAAATTTTGTTGGCAGCATGTGAACCATTCGGAACAAGGGAATTGGCATTTTAATTGGAAGTATATCATATTACTTTGCCCCTAGAATTTTCTGCTACATCATGTGTATCAACAACACTATCGGAAAGAAGAGCAAATCCCATGATTCGACTGCAAGATGACCATGTTAAAGAGCACGAAGGAACTCAAATTGAGTGCCTTTACGAAGAAAAGAAATTCATCCATTGGGAACTTGATGGAATTGATGTAACAAGGAACGCAACTATTAAATATGGAAACAACGGCACTACTAGCTGGCTACTATTAATCCCTCAACGTCACTACAACGGGAAGCTCCTGGTCTGCAGTGATGATACAGACAGACAAAGAATGGATCACAGAATACTAAATGTTTTTTGTGAGTAGTTATTTTTAAAGAAAAAAATTGGCTCATAATAAAGTGTATTGCAGAGTTTGGGAAAACTCTAAATCATACTGAAAACGTATTTATCAAACATACACTAAAACGATTACTTTATTTATTCATTACAAATCAAACACACGTCTCTTTTATCTGAAGTAAAGATCGGACATTCATAAAATCAATATGAGATAATATAGAATGAAACAGGGCCGTAGCGAGCGGGGGGTGTGGGGGACGTCACACTCCCAATATTTGGTCACCGTCGGCAAATTTTTGGTCTGTATGCAAAAAAGGGAGAGGGAAAGAAAAAAAAGAGGAAAAGAGGACAGGAGAAAAAGATGAGAGAAGAAGGGAAAGGAAAGGGAAAGGAAGGGGGTAAAAGGAAAGACGGAGAATGAAAAGAAAAAAAGAGAAAGAGAGAACGGGAGGCCAGTCTGTTATCGGCTATTTCGTTTTTCGGCTCTTCATCTAATTGGACCATTCAAGTTGAAGGCCCGTCGGCAAATTGATTAGGCATGTGACGGTCGTATACGGCCGTATCAACGGTCGTCGGTGTAATTGGACGAGTGACCGAGTCTGTCGGCAACTCGGCGAAAGAAAGGAAATTAAAAGCTTCCGTACAGGCGCACTATTTCGGGTCATATGACATTCTTGAAAAACCACTTTCTGCACATTATTCCTCACTTTTATCATCACCATGGGGAGCAGCACCCGATTACTCATGGAAAGGGTATATCCTTACCCCGTTTTCTAACCTTAACATTGACTTCAAACACATTTTGCAAACTCCCGAGGATCCGGTTTACCCACAAATATCCTGGCAAAATAATGCGTGCCGGTCGCGCGTGTCTTTCCTTCACTGCAATCTCAGGCTTTTAACTTTTGAACACCAAAATGAAACAAATAGCCTACAGAGCCCCTCCTGGCGTTCAAAGCATATTTTGAACGCTTGTGTTAAGCCTTGGTTACACAGACCGAGTTTGTCGGCTGACTGGCTTGTCGGCCAATAAAATTGTCGTGATCGGTCTTTGTAGCCACTTTTCTGCCCGATTCGCAGACAGTCTGGATAACCGATCCGAGTCGGCGATGTCAGACTTTAGTCGGCCGATAAAATCGGCGTCGGGTTGTGTGCACGTATCACCGATTACGTGGCCCGATAAACTTGACCGAAACACGTGCAAATTGCCTTTACACCGCCAGGCCGTCGTCATTGCACTGATTACAGGAAGCTTGTGTTTGAAAGAACCCCAAACCATTACGAGCCACTGGCCTGATGCCCTTACGGACAACTTATAGAGATGTTTGAGAGTAGGCCCGCCCTATTCAATCTCCAGCATCCTAAACATCATTATGGGGACTTCAAGAAAGCGACATTGGAAGAAATGTTTTGAAAGGGGGCAGGCGGTTCACTATCTGACGTTACCAAGTCGGTAATTTTTTGAGAGAAAAATACCCGATCATGTCATAAATGATATGAGCAAAAGCTTAAGAAAAATTCCACTCTTTTGGAGGAATGTGAGCTGTTCTGAAGTTGACAATTAAGAGGTTGTTTTCAAAACCAACTAGACCGGTTTCTGTTCTTGGCGCTGTAGGCAGAACGTCATCAGTAGTAGCCTTTGTATACTTAGGCAGGTTTTGTTGATTCCTTGCCGTACGCAGGCAAGGAATCTATGCAATGGTGATGTCGCACTTATTTTCCATTCAGATTGAGGACCTAAACAATGGATTTCAGGTCCTTAGAAGGAAATGCAACAGATTTCTCATGTCCTCAGAAGTTTAACAATAGAGAGTCTTTTATTAAAGTTAGGGTTAAGGTAGCAAACACAATAGAGAAAACAATGAGGTCCTCAAACAGTAGGTAAAGCACAACTGTGCGTGTGGGTGAGTGTATGTGTGTTTGTGACACTGCTTGTAATCACGATATCTAAAGAAAGGAATGACCGACACCTTTCATATTTGGTATATAGATTTGCCATGTTAAAAGAAAGAACCCTATTGTTTTTGATGGAGGTCAAAGGTCATTTGAGGTCACCAGAGGTTCAAATGCGAAAACCTCGTAAACGGCTTGTGATCACGATATCTCGAGATAGCAATGACAGACACTTTTCATATTTTGTATATAGATTTGTCATGATAAGAGGAAGAACCCTATTGTTTTTGGTGAAGGTCAAAGGTCATTTGAGGTCACCGAAGGTAAAAGCCCAAAAGCTCGTATTCACGATATCTCAAGATAGGAATGACCGACACTTTTCATATTTGGTATATAGATTTTTCATGTTGAGAGAAAGACCCCTATTTTTGGTAGAGGTCAAAGGTCATTTGAGGTCACCAGAGGTCACCAGAGGTCATAGACCGAAAACCTTGTAATCGCGATATGTCAAGATAGGAATGGCCGATATATATAGATTTGTCATGTTGTGAGGAAGAATGCTATTGTTTTTGGTTGAGGTCAAAGGTCATCTGAGGTCACCAGAGGTTAAACTGCGAAAACCTCGTAATGGCTTGTGATCACGATATCTCGAGATAGCAATGACAGACACTTTTCATATTTCATATATAGATTTCTCATGTTGTGAGGAAGAACCCTATTGTTTTTTGTGGAAGTCAAAGGTCATTTGAGGTTACCGGAGGTAAAAGCCCAAAAGCTCGTAATCACGATATCTCAAGATAGAAATGACCGACACTTTTCATATTTGGTATATAGATTTGTCATGATGTAAGGGAAAACCCTATTGTTTTTTGTGGAGGTCAAAGGTCATCTGGGGTCACCAGAGGCCAAAAAGCAGATTTCCCAAGAATTTCCAAGATTGTAATCTGGGGTCACAAGAGATCAAAAAGCAAATCTCCCAAGAATTCCCAAGATCATCAAATGGGGTCACCAGAGGTCAAAAAGCAAATTTCCCAAGCATTCCAAAGATCGTCATCTGAGGTCACCAGAGGTCAAAAAGCAAAATTTCCCAAGAATTTCCAAGTAAGTCATCTGGGGTCACCAGAGGTCAAAAGCAAAATTTTCCAAGAATTTCCAAGATCCAAGATCCATTGGAGTTGAATCCCTTTCAAGACACTTCTGTTATTCTTTTTTGTCATATTTGGTGGGGTCAAAAGTCATATTTGTGGGGTCAGCAGAGGTCACATTGTTAAACATCGTATAATGATGTAGTCAAGAAAGATAAATTTGAGAGGTATACCTCAGTGCACCAAAGCCTTCCCATTCGGCAAGGAATCACTAACCAAGACCCCCACCTTGACCCCCACCAGGGGCCCTAAGGCGGGCCCAGTATTTTAGCTAGTCCGCACAAATACTCTGAAAAGCAAATGCTACCTGGATGTAAATTTTGAGGTTTCTCATTAGGGCAGAAATTCACTCAAATATTGCACCATTTGCGATCTAGGCACCGTTCAAAGTCCAAAAATTTCCAAAGGGGAGGGGGACAACCCCTCCCGTTAGACTCCTCCCCCACAGATCAGAAAATGTCGCAATGAGAAAACGTTATAGCTAAAACACTGCTGAGCCCTGGATACCAACCGCTAATACATTAAAATTATTGGGATTCTTTGCATTTGATGATGCATTATGAAACAAAATATATCCACCCTAAGGCTTAATTTTTCACCCAGAGACATGCTTAAAACCCAGAGCTTCCGGGGGCTTCGGCCCCTGGGCCCCCAGCGGGGCTTTGCCCCTGAACTCCATCAGGGGCAGTAAGCCGGGCCACTGGACCCTACCCGCTAAAGCTCGTTTTCGCGCTCGTAAAAAAATTTTTTCTTCACCGCCCCCCCCCCCCCCCCCAAGATAGCACCTTTGCTACGCCGCTGGAAAGAAAACAAATATTGTGAACTTTAAATGCAAGATAGGTATTTGTAATTCTAGCTAAATTTTATTGAAATGAAAAAAGGACAAAAATTGCTTTTGAATGTTTCACTTAGTTTTCAATAACCAAACAGCTACTTCCATATCATGATCCTGTATAAGTGTACATAAAATTATTGTCTTATTCACAACTGTAGATGGGCCAAAAATTTTAGATTTTATTTTACCTGACGAAGTGTATTCAAACAAACTATTTAAAATGACGTGCGTGGTCGATGCCAATCCTATAGAGTCAGCTATGATCACTGTTCAAAGGCAAGTCACCCAGCACTCAAACATGTCATCATGGACAACGTTAATAAATAAATTCTACTTAGAGACAAGTCATACAGAGGAAAAACAGACCTGGATAACAACCTCAAACTCGGTAAATACAGTCCCGAATGGAAAGTACCGTTGTTCTGTTATTAATGGAACAGGAAAAGAAGTATACAGCGAGAGTAAAAGAATGAGAGTTCTGGATATTCGGTACGAATGTAAGTCAAACCTCAATAATTCTTCATGATGATTTCTTTAAGTACTCGACTCTACATCCATTTGTTGAAAAATATGAGAATAGAATAATTCATGCGTTTTCAAAATGTGAAAAAAATTACAAGCATCGGTAAAGTCTAAAGGATTATTCAAAATTACTAATGAGACCAACCCAGATCCGATTACGTTAAGGGTAAGCAGAAACTTTTAGAAACGGCCACATCCACCCCCCCCCCCCCCACTCAAAAATAAAAATACAAGTGAAAAATTTCCTCATCCCAGGGAGTTTCAAATCTTCCACCTAAGTAATTTCTCTCTCCTCCCAAACTGTCTTTAGCTCCTTCTTGTTCGGACACATGCTCAGTTTATTGCTTACGGTCATATCCTGGTTAGCATACAAGGCACTAATATGTAATCAGAAGACTTTTTCTGCGTTTCTGAAATGTGAGCTGCTCTGCATCTTAAAAAATTTTCACTGTGATGTTAATCAGAGAGCAGTCACCAATTGACACTTTGGTTACTCTAACCAAAAATGTACTTGGAGTGATGAGTGTCTGACTTGAATCAGTTTGTAGCAAAATTCTTGTATTTTGGATAAACCCACAGTTCCTAAAAGCTCTTTAAAAATGGAAAATAGCTAACAGTTTAAGTCTGAAGAGGGAGTGACAACTCCCTGGTCTGAATAAGTGACCCTCTGTGTGCTTCGTTAGATGTTTAACTCTGGATATACGTTAAAAATGTGTTATGCTTTTTTTTTTTTTTGATATTAATATTTGATATTTCTTTCATTCTTTTCAAGGGGAAACATATATTCCAGAAATAGACATCAAGGAAAAGGTTTCATTTCAAGAAAATTTTGTGACGGAGGTGTTGTGTTTCGTGCGCTACACTTCGATTCCTTCTGTTTTACGATGGTCAATTAATAACGAAGACATAAATTACAACGCATCACTCACGCAACACAGTAATTCGTCTACTTCATATAGTAGAAGCCGTCTTCGTTTTTATCCTCTAAGGCTTTACAACGGTCGGACCCTAAAGTGTACTGCAAATAACAACTCATCACTTTCAGATTTTATCAACCTCGATGTTCAATGTAAGCTTGTGAAACGTTCTTATTGCTGCACACTTATTAACACAACATGATACAAAATTTCCGTAATTTTTAAATCTACTGCAGTAACAGTTACAATTTCTATTTCTACCACTGCTTGTAGGCAGGACTGCATTTAACACAATTACGAGTAATTCTGGCAATAAACCATAGCAATTGGAGGGTCAGTGGTTCGATTTCTGGTAGGGTCATAGTAAGTCATAGTCATAGTCTTCATCTCAGAACAAGCCATTCTTTTAACATTTGAAATGATGGTCCTTAATGAAAAGACCCCAATTTGAGTTTATACATTGATTAAAAGCCATACGATGTTAAGTTATTTTCTATAAGCTCTTGCGGGCTTCTTCCACTTCCTTCGTCTCTTAGCTTTATAAAGTGACCACCTTGAGGCATGAATAAGAGACGAGCCAACGATTCCTCAAATAACAACGAAAACCCCGTTTTTGGCTCGCGGCATAACAACAATTGATGAATTAAAAATGTATTGAAAAGAATTTTTTTTTTTTTTCAAAATTAGCAATCAAAGAAAATTGTAACAAGGATATGAATCTGCGTAAATTTTACAAAACCCTCATTGTATTTTCGGAGCTGTTCAAGTGTACATTGTCTACACTAAATAACATTTTTCATTTTTAAAAGTAAAAAACCAGTTCATGCACACTCAAATTGACCAGTAGTTTAGTCACAAATATATTTTTCTTTCCAAATATTTATCAGTTCTTCAAAATCCATTAAATTTCCGCCGCTTAACATAAAACTGCGCAGGCTACCTATAGGTTACTTGGAAAGATGGAATAGGCTTGTACTATTCAGCTCTATGGAACGGAACTATTGAAGAATGAAACAACGAAAACTGTAGTACGAAGTATGCAAAAAATTTATTTGAAGTTCTTATTGAAAAAAACTGTCCTACTGAGCAATTGAGAGCAAAAGCAGCTTGAAGGTGGGGCGACTGGTCACCGTTGGGGACTACATACGGTAATTATTGTACTAAGGCTCTGAAAGAAGAAAAATTCCTCAGCTGAGGGAGGGGACTTCCTGGACTTGGGACGTGGTCCCTTCCCCCATCTTACGCTTGTTTTTTTTTTCTGTTTTCGTTTGTGCGTTGACCTTTCGCCGTACCCGACACCAACGAAAAACCGAAACAAGTGTGGAACAAACTTGTTTCGTGTTTCGTGTTTTCTGACGTTCGTGTGAGTTCGGCTTAGATAAAGGCTTTGGCCTTTCCACGCTGTTAGGCGCTCCGCTTGCTTTTCTCGCTTCTCGTTTAGTTGATTACAGTCAGAGGCCCACCAATCAGAAAAAGCTTCATCCTTTGGTACTGCAAGAATCTAGCTAAGGAACCCTGACCTTGAATGTACGATAAGTGCAACCAGGGAGCTTAAAACAACAGTAAAGAAATAAAGAATGCTTCGATTGATTCTTATTCAGTAAAATTTAATTTTTTAGTCAAATTTAAAAAAATATCAAATACAGCGTTTAGATGCTAGGATTGTAAGTTCCATGACACACTTATAAAAGGCGTTACTGTTACATCCCCCTTAAAGGGCTTAAGCAGTCGCTCCAAACATATTTTGAAATAACAGCTTAATCTCACAGAGTATTCTGTTATTCACTTCAAGTATCTTTTACGATATATCAGAACATAAATATTGCATATTCGAGCCAAACCAAGCAGAAACCCTACATGAATTTAACAATTCAGGAAGAATGATTCTCAAGAGCCATTCTTGAAATAGCATACCCGGTTACACGAATCCAAATTGGGGTGACTGCATTTAAAGGTCAAAAGCAGTCACCCAAACTTATTTTGAAACAATAGCTAAATGTCACAAATTTCTTCTTATTTCTCTTCCAAGTATCTGTCATAATATTTTAAGATATAAATATTGCGTATTAAAGGTAAACAAAGCAGTTGCTTCATGTAAATTTTACAATTAAGTGAGACAAATACTGTTATATGATTCTCAAGAGCCATTCAGGAAATAGGATAGTCTACTATACAATTCTTTTTTGGGGTGACTGCATTTTCCCTTAAACCCTTAAATGTCGTTTTATTGTAAATGAGTAGGCATAGCCATACTTGAGACCCAAGACTTCACATTACAATCCATCTTTAACTCTTTTTAGATTGTTCAGACCAGCTTCCGTTGCTTGCGTGTGAGGCATCTACAGAAAATCCATATAAGTGGATGGTTTCATGCAGAAGTGGTCTTAGCAATCCTCCGTACTTTGTTAATATTAAAATAGACGGTGTAAACGTAACTTCCAATATTCATGTTGCTGTGTTCGAGAATTCCACGATTGACTATGGAGGCTTTATTACCAATGCATCCCATGAGAAACTGTACGTAAAAGACGAACACACAGTCACAGAAAACATCGATTGTTGCACGCAACATATCTACTGTAGAACAAGATGTAGCAGTTGTCTCGCCAAAGGTTTGTCATAAGATTTGACGTCATCAGGACCTCCAAACCTGATTCCTCGTAAATAATAAGGATTCTCATTACGTTCTTATTTTGTTAAACGTGTTTATATACGCCAAGTACCTTCATACGGATAATCAAGTTCCAATTTCTAATGGACATAAAGAAGGTGGTTATTGTCGGACAAAAAAATTAACTTTTACCGAATACATTTTTCCCACAGTTCATGCAGCTCAACCATTGTTTAGTAGGGAGGATTATTACTTAATTGCTTTCGGAATTACATTACTTTTGTTGTGTGGAGTACTCTTCCTTACATTTTTAACATTGTTCAGAAAACGAAGGAGTCGGCATTTTTATGGTAATGTCAGAAAAGGTAAGAAAGACTTATTAAACTTCATTCGGTATTTCATTCGGACCTATCACGCATTATTGCCTTCCAATGTGTAGGGTTATTTGCTTAAATAAATTTACTAAAATATTTTCCATTAAAATACAGTTACTTAGAACTATAAGTGTACGAGGCAGGGGAATGGGGGATGCATCCCCACTCCCTTAGAGAATTTCTTATACTTTCCATTAAACTATATGCTGTTTTTGGGCAAGAATGCATTAAAATTTCGAACAGTGCTGCCCCCCCACCCTCCATCCCGTTGGAAGGAGTCTCGTGCCCTTATGCTTACAATATTGCTCAAAGCACATGTCACCATAACTAGAAATGTGGATTACTTTTGTGCTTTTCTTCGTAGATAATTGAGAAGCACCCTTGTCTCATTATGCTGAAACCGAAAATGAATATTGTGCTCATTTCAACGCTTAAGAATGGCATAACGATGTATCTGCATGTACACTAATATTAGATACTACAGTGCTTAATAAGTTGCTCCATTTGTTGGTTATAAAAGTGTAGTTGTGTAATTAAGCCTGGGCGTCAGATTATGAATTCATTATGGTACAAACTAATTCATATTTTGATTTGATTTTAAGATCCTACCCAGAGACCAAACTCATCAAACGTGCTGCCTATGGATGTTTTCAGCAGGTATACGTCACATTTTCTTTTAATTTGGAATGATTCGCTTTCAAAGTTTTATGATGACATGTGAACATATAGTCCAATACAAGGTACATATATGAAATATACATCAAACAAAAGAAAGTCATCAAGTTGTTTTTGTGCTGTTACGTGAAGGCTATTTCAGAAAGCAGTTAAAGTTTCTTCACTAAAATATGCAATATAAAGACTGCTACGATAAAAACCCATCTAACACTTATTCACAGTTGTACGTGGTATGTTCACTTCTTTATCCCAGACAAAGCAGCAGTTCAAATGGCGAGATTGGTAGTGTGGTCTCGAGTTTTGGGGCAGGGCTTCCTAATTCTTTCAGAAAACACAGCTATGTCACTTGTGTGGACTCATCAAGCGTTATCTCTGGTAAAGTCTGACAATAAACTCATAAATTGTTCTTGAGCGTTCAAATAATTTGTTGAATTCATTGACTTCATACATTGGCTACAGCGTTTAGCACTTTAAGCACCTGATTCACAAATAGAATAGTAGTAACTAAAATTCTGGAACTTTCATACTACACTAAAAAGCTGGATCGTACTGAACATTTTTCTAAAAAACGTAAGCAATAAAGGTTGATAGTATAGGTAAATTTTCAAATCTCGGGTATGTAATATATGTTAAGCCTTTACTCTAGTAAAAACCTGTTTAAAACAGAGCAGGATTTTGGTCGCAAATTATCCAACCATTTCCTGATTAAAATAACCTAACAAGTCAACATAAACTTTATATGACAAAATATTCATTTTTGTCCAGGATTTGATATCAGTCATTAACCTAGCCAGGATTTTCTTATGTGAAGATAGTGGACTAATCTGTGGCCACAATCCTGGTTAAAATAAATCAGAATGTTGTTAGATTTTTTGTTATTTAAATTTGCTTGTTTTTTGTTTCTGTGTTAAATATTAATTCTGTACTCATTGACCTTTGACTGGTTTTCGTTGTTCTCCTTTTCTTACATCTGGTTTGTTTGTTAAATTTTAACTTAGGTGAGGTAATTTTATATCAAAATCGAGTAAAGAAATAAAGATCTTGCCGTCATATTGAGTAAGGAAGTAAAAAAAATTGTCTGAGACCAACACATTTGGTTTTAAAGTAACTTAACTTCGCCAAACTCGACATTTTTGTGTAAATAAATTCCTCTTCTATTTCACAGCGCCTGTTAGTCGAGATGCTTACATGAACATAGATGATCAATCCAGTGAACAACAATCAATGGAGGACAATGCAAGCGTTATTTCAAAGTTGTATTTCATATTTTGTTATGGTTTATTGCCATTTTCTGTTAATTTTCATTGTTGGTCTGGCAAGGTGTGATATTAGAGGTGGAATGTGTCTGTGGGGGGGGGGGGGGCATAAGGTGAAATGGCACCTGCATTTTAGGAGGTGTTAAGGTATGCGATCTATTTCATAGGAGCAAACGGAGAGTATTTCCATTCCTGTTTGAATAAGGATTCGGAAGATTCCTTTCTTCCCGTGATTACTCATTTCACATGTTCCCAAATTGTTGTTAAAGTCACAGTTCTTTGGTAGGACAAGGAAAGTAATAAGATAGCTGTTACACAGTTTATTACAGACATTTGTCCAAGGCCCGTAACCAAAAGAGATACTGAATAGGCGAGATATAAAAAATGCTTAAGGCAATAGGAATATTTTATCTTCTAGGGGGCAAACACTTTTTCAAGAGGTACCGACCCCTGGTTCCTTCTGGCAACGGAATTGATTAGTTCTAACGTTTAATAACAGCCTGGAAGCATAAAAAATTGTTTTGCATTCACGCATACCCTAAGACAGTTGTTTGTCTGTAAATATAAACCTTGAACCTTGCCCTAAGTTTAAAACAGTGTTAATATTAAGAGAGGGTTGTTTTACTTAAAAGAAGGGTGTAAGCTCAAATCAAGTTTAGAGGGGTACTTACTCTGAGCAATCTGGCGAGATTTCCCTTGCAATCCGATTTGTTGTTCTCAAGATATCAGCAGTTAAAGTTGTCACATTTTCAACACAAAGTCAACTTGAAGCAAACATATGATGACATAGCCTCACATTAATGAACAGTCTTTTGTTTTTCTTTAAAATTTACAAGTTTCTCCTCAACAAGCCCATGTTACCAGAATGTAGTTGCATGAGAGGCATGGAAACTTTACAAACTTTACATTCCCTATGGGGATGCCCTATCCCTATTAACTTCAAGGTCAATACAGCAGACTGAAAAAAAAAACAAATTAAAAGAATAGTAGAAGCATTTCTTATCAATGTGAGAAGAGATATATCTCCTGCTTGCCTCAAGCTTACCTTGGATCATAAATGTGGTAACTTCATTTGCAGATATCTCGAGTAATACATGTCCGACTTGAATGAAAGTTTCACTAAATTACGTAGATTAAGTTCCTCTTTCACATATAAAAATCAATTTTTTGCTCAACCCTTTCCTTTAAAGTGATATTCTTAAAGGTCTTCTCTTTTTCTTGTTCTCTGACTTGATTGCTTTTGTCTTGTCAGAAAACTGCTTCATCTTAAAAATAGAAAACTCTCCATCGACAGCTGGAGCACAGGAAAAGTTGAATACACTAGACGTATACGGAGTAAGTGTTACTACCTTCTTGACAAATGGAATTACAACTCGATAGAAAAACGATCACTAGTAGTAGAAAGATAGTCGTAGTTGTAGAAGAAAGTTGTGAGACAAGATCGAACAGACAGGTAACCAAGGGGTGCTTGACGACCCAAGCCCATTCAAATATAGAGTTCCTGTCAGGCCAAGTCTTAAACATAAATTTACTTCGAAACTCACAAAATGCTGCACCAGTTAGCATGAAACACCCTTTATTATTAATACAGTCCTTAATTTAATTTTCCTTTTAAGACAACACACCTCACGCGAGATAGAGATTACATTCATCAGTTTATTCATATGTTTCAAATTCTATCCCAAGTTCGGTTCTAATGGAAAAGTGACCTTCCCCGTTAAGGCCTATTTAAAGATAGATTTGCATCACCCTAGTTATGAATTTTACACAGGGGTAAGCAAAAGTCTCAATTGGTGACAACCCTATGATTGACATCAGAGCTACAAAATTCAAAAGATAAAGGGCAGCTCAATGAATTCCAAAACACATGTACCAGACGGTGAATGATGGATGCATTGTGTTATGACCTTAATTAGACAACCTTAGACAACCTTTTCACTGGCCTGGAATGGCAAAATTATATATGGACATCCCCACATACTAATCACCTTTCGTTGATCCATGACGATTCCTTTTGAAATTGAATACTTTTGCCACATGACATAAATGAGCCTACCAAAAAGAGGAATAATGAACATCCTGCAATGTTTTTATGGCAAGTAGCGTTTTCAAAATTTTCCTTTTATAGGTCATCCAAGGTCAACAACACCTCGAAATTTCAAAACTCTTGAGAATAACCCAGCAAGAGGTGCAAGAAGTCATGCAAATGGATCCGCTCATTTAACTCTCAGCAGAGAGAATATACATGCGTCACATAGGTCCATTGTTTCAAGTCTAATGGGAACATCCAAGCGTCAAATTGTTGGAGAAATAGCAATGGAACATATACAGTTCGGGGATCCTTTAGTAAAGTGCGGTGATATTTGCTGGTTCAAGGCGTCGGTCTATACCAATGGTGAAAACATACCAGTTGTAGTGAAATCAGTTTCAGGTCAGCAACTGCATACCTATAAATTCAAGTTAATTAAACATTTCGTGATGTCAGAGTTATTTTATTACTGCTACCGGAATGGTTATTCATGTTAGTCAAGTAGATGATTGCCCCTCGTTAGCTTATAGTTTCTTTATTACTTTTGTTGTAGAGAACGCCACCCTGAGAGTTGCAAATCATGTGACTGAAGAGCTCAATGAACTTCAAAAGATTGGTCCGCACCCCAACGTGTTAAGTCTCTGTGGCTGGAATACTACATCATGTGAGTACATTTCAGTTTTGATTACCAACGGTGGCAACTCTGATATGAGGACATTCCACCTCCTATAGTTTTGGATGACTTGTTTTCAATTTCTAGCTCTCTAACATTTTAAACTACCATCCTCTAAAGCGTTGAAGCGAGAATTTCCTCATCTCAGACAGTTCCAATTCTTCCAGCTAAGTTACTTCTAGCGCCACTCAAAACTGTCTTAAGCTCTTCCTTGCGGGGACACAAACCTAGTTTATTGTTAAAGGCCATATCCTGGTGAGCATACAAGGCCCAAATGTGTAATCAGAGCACTCTCTCCGCATACTGTGGATTGAGAGCCACTCTGCAGCTTTCTAATTTCCAACGTTGATGTCAATCAAAGAGCAGTCACCAATTGAGCATTTTGTTTGCCTCTAACCCAAAATGTACTCTGAGTGATGAGAGTCTGTCTTTACAGCCTAGCTAGTCCTGTATGTTACATAATGTCAACGGTAATGGGTCTGTTAGGACACACGATGTCTTTGAATGTAAGCTCGGTATGAATGAAAGACGGATCCACACAAAAGGAAGAAGACAAGGTTGCTTTGATTAGTACTCTAAATTTCATTTGGTTTCAATAATCCATTACTACACGTTGATTGGTTTTCAACACAATAAACAAAATTAAAGGCAGACAGTCACCATTCCAAAGTACATTTTTGGTGTGGTATCAAAGTTCTCGGTTGGGTACCACTCTTTGATTGACATCAAAGTTTGAAAATTCAAATGATGCAGGGTAACTCGGCTATTTGTAAATCATGGACAGAGCCAAACACAGCCAAGCAGAGCCAAAGGTTTTGACTGTACGAAACCGTGCACGAAACCCATCTCCCGCAGATCTTAACTTTTCACTCAACAACTGTGGTCCGCAGAGCCATACAGGGCGCTTTTTGGCTCTGTTTGGCTCTGTCCTTGTTGTAAGGGTACGGCCATTTGTAAAACATGAGCCAAAACAGAGCCAAAGGTAAGGAAAGCATAAAACCGTGTACGAAACCCATCTTCTGCATGCAAATCTAAACTTTTCACTTAACTGTGGTCCACAGAACCAAACAGAGCCAGACAGAGGGCTGTTTCTTTCTGTCCATGTTTTACAAATGGGATACGTCCAATTAAAAAAAACGGACAGAGCCAAACAGAGTCAAAGATAATGAATGTAAGAAACGATGTACGAAACCCATCTCCCGTGAATATAAATTTACACTTAACAACTGTGGTTGCAATAGGTGTTGAGACGTATGAGACTGTCAATCCTTGTTCTGAAATAAAACGAGATTTTGAGCGCTGATTGGTCCATAGTTATGAAGAGGTGAAGAAATAAATATGAATATTGAGCGGAAATTAACCAATCAAAAAGTGGACTTGTCAACCAATTATCCACACCGTAAACTGGATTGACAGCGGTGTTATGTGGTGGTCGGGTTTGACAACATGTGGTGGCATGTAAACATCCGCTCATCCCAAAAGCCCCAGAGAAACCAGGAACCAGATGTGTCTCGTGTTTAGGCTTGATTCATTTAATGTTTAACATTTGAGGGTCAGGGAGCCAAGTTACTCATCGAGGACTCTATATCAGAGATTCAAAACGAAGGAAGTATAGCTCGTGCACTACTTGCTTAAGGAGGCAGTTGATCTAAACACATGTAGGCTACTACGTGGCACTAGCCTTGTTTGAAAATGCCAGGTGAACTTAATTTTGACCAGACTGTACACCCTGCTATGCATTCCATGTCTTCATTAATCTCTGGTACAAATGTTTAGTACGCTACACCCCTCCCAAGAGTAGCATTAACACATGGACATTAATACGTTTTAATCTTACGGCCAAAAATGTACGATTACTTGTGTATCTTCAGTTGAATTGCGTTACTTCATTCGATAACAAATTTGAAAGCGTTTGCTAGATTTTAATTGAAGTATGGTCACCCCAATCATTAAAAATCAAATTGGACCAGGATATTATATTAGATATTAAATATTTTGAAATTACAATAATTTAACAATGAACTATTCTGTTGTTTTTCCATTTGATATTTTCTATCGATTTCTGTTTTCTTTAACAGTCCCAAATTTAAGCATATTTCGCCTACCACCCAACTGTGCTACATTAAACTCATTTCTGAAGTACGATTATGATACCATGCAAGTACGAGAAATGGAAACGTACAATGAAACGACTTGTAAAACTGCGGTCACATGTTCATTGGACATTTGTCGCGGAATGGCGTTTTTGTCCTCAAATGGGGTAAGTAATTCACAGAAATATGGTGGACCTAGCTTGGGCGCATGAGACGGGGTGAAAGCTGCACCCCCTTCCTCCCACTTGGACTAAAAATTTTCTGTTTTCCTGCAAAATGTATTTCCTATATTTCTGTCAAGGGTGTCTAAAATTTTAGGCAAAATTGCTCAGTACCCTGCCCCAATTGACAGTGGTCCCGTATGCTTATGTTTGGTAGTATGCAAGCATAGAAATATTCAACTGAGTGAGAGTGCTCAAATGCACAAAAGCTATTTTGATAAACAGGAGATACCTGGTGTTCCTTCCCCTCGCTGGATTACAATCGTCCATCGCTATACTTACGGTTTTGTGGTAATTTAAGATTTATATCTTTCGTCTTTGTCTGTCACAATTATCCCCACTACTAATAACGTAAGATATAGGCAAATGTTGTGTTTTTGACTCGTCATATTAGGCCGATGCATCCCCCGTTGACTGACTCGCGAAACATTTTTCGCTGGTTTAAAACTTTGAACACGAATAACCGGCACTGTCGTGATACCGTTACTCTAAAGCCCAGTCTAAACGATCATACATTTCTTCAAAAACATCATCATACATTTGGTATGACGATGTTCATAGACAAACCTATGATCGTGTGGACTGTTTTCTTAACAAATTTGAACAACGTCCAACATGTATGAAGGTATTCAAACTTAAAGCTGCATGTTCATCTTCCAAAAAGTGTTCAGACATTTGTATGACGATGTTAATGGACAAATGTATGATAGGGTAGACGGGTCCTACTGTAGTCCAAGGTTATACATATGGAAGTGATTCTCTCATACTGAAATTGCTCCTTGATGTCCCTGTCACTGAAGCGTTCCATACAAACAAACTTCAGTAAGGAAATGAACAGGAAATCTCTTAGAACGCCTGATGCTTTATCGTTGAATAAACTTAGCCCTAATATTAAAGAATATCAACTGTTAAAATTTTTGTAAAACAAGTGAAAACATTTTTACTAAAGACTTGTGCTGGGTTCAATTGTATCTTCGTTTAATTTTTATTGTAAACCTATAGCTTCTTCTGGTTTTCTTTCCTTTTGCCCTCTCTTCTCTCTCCCCCTTTTTTTTTTTTTTTTTTTTGCTTTTTATTTGTTTGTTTTTGTTTGGTTTTTGTGAGTTTGTTATGCATCTACCTTGTAAAAGCTTTACTTTCAGCTCTATTTTCAGTTCAAACTGTTCGGTAATAATTGTTAAACTAAGCATTTGTATGTGAAAATTGATAAGTAAAGAAAAGGAAACTAAACAAAACAAAACGTATTTCGAATAAAAACTAACCTACGAGCTATAGTGTCCAAGCTTGTTACTCATTAATCTATAAAAGACTTCTCACCAACTGTAATAGTTCTAGTGAATTCAAGGCTCAGAATCAGATAACTTGAGGGCGTTGTCTTATCATGAAGCCACTATGCAATTGTGGGAGCAATTTTCGCTTTCTTTATTTGTTGATGGCATCATTTGAATACGTGATTTAAACCATGATGTGCCACATGTTTAATGAGCATCTTCACTTTTCAGTTCATCCATCCTTGTTTGAGCTCCAATCAAGTTTTAGTCGACTTCTCTCATGTTTGTAAATTGTTCGCCTTTACCAAGGCAGACAGTACATCGACGGTGTTACTGGTAAATCTGTCTCCAGAAGAGGTACGTTTCGTAAAGACAAATTAGATTCATAGGTATATCGATACACAATTATATTTAGGAGATTTGAAGGAACCAGTCTTGTCTTAAAGGTGTTTGAGGTCCTGTTTTGAGTACAGTTTGTTCTCACTTTTTCACTTTCTCTGTTTCCATATTTTTACTGGCCTTCAAAACCGAATGAAACGTTTATGAGCTCATAGCATTGTTGTCCAATAACAGACCCTATGAATGAAAAGTGTATTTCTTACAAGAATTTACGAAAATTAAGTTAAAAGCTTTACCAGATATTTGATAGTATGTGCATCAACTTTATTAACATATCATTAGCCAGTTTAATAAACACTATGTGAGAATCCTGAAAATTAGTGAATCGTGAGAATTTTGCTGTCGTATAGATATTTCTTATTTGAATTTAATAATTAATAATATTTCACTTTCCGAGCTGTATTTGTTCACCGATATATGGACACATTGGATAAGCTTCAGTCATAGCTCCAATATTAAATTCACAATCTGAAAAATGTTCCTGTGGTATATAAGGTTTCTTTATATTTGAGAACGATTGCTTTATTTGACAGGAGAATTTGTATGAAAAATGGCTTCCCCCTGAATACTTGAAGCTGAAGGAATATTGCCCTTCTAGTGACGTTTGGGCATTTGGTGTACTTTTGTGGGAAATATTCAGTAACGGTTTGTTGACTTCCTCGGTTATGTAAATTATTAATGTTATATTACAGTTCTGATCAACATATAATAGTCTCAATAGACCTTATGCATATGAAGTCACAGAGCAGAAAGTTACACCACCAAATGCAGACGGCTGATTTATTAACTAATCGGATACGCCAGCAAGTCAACTACACGCGCGTGCGAAATCCACGTCGTGCTTGCAGTATGCTTTATTGTTTTGCCTCCAAAATGACGTTACGTGACGTCAGTGCATAAGGTCTATCTACAGACTTTCAGGCCGTTGTTGTTAGCTGATTACTTGATTCAACTATGTGTGTATTATCCGGGATGAGACTGACTGTTTCTGACACTCAACTGTGTTCAAAGAGAGCGAACAAGAACAAACTTGCGTGTTTTACTTTCTGGTAGCTGCAATATATTTTAGGAGACTGCATTTTCCATGCACCATAATATTTCATTTACAACAAAACTACTTTGCGCTCTTCATTCTCTAGAAGAATTCCGATTAAATAAGAACTTTCACTTTGAAAAATGTGTTTTGAAAGTGTCTGTGCCATTGTTTCGAAAACGGTGTAAAGTCGTGATGAAAACCAAGAGATATAATTATGTTAGTGACATTTAGCCAGTTACCAATACAGTTTTTTTTTAGTACAACAAAAATAAGAAAAGCTCTTAAAACGGATTTCACGTTTCCAATTACTCCACTACAAAACTAATCATAACACTCAACAAGGACTCTCCTCTAAATTTCGTCGTGATTTTCTTTTTCAAACTGATCTATTCAAGGTGAACAACCCTACTACAGAAACAGTGTAATTGATGGTAGCTTTCTGACGGGAGTAAATGATCTACGAAAGCCTGAAATGTGTTCCACAGAAATGTGAGTTGCCTAAAGTTTAAAATACGATTACTCCAGCTACATTGCAAATACAATAAACCTCTTGTGTCGTTCAAGAAAGATAATGCATCAAATACTTACAAAAAACTTTTCTAGTAATTTTTAAGCGTGTAACAAAAGAGTCACCTATACAGATTAACTTAAATGACTTCAAAAGTGTCTATTACAATGGTAAATATTACACATTAAACAATAAACTTTAGCATTTGTGAAATAAATATGCAAATGTGTTATAGAGAAAGGAAAAGAAACAACTTCCAGAATGAAACGAATAATTTTACTCAAAAATGAGGTAAAAACTACTTTGTCAAAAGACAAAACTAACATAGCTTGTGTACATCACACATTAAAGATGGGTCATTGAGACAACGAAAAGTTCGAAAACAAGCAAATTCAAGTTCTAGTGATAATGCTTATGCAACAAATCATTAATAAAAATAAAATAAATTTGTTTAATTATTTCAGATACCACTTAATGATTTCATGTTGGAATGAACTACCAGTGGACCGGCCAAGCTTTAATCGCCTCCAAGAGTCTCTTGAACATGCCTACCGTTCGTTTGCGGAAAATTGTGTGTATTAAACCAGGTTAACGAATAACTTCCTCTTAACATATAAGGAACTGCAAGCAAAAAGACAGAAATCCAAAATGGTGGAAGATTTGAATGTACCGAGGTGTAGCCTATACTGCTGGCATTTGTGCTATACTTTGTTGGTCAGATTGCAATAAATGTTTTTTATCGCAGAAGTACACACAAGTCATCTGAAGATGGTTAACCTTTAGTTGTGAAACAATCAGTTCATTAAGTTTCAGGTATTTAACATTTGTGATGCCTTTGCCAGTAAAAGGCCCTTGGCAGCAAAAATAAGCAAACCTGTATGAATTTGATCAATATCTGACAACCTTTATTTTAGTTCTTAATTGAATGGAGACTTCCTTCCTTTATATACAAGTAACTTTCACTAAGCTTTAATACAAAGGAGCTGCATCTTTCTTTATTACATGATGAAGTTTTTTGAGTTGGTGAGTGGTGCTATTAGTTTGCACTTCCAACAAGAGACATTTCATGGTCACTATAACTTATGCATGCTGTTCATTTAAGGTTCAATTTGAAACTTACAATTGTATGAAATTATGCAGGTTTATATCTTCAGAAAAATTCATTAGGAAAAAAAAAAGGGCTCCAAAATCGAAAATTACGTTAAATTAGATTAGAAAGAGTATGAAAACCTTATTGGTCTAAATCTCTTCAAAGTATGTATGTGTACTGAAATATGAAATATTGAAATTAATTCACCTGGTGTCAAGTAGCAGATTAAGTAATCAGCTGTGGTGCGTCTTTTATATGCATTGTTGGTTCATTTAATGCAATCCTTTTGATGGGCGTTATTTTTAGGGGTTTCGTTCCAAAGATATACCCGAGAAAAGCAACCATCCGAAATTCAACAAAGACACTTGACGATGCCTGTTGAACTGTTCTTTTTACTTCATGAGACCGTAACAGATAATTATGTGCCCACTAGGGCTCAGAGAACACTTGTCTAGCAGATCAGGCTTGTCTTCCCACGTGGGGAAGACTAACGAATAAAGTGATTAGCCGAGTACTTCAGTGATTGTCGGTAACCCGATGGACAATGGACTTAACACACAGTTTTTCCTTCGTAACGCTAGTTCCCCAGCGTGGGGGAATCCACGCCTGCCTAAATTTCCTGAATTAAACAAGCAAATTAATCATTAGTTATAATTAATAGAATTTCCTAATTGTTTTTCACGAATTTTTAACACAATTTGGTCCTTCGTTTTTACTAACATAATACAATAATCGGGTAAGTTCCTTTTCTTCGTATACACCGTTCGACGGAAAAATTTTCTTCCCGTTGTAACTTGTCCTTTAGTACAGTTATGCAAAACATCTTTAAGACGCTTCCTAAAATTGCTTAAGTCTTCCTTAAATTGTGGTCCATACTTTTTAATTTTTTGCCACAAAGTACGATTAAAATGCTGATAGAGCTGAAAGTCGGCTGAATTCCATTTTCTAATGGAATCACGTAAACTCTGAGATATTGCACTTGTTTTAGCTTCATTTAATCGTTGATTTTCTGATATGTATAAAATGTCTTCGACTTCCCAACAGAACTGCTTCTTCAATATCAACAAGGATTCGTCAAAATATTCTGTTATCAGCACCAGATCAAATTCTTTATCAAGAGAATCGATGTATTCAGAGACTCTCTTCAGATCGCCGTGATGCTTAGCCTCAAAACCCAGGTCATTTATTTGACCATTTCTTGCATATAAATGTAGCCATTGTTCTTCGCTATCACGCAATTTTGCAGTACGTTTCAGCTTGTCGAGATAAAATTTTGGCTTTTTTAACCATTCTGCAATGCTGTCCTCTATTGGTTTGGAAATGAGCTTGTGTTTTTCTTTACCAAAAACGTGGTGCAATTTGTAATGTGCAAAGGCAGATTCAAACTGCGTGGCAGGATCTCGGAGACTTGTGATATATCGAGCATTAGGCACCATAAATTTAGCTATGACATTACGGTCATACTGTGTATGTAGTGTAGTCATATTATACAAAGGACGAGTACTTCCATCTTGGACAGATGTTCGCAGTGGTCGTAACAAGGTATTCCTCTGAAATGCTAGCGAAATATTCATATAAAAGTTTCTACCATTTCTAAAATTCTCATCCAACATAAAAGAAAGGTTTCTTAGATATCCGTACCGGTTTATAATATTACATAGTGTGGTACTTCCGGTCTTGTGGGTCCTGATGTACACAATATTAGTCACCGGGGCTCTGTGGCAGTCTTCTTTTAAAAGTGAGGTTTTGAAGTGTAGGTCTGCGTGACTTGTTAGGTTGCCTGTAACCCCTAACGTTGGTCCACTCAAAAATTGTAACCTACGAAACAGAATGAAAAACAAACATTTATTTGAAGTAGAAATGCAGTTTTTTCAACCTGGTTGTTTAAACGAGAGGTTTGTTTAAAACGTTTGTTAAATTCTCATTGTCAACGAAGGAAAGTAAGTGGTCATGATGGCTGATGTGCGAAGGCTGGATGTTTGTAGATGATGGATACCCTTTAAGGGGTACCCGATGCCAGAATCACGTTTGAACCGTTTGATGTGTGACAGTGGCTGCTGCCACCACCAACAGAGCAAATGTCTTGTACACGCCACCTAAGTCACAATTTAAACTAGACTCAATTGACTAGTATTATATTGTATGGGTTACACTTTTGTATGAATCAATAGTGAGTAGAGGGCTCTTGCCCAACCAGACCCTGGGACGCTAATTGTTTGTCTGTCTTCAGATCTTACTCCTCCTCCTCTTCCTCCTCCTCCTCCTCCTCCTCCTCCTCCTCTGTATTCGATCTAAGTCACAATTTAAACTAAACTCAATTGACTAGTATTATATTGTATGGGTTACACTTTTGTATGAATCAATAGTGAGTAGAGGGCTCTTGCCCAACCAGACCCTGGGACGCTAATTGTTTGTCTGTCTTCAGATCTTACTCCTCCTCCTCCTCCTCCTCCTCCTCCTCCTCCTCCTCCTCCTCTGTATTCGATCTGTGTGTTTTCTGGTCAGGCTGGGGGGTTCATGCATAGTTACACCACCTTTTTTCAGAATGTGCTGTTAATTCGTTTTTTCACTATTTCACATACCTAGTACTATCCTGTAACAGAGCGGATTATTACAAATCTCGTTACGCCGAAAACTAACTTCGAGGAAACACTCCCATCAATGTTAAATGATTTATACTAACATGTTTGTGATGTTTTTGGCAATAGTTAAAAGACACAATACTTTTAGCAATGAAAAACTGTCTGGAATATTATAGTAATACGATTGTTAAGTTACAGACTCATAACGTCAGCTTTACATAAACTGTCACAATTTTGATGATTTTCTCAAACACTTCATCCCATCGTCACTTCCGTTAGGGATAATGATTTCATTACTTATCATTACGTTTCTAGTGCTCACATCCCCCAAGCCCTAAAGCCCTGAGCCCCAAGCCCAGTCAACACTTTTCCACCACTTTTTCATCAATTTTAGGTTTCACACGATCCAAAGCTTGAGATGAGCAACACGGTTGTGTGTATTTCCTTGCTATTTAGGTACCACTCTAAAAACACGGACAGGAATCTTGTCAAGTATTGACTAGATTTGCTTCAAAATTCACGAGTTGCGGTTGACGATGACACAATTCGGTCCACTTTTGGGCCAAATTGCAGGGCTGTAAGTCCGGCCGGACTCAGACTTGAGTCCGTTTGTCGTCGGACTAGAAATTCGCCTGGAATGGAAGGTTGTGGAGTCGGAATTGGCTGTGAATGGGCTGCAACTGGTCTCGGACCCGGGGCCAATTCCAGCTAAGTCCACAAAAAGGAAAGTTTAATATTTGTTCCCTAGGGCTACATTGTAAATTGGTGCACAGTTCACCAAATGAATGGTCACATACAGTCATTCAAAAACAGCTTGAAAATGCCCTTTTTTCAGTTGAGTGTAATTGGAAAACAGCAGAAAAGGCACTTTTACAGTTTTACGAGATGTTAGATTGTCACTTGGCCGGACCAGGAATTTGCTCGGAATTCAAGAACCTGGAATCGGAACTGGCTCAGAATCGGAGGGAACTGCACTGGCAATTGGCTCGAAATGGTGGCCTCTAGAATCGAAACTGGCACGAAATCGGCTCAGCTGGACTCAGATACAGCCTTGCCAAATTTAGGCAAATGTTTGACAAGATTCCTTTAAGTTCGTTCCCTGTTGATCAAATCAAGATTTGAACGGGACTTGATTAGGGAGTGTGTGTTCCGTCTGTGTGTGCTTTCCCCTGCGATTCCAATCAGCCAGAATCATATCTACCTGTTTGAGTAAATTTAAAACTTATCCATGGTTTCGAAACTCCATTTCTAGTGTTTGGCCACCTAGTCACTCTCACTTCCTTTAATTTGACGTGTTCTTATTACCTCTTTTACCCCTTGTCATATATTTCTTTGATGCAAATCACAATTTTACGCTTTAAACGTAAGTTAGATTTGCAAATAAAAATTGAGCTTTAATACAGAGATTGAATGCTTTACAGTTATAGAGCAATACAAATATAAAAAGTACTGTATTTCTAGTGATACATCAACGACTTTACTCACTTTGCTAATAGTTGCTGAATATCGTCTATACTGTAAAGATCAAGTTGTCGTGTTTGAAAATCTTTGAGCCATCTTGAAAGACTGATCAAATAAACGATCACGAAGAATCCTAGTGTTAGATGCACCTTCAGCATAGATCTGACTTGGAATTTAAGACACTTCTGCCAAGGAAATAAGACAGAATTCAATGGATTAGTTGGTTGTCATATATCAAGCTTCCTACGACTTGATCGTCAGTCGAAAGAGGCAGCGGGGTACGACCATTGCAACTCCGAAAACCGCCGTCAGCAAGAACACTCAGATTATTGAGCTGCATGGATGAGACAGCATAGTCATTACCATGGGCGACCGCAGAAAAAAATTCAAGGGAGGGGCAATATTTTTTAGGGGCCAACTTTTTCCATGGGAAATATTTTACTCCCAGAAAAGAGTTTAGATGCTACTTTTTCACACAGTGTTGACAAAGTTGTAGCCAGGAATTTGTCAAGGGGGGGGGGGGGCGAAGCGCATAGACAGACTCTCAGCGCTCCGCGCCACCATGGGTTGGCGCGAAGAGCAAGAAAATTTTGGCCCAAAATGCATCCCAGATCGCTGGAAATGGCACTTCCAAGGCCTTTTTACCACATATAAAAAGGGGAAACATAAGCAATATCGTAAATATAAACTTTAAAACATACCAAAATATGCTCGGGGGCTGCTGGGGCCTGAGTGTTGATATTTTTATTTAATTCCTGTTTTGAGAGTAGAAATTCACACTTATTGAAGTGTTAAGAAATGTTAATGTTATAATTCCTTCGTTTTTTTCTTTATTTTTTTCTTCGTTTTTTCAAGTTTTTGATTTTCCAGGGGGCAAGTGCCCCCCTAGCCCCCCCCCCCTCTCCGGACGCCCATGGTCATTACCGTCCTGGAGAATTTGAGGGAATGCCTCACCCTATTTTTATGATGCCCCATTCTTCCCCACCCCTATGTTTTTACATCATGATTTAAGTTACATATGCTAATGTTGCATACACACAAACAGGCTACCCATTCAAACATAAAATTTGCCCTGCGAAATCTAAGAAGTTGGCTGTTGGCACGAGTCATCACTTTGCTCACAGTCAATGAAACCTTTCACACCATCTAACCAATTATCTTATTGTCTATCAACAAATTCATGTGCCTGATCCGTCATAATCGTCAGAAAATTTTGGATCTATAAGCAAAAGACCCAAAACAACCACCTTTCTACAACTTGAATTTTTTCTCATATCAGAGGAGTACATCCAAAGCTTAGGTTCTCAAGTGGTGATTCGCGACCTTCTCTGAAATGGCCCAAGGATTCTAAGAACCTAATATTTAAGTCAGACAACATACTGTATAGTTACATACTGGCTACTACAATAGCTATCAGGAAAAACTCAAGTTTAAGTTGCCCTCCGTCGGCTCCAAACACTTATCTCCTAGCTTCATACGGCGTGAGCCCTTGATCAGCCCACCGAAGATTCCATTATTGGTTTCCCCTGCATTTCGAGACTCACCTAGACATATTTTTAATTGGATATTAAACCGTAACATATGATAAGTGTGTTAGCCATGCATCACGCACAAGCACTGGAAACAAACAGAACAATTTCAATATTATCGTGGCACAGGCCTACGTGTAGGCATTTAGTTTTAAAAATATTGAAAGTAAATGATAAATTGGAACTTACTTTCATTTCTTAGCTTTTACGTGATGTTTGCACCCTTTTGAAGACAGGAATTGTAGTATGTAGTAAATTATTCCGTGCATACAGAAACGTGTAAACGGTCGTAAATTAATCTCCAGCGCTTGTCCTATAATCAAGTAGTTATGACTACAGATTTACGTGCTTTCAGTGTAAATCAAATAGTATGTGACCTACACACGTCTTGGTCTTCACTAATAATACTCAAGAACATTCAGCTGTGACAGCGAGGCCTTGAGCTCTGCACAATGTTCACTCAACCGTATATGCAATTAAATACAGAATACAATTTACGCTTGACCTTAAAATTTTTCTTGTAATATACTTTCTGTGATGAAAGGACGATCTTGTGGTTTCAAAAAATATTGGTGTGTTCAGTCAGCATTTATCACAATTCATACAACGTGAGGTAAAACAGCGAAGAAAATTTGGCGCTCAACCTCCCCGAGTAAGCAGTGCTAGAAGCACGGAGATTGCAGAGACCAAATTGCATGGTAATTTGCAGTGGACCCTTATAAGGGGCTCCAGCATCATCCCTGTAGGGACCGCGGAGCCAATTTTGAAGTGTTGGAGCGGCCAAATGTGTTCGAGAAAATCAAGACCCTCCCCCCCCCCCCCAGTTCCCAGTTTACATATTTAGGACTATCCTTATATCTCTCTTTACAATTGGGACCTCACTTTGATTGACCTGCATTTAAGCAATCGCGTCTTACTGTTGATTGGTCAATGATGGATTGTGCAGATTACAACATTGGCCTGGTAGTTGAGTGTACTGCCTTGCATTCTACAAGTATCCAGATCAAATCCAGGTGGAAACACTTGAAAATTTTCTGGGGGGTCAAAATTTGTGACTGGAGACTGGAGTGACTGGAGACTGGAGATATTTTAGTTGGTTTTCAAAAAACCACCCAAATGTTAATTTGAGAACGACTCATATTCCTCCAAAAGAGTGGAACTTTAAGCTTTTGCTTATATCATGTTATAACATGATCGGGTACTATTCCCTAAAAAACTCAACAGTTCACCGACTTGGTAGCGTCAGATAGTGAACCGCCTACCCCCCACTTCACATAGTTGGTTTTCAAAAAACCACCCAAATGTCAATTTGAGAACGACTCATATTCCTCCAAAAGAGTGGAATTTTAAGCTTTTGCTTATATCATGTTATAACATGATCGGGTACTATTCCCTAAAAAACTCAACAGTTCACCGACTTGGTAGCGTCAGATAGTGAACCGCCTACCCCCCACTTCACTCATCTTTGTAGATGGCTGTCTTGGGAGCAGGATTAGGAGATGTCAGTTCACCCTACCTCGGTACCCTCTAGTCGAAATGAAAAGGCAAATTTCGCCTGTGCTCTTCCACGATCAATCTTGTATGCAGGGGTCATTGATGAGCTCAAGTGGTTTCCTGACCGTCTGACCGTGAAACGTTAAACCTTAAACAATGCACCTAATGCAAAGCAGAAAACTCATATATGTAGTGGTGTGTGGATATAGCGTCGAGCGATTCGAAATTTAGCACAGAAGCTTTGATTGAAAGGTACAGAAGCATTGATTGAAAGGTGTACAAGACAGATTCTTTTTTGTTTTATTTTAAGAACGGGCTAGAAGTGAAGTTAGTATGGAATTTATTTTACCGTTCAGGATGCGATTGTTTGCCCTTTAAATATTTCAAAATTTCTTACGAAAAATATGGAAATAAAGGAACACGTGTTGACAAAACATGACTTCTTAAAGCTAAGTGTCATATTTTTAGAGGACTGAAAACATTCCAAGTATGTATTGGAATAGTGTTTCAACATGGGGTCCTCGAACGCCCAAGGAGTCCGTGAAAAAATTAGGCTGTCACAAAAGCAGAAAGAGCCCTCGTAAAATTGATAAAATGGTATCGTCGGTGTATATAAGTACAGGGCGCTACCCAAAAATGGTTGCATCTTTGTTAAAGCTTTGAACTGCTTACATGTTTAAAATTATCCATTTTGAGTAGATTTTTCGTCGTTTTGCAAAGTACCCATGCAAGGGCGTCTCCTTAGTGGTATCTTTGAGAAAATTTTGCATATGTGTGATGACATAGATACAAAATGGTGATATCTGGCAATATAGCATTGATATCTTTAAAGGTATATCGCTAGAAATTATTATTAAGTGGTTTTCTTCTATCTATTTATTGTTTTATGCCATTCTCCAGGGCCACCATTCGTTGTCGCGTAGTAGACTAGGCCCATCAAGAAAACTTTTTTTGTCAAAACCGCCTCCCTCATTTGGGGCATTGTATTTTTTAGGCCCAGGCCCGTAGCCAGGAATTCTGATATGGAGACACCGTTACCGCATATGGCAACGAAGATTATGTTTGTAGTCAGAATTGCATACATGTGACAAAAGTGTCAGGAAACCACAGGGCATGAGATCTCAAGCTACCTGAGATAGCTTAAAGATATCGGTTTTAAGTGTGAACATGCGCGGGAAACGAGCAAATGTTGATAATGTTTTATCCCTCTGGTGGGAATTCACCCCTCCTCTTGGAATACAGAGACGTGGAAAGTCTCCACAAGTGAAGGGACCAAGGCTATAATCACAATAATGCTTCTTCAGCTCCGCAAGCGCAGGTAAAGAGTTGAGTACTGTGCGAACGGAGAGGGTTTAGGGACTTCCATGAAGCAAGATTTGTGTATAGTCCAGTATGAGTTTGGTACTAGGATTCAAAATGAAATTCCCCAAATATCATAGGAATTCATAAAGTTAGAACACTAGCTTGGATCTTTGAGAGGGACTTTGAATGACAATCAGAGCACACCAAGTTCTTCACACTTCACAATTCAGATGGTAGTACCGTACTTTTCACTTTAAACGAAATTTCGCATGAAGAGAAAAAGTAAATTTTTCAAACTATATGTGGTACTAGTAAATTTAGCTTCAAACGATAGTCATCATGTTACGAATGTTACTCAAGGTATAAGATTGCTACAGGAAAACCTCTTGATGCCCGGCATCGAACTTTGAGCCTTCACCTAGCTTTGGCTAGAATGGTTCACTGGCATTTTTGTATTTATATACAGTTTTTGGGTACCTTATTACATTGTTTCATAAACGTCTTTACCAGCCACATTATTTATGGTGATAATGCTTTCACGTTACCATGAATGGTAATACAACCCTAAGCTAAATGATTGGGCACAGTACTTAAATTAACACAAAGGAGGGTAAATTTCGAACCATATCTTCAAATGCATGTAAGCTATTCTCTAATTGGTCAATGAAATGTGCAGATCAGTAAGATAAAGATTGCACAGAAGAGTGGCAGAGAAGAGAGGCAACACATTCAGATTCTCAAATTTTGTAAGACTGCAGGGTGCGCTGTGCGTGTGTGTTTTATCATTATGTGCGGCTTTAGTGCATTTAACAGAACACGAGATCGATTGCAGTAATACTCGACAGCTGGAGGTGCTTAGATTAGTTGTTGGGATCGCAGGAATGGAAAAACGTAAATTTGTTGGAAGTATATGAACCATTCGGAACAAGGGAATTGACATTTTAATTGGAAGTATATCATATTGCTTTGCCCTTAGAATTTTCTGCTAAATCATGTGTATCAAGAACACTATCCGAAAAAAGAGCAAATCCCATGATTCGACTTCAAGATGACCAGGTTACAGAGCAAGAAATTCATCCACTGGGAACTTGATGGAATTGATGTAACAAGGAACGCAACTATTAAATATGGAAACAACGGCACTACTAGCTGGCTACTATTAATCCCTCAACGTCACTACAGCGGGAAGCTCCTGGTCTGCAGTGATGATACAGACAGACAAAGAATGGATCAAAGAATACTAAACGTTTTTGTGAGTAGTTATTTTTAAAGAAGAAAAAGAAAAATCGGCTCCTAATAAAGTGTATTGTGAGTTTGTGAAAACTTTAAATCATACTGAAAACTTATTTATCAAACATACACTAAAACAATTACTTTATTTATTCATTACAAATCAAACGCACGCCTCTCTTATCTAAAGTAAAGATCTGACATTCATAAAATCAATATGAGATAAAATAGAAACAAAACAAAAATTGTCAACTTTAATGCAAGATATGTATTTGTAATTCTAGCTAAATTTTATTGAAACGAAAAAAGACAAAAATTACTTTTGAATATTTCACTTTAGTTTTCAATAAACAAATAGGTACGCCCATGTCATGATCCTGTAAAGGTGTAAATAAAATTATTGTCTTATTCACAACTGTACATGAGCCAAAAATTTTAGATTTTATCTTACCTGACGAAGTGTATTCAAACAAATTATTTACAATGATGTGCGTGGTCGATGCCAATCCTATAGAGTCAGCTATGATCACTGTTCAAAGGCAAGTCACCCAGCACTCCAACATGTCATCATGGACAACCTTAATAAATAAATTCTACTTAGCGGCAAGTCATGCAGAGGAAAAACAGACCCGGATAACAACCTCAAACTCGGTAAATACCGTCCCGAATGGAAAGTACCGTTGTCCTGATATTAATGGAATAGGAAAAGAAGTTTACAGCAAGAGTAAAAGAATGAGAGTTCTGGATATTCGGTACGAATGTAAGTCTGAATTAAACAATTCTTCATGATGATTTCTTTAAGTACTCGACTCTACGTCCGTTTGTTGAAAAATATGAAAATAGCATAATTCATGCGTGTTCAAAATGTTAAAAGTTTACAAGCATCGGTAAAAGATTAAGTAACAAATAAATGTAGTAAAATATTCTAAAAGTATCAGGACAATTCAAAATTACTAATGAGGCCAACCTAGATCAGAGTACGTTAAGGATAAGCAAGGAACTTTTAGAATGGGGCCCCATCCCACCCCCACTCAAAAATAATAAAACAAGGGAAGATTTTCCTCATGAGTCCCAGGGAGTTCCAAATCTCCCACCTAAGTAATTTCTCGCTCCTCCCAAACTGTCTTTAGCTCCTTCTTGTTCGGACAAAAGCTAAGTTTATTGCTCACGGTCATATCCTGGTTACTATACAAGGCACTAATATGTAATCAGAATAATATTTCTGCATGTTTGAAATGTGAGCTGCTCCACATCCTAAAAAATTTTCACTGTGAGGTTAATCAGAGAGCAGTCACCAATTGACAATTTGGTTACCCTAACCAAAAATGTACTTGGGGTGATGAGTGTCTGACTTGAATCAGTTTGTAGCAAAATTCTTGTATTTTGGATAAACCCACAGTTCCTCAAAGCTCTTTAAAATGGAAAATAGAGAACCGATAATGTCTGAACAGGGAGTTACAACTCCCTGGTTTGAATAAGTGACCCTCTGTTCTTCGTTAGATGTTTAACTCTGAATATACGTTAAAATTGTATAATGCTTTTCTTTGACGTACATTTCATATTTCTTTAATTCTTTTCAAGGGGAAACTATACTCCAGAAATAGACATCAAGGAAAAGGTTTCAGTTCAAAAAATTTTGTGACGGAGGTGTTGTGTTTCGTGCGCTACACTTCGATTCCTTCTGTTTTACGAACGAAGATATAAATTACAACGCATGACTCACGCAACACATGTAACTCGTCTACTTCGTATGCCAGAAGAAAGTCTTTGTTTTTATCCTCTAAGGCTTTACAACGGTCGGACCCTAAAGTGTACTGCAAATAACAACTCATCACTTTCAGATTTTATCAACCTCGATGTTCAATGTAAGCTTTTGAAACGTTCTTATTGCTGCTCATTTCTTAACATAACATGATACAACATTTCCGTAATTTTTAAATCTACTGCAGTAGCAGTTACAATTTCTATTGCTACCACTGCTTATAGGCAGGACTGCGTTTAAAACAATTACGAGTTAATTCTAGAAATAAACCTTAGCAATTAGAAGGTAGGTGGGTTTGCGCTGCCTGTTTTTGGTTTCGCGAAAGAATTTGGGAGTCACAACCAATCAACATACAAAGAATGGTTCATTTGATTACAACATGGCGACCTACATAGACCAGTTTCCTTCACGTGATGCAAAAATTTGTCAGTTGATACCTTAAGTGAGCAGACTGACCATAATTGTTCGTTGGCTCTTTTCAAGCGTATTGGGACAAGGAACTATTTCAGGGGGAGAAATTGCAAACTCTTCCAAATCATATATTTTCCACAGAATTCAGTTGTCATACAGATCTAGACTTACAGTACGCTCATGAAGGTACCACAGTACCAGTCTACTCTTAAAGTGTCTTTTACTCACTTTTCACCCCCCACCCTACCCCTAGCCAGGAATTCTTAAATGGGGAGGGCTGTACGTACAGCACCTCAAAAGGGAAAATTGACTACGATTGTCTACTATACGGAACACTAATACGAGAGAACATTTGCCATATAGGGTATGGGACATGGGATTAAATTTCCGCCGCTTTACATAAAACTGCGCAGGCTACCTATAGGTTACTTGGAAAGATGGAATAGGCTTGTATTATTCAACTTTATGGAATGGAACTATGGAAGCATGAAACAACGAAAACTCTAGTACGAAGTGTAGAAAACTTTGGGTTCATATTGAAGAAACTGTCCTACTGAGCAGTTGAGTGCAAAAACAGCTTGACGGTCAGACGACTGGTCACCCTTCGGGGACTGCATACGGTAATTATTGTACTAGGGCTCTGAAAGAAGAAAAATCCCCCAACTGAGGGAGGGGACTTCCTCGACTGGGGGCATGGCCCCTTCCCCCATCTAGCACCATCCCTGCACCGAGAGCTTTTTGAGCTTTGTTCCTATAATCTTTGTTTCTGTAATCTAGTGCCATGTAGTACAGTGGTTGTACCGTAGTACTGATTGAGAGGGACGCCATTTTGTTGTTTATCTCAGAGATTGCAGGTTATGGTGCAAGACCTCATTTCCATAAATTTGAGACACTGCACATGACATCTAGTCTGTCTGGTTTCCCCTTCCTTCTGTGATTGGTTATTTAATTGTGGCATGGTACTTTCAGCCAATCAGAAGCCTATCCCATAATAGTGGACTTCCTGCCCTTACGCCGGAACCCTGGATCCCACCCCACTCGTGTTCTAGACATCTCAGACGAAACATATAGTTAACCTTATACATAATGAACTTATAATTGATCATCAATATGGCCGGCCTTTTAATTTTTCCTGATTGTGTTTTTGCATAGTGATTTGAGGAGCGGAAGGAATCAATAGAACAAGACGAATGGATGCAATCAAATCAACTGTGTTTACATACAATTTGCGAATCAGCCGCGTGCGTCTCTAATGGACCTAAACCCCAAGTCGCCGCACTTCACGGCTGGTCCCCGCCGCCGTTTCGCACTTTGAAGTCGCAAGAATAAAACTACCTTACACTAGACTAACAGTGTACGACGAGCAACGGCTAAGGCAACTAAAAAGTTACTTTCTGAATAGCTGAATTTTGTTTTGCGCTCGTTTTTGTTGTTGGTGTTGTTTGTTTGTTTGTGTTGTGTTGACCTTTCACCGTGTGCAGGAACACCACCGAAAAAAGTGTGGAACAAACTTGTTTCGTGTTTCGTGTTTTCTGACGTTCGTGTGCGTTCTGCTTAGATAAAGGCTTTGGCCTTTCCACGCTGTTAGGCGCTCCGCTTGCTTTTCTCGCTTCTTCTTTAGTTGATTACAGTCAGAGGCCCACCAACCAGAAAACGCTTCATCCTTTGGTACTGCAAGAATCTAGCTAAGGAACTCTGACCTTGAATGTACGATAAGTGCAACCAGGGAGCTTGAAACAGCATTAAAGAAAGGATGAATGCTTCGATTGATTCTTATTCAGTAAAATTTAATTTTTTGAGTCAAATTTGAAAAAATATCAAATACAACATTTAGATGCTAGGATTGTAAGTTCCATGACACACTTATAAAGGCATTACTGTTACATCCCCCTTAAAGGACTTAAGCAGTCGCTCCAAACATATTTTGAAACAACAGCCTAATCTCACAAAGTATTCTGTTATTCACTTCAAGTATCTTTTACGATATATCAGAACATAAATATTGCATATTCAAGGCAAACCAAGGAGAAACCCTACATGAATTTCACAATTCAGTGAGAAGAATGATTCTTAAGAGCCACTCATGAAATAGCTTACCTGGTTACACGAATCCAAATTGGGGTGACTGCATTTACCCTTTAATTGCTGCTTTATTGTAAATGAGAAGGAATAGACATACTTGAGAAGGGAATAGATCCAAGACTTCACATTACAAACCATCTTTAACTCTTTTTAGATTGTTCAGACCAGCTTCCGTTGCTTGCGTGTGAGGCATCTACAGAAAATCCATATAAGTGGATGATTTCATGCAGAAGTGGTCTTAGCAATCCTCCGTGCTTTGTTAATATAAAAATAGACATTGTAAACGTAACTTCCAATATTCATGTTGCTGTGTTCGAGAATCCTACGATTGACTATGGAGGATTTATTACCAGTGCATCCCATGAGAAACTGTACGTAAAAGACGGACACACAGTCACAGAAAACATCGATTGTTGCATGCAATATATCTACTGTATAACAAGATGTAACAGCTGTCTCGCCAAAGGTTTGTCAAAAGATTTGACGTCATCAGGACCTTCAAACTTGGTTCCTCTTAAATAATAAGGATTTAGCAATCACTTCTTGTTCTTATTTTGTTAAACGTGTTTGTATTCGCCAATTACCTTCATAAGGATAATCAATTTCCAATTTTTAATGGACATAATTAAAGAAGGTGGTAGTTGTCAGACAAAAAATTAACTTTTACCGAATACATTTTTTCCCACAGTTCACCCAGCTCAACTATTGTTTAGAAGGAAGGATTATTATTTAATTGCTTTCGGAATTACATTACTTTTGTTGTGTGGAGTACTCTTCCTTACATTTTTAACATTGTACAGTAAACGAAGGCGTCGGCATTCTTATGGTAATGTCAGAAAAGGTAAGAAAGATTTATTAAACTTCATTACGGTATTTCATTCGGACCTATCATGCACTATTGCTTTCCAATGTGTAGGGTTATTTGCTTAAATAAATTTGCTGAAATATTTTCCATTAAATACAGTTACTTAGTACCAGTTGCACCCTTGTCTCATTATGCTAAAACCGCAGAATCATTACTGTGCTCATTTCAACGCTTAAGAATGGCATAACGATGTATCTGCTATGTACACTAATATTAGATACTAAAGTGCTTAATAAGTTGCTCCATTTGTTGGTTATAAAAGTGTAGTTGTTTAGTAAGGCCTGGGCGTCAGATTATGACTTAAGAATGATACAAACTAATTCATATTTTGCTGTGATTCTAAGATCCTACCAAGGGACCAAACTCATCAAACGTGCTGCCGATGGATGTTTCCAGCAGGTATGTGTCACATTTTCTTTTAATTTGGAATGATTCCCTTTCAACGTTTTATGATGACATGTGAACATATAGTCCAATACAAGGTACATATATGAAATGTGTGTCATAATGGCTGCTGTGACGCATCAATGGCTAGCTGTATAGCGAAAAGGAGAGCAGCCGTGTGCGTCAGCCTCGCTCTGCCAGTATAACGCCTCTCCAGCAGCAAGCCCTACGTAGTGCCTCTTCGTGGCGATACACAGTAAATGAGCTCTCGCGGGCTCAGGCCGAACTGCGAGGGACTTGGAGGAGGTCTGGCCCCTAAACATGAAGTGTGCATAGCCCACCGGCGTGTGGACACGCCCTGGCACTCATGAACCAAACCCCCAGCTATGGGTGAAATAGCTCCACTGCCTTGTGGACGTCTTGGGAGAGACAAAAGCTAAGGGAGCAAATCCCAACAGAAAATCCGGAGTGGAGCCCCTAAGGCGGTCTGGTGACACCTTTTTTCACTTTTCCGGCAACTCCTGCATCCAGGCTCATTCCCAGCCGTCGAGATTTTTACTTGCCACTGGAATCTGATGGACCCGAACGAGAGAGTGACGTTGATGATGCGCAAGTCTCCTTCACTGTAATCCAAGTCTAGCGCAAGTCACAGCTTCAGACCACGTTGTCTTCCAAGTCCTGTGGCGATAGGGGAATGGTGAACCAGCAAGTGCGGATACACTCAAGCTGCAGTCACAAACCTGCACACAGGCGGCTTAGGACATAGGGTCGCTCTCTACTGGACCTGAAGCAGCAGTAGTGTTCGGCAGCCCCCTGAGCGACTGAGCAGCCCTTTTCAGGGTCGCTCTACTCACCCTCGTGGCATGGGGAACGGACTAGAAAAGGTGTCCCAAAAACAGCCCGCTTCACCTCACCCTAGCCAGCTTACCGCGGCTGGCGGGGATCCCAACTTCTCGGTCGATTACACAAAAAGATGACACCAGCAATGACACTCAAGTTCGGTACCTGGAATGTGCGTACCTTGCTTGACAGCAGCAGGACAGACCGTCCAGAACGCAGGACTGCATTGATTGCCAGAGAATTGAAACGCTACCAAGTGGACATAGCAGCCCTCAGTGAAACACGTTTTGCAGACAAAAGACAACTTACTGAGATTGGTGGTGGTTACACCTTCTTCTGGAGTGGCCGCCCAAGTACAGAGCGAAGAAAGGCAAGAGTAGACTTTGCTGTTATATTACAAATAGTAAACAAACTTGCCAAACTTCCGGAAAGAGTAAACGATCGCCTCATGACCCTACAACTACCGCTGGGTAAAAAGAAGAATGCCATCATCATCAGTGCCTATTCTCCTACTATGACAAATCCGGATGATGTCAAAGACCAATTCTACGAAGAACTTGACACCATAATCACGAGAGTCCCACAGGCTGACAAACTACTTGGGGACTTCAATGCAAGAGTTGGTAGTGACCATCGGGTTTGGGAGAAGGTAATTGAAAAGCATGGCATCGGTAAGTGCAATAGCAATGGTCTCCTCCTACTCAAGACCTGTGCCGCCCATGACTTCGTCATTACCAACACCATGTTCCGCTTGCCCATCCGCAAAAGAAATCCTGGATGCACCCTCGCTCCAAGCACTGGCACCTGATAGACTATGTTATTTCCAGGAGGAAGGACACGGGCGACGTTAAAGTGACGAAAGCCATGTGCGGTGCTGAGAGTTGGACAGACCACCGATTCATCATCTCCAAGCTGACCCTTTCAACACCCAAGAAGACCGCAAGACCAGAAGACCACAAAGAGATTGAAAGTCTCCAAGCTGATTGACAGGAAAATTGCAGAAGAATTCTCCCGTGACTTAGATGCCAAACTAACTGAAATACCAATGGCCCTTACCAATATTGAAGATCAGTGGGCCTCCTTCAGAGACACAGTCTACTCAGTCGCTTTGGAACACCTAGGACCAGCCAAGCGCAAACATCAAGACTGGTTTGATGAGAACAGCGAAAATATACACAACTTACTAGTAAAGAAAAGGCTCATGAGAATACACCAGGATGACCCCTCTTCAGTCTCTCAAAAAGCAGCCTTTGTCAACAAACGACAAGTAGAGCAGAAAAAACTCAGAGATATGCAGGACTCCCGGCTAAGTCAGATGGCAGACGAGATTCAAGCCTCCCCTGTGCTTAATGCGGATGGGTCCAAACTCCTCACAGAAAAGACACAGATACTTTAACGTTGGGCCGAACACTTTCACAGTGTTCTGAACCGCCAGTCAGCTATCAACGATGAAGCTATATATTGAATGCCCCAAGTTAAGACTAACCATGAACTTGACACCCCCCCCCCCCTTCAGAAGTTAAGGTTAGGAAAGCCATAAAGCTAATGTCATGCGGTAAAGCTCCTGGTACTGATGCCATTCCAGCGAAATTTACAAGGAGGGTGGCCCAACAGTGATCCAGCGACTAACCCAGCCCTTCCAGGTAATATGGAAGGATGCACAACTACCTCAACAGTTCAAAGACGCCGCTATAGTCCACATCTACAAGCGGAAAGGAAATCGCCAGTCCTGTGACAACCATAGAGGCATCTCGCTGTTACCCATAGGTGACAAAATCCTGGCACGAGTCCTGCTTAACCGCCTTTACACCATCTTGAGCGAGGTCTCCTTCCTGAAAGTCAATGTGGCTTTCGCCCAGGCCGTGGTACAGTGGACATGATCTTTGCGGCTCGCCAGCTACAAGAGAACGCCCAGGAAGAGCACACCGACCTTTACACCACCTTCATAGACCTGACTAAGGCCTTCGACACTGTTAGCAGGGAAGACATCTGGAAAATCATGGCAAAGTTTGGGTGCCCCTTTAAATTTATATCCATCTTAAGACAGTTCCATGACGGCATGAAAGTCCTGGACGATGGGGAAGAGTCCAACCCATTTCCGGTGACCAACGACGTCAAACAAGGCTGTGTCTTCGCCCCAGCACTATTCAGCATGATGTTCTCTGCTATGCTGACTGATGCGTTCCACGGCTGTGATGATGGTATTTACATCAGGTATAGAACCGACAGAGGACTCTTCAATCCTAGACGCTTGCGAGCAGTAACAAAGGTGAAAGATACCATCATCAGGGACTTCCTGTTCGCTGATGAATGTGCCTTGAGCGCCACCACAGAAAGCAGTATGCAGAAAGAGATGGATCGCTTCTCTGAGGCATGTGACAACTTCGGGCTCACCATCAGCACAAAGAAAACTGAAGTGATGTACACCCCGAGACCACGAAAACCGAACACTCAGCCCCATATCATGGTCAAAGGACAAAACCTCCAGACAGTCGACCAGTTCACCTACCTGGGTAGCACCTTCTTAACTGCGAACAACATCCACGCAGAGGTCAACAGCAGAATAGCTAAAGCCAGCTCTGTCTTCGGAAGACTACGTGAGAAAGTCTGGGAGCGTAGAAGCATATGTACCACCACCAAGCTGAAGGTCTATAAAGCTGTGGTCCTCACCACTCTACTTTATGCTTGGGAGACCTGGACCGTTTACAGACCTCATGCCAACCAACTTAACCAATTCCACTAGAGCTGTCTTCGCAGACTCCTACGCATTAGGTGGCAAGACATGGTCCCTGACACAGAGATACTGAGAAGAGCTAACCTCCAAAGCATCTTTACTCTACTTCAGAAGGCACAGGTGAGGTGGGCCGGTCACAATGTTCGTCTAAGTGATGATCGCCTGCCAAAGCAGCTGCTGCATGGGGAGCTTAGCACGGGTAAAAGAACAGCTGGGGGACAAAAGAAACGTTTCAAGGATTCCCTAAAAATTTCACTAAAAGGCCTGGGGATCGACGTCAAGTCCTGGGAGAGGGCTGCCCTTGACCGTCCTACATGGCTGTCTCAGATTAGCAAAGGAACTAAAGCTGCAGAAACCAGAAGAATCGCTACGGCAGAAAAGAAGCGAGCAGAACGCAAAGATTGAGCTGCCAACCCTCCGACAACATCTACTTTTGTGTGATCCACCTGCGGAAGAGGCTTCATAGCTCGGATTGGCTTCATTAGTCACCTCCGGGCCCACCGACGGAGAACCAACTAATTACAACTACTGAAGCAGTGGTCATCTTCGATTACGAAGGACGAACAGTAACACATATGAAATATACATTAAACAAAAACACATCATCAAGTTGTTGCTGTGCTATTACGTGAAGGCTATTTCAGAAAGCAGTTAAAGTTTCATCACTAACATATGCAATATAAAGGCTGCTACGACAAACCCCATCTTACACTTATTCACAGTTGCACGTGGTATGTTCACTTCTTTATCCTAAACAAAGTGGCAGTTCAAATGGCGAGATTGGTAGCGTGGTCTCGAGTTTTGGTGCAGGGCTTCCTAATTCTTTCAGAAAACACAGCTATGTCACTTGTGTGGACTCATCAAGCGTTATCTCTGGTAAAATCTGACAATAAACTCATACATTGTTCTTGAGCGTTCAAAAAATTTGTTGAATTCATTGACTTTATACATTGGCTACAGTGTTTAGAACTGTAAGCACCTGATTCACAAATAGAATAGTAGTAACTAAAATTCTGAAAGTTTCATACTATAGTAAAAAGCTGGATCGAACTGAACATTTTTTTAACAAAATTAAGCAATATAGGTTGATCGTATAGGTAAATTTTCAGACCTCAGGTATGTTATATATGGTAAACCTTTACCCTAGTAACAACTTGTTTAAAACAGAGCAGAATTTTGGTCGCAAATTATCCAACCATTTTCTGATTAAAATAACCTAATAAGTCAACATAAACTGTATATGACAAAATATATAATTTTGTCCAGGATTTGATATCAGTCATTAACCTACCCAAGAAAGGTGTTAACTTTGACCCGGATTTTCTTATGTGAAGATATTTGGCTAATCTGTGGCCACGATCCTGGTTATATTTAATCCTAATGTTGTTGGCTTTTTTGTTATTTAAATTTTGTTTTAGTTTCTGTTTTAAATAATAATTCTGTACTCATTTACCTTTGATTGGTTTTCGTTATTTTCCTAATCTTACTTCTGGTTTGTTTGTTTGTTAAATTTTAACTTAGGTGAGGTTAGATGATGTCTTTGCTGAACAAAATTTGCTGTAATTTTATATCAAAATGGAATTAAGAATTAAAGGTCTTGCCGTCATATTGAGTAAGGAAGTAAAAACCTTGTCTCAGCCCAACACATCTGGTTTGAAAGTAACTTTACTCCTTCGCCAAACTTAACACCTTTGTGTAAGTAAATTCCTCTTCTACTTCACAGGGCCTATTAGTCGAGATGCTTACATGAACATACATAACCAGTGAGTAACGTTCGATGGAGGACACTGCTAGCGTTATTTCAAAATTGTATTTCATGTTTTCTTATGGTTTATTGCCCTTTTCTGTTAATTTTCATTGTGAGTTTGGCAAGGTGTGATATTGGAGTGGGACTGTGGGGGAAGCATAAGGTGAGATGGCACCTGCATTTGGGAGGTTTTAAAGCATGTGATCTATTTCATAGGAACAAACGGAGAGTATCTCCATTCATGTTTGAATAAGAAGGATTCGGAAGATTCCTTTCTTCCTGTGATTACTCATTTCACCTGTTCCCAAATTGTTGTTAATGTTAAAGGAATAAGATAGCTGTTACACAGTTTATTACAGACATTTGTCCAAGGTCCGTAACCGGACGAGATTCTGAATAGGCGGGATATAGAAAATAAAACATTTTTGCAAATGGTACCGGCCACCTGGTCCCCTCTGGCAACGGACTAGTTCTAACCTTTAATAACAGTCTGGAAGCACCGGACATTGTTTTGTATTCACGCATACTCTAAGACAGTTGTTTGTCTGTAGTAGGCTAAATGTAAACCTTGAACCTTAACCTAAGTTTAAAACAGTGTTAATGTTAATTGGAGCGTTGTTTTACTTAAAAGAAAGGTCTAAGCTCAAATCAATTTTTAATATTTTTGAGGGGTGCTTACTATAAGCAATCTGGCGAAATTTTCGTTGAAATCCGATTTGTGGTTCTCAAGATATCAGCAGTTAAAGTTTTCAACATTTTCAACACAAAGTAAACTTTAAGCAAGCACATCTGATGTCATACCCTCACATTAATGAGCAGTCTTTTGTTTTTCTTTAAACTTTACAACCAAGTTTCTCCTCAACAATCCCATGTTATCAGAATGTGATTGCATGAGAGGCATGGGAACTTTACAAACTTTACATTTCCAAGGGGGATGTCCTATCCCTATTAACTTCAAGATTAATACAGCACACTAAAAAAACACAAAGGAAAAGAAAAGTAGAAACATTCCTTATCAATTTCAGAAGTAATATAACTCCTGCTTGCCTCAAGCAGATCATTTTTATGATCACTACGGTCATAAATGTGGTAACTTCATTTGCTGGTATCTCGAGTAATACATTTCCGATTTGAATGAAAGTCTCACCAAATTGCGTTGATTTACTTCCTTTTTTTCTATATAAATATTAATGTTTTGCTGAAGCCCTTTCTTTAAAGTGATATTCTTAAAGGCCTTCTCTGTTTCTTGTTCTCTAACTTGACTGCTTTTGTCTTGGCAGAAAACTGCTTCATCTTAAAAATAGAAAACTCTCCATCGACAGCTGGAGCACAGGACAAATTAAAAGCACTAGACGTATGGACAAATGGAATTATAACTCGTTAGAAAAAATCACTAGTAGCAGAAAGATAGTCATAGTTTTAGAAGAGAGCTGTGAGGCAAGAGAGAACACACAGGTAACCAAGGGGTGCTTGATGGGGTCGGACAACGCCCCACGCCCATTCGGATTTAGAGTTCCGGTCAGGCGAACTCTTAAACATAAATTTACTTCGAAAATCACAAAATGCTACACCAGTCAGCATGAAACACCCTTGATTATCCAAACAGTCCTTAATTTAATTTTCCTTTTAAGACAAAACACCTCACCGGAGATAGAGATAACATTCAGTAGTTTAGAAGTATGTTTAAAATTCTATCCCAAGTTCGGTTCTAATGGAAAAGTGGCCCCGTTAAGGCCTATTTAAAGGCAGATTTGTATCACCCCAGGTATAATAGGGGTAAACAAAAAAGTATCAATTGGTGACTGCTCTTTGATTGACATCAGAGTTACAAAATTCAAAAGATAAAGGGCAGCTCATATTACGCAACTTGCACAGAGAGTGTTCTGATTACACATTAGTAATTTGTATACACCCCAGGATATGGCCTTAAGCAATAAGCTGTGTTTGTGCCTGCACAAGGAAAAGCTCAAGACAGTTATGGGCAGGGCCAGAACTAGCTTAGATGTGAGAATTGGAACTGTCTGGGATGAGAAGATTTCACCTTCAAACATATGATTTTTCCATGCATCAGTTGTATGAGGCTGACCCAATTGTCCAAATGTACGATTAAATAACAGCTGCCGCAAAATTTAGCACAATTGCGATATCGCCCGCACCATGCACACATGTTCCACTATCCTGACATTGGGCACAGGAACCAACAGTTCGACCAGTCAGGTAAGAGAGAATAGGTCACGTGCTTAGTGTAAACATCAAGCTGTAAGATGGCGATGGGGTCATCACTAAAAGACAGAAAGCAAAGTGTAATCCGATTGATTTCGTTGATTCATGACGATTCATTTTAAAATTTAATACTCATACCACATGATTTAAAAGTGGGGGGTTAAATGAGCCTACCAAAAAGAGAAATAATAAACATCCTGCAATGCTTTTATGGCAAGTAGCGTTTTCAAAATTTTCCTTTTATAGTTCATGGAAAGTCAACTACACCTCGAAATTTCAAAACTCTTGAAATTAACCCAGCAAGAGGTGCACGAAGTCATGCAAATGGATCCGGTCATTTAACTCTCAGCAGAGAGAATATATATGCGTCACATAGGTCCATTGTTTCAAGTCTAATGGGAACATCCAAGCGTCAAATTGTTAATGGAGCATATACAGTTCGGGGATCCTTTAGTAAAGTGCGGGGATGTTTGCTGGTTCAAGGCGTCAGTCTATACCAATGGTGAAAACATACCAGTTGTAGTGAAATCAGTTTCAGGTCAGCAACTGCATACCTATAAATTCAAGTTAATTAAACATTTTGTGATGTCAGAGTATTTTATTACTACTCTTACCGGAGTGGTTATTCAGGTTAGTCAAGTAAATGATGGCCCCGGTTAGTTTATAGTTTTTTATTACTTTTGTTGTAGAGAACGCCATCCTGAGAGTTGCCAATCACGTGACTGGAAAACTCAATGAACTTCAAAAGATTGGTCCGCACCCCAACGTGTTAAGTCTCTGTGGCTGGAATACTGCATCATGTGAGTACATTTCAGTTTTGATTACCAACGGTGGCAACCGTGGGATAGGGACATTCCCCCTCCTATAGTTTTGGATGACTTGTTTTCAATTCCTAGCTCTCTAACATTTTAAACTACCATCCTCTAAAGCGTTGAAGCGAGAATTTCCTCATCTCAGACAGTTCCAGTTTTCCCAACTAAGTTACTTCTAGGGCCTCTCAAAACTGTCTTAAGCCCTTCCTTGCGGAGACACAAACCTAGTTTATTGCTAAAGGTCATATCCTAGAGAGCATACAAGGCCCTAATGTGTAATCAAAACACTCTCTGCATTGTGTGGATTGTGAGCCACTCCGCAGCTTTTGAATTTTTCAACGTTGATGTCAATCAAAGAGCAGTCTTCAATTGAGAACTTTGTTTGCCTCTAACCCAAAATGTACTTTGAGTGATGAGAATCTGTCTTTACAGCCTGGCGAGTCCTGTATATTCCATAATGTAAACGGTAATGGGGATGTTTTTGAATGTAAGCTCGGTATGAATGAAAGACGGATCCACACAAAAGGATGAAGACAAGGTTGCTTTGATTAGTACTCTAGATTTCATTTGGTTTCAGTAGTACTACATGATGATTGGTTTTCAAAACAATAAACGAAATTAAAAGACAGACAGTCATCACCCCAAAGTACATTTTTGGTGTAGTACGTATCAAAGTTCTTAGTTGGGTACCACTCTTTGATTGACGTCAAAGTTTGAAAATTCAAATGATGCAGAGTAACGCAGCCATTTGTAAATCACGGACAGAGCCAAGCAGAGCCAAATAGAACCAAAGGTTATGACTGTAAGAAACCGTGTACGAAACCCATCTCCCGCAGATCTTAACTTTTCACTCAATAACTGTGGTCCACAGAGCCAAACAGGGTGCTGTTTGGCTCTGTTTGGCTCTGTCCATGTTTTATAAATGGGGTACGGCCATATGTAAAACATGAGCTAAACAGAGCCAAAATAGAACCAAACAGGGCCAAAGGTAATGAATGCAACAAAAAAAACCGTGTACGAAACCCATCTCCAGCAAATCTAAACTTTTCACTTAACTGTGGTCCACAAAACCAAACAAAGCCAAACAGAGCGTTGTTTGGCTCTGTCCAAATTTTACGAATGGGGTACATCCAATTAAAAAACACGGACAGAGCCAAACAGAACCAAAGGTAATGAATGTAAGAAACGATGTATGAAACCCATTTCCTGCGAATCTAAACTTTCACTCAACAACTGTGGTAGCAATAGGTGTTGGAACAACAGTTTCTGTCTTTCATGGGTTTAGCATATGTTATGGAAACACTGTACATTTACTACATCATCGTGTAGTGTCGACAGTGCGTATGAGACTGTCAATCCTTGTTCTAAAATAAAACGGGATTTTAAACCCTGATTGGTCCATAGATACTAATAGGTGAAGAAATAAATATGAATATTTAGCGGTTAATTAACCAATCAAAAAGTGGACGTGTCACCCAATTATCCACACCTTAAACTTGATTGACAGCGATGTTATGTGGTGGTCGGGTTTGACAACATGTGGTGGCATGTGAACATCCGCGCATCCCAAAAGCCCCAGAGAAACTGGGAACCAGACGTCTTGTGTTTAAGCTTGATTCATTTAAAGTCCCAGTACGACTTTGTATAAAGAAATACTTAAACCGCCAAAAATCGTCATAGCACGAGAGACAGATATATGAAGTTGGTAACAGTTTAAGAGGCTCTAAGATACCTAGAAGAACAGTCTTAGCTTCTTTCGGGAGTAATCTTTGTCCGAAATGCAGATGTTGAATTCGGCTTGCCAACTGAAATTCGAGTTCTTTCCTCGTAATGAGCTTATCAGTCAGTAGTATGAACCGATGAAAGTCTGTTTGTTTATGAATATTCATGAATAAACAACTGTTGGTGCCTTGTCTACATGCTCAACTGTAGTGAAATGTACGCACGTAAACAGTGCAGAGCATTTGCTTGTATATTCGAACCGGATGGACTACACAAACAGCCTAGGACTATACTCAGGTTAGTGTAGGCTTAAAATTGAATTGTAATTAGAAATAATTACCCACGCCAACAAAATTGCAGCACAACTAACATGAAAAAGGAGGAAAACCTCACCTGAAATCCTAAGCAAAATAACGTTGCCTGGCACAGCCATAGGCGTTCGAAACATTACGTACATATACTACACTATATATATATATATATATATATATATATATATATATATATATATATATATATATATATATATATATATATATATAATAAGAAAAGGTAAGACGTTTCAATCTGAGAAGAAGTAGGCCCAGTGTCGTGCTGCACTGCCACCCAGTGCTTCCATACTCTAAATTCATTTTTCCTGAAATGGAATTTAAAATTACCTGAAATCGGCCATTTCAGGAAAATGAATTAAGAATTTCTTGAAGTACCCCCTCACTGACTTTGGTGTTCTCCAATCCACATTGTCGGTGGATAATGGTAAGGAGAAATTGTATCTTGATTTCTCCTTCCCATGTTTATCGAAGAAAGGGGTGGGAAAACTAGCATGTCCAATTTCACACCACCACGATGTTCTCGGCTTCCGTAGGTAAGCAAGTGCGTATGCAGTATGTACACTGGCTGCATCGTGCTGCACAGTCGTCGACATGATGTGATCTCGAAGCAGCTGGGTAATGAATATTCATAATGGTGTAGACCTTCCCACCGTGATAAACCTTGTGCATATTGAAACAGCCGTTACATTTACAACCACGATTTGTTTAAAACAACCTTTCACTTTTGTAAATGTCTTTTTTCTCCAACAAATCATTTCTCTGGTTGTGTGTGGGTTTAACTAACCTTAGGCACCACTCATTTCTCTTATCCAAATACGTATACAAAGTCGTACTGGGACTTTAATGTTTAACATTTGAGGGCCAGGAAGCCAATTCACTCATCGAGGACTCTTTACCAGAGATTCAAAACGAAGGAAGTATAGCTCGTGTACGACTTGCTTAAGGAGGCAGTTGATCTAAACACATGTATGCTACTACGTGGCACTAGTCTAGTTTGAAAATGCTAGGTAAACTAAAATTTAACCAGACTGTACACTCCAGTCATTCCATGTCTTCATTAATCTCTGGCACAAGTCTTTAGTACGCTACACCCCTCCCAAGAGGAGCATTAACACATGGTCATTTACACGGTTTAATTTTACGGCCAAAAATGTACGATTCCTTGTGTATTTTCAGTTGACTGTCGTTACTTCATTCGATAACAAATTTGAAAGCGTTTGCTAGATGATGTATGCTTATCGCAATTAGTAAAAATCGAACTGGACCGGGATATTATATTAGATATTAAATATTTTAACATTAAAATAATGATGCAATAAACTATTCTGTCATTTTACCATTTAAATATTTTCTATCGATTTCTGTTTTCTTTAACAGTCCCAAATTTAAGCATATTTTGCCTGCCACCCAACCATACTAAATTAAACTCATTTCTGATAACTCATTATGATACCGTGCAAGTACGGGAAATGGAAACGTACAATGGAACGACTTGTAAAACCGCAGTCACATGCTCGCTGGACGTTTGTTGCGGAATGGCGTTTTTGTCCTCAAATTGGGTAAGGGTGAGGCAGGGTGAAGGCTAAAATTTTCTGTTTTCCGGCAAAATTTATTTCCTATATTTCTGTCAAACGTGTCTTAAATCTCAGGCAAAATTGCTCAGTACCCTGCTCCCAACTAACAGTGGTCCCGTATGCTTATATTAGTATGCAACAATAGAAATATTGAACTAAGTGAGATTGCTGTAATGCACAAAAGCTATTTTGATAAACAGGAGATACCTGGTGTCCCTTTCCCCCACTTTGAATTAAAGTCGTCCATGGCTGTACTTACGGTTTGTGGTATTTTGAGGTTAATATCTCTCCGTCTTTGTCCGTCACAGTTAGCCATACTATAAATGACGTAAGATATATTTTTCAATTCAATTCAGTTTATTTCTCATGTGTACAACAATCATCAACAAAGGTATCATTAAACAAATATATACAATATAGATATAAGCGAATGTCATATTTTTGGCCCTTCACATTAGATCATACCGCGCATCCAGCGTTGAATCGGAAAACATTTTTTGCTCGTAAAAAGCTTCGAACACGAATGTAAAGATTAGAGACATCGTTGTACTGGTTTTTGTTTGTTTACTGTGTGTTTGTTGTGGATCTACCTTGTAATAGCTTTACTTTCAGTAATAATTGTTAGACTAAGCATTTGTATGTAAAAATCGAAAAGTAAAGAAAACAAAACTAAACGAAACAAACATGTATTTCGAATAAAATCTCATCTACGAGCTAGTATACAAGCGTATTACTCTTTAATCTATGAAACACTTCTCACCAATTGTTTTCGTTCTAGTGAATTCAAGGCTCAAAATCAGTTAATTGAGGGCGTTGTCTTACCATGAAGCCACTATGCAATAGTGGAAGCCATTCTTGTTTTCTTTATTTATTGATGCTATCATTTGAGTTAGTGATTTAAACCATGATGTGTCACATGTTTAATGAGCATCTTCACTTTTCAGTTTATCCATCCTTGTTTGAGCTCCCATCAAGTTTTAGTCGACTTCTCTCATGTTTGTAAATTGTTCGCATTTACTAAGGCAGACACTACATCGACGGTGTCACTGGTTAATCTGTCCCCAGAAGAGGTACGTTTCGCATAGACAAATTAGATTTACAGATAGATTGATAGACAATTAAATTCAGTAGATTTGAAGGAACCAGTTTCAGTTTCTTTATTCCAGTATAAATATAAAATTTATAAATAGGACATAAAAATATAGAAGTAAATAAACAAAATCAGAACATAAATATTATACAAGTAAAACAGTAAGAATATTATATAAGAAGTTGAAGAAGTCCAGTTTGAATATATACAGCAGCTCTGTAAATAAAAGAGTTCTTAAAAAGTACAATTCTGTAAGTTGGCATGGTAGCAGGGTTTCGAAGATTAAGTTGCGTTTTATTGCACAATGAGTTCAATTCAGAGTGAAGAGGATGATCTGTATAGCTGTGGATATTATTGACAAATCTTAAAAATTCATTTCTGGCAGTAGTATTTACTCTATTTACAATAGCTTCGTATTCAAGACAAAGTATTTTCGAGCAGTATTTCAAGAAACTTTTAATTCTTTTCTTGTCTTTTTCAAGTAGAAAATGGTACCAAACTGGTACTGCATACACAATAATAGGTAAAATATATGACCTGAAAACCTTTTCCCTGGCATCAGTATGAAAGTAGGGAGTAATATATGCCAGGGTTGAAACGATATGGTACACCTTAGATAATATTCTAGAAATATGGTTAGTAAAAGTTAGTTTGGCACCAATGTTGACTCCTAAATACATAGTATTAGTAACACGCTCAACACAGGAGCCTTGAATATAAGTCACCTGATCTCTGGTCTCAGTTAGGCCTTCATGTTTGTTTAAGTCCTCAAACACCATTTCTTTAGATTTCTTAGGATTAAGCAAAAGGTTTTCCGCTCGCATAGATTAACGATATTAAAAATACAAGACTGAAAATTACTTTGATTTTCATAACACGTGATGATATGAAAGGATATAGCTGTATCATCAGCGTACTTAATTACTGAACATCCTAGTGAAGAACATATCTCGTCAGTATAAACTGTAAATAATAATGCGGAAAGAGGGCCACCCTGTGGGACTCCAGCTTCAATTATTGATTTCTCGGAAAATTCTTTATGGAACTTGACTTGTCGGGACCAACCTTGTGAAAAATTTGCCAGCCAATGGATGAGCCAAAATGACGAAGATCTTGAATTGGACAATTTTGTAAAACTGTATTAAAAGCACTTGAAAAATCTAAAAATAACACTTTAGTTACTGTCTGGTCTTATATTTGTTTGAGGTTTTGTTTTCAGTACAGTTTGCTCCCACTTCGTTACCTTCTCTGTTATTATACTTTTACTGGCCCTCAAAACCGAAGGAAAAATTTTGTGAGCTCATGACATTGTTCTCCAAAAACATGTGTCATGAGTGAAAATTGCATTTCTAACAAGAATTTATGCAATTCAACTTTATCTATATCAGATATTCGATCGTACGTGCATCAACTTTATTTACATATCATTAACCAATTTTACGAACACAATTTGAGAATCCTGAAAATGAGTGAATAGTGGGAATTTTACTGTCTTATATTCTTATTTCAATTTAATAACAAGAGGGCAATCCACGGAGTTGCTTATCTCATCGCTAGCACACGCATTAAGCTATATAACTCACAGAAAGAACTTTCTCTCTTCCTTGTGGCATAAGGCCTACACATAACTGCGGGGACCGCTGAGACGGGAGGCTAAGGGGCTTTAGCCCCCACACTTTTTCTGCCGTGGGTATTTTGGGCCGCAGTAAACTGCATTTGTTTTATTAAACATATTGGGCGGCTTCACAATTGGCTCCCCGGTCTCTGAATAAGGGCACTTGAATATGAACGCACAGTGAGTGGTTTGAATTGAAGCTCATAGTCTATCCTAGCCTGGGGTACCTAGGCCTAGTTCTCACGTACACTTTGCTCCCTAAACTAGGTCAGTAGACTGCGGACTAAGTCTATCCATATGTATGTCAGTTTCTATGGCATCTTCAAATTACTCACTTTAATATCGGCCTTTAATTTTTTCACGCGCTCACAAAGTGAAAACATCTACCAGCGCGTTCGTCGATGATAACGCAGAAGTTCGTGTGAAGTATTCTAGATAAAAAGACAGGCCAACAAATTTCTGCGCGTATAGAGTTTATGCACGTGACGTCAGCGCGTTTCAATTTGGCTTACTGGATGGAACTGCCATACGTAGTAGGTGTGTTAAAGATACGTGCTCACGACAGCACCTTAGTAACAATTGTTGCACAATGTACGCATGGATGGAAAAATAGAGAAACGTGACGTAGGTGCATAAGCTCTATACAATGCTTACGCAAGGTGCGTTGTTCTAACAATGACGTTTTCCGTAATGCGTGCCTATTATACGCACATCACCGAATAGAAAGGCGCTTATGCTTATGTCAAATCCTCACTGCCGCCCTGATATTTGCATCTCCATGCGCCCTTTTGTTGTGCAAAAAGGACAGTATGATATACGGAAGACACATTCATCATATGTGCGAAATTTCATTTATGTGGAATGTTTTCTTCTGGAGCTATACTTAAAATACTAAAAAAATGTGATTTTTCACAAAAATTGACCTTTGACCTTATTTCACGTGACCTTTGATCCCGGTCGCCATGGCAACCATATATTATGGTAGTATTAGGCAGGTTCATCATATGTGTGAGTTTCATGTATGTGGAATGTTTCCGTCTGGAATTATACTAAAAAAACTAAGAAAATGTGATTTCTTACAAAAATTGATCTTTGAACTTGGTTGCCATGGCAACCATATATTTTGGTAACATTAGACATGTTCATCATATGTGTGAAGTTTTGTGCATTTGGAATGTTTCCTTTTGGAATTATACTAAAAATTCTAAAAAAATGTGATTTTTCACAAAAATTGACCTTTGACCTTATTTCACGTGACCTTTGATCCCGGTCGCATAGCAACCATATATTATGGCAGAATTAGGCAGGTTCATCATATGTGCGACGTTTCATGTATGTGGGATGTTTCCTTCTGGAATTATACTAAAAAAAAAACCAAGAAAATGTGAATTTTCCCAAAAATTGATCTTTGACCTTGGTTGCCATGGCAACCATATATTCTGGTGGTATTAGGTACGTTCATCATATGTGCAAAGTTTCATGTATGTGGAATGTTTCCTTTTGGAATTATAGTAAAAAACTAAAAAAATGTGATTTCTCACAAAAATTGATCTTTGACCTTGGTTGCCATGGCAACCATATATTCTGGTGGTCTTAGGCACGTTCATCATATGTGCAAAGGTTCATGTACGTGGAATGTTTCCTTCTGGAATTATACTAAAAATACTAAAAAACCGTGAATTTTCCCAAAAATTGAATTTGACCTCTGACCTTTGACCTTTCCTGCCGAAAGTCACGGAGACACAAGTTTACACTCTGGGGTACCTACCCACCAAATTTCAAAAGAATCGGTCTAGCCCACAAGGAGGAGCTCATGAAACACTTTTTTGCTTAAAATATTAATATCACATGATTTTTTACCTTTGTTGCCATGGCAACCATATATTTTCGTAGTGCCAGACACTCTTATTATATGTGTGAAGGTTCATGTTAATGGGATGTTTTTTCTTGGAGTTATTATAAAAAGAGTGATTTTCACATAATTTGACCTTTGACCTTTACTTCCGGGAGTCAATGCAGAACTGGGGCACCTTCCCACCAAATTTGAAGAAAATCGGCTTTACCGTTTTGGAGATATTAAGAAAACAAAATTGGACACACACACACACACACACACCCATACATGTTTAAGGTCCCAACCGGGGACATCTGTACACAACCACCAAATGGGGACATAGTAATTTAAGCTCAAAAATGTCATTCCTCGCATTGTAAACATCTAGTGTGATCACTAAAGTAGTTATTTTGAAATTAAGGTCATTCCCTCCATAAATTTTTTTGAATTTAATAATGTACCATTTACATACTAATTGGGGACAAGGCCTACACACACGTGTGTTCCAACTAGTGATTGCATAGCTTCTAACCGGGGACTGCGGGTGTTTCTACTGGGGACGGTTGACACACTGCCCAACTAGGGACCAGTGAATGTGCTTAAAGCTGGGATGTGACAGGCAAGTGATACACAGATCTCTGTGCATTCCACACAAGGACAAGTAATTGACTGTAATATTAAAGCTTTTTTTCTTTTTTTTTTGTGGGGGGGGGGGGGCAAGAGGAACATATTCCTTTGTAAAGAAATGCTAATTGGACAAAATCGCACTGAAAGCTTATGGCAAGAAAGTGGATTCAGTTCAAGATTGAAGACTGGTGCACTGGTCCAAAAAGATTTTGATACTAACAATTACCAACAAAGTAACTTTTCTGTTCTGACAGGATGTAATAACGACAAAAAGCCTTGTTTTGATAACACTTTCATATTGAAGGAAACCAAAGAAAACATTTTTTCACCTTATCATAATGATCTAACTTCATCACAGTAGTAGTAGTATTATAGTAACTATAACAGTCCAATAAAAATATGTAAAACATTTTGAACATAACAACAAGTTAAGTACAACCTGAACAATGTTAAACTTCATTTCATGCTTGGTTTGCAAGAAGCAAACATGGGATGGAAATTTAGTTTATTGTCAGCCAAGTATACAGCCTACCAATCTGATCGAAGAGCAGACAATAGTAGACTACTAATACTTTCCACAGAACTAAGCCAGCTACCTTTATACTTCAGTGCCTTTGGTACAGGCTGACAATATTAACTATGACAGTCCCAAAAATATGCAAAAGATTTGAATGGAAAAATAAGTTTAATAATGCCATCAGACTTCACGCTTTCACTTTCAAGAAGCAGGCATGAAAATTTGAGACCAGGGTCAAATTCAGTGTCTAGTCAAGTGCACTGGAACAATTATTGAAAATCACCACCCTCCCCTCATACTCAATGTAAGCCATGTCTCTTGCTCAGCAACTTTGGCACATTCCAATATCAATAACCACAACAGTCTATAATAAAAATGTGTTCAGAAGCAATGAATACTGTATAGAAACAATTTGGAAACAACCAGAATATCATAAAATTTAACTTCATGTTTTAATTTGCAAGAAACAAACATAGCATCAAAATTAACTTTGCCATCAGCCAAGTACAGGCTACTAAACTGATAGAAGTCAAACAACAGCAGACTTCTGATACTCCCCACAGAACCAAGCCTCCAATTACTTCAGCACTCTTCTTACATGCTGACATAACTGCTGACAATATTAACAATGTAAAAGATTTGAACGAATGATAAGTTTAATAGTGCTTGTAGAAGCATCAGACTTCGTGCTTTCATTTTCAAGAAGCAAACATGAAACTTTGAGACCAGAGTCAAATTCAGGGTACTGGAACAATTGAAAATCACATCCTCAGTCCTACTCTCAAACTTCGTTCAAGCCATATCTCTTGCTCAGCGGCTTCGGCTCATCCTGAAATTAATAACTCAGTCCAATAAAAAAATGTTTAAAGAAATTATGTATACTCTATAACAATACCGAGAGTTAAGGTAGACTTCCTTTCATGCTTTAAATCTCTAGAAGCAAGCTTGGCATGGAAATAACATTTGTAGCCAAACTTAATCTACCAAACTGATTAAAGAGAGAAAAAGTAAACTGCTGATACTCTCAACAGAACTAAACCGGCCAGTATCTTACTTCAATACCTTTTCTGTAGTTCTGACAATAGTAACTATATAGCAGTCCAATAAAAATATGTCAAAACACCGTATAACAACAATTTTACCAACACCTACATTTAAAGCAAACTTTAGTTTCTATGTAGCATATACAGAAATTAAAGCTCCCTCGCCCTAGTCCTTATCATCTTTATATCTACCATCACCACCCTACCTCGTCTTAACTTCCACCATCCTACTGTAAGTCTTAGGCCTCCCCATCCTATCCTAACTCTGATCCCAATTCCTCCAAAACTAGTCTTCCAATTTCAATTCATTCCCTTCCAACTTCTCTCCATCCAAGCCCCTCCCTTACCCCACCATAGCCCTCACTTAGAATAAAATCTCACCATGTAATGTTTAAAATGCAAACTGTTACAATCAGCTACATTAAGACACACTGAGGTAAGATCAACCAAGAAACTTGATCCTGCTTAGTGTAGGAAATATGAATGAATTTCCTCATGGAGTCTGTGTGAGGCTGGTTACTACAACATGAATTACTTCCTGTCTAGTCTGTTATCCATCATCTGTACATCTTGCCCTACCTATTACCATTTTAACACCTCCCCAATGAAATCCCCTATCCCTTTTGCTCCATGGAATTATTTGCCCGCCCCACCTGTTTTCTTCCTTGAGGCTCTACCAAGTCTGTTCCTAATGAAGTCCTTGACATTTGTTCACATTTGTGGTGAGCTAGACATGGATTAGTTTCCAGAGCAGCTTTACTATCTGACTTTCCTGGCAGTCAGTTTAGAAGAATGTCTCTCTTGAATGCAGAGTAGACGGCAGAAACCTCTTCTTCAGACCAAGGATGTCTTTTGTATTTTTGAACTGAAATCAACATCAAGAGAAAGCATTGTAACAAGTAATGTCTCATGATCAAGTGAAGACAAAAGCAGCAACACTACAGAAGCTTACCAGTTAGGTACAATACTGCATGCAAACAAAATCACTTTGATTTCTAAGTGATTAAGTACTGGTCCAGTACACTGATAATTCCCTACGAATGTGGTAATCAGTTATTCCAAACATCCCCACTCTGGGCATTCACCATCACAGTGGATTTTAATTTGGGGTTGAAATGGTTTACCCCCCCCCCCCCTCCCAACCATTGTGGTACACCAGAGCATTATCATAACAAACAAAATTTTTGAGACATTTTAAAATTATTAAAATGCAGAGAGCATACTTTTAATTTGCTACAAAGGTTGTCAGTTTTTTAAAGGTCGTGTGACATGAAAATAACATAGTTGGATATTTGATGTAAAAAGCATTAAAAATCCAGAAAATAGCTGCAATTTCCATTAAAATTGGTCAAATATTGACCATTTTACAGGGAAATTTCTAGATCACACTTGTACCATGAATAAACATGAGCTAAATATGCAAATATGTGACATCGAAAGAGGGACATACCATATATGGCACATGTTAGCCTTTGTTTTTTCAACCTTAATTTCAAGGACACTGAAAGGGGTTTATTATAAAAAAAAAACTTAATTTTTTTCCTTGAAAAATATTGATATCATTCACTAAACTGTAATCTATGTGATTAGTAATTAAGAGATAATTTATATAGGGTTAACAAAAGAAATCATAACACTGTGCAACACTACACATCATTATTTTTGCATAGGCAATTAGTTTCTTTAGAATCCATCAAACTTTGAAGAGGTGTATTTTGAGAACGGTAAAAGATATTGAAATAATTCCAACGGATCTTTGATTGGAGGACCTAATTCTTTAAGTGACAAGTGAAACAACTCTTTTTGGTGGCATGTCACACAACCTTTAAGACCTGCACTGCTATTTTGCCATCTTGGGCCAGTCCCACCAGGGTTGGCATTTCCCCGGGAAAAACCTGTTTCCCCGCTAAGTGGTAAAAACCAGGTAAAAACCGGGAAAAAACTGGTAAATACCGGTAAAAACTGCTTCCGTCTTGAAAACTGTTGTTACATGTCTGTTATATGCAGGGTCTACAGTAGGCCAGATATTGGTCATGACAGGGATATATAAAGACAGACTCTTAGCTTCATTTTAAGCTATTTTATCACAACTTAATTTTACTTTTTGTGGGCTAAGAGTATTTTTCATGTAGCACTTATTTTGTCACTATCTCTTTCCCTGCAGTAGGTATTGCCTGTTGCCCCAAACTGTTATAGGCCTACCCCCACCCCTCCAAAATTCCTTAGGCCTACTGTATTGCTCACACACTTCTTTTCACAGTCTATTGAGGTAAACTTTAATGCAGGTGGCTCAACAATGGAAACTGCTTCAAACTTGTATAAGGCACATGTGGGCCCAATTAAATGTCCACTGTATTGAGCCACACAGAGTACAGACAGCCCAACTGTTCACCTTGATGCACCCCAGGATGTCACTATGCCGGGCAGCGGTAGTGAACTGCGCCCGCACCCATGTTAGAATAAAAAAACATTCTGTCCAGCACTTTTTCCCAATAATGGTACTATGATTTTATGATTTTTAAAAGAAGTTTGGATGAAGTTTGGATGTAACATTAATCTCAGAATGAGACGGCCAATTGGAGCATTATTTAAGAGTGTAGAAAAACATCTACATATTATAAATCCGAGGACAGTGATCACTAAAGGGTCACAGTCAAGAATTACCTGGCACTAAGTTTGGCCTGGTGACAACCCTGATGTACACATAGTCCAATTATTATACCCTCATGCATGCGTGGATTAAAGACTTTGAGGTGGACAATTAAGTGAGGTGAATTTAGATTGCTCTTTCCAAGTTTTTGTGATGTGTTGCATTATATACAGTAGACTGACAAACTGTCCATGTAACAAACCCTAAAGATGTGACATATAAGATGACAAAGCATAGCCTACTACAAAGGCACCAACAGTTTAATACTTGTCAATTCTCTGTATTCTAGAATTATGCATAAGTGGAATGGAAGTAAAGTTAGTTGATGTGAGCATCCAGTTTATATTTGATTTACAATGCTTTAATTAGCAAACCCACAAAGTTATTAATCATGGCTGCACTTTGGTTTAACCCTACCCCCTATCCCAAAAAGTCATTTTCTTGTAGGTTTTATGCTCTTCTTCAAGTTCCACATGATTTTTTAAGAATTCTATATAATTTCAGCTTTTTCCCAGTTTTTCCCACTTATAGGTGGGAAAAACCTTCCGGTAACAACCTGGTTTTTACCAGGTGGTAAAAAACCACCTGGTAAAAACTGGCCAACCCTGAGTCCCACGCATAGAAACGATATATGTGTAGGTCTACCCTTTATTTCAACATGTGTATTAATTATTTTCATTTCATTCATACCAATACTATACCACAGACAGGTTGGGGGGGGGGGACATTTGCCCAACCCCATTTGGTGAAAGGGGGTGGAAGCTAAAAAGGTTGGGAAAAGCTGGATAAGTACATTGATTGTAAACTGGCAGCCCCACCTCTATGGGTGGAAAGATTTGGGAAGCTGGGAGGTTCATTCCCAGGATATTTGGATGTTTGGAAATTTTGGTAATTGGAAGGAATTTTACCTTTTGTAAATGAAAATACTGAAGGTATTATGGAAATTTTGACTCCCTTCCAGGAAAATAAACATTTTCTTGAGCCCTGCCTATATTCATCCCCCTAGGGATTGAAAACAAGTACAATTGTAAGGAAATTTGCAGTTAACATGAATAATGAATTTAAAGTAACTACATCTTTGTACTGCAGTTAAACTGACCCCACTTTGTATGTACACTGCATTACTTTCACTTAAACATTTGAATTTGAATCTGAGGATTGCAGTCTCAACACCAGTTCCCTATCCCATCCCAATACTTTCATATTTTGGACTCATAAATATGGCTTATTAGGAACTACTTTAATATAATGCCTTCAGTTTCAATAGAGTCTTGAACTTATACTTGTGGTGAGCTAGATTCAGAGAATTGCAATGTCATTAGAAGTCTCCAATCCACTCCCCTTCCCTTCAACTATTGAAACACTGTAAATGACTAAATTAGAGCCACTTATTTCAAAATAATACCTTCAGTTTCCATAGAGTATTCAACTTCAAGCTGTGGTAAGTTGGATTCAATGGTCACTGTGGCCATAGGTCTTTTATCAATGAGAGCATCTGTTGAGTTCCCCTCTGCCTTCAACAAAAAAATAAAAGAATAACTTTTAAAATCAAGACTCTGTCTCTTGGAAAAATGTTACATTTTGTCACTGCATTAGTTTATATTGAGCAGAATTACAGAGATTGAAATTAACTTTGTATTACAGGTGTACCAAATTTTTCTAGAAAAATGCAACTTATTTTATATAGCACTTACCAGTTAGTTCATTGAAAACATGCATTTTACAGAAAAGGGCAATTACCATGAATAAACATATTTATTTAACACTGTAAGTGTACTTTAATTTAACTGTCCCCACTTTGTATGTACCCTGTAGTACTTTCAGTGACAAACTAAACTTAAGCAGGATCTATGGCTCCTGGACAAAGTTTAAACAATTCTCTATGAAACTGAAACAATTTCCAACAAATGGAGAAGGTCAGAGAAGTGAGGGTGATGGCTTTCTCTAATGTGCCCCCACCCCTGCACAATCTACGTGATACATTTTTGGGAAAAGAGCAGTTACCATGAATAAACACATTACTGTGATGTCATAAGTGTATTATAACTGTCCCCACTTTGTATGTGCACTGCTGTTATTGTCAGTTACAAGCAGAATTTGAGTCAAAGAGTATGGCCTCAACACATGGTCTCCCCTTCCCTTCAACTTCTGAACCCCTATGCATGACATATTTTTCAGATTAATGTGACTTTATACTAGTACTACATACAATTTAAGTGTCCCCACTTTGTATGTACCATTCTAGTACATACTACAACATGAGTCAAGAGAATTGCAGTGTCAACACAAAGTCTCCCACCCACTCAACTTCCTTTCAACTTTTAGACCCCTATATATGACTTAATTACAAGCTAGCCACTTATTAGATTATAATATACCTTCAGTTTCCATAGAGTCTTGAACTTCAAGCTGAAGTGAGGTGGATTCACTGGTCACAATGGCTTCATGCCCCTTTTCATTGATAACATTAGCTGAGTACCCCTCAGAAGTAGCTGTTCATACAAAACAAACATTAAAATATCAGTAGTTTAACTCAAAAGTAAAAGTTGATTCCATCTCAACTGTTCATTTCTAATACCCATTATCACACTATTGATTAGTACACTGATTGCAAATTGGTAGCCCCAACTCTATGGGTGGAAAGAGTTGGGAAACTAAGAGGATCATTCCCAAGATATATGGAGGGAAATTTTGGTAACTGAAAGGAATTTCACCCTTTGTAATGAAAAAAACACATGGAATTGTAAAAAATTTGACTCCCTCCTATTGAAATAAACATTTTCTTGAGCCCTATTCAACCCTCTAAGGATTGAAAACACAAGTACAGCTGTAAGGAAATTTGCAGTTAACATGAATAATGAATTTAAAGTGACTTCATATTTGCACTGCAATTAAACTGACCCCACTTTGTATACACACTGCATTATTTTCATTTACATATCTGAACTTGAATCTGAGGATTGCAGTCTCAACACCAGTTCCCTATCCCATCACAATAATTTCAAATTTTGGACCCATAAAATGTGGCCTTTTAGACACTACTTTAATATAATGCTTTCAGTTTCAATAGAGTCTTGAACTTGTGGTGAGCTAGATTCAGAGAATTGAAATGTCATCAGAAATTGTCAGTCCATTTTCCCTTCCCTTCAACAATTGAAACACTATACATGACTTAATTACGAACTAGTTATTTCATAATAATACCTTCAGTTTCCATAGAGCATTCAACTTCAAGCTGTGGTGAGTTGGATTCAATGGTCACTGTGGCCATAGGTCTTTTATCAATGAGGGCATCAGTTGAGTTCCCCTCTATATTCAACAAAAAACACAAGAATAACTTTTAAAATCAAGACTCTGTCTCGAAGAAAAATGTTGCATTTTGTTACCACATTAGTTTATATTCATGTTACCATAAAAAACAAGTGGAAAGTGATTTTGGTGAAGAGAAGAACAGAGAAATTAACTACGTGTTATAGGTGTACCAAATTTTTCTACAAAAATGCAACTTATTTTAATATTTACCACTTATCAGTTCAATGAAAACAAACCTTTTATAGAAAAGGGCAATTACCATGAATAAACACATTAATGTAACACTGTTAAGTGCACTATTATTTAACTGTCCCCACTTTGTATGTACACTGTAGTACTTTCAGTGACAAACTTAAACTTGAGCAAGATGTGTGGCTCCTGGACAAAGTTTAAAAACTCTCTATGAAACTGAAGCAATTTTCAACAAATGGAGAAGGTCAGTGAAGTGGGTAATGGCCTCCTTGATATGACCCCACTCAGGCACCATGCATCTTTGTAAAACACATTTTGTGGAAAAGAGCAGTTACCATGAATAAACACATTACTGTGACTTTATACTTGTATTCTGATTAAACTGTCCCCACTCTGTATGTGATCTACATATTTTCAGCTACACAATTTACACTAGAATCTAAGAACTATAGTCTCAACACTAGTCGCACGCTACCCCATCCCCATACCTTCTCATTTTTTGACCCCTAAGTATGGCTTATTTATTAGGAACTACTTATTTGATATAATACCTTCAGTTTCAACAGTCTTGAACCTTTAGTTGTGGTGACCTAGATTCATGGGTCACTTTGGCCTTATGTCCTTCATCGCAGTTTGAATTTGAGTTCCCCTCTGTCAAGAAAGATTAAATTAAAATACAATATACATCACAGCAAAATAAGAGGTTATCAAATATTGCATTTTGCTACTGTTCTTTAATTTCCTCAGTTTTAATATTGCAGGACCAAGGCTTACAGGAACTGGAGTTTTGACTACATGGTCACAGAGATTTAGCAATTAACTTACTTGCCTCCCAAACACTGGGCCAGGCAATACAGTACATCATTTTTCTGCATTTTAATAGTGCCTGGTCATTTTCCCAATTCAGGGATGAACTTGAAGCAATGCATTTCTAGATATCAGCAAATGGTTGCTTATCTTGGAATAATTACACCTAGTTCCACTTACACTTGGTCTACCAGGTAGAATTTGTAAGGTTTAGAAAATGAACAAAACAAATCTATCCTTTTGTCATCAGCTTTGCCACCATCAATACTCTTAACCTTAAAGGTATTTTACTTTCTGAACCCATTGTTAGAACTAAAATAAATGTTGGCATGGTAACAAAAAACTTGGTTTAAGGATGTAATTTTTTTGCACCAAAGGCCAAGAATGATTCTGTGTAGCCCCTCTTATTCAGTCTGTTGCATCTGGAAAGTAGCAATTTATTTTCCAATGGTATAAATTCCAAGGGTGTGAACACTTAACAAAATGCAAATTACCTTTTAAAAGATCCATCAGTGTCTTCAAAAATCATATTTAAATATAAAAGAAAGGCAACTCCAAACATTTTACTAAGATATTCTTAAATATCACTTCAAGAATGAATTTATCAACCAAACAGAAACAGAAAAGGCAAAAGAAGGAGTAAGAATTTAGTAACCTGCATAACTTTGTAGAGAGGAGGGTGTCTGAAATGAGACAAAGGTATCTGATTTAGCTTCATGCCAAGATGATTCCACAGAACTGACAGTCGTGAGAGTTGGCAATGAACAGGGAAAGTTTGGCAACGAATTGGGAGATATGCCTTTCAATACCACTTTATTTTATGGACTCTCTCAAGGTTGACTGGTAGTGGCTATATTATGACAAAGGGTTTTCTTCAAAAGTACACATTTATCAATAATATTATTCTAAAAATCAGATTTTATGGAAAATTTACACCTTCCTCGATGTGATTTTTGTCAAATTCAAGCCCCCAGAACGTTAAAAATGATAGAGGAAAAGTAAGCAATAAATCATAATAGCTTGGCAGCTGAGCGACAGCTGTTCGACAGCTATTTAACTTACTCCCTGCAGTCGAGAGAGTTAACACCACAGAATTCTGTGGTTAGCAACAACCTTGTAAATAAAATCGAATATTTGTATAAAACGATCTTTTCTGTGAAGTCAATAAAACTCAGTCAAGTGAGGGAGAGGGTGCAGCTAGGGAACACCTTGTTTATGAGCTCTGCTTTATGACTAGATAGATTTTAGGATGACGGATATTTTATGGGATTGTACGACTGTGTCTTCTGTGGGATCAACTTCTCATGTTGTATTCACCAACTTTCAACACAGGAAGAAAAACTCACTTCCTGGTGACTGGCATCACCAAATCTGATCCCTTTTGAAAACCTGATATATACCTTCAATTTCCCTTAATAATGCAATATGAATGATTGTGAAGCTTGTTCAGAAAGAGTATGGCTTGTCTCCTCAGTTATGCCTCTTTATTAGACCTTATTTTAACTACAACAAATAGATATTAAATTTACTGCTAAACGAATTTTTTTGAAGATTGATTTTGGTAATCACAGCAATGACATAATCATGTTATTGACAAAAGCTAACTTTCATGCATATTTGCTTAAATGTACACAGCATTGTGATTAGTTTTTGTTTTGATAATTAACAAATGTCAAGATTTTTTTCACTAACTGCAAATCTTGCCACACATTTTAGAAGAATATCCCCTTCCCTAGAATACTGAAAAACTGTAATGAAGATAAAATTCACAATACCTTGTTTATCCATGGCATCTGATGTTCCTCCATCCCAGTCATACAAGATTTCCTGGTCTATCTCAATTCTTTTTGTAGCATACAAGCATAGAAGGGGCTGCAAATTGTTTGATATTTTCACACACATCTCTGCACTGATTTCACCTTTGGAGCCATGGTTAACCAGCCAACCAAGCTTGGGGCCTTTTGTAGGTTCAGGTGTTGCATCTACACTGCATTGCAAAGTAGACAGATTATATAATTATTATAATTATAAAGTTACCAGCATACTCTGAGTTAGGTTTTAATATAAAATGTTCAAAGTGAGATTTTTGTGCACATCAATTGCCATTTGAAGATAGTTAATAAAATCTTAATTCTAGTGCCCACAATTCTGTCAGTACCTGAGATGGTTTGAGGCATACGCCCATGGTTGTCCACTTGGTGGTCACCCATGGACCCCATCAGGGGGCCTTAGCTAGGGACCCTGGACTTCACACTGTCCAGAGAAATGCTTCACCTCCCACAGCCATGCACTTCGAACCCATTGGAACATTCCAAACTGTTCCTCCATGATAAAATCCTGACTATACCCGCTTGCGAATGGCCCTCTTTTGCTTCAGTCTTTGAATCGGCCCTTGTATTTGATTTCTTCCCTTTCATTTTGATCTCCTGAACTGGCATCACCTTACAGTGGTGCTGGCACAGGGAGCAGGATAACTAGGGGTGCGTCCCACCAATCTATTTCTAAAAATTTCTGCTTTTTTTTTTCGTTCAATGAACCCAAAGGTGTTAAGCTACAGATTTCTGTAGAGGGTAGGATGAGGTGTATTTTTCGACTGAGTAAGGATCTCTTTTAATTGTTTTCTGTTGCAAATTATTGGCAAATTGTGAAAATTTTTGCAAATCCTTCACAAACCACCTAAATTTCAGCCTCATGGCTGTGCTTATCTTCAATACCACCTCAAATGCATTAGCTTTATTCATGGGTGGGGGTTTTATCATTACGCTGCTTGTTTGTGTGCACAGCATTGTGAGAATGCGAAGTACAGTAGGGGAATTCTTTTCGCATTCCCTCTAGTACTTTTGGGAAGGCACATTTTAAGAAAATTGAAAGCTTTAATGAACTACCAGGCAGCATACTGGCCTCGCAATTAGCAGACACATTTTTGAGGAATTCACAGTCTCCATGCAGAGTTTGCATGCAACCTTGGCCATGGAACGTCAATGGATATCATTAAATGCATCATGCTAGTTACCCCATTTTGTAACTACCCCACAGTTTCCAAGAGGTCCTATGGTGGTCTTGTGGTACCAGCCTTGGTGGGGTGCCATGCCATAGCCAAATATCATTAAATAATGTGAATTTCTACGCACAAAGCTTTGCCTAAGATAGCATCATCTTGCATCTAAGCCAACTACATAAGCAAAATATTTTCAAGAGTCAGTGAAGTTGTTTCCCCTTTGATTTAGACAACACACCATCCCTCACACCTAACCAAAAATAAATACAATTCAATAATTAAGAAAATTTTCAATATGTGATCAGTTCAAAACTCTGCCAACGATAGCAGCAGTCTGCATCTAAACAACTTACAATCAACAAAAATTTCTAATAGGGGAGGGGGAAAACAACTTCCCTAACACCCTTCCTCCACAATGACACCTGTACAGGTTGACAAAGGAAAGATCCGGCAGGGATGCAAACTATCGTAGGTACACATATGCACACTTTTAACAGACTTTCTGAGGCCACTACCAGGTGTAATATGATGTTGCTTTTTTCAAATGAGGTCCTCAACCTAAATCCTGTCTTTTATTTGGATCTTACCCTGGAAAAGTTTGAGAACCACTGGGATATACTGTAATTAGTCTCTTAGCACCTTCAACAATTCCTAGGGTCCTTATAGGCACTGGGTAAAAATTTTTATCAAAATGACCAACATTAAAATGTTGCTTTATTGTAATTTGTGATAAATTGCACCTACACAAACCCACAAGTGATTTCAGTAATAGGGAAATATGACCTTGCTGTCTTATCAAGCACACTGTAATGAATTAATGCTATAATGAATGCAAATAAAAGAAAGTTTTATATTTTATACTAGGTCAAATGGGCACTTTCTGGAACAAGTGTGTTGATCCTAGTGGATTTTAGACTTGGTGAAATTGCAGTCAACCTTCTTCAATAGTACCCAAACATTCTCTGCAAGAGCTAGACCAAGGGAAATAGGCTAGCCTGCAAAGAGGCAATTCCACAGCAACTCACAGTAAGTCATTATACACCCTATCTGCCTGACTAAATGGTCAAACACCTCAAAAGTTCTTTTTAACTTAACTGTACACCACACCCAAGAGTCATTGGAACTGCATGAAACAATTCCACAATACTGAAGGAAGCCGGTCCCGGTAAAGGGAATGGTGGCCTTTTATGATGCTCCTCCCCCTCCCCCTGCACCACTTGTGAAAAACACAATTTATGAAAAAGAGCAATTACCATGCATAAACATTACTGTGACTTTTAAATGTATTGTATTAACTAAACTGTCCCCACTTGGTATGTACACCCTGCTATTTCTTTCAGTTACAAACCAGAACTTAAGTCAGATATTCCTACAGCTCCCTGACAAATTTTAAAAATTCCCTGATGAAACTGAAACAATTTCCTGAAAATGGGGGTCAGTGAAGAGGGTGGTGGCCCCTACCCTAATGCACACCCTTGGGACCATCTTTGTAAAACACACATTTTATGGAAATGAAACAATTACCATGAATAAGCACATAATGTGAGTTTTATAACTGTCCCCCACTTGGTATGTAACCCTGCTATTTCTTACAAACCCAGAACTTAAGTCAGATATTCCTACAGCTCCCTGACCAAATTTTAACAATTTCCTGAAAATGGGGGTAATGCACCCCTTGGGACATCTTTGTAAAACACAACTTTTATGGAAATGAAACAATTACCCAGATAAGACATTATGTGATGTTATTAACTGTCCCCCACTTGGTATGTACACCTGCTATTCTTTCAGTTACAAACAGAAAACTTTAAGTCAGATATTCCTACAGCTTCCCTGACAAAAAAATTCCCTGATGAAACTGAAACAATTTCCTTAAAATGGGGGTCAGTGAAGAGGGGTGGTGGCCTACCCTAATGCACACCCTTGGGACCATCTTTGTAACAACACACATTTTATGGAATATGAACAATTACCACGAATAAGCAACATTAATGTGATGTTATTAACTGTCCCCACTTGGTTATGTACACTGCTTTTATGTTTCAGTTACAAAGCAGAATTTCCCGTCAAGAATATGGCTTCAAAACCTGGTCTGCCCTTCCCTTCCACTTCTGACCCCTATGCATGACATATTTACAGATTACTTGACTTTATAATTGTATACATACAATTTACAGTTAGATGTCCCCAGCTGTGTATGTGCCATGCGATACAACTAGCCTAGGCCTATACTCCTAGCCTAAACCTAATGTTAGCTTATTTGATATGTATGCCTAGCCTATACCTATATACATGTAGGCCTATGTCAAGTCTTCATGCAAATCTCTAAACTTTCCAGTTTTCTTCTGGATAACTGAAGGCATTTAATTCTGGCCCAATAATTCAGATGAAAACATGAAACCTACTTACTTGCTTTTGATCAGTGAAGATGCACGGCCGAGCTAACCAACATACTGGCACCAGTAGTAGCACTTTCTACAGTCTTCAGTATATGTACTTGGTCAATGATGCATCAACAGTATAAACGGCTTATTACGCAATGTCCCCAGTGAACCAGCAAAGGTCAGACACACTCACACATTCTCACCCAAGCGGGGACAGTAAAACCACACCCACTTTTGAATCATGTGACCTGAGTTATTACGAATAACTGGGGACGTCTCTATTACTACCCTGACACACAACTGGCAAATTCAAGTGCAATGTTTTACACAGTGTCTGTACCAAATATGTATAGTGGGGGCAGCAACCAATATTGCTGAGACTTTTGGAGGGAAGTTGGAAGGGTGCAGAAAACAAATTGCAACAGGAAAACCAACCGGGGACGTCCCCAGTTGGTAGCAAGTCCCCGGTTGGAAGGTGTGTAACCACAAAATAGTCCCCGGTTGCAACCAAATACACACCCACCCTCACACACACATACACACGGACACGTTTTGACCCCTCCCTCCATTATGGAATTTTGGTCACCCTGGGGTACCTCACCATGGGTTAGTACTTTAGACTAGTAACTTGTGAAAATTAACTGTTACCATGGCAACGGTTGTTATTTCTGCTGGCATTGCCGAATATAGCCCAACAGGTCAAGTGACTACAATATCTCATCCTCCGCACGGAGCGATGAGATAATTATTCGGTTTCAAGCTATATTTGTTCATCGATATATGGACACATTCGATGAGCTTTCATCTAAGCTCCAATATTTAATCATCAAACTGAAAAAAAAATTTTTTGTCGTATATAAAGTTCTCTTTTTATTTGAGAATTATTGCTTTATTTGACAGGAGAATTTGTATGAAAAATGGCTTCCCCCTGAATACTTGAAGCTAAAGGAATATTGCCCCTCTAGTGACATCTGGTCATTTGGTGTACTTTTATGGGAAATATTCAGCTACGGTTTGTTGACTTCCTCGGTTATTTAAATTAGTGTCAGGTTAAAGGTTTGATCAACATATAAATGTCCCAATAGACCTTATGCATATGAAGTCACAGAGCAGAAAGTTACACCACCAAATGCAGACAGCTGATTTGTCAACTAATAGCGCGCAAGTCTACTAGACGCCCGTGCAAAATATGGCAAATGTTTAAAGAAAGGGAAAAGAAACAATTTTCAGAGTAAAACGAATCATTTTACCCAAAACATGAAGTTAAAACTACTTTGTCAGAAGACAAACCTAAACCATAGATTGTTTACATCACGCAGTAAAGATGGGTCATTCAGACTACGAAAAGTTCGAAAACAAGAAAATACAAGTTCTAGTGATAATGCTTATGCAACAAATCATTAATAAAAATAAAATAAATTTGATTTATTATTTCAGATATCACTTAATGATTTCATGTTGGAATGAACTACCAGTGGACCGGCCAAGCTTTAATTGCCTCCAAGAGTCTCTTGAACATGCTTACCGTTCATTAGCGGAAAATTGTGTGTATTGAAATAGGTTTACAAATAACTTCCTGTTAACATATAAGGAACTACGCAAAAAGGCAGAAACCCAAAATGCTGGAAGAGTTGAATGTACCGAAGTGCACTCGATGCTGTTGGCATTTGTGCTATACTTTGTTGATCAGATTGCAATATATGTCTTTTATTAGAGATATATACAAGTCAGCTGAATATGGTAAACCCGTAGTTGTGAAACAATCAGTTCATTAAATTTCACGTATTTAGCATTTGCGATGCTTTTGCCAGTAAAAGGCCCTTGGCAGCGAAAATAAGTCAACGTATGTATTGAAGCAATATTTGACAACGTTTATTTCAGTTCTTAATTGAGTGGAGACTTCCTTCATATAGCGTACAAGAAACTTTCACTAAGCTGTAGTACAAAGGAGCTGCCTCTATCTTTATTACATGATGTAGCTTTTATTGAGTTGGTGAGTGGTGCTATTAGTTTGCACTTCCAACAATCGACATTTCATGGTCACTATACTTATGCATACTTTTCATTTAAGGTTCAATCTAAAAGTTACAAATTGTATGAAATTATACAGGTTTATTTCTTTAGAAAAATTAATTAGGACAAAGATGGCTAAAACTGAAGTGTGACTTTCGGTAACCCTTCCGAATGTGAACTTTCTTGTCCACTTTTTTTTTTCAACTTAACTACTTTCGTCAAGATGCCATCGTCTTTTGAAATTGAACCAACTAGAGGTACTGGTGGCAGGGGCGGCGCCACAGGGGGGGCAGGGCAGGCATTTGCCCCCTATGGTTTTTGACCCCTAAAAATAAAATCGTCTAAGTAACGTTTTAAGACACATAATTTTTGTAGGGGGTGGGGTGAGGTGTAACAGTATCATGGAGTAAAGTATTGTGATACATTATCCGTCGCATATAGGACATTTTCGGTGTGAATCTTCGAAAATTTTGCGCGCTTCGCGCTTGTTGTCTTCTCTGTCTAACTCATTGTACATCCACCCCATACTGCAATAGTCCGTGCAAATATTTGGAATGTTCGCGTATACACGCATTCATCATTTGCTATATAGCCTATCTTTAATCCACCTCAGAGCTTACACTTAGGCCTCTTCTACATCCCAGAAGACCCATGATTGAATTTCTCTGACTCTGAGGTTTTTTTTGTTGCGTTTAAGGGGTAATACCTAGTAGCGTAAACAATAGGGAGGCCAAAATACAGTATATCCCCTGGCGAGATTCTGTGAAAATTGCTGTCTATTTGAAAACAAGCAAAACATAGTATTCAACACTAAACTGACTGATTTGAGTGATTAAAAGTTAATTCAAATCCGTATTTGACCGACGTATTTATCAATATTCTGTAAATTCTCGGACTACGCGCGAATGTGGTATCTATTACGAATTCCATGGCTACCTTCACGACCGTGGCTCACGGAGAAGTAGTCATATTTTAGTGTGTAAATCCAGTACGCATGGACCTACCAGCTCTAGTTGTACACTTGCCCTACACATGCAGTGACATTTCTGTAGTGCAGTATCGCATCCAACCAGGGGAGGAGGGGGTGGGGTAGGATTTTCACTTCCGTGTACATTGTTCAATCATGTCACAACAATCACAAAATGGTTAAACTGGTACGCAGGGAAGGTTATACCAGAGGAAGAGTAACAGTTCCATGAAAGTGGGAAAATATAAGGCGTGTAACATATTTAGATGTCTTCAGTGCAATTTGAAAGATCTGGGAAGTCCAATTTCTTGCGATCTGGGAGCTATTTTGGCAAAAATTTTATCGGCGCGGTCCGCGCCAGCCAATAGAAATCATGCCACATATCAAGATGGCTTCAGTGCAATTTGAAAGGTCTGAGAAGGACCATTTAATTGCGATATAGAAGCCATTTTGGCAATATTTTAAACGGTACGCTCCGTGCCAACCGTTAGTGGCGCTCCGCTTCTATACCAACGCAACCAAACGCCGTTCACACGCTCATGCCTGTCAGTCGTCACGTATCAAGTATCGTACGGTTCGAAACTGCCTCCAAGATCCCGAGAAGTGCCATTTCATGCAGTCGGGGGGGGGGGGGCGGGTCTGTAGGGCGAAAATTCTATTGTACGCTTCGCACCAAACTATGATGGGGCTCCGCTTCGATGGCAACTTCCATTCTGCGCCCCTCCCCCAATAGCCAACACAAATCGCCGCCCTTGCCCGTTTGTTATGTAATCGTCGACAATAAGTGCAACAAAATTGGAAAACTGTAGTCGGCCAAAAGTAAAGAACGTTGGATTACTTACCTAGAAACTAGATTTCTCGAGAAAAAATATGACTTCAAAAGATGCAAAATATTGTACCAGATTGCGTCTAAGGCTTCCCGGTAGTCGAAAAATCTTTCACACCCCCTCCCCTAATCCCCTCCCTCAGAACCGCGATCACTCATGCCTGGGGCGGATGCAGGGGGAAGGATGCAGTCGCACCCAAAAAATTCAGGAAAAAACGGCAAAAACGTTTGTTAAGCTATAGTATGAGGAGGGGACAGGATGCAAGTACGCTGCATCTTCGGTCTATGTCCGTCCCCTATACGTTTCTTTGCCTGTGTTTTTTCGTTTCTTCAGTTCAACGTACGTTACCTATCCGTTCATTGTCAGTTCTATTCCTTTACGCTTCCGTTACTTATGCGTTAGTGTCCGTCGAACATTCGGTACAGGTACTGTACTTCTACGTTTCATCCGTTTGTTGTCCGGTAATGATCCGGTGAGCAAATAGCAATCACCGGAGATAAACGGATACTAACGGAGAAGTCCAGTATGAGAAACGCACGAGAAAATGATAAAACGGAAGCTTAACGGATAAGTAACGAATACGTAAGGGGGACCTTTTTCGGTCGACGTCCGGTCCAAGTTTTGTGCATGTTCAAAATCTCTCGCCGTTCATACCGGACGTTCCCGGTCATGAAACCAAGTCGGCGGAGGAGAACAGGAGCTTAAACGGACACTAACGTTCATCAACGGAGTGCCATTTGGGGTCTTCGTTTCCTCTCCGTTATTGCAATCCGGTGAGGTGTGACAGGCGCTTAAAGACTGACGTGTGTTATGGTACGGTATCTCCCTCCCTCCTCCCTCCTCCCTCCTCCCTCCTCCCTCCTCCCTCCTCCCTCCTCCCTCCTCCCTCCTCCCTCCTCCCTCCTCCCTCCTCCCTCTCCCTCCCTGGTGACGCCATCCCAACCAATTATTTATACCTCTGCCTGTAAATCCATTCTTAAGGTTTAAGTCCAAATTTTACATAAATATTTCAATCAGTGTTGTCTCTTATCCCATACATGCACGTTTCATTTTAGGAGTTTAAAGTGGACCTAAAGTGTAGAATTATAAGAATGTATATTTTAGACGTTGGAAACGAATTTCACTCATCCAACTCTCATTTTCATAGCTCACCCTGTTGCTGAGATATGAAAAGTTAAAATTTATTCACTTTATTTGAAATGGTCGATTGCGCAATAATTTGTGACGATCTTCTTGTAAAACTCACATTACTTGCTTTTGTTTCCTTTTGAAATTGAAATGTTTATATAACCTTGCAAAAATAAATGTTGTACGGAGAGGTTTTGTATAGTCAAGTCACCCTATAACAGTGAGAAAGTGATCACATTTTGACACAAGGTGCAGAGGTTTCCGAAAAATAAAGAAAACAAAGAAAGTAATTTGAGTAGTACAAGAATGACATTGCTAATTATTGCGCCATCTACCATTTTAAATTGAATAAGCACCAAGATTTTATATATCTCAGCTCAGGAATTCCTGTAAAGATGGCGGTTAGACCATTTGGATTTATTTTTCAAGCTTTGTAACATATGTTTTTGAATTTTTAGCCTTTAGGTACACTTTAAATTAAGCTAAAATTTGGCAATTCTTTATAGACCAAAAAAATGTATTTTCTATGCGCGTTTCTTTCAATATAAAAAGTTGATTTAACTGTATTTTCAAAGCAAAGTGAACTCAAAGCAAGCTAAAGTGATTTCACATTCTCACATTGATGAGCAGTTCTCCCTTTTCTGTGCCTTTCAATCGTTTTGACTTACAGACCCTTCAGGGTGCAATTTGCAAAATTTCAATATCTCTTATATGCATATTACGTTATGATACCATACGATTATGAAGGACACTAAATCGGATTTAAATTTAACGATATACATAAATCAGTCTACTAATGTGAGGAAATGACGTCACTCCTGTTTGCGTAAAGTTTACTTTAGCTTGCAAATTTGGTTACATCATTGGTTCAAAAACTGGTAAAACGATAGGTAAAAATTTAATGCTATCTCATAAGAGTTATGATTCCTCTCCCTTTTATAAAATTCAATTTTGCGTGTAACCCTTCCTCAGTGATTCGGCTTTTCTATAAGCAAGAAAAAAAATCACATGATGAGGATTAATTTTTTTCTCATTAATTAAGAAATTGCAGACATGAGATCCATATTTCAAGGATGAATACATGCAGTTTAGAACACTCGGGAAGTGCCGTTTCCGGCTATCTGGAGGGTTTGCAAAGTCAAAAATTTTCTTGAACGCTCCGTGCCAACTGATGGTGGCGCTCCGCTTAGAAATATGTATTACCATTTTTCATAGATTTATTTTTTTCTCCTTAATTGAGAAATTGCAGACATATAATCCATATTTCAAGGCTGGGTACATGCAGCTTAGAGCACTCGGGAAGTGCCATTTCCGGCCATCTGGAAGGTTTGTGAAGCCAAAAATTTTCTTGTACGCTCCGCGCCAACTAATGGTGGCGCTCCGCTTAGATAGTCTTGCTGAATATTTTTTCGTTCCGCCGCGCCTGCTGCATAGCTGAAGCGTCTCAGTGAGGGGCCGATTTTCACTGACAGACAAGTAACCCTTTCTCACAGTTCGTATTTATTTTAGAAAAAAAAAGTTTTGGGGAGAGAAAAATAAGTCAAAGAAAATGAAAACGGCAAAAATGTAGGTTCTGACCTGACACGGGGGGGGGGGGGTAGGGTGAGGCTCGGAAGTCTTCAATGCCTGCACCCCCAAACAATAAAGCTGGGTCCGACCCAGCATGCTTTGCCCCCCCCCCATCGAAAAACCCTGGCGCCGCCCCTGACTGGTGGTCACAGATGATGAATGGAAGAAAAGAAATTACCGAAAATCTGTGATTCTTGGAGGGACCTTTATCAATCTGAGAAAATACTCCTTTGCAGCAATACCGACATTGAGTACTAACATGAAACTTAAAAGCAAATACTTGAATATTACAGTGACGATAAAAGTAAAGGGTGTCAATTTGAAACGAAGGATTAGTAGAATGCTAAATTCGTAAAGTTAGGGTAGGAAAGTGAACTGGGGAAATTCCCTTTCCCTCTTCACTCCTGGCTATGCATAACTGTACTAAAGGACAAGTTAGCTATGGCTTAGCCAGTGTACGGTAAGGCGGCATCAACCAGCCGCGCACTGCTCTTTTAGACAGAAAGTAAATTGACAAAAAAAGGCTCCAAAGTCGAAAATTACGTCTCTGAATTAGATTCGAACGAGTATGAAAACCATATTGGTCTAACTCTCTTCAAAGTATGTATGTGTACTGAAATATGAAATGTTGAAATTAACTCACTTAGTATCAAGTAGCAGATTGAGTAATCAGCTGTGGTACGTCTTTTATTGGTTTTTGTTGGTTCAATTAATGCAATCCTTTTGATGGGCGCTATATTTAGGGGTTTCTTTCCAAAGAACTACCGGAGAAATGCAAACATCCGAAATTCAACAACGACATTTGACGATGCCTGTTGAGCTGTTCTTATTACTTCATGAGACCGCAATAGATAATTATGTTGCCCACTAGGGCTCAGAGAACACTTGTCTAGCCAGATTAGGCTTGTCGTGGAAGACTAACGAATAAAGTGATTAGCTGAGTACTTCAGTGATTGTCGGTAACCTGATGGACAATGGACTTAGCACACAGTTTTTCCTTTGCAAGGTTAGTTCAACCGCGTGGGAAACCCACCCCCTCCCCATTTTCCTGAGTTAAACTAGCAAATTAATCATTAGTTATAATTTAAAGAATTTTCTAATTGCTTTCTACGAATTTTTAACACAATTTGGTCCTTCGATTTTACTAACATAATACAATAATCGGGTAACTTCCCTTTCTTCGTATACACCGTTCGACGGAAAAATTGTGCTCCCTTAGTAACTTGTCCTTTAGTACAATTATGCAAAACATCTTTAAGATGCTTCCTAAAATTGCTTAAGTCTTCCTTAAATTGTGGTCCATACTTTTTAATTTTTTGCCACAAAGTACGATTAAAATGCTGATAGAGCTGAAAGTCGGCTGAATTCCATTTTCTGATGGAATCACGTAAACCCTGAGACATTGCACTTGTTTTAGCTTCATTTAATCGTTGATTTTCTGATATGTATAAAATGTCTTCCACTTCCCAACAGAACTGCTTCTTCAATATCAACAAGGATTCGTCAAAATATTCTGTTATCAGCACCAGATCAAATTCTTTATCAAGAGAATCGATGTATTCAGAGACTTTCTTCAGATTGCCGTGGTGCTTAGCCTCAAAACCCAGGTCATTTATTTGACCATTTCTTGCATATAAATGTCGCCATTGGTCTTCGCTATCACGCAATTTTGCAGAACGTTTCAGCTTGTCGAGATAAAATTTTGGCTTTTTTAACCATTCTGCAATGCTGTCCTCCATTGGTTTGGAAATGAGCTTGTGTTTTTCTTTACCAAAGACCTGGTGCAATTTGTAATGTGCAAAGGCAGATTCAAACTGCGTGGCAGGATCTCGCAGACTTGTGATATATCGAGCATTAGGCACCATAAATTTATCTATGACATTACGGTCATACTGTGTATGTAGTGTAGTCATATTATACAAAGGACGACTACCTTCATCTTGTGCAGATGTTCGCAGTGGTCGTAACAAGGTTTTCCTCTGAAATGCTAAAGAAATATTCATATAAAAGTTTCTACCATTTCTTAAATTCTCATCCATCATAAAAGAAAGGTTTCTTTGATATCCGTACCGGTTTATAATATTGCATAGTGTGGTACTTCCGGTCTTGTGGGTCCTGATGTACACAATATTAGTCACCGGGGCCCTGTGGCAATCTTCTTTTGAAAGTAAGGTTTTGAAGCGCAGATCTGCCGGACTTGTTAGATTGTCTGTAACCCCTAACGCTGGTCCATTTAAAGATTGTAACCTACGAAACAAAATGAAAAACAAGCATTTATTAAAAGTAGAAATGCAGTTTGTTCAACCTGGTCGTTTAAACGAGAGGTTCGTATAAAACGGTTTGTTAAATTCTCATTGTCAACGAAGGAAAGTAAGTGGTCATGATGGCTGATGTGCGAAGGCTGGATGTTTGTAGATGTTGAATGCCCTACCAGGGGTACCCAATGCCAGAATCACGTTTGAACCGTTTGATGTGTGACAGTGGCTGCTGCCACCACCAATAGAGCAAATGTCTTGTACACGCCACCAATAATTCCTAAGTCACGATTTAAAATAGACTCAATTGACTAGTATTATATTGTATGAGTTACACTGATGTATAAATCAGAAGTTAGTCGAGAGCTCTCGTCCAACGAGGCCCTGCGGCGCTACTTGTATGTCTTTCTTCGGATCTTGCTGTTTTTCCTCCTCCTCCTTCTCTGTATTCGATCTGTGTGCCTTCTGGTCAGGCCGGGGTTTCATGCATAGCTACAACAACTTTATCAGAACGTGTTAATTTGTTACTTTTCACTGTTTAACATATACCTAGCACTGTCCCGTAACAGAGCGGATTATTACAAATCTCGTGACGCCGAAAACTAACTTAGAGGAAACAATCCCACCAAAGTTTAGTGATTTTCACCATCATGATTGTGATGTTTTTGACAGTAATTAAAAGACACAACAGTGTTACCAATGAAAAACTGTCTGAAATATTACACGATTGTTAAGTTACAGATACATTACATCAGTTTTTCATAAATTGTCACAATTTTGATGATTTTCTCAAACACTTCATCTCATCGTCACTTCCGTAAGGGATAATGATTTCGTTACTTATCATGACGTTTCTAGTGCTCACATCCCCAGAGCCCCAGAGCCCTGAATCCCGAGTCCGGCCCCCACCACTTTTTTTTATAAATTTTAGGTTTCACACGATCCAGAGCTTGAGATGGGCAACACGGTTGTATGAATTTCCTTGTCATTTAGGTATCCCTGCACTCTAAAAACACGGACAGGAATCTTGTCAAGTATTGACTGGATTTGTTTCGAAATTCACGAGTTGCGGTTGACAATGACCCAATTCGGCCCATTTCTGGGCCAAATTTCAGGGCTGTAAAGTCCGCCCGGACGAGGAATTGAGTCCGTTTGTAGTCTGACTAGAAATTGGCCTGGAATGGGAGATTCTGGAGTCGCAATTAACCCAGAATGGGCTGCAGATGGTCTCGGACTCGGGGCCAATTCCAGCCCAGTCCACAAAAATGAAAGTTTAATATTTTTTCCCTAGGGTTACATTGTAAATTGGTGCACAGATCAACACATGAATGGTCACATACAGTCACTGAAAACACAGCTTGAACCACGACATGAAATTGACTCCAAAAATGCCCTTTTTCAATTGAGCGTAATTGCAAAACAGTAGAAAAGGCACTTTTACAGTTTTACGAGATGCTACATTGTCACTTGGCCGGACTCGGAATTGGGCCGGAATTTCAGATCCTGGAATCGGAATTGGCTCGGAATCCGAGGGTACTGGACTAGGAACTGGCCTGGAATGGTGGCCACTGGAAGTGGAACTGGTCCGGAATCAGGTCGGGTGGACTTAGGTACAGCCTTGCCAAATTAAGTCAAATATTTGACAAGATTCCTTTAAGTTCGTGCCCGGTTGATCAAATCAAGACTTGAACGGGACTTGGTTAGGGAGTGTATGTTCCGTCTGTGTGTGCTTTTCCCTGCGATTCCAATCTTCCAGAAACGTATCTAGCCTACCTATTAAGTAAATTTAAAACTTATCCATGGTTTTAAATCTCCATTTCTAGTGTTTGGCCACCTCGTCACTCTCACTTCCTTTAATTTGACGTGTCCTTATTATTTTAACTTTTGTTCTGTGTATTATACCCAGGGCCGTAGCGAGCGGGGGTGTGGGGGGTGTCACACCCCCCAATATTTGGTCGCCCGTCCGCAAATTTTCGGTCTGTCGGCAAAAAGGGGAGAGGGAAAGGAAAAGAAGAGGAAAAGAGGAAAGAAGGAGAAAAGAGAGAAGGAAAAGGAAAGAAAGGGAGTAAAAAGGAAAACGGAGAATGAAACGCAAAAAGAGAAAGAAAGAACGGGAGCGCGTGACCAGTCTGTTATCGGCTATTTCGATTTTCAGCTCCTCATCTAATTGGCCTACTCAAGTTGTAGGCCCGTCGGCAAATTGATTATGCATGTGACGGCCGTCGGTGTAATTGGACGAGACTCGTCCAATTCTGACTTCACACTCATTTTGCAAACTCCCGAGGATCCGGTTTACCCACAAACATCCTGGGAAAATAATAATGCGTGCCGCGCGTGTCTGCCCTTCACTGCAGTCTCAGGCTTTTGACTTTTGAACACCAAAATGAAACAGATACATAACCCGTCCTGGCGTTCAAAGCATATTTTGAACGCTTGTGTTAAGATTCTGAACACTTTTTCTCCCTTCTTAAACGCCGGACGCCTATTTGAACTCTTACCGTATTTGAACGACTGACGCGTCTAGTGTTCAAATGCTGAACGCATAGTGTTCCAATTCTGAACGACAGGTCCAGCTCCTCAAATATAGCGGCATGACGGGACGAATAGCCTAAACACATTAAAATTATCCGGAATCTTTGCATTGGATAATGTATTATGAACCAAAACATACCTATCCTGCATGAGACTTAATTTAGTACCCAGAGATTATACTAGAACCTCAGAGCTTCCGGGGCTTCGCCCCCTGGACCCCCACCAGTTTTCCTTAAGGCGGACCCAGTGTTTTAGCCAGCCCCTATTTGTGCGACAATGTCGCATAAACGACGTCAAATGTCGCACAATAAAAATCTGACAAGCAAATTCTACCTGGGTGTAAATTTTGAGGTTCCTCATTAGGGCAGAAATCTACTCAAATATTGCACCATTTGCAATCTAGGCACCTTTCAAATTCCAAAAATTTCCAAAGGGGCAGGGGGGCACCCCCTCCCCTTAGACCCCTCCCCCAGGCCACAGATCAGTAAATGTGGCATTGAGAAAACGTCCTAGCTGAAACACTGGCGGACCTCTGGATCCCAACCGCTTAAAACCATAGCGGGCTTGACGAGAGGAATAGCCTAATACATCAGAATTATGGGGTCTTTGCATTTGATGATGCATTATATGAACAAAAATATTCCATCCTGAGACTTAATTTTTCACCCAGAGAGATGCTTAAACCTTAGAGTTTCCGGAGATTCGCCCCTTCCCTCTCCCCTAGACCCCATCATGGGCCCGAAGGGGGCCTCTGGACCCCACCCGCTAAAGCTCGTTTCCGCGCTACGCATTACCAGATCTGTCGGCAAAACATAGTCTCTACACCCCCTCAAAGAAAACACCTTCGCTACGCCCCTGATTATACCAACTAACAACATAATGCTTTAAACGTAAACTGGATTTGCAAAGTAAACAGTGAACTGTTATACAGGGGTTGATTGTTTTACAGTTACGGAGCAATACAAATATAAAAAGGACTGTCTTTCTTATAACTCAATGACTCTACTTACCTTGCTACTAGTCCCTGAATACCGTCTGTACTGTAAAGATAAAGTTGTCGTGTTTGAAAATCTTTGAGCCATCTTGAAAAACTGATCAAATAAATGATCACAAAGAATCCTAGTGTTAGAAGCACCTTCAGCATAGATCTGACTTGGAATTTAAGACACTTCTGCCAAGGAAATAAGACAGAATTCAATGGATTAGTTGGTTGTCATATATTAAGCCCACGACTTGATCGTCAGCCCAACGAGGCAGGGTGCGACCATTGCAACTCCGAAAACCGCCGTCAGCAAGAACACTCAGATTATTGAGCTGCATGGATGAGACAACATAGTCATTACAGTCCTGGAGAATTTGGGGGAATGCCTCACCCTATTTTTATGATGCCCCGTTCTTCCCCACCCCTTTGTTTTAAACATGATTTAACTTACATATGTTAATGTTGGATACACACAAATACACTTTCAAACATACAAACATAAAATATGCCCCGCGAAATCTAAGAAGTTGGCTATTGGCATCATGCAGTTTGCTCACAGTCAATGAAACCTTTCACAGCATCTAACCAAATTATCTTATTTGTATGTCAGCAAATATATGTGCCTGATCCCTCATACCGTCAGAAAATTATGGAAAATAAGCACAAACACCCCAAAACACCCTCCCCCTCCTTACAATTTGACGGATTTTCATATCAGAGGAGTAAAACCCAAAGCTTAGGTTTTCAAGTGGTGATTCGCGACCTCAGTACTCTGAAATGGTCCAAGGATTCTAAGACCCTAATATTAAGTAACACAACAAACTGTACGTACTGGCTACTGTAATAATTATTTAGTAAAAGTCTAGTTTAAGTGGCTCTCCTTGGGCTCGAAACACTTAACTCCTAGCTGCGTACGGCGTAACCACTTGATTGGCCCACTCAAGATTCCATTATTGCTTTCCCTAGCATTCCAAGACTCCCCCCCCCCCCCCCCCAGATACCAGGCATATTTTTGGTTCCAGGCGAAGCTGGGAACCGTAGTTGTCGCGGCGCCTGTTGAGCGTGCAATGAACCGGCCACGACCCCGACTGTGACTATTTTTAGCTCAGCTGAAAGCTTTCAACTGAGCTATTGCTGTCGTGCACGGCAAAACTTCTACGTCACGGCAAACGTCTGTCACTATAACATTTGCGTTTAAGTGCCTGACATTTCGCTGTTTTTCGTTAGATTTGGCTGAAATTCAGTAGAGATGTTAGCAAAAGTAGTATCTGTATGCTGCGACTCTTTTCGATTAATTTGACCACTATTTGACCTCGGGAGGAGGCTTTGTTTGAAAACGTAAAATTCCCTACTTGTCTTTCAGTTTTGCACCAATCTTGATAATATGTTGCATATAGATAGTTCAATTTGTGCTGAACAAAAGTTATTTTTTTTTCGTTTCTGCAATCACTAAAGGCATGAAAACATCACTTTTAAAAACAAATTCTGGCGAAGTCCCCATGTTCGGGAATACGTCGAGAATCCCAGTTGTTATCATTTGAGAGACTGTGCAACGAAACGAAGTACAAACGTATACTGCACATATATAAATGTACAGGACGTCTTGTGCTTAATCGTGTGGAAGTGTTTACGCAAAGTGCAGTGTATCGACTTTTGAATACCGTGCGTGGGCTACCCCACTATGTCAGACTATATTTGCTCAGCTCTTTGCTTTCCAAACCAGGGATATGACATGAATAAGGAATATACCGTACAGCCTACTATGGAGGCGTTACGTCATGAACATGTGGTGCTGATCTCATTCAGGCGTTTTAATAATAGACTAGCTAAATTGGTTGGATCATGGTTAGGCCTACTGGAACTGAAAAGAAATACCGAACGTTCAGAAACAAGTATTCAGCTTAGCCTGATGTCTGAATGGTTTTAGGAGTTTGACTTAACTAAAGTTTAAAGAGAATATATCCAGTCGCCTCAAGTTTCAAGTTATTTGTAAACATTACCTTAATCTTTCAAATTTTCTTGTATCTCCTTTACAAACATTCTTCGTAACATTTCTGGACGAAAAATATTTAGTATGAAAGGTAAACAAATGACTTATCCTCCTTAATAGCAAATTAGTTTATATTGTCGCATGAAGGAAAGAAGCTAGCTACTCGTGAATTGGGATACCGGCTCGGGGTACAGTATTTCCAGTTACTAGGGTGAATGTTGTCTAGGAAATGTCGTACGAGGAAAGAGGAACCCACCCCTTTCTTTTAACATAGAATAGTGTTACAGTGGCCCGTCCGCCATGGGTTCCAGAACTACAAACCACAATAAAAAAAGGAGAGGAGGCTTCCTTCGAAGTAGTTCCAGTATAATTTAAATTAAAACATGTGCTTTCAGGTAACAAAAACAACGGTGAAGCAATTGAGAATTCAGGAAGGGGAAAATAATATAAATGAATTACTCACGAAAGACTCTTCCTGGTACAAAAATTATCAAAGTCCAAAGAATAATATCCAATTATACAACGGGACCGAGAAGACCGAGACCCTCACACCTTGGCAGCCAGGACAGCTCTAACTACACATAAGAAATCAAGAACCCATCCCCTAAACCAACACAGAGATAAATTGCTGCCCAGCTAGCCAGGTGTAACAAACAATGGGTCTACATTACTAACTTACTTAAGGCAGAGCAGTGTAATGGAATGAAGCAATGAAATGAATTGGAATGGTTTTGTTAGTCAATGGATGAAAATGCAAGGGTTAGTGTTGGGCCCTGGATGAAAAGGTGAAGATGGATGAGAATGTATGACAGGTGAAATGGATTGTTAGTAACACTGCCCCCCTTCCTCAAAAACTCGACCCCGAGTCCTTTTAACATTAAAATATAGGCTTCAAACTCATAACATATTTTTAGGGGTAGGCAGTAGGAGGCACATTTGCAATACACAATATATACATTATTTACACACAACGCACCATTTGTAAGAAAAGTCCATTTCATATATGTCTCCACAATCCACTGAAACAGCAATCAAAATTTGTACTGCTCACATATAACATAAAAGAGTCATAATTAGTTCATATCTGAAAAGGGTAAATGTTCAGAGGTTGTCCAAACTATAGGGTATAATATCCTAGCTTTACTATCCGGCACTCCGACCATGTAGACAGCGTTGATAGATGGCTACGAAGAATAAGGTCGAGTAGTTCACGCATGTCACACTTCCTGCACAACAGGCATTCTGTACCACTTGTAAAGTTTACCCACTAATACATATCGTAGTCTTTTGTCCATGCAGGCATACGTCTAATTCGCCTCTGAGGCACTGCATCGGGGTCTGCAGAAGTGGAAAGAGGTAAATGTTCCTGATCATAGTCTAGTTCGACTTCTTCTGCATTGCCAAATGGCATATCAAAAGTTTCCCCTGAAGCTACCTGTGGCGGAGCGGAATAACATGGCTTAAGTCTATCAAAGTGTACCAGAAATTTTTTTCCATTGTCCAGTCTCTTTATTTGATAAACAGCATCTGAGACCCGCTTCGAAATTTTGCATGGTCCTTGCCAAAACTGTTGCAGTTTAGCACTTAGCCCCTTTTTCTTGGCTGGAACATATAGCCAAACATTGTCACCTTCGGCGTAAGGCTGCCCCCACTTTTTCATATCATACAGCTTCTTTTGTCTACGTTGAACATCTCCCAAGTGCTCTCGAACAGTCTGAAAAGATTTCTCAAAACAATTCTGTAATTTTTTTGCATAACTGTCTGAATCATACTCATCTTGTTCCGGTGTCGGACATAACAGATTCAATGGTAAGTTCACTTCCCGACCAAACATTAAGAAATTTGGGCTGTACTTGGTACTTTCTTGCATACTTGATCTGTAAGCAGACATGACCATAGGAAGGTACTCATCCCAGTCATTTTGTTCCTCTTTCACGTACATACTTAGCATTGTGGCTAAAGTTCTGTTCAAACGTTCAACGAGGCCATCCGACTGGGGATGATATGCAGTTGTTTTTGTTTTATTAATGTCCAACAATTTACATACTTCTTGGAACAGGCCACTCTCGAAGTTGCGCCCCTGGTCACTATGGATTGAGTATGGTACACCAAATCGGCAAAAGAATTCTTTCACTAGTACATCAGCACAAGTAACAGCCTCTTGATTCGGGAGGGCGTAGGCCTCAGCCCATTTAGTAAAATAATCAGTTACAACTAGAACGAATTTGTTCCCTCTCTTAGACATTGGCAGAGGTCCCATAATATCAATTGCCACTCTTTCCATAGGAAAGCCCACATAATTAAAATTTGCCAAAGCGGCCCTGGGTCTACGAGTGGGTGATTTACGTTTCGCACACTTCGTGCATTGCCGTACCCATAGACCAATGTCCTCTCTATAGCCAATCCAAAAATATTGTTGTTGTACCTTGGCTAATGTACGGACTCGCCCTAGGTGTCCGCCAGTTACTGAACTATGGGCTTTGAGAAACACTTCCTGCCTCATGGCCTTAGGTACTACTATTTGTCTAAATTTTACACCCTGGTTCGGGTTGTCATGATAAAACTCCCGAGATAAAACACCATTTACAAGCTTTAACTGATCCCACAAGAACCAATAAGCCTTTGTTTCCCTACTAAAGGCAGACACATCATGATTACTTGGCCGTAGCCCTTCTTCTAGCCACTGGATTACAGGTTTCAAATGCTGATCGGCTTTTTGGGCAGCTAATAAGTCCCCTTTATCCCCAGCTAAGACCACTGGGGCACAAACCTCCCTGCCCCTCTGCAGCTCCTCAGTCTGGACCATTTCTTCCTTAACAAGTGGCATACGGGAGAGGGCATCAGCATTTCCATGTTGGGTACCAGCTCTGTGGACGATTTCAAAATCGTACTCACTCAAGAATTCTAACCAACGGGCCACTTGACCCTCGGGCTCCTTAAATTGAAACAACCACCTCAAAGAATTGTGGTCCGTTCTGAGAACAAACTTCCTGCCCAACAGGTAATGTCTAAACTGTTTTACAAATTTGACTACTGCAAGAAGTTCTTTTCTAGTAGTACTGTATTTGACTTCAGATTTTGTGAGTTTCTTACTTGCATAGGCAATAACATGTTCTTTGCCATCAGCCCCAACCTGAGACAGTACGGCCCCAATTGCACCATTACTGGCATCTGTATCCAGTACAAATTGTTGAGAAAAGTCTGGATAGGCCAAAATAGGGCTACTAGTCAAAGCCGCTTTGAGATCTCTAAAAGCTTTACTATGCTCCTCAGTCCACCTAAATCCAACTTCCTTTTGCGTTAAATGATGTAGGGGAGCAGCTGTTTGCCCAAAATTCTTGACAAATTTCCTATAGTAACTACACAAACCCAGAAATTTCCTCACCTCCGTGACATTACTTGGAGTGAGCCAATTCTCAATAACCTCTACCTTCTCAGGATCTGTACATATACCTTCACTTGACACGACATGCCCGAGGTACTTTACTTTTCTTTTGAATAGAGAACACTTGGTGGGTTTGAGCTTTAGGTTTGCCCCTTTCAACCGATCAAAGACTTGTTGCAACTTTTCGAGGTGTGAGTCGAATGACTCACTAAACACTATAATGTCATCTAAGTACACCAAGCAAGTCTCCCAGTGAAGGCCAGCCAGAACATTATCCATTAATCTTTCAAAGGTTGCAGGTGCCCCCGTTAACCCAAAGGGAAGAACTTTGTATTCAAAAAGCTGTCTCCCAGTTGTAAATGCAGTTTTAGGGCGATCTTCGGGGGCTACTTCTACCTGCCAGTATCCACTGGCTAGGTCTAAGGTAGAGAACCACTTACTACCTCCTAATGCCTCAAGGCTTTCCTCAATCCTAGGCAGGGGGTATGAATCTTTCCTAGTTACCTCATTAAGTTTCCGATAGTCTGTGCAGAAACGGGTGGAGCCATCTTTTTTCCGCACGAGCACTATTGGGCTAGACCAGGGGCTAATAGAAGGAGTAATAATGTCAGCATTTAACATTTCTTGAACTTTATTTTCTACCTCAGCCCGCTGAGCCACAGGGAATTGTCTAGCATGTTGCTTAATGGGGGCTGCATCCCCTGTCTCAATATGGTGGAAAACCCTATTCGTCCTTCCCAGCTCCCCCTCAAGGGAGAACACATCCCTGTTCCTTTCCAAAAATTGCCACACCCTTTCCTTCTCACTGTCATCTAAATCTTTGGTACTATGATTAAAAAGCTCACCAATGGGGGAATGGTGTTCTCCATTCGTCCCTCCATTACAGTTCCCAAATTCAACCTCTTCCGAAGGGTGAAGAAGCCCCAAACCTGTCCCTTCGTATACCGTTACAGGCTCCTGCTGTAAGTTCATTACCCGCACAGGTACTTTAGCATTAGTTTTCACTTTAACAAACGTATGAGCAACTAATAAACCCAAGTCTTTTTCTTGGAACTTGGTTGAAACTTCTATGACCCCCTCCTTCATATCCGGACAGGGAACATGGATCTTCCCCGGCAAAATCATTTCACTTCCGGGGGGAATGGTAACAGTTTCAGCTAGAGTTACTTTACAACATTTGGTCATTGCTAATTGGTCCTCATGTAATAATTTCACATACTCACTACCAAATTGAAGATATCCATTATGGAGGTCGAGTATTCCCCCATGACCTTTAAGAAAATCGATACCCAGAATCCCAGAATTTACAATAGTTGCTACATAAATGGTGTGTTTTGTCCTAACCTTCCCCAAGGCCAAGTTTACTACCCCTTTTCCTTGCACCTTGAGGGGTTCACCCCCAGCTCCTACAAGAGGAAGATTACATGGTTCTAGTGACCTCCTGACTGAGTCAGGCAACAATTGCCATACATCGGCATGCAACAATGTAAACTTAGATCCAGTATCGATCAAAAATTTTACATCAACTCCATTTACTCGCCCATAAGCAAAAATGGTTTGGCCAACAGCCTGAGCCTTGTTTTCGATACCACCCTCGAGTTGGTCATCGGCTCCATGAACAACTCTTCTTAGTTTAACGGTCCCTCGTGGGGGTAATAAGGTTGAAATGAGGGTGGTCCCCCATATTTGCCATACCCTTGTGGGCAATTCCTCCTAAAATGACCTAACTCACCGCAACTCCAGCAACCCCGCCCACGTACGTGGGAACCTTGTACTTCAACCTTATTCTGCATTAACTGTTGGACATTATCATTCAGTTGTGACACTTGCGTAGCTAAATCATTAAGCATTTGTTGCATATGGCTAGTTTCACCTGTTGAAGCTACTAAATTTGGGCCTTTTCTGGAGGCTTCTAATTGCATAATTGCTTCCTCCTCCATTGCAACCTTTAGTGCTGCCTCTAATGACGTGGGTTTACGTCTCCTTACAACCGTACGCTGCACGGCATTATCTAAAGCTTCAATGAAGTAGTCACTACCCAATTCATTCTTTACTTCTGGCGGCATATCGGGATATGCAGCATTAATTAACCTTCTAATATCAGCAGCTAGCTCAACGAGCGGTTCACCCTGCTTTCGCTTACGAATTCGGAGGCGAGCACGGTACAAATCTTTCTGCCCATGTGAACCAAATCGTACTTGAAATAAGTTACACACCTTCTGTTAATCTGTCTTAGCAGAGTCCGGCATATCCCTATAGAATTGCACAGCCTCCCCTTGCAACTGCACAAGGAAAAACTGTAATTTCTCTTGTTCCTTCCATCCATTAACATCACTACACAATTCAAAATGAACTTTGTAATCCTCAAAATTACTCTTGCCATCATAATCTTTAGGCTTAACTACTGGCCTCCTACTGCCTTGACCCCTATCTAAATCACTATCCTTATCCAAAGAATCAAAATTACTCACCCTTGTGCTGGTGAGGAGAGCTGCCCCGTCTTCCTCTTGCCCACCAGGTGTGAGGGCCGGCGAATTAAAAATTGACCCTTCCCGAATTCTCATGCTTCTCTTTTGTATTTCCTTTTCTAACCTCCTTATCTCACTTTTTAATTTTTTTGCAGACTGCATTCTAATGACCTCTTACTGCAATTACAATAATGATAGAACCCTGGATCGAACACTCACAAAATAAAATCCACCAGCAAATAGGATACTACACCCCATCTGTACTACCAAAATTTGTTACAGTGGCCCGTCCGCCATGGGTTCCAGAACTACAAACCACAATAAAAAAAAAAAGGAGAGGAGGCTTCCTTCGAAGTAGTTCCAGTATAATTTAAATTAAAACATGTGCTTTCAGGTAACAAAAACAACGGTGAAGCAATTGAGAATTCAGGAAGGGGAAAATAATATAAATGAATTACTCACGAAAGACTCTTCCTGGTACAAAAATTATCAAAGTCCAAAGAACAATATCCAATTATACAACGGGACCGAGAAGACCGAGACCCTCACACCTTGGCAGCCAGGACAGCTCTAACTACACATAAGAAATCAAGAACCCATCCCCTAAACCAACACAAAAGATAAATTGCTGCCCAGCTAGCCAGGTGTAACAAACAATGGGTCTACATTACTAACTTACTTAAGGCAGAGCAGTGTAATGGAATGAAGCAATGAAATGAATTGGAATGGTTTTGTTAGTCAATGGATGAAAATGCAAGGGTTAGTGTTGGGCCCTGGATGAAAAGGTGAAGATGGATGAGAATGTATGACAGGTGAAATGGATTGTTAGTAACAATAGCATAACATAGCATAACATAGCACGTTGATTGAAAAGACAAAGCTTCATATGGTTTAAGCTTAACGGTTGTGCTAACATATTCCAAAAACAATTTTCGGTTTGAAAAGGAAAACGTGCTTTATGAAGGCGTGTGCCATAAGTCAGTCTCGGAGCCTGCAGGAATTGTGCAGCTCAGGCTTCTAGTCAAGCGGGCCAAGGGGGCGAATCCCTCTTTGAAATTTGTTCGCCCCCTAGCAAGTTTTTAAGTTGCCCAGCATTGGCTTAATGGCATTTGTATACACTTGGCCCCCTTAAAAATTTTTTGGCCCCTGGAAGCCATTTCGCCCCCATTCAGTACCTTGTCAGGCTACAAGCCTGGTGCAGTCACATGGGCGTCGACACTGCAGGAACCGCCCCAGTCTTGTTCTCCGTTGCCGAAAGCCCCACCAAGTTGTTAAGGGGAAGCCATGGAGCGGGGGGGGGGGGATGATATTTCAATAGCCGTAGACTTAGTATAAGTGTGCATATTTTCCCAACGCTCTCTACGAACTGTAGTTACCTTCCGGCCTGTTGCGACACATTCACGGGTCCTAAAAGCGATCGACGATTTATATACCTGGTAGATCCCAATCATAAAAATGTTATGCAGTAAAATAATTTTGTAGGGGAAAACGGGACTAAAGAGTACTCAGAATTCGAGGCGCGTAAAGAATTTAATTTAGAAATTATCCCTTTATATTGAGCAATTGAGCAGTTTTGGTTTTTCCAAATCATAGTGGCAACACTCATTTGAACTTCTGTCCCTGGACAAGTTCAAGGAATATCTCTGGGGCAAAATATCGCTTTTAAGACCTTTAAACATTTGTAAAATTTCTTTATCGGAAGTTACTATCTGGGTCTAATTATGGAAAACAAATGAGGTCTACAAAGCAGCACACTCATAAACATTCATTATTTGTATACTAACATCTGTGCAGTATATAAAGTTAACTTTGTGTACCAGATTTAGTCTTTCAGAGACTTCAGGAGCACATATTTCATTGCATTTATATTTATCTGTTTGTTTTCTAACGTACGTATGATCAACATGAGTTACAGACCACATCCAAAATATTGACTGCAGACTTTTAGGTCAACAGGAAAAGCTGAGCTTCGGCAACATTGTTGCGCTTGTTGATATCTGTTGTCGGCTTTGACGTTAGTTAAGTGCACCGTACATGCGATGGCAAAAAATGCTCTCTATTAAAGCCGACACCGTATGAAATAGTGTTCAAAGGTTTGCTTCTGATAATTGGCATTCGTCGCCTGCTTGAGAAATATGCCCAAACGCACCGTACACGAGACTTCCATAAGTTGCACTCGCGGTGTGTAAGTCGAAACCGCGCAAGAGACGTTCAGTCAAATTGTGGCGTCATAGGAGATTCCTTGTCCACTGTCGTCTGCATGCACTGCAGTGATTTCGCGTCAGGCACAAGTACAGTATATATTAACTACACAGCCTACATTCATTTTTATTTTGTAACGTGGGTAGAAATGTTGTTAACCTAACTTAAGTATTAGGCAAACCTTCACTATCTTGCTAAGCCAACAAGCCAATACTTCGTGGCTAGCGTACCTTTTTAACTAACTTTGCTGCACTAACGTAGTTCTAGGCTACTTAGCCTGCAAAGTTCCATCATTCCTTGTGTTAATTTTGCACTTCCTGTACATGGTTAAACAAGCTTAAAGGGAGAATGCAGTCACCCCAATAAAGAATTGTATAGTAGACTATCCTACTTCTTGAATGGATCTTGAGAATCATGTGACAGTATCTTTCTCACTCAATTGTAATTTTTACAAGGAGCAACTGCTTGTTTTACCTTGAATGTGTAATATTTATGTCTTAAAATATTATGAAAGATACTTGGAAGAGAAAAAAGAAGAAATTTGTGACGTTTAGCTATTGTTTCAAAATAAGTTTGGGGCGACTGCTTTTGACCTTTTCTTGCAACATGCACGCGCATACTATGCTTAGTTGAGGCGATCACAGCCTGGAACCATTCACAAGTTTTCCTTTGATTAATTGCAAATTAAACCGTAACATATCATAAGTGTTGTGAGCGCCACTAATGAAGCACGCATAAGCACTGGAAACAACATAGACTTCTTTCAATAATACTATCGTGGCATAGGCCTACCCGTACATGGCATTTAGTTTTAAATAGGTCTATTTTAAAAGCAAATGATAAATTGGAACTTACTTTCATTTCTTAGCTTTTACGTGATCTTTGCACCCTTTTGAAGACAGTAATTGTACTAAATTATTCCCTTCATACAGAAAAGTGTAAATCGTCGTAAATTAACCTCCGGCGCTTGCCTATAATAAAGTAGTTATGACAACAGATTTACGTGCGTTCAGTGTGAATCTAATAGTATGTGACCTAAACAGGTCTTGGTCTTCACTAGCACTCCAGAACTTTTAGCTGTGACAGCGAGGCATTCAGCTCTGCACAATGTTCACTCAACCGTATATGCACAATTAAATACAGAATACAATTTACCCTTGACCTTACAATTTTTCTTGTAATATACTTTCTATGATGAAAGGACGTTTTTGTGGTTTCAAAAAATATTGGCGTGTCTGCATTTATCACTTGCACTTGTCGAGCATAGGGGCTAATGAGCTGGGTAGGCTGGTTTCTAGGGCTGTTGATTCGCAGGTGTCAAACTAGAGTCAGGGGTGAGGTCAGCCAAGAATGGGGGGGTTTTTGAGTTTTATTGTGCTCAGAATGATTGTGTTAGTAACAAGGGGAAACATGTAAACAGGGCAGTTTGTGGAATGAAGGTCATGTTTGCCAATGTTCGCAGCCTTTTCAATAAGTTCAGTGAGTTCCTTGCTCATATTTCCATAGACAATCCAGACATAGTTGGGGTTACTGAAACTTGGCTCCATAGTGATATCAGCAACTCTGAAATGCAGGTTCCTGGGTACAAAATTTTCAGGCAGGATAGGGCTGATACTGTCTGTGGTAGGGGTGGAGGGGTTTTACTGTATGTTAAGGATAGCATAAATTGTGTTGATGTCACCAACAAGTTTTCTTCAGGATTTTCTAACTGCTTGTGGTGTGAAATTAGTTTTGGCAATGAGTCTTGCACTCCTTTAGTTGTTGGTATTATTTATCGTTCACCAAATTCTTGTGCTGATAATAATCAGAGTTTGTTCGAAAGTTTTAGGATAGTTTCTTCGAAAAGGGCAGTTGTGTTTGGGGATTTCAACTTTCCTGATATTGATTGGCATTCATGTACTAGTGGGTCACATGGGAGGGATTTTCTCGAGGCAGTGTCTGATGGTTTCTTTACCCAGCATGTTCTGTTTCCCACTCGTGAGGACAATTGTCTGGATTTGGTACTAAGTACTGATGAAAACATGGTTAGAAATGTAGCTAGTGGTGGTAAGATAGGATCTAGTGACCATGACCTCATTAGTTTTGAGTTACTTTGTTTCAGCAAACTTCAAGGTAGTGACAAAACTGTTTTAGATTTCAGCAAGGCTAACTTTACTCAGGCTAAAGAGCTTCTTACCATAGATTGGGTTGCACGTTTGTCTCACTTAGGTCCTGCTGAAGCATGGAGTGCCTTTCGTGATATAGTTACTGACACTACAAAGTTGTGTATCCCACTCAAGAAAGCAGTGGTTAAAAATAGGCCAATCTGGATGTCTAGAGAGGTACTTAGAGCAGCCAGGAAGAAACGTAAGTGCTGGCGTCGATATAGGGTCAGTAAGAATTCTGATGACTTTGCAGTCTACAAGAAGCAGGAACTCTTAGTTAAAAAATTGGTTATTGACACTAAAGCTAAGTTTGAAAAGCAATTGGCCAAGGAGGTTAAGGTAAATCCAAAATCTTTTCATGCCTATGTCAGGTCTAAGCAGAAGGTTAAGGAGGGTGTTGGGCCTCTCCAAGGTAATGAAGGCACATTAGTTACTGATCATCAGGATATGGCTAATTTGTTAAATGATTATTTCGTATCTGTTTTTACCAAGGAATCATCTGTTTTGGGGACTTGTAGGGATTCTGATATTTCTTCTTTAGTTAGTGATGTTGTCTTCTCCGAAGAGTTGGTTTGTAATAAGTTGAAGAGTTTAAAAGCTAGTAAGGCCCCTGGGCCTGATGGGATCCATCCTGCCATTCTCCATGATTGCTCCGAGATTTTGTCAGTTCCTCTTTGCATTATTTTTCAGAAGTTTCTGGATTCAAACTTTGTACCTGCTGACTGGCGGATTGCTAATGTTACTCCAATTTTCAAAAAGGGGGATCGGAGCTTGCCTTGCAATTATAGGCCGGTCAGTTTAACCAGTGTTGTGTGTAAAGTTATGGAATCTGTAATCAAGGATTGTTTGCTTAATTATCTTTTAGATAATGGGTTACTCAATCTGTCACAGCATGGCTTTTTACCGAGTAGATCTTGTGTTACTAATTTACTAAGCTTTCTTGAGGATGTTTCCTTATCTCTTGACGGTGGTCACAGTGTTGATGTCATTTACCTTGATTTTTCAAAAGCCTTTGATAAAGTTCCATTAGGTAGACTTATGGTTAAACTGCATAGGTTAGGCATCAAGGGCAGTTGTGCTGACTGGATAAATTCATGGCTCAATGGTAGATCTCAGAGAGTTGTTGTTAATGGTAATTTCTCTTCTTGGAAAGAAGTTACAAGTGGAGTTCCACAGGGTTCTGTTCTTGGCCCGCTTCTTTTCTTAATTTTCATCAATGATATTGATAGCTCTCTCACATCTAGTATTAGTAAGTTTGCTGATGATACTAAGCTCTATAGGAAGGTTAGTGATAAGGATGATGCCTCATTACTGCAAAAAGACTTGGATAGGTTATTTTCATGGTCTCAGACTTGGCAAATGTCTTTTAATGCTGATAAGTGCAAAGTCCTTCACTTTGGTCCTAATAATTTCAGCTATGATTATAACATGAATGGTAGTATTCTGAGTGATGTGACTTTTGAGAAGGATCTGGGTGTAGTTATTACAGGTGATTTAAAGCCATCTAGACAGTGTGCAGCAGCTGCTGCTAGGGCTAATAGGGTGCTTGGATTGATCAAGAGGAATTTCAGTAGTTTTAGTAAAGAAATTGTACTAAATCTGTATAAGCAGTTGGTAAGACCCCACCTCGACTATGCAGCCCAGGCTTGGAGTCCCTTCTATGAAAAGGACAAGCTTCATTTAGAGCAAGTTCAGAGGAGAGCCACTCGCCTTATACCCGAGGTGAGACACCTACCTTATCATGTTAGACTTAAGCATCTTGGGCTTACCACCCTGGAGTTGAGAAGGATTAGGGGGGACATGCTTCAGGTGTACAAATTTCTCTCTGAAAGGAATCCTTTGTCCTCTTGCAATTATTTAAAGGTTCAATGTAATTCTCGGGTTCGAGGCCATTGTAAGAAGCTAGTTAAGAATTTTGCAAGGCTCGACATTAGGAAGTTCAGCTTTTCTCATAGAGTTGTTAACGAGTGGAATAGTCTGCCTGAGTGGGTAGTTAACTCCACATCTGTGCACTGCTTTAAGGTTAACATTGACAAGTTCTTCCATAAGTGTGGTAGAATATAATTGTGATGGGCTCGTTTGGTGTTGGTTGGCTCTTTGTTTTCAGTTAAGGTTGTATGGACTTCAGGGCATCTTATGGGGCCTTAGCCCTCCTTTGCCCTTTAACCTGTTATGTTATGTTATGTTATGTTATAACCGTGAACTAAAACAGCGAAGAATATGTCACGCCCGAGCTACATGAGTTAAGCAGTGCCAGACGGTACGGAGATTACTATCTACTTCCATACTCCCACTCCCATTGTAATTTTCCCTTGGAATAAAATGGAACAACTTTTCAGGCTACCAGTAAAGTGGTACTTCAAAACTTGAGCATATTCTGTGGTGAAACAATGAAAAAATTCGTTACCATATTTACAATGGTGATAGCTAGGTTACTGTTTGTAGGTGCAAAACCCCCTTCATATGAAATCGATACCACCAGCAGGTTTTGCAATACTCGAAACGACTGTTGAATTGAAATGAATAGCCTATACAAGTATTAGTGTCTTGAGAAAGAAGAGCGTGCTTCGGAGCTAAAGGAGTTCAATGTTCGTGACTACATAGTGGAAAATTTCTGACCTGAAGTTTCCGGAGTGACTAAATACTGAATTCATGGTGAAATTGTGATATATAAGAAAGTTGATAAAGGCAACTCTTGTATGCGTCACCTGGCGTTAAATGATTGGTTACAAGGCAGAGTGCGAAGGAACAAAGAGTTTGTTAGGAAACATGGTATATAGTACTGAGAGGGGTCAGGGTCCGGGCTTAAATACTTACTCCATGACTTACCTAAAGACTCTTATTCCTCCTACAATGGACATTTTTATATCTGGTAGTAGTGGGTCAACTCCCCTAGCACACCTCGAAAAAGTGGCAAACGAGGTAGGGTTGTACTAATCGATCCAAAGTCTTCTCCCGGGACCGTCGTGGAACGTCCCCATTTATGCTTATTATGCCACTTTCCCAATGGCTGCATGGGAAGGATGGAGGATCCTTGCTATACACCACTGCCTGACAGATGAACCAAGCAAAGTTTTGAAGAAGAAAGCTTCCTGAGTGGGATAACTCCCTGAGTCGGATAACGTCCCTAGAAACCCATTTAAGTCGCCATTTTGAAACCCATTCTGTATCACTGCGAACAGCCAGCCTGTTTCACCAGAATACTCCCTGTTCTGGTGACCTCTCGCAGGCAAAGCAGTACAATTTACCAAAAGCCAAACTTCACCCATGAAAAAGTGAGAGAGTCCGTTGAATGAATTTTACTCCCTCTTTGATGGTATATCTACTTGATGCTGTTCCATGAAATATTTTATCCTCCCCCTCCCTCTGTGAACTTTCTCTCAATGTTATCCCCAAAGGGGTTCTGTTCTGTTCTGTTGTTTATTACTCTGTGCACCTCTCTTTAACAGTAGCGTAGCCAGAGGGGGGCAGGGGGAGCAAACTGCTCCCACCCCCGGTGAAAAATCAAGTAAAATCGAGACGACGGGAAAAGGAAAACGAAGAAAAGAGGGGGAAGGAAAGGGGAAGAAGGGAGAGGAAAAGAAAAATGTAAAATAAAAGGAGAAAAGGTAAGGAAAGAATGGAGAGAAGCAAACGGGTTTGATAAGGTAAACCACTTGTTCAAATATCGACAGGACGAGTACTGAAGCGGGCAGGGCTTTAGGGACCGTGGAAAAGACCGAAGGGAATGAGAAAGTGAAGGGCCAAGAAGGCAGAAACCGGGACGAGGGATGAAGCCAGGCAGGTTGTGCACGGGAAAGAGGGAAGGATGAGGGAACTAGGAAAGGGAATTAGGAAGCCTTAGATGACTAGGGAGTCCGGAAGGACAGACTATGACGCAGAACAGTCATAGTTAGGGGAGAGAAAGATAAGGATGTAAAGCAAGTCTGTCAGTGTGGGAGTTGGAAGGATGGCAGCTACCGTACCGATTTAATTTTTTATCACTATCAAAACGGGATACTTAAAATCACTGTCCCGGTGCAGATTTTCTTTCAAAGTCACACATGTGAGTGGAAAAGAGACAGTCGCGTTGCCACGGAGTTTGGTGTCAGAATCCTAACGAGTGGGTTAAGATAAATTGCCAAGAAAAGAGAAACTAAGTGGGAATTTGAATATAATGGATAACTTTTGCAATGTAAAGTGACGCATCCCAAGGAAATTCATAATACTAAATGGTCTTATCGGCGCGCTTCGCGCTAATAAATCATAATTCCATAGGTTGTCGTTACACATTTTTACAGGACAGATTGAGCAGAATTTATTCAAAGCCTCATGTGTCCCTCATTTTCCATCATCCATCCTCTCAGGGGCAGATCCAGGGGTACGGATACCATCTCCTGTAGGCAGAAAGAAGTAACTAATATTGAAAAATAAAACAAAAAAGATCGGGAAAGAAAGGAGACGAGAATAAATAAGAAAGAACTTTAGAGAACTGAAGAAAAGCAATGCCTCCCAGGGCCAGCTCTCCTAATTAAAAAAGGATTTTTCCTACGTGCTTGTTTATTTTTGCTCTTTGCAAAAATCTTAAATGGATTATGATCCTTCCAAAGACTCGTGTAGTTCCTGGCATAATCCATCCGCCCCCATCTGCACTCACCCTGTGACCGTGGCCATCAGATCGACCGACCGATAGCCTATTCCACGCTTGATAATTATAAAGATCAAATTGTGATTTTATATTCTGTTTATAGTGAGCATCCAATTTCATTTAAACTATAGTTAAATATTTCGTTCAGGCTCGTCGCGTCACAGGGTAAACCCGTAGACACTAAAACATGCGCTAGCTCTACCCATATTTCGCCTTCTCAGCTGAGATATAAAGTAAAAAATCCTACCTCTATGTAATAAGAATTTAATATTTTCTCAGGGGACTCCCTGGTGTGGCTGACTGTGGCAGCAATTCTCCTAAAATCTTAAAACCAAAAAATATTTAGTAAACTTTAGGTGCAATTTATACAACACCTGGGAAGTGTCATTTCCTGTAATCTGGGAAGACATTTTGGCCAAAATATTTCCCGGTACGCTTTGCACCAACTGGTGGTGGCGCTCCGCTTGGATAATGTCTCAAAGGTCCCCCTGAGGAAAGATCATGGATCCCTCTGGAAGAACTTCCTCGATCTTATACGCCAAGTTTACCACTGACAAGGCAGTGGCGTAGCTAGATATTTTTTGTGGGGGGCAAAAGCAAAAAATTTCCGACAGATTATTATCTTGAAGTAATGATGTACTATCCAAAGATATTATAAACATAGATTCCAAGCTCCTATACCTACACTGTTAGGCTTAGTGACTCTTCATGTATTAATACTTTTTTAAGTCATTCATTTCCCTGTTTGTTTTCAAAACGACTGAACAGTGATGAGCACTTCCGCCCTGATATTTTGGACTCCGTGAGGAGGCAACGCGCCATTTTAAGTTTGAATTCTATACATATAATATCGTTGGTACTATCTAAGCGTAGCGCCACCATCATCTGGCGTGTAGCGTGCGGAAAAAAAAAATAGATTAAAATATCTCCGAGATTGCCTTAAATGACACTTCCAGGCATTGTCAGTAACCATTTCGATGTGTAATTCTGCTTAAAAACATAAGAAGTGTTTTTACTGTTTCAAATGAATTGTTTTTATTTTCGACAGCGACTAGAATTTTCCGACAGAAGCCTTCGGAGGCTTTGTGGGGGCGAGCGCCCCTGTCCCCCTCTAGATACGCCACTGCAACCCGAAGTCATCAAATCTATCGTCATTTCTTCCGCGTTTTGAAAAATAGTTAAATTGTGATCATCGTGACTAATTTCGCATACTTATAAGGCCATTTGAATATCAAGTCGATATTTTATTCTTATGCCTCCAATTCTTTACTATTCCAGATCTTCCTGACTTAGCGGAGGGGGTGGGGGGGATAAACTGGAATAAGCAAACGGTGGGGGAACAACCTCTACATTCAGTTGGAAAACCATTAAATTTTCATTTTGCCCCCCCCCCCCTCCCCGGGCCGAAAAGTCTGGCTACGCACCTGCTCTCTTAGAGGTATAAGAGTCATACATACAAGCAAATGAATGAAGCAATCACATCAAAGAAAATCAGTGCAGTAGTCAAATTGCAGAGTAGGTGTTAACGCAATACAATAAAGCTGGTAATGTCTCCACCCTAAAGTCACCAGATTCCATCGAGAACTAAAAGAGTGTCCTGCATTATAGAGGAAAATAAAGCTAATACTCTTTATTGAAACGACTGACTATTACTGCACAAGAAGAAACTAGTTTTCTTTGCCACATTTTACTTTTAAGAGTAAAGAGTTGCCCCATTTTCAAAGCACTGCGGTTAACTCTATAAAAATAGCTTAAATACATTTCCTTTCAGCTCTGAACGCCTTTCACTGAAACAAGTAATGAAATTCGGTGCCCACACTTCCACTGCTACAAAGCTCACAAATATTCTGTCATGTAAACCACAGGTAATTTGGTATTTGAACATCGAAATCTGCAATACTTTTGTCTCTATGTGTAGGTCAAAGGTCAGCAGGTAATTTTCCATAACAAGCCTGTTCTTAAAAATGCGGTACTGCTCGCAGAAAGAGCCACGGTCCCTATAGGCCTTTACATGACGTTATTTGGTTATCCTTCTCAACCGCCATACCGTTACGTCATAGGTCTGGCTTGCGACCCCGTTCAAATCAATTCAAATTTTTTCTCGTATGGTTTTACAGTGAAGACGAGTTGGAACAAGAACGTGAAGATTAAAATACAGATGATACAAATGATTTGCGGAACAAAACTGAGGAAAAGGTAGTAACGAAGTTAGATGAACACTAACAGAACATTAAACGCAAAAGACCTTTATAGCACAAAACAAGAACACATTAAGCATAGCGGGTTTAATAAAAAAAAAACGGTAGAAGAAAAGGAAGGAAAAGAAAGAAAGGAAGGAGAGATAACAAGAAGACAATGAGGTCTGAGAAAGAGCACACTAGCCAAGAAAAGTAACGTCTAATTGTAAACATTCAAACGATGCATCTTGAGCTTCATTTGAAAAGATCTTAGAGCCGAGACTTTGCATTTGTAACTGAGCCTAGTGGGGAGGCAAACACTGCTGCAGAGTAAAAGAAGAAACTTGGAGCAGGCGCGTACCCAAGGGAGCGAAGGGGGCAGCTGCCCCCCATCATATATTTTGTATTTTTGATGACTTTTTATGAGAATGCAACTTACAAGGCCTGTGAAGTGCCATTTCTAGCGATCTGGGTGGTATTTTAGGCCAAATGTTCTTGACGCTTCGCGCCAACCTGTGATGGCGCTACGCTTAGATAGTTTGCCTACAGGCTTTGCCTGCCCCCCCCCCCCTTGGCAAATTCCTGGCTACGTGCCTGCTAAGGAGCAGTTTGTCATGATGGGAATTATGACGAGTTTCAAGGTTAGAAGAAGTTATTGTTTTCGGTCGTTATATGAGATCATTTACAGCATTTCTGTTGGTTAAATTGTTTCCCTATAGGCTTGACCTAAAAAAGTTCAGCTTCTCTCACTGAGTTGCCAATGAGTGGAATAGTCTGCCCGAGTGGATTATTCCACTTAATTCCACTTCTCCCGGGTAAACAATGGCAACTTGTGACTGTGGTAGAATGTGTTTCTCGTAAGGTTTTAGTTGTTTTTCTATTGGATGTGAGCGTTCGGGGCATCATGTAGGGCCTGGGTTCTTAAATGGCGGCCCGCGGGCCACATCCGGCCGGCGAGCCGATCCAATCCGGCCCTCGAACAATTTGAGGTCTAAAACAAAATACGAGGTTTGTTTTCGACATATATTTTGATACGGAAAGGAGAATCATTTTTGTTAAATAAGTGAAGTAAAACATAACGAAATGTGTTGAAAACGTTATTTTTCGGGGCGCTTAGTGCCCACTTGTCATTAGCAGTTGTTTCACTCTTACTTCATAAAGGGCCTCGGTGCAGTGGTTGTTTGAAACCAGTAACGTGGCCAGGGGTACCCCCGCACCCATCTTGGAAAAATTGACAATAATTAGAAAATAGGAGGCCTACAGTGTATCTGAATCGGTGAAGCTGTATACTGCTTACCAACAGTCACTGTACTTTCGGATAAAAAGAAATTGACGAATAGGCAATTAGAAAACCAAAGGAGAAGGAAGAACGAGTGTTCTTGGTGAACTGCATGTCTTTATGAATGTTTGTTGCTTTCATTTCTCCTACCCAAAATCGTCCCAAAATACCAAAATGTTAGCTCGCTCGGCACGCTTCTCCATTCAAGTTCAATCTAGAAAGTTAAAATAAGTCCACTAACTTATCCACACACCCACTGCATAATCCAAACAATGGACGGTTTGTCCGATATGGATGACCAGATCACTGAGGGTTAGGTAAGGGGGAAGCCACTTAGGCCAAGCTGCACGGGCTTACAAATTTTGAAAGATGTATGCTTCTTGGTAGAAGAAAATATAGGCCTGAAGCGTTGCCTCTTACTTACCTTACTTGAAGTGTGTTTCTCTAAATCATGAGATCTCGAAAAAAAGAATAGGCTATTTCAGAGATACATCTTACAAGGCTTGATAAAAGCCATTTCTAACGATCTGGAAGATATTTTAGCTTCTACTTTCTTGGCACGCGACGTACCAACCGATGGTGAACCTCCGAGTGTCCCTCGTCCCCACCTAAAGACGATTTCTTTTCAAGGTGAACGTTCACCACCAAATCTGGCATGAGTTTACTATCTACTCTGCATGGCCCGGGATTTTCGTTGAGGCAGAAAATGATGGCCAGATTGTGATACTTGTGAACATATGTTTAGTGTGCCTCAAATTAATTTGACAGAAAAGTACGTATGTTTCAGCCATGCAATTTTTCGCTAATATATTTGACCATCTGGGATTCCACGGGAGCGTTGCTTTGCACCCTACGAAGGGCGTCTAGACACCACGCTGTTTAGTGGGAGGCTTCGCGTTCCCCTTGCGTCTTATAGTCATTTACAAATGGGACTTCCCCCTCTCAGACAAGCATGGCATGCTTTTCTCAGGGAGAGCGGTGATTTTTGCCCGATTCCAGACCTCACCCCGAGGCAGTTGACTGCCCAATTTTCCGCCCGACTGAGAAAAAATTTCTGCCGAATTAAGTCGGGTTTTTCTGACATTTGGGGGCGGCCGCCCCCAGCCCCCTGGCCCGTACGGCCATGCGGACTGTTTGTGGACCCCGAAATTTTCATGATGAAAAATGTGACCCGTCAATAATAATTAAGAAAATAATTAAGAACCCCCTGATCTAGGGCCTTAGCCCTACTTTGCCCTTTAAATTGTTATGTATAATGTAAGTCATTGCGGTTACAGCATCAGAAATAGCTAAGGGCAACATGATATCCTCATGATATTTATAAACAAAAGACTGCCCGGCCGCCATGGCCAGTTGCTGAAAAGAACAGTTAAAGGCAGTAGACAGTTACCTCAATCAGCATGGGCGTAGGAGCCCAAGTTGATGGGGGGGGGGGGAGCTGGAACGACTTGCCCGAAAAATATAACCAAAAATTTCGGCGCGCTCCACGCGCGTTTCAACATGTTAGTGTACATATCATATAGGCATGCATCGTTTTTCCCACCACATTCCAATAACATACAATAATTTGCCGTGTTACTACCTTCTTTATTGGTTTTGATTTTGGCGGAAGTTGTTGATCGCTGGCCTGGGGGAGGGGGTCTAAGGGAGTGGATTCCCCCTACCCTTTGAAAATTTTTTAAAAATTAGGTGTCCTTTCAAGCAATCTTGTGCCACATATGCTACGTTTGAAGTAAAATTTGTGTTAAAACATTTACGTATTTTAGGTAGTAAAAAAAATCGGCATTACCCCCGCTCTTTGAAAATTTTTGAAAAATTGGGTGTCCTTACCAGTGGCGTGTGCAGGATTTCGAAGGTGGGGGGCACAACCTGTGATTCCCCCGACTGACATGGAGGGGTGTCACAAGTGCACCGAAGGTGCACCACGAGCGCGAAGCGCGAGTTTTCATGCGTGGGGTCCAGGGGCCCGCGATAGGGCCCCTGGCGGGGTCCAGGGGCAGAGCCCCGGTGGGGGTCCAGGGGGCGAAGCCCCCGGAAGCTCCTGCAATATAAGGTAATAAGACCACCGCAAATTGGTTCTAGAGGCCTTATTGATCAGGTTTCGTTTGTTTCAGATTTTGTGAAATTCGATGTCAATGACGGAGAGTTCAAGTTATCCTCTATGCGTTGTAAGCTGCAGTATGCTACAGTATGTGTCACACAGCCTACATTGACAGGACTGTAAGATCACGAGGACTGTAAGATCACGAGGCCAGTCAAGAAGGCTGCTTGAGATGATCACAGAAGTTAACAACACTGTTTCATCCTTAAACCTATACAGTTTTACCATTACAGATGGTTAAAGTGACTAGCGCGAAGCAAACGTAATGATAGTAGGCATACCTGCACCATGGGCCAGATATTGATATTGATAGCATCCTGTCTGATTATTCACTTCGGATTGGAAGAGCTCTATCCTTTGGTAAACGACCATATAATGAAAAAATTCTCTCCTAATTTCATCCTGTAGGCAACGTCTTCTAAGTTTTGAGTGCCAGGGATGGCGCCAGGATTTTGCCCGACGGGTGGCTAGACGGGCGGAGGCAGCGACCCGAAGCCCTGACAGCCCCGATGCCGTCAAGGGGATGTTGAGGAGGGATCTGAAGAAAATCTGTGTACTAAACCATGCCATTGTAGGGCATATATTTCATAAAATGTGTATATACTAGAGGAACGTAGTTTCGGCGCTGATTTAATGTTTTCGGCCCAGAATGTAAAGTGTGAAATTGCAAAGCGCGAGAAGCGAGTGAAAATTTTTTGGGTTATCCTACACTAAAAAGAATCGGTACTTATTAAAAGCTAATAAAGGGCAATTGTCCTGGCAGTTGGTCCCTATCGGGTATCACTTAAATTGTACTTTTCTCCTCGTGTCCTATAGCCGTACCGCACTACAGACCCAAGAAAACATTCACTAAATGAGGTGACTAATTCCCAACATTTACAGTACTTATATTCATGTATTCAACTTCTTCAGTTACTTGAAAAGGTGGAAATGGTTTGAAGTTTTGAACTATATTTAGCTATAAGTAACAGAACTGAGGAAGAGTGGGCAAAGCGTACCGAAAATCTTGGATTTCATTGCAGAAACGACCCTTTGAAAGCCAAAATAAGTAAACCGATCATAAATGGCTACATAATTTCCCGCCAGAGGGCTGGGCTATGAATATGCCAGCGACCCCAAGCTTTGACAGCCCCTTTGTCGAAGAGGTAGTGACAGGGGGATATGGCTTACTATCCCATGCCATTTCAGGGCATATTTTGCATAATATCACTTAATTCTTCATGAGTCGAGTTGCGCACTTTATATATAGTGTTCTTTGGAATCTGAAACTTGAACTTGCAAAAGGGACGAAAATTTTTGGTAGGCTTACACAAAAAAGATATGTGATCATTAAGAACGTAAAGAGAGAAAAAAAGAGAGAAAAACTGTAGGGGATTTAGATCATATCGAGGATAACATACATTTTATCGGAACACCTGGAGTACACCCTGTGAAATAGCCAAACTTTGGTCTGTGAGTCGCTCGCAAACTGACCGTACCGCATGACACACACAAGAGAATAGGAACTAGGCTTAGGGATGGGCATGGGATGGAACTTTCGACCTCCACATAAACAGTGTTCTCTGCCTACATGTTTCATGGTAAGATTGGCAGGACTTGTGCTATCTAGCAATGTGGACTGGAACTGCTGAAGATCCTGGAGTGACTGTACAGCGCGCGTAGCGCGCCGAAAATTTTGGGTTCCTATTAGAGAAATTGTCCTCTCTCAGGCGCCGTTGGGGACTGCAGACTCTATCGTACCGATTAAGACTCCCCGATGTGGGCCCCCTGCTACGATGTGGGCCCCCTGGCGCCATCCCTGTTGAGTGCTCAGTGTGTCTCTTCAATCTTTTTCTCTTCCCCTAACCCTTAAATCCCCCGACTAAGGGATTTTCCCCCGACTGACTTCGGAAGTGGGGGGGCCTGTGCCCCCCCGGCCCCCCCCCCCTTTGAACACGCTACTGGTCCTTACATGCAATCTGGTGCCACATATGCTACCTTTAGAGTAAAATTTATGTTAAAAAAATTTACGTATTTTAGGTAGAAAAAAATCAGCATCAGTGAGGCCCAATGGCAACTCAAATACACCACCGGTAATCATAATATAAGTTTAACCATTAAAAGCACACTAATGAATTAATACGGAAAATATATAGGTCGTGGTGCAATTCAAATCTGAACTTTGTGCTAATTACCAAGGAAGTTGTTTAAACTATTAGTACCCTTGAGCTATATCATTGCATTATTTTTCTTTCAGTGGGTGCCCGAAAAATTCTCAGCATTTTGCCCGAATTTTCACAAAAAGTTTTGGTTGGTGCTGCAGCCCCCACCTCCTACGCCTATGTCAATCAGAGTTAGTATGCCCCGTCACTCTAGTTTATACATGGCCTATTTTTTGTTATTTTTTTTTTGTGACAATTTTTTTGTGACAATTTTTTTTTTTTAGTGAATTGTGAAATTCGGGGAGAATTTCTCCTTGCTTTACCTGTTGTTTGTAATACTATGTTCAAAACGTCTTCAGAGGTGCTTGTATTGCAATAAGAGGCCGAGATTTGCAAGAATTTGCTGAGTTTTCAGAGCAAATTTTGGGCGACTGCTTACTGCCTTTAAGGACTCATGCATGGTGAAACAACACAGTGTCTAAGTACGACTTTTCTTGATAGGCTTCAAGATTTTTGAAATTTGTTTTCTAGCCCAGACAGAATAGGGGGCGGGGGACTACATTATCTTCTCATGGAAAGTCTACCCTGTAAAGGATCGCAGAGTAAGCACCAGCAAAGCCACTAGTAGATCACAGCTTGACCTTGGCAGTTTCAGCCTGGTTACCGTCCTTCGGGAGTACAACTTTCCAAGAGACGACGGAAGAGGTTCGTTTCTGAATTTGCGAGCTGACCGACTGCACCAACTTTCTGTCACAAATTCTGGAAACGGAGTGGACCTATAAAGGCTCTCTAATCTCACCCCACACAGTAACAATTTTCCCAACTAGGTTAACTTCTAGCCCCTCCTCCAGTTTAAACCGGATTTAAACCTCCTGTGCAGCAGTGGCCCCGGCACAGGGGTACGGGGGCGCGTGCCCCCCAATCGATTTCAGATTTTTTTTTTAAATTTTAAAATAATCTCAAAAGACGTTTAAAGGGAGAATGCAGTCACTCCAATAAAGAATTGAATAGTAGACTATCCTTTTTCCTGAATGGATCTTGAGAATCATGTGACAGTATTTTTCTCACTCAGTTGTAACATTTACAAGGAGCAACTGCTTGGTTTACCTTGAATATGCAATATTTATGTCCTAAAATATTATGAAAGATACTTGGAAGAGAAATAAGAAGAAATTTGTGACATTTAGCTATTGTTTCAAAATAAGTTTGGGGCGACTGCTTTTGACTTTTAAGCTATAGGTTTCTGTAGGGGGTAGTAAACATACAATAGTTGTAAAGTGCTCGGCATCATACTCTATAGTAACATTTGGATGTCTGGTAATAAGCATCAGGTCAGTGCCCCATTCTGTATTATTAATGCAGAGCTTCCAGGAGGCCCTATGCCGGTGTCTGACAGCCTTAGATACCCTTTTATTACGCACAATGAAAAGGAAAATTTTCGTAATAGTCCAAGAATGTTTCAGTAAACTTCACGCTTGTATTTTTACGTAAAAAATTTCCCCAAATAGAAGGCATTGGTTAAAGTAGCCAAAAGGGGGGCTTCTGGAGGTTTTTTGTCAACATACCCTTCTCTTAGACAACCCACTCTCCTCTTTACCTTACCAAAAATTAGAATTCACTAAACTATGGATATTTTCCAGCCATATATGATCAGTTCAAAAATATCCCAAAGATAGCACCATTTTACATCTAAGCTATCTTAAATTAACAAAAATTTCTCAAAGGGAGGGACAGACACCCCCTCCCTTAGCCCCTCCCCCAGGACGGCACCTTTAGGTAGTGACAAAGGATTCCACACTGCTGTATACAATCGTAGGTACGCACAAATAGGTACAATTTACGCATGCAGACTTGGGGAAGTGAGGTGGCATTTCGATGTCATCTGTGGCGTCCCCCCACGCCATCACCAAATTCTGGCGGCGCCACTGCTGTGTAGTACACATCTAAGACAGAGCCACAGTTGCCTCCATGCATGCACAGTGTTTAATTTGCTTGAGGCAATATTGTCAAACAGGCTGAGTGTGAACACAACTCTGTACGTACAAGTCATTGTTGAGCAATCTGAGTGGAGCTCTATTGTTTGAATGAATCTCAATCAAAGTGCAGTCATCAACTGTTTTTAAAATTCTAGGGCTATTCCGGGCCGGGATCACTGCTAGGCTGCTAGCAACTGCCATATCCCCTTTACTGACTGTCTAGCCACTGCACCGAAGCCCAGCCGGAGAACTCTTTAACAAGACATTGACGTCATTATTGTTTTCTTTCAACGGAATGACGTCAAAGGTAAGTGGCAACTAAAACTACAAGGTGAAACTACAACAGCCCGACAGGGAACGAAGTTTCTACTTTAAGGAAAATTACCCAGGAAAGATTCAAAAATACAGACAAAATCGAGCGTTTCTCTTATTTTATCAATTTGAAGATAATATTAAAGCACTATTTAAATTGGAAGTTTTATAAAAAATAAATTTTATGAAATAATCCTCAATCGGAGTAAATTTTTTGGCAAATTGGAGGAATTTATTTGTAGAAGTAGTAGGCTATGTAGAAACGTGGTCGGGAACCTAGTAACGAAAATACAATATGGCCGAGACACAGCTGTGCGAAGAACAGCAGCAGATCCAGAAATGAGCCAAATACCCTTTGAGTTTGAGGCAATAAAAGATCACCGAAGCAAGGTATTATTTGAAGAACGTGGTCCACAAATGCGTGCTTTTAATGCTAGCTACATTCAGTCTTGAAGATGTAAATGAAGATCCATCTTTGGCATCAAGTCACTGGCAGGCTAACTGTAATACAAGTTATCCCAACATGTCAAGGTGTGAGAGGCCTAGCCTAGAGTATGTTACGCATGAAGTTGAGCCTAGCGTTAAACTACACAGTGCTCAATACCACCTAGGCCTATGAATATAGTGAGATGATTAGCCGTCATGGCCCACAGGTTCAGCTCACCTTTAGGCTCTAATTTAGAATCAGTCCAGTCTGGAAAACATGTAGGTTACACCGAAAATCATCGGCGTGGCATATAGGCCTATGTTAATTCACGCTAGCCTAAACCTAGGCCTAAATTACTGCCATATTATTTTGTCAGTCAAAAACCAGTTTTATAATTTGGCGTAATCTAGTCACAAATGGTGCAGATCTTTGGCGTATAATTTTTTTCATAATAACTCTGACCTAAATCTTTGGCGGGCAAGAAACAAACTTTCCAGTATGGGAATCAGTGTCCAGAAGTGACGTATCATGGTACCCATAGGGATAGGGTTACATACATGGTAGGCATACAGATAGGGTAGGGTTATATACAGTATGCATACAGATAGGGATAGGGTTACGTGGTGGGCTTAGGGATAGGGTTATAAAAGTGGTATGCATAAAGGCTTGGCTTACATATACCCCAGGGTATGTAGAGAGATAATAGGGTCATTCTCTGTCAACTCAACAAATGGGTTGGCTGGGTACCATCTCAGATTTGGCTGAAATTCATTACACATATAGCTATACTAGTCTATGGAACACACAGAAAAAATTAGGTCAAAATTCCATTCGGTCTTTGAGTTACAGCTCTTTGAACTTTGCTCCCGACCCCTAAACAAGCACTCGTGAGATGCGAAAGTGTGATTTTGGCCATTTTGGGGGCCTAATATCTTCAAAATGGAGAAAGATACAAGACTTAAAATACATATGTGGGGTAATTTATAGCCATATTTTATGAATGTGGCTTTAAAAACAGTGTATCTCTCTTCATTTGGGAGATAATGGTCCCAGAACGTTGCTTTTCGTTTTGTGCGTCTGTGAATTTTTCAATTTTCAATCTCCTGTCACTCCATGAGTTTGCACATAAAAGATGCCATATTTCAGTCAAACATTATATGGGTAGATGTGAAAGCTTACATGGAGTAACAGGCCACTGGTATATTCAATGGTGAAATTATGGGGGGTCAAACATGGGTCCACAGAAAAAATGCGAAAAAATTGCCATTTTTCGAGCTGACCTTTGACCCTGTCTCTGACCTTCTATAATAATAAAATTTTTACCAGTTACTCCTCTTTATCTATTCTACTGTTGGTGTGAGTTTGGTTTTGGTGTCTTGTTTACTTTAAGAGTTATGGATCAATATATGATGCACTTCTTTTCCAGCGTTTGCACTTTTTTCAATCTTTGAACCCTTATAATTTCCAAAGTTCATCTCAGAAAAGTGTCATACCACAGTTACCTATTCTATGACTAAGCCTTTAAAGCTTGAAAAAGTTACAGGCTTCTAGTGTTTCAAATGGTGAAATTACGGGGGATCAAAAAGTGGTCTGGTCAAAGCAAAAAGTCCAAAATCTTTACCATTTCCAACTTGACCTTTGACCTCTAATGCAATGCATGCAACCATACAAAAATTATCTTTAGAACTGTGCAGTATCTATTTCACTTCTAAAAAGAGTACTGATTTGACTCCTTCTATATAGAAATTACACTGCATGACATACAGTATAAACGATCAACAATCAATAGCCTATACCAATACTGTAGCTTTCTACTGTATTCCGAATATATTCGGATCATGTCCTTGTTACCATCGACAAGTAGAAAATAGCACAACTGTCACTGAGGTGATAGTTTGCAGTGGTATATTCTAATGTAAAAGCATTAGTGCAGTAGACCAAGCTATTAGTAAGTTTTATTTTGTGAAGGCAAAACCTGTGTAGTGGTGTGGTGGTGGGTAGTGAAATACTACAGTTACAATGAAAACAGGTCTATTAAGCAAACATAACGAATACACATAGTATATACATGTGAAGGTATTGGTATAGGCTATTGATTGTTGATTGTTTATATGTCATGCAGTGTAATTTCTATATAGGAGTCAAATCGGTACTCTTTTTAGAAATGAAATAGATACTGCATGGTTCTTAAGATAATTTTTGTATGGTTGCATGCATTGGTGGTCAATAGCGAGGTCAAAGGTCAAGTTGGAAATGGTAAAGATTTTGGACTTTTTGCTTTGACCAGACCACTTTTTGGTGCCCCTTAATTTCGCCATTTGAAACACTAGAAGCCTGTAACTTTTTCAAGCTTTAAAGGCTTAGTCATAGAATAGGTAACTGTGGTATGACACTTTTCTGAGATGAACTTTGGAAATTATAAGGGTTCAAAGATTGAAAAAAGTGCAAACGCTGGAAAAGAAGTGCATCATATATTGATCCATAAATCTTAAAGTAAACAAGACACCAAAACCAAACTCATACCAACAGTAGAATAGATAAAGAGGAGTAACTGGTAAAAATTTTATTATTATAGAAGGTCAGAGACAGGGTCAAAGGTCAGCTCGAAAAATGGCAATTTTTTCGCATTTTTTCTGTGGACCCATGTTTGACTCCCCATAATTTCACCATTGAATACACCAGTGGCCTGTTACTCCATGTAAGCTTTCACATCTACCCATATAATGTTTGACTGAAATATGGCATCTTTTATGTGCAAACTCATGGAGTGACAGGGGATTGAAAATTGAAAAATTCACAGACGCACAAAACGAAAAGCAATGTTCAGGGACCATTATCTCCCAAATGAAGAGAGATACACTGTTTTTAATGCCAAATTCATAAAATATGGCTATAAATTACCCCACATATGTATTTTAAGCCTTGTATCTTTCTCCATTTTGAAGATATTAGGCCCCCAAAATGGCCAAAATCACACTTTCGCATCTCACGAGTGCTTGTTTAGGGGTCGGGAGCAAAGTTCAAAGAGCTGTAACTCAAAGACCGAATGGAATTTTGACCTAATTTTTTCTGTGTGTTCCATAGACTAGTATAGCTATATGTGTAATGAATTTCAGCCAAATCTGAGATGGTACCCAGCCATGATTTTTGGGAAATTTGTTGAGTTGACAGAGAATGACCCAATATACGTATAAACATACATACACAATGGAGTCAGTCTGTGCGTAAAAGTAGTCTTTACTTATAATATTTAAAATCGTTGGCCGCCAGCTTAGCTCGCAGCGCAGTCGGTTAGGACATAGACTCGTAATACAATTACAGTGCAGGGCGTTCGTATTCTTGCAGTATACCGCGTTGGAATCCTACTGACCACCCTTTCTTTCCACACTTGTTACGCTTCTTCTTCCTCGATCTTTTGGAACTTGACTTGTGTCTGAAATTTTAATTTGGAGTTGTAAGTTTTAAGTTGTAATGCTACGTCACTTCCAGGCACCGATTCTAAATTAGTACCCACCTTTATAGTTATGCATATTCAGTATAGGCCTAGGCCTAACATTGGTAGCCTAAGAAGTCATGAGTCAATTGTCATCAGTATCATGAGTCGATCACTGTGTTCTAAACGTTGGCCTAGGCCTAGCCTAATCCGCAGTCAGCTGATCTAGGCTATTTGGGTTGCATTTGGGCTTCCCATCAGTGTTTGCTGTAAGAAATTATCCATTGGGTCAAAATACTCAATATGAGATAATTTGACTCACTATAGGCCTAAATTTCAATGGCATGGAAATGTGCATGCGTAATATGTACGGCGAGCAAGAATTGTGAGCCCCAGCAGGCCAGATTGGAAAGTTTGCCCTGCGAAGAGGATTCATCCCCCGTGCAAAAATATGAATCTCAAAGTTGCTAGCCGCGCAAATTGACAACTGCGCAAACTTATTGGCAGCAGCCAAGCAAGTTTGATAACACGTTCACAATTCAAACGCATAAAAGTTACCTCACTCGAAAATCTTGAAACCGTACCACAGAGAAGTTTATACTCGGCACATTCTGGATCCAGTACTGTCGTCTGCACTGGTTCTTACTGTAACCGCATAAAAGGCATGAACATGGACTGTCGACACATGTAGGTACTTTAGTAGTGTCCCAACCTCTGTAGTCACTATGCAGCTAAACATAACTCTCAAAAGTGTTACAACCAGGTATGATATGTGTAAGGGAAATTGACTTGCAGTGTAGTTCCTACCCATGTTTATGTTGTAGTACTTTCTCACGCACTTTACCGAAGTCTTGTGCAATGGTGAGGTACGAGACTCAGACTATGGGTGTGCATACTGCGTAGGGTATACAACAGTACAGGCATTGAGTTTTACCGCTGGCAGTTTTGTAGGGCCATACGTACGTAGGCTGATAGCTAGCTAGACGTTACACATGCACAGTGCATGCAAGTCTAGGCCGGGCATATATCACATCGCATACATCTTCCGACTTTGGTGGTTTAAAAACTTGTAAGGTTGGAGGGTGGAAGAGGTATAAAGCACAATGCCTGGGAAAAACAATTTCCTGCAATCTAGGAGGTAGATATTATCGGCTGCGCTGTTCTCTTGGCCATTATTAAAATCCCCTGTGCACCTTTGCCAGCTTTCCAATCTTCCCAAGGGGTGGGGTTCAGGGGGCACCATAAGGCCCCTAGTGGGGTCCAAGGGCAAAGCTCCAGTGGGGGTCCAGGGGTGAAGCCCCCCTGAAGGTCCTGGGTTTGGGGATTCAGAAGCCCCCAAAAGACTGTTTCAAGTAAAGTTTCAAATATAGGCCTAATGCTCCTATGTTTTGGTATGTTTATGCTCAGTGATGATTACATTTATAAGCAAGTTTTAGGCTTCTTAAGCCCAAAGAACATTGTCCAAAATCTGAGCCTGCATTCCCTCTAAGTCCTTTAAAATTTCAGTTCAAGATACTGTACTGGTACGTAGAACTGTGCAGGTGTTTCACTTTCAGTCTCAAGGTAGCCAACTCAAATGTAAAATTGAATGCCATCCAAAATTGTCTAGGTGGCATTCATTTAAAAAAAAAGTTTCAATGAATGTGTAATATACCCAACTAAGCCCTGTCTGTATTTTCGAAAACTTTTCTAAAGTGCTTTTCCTGTACGATACTGTTTCCTTCAGAGTTACTTGATTTTACTTCTATGTTACCCTAGTAAGTTTATATATATGAGGATATTGAGCCTAGCCTAGTCTCTTGTTTCAGAGTATTAATGAGAAGGCGGGAGTTACAGGTTTGGTTAGTGTATGGCTTGGTACTACGTTGCCCTGTGTGCAGTAGAGCCAGCATGGGATCATGATTTGTGTGAGGTGAAATTAACGCGGGTAATTAACAGAATGATCTACAGTATCATTTTAAACCTGAAGTTAGACCTAAAATATCCTACTGTATATGCTCTCATGTTTAGAAGACTTTGATTGGGTGTTATAGGTTGCAAGGCGTAGCAGTGAGTTAAGCCCAACCTAAGAAAGTTACAAACCCATGTGAACCAATTTTCAGGTTCTGTGATTTGGACTTCACAGTAACTTAACTACACGTTACTGGAAATGATCGTTCCCGTGGAATCTGGAGGCCTGTGTTAGTAGTATATGCAGTCCACCACTGCACTGTACCTACCACGAACATTGAGCTGCGCAGCTGAAGCTAGCCAAATACGCATGTGTAAGTGACCGTTGTACAGTACAAATAGCATACAGGTAACATACAGTAAAGCGATCACAAATTTTACATAAATGGAATATATTAATTTACAATTTAATAATTTCTTCACTTCCAAGTTCCACATAGCATGTATTCGAAATGTGTCTGTACTTAATTGGTGAACGTTTGGTTATTTTTGTTGTTTACACTGCATCAACTTTAGGAGCAAATGAAACCCTCTTGTTATCTCAATACATAACGTGTATTGAGATATTGTCACACTAGCTGGTCAGTAACTGTAGCTGAAATTGCCTAAAACATTGTCATTTTGTGGCATTTTATAATCCTATCTCATTAGCAAGTACTGTCGATGTAGGGGAAACAAATGTGGTGTTTAGGATGTGAACATGTTGATTTTGTTGGGATATTTTGGCTGATTTAGTGGGCAAATACCAGTAAAAACGTGTTTCTTGTCTCATTTCCCATGATCCCTTGCGTGCAATTGGTCTTGGTGTGAACTTGTGTTGGAGCAGCACTAGCGAGCAGCACGCATGGTTGTCTGCGATATACTGTGCACGTACGTATCTGTACACCTATACCAAAGGCCTGCATTACTGTTCGCGTTCCTTTGCTGCCAGTACAGTATCGCCATTGAGCTTTGAATTCTGAAAGACTGAGTATAGTCAGGGTTACTTTGCCTAGATAACCATCGGTATTTGGTCTTTTCTCGTACCTGTCAATAGGTAGGTAGACAGGCAATTTGTAAACAAGTTGCTCCGCGTCAGGGTGACTCTGACTCTATACGTTATTTACCGTCTACAAGGCACTTGTTATGATGTCTTATTTAGCTTGATAAATAATATATATCAGCATGCAAACTGAACGGAAAGCTAGCTGCACAGGTTACTGGCATCAGTCTGTAATCATCCTGTCTGAGAAGGATGACTTACAAATGCCTTGTTTGGGATTTTAGTTTAGGCCTAGTGGTCTTATTTTCCACGATGTGTCCGAAGAGATGTTGGATGCACTGCTCTAACAGTTAGCATAATGTGGCTGAGAGTGAGAGTTACGAAGGTTTGCAGTCTGCGTGAGAGAACTGTGTAGGCCGAGTTTTATTTCTGGTTTGCCTACGTTGTTAGTACAGTATAGGCCAGGCCTATATTAATTATGCATGCGGGAGCAGACCAAGTCGGCTGCGAACCAAATCAGCCTAAAGACAACTCGGCCCCACGCCAGCTCGTTCTCCAGCCAAATCGGCCACAAACCAACTCGGCCCCAGCATGGAAAATCTGTAGTACTGTAGACTGTGTTTGCCTACGTTGTTAGTATGTACAGTAGCCTATATATATAGCTAGGCTAGGCCAACAGTAGGGCAAGCCTATAGGCCTATATGAAGTAGCCTACGCCTAGGCTATGTACACGGGAGCAGGCCAAATCGGCCTAGCCTAGGCCTAAAGGCAACTTGGCCCCAAGCAATTTTGACCTAAAGACAACTCGGCCCCAGCATGAAAAATCTGTACTGTTGACGTGCCTCACTTCAGCAAACAGGTAGTCCAAATTCAAGGATGCTAAATACCTAGGCCTAGGCCTATAGGCTAGGCCTAAATGGTCAACAACCCTCAACCGTAGCCTAGGAAGCATAAAATGTTAACAGCCACTGCAAACTGAATATTACTGTCAGTAATGCATGGAGGATAAGTTTTTGCTGTAATTCATGCAGGTATTTACCAAATTCAACGATGTTATTCAATGTCAAATTTGACAGTACTGTTGGTGTGGTGTAAAGTTAAGGCTTCGGCATGTCATGTTTGGGGTTCATGGCTCTTTGAACGTCCCCCTCACCACACAGTTACAAAGAGGAGGCTAGGAATATTTCTCAAAATGTTGATTACTTGTTAGCCTAGGCCTAGTTCCTGATGCAAACCAATAGTATGTGCAGTTTGTCGATACTACCCTTTCCCCCAAACTATTCTGGCCTAGGCGCCGTATTAATTGGCCTTGGTACAGTATCTCTTAAAATAAGGAAAGCTCAAGGCCAAATGGCCTTGCCCTCACCAAAACTTATTTTCAGCCCTGTTCTTACATTACCAGTGTTATTAGCCATATACTGTTACAAGAAAGTGATAAAAAAATAAGACTTGGCCCATCAACAAATACTGTTGGCTACGTGGGCAAATTTGAGTGTGACTTGGACCCAATGGTGACCCGTTGAGTTACGGTGAGACCCAGTGATGAATGGATAATGATTTGTCAGTGATGATTGTAGGTGTTTAGCATTGTAACGTTGATAGTAATTTGCATCATTGAGGGTATTGAGAACTATTTGGTCATTGAATGGTCATGTAGTTGTCATTTTGGTACTTGACACAATTCTGGACATAAAATCACTTCTTTGCGGAATTATTCCTAGAAAATGACATTTACTGATTGTATGGGAACCACCTTGAGTCCACATCCTTTATTCTCATCCTAACAAATGTCTGACTGTATTGAGATACAGCAGCATCGCTGCTCTAGTTTTTATTTTTTCCCACAAACATCAGTGTGTCAAATCGACAAGTCATTGCATCAAAATTGTGTCATAGCGCCTTAGTGGAAATGCTGCTTCCCATACTAGGTGAGCAATATCGCCATTTGCAAAAGTGGGCTAGCAGGATGAATTCTATGTAAAGCTGACGCCCAGGTTGTATTCCATGCACTCTGATCTGAAGATCTTCAGGTGGAGTTGGCATTTTCTTTATGTTTTCTATTGTTTTTCTTGGCATAACTTCGGCATGGGCCTGACATGGAATGCACTGTGGGCTGATGGCGAAGTTACGCCGAGGTGTCAGCACTCATACGCCTACAAAACACAGGTGTTATTTATAGCACACAATATAACATAACATTGCCTGCAGTACGTAATGATGACGACGACGATGCATTGGACTTATACAGCACCAAATCAGGACCAAAGTGTACCAGCGCTTTAAAAAATACGAATGACTCAGTTACAATCAAAGGAACAAGTAAAGATATGAGTCTTTAAGTAACTTTTAAATACAGAGAGTTGTTTGCAAAAACGAATATGGTGAGGTAACTGGTTCCACAAATTAGCTTGTAGCCGTGGATTTGGAAGAGACAGGTAGGCCCTGTCAGAGAAACGAAGATCACGAGGAGGAGCATAGGGAGCCGGTAGCTGAGAGATATATACAGGTTGTTCCAAATGTTGAGCACAGAAAGTGAGCAGGAGTATTTTAAATTTGATTCATGCACTGATAGGAAGCCAGTGAAGTTCTTTTAAGAGCGGAGAAGCAAAAAGTTACACACATCCTTTCCTATTTGGCAGGATATAATCATATTTTGTGTGGCACTCAATGTAAATCAAGTGGAAACACACAGCCACAGAAAATTTATAGCTGCGGTTTTGAATTAGAGCTGGTTTGCAGTGCAAACTATATAGTCAATTGGTAAATTGTATGCCAGCTCTAGTGAATCCTCACGTCGCTACGCCAAGCGATTTCCTTCATCTCCGCCAAAGATTTTCAGTTCTGACTGAGTGCACGGAATGCAGACTGTGTCTGGATCATTCTCAAATTCACATACCTATACTCCTTGGTAATTGACCTCTACTTGTCATTTATATGTTTTAGACCCTTCGTTTTAAGAATACTTGCACTCTGTCTCCAAAAAGAGACCAAAAATTTTGATTTACACAAACGATCCTGTTTTGTTTATAAAACATTCTACCAAGCTGCTAAATTTTGTTACTAGGGTGTTGACACTGTTGTGTGCTTGAAAGAACGCATTGTTCTTCAATTGTGACATAGGCCTAGTCCATAGCTATGGTTAAGTTCATACATGCACGTAGGCATACAGTATGTAGCAACAATCTATCAGCAACTCACGCAGACGATGATACTCTAACAGTAGCATGCGGGAAAAACTTTGAACGGCGATAGCATAGGCCTCGTTCAGGGAACAAAAGTGTATGTGAGAACTAGGCCTCGGTACCCAAGGCTAGGCCTAGCCTAAGTTGGTAGCCTGTAGCATGTAATGTTGGTTGCAAAGTGATTCCAACGTAAGCGTGACCTGCAATTCATATTGTTCAAAAATAAGTCCATAGCTATGGTTATGTTCATACATGCACGTAGGCATACAGTATGTAGCAACAATCTATCAGCAACTCAAGCAGACAGTGATACTCTAACAGTAACATGCGGGAAAAACTTTGAATGGCGATAGCATAGGCCTCGTTCAGGGAACAAAAGTGTATGTGAGAACTAGGCCTCGGTACCCAAGGCTAGGCCTAGCCTAATTTGGTAGCCTGTAGCATGTAATGTTGGTTGCAAAGTGATTCCAACGTAAGCGTGACCTGCAATTCATATTGTTCAAAAATAAGTCCATAGCTATGGTTACGTTCATACATGCACGTAGGCATACAGTATGTAGCAACAATCTATCAGCAACTCAAGCAGACAGTGATACTCTAACAGTAACATGCGGGAAAAACTTTGAACGGCGATAGCATAGGCCTCGTTCAGGGAACAAAAGTGTATGTGAGAACTAGGCCTCGGTACCCAAGGCTAGGCCTAGCCTAATTTGGTAGCCTGTAGCATGTAATGTTGGTTGCAAAGTGATTCCAACGTAAGCGTGACCTGCAATTCATATTGTTCAAAAATAAGTCCATAGCTATGGTTACGTTCATACATGCACGTAGGCATACAGTATGTAGCAACAATCTATCAGCAACTCAAGCAGACAGTGATACTCTAACAGTAACATGCGGGAAAAACTTTGAAAGGCGATAGCATAGGCCTCGTTCAGGGAACAAAAGTGTATGTGAGAACTAGGCCTCGGTACCCAAGGCTAGGCCTAGCCTAATTTGGTAGCCTGTAGCATGTAATGTTGGTTGCAAAGTGATTCAACGTAAGCGTGACCTGCAATTCATATTGTTCAAAAATAAGTCCATAGCTATGGTTACGTTCATACATGCACGTAGGCATACAGTATGTAGCAACAATCTATCAGCAACTCAAGCAGACGATGAAACTCTCACAGTAACATGCGGGAAAAACTTTGAACGGCGATAGCATAGGCCTAGTTCAGGGAACAAGTGTATGTGAGAACTAGGCCTCGGTAGCCTACAGGGTGTAATGTTGGGTGCAAAGTAATTCCAACATAAGCGTGACCTACAATTCATATTGTTCAAAAATATTAAAAACAATTATTTGCCTTATCATATGTCATGTTCAAAGCAAAATTATTTCTCAGAGCCAAATTTTCAAGTTTCAGCATAAGAATGAACTCAAAATTTGCAAACATTGCAAAAAATGGTGGCCAATGACTGTGATGAAGCTTTCAGTAAAAAGTTTGATATACAAAATTGTTTTGTTCATTAACATTATCATTCTTAAAGTAAAGTTGTAAAAATTATTTTATTTGCTTGTTTTCTGTAGTGTTTGACTCAAGATTCCTTCATAAACATTATGTTGTATATACTGCCACCTAGGCGTAATGTTACTTTTTTTTCTGTGGGTTACTTAATCCAGACAACACCAATATATAGCAAAATGAGGAAGACACATTACAAAATATTACTGCAAAGTTTCATTCATTTTAGTAAATGTTTTTATATTTTTAAATATCACAATATTTGTTAAGTGATTGACTCATGATACCCCCAGTATACTCACTAGCCAATGTACCTTGGGACAGCTGGTTCCTGGACTCTTTAGTAGTAGGGTAGTTCCATAAATTAGGGGGCCAATGGTAAAAATACACTTTCAAAGGCTACTGCCATGCAACTTTAATTCACATAATGGCAAATGTGTTTTTATTTTGTCACTACAATTTAGGGTGATTATATACTTACCGTAAAATTTGTGTCAGTGGAGTAAATCTTCCCAATTTTGTGAAAAATGAGCTGAAATTAGCCATTTTTAGACCAAAAATTGTGACATTTAGAGTTACCATTTTAAAATTTGAATTTCCCCATGTTTAAAGGCTTGTTTTGTAAAGTTTTCAACATACAATTGTTGATAACATATGAATTATGACAACAAAACATATACTTTAAAGTTATTTTGAGGTTTCATCAATTGGAGGAATTTTATAAAAGATGTTTCACATGTAAACTTTGGTGTCCCCCTTTACGCGTGAAACATTCTTACTCCTTTTCCAATAATATTGTTCTTATTAAATGCAGTAATCCTCTTTAGTAGTTTGTAGATTGTTGAGGCCTGGGCACTGCCTCATGCTGTAAACAATTTAGAGAGAAATTTCATTCAAAATAAAAAACACATGACGATTTTCAGTTTTGAAGACTAGTTTGGTGTTCCCTGAAATATTTACGTTGTGAAACTTGACAGTTGAAATAAACTTATTTGCCAAAGTTCCTGTTTTGAAATATCTTGTGGAATTAAACTTTTTAATATGTCATTTGACATACACTTTGTAAAATTCTGCTGACTTCTTTTAAATTTGAAATATTAGGAAATCTATTTTGGTGTCCCCCCTATCATGTTTACACGTGAAACAAATGTTTTTGTACCACACGAGTGAAATAAAACCATGAATTGAGAAATGAATGATATTGTTAGCTTTGAAATATTCAAATTATCTAAATAATATGCTTAAGTGCTATGAAAGAGACCCATCTAAGGTATTAATGGGGTAAAAGTGTTTTGGTGTCCCCCTTTACACGTGAAACACATATTTTTTCCAAAATGAGGTCATTTTGAGGATGTAAATAATTCCTGCACCCATGATTGGAACTTACTCCTCATTAGTTTCTAAGAGATTAGTATAAGACAAATTAAAACATTGTGCCATGGGAAAAAAACAAGAGACATGGAATAAGGGCCCAAAATGTCATGTCACAACTTGGCCTCCAAATAAATGGAACAACCCAGTAGCCTAATACTGTAGTTGGTCACTGCATACAAAATGTATGAGAGGTGTGCTTTATAAATAAACCTAGTTAAGAAGCTCCAGTTAGAGAAACACCAGCAAGAGATTTCAACAGATCAAAATCTGTCAAAAATAAGGGTCAACTCCCATTTTAGAAGAAATTTACCTAGCCTAGCATATGCACATCCAGTTTAAGTGTAACCTAAGGGTTTATAATTCAGACATTCTCAAAATAGCCTACTGTATATATAGTCAGTGTACATTGAGTCAGTCGGTATGTTAAGCTGGTCACTGCGTACAAAATGCATGGAACATTGTGCACTATGCGTAACACATTTTAAGTGACTGACTCATGGTACCACCATGCTGTCCTAAGAATTATGTATAATACTTCTCCAAATCACTGTGAAGGGTTTACTTCCAGTACTTGATTGTTTGCATTCACTGAGGTGGTATCAGTTCATCAACTATATTTTGACATCACTCTTTTACAGTAGGCTTTCATAATATCTAGGCGACGGACTCAAAGAACCGTTCTTTAACATAAGGCATCTGAAACTTGTGGTAGGAATTTCTTTGTTTCTGGAAAGTTTGCACACAGAATACACTTAAATTTGGAGGATGAGGTAGGACACTTCTTAGGATGGAACACAAACCCTGACCTGTTTTCGCTCTCTTACTTTGATGTTGACTGTGAATGAACCTCATTGAACCCCTTCAATCATGTCCTTTGTTGGGGCAGAATATCCAACACTTCTTTGGACACAGCTATGGACATAAAATCTCTTCTAAATGGAATTATTCTTAAAAAAATGACAAATTGGAGGCTTCTGGAATGATGCAGTTTACAGCGACATTATGGGTAACAGTAGCCTGTGCAGCTATCTGTTGTGTCTCTTACGCAAAATCGTGCAGTGCAAGGTAAAGCAAAAGAACATATGTCTTCTACATGTACAAATTCTCTTCATTCACTAAATCCTATGTAACATACATTGTGATTTTTAAATGTTTTCCTGTACATAAATAAAACTCTCAGGCAATCACTACAATCTTTCCAAACTCGTAGCCAATACCAGTGCACATTACATAGAATTAGTATTCATCTGTGTAGGGGATGTACTTCTCTCATAATCTGCCACTGTAAATCTCTTCTTCCCAGAAGCCTTGGATTTGCCATTGTTCGAAATTAACTTGCATCGTGTTACTGGTTTGTAGCGAGCAATTTGTGAAGGTGCATGTGCATTCTAGGGTTGTACTATACCAAATTGATTGTGGACGAATGCCAGGAGATACATGTCAGGGTTTCCCCTGGGTTTTTGAGAGTGTGAGGTGGTATTATTTCAGGGGGATAATATGATGCCAGCTTTGGCACCATCAGTGAGAACTATCAGTACTTCCTTACGTAGCTAGTACAGTACAGGTGGCAAGTATAGCAAATTTCTGTGAGGTGGTGGCCAAAAACTGTGAGGTGGCCACCTCACAAAAAGAATGCCAGGGGAAATCCTGCATGTACACCTTCCCTTTTTGACTAGTGGTCAGAAGGTAATGAGGGAGGGATGTACTAATCATTCCCAGTCCTTCTCCTGGGGCTGTGAATGCCATTTCAAGTCCCAGCTCAACAGACTTGAGTGTACCCCAGTGCTTGTTTTATGGTGGGCACAGTCACTCTCCATACTGCCTTTAGGCTGATTTCCAAATGAGGAGCTCCTCACACTTCCTACCTAGAACATTCACATGCACTGACACTCCAACACTCTTGCAGGTTACAATGGGAAAAGCAGAAGGGCAAATATTTCATTGAATCATTTCTTCCATTGGGAATTACCAATACATAAATTGCAATCTTGATTGTCTACTAAACAAGAAGTGTCTGTGTGGAATGACTGTGAAGCCTTGCACTCATGTTACAAGGATTGTGACTGGCTGAAACATTCAACTTTCTACAGAGCAATGAGGCAATTTCAACCCTCAGAACTTGATCAAAATGTTAACTGTTTCAGTTTGAAATGACTTCAAAAAATATAAACCATTAATATTCTTTCAGGGAAGTATTTGGCATCTATGATTATGTACACAAAGTTCTGGCAGCCAAAAGAAGATTTGAGTCCCAAAATAAGTAGTTTGATTCTATCAGTAAGCCACTACTATGCATACACTTTCATACTAAAAGAGTACAACCCCTCAAGGAGACATGGCCATTGTCTGAGCATTGTTCAAAAGCCTACTTATTCAAGGAATCACAAAACATTTACATGGTTTGTGCAGTCAGCTATGTTTATAAGCTATAGATGGAATGCTTCTTTCTACAGGACAATATTACAGTATTCTCAGTAGCTAGACACTTTTCCATTGCCTTATGAATAATTTTATCTATACTACTGTAAGAACCGGAAGGGGGGGAGGGGGAGGTAATTTTTGAAAATGCTTGTGTAAAAGTAATCCACTTAGGAAAGGTCTGTTGTGCTGAGACTTGGCATGTATGTTGACCTACTGTAGGTGTGAAGTTGTTCCCTGTCATGCATAGTAATGACTTGGCAGGGCTAAAAGTAAAAATCCTAAAATGGCAGTACAGTATTTCACAGTCAGGATGGCAGATGGTTAGCTTCATATATGGCAAGAGTATGCTAATAGGCTAATAGGTAGAGGTAATAGCCATTTGGAAGTAGTTCATCATCATACTTAATATTCATTAGTGGGTGTGGTCATTTTGAAAATTGCTGAAAATGCTTGTGCAAAGGCAAACTCATAGTGGGAAGGTCGACTATGCACAATACCTAGTAGGTATGTTGATCCTGGTGTGAAGTTCTGAATTAGCTTGTTGTCTTTAATGTCAGTATCATGCAGTGACAAGTGGGCAGGGAAAACTATAAAAGTCTAAAAAGGCAAAACTTCGATCTGGATGACTCATCAGCTTCATATTTGGCATTGGTATGCTGCTTTTGCCACAAGTGTAAATTTTCTTGAAACTTGGTTGTTACTGTTACAGTATATGTGAGTACACGGGCAGGTCTTGGGAAGCTGTGCATACAGGAGTGTGTTGGGCCTATAAGGAAGTAACAGGTCACAACAAAGAAATAGAATTTTCATAAGGGGACTAATTTGTTATTCACCTAACCTGTAAATTTTCTCCTTAATTCTCCTTTCGGGGGGACCTGCTATTTTTCTGCACCTGCTGGTTGCACTCATATTGAGATGTGAGCACATATTGCTCACTCGTGAAATCATACCAGCAAACAGCAACTTCTTTATGAATGCAAAGCAAGTCCGATCATTGGTGGACTTAGTGAGATTTTAGTGTTTGATTTCCCTTGCTTGAAATTCACTAATTAAAGGAGCCTCATCCACTGTAAATTTATGAAAAAAGATTGTGGAATAATGCTATGTACAGTTTTCATCTCTATTTTTACCTTGCATTTATGTGCAGTGCATTAATATATATATAACAAAATACTGTGGAAATCTATCTCAATACAATAGAATACAACAGAACACAACACAAAAGAAAACAATGCAATACACTACACCTAACACATACTGTATGTCATACTGTATATCTCAATACATTAGAACCACTCAACAATCAACATGTTACACTAACGAATAAAGCGAGTTTGAACAATGTCAACCTTCATAACGTCTGTCATTATTTGCATTTGATAAAAAGTTTACTTTAGAAAATGGTGCATACTATATTCACACCTGCTGTGGTGTAATTACAGAAGGGTAGGCACTCATTGGAATCATCAACAATGATCTCACTTATCAGTATAGTATTACATCAATTGTATCTGCTAACAGTTGTGTTTCAGGAATGTTCTCAAAACTTCTTTTACATGTTCAACTGCACAACTCACAATCTGAGCTTACCTAGCTCATTCAAGAATAAAATTTAAGCTATCAGAATCTATCAAACATGTCTCAAAATTTAGTATGGCTCAGATGAACAGTATGGGGATAAGTAGTTACAAAATCCAAAGCATGTTTTTTTTTTGTTTTTTTTTTTGTAATCATTCTCGATAACAATATATTATGAGAAAGTTCACAAAACTTAGCAATAAATAGCAAAGTTATATTTTGACCTCCCCCTAGTCCAGAATTGCATCACTTAGTATCTTACAATGATTTGTGATACATAGTAAAATGTTGTGTATTATATGTAGGTCATGTCACTTGCAGTCTTGATCTTATAGTTATGTTAATTGGATCAGTTTGAATCTCTCTTCAGAGATTGAATTGAATTCTTTAATTATTAGTCATATTTTCAAGCTATTGATAGAAAACTTGTCCCTACTTTTGTCTTGGGCATGACTGTTTTTAACTTAAGAGACTCAAGCTCTATCCAGTTAATTAGATCGCTACTACTTAGAAACTTGACTCAAGATGAGTCGTTGGGGATTAATGTCTCAATTCTACAATAGTCTAGACTCTTGAGTTTGGGCCGCAAGTGTTTGAAATTATATGACTTTTCACAGACTCAGTCTGTATTGGACACGGTTGTAGTTGAGACCAACTTTCATTCATTGCCATTGGTTATTGACATTGGGGTATACTTCCTGTCTGTAACCTATTTCTGTACCAGCAAGCCTGTTTCCTAAACTGCTGTATTGACAACCTGCCAGCTTCAGGTTGAACCAATATTCAAGTTTTTCACAGGAATGCACAGTGTACAATTTTTTCTCTTATGCCTAATGTACCATACCTGTGTTTGATTCTGTCCATTCTCTTTGTCTGCATGACATTATTTGTACAGGTGCTACTGTTTATTTTAAAGGGGTACACTGGGTTTACATTTAATCAACTTGACACACACACACAGAAAATAGGTTTTATCAGCATTTAGCAAGGGCATGTCTATGATTTTACAAAAAGGGGACTAACTTTGTGAGGGTGAAGTTTGAGCCTTCAAGCAACAAATGTGGAGAGCTTTGATGGGGAAGAGGCTTGAGCAAACTTTGAAATAAGACACTGCTGAATTGTATTTCCAGGCATCTGGCAAAATCAAAATAAGTAAACATAAAATTTGTAGTACACCTTTGGTATCTTTTTCAGAAGAAGAAAAAAAAATTTTGGCAAAAAAGGTGGGGGGACTGGAGCCGGAAAGTCCCCCTCTGTATCAGTGCCTGTTTAGCTTTCCAGTCATACCAACACAATTGGGCAACAATTTTTCTTCATTCCCAAAGATATCAGTACATGTATAATTAGGAATAGGAATATCATCATCTGAAATTTGAAAGTTGTCCAAGTGAACAAATAATTAATGAGGTACAAAGCAGTGAATTTCTCTCTGTGGCAAGTTTATTTCTCGAAAATAAAGTAGCTGAGCTAGTTTAAATTGCCTGTCACATTGTACACATATTCATGGTCGTAAAGGGTTGAAAAGCCTTTTACAAACAGTAAGTTCTGGTTTGTTGCACTAGATATGATGTGTGTGTCTTTTGATTTGGAGTTCAATTTTTAGCTTGTTATTTGCCATTAACCTTGCAGGTGATATTTTAGAATACTTCTTAAGCTGCATCTGGAACCTGTAAATTACCCTGTATTTCTTGGGTCGTATCTTCTGTAAAAATTAATAAATTACCGTACCATGAAAAAGTTAAGAAATTGAGATCAGACTCTTTTCTATCTGTTCGTATTTTTATTTTATTTTTTGACATAGGATATCATACATTAACCAACTCAAAACTCCAGAACCTTTCTGTACCTGCTTATAGTCCAAAAGATTGACATGTACTTATCCTTCTGAGAATCAATTTTGATGGAGCCTTTATGCTAGGCATAATAACTTTCATGGTAGAGAACACTTCACTGTCTGAAGGTGTCCAACTTACAAGGCATTCCACAGTCAAACCTGCCCCCAACAGACATGGTGGCATGAACAGACCATTCTTAACAATTTGTAATGCCTTGTATGTATTTTAACCCTTGAGTGGCATCCTTTCCAAGCCTGTACTGAATGCAGCCTTGAATGTATAAGTGTAAATTAACTCCTGGTTAGGGTAAACTGTCAAGGTAATATTCTGATTCTGTTTCTCGCAATAGTGTTCAGCTTTAAAGAGGGGATTTTCTGTGGGACAGCAAGATGCCAGCAGCTCAACCAAAGACAAAAGTGGTGCCTTCATCAGCAGTAGCAGGACACCCAGAAAGACCCTCATCTGCTGCATCTTATAACTGTGAGAATATAAACATGTTTCATTACCCATAAACATAAGAAAGTAAATTAACAGTATGTCGTGTGGTGCAGTTTATAAATACCTCTGGATTTTTGTGAACAAAATTGCTGAAAAAAGAAAGTATCTTGCAGTTTGCAAGTCTAGATAATTATTAAAGATTTGTATGAAAGTGACTTGAGTTCATAATGTGAAGGTACCTCCATCAAGATTCTTCAAAAGTTCAAATTTATCCTTGTAAGTATTTCAGTTAAACATTCTGAAGAAAATCTTTTGTTACAATTCATGTAAATGCTGTCAGTAAAGTGCTGTTTGTGTTGGCTACAAATTTATGTACAGTAGTGCACAAGTTTCCAGCCCTTTAAACAATGAAGAACTTGATTTCATAATACCTGAGTATATTTCTTCATACATGTACTCTCCTACAGGGTCATTCCTCTCAAGATATATCTGAATAGCTTAGCAGTCACCTGTACTATAGAAAGGATATTAATACAGTTTATTTGTGAAACTTATGCATTTACAATTCTGTTGGAATTTAGTTTAAGAGTTATTTATGGTAAGATAAAATCATTCCAGGCTTTGGCAAGAAAATTTTATTTTTTTCTTGATATACTTGTCAATTTGCAGCCTGGGTCAGAGAAAATGTTACTGACAATACAAAAATAGAAGACCATGAAAGAACATCCACTCCAGTGCAGTTTCTATCTCCAAATGCAAGCAGTGTTGTATCATTGAGAGAAGCAGGAGATGTAAAGGTTAGTACAGTATGATTAGTAAAACGAATGCAGGGATGTTAACATCAAGTCGATATTAGAAAGGTCGAAGCGTGAAAATCACATTAGGTCTATCCAGTTTCAAAAGATATTAGTTTCGGTGCTGAGGTGTCAAATGTTAGAAATGAATTTATTTTTGTCTGGAGAATGACTAAGAATGTTGAAGGTTATTCAGTTTTAGTGGTTTTCCCAGTAGTGTTTGATATTACTCTTGTATTACTCAGAATACAGTCCTTTTCTAGGGCCTTCAGTTTACTTCCCTTAGGCCTTCAGTACACATAGCTACAATCATTTATTAATGTTAACTTTACTGTAGTACCACGTTTGGCTATGCATGTAAAGGATTATTTATCAGCTAATCATGGCACCTCAGCTTGGCAAAGTGCCGTTGGATAATTTATGAAATAGGACCAAAAAGTAATTGTTCGACCGATTATGCCATAATCGGTAATCACCGATTACCGATTATTCAATTACACAATCGGGCCGATGCCGATTACCGATCACCAATTATTTACATGTACAGGAAGGTCATGTTTTCTCACCGTCAGTCGCATATTTTTAACTTTGTTCACACACCATAACATAACCTTCACTCTGGAAATGAACGATTAAGAACAGTACCCCACGTTCCATGAATGGAATATTGTTTTTTGAAGGATTTCCTCTCGAAATACTGAGATAAAAATCAACCATCATAAATTCATGCTTTCGTACGATGTCACAGGCTTAATGAGTCTGTTGGCTTACATACGGCTCTGCCTACAGTGGTTCAATACACCGATCATGTCGAAAGATTCCGTGTAAAGGTCTGTACTGGACCGTAGTAGTGCTATATAGTAGCCTATCCACCCCAGTTTTACGCAAAACTATCTACCTTGGCACTGAAGGGCCACTAAACATTCCACTCAATTTACTTGATTTACTCATCCCTTGGTTCCATAACGATATGGATATATATTTTTTAAACCCTTTTTAAAGCGTCTTGCCCAACACTTACGTCTTATGTAAAAGATTCTCCAAATGAAATGTAAAACTAATTCCCGATAAATTCCCGTGATCGAAAAACTGTTGCCGTTCCAGCCTGAATTTAACACGGGCCCATTTCCCTTCGTTCATCAGTTAGGAGCACGGAGTAGTTCATGACCAACGTGCTACGTAAAAAGCACGGGCAATGCACTTAGCTTGCATTATGTATTACACACTGTACTGGTGTGCTTCGTAGGTGAACTTCAACTTCGCAAGAACTGTACGGCAATTACGTGTGCGCATGTGCTGGTCATAGGTAATTAAAAACTTAACGAACGGAATGTGGGAAGTGGCATAATTTATGCAGGATAAAGAGCCTCGAGTTTCCGAAGTTGCTACAGTACGTATGTGCACCAAATGTGTACAGATGATGTGGTTAGCACTGAAACTTGAAAAAACTTAGCGCGAAGTCATTTCTTCCTGTAGTACAATTTGTATGCAGATTATGGCATGGTCCGTGGCATGCACACCTTGTAGGTAATACTGTGTGCCTTTCACGCACCTGAACTGTGCTGCACTAGAGTTACGGCACCAATTACGATGATCGCTATCATTTATTGGAGAGCTTAAAATGTTGCAAGTTATGTGAGTATCAGTGCTGATATTTTGGGCGGGAACTTAAAGAAATGCGTGCTTTGATGAATTATAATGATTTTTGCAGAAACTTTGAAGTGTATTTTAGCCCTGTTTCCAGTTTTCAAATAATCGGTGGTGGTAATCGGTTGAATGACAAAACTTTACCGATGCCGATTATTTACGGATTGTGCGATAATCGGCCCAATGCCGATTATCTAACAGATGATCGGTCGAACACTATTTGAGACCCTAGAAAGAGCTGTATGGAGTTCCTTTCAGGCTGTCAATCAGCATTTATGATTCCCACATAAACATTTTACCACCATTGATTCAATGGCAGTTTAGGGTAAGTGTCTGCATTGGATACCGAACCTCAGCATAGTCTTTGCAAGTTGATTGGAGGCTGAATCCATACAATGTCTGTCAGACATTGTTGTTTAAATCTTACTGTTGTGTGTCCACCTGATGTTTCATTGACTTAATGGAAAGGACTTCAATATTTGCAGAACCCCATGATGCAATGTTAGCACTGGGTTTTAGAATTTGGGGGGAGGGTAATCCCCTCCCAAAATATTTTGAAGGGGATTTTGGTTTGGGGGGATCACAATAAGTTGCAACTAAAAAGTCAACTTTTTCCCACAAGTTTTGCCAACAGGCATAGGAAATTCCTTCAATGATTTTAGAGTCTTGCAGGATTGTTGAGCAAAGTGTGGGAATTGTACAGTCCTGCTGCCTAATGTGAACACTGCTGTGATGTTATCTTAAGTCACAATGAGTGATTTTTCAAGTCCCCAGTCTTTCCTCAGGACATACTACTGTACTAAAAACTCCGTAACTTCAGTCCAACCAATTAGGCCAAAAGCTAAAGTCAGTCTGATGGTAAGATGTTTACAGTGATAAAGAAGAGGCTGATAACTGAGCCAAATCACCTGAGATCTTGATCTCTGCAAGGAAATATTTCTTTCAATTACTAAGAAAGTCTTTTTCCTTAAACCACTTTGTCTTAAGTACTTCTGTTTAATTTTGTTCTGTATTAAACTGCTGCTATACTCTGTTCCTGTCTGTTGTTGTAACCTGATTTTCATCTTTCTGTATTCCTTCACTTTAACTTAAGCATGATGTTACCCCTCTTGAGACATGGTAAATTTAACATCCTTAAAATCTGAGTGAAGTTAATGTGAAAAATTGGTGCACTTTTTCACAGTAATTTCTCTTTGCCTTTGGCAATACCTTTGCAGTTGCATAGTAAGACTGTATATTTTTCTTAAAACTTTCAGGAAGATGAGCCTGCTGAGCCTCCTCCATCAAGAAGAAGTAGGCCTGCTACTCCTATACTTGATAGGCCTGTGTCCCCCAAATCTGTCAGATCTGCCTCTCCTAGTCTGAGTCACAGACTGAAGACTAATGCAGTAGTACCAACGGATGCAGAATTACCGGTACAGGAACCTAAAGAACTCAAGAAACCAGAACCTGTTGAAGGTAACATTAAATGTGATGTTTATTACTGAGATATCACCACCTGTAATACATGTGTCATGCTTGTGTGTTAATGTTTTTAATTTTATTTATTAAAACCAGTATAAATAACAAGTATTTATAAAAAGAGGAGTCCAAAATTCATCAAATATATCAAAATGAATACAAGTGGTAAAATGATATTCATGTTTAATTAAATATATAGTGAGTAGTGTTTTAGAAGTTTAATACTTTAAGAGAAGAATCAATGGCTAAATTCAGATAAAAGGTTCTAACAAGATTGTAATTATAATTTGAAAATATTTAAGGCAAGTGACAAAACAACTTGACAGTTTACATGTTTAAAAATATAGTATATCTAAGATCCTTAAAAGGATGATATATAAAAAGGAAAAACAATGACTAAATCTTAAAGGTTCTTAATGATCAGAATGAAGGAATGTTGCTACACAATAAATGAAGGAATTCCTTAAGCTGAACTCTTTATTATGGCAAGATACTTGGATAATTCTGAGATTCCTGCTGGAGTTTTTCAAGAAACCTGTAAGAGTGGCATATAGTGGGTGACTTTCATAATTCTTAATTATGTTCATCATTTTAACAAACTAACTTGTAGCAGCTACTTTCACCATTTCTCACAGTGAATGGCAATCAATGTTTAATATCTGTGTTTATTTTGAAGCTTGATTATTGCATTTTCATCTTTACATAAAATGAAGTAATACCAGAAAGGTACAGCATAAATAATGTGCAGCAGAACAAAACTGAAAATGGTTTCCTCATGTTTCCCCTTAAGTGGTAAAAATGGCATCAAAAGGCAAAAAATTTTATGCAAGTATGAAAGAGTTAGTATTAGTAATGATCATTGCCACTGCTGCTTGTGGCCACAAACTTCACAAGTGCACCACCACCATAACACTAATAGTAATCACATCAATAGCAACAAAAATTACTGAAATATTTCAAAATTAGCATATTTCCAGGAGAAAGGGTGATCAAACCATAGGAGATTAAAAAGAGGAAAAAGGTAAGAGGAAAAAGAAGCAAAAAGAATTAGTCTGGACTGATGTTAGTGATGGTTATAGCAAAAATGGGGATGCAAAGGAAACGAGAGATTAGCTAATATGACTGAATGCATTTCACATAAAATGAGTTTTCAAAAGTTTTTGGTTTCGATCATGAGAGAAACCTATGCATTCATGATGGTGTGTGTATGTGCATGTGTGTATTTTTGTGACACTTTGCTCATTAACATGATATCTCTAGAAGGGAAAGTCTGACAGTTGTCAAACTTGGTACATAGATGCCCCATGTTAAGAGGAAAAACCCTATAGATTTTGGTGGGGTTCAAAGGTCTTCTGGAGTTCTCAGGGGTCAAACAGTGAAAACCTTGTTAACACGATATCTCAAGGTAGGAAGCTAGGATGAATTTCATACTTTGTATGTAGATGCGGTATGGTAAGAGGAAGAACCCTATCATTTTTGGTGGAGGTGAAAGATCATCTGGGGTCACCAGGGGTCAAACCCTGAAACTTTCGTTAACACGATATTTCAAGAAGGGAAGCTCTGACAGGTCTCAAACTTGGTACATAGATGCCCCATATTAAGAGATAGAACCCTATTGTTTTTGGTGGGGTCAAAGGTTACCTGGGGTCACCGGGGTCAAACTCTGAAAAACTTGTTAACACAATATATTGAGGTAGGAAGCTTGGATGAATTTCATACTTTGTGTGTAGATGCGTTATGGTAAGAGAAAGAACCCTATCATTTTTGGTGGAGGTGGAAGGTCATCTGGGGTCACCAGAGGTCAAAACGCCAAGTTTCCCAAGAATTTCCCAGATCATCATCTGGGAACACCAGAGGTCAAAACACAAATTTCCCAAGAATTCCCAAGATTAAATAAGAACACAAACTGTATTTTTCCAACACATTAAGATAGCATTTGACCATTGACTGAAAGATATGGGACATTATGGCTTTATTTGGAATAGAACATATATCATCGAAACCTCAATGCATTTTTGCATTCTGGTTTAACTAAGAAAGGATGAACAGCATCTGATTTCAATGCATTATTCATTCCAGAGATGAAGCATACCTACTTCAAATGTCTTGGATTCAATGGCTGATGTTGTCAAAGAAATTATCTTGGTGTAGGGTAGATGTCAGTCATGAGTGTGTATTTGTCATTATGTTGAGTCCCAGTTTTTTGAGTTATTTATGGTATTAGTTCTCAAGGTTGTTTCATTTCATTTTGTGTTTATAGGAATATGTTACACTGTTCACAATAGAGTACAGTTAAAATTGATATCTATCATTGAAGGAGTCATTAAGGAGGGATCTTGTTATGTCTTAAAATCATAGAATACATAAAACTGGAACCAAAATTGGCTCTAAGTGTTAAAGTAACACTCCCATAAAAAGACAGTTAAAATATTTAAGGTCATAATATTTGAAGGAAGTCAACATCATATTGTATTTTGTTTTCTTCATTCGTTCTGCACATTTAGCCTGGAGTGATGTTAGTGATGGTGATAGCAAAAATGGGGATGCAAAGGAAACAAGAGCCAAGTCTGCAGGAAGAAGTAGATCAAACCCTCCAAATGACTCACCAGGAGAAGGAGCTCACACTGGGAGTGCTGCAAATATGCATTCAGTCATCAGTGTCAGAGAGGCTGCACAGGATCAAAGATTGGATGGTATGAGTGTATCAGGAAGATTGACACCCACTCAAGTAAAGCACAGTTCAACATCACCTGGTGGCTCCAAGAGAAATGAAGGTATACTTTGTAGGGCTGTGCATTTCCGGTTAATTCACTATCCGTTTAACCGTTTTTATTAACCGAACGGTTAACGGTTAACCGAAAATAAAAACAAGTCAAGGCATATGAACAAAATAAACATTTCGGAAGAGCGCCATCACTTAAAATGCCAAAGTTTCTACACTTAAAATGGCGCCGGTAGTGATGATCGTCGAAGTAGCGTGCAAGTTAAAACGTTTGCATTATTTGCGATGTTTTGGCAAGCAGTCCGTTCGCATGGGCGAATCACGCATTTATTCAAACTTTTCACAAAGATGCATACTTTTTTTTATGCCACTGATTACCGTTTTCGAGATTTTTGCGGTCTAACATAGCACCGTAAGATGAAAAGCCTATGGATATAACTGGCATTATCGCAGTTCAAGAGTAGACACACTTCTCCGGCTACAGCGAGCGATACAGTATCACACACGCCTAGAGCAGTGTCGAGTACAAAAGTACCACATACAGTGTACTATCGTGTGCCTTGTGACCTTGCTGCAATTCATACGTGATATACGTTTGTCTGCTAAGAATTCCAGCACCGTTATGTCATAATGGTGTGAAAATTTTTACCCGTATGTATTACTGCATGTTCCGTAAAAAATTGTAACGTTGAATTTTAACTTGTCTTACATCGCATGCCTTTTTACCTAATACCTACTGAAAATACCAGTTTCTTCGTAATTATGAACGGCGAAACTTTTCGATAACGGCAGCTACCCTCATACTTTATGTTATAACGGGACTCGGGTATAGTTGTCTCGTACGCAATGCTGTACTGTACAATGTACGTACGGTATGTCATGAACGATCGTTCATGCAACGTGCGAAGCAGCGAAGCACATGGCTGGCCGGCCGGCCCGGTTCTTTCAGCAAGCTCAATCAGCTCTGCTAATTACAAATACTGTATTGTACTGAATCCACGTACGTACAGTGCGCCGGTTCGTTCAGCAAGTCCAACGAACTGTGCTAATTATGTTCGTAATTAAAATGATTATTCATGAAGTTCACCATTGGAATGCTCCATATTTTATAATTTGGGGTTAATAAATGAAATGGCCGAAAGAATTTCACTCATCTTTGCGAATTTTTGGAGTTGCACTTTTCCAGGAATTATACAAACGTTGAAAAAATTATGAAAAACGTTTAATCGTCTTTTGTTAAAATTTTAAAGTCAGCTTAAATGGGGGAGGCTAACGTAGTTACAGATATTTTAGTTGCACCTACAAGGCTTTGCAAGCCAGGGTTGCATAATTAAGCACAGAGCTACATAGCTTGGTCACTTTTTTGTGTAGATTGCATATGTTTTGAGACTGATGAACTGTAAACACGTAACCTTGGAAGTTACGCCCGGGAAAATTCCCGAAGTGCATTTATCTTGAACGATATTAAGCATATATTTTTCTGCCGTCTAGAGGTAACTTTTTAGTCTTATCTATCAAGTTTACGGTGCTCCACACTTTAAAAGGTATGGTGGATTGTTGTAGCGTGTACTGCATAGTTTAATCCCTGCACCTTTGATAATTTTAATCCTTTTAAAAAGTTGCGTGAAGAGTTTATTGTCACATTCTTTCGGCAAAACACTCACAGATCATGGGGCGAACGGATCGATATACCAGTCAAAGCAACGCAACGCAGACTGTACAACTGACATTACAAAGGTCTTTTTTTAAACCTTTCGCAATTTTTCATCCAAAGTTTACCCATTGTTACGTGGTTTGGGGCAAGCAACTTCTGCGGTTTACTGCATAAACGAGTTTAGGTATAATGGTGAACTGCGGCGATAGATTTATTAGGATGCAAAAACGGTTAAACGAAACAACATTTGGCGTTCGTTTAACCGATCGATCGGTCGGTTAACCGGTTAACCGTTTAACCGTCGCAGCCCTAATACTTTGGGGGAATATTTGGATGGCAAATCAAAACTGTTAGGGGTTCATTCCCATGGAGATGTTTGAAAATGATGAAGTCATTCTCATTTAACCTCATGTGGTAATTTGTAAAATAGGGCTTCATATTTAAAATTACTGAAAAGTATTTTATATGCAACAGATGTTTCTTTTGTGTAATCTGTTGTCTTTTGCGTAAAAGAAAATTTATGCACAATGTATATCATATTTTGTTAAAAAAAAAAGAAATAGTGCAGGGCTGGAAATAAATGAATGCTTCAGAGGCCATGGCCTTCGTGTATTTGACAGTGGCCTTGGTGCCCTTTTAAGTGGCATACTTCAAGGCCACCTTAGCCTTCATGCCATATACAACAAAATAATACCAGCATACATCAGATCACACAAATTTTATATTTGGCCTAGGTGCCCTTTGACATGCATAAATTTGCCCTAAAATCTAATATAAAAATGGCCTTTCCTCATGATGCAGTATTTCCAGCCCTGGTAGTACCTGATGCCTTTGTAATCCTCATTGTATATGTAGCACTTGAGTTACTATATTACTTTTACTCAAGCTAAAAATAGTGAAGGACATTACTGAACTTGGTAAGGAAGATGTTTGTTTTTCCTACATATAATCCTGAAACTTAACCTTTCGTACTGTTAACTTCTTACCCTTGTGTTGATGTTAATATAATATGACCCTTACATGGTGGTTAACCTATGACCCTGAGAGTGGACCAGTTTGAAAATAATTTAAGTATCATGAGGAAGGATACTTGGGATTCTTTTACTATACATCAGGGGGTTTATGAAGTGCATTGAGCTGAGAGATTTTTGAGCATTTGCAGATTGTAGTAGCCAAAACCTGTGTAAAAAGAGGTTGTTTTCTTATTTGAAGTTTGAGCTCCTAAAATCTTCAGGGGGTCATTGTGGTACCCCTTTATAGGCCCAAAATGGCCTGCACATTCCCATTTGAGAACCTTGGCTGTACATTCTTCATCAATGCATTTAACTTTTTTGCACAGATTCAAGAAGTGTTGTTTCTAGGACTTCAGGCCAGATTGCACCTCCACAGCCTGCAAAGCAGCAACAAGCTTACATACCATACATGTGTGCCAGGGATACAATCAGTAAAGTAGTAGAAGATATGCAGACTATGAAGAACAACCATGTAGACATTGTACAGAAGATACAGGATGCTTACAAGAAGATAGAGAATGAAACACAGGTATGTGACTAGATAGATGGAAGTCATAGTCGTGGAAATAATGTAGGTGTGTGGGAACTGGAACAGGGCTCCTGCTGTGACATGAACATTATAGAATCTGTAAAATATAAAAAATATAAAAATAGGAATATAGCATAAATCAGCCTAAATAGATGTTGATTATATAAATCATAGATATTGATTATAGAAATCGTAGCTATCGATCGTAGAAATCGTAGATAGTAATTATAAAATTCATAACATTTTAATGAAACCTGGCATCAGGGAGAGAGTGCCCCTCAACTGGTAAATAGTGTTCCATGCCATAAAATGCCATGTTCTCCAGTTTCATTTAAATTAGTAAAGCATTGAGATATCACCAAATTAAAGAAATACACCAAATGCTATAAAATCATCCAAAAATTTCTTAAGAATGAAATTAAATGATACGCACAATTTCTTTCCAACAACAATAGGAACAACAGGAACAGTTATAACATCCAATGTTCATTATCATAGTGAAATAATAGAGTATTTTCAAGTTCTCTTTTGTGAAATTGCCACCAATTCCAATTTGTTACTTCACATTTTTTATTTGTAACCACGACTTGGCATTCTTTATCTCTTCAGTCCCAGTTTAACATCTTTGTTCTTGGTCTACGTACCCAGTATAAGGAGAAGGTAAAAACATTTAGACAGGTGATTGTAGTTCACCAACAGGAGTTGGACAGTCTGAAAAACTACTGGGAGTCAACTATAACAGTAAGTGTAAAGTCCTTACAGTGTATTGAAAATGAGTTGATAGTTTAGTGGATTTTAAACATGAATCCTGTCACCCAGATAGCATCCCATTTTGTTTACACATAATGTTAATGCTTAATAAAATGTTACCTTTGGTCCTTTAAGTCAGTTTGTATGATTCTTAGCTGCTATGATTTAAGAGGAAGCGCTAGTGTAAGTAACATGTTTACTTTGGGTAGCTAACCATCCTGATGATTAAAAAGAAACTATGAATTTTTCTGGAATGGAAATTCCACCTTGATGTGACCTTATCAGGGAGTTAACATCATACTCTGGTTGATAGGCTGCATTGGTTCCAGTGCTATGTTTCCCCCTTCTCTAAATGTAAACTCTCTTAATTCTGTTAGCTGTAATGACAGTGTGTCATTGTTGGTATTCTTTTTCTCATTCATTCTGTGAAATGAGTTGTGATTGGGTCAAAGAGACAAAATGTGTGGTCTTAAAAACATCAAAGAAAAATTTAAAGGAACCTGTTAAAAAGTTGGATGACAATTTGCTTACTAATTTGTTGTTGCCAAATGGTATTGAGAAAATTGGTCTCCTCTTCATCATCTTGGTATGTTGGACTTTGTAAAACTGTGTACCTGAATAGACTTGTCTTTAAAATGAGATGGTCATTGTTACTTTCCAGAGTTTGAGCCAAAAGAACAAAGAATTGATGAAAGAAAAGAGAAAGTTACTGTTAATAAATAAAACAGACATTGAGAAGCTACAGACGGAAAAGGTTTGTGAATTAATTCCCAGTATAATCTAGATACTTTGCATTATTTCTTACTTCTTATTCCTGTATATGTTATATGTCATATCTATCTTATACCTTACAAATTGAGTATGTAACCATACTTATAATTTGATATATGTGCCTGTAGTCATACTGGGTTAGAATGAATTTGTACTCACATCTGTGAAGACATTATATACTTCTTTCTCATACTTACAGGCAGAGATACTGCACTTGTACTGCTGTATAAGACACTGTACTCACACTTCAAGTCTGTTATCGAAGCCTGATAAATCTATTTCCCTGTCTGTTAAAGTTACATTAGTAGAAGAAGGATGAATTTCAGTTTCATTTTACGTTTTGTTGACACCAATCTGTAGCTAACATATTTGTTGTGTTGTAATAAGCATATGCAGCTACTCACACTTCAGGAAATCTCTCAAATTAGATTTGTCAGATTGTTAAAGGAATGTAGGTTTGATCTGATTCCTTAATCCCTCACTTTTGAGTTTTAAATGTTGTCTCTATTGTAAACTTGTGTCCTTCTACTCATAAGAAAAGGTGTATTCATTATCAAAACCAGAGGCAGTTGCAGTTTGTACTCAGCTTCTTGTCATTGATTCCTTGCCAAAGGCAGGCAAAGAATCTATGCGATGGTGATGTCGGTGTATGTGTGTAACAAGAATCTCGTTAGCACTCTAGTTTTTGAAGGGAAAGGGCGAGACACTTCAAAGTTGGTTTGTGGGTAAAGCATATAAAGATCTCAGCTGGGATTGGTTTTGGTGTGGTTCAAAGGTCATCTGAGGTCAGCAGCAGGTGAAATATGGACAAACCATGTTTGCAGTTTCTCATCAGCTGTATGTTGCCTGAACTTCAGACATGGTGGGTGGAGTAGTACCTCTTGAGTTATGAAAATTTCCAGAGATTTATTGGAACTCAAAGGTCATAGAGGGTCATGACAGGTCATGGGGTAAAAAGTTTGTTAGCACTCTAATTTTTGAAGGAAACATGCAGGATACTTCAAGCTTGGCACATTGGTGTATTATGCAAATATCTCCTTTGGGATTGTTGTTGGTGTGAGTCAAAGGTCATTTGAGGTCACTGTGAAGCAGAAACAGAAAAGCACAGAGCTGCATATATCTCAGGCACTACATGTTGCATGAAATTCAAACTTGTTTGGAAGTTGCTGCATTAAAGTTCACTAGCGTTTTCGTTATTTCTTGGAGGTCACATGGGGTCAGGAGCAGTCATAGAGAGAAAAGTTTGGGTAACTCATGAAAAATTGGTTGGTAGTTACTGTTTTAATGTTTAGTAATATTTTTATTTTCCCTAGAGGTCACATGGGGTCATGTGTGGTAAGAGAGTGAAAAGCTTGGTACCACTAATTTTTTACATGGAATATATGAGATACTCTGCAGCTGGGGTTGTTTCTTTTTGTGTGGGTCACATAATAGGTTACAGGTGTTATGTTTAATTCAAACACTATCTGTTTTCTGCCTTTCACTTATCCTTATGATTTTATTGCTTTTAATATAACCATTTTGAACAGATCCATTTGCAGTTACTTGGTTTATATTATGATTTGACAGGTTCTAAGCTCTTCTTTATTTGTGCCTCCCACTTTGTTGAGAACTGGAGACATTGCTGTTGATACAATGTATACCACCTTAAGAACCAGAGGTAATAACAATTCCCCCCTCTGCTTGTCCACTGAGGATAACATTGTCACAGCTTACCTTACAAATCACCTTTGTAGACTGATACCGTTGGCCTCTGACCCTAACTTGTTGGTGGTGTAGCTGTTAGAGTCACACTAGATTGACATATGATTGCCTATGGACCAGGCAAGAAAAAAAAGAAAAAAAAATTGACAGTTTGTCCAGTGCAGTGTTGACAGCCTTTAAGTGTTTAGATTAATGTCAGTATAATGACCTAGTTTGTGGAAGGAGGATATATAAATCAGGCAATCCCTTGCTGTGTGTGAATCCCTGCTGTCATATGCCAGCACCAGTCATGTGGACCCATCTTTTCAGGGTAAGCTGTGTGCTTATTGTAATTGCTATATGATGGTAATTCAGTAATTGTTCTTTAGGGAATACAGTACACCTTCCATTTCCCTGACTCCTAAAATCATAGCCTTGACAGTGGGGCTTTTTGACTGCCTGAAAGCATTATGGAAACCTCCCTATATTTTGGCATTTTGGTTTTTGTGAAGGATAAGAGTGGCACACTTCAGAGTTGATGTGTAAGTTCAATGTGTAAAGACCTCAGTTGGGATTGCTTTTAACAGAGGTCAAAGGTCAATTGAGGTCACCAGCTGTCAAAATATAACATCTTTTGTAACCACATTATCTCAATAAAGGATACATAAAGAAACTTTGTCATACATTTACTTCTATTGATAACACAAGCTTACCATTATGTCCTCATTGATTGCAAGAAAGATTTAAACTTATGCTCTCATACCTACTCCATCTCTCAACTTGGCAAGGAATCACTATGCCTCTTGGCGTTCTTGTTGTACTTGATGGTTTGCAGAATAATTAAAGGACCAGCATTCCTTTTATCTCTGTTTCTTTCAGGATAACTTAATGACAGAGCTGACATCAAAGTTAGATGAAGAGGGTCACTCTTATTCAGAGAGGATCAAACAGTTGCAAGAAACAGAAAAAAGTCTGGAGGATGAAAAGAAGGTAACTCAAGTAGTTACACTTGCATGAGATATATTATGGGCAAACAAACTAACCTGAATGTCACCAGTTGCATTCTCTTTTGGCATGTGAAAGGAATTACAAATCAGTTTGCATTTTTGTGACACATATGTTTGGCATCTTAGTCAGTGCTGCTGCATTATAGAGCTCCTTGTCATGATAACATGTCTTACATTTAATCCCTGCAAGAGGTGCAGTCAAACTGTGCCTGAGTGAAAAGTCTCACAGGTCGCCATGTATTGGCTAGGTCAGCTGCATGCCAAAGTTATCTTCACTTTCAAAGTTGCAATGTATTAGAGACAGCAATCCTCAGATCACAAGTCCTAATCAATTCAAGGGATTTGACAGTGACCCTGTTCATTTTATTACCCATTTTGTCTTTATTAAATTAAAGGAAAAGTTATCATAAATAAATGGGACACTTATACAACTGTCTGTTACTCACCTAGCTATTCATATGGTTTCGTTACTTCCTTAGGTAACATTTCATTCAGTGTAGATTCATAAATTTACAGAGTGGGTTTTGCTGAGCAAACTTGTATATTTTCGTATTTTCATAGGCAGGAGAGGGGGGACTCATTTTCAGAAGCTCCATTTAAAACTGACCTCTGTAGAATAATTACACAATTGTTTATACAAGACCATTCATTCCACTGATACATTTTCAGTAATTTAGCCCAGTAAGCAATTAATTTCTTAGTCAAAAAAGTAAGTGTACTGTCTTTTTCAAATCCAGCCAAATAGTATTGGAAGACTGAGCATCAGTCATAATATATGCGTATATTTTTGTTTTTGTTTTGTTACTTTTAAAGATCCTGGAAGACAAATTAGCTTCAGAGAAGGACACAGTAAAAGAAAGAGAGCGAGAGATTGAACAACTCAGAGCCCAGCTGAATGAGACTGGTACTGCTCCCATTGTTATGGCCCCTGGTACAGACTCTGAAGTAAACAGGGAGAACAGTGTACTCACTCACCAAGCTGGTCCCTCTGCCCTGGTTGTTGCAGGGCTCTCAGCTGCAGAAAGGGACCGGATCATAGCTGAGAAAGATCAATTCCAAGACAAGATGATTGAAGCTCAAAAGGTGTGTTGAAAGAAATGTTTCTTTTTCATTATTATGTATTATTTTGAAGTCGCAAAATTCATTGTAATAATGGGAGGGTGAGATCTGTAGACATTTTTCAGTGAACAGGCATATAATCCATGCATGTCTGATACTGTAATAACCTAATTGAAATCCGATTTCCTTTCTTTTTTGCTTGCTTTTATGTTTTCATTTGCTTCTTGTTTTAGTCAGTTTTGGCTACAAAGGTAAAGAAGTCTTGTTTAAGTTCAAAAAGGTTTTTTGTCCTGTTTACATCAGGAACTTGTCATTATGCAAGCAAAGTATGCTAACCTGGAGAATCAGTATCGATCAGTTGCAGCAATGGCCAAAAATGATGAAGAGAGCATTACAGCACAGATGGATGTTGTCAAGAATGATGTCAACATCTTGACGGAGGAGAAGGATAACCTCACAGAAGAAATTAAAAAGTGGAAGGAAGATTATAAAGAAAGAACTGGAGAGGAACCAACAGAGGAAGACAGGTAAATTCTGTTATGATTTTTGTTAAGTGGCAGTGTTTACAGTAATGGGTGGGTTAAGCTAAGTAACAGTACCTTTTTTTGTTGCCCACTGAATGGAAGGATACAGCAGACCGTGTAAAATCAAGGTAACACATGTGCAGTCAAATTTTATGTTATGCCATTTAAAACACTCTGAAACCCTGTTTCACATTAATGAAAGGTATACTTTTATCCCAATGAGAGGATTAGTATAACTTTGTAAGTATTCCATATTTTTATCTTGACAATGGGAGGATGCCACTCTGTATAATGTATCTTTCAAGCGTGTGATGGCAAGAAGAGTTGAAATGACCTTAACAAAATTTTAAAATTTTTACAAATGTACCACACTTCTTTCTCATCTTATAAAATGTATGAGAGTTTGAAACCAGAATGGTGATTGGAATGATGAAATGGTTTTGGAGGAGGTTTTAATCATCTTGACAATTTGGTTTGGGTGGAGGTGCTGGCAGCCGTGTTGTAAGTGTAGTCATTGGTTATCATCATCTTTCATTACCATTTCAGGGTTACTAAAAGTCACACAAAACCTGGAAAGTCATGGATTTAACTTTTGTATTTCTAGGCCTTTAAAGTTATGAAACAAGATTTACTTGCTTTAAAAGTCATGGAACGTCATAGAATTTGAAAATTTCTGGGAAAAAACAAGCACAGTATGATACAATTCAGTTCAGTCTGCATAATCTAGGTAAGTCTAGTTGTAATTATATCAGTGGAGACTGGAATACACTTTATGTCAGATAAAGTCACAGAAAGTCCTTGAGTGCTTGTTGTGATGGTCAAAAAGAGTCATGGAATCCTGGTGGGAAGTTTGTTTTATACCCCTGCTTTTTTATGCCAAAATGAATAAATGATGGCTTTTGAACAAATTAACTAAGCAGTTTATTGGTCCAGGGTACCATTTCGTACTGGGTCAAAGTAAATTGGTTATTCATCTGAAAATATGCAATTGGTTTTCCATCTGAAGTGACGTTATTTTAAAAGAGTCTAAGTGTGAGCTAAAATCTTGCAACAGAAGTTATACAACTTTATTTGTAATTTACAAAAACCTGCAAGCTTTTCTTACATTTATTGCTGATAAGCATCATAAATATAGCTGTCTTTCATGGACTAAAGGTGTTCACATATTTGAAATGTTTTTCAGACCTGAGAGTATAAAGGAACTCTATACTCAGTTGGACGAAGTAGAAACTCAGAAGTCCAAATTAGATGCACATTTGACTGCCCTCTCTGATTTGAAAGAAGGCAACATACCAGAGCCAGAGGAAATTGTGGTTCCTGAACCTATCATAAAAACAGTAGAGGTAAGACTGGATGTTGAAGGAAAGATGAAGTTATAATTTTATCCTTTAGTAATACAACATCCATATGCTTGCAACAGAGTTTTGCAAAATTTTTTGTATTTCATGATGGCATCTTCCTACAATTAGTGAGTGTGATAATGCCTATAGTATGAAAAGTGTGGGATACACACAGGATAAACAACCTCAGTACATAGTATACTGAGTTCCCCTATTTCTATGCATCCCCATTTTCGTGCAGTGCATACATATATCATTTAGAGTAAATATACGTCACATGTGGCCAGCCTAACTGAACGAAAATATGGATCTCCATCCTACCTTATGGCAGATTAAAATACAAATATTTACACCGAAGAGGCAGTTGTTATGCAGTCAAGAACACAAAACTGCACATAAGAACCCTCCTTATACTTTTGATGGATATAAAAATGATGGATATAAAAATGGATGATACAACAATTTTGTAGGCACGGCCATTTAATCTTATCCTGACGCTTTTGAGGATGTAGACTTGTGCAGTCAAATTATCAAACTCATTATTATCATGTCTTTGAAGACAAGGAAGATCCTTATTAATAAGAGTTTAATTATGACTTTTGCAGGTTACAGTGGCAGATCCTTCTGTATTGGCAGAGCTAGAGGTATCACAAGCAAGGAATGAACAGCTTGAGAAAGAAATCCAGTCCCTAAAAGATCAGATGAATGAAGCCCAGAAATCTCTGAAGAAGGTTGAGAAGGAGAACAAGAAGTTGCGTAGTGGGACTATAGAGGGCGCTCAGTCAAAAGATAATGCCAATGCGGTGCTTGTGTTACAGGCTTTGATGCATCAGGTATGTTCCATGGAGACAGCACATGGTAGAATCAGGCAGCAGTGTTTATTCTATCAGGTGTCAGCTACACTGTGTAGAGCAGGGACTAATTAACAAAAAGTATGCAAATGACATCACATGGTCATAAAAACTGAAATGCACATGCTCAGAGGACATGCAGATACATACATTTTTGCCTCCATTAGTGCAGTACATCCTCTAAGATGGCAGTTATCAAGTAGATGATGTCAATGCATAAGGTCTACATGGAAGGGATTGTGAGAGTTTTAAAGATTCTTTCCTATCACTTCCCTTTTTGGGGATTAAAGATACAGAAACCTGGACTTCAGCATGTCTTTGTGAATGTAAGAAATGCAGTTATGTTAAAGCGGCTCATTGAGTTGGTTCATGAAATTCAACAAATTTTTCCAAGCCTGTTAAGTTTTCTTCACATACCAATGACAAATGGTCAAACTTAGACAATCCCCATATCCTACTAACAAATAACTGTTTTATGAGTGATTACTTAACGGTTCAATTCGGTTTTCAAAAATTCGTGACCAGACACTTTTTCAAATTATGCACAAAACCGTTGCAAGTCAAGACACCACAAAATTCAAAATTTTCACTTTTCCCGTAACTATTGGATATGGAACTTGACTATTTATGCTAATTATAAGCATTGCCATGTAGTAATACCCTTAAACACTGTCATTAAGTTATCGATATCAACTCAATGAGCCCCTTTAAGATTTTCTGTTTCTGAACTGAGCATTTTGTGTCAATGTTAACTTGTATTCACATTGAAGAATGATTTTTCACAGCCTGGAGTGTACCTGGAATGTGCCATACTGTTAGTTGAAATGTCAATGACAGTGATAAAATAGAAGCTACATTTCAGTTTCTCTTTGCCTCTTCAAAGTGTCAAGAGAAATCCCTTTAACAACCATGCTAAACAAACCTACATATTTATTGCATTAATTTAGATGAACACATCAGAAGGTGTCAACCAACAGGATAAAACGGAGCTGGAAAGTCAGGTACAGCAAGCCAGAGAGGAAAAACAACAAGTGGAAGCAAAACAGCTTGAACTCAAAGAAAAGCTAGACTTGTGGGCCCAGCAGTTTGAAGAAACCAATGGAAGGGCTCCAGAGAAAAATGACAGGTAAAGATTACAAGACATTGTGTGAGGAGGGGGCAGTTTGTGTGGAAAGGGTGGATGAGGCACTTTCACAGGGATACCTCACATATGCTGTTATTAGCTAGGCTAGTAGTATTAGTACATCAGCCTGAGAGTACAAACCCATGACATGTATGCATGACTAAGAGTACAAGGTCTTAGTCTGGAGCACTGTGAACTTAAAAATGGTTGATTCCAGGACTTTTACATCTGCCAGAATCCCATAAAGAAAACATTCTCATATAGACAATCTCCAATTCTTTGTAGCCACTCTTACTTACTTAGTTGTGTATAGCAAAGTAAAAATTGTTGGAAATTAGCTTCAAATTTCAGACCACTGATTCTCCCTTCAAAAAGATCAGAAGTTTGGAAGAGGGAAATTTCCCTCTCACTAAATTTTCAATTGTAAAAACACTTTGTGAGGTTGGAAGACAGGTTCCCAGGCACCTCTGCCCAGGCAGTTTCCTTAGACAAGCCTCAACCTGGATAATTTGAATATTTTCATGGGCTGGGGTGTTGCAAAAGAGTTAGATGAGGTTTTACGGCTCAGTTTCTAACCAATTGGTTTAAGTTGGGCCGGCCACTCCCTTTTTTCCAGTTGTGGCTCACTGGCTTGTTTTCCCTACACCATTGCTTATGATGAGCACCAAGCACAATGGCCTAGGTTCCATTTTTAAAGTCTTCAGTATGACCCAGCCAGGAGTCGAACCCCAGACCTTCCGGCTGCAAGTCGGATGCTCTAACCACTTGACCGTGCAGTCGGTCGGGGTGATGCAAAGGGAAAATTGTCATGGAACTTGCCCAGGTGGATACTGTCCAGGAACAGAAAACAAGTTACACGAATACTGTTACTTAATGTTGAAATCTTAGGAATATGAGTACAGTTATGTTTGCTCAGTGTCCGAGAGCAAGAGGAAGAAGCCTTTGATGTGATGATGAATACAAAAATAAATAAAGCTGAGAAATAAATAAAGGTACCCATAATTATCTGACAACTCATGATTATGATCTACTCATTGTTAGAAGTATAGTTCAATTTTAAGAATGAGTATTTGGGTACAATTTTGATAGTTTTCAAAGGATACATTGTTGCAAGATTTTTAATTTTGGAATGAATGCAAATTTATAAAATGTGTGAGCCCATCAAAAATTGTAAATAATTGGTAAATGGTTAGTAAGAATGGAAGGCGCATAGTAATGAATGTGTCATATTTAGGTGGTTTTGGTTGTTTTCAAAGTACCAGATTATGCAGTACTTCTTTCTGCTTCTGAAAGGTATGACTAGTGAAGAGGGTGTATCTTGATATATTTCTGTTCATTAGAATGTTAGGTAGCCGATACAGGCACATATTTTTCTTAAACCTGTAGAATTAACATCAAACTTTGGCAGCCTTTGCCTTATTATGAAAGACGGACCTACTGAATAATGGAAAACTGAATTCCGAGCAGGTTTCAACCAGCGACCTGTCACAAAGCGTGCAGCTTGCTCTTCCAACTGAGCTATCGGAACCCTGTGGGTAAGAGCTGGTCAACTTAGTCCAAATCCCCCCAATGGCCCAGTCTTCCATTATGACGTCATATACAAGCTCCACCACTTTGAGCAAATATCTTCAGTAATGCTGGTGTGACGTCATGACTTTTTAGTGAATAAACCGAAGAATTAGAAAGGTAGGCAGCAGATACAGTGGCATATTTTTTTAAACCTGTATCAGCAGGGTTCCGATAGCTCAGTTGGAAGGGCACGTCTCATGTTTGGTGGCAGGTCAGTGGTTCAAATCCTTCAGAATTCAGTTTTCCATAACTCAGAAGGGTTGTCTTTCATAATAAGAAAAAGGTTGTCAATGTTTGGTGTTAATTCTACAGGTTTAAAAAGATGCAACTGTGTCTGCTACTTACCATTCTAATTCATCAGTTTATTCCCCACAAAGTTGCAACATCACACCAACAGTACCATTTCTATTCATTTTTTCAGCATTTATATGTTTCTTTGACTTCTATGTGTACATTGACTTTTGTCTTTTTTCACCATTTAAGTGGTATCATTGTACTGTTTATTTGTTTCTTCCAGGGATGAAGAAGTAGAGAAATTATACCAAGGACTGAAAGAGGCCAATGAAAAAACTGTTTCCCTAGAAGCTCAAATTATGGCACATTCCATGATTCTTACAGGAGAGATGCCAGAAAACTTTGACAAAGTTTCAACATCACAAGTCACAGCTGGTGGTGGGTTAAGAATTTTTACTTTGCAGAAAAAAGGGCTCATAGGTTGTGCTGTTATAAGCTGTAGTAATGAGTACCTTCTCATTTAAATCAGTGGTGATGTGTATGATGTTTGAAAAATGCAAATGTTTGTTATGTAGAAGTATGTGTTTAGACATTTCTAAGTAAGGATTTGCATTTTCATCTTTGTGAAGTATGTGCATTTAGATGAATGAGCGTGAAGTATGTAGTGGATCAAAAAGAAAGAGAAAAAGGGGTGGTATTTTTAGTTAAAAATGGGCACTAATGGAAGAAAAATTTCAAGTTGTAACAAAGTTAGCAAATATGCTACGTATCTATAAAGTCTTCTAAAATAGCTTAAAAAGAACTTGTCATTCTTGAGACTCATTATAGTTGGTTGCCTTTTGTGCTGTAATCTTATAGGTGATGGAAACTCTGAAGAATTGAATGAACTTCGGGAGAGACTTCAGGAATTGGAGGAGGAGGTGGAAGAACTGACGGAGAAAAATAACAGACTAGAGAATACTTTGGAGGAGATGGAAGAAAAGAAACAGTCATTAGAGGAGAGAATAGATGAGCTGCAGAGTGGGGTGGGAGTACCAGTGGTTGAGGGGACAACTCCTGTGGGTGTCAGCTCAGCATCATCGATTCCCTCCTTTGATTACTATGATGAAGATGATGTGGAGGTGAGAGAAGTAATGTTTATCTTGTGGTGGTCTTAACAGTAAATTTGAAAATGATGAAAGTGACAGGTGCTTTAAATTCCTGTTGTAATTACCACTGGGTGGTGGAGAGACAGAAAGGAACAAGAGTAATTTGAAGGATTTGTTGGAAAGTGTCAAGGAGTGAGAGGATAACATTTCAAAATACTTCTTGTGGAACCATGACACAAAAAGTTTACAAACTATCTAGCAAGATATGCAGAATTTTTTCACCCAGTTCCTTTAATCACCTTGCAGGGTCTAGGAGCCCAGATAAATCTCCTGCGCCAGCAGCAGGACGACTTGGAAAAACAGCTGGAGAAAGAAAGGGAAGCTCACGAAGAGACCAAAGAAGAGCTAGAGGAATTGAAGCAGCAGCTGGAACAGGCTAAAGAGGATGAAGCATCTGCAGCTAGAGACAGTGATGGGAAGGCTAAGGCCTCCAGTGCTGCTTTACTTGCTGAGATGGCTCTTCAGACTAAGGTGAGTAAGATGTTTGAGGGTAGTTTGATATCTGTACTTTGTAAAGATTTAGGATAACACATTTTAGCGACATCATCTCCAGATATTGGCTCAGCAATAAAAATTTCTCTTGTGACGTTTGAAAAGGCAGTCTTTTGGGGACCATCTTGAAAACAATATTTCAGAATTCATGGCATTCATATAAGTAATTAATACCATTTCTGATCATAAGCAGTCTTCTGTTTGTGAAAGGAACCAGAATATCTTTCCACATAATTCTTTCATGCATTTTAAAAATGCAGTGATATAAAGTTGTATGTATGTGACCTCATGTGAGTTTTAACAAATAGGCTATGAAGAAATAAAAGACCTCAGAATGTTTAACGTGAGAGCTTTACAGGGCACAAAATTTCTGGCCATAGCAGTTCCCAGCTTACCCTGTGAAATTCTTAAAATTTTTTGAGCCATCCTAATATTACTGTGGAAGGCTAGAATAGCCTAGCCAGCTGTACAGTTTAAGATGCATCATTCACGTCGTATTTGACAACCAGTTTCTGACATAACAAAAGAAATTTTGCCATAATTTAGGCTAGAATGTGTATAAAGATGGATCACTGTACTCTTCAATTAAATTTTCATGAACTTTCATGTCTTTCATAATAGTCTCTAGAGGAAGCTAAGCAGAGGATTGATGAGCTAGAAAATGAAAAGTTGAAAGACGTCCCTGCGGATTCTGCTGATGAAATCAGAAAGCTGAGAGAAAAAGTGGTAAGTTGAAGCTTTCATTTAAGCCAGTAGGACTTTATTGATGATGTTTGGAGCGAACTACCCCAGTGGTTTTCCAATGGTATTTCTTTTTGTAAATCTGCTGATTGTGCCAATTAAAGCTGTTTAAAGACAGGTTTACATTCACCCCAGCTTTCTGTGTTTTGTGTATGAGTTAATGCATCTAAAATGTTGGAATGATATTTGTTCTAGCAATGGGAATGTTCCAAAATAAAAAATCTTTTCACAGCTGTTGTTTTGGTACAATATGCTGTCACATTATAGGTCTTATTTGATAATCTAAGTATTGATTGAATTTTTATTCGATAATACTGGAGTCTCATTCACAGAAAAATGATTATATCCCACAGAGGTCAGTGCCACTCAAGCAGATACTATCGAATGAGCTTGGAACTAAGCATTCACTCCTACATATTTTTCTCTCTCCATGTTCTAAAATACTGGGCAGAAACAAGGAATTTAACATGCATATGTATATTCTTACAAGTTACAACACATATTTGTCACAGGAATGTGCTATTATTTGTCTTATAAAGAATTTTCTGCTGTAAGTGTGCATTTGTCAAAAATGTAAAGAAATTGTAGTTAGGCAATGGCATCCACTAATGCTAAGGGAGTAGGCATGGCATCTGGTAGTAGTGACATCACACTCTGCCAGTTAATAGGTCTACCTGGTGGTTTTACTCTTAAATATTTTGTACTAAATGATATAACTATAAGTAATAATTTACTTTGTAAGAAGTGCACAATTTTATGAGATATTCTGAGTAGGACAAAAAGAGAAACACTACTTTTTCCATTTTTGTGTAGTTGTTCTGCTCAGTAAAACTAGATAAACGTATTAAGGTTCACTAATTGCTGTTAAAAATGGATTTTAAAAAGGTGGTTGATGATATCACCTACCTCAGTCAAATGCTGAAAGCAGAATACTCTCTTGTATTTTTGTATCTTTGGTAAAGGAATTTTATGAAGGGTTGAAACATGTTCTTCAAAAATATTATTATTTCCCACAGAAAGCATCAGAGGCAGAAAAGGATGAAGCCCAAAAGTTACACATTCAGAAGACAGCTGAGGTGGATAAACTAAAGGTTGACATGGAGACAACTCAAAAGTCATTAGCCAAAGAGCGAGAGACAAACAGAGGTCATCAGGTGAGATTTTGTTGTAAAAATTGTGAAGTATTGTCCATCCTGACTTGTAAAGTTTCCATGAAGAAGGCATTAATGGAAACCAATTTTCTGAATTTTGTGAACAATGTTTCAAAAAATATTAAAGGAAAACGTTGTGTTTGTTTTACAGAAAAATATTTATATTTTGAAACCAATATTTATAGATACAGAATGATAGATAATTCAGACTAAAGCAGCACTGTAACTTTCATTTCAAGAAATAAAGTTCTCACAGAAAGAAATTCAGTTATTTGTTGCTCAAGAATAATTTGTTGGCCCAAACTTTCAAAAATTCAAATGATGCAACTTCCGTAACTCTTGTAATGCACAATATTTTGAGGAGATAAAGCTATTGCTGGAGTTTATTGGTGAGACTGAATGGTTTAACAGTGACTAGAGCTATCTTCCTTGCATGCCATGTTAGTGCATTTTAAATGCAGTATTTCCCTTAAAAGTGGTTCATATAAGTCTCGTCTGCCTTAGTGTTCACATTCTTTTGTTTGAATAGTTTAGTTTTGAAAAAGCCTATATCCTGTATTCATTACACCACATTAGGAGACAATGAAGAAGAAATTAGCAGAGAAGGATAAGCAAGCTAAAGAGATGGTGGCAAATGCAGAACAGAAGTTTGTGGCTAAGGAGGAGGAGAAGAACAAACAGATTAAAACTTTAGAGAAGAAGCTGAAAGAAGCCAAACTTTCTGGTGCAGCTGTGGGGGCAGCAGCAGGAGCAGCTAAAGGAGGCAACAAGGTAAGTCATGGAGAAAGTTTAATAAAAGGGAGGAAACCATATTTGTTATGGAAAAGAGGAGCTGAGTGTTGATATTCTATTTCTGGCTGTCAAGATGTTTTAGGAGATGGAAATTACCATATTTTATAACTCCAAAGTAAAGTGAAGCAAGTATGGGTAAGTTTGATGAGCAGTGCTTCGGCTTTGCCTTTGCCTTTACATTGTTTGAGTTGTCCTTGAATTAGACAGGTGTTTGAATTCACCTATCAGGCATGAGCATTTCATGAGGTTTTGTTGCCTCGTATGCGTCCTCACGATGTAAAAGTGATGCTTGCTAAGCAATCAAAACTTGGACATAAATGGTTTATGAAACACAAGTGATGATTGATGTTGGGAAATGGTGTCACCATTGCTTCTTTCAAGTTTACAAGTTGAAATGTGATAACTTCATAAAATTTATCTTGAAACTTGGATGAAAATTTTCAGAATCAAGTCATTTTTAAATTGGTTTTTAACACTTCTTTTAAGGTTGGTTTATGTCAGTAATGGAAAAAAACCTCAAAAATCAAATACACTTTGTATGCTATTGTTTTCCTCTGAAACACTTTGAAAGCATACAAATTTGTTAAACTTTGTTAAGGGACTGGTAAAATTAAGTTTGTTGTAAAATGTCTATATTAGAAGTAAAAGTTGCACAGATTGTAACTTGTGGGTAGTCTTTGTCCCAGTCCATTGTTTTTTCCTATCGGCATTATCAAAACTATACCCACTCATTATGTACTGTAAGATTACTAGAAAATCTATGTGATAGAAACATGAACAGAAGATTTCTCCTATGTATTTGCAAACCTTACACTAAGAGGGATTGTGAAGTGCGCTAGTTTTAACAAATTGATTTACTCCTGCCATTTCTTTGCAGGTTGATGCGAAGACAGAAAAGAAAATAGCCATGATGCAGGAACATATAAACAATTTAAAGAAACAAGTGGAACAGGACAAAAATACTATCAAACAGCTGGAAAAAGATGTTAAAGAAGCCAAGGCTGGTAATTCTGCCGATGTAAGTCTGATTATAGGATATTTGTTCCTGCTTTTTGAAAACAAGCAAACCAACTGAGCTTAAGTTTTTGGAATGGCCATAATTCTAAAAGGAACCACCAGCTAATCTATAAATGCTAGTACAAAGATCAAGCCAATACTGTAGAGAGGTTTAAAGTGATATCTAACTTTTTTGTATTTGGTAAATTGCTCTTTTGTTTACAAGTGGAGCTTGGAATGTACTCAAATTATATGCTAATCATACAGCTGGCAGCTGATAGGACCTATCAAAATGTCAAAAATGAAAATAAAGAGCTTACCAAAAATAGTTTTGGGTATCTGAAGGTTGCTCTCAAGGAGCATTACATGGGAACTGGAAAATACTTTATGTGTATCATTTCATCACTGCTTTGTGTCTAAAGCCAGTACTTACCAGTCACTCAGAGGAATTGTTTGAAATAAATATTGTCAAGTGAAACCCTAAAATCCCCCCCCCCCCCCATCACGTGCATTATTCAGCCATGAAAGATTTCTAATAAGTTGAAAAAATAGTTTGGTTTTGCCCCTTGGCTCTTCGCCAGAGAGTCAAGGAGACTTTGGAAAAAGTAATTTTGCAAAAACATATTTTTTTTTAAGTCTCTTTAAGTATCTTTTAGTGGGAGTGAAGTGCATTTAGTGAGATACCCTACAGGACATAAGGGACCAAAAATGTGTTTAAAAATCTTTTATAGATGTTTGTTATGAACATACTTGAAAGCAAACAGTATAACCATGTTATAATGTACAGATGTTTTGTTTGGCATTTTCTTTGACACAGTCGATTATAAATGATAGTAGTGGTTATAGCTCCAATAGCTGTTGATATCAGTGCAAGTTTCTATAAAGTATGAGTGTCAATATGGGTGCAAATCTAAAAAAATGACTTTGTTTTCAAGGGAATATTTTCTTATTCTTACATTCTTATGTGTCTATGGTTACATTTGGATGTGCCATACTATTTATTCGTACTGCAATGCCATAGGCAGTGTGTCTCCTACTGAGAACTTCATACAAAGATTTAAAACTTAAATATTGTTTATGAAATCCCAACTCTTAAACCTGGATTTTACAGTGAATCTTTGAGGGTGTATCTTCGACTGCTTTGACAGTCATAATTCACCACAAGTTTGTAATTGTCTCAATTTCCACCAACAGGTCACTGTCAGCTCTTTTCTTTGTTAAAAATTAATTATTTCTCTTCTGGCAGAAACAAGCTGGTAAGAAAACAGAGAAGCAACTGAAAGATTTAGAGAAGAAGCTTGAAAATGAAACAAAGAAATTCGAAAGAGAGCAAAAGAAAGCAAATGAACTAGAGACTCAACTAAAAGCTGCTACCAAGGTATGAAATACTCATGGATTGGTCTAATTTCAATGAACTGTTGATCCAAAAATGTCCTCTAGGTCTCCTCATCTAAAATTGTCTTCTTTGTTTAGTGTGATAAACCAAAACTTTTAACCTCAAAATGTTGAATTTGGTAACCACTTGATATTACTTACATTGGCATCTACGTGACATCCCACACATCTGTTGTTGCTTGAAACGATGACCTGATAACCTGACTGTTCTTTAAGCAAGTTTGTATGTCATTGTCCCTTCACATGGTTAATTCAGTATGAAGACAGTCAAACCTGTTCCAGCAAGTAGGTATAAATGCTTACTTTCTGACTTAAAGGTGCATTGCAATGTGCAGTACTATTGTGTCACTGTATGTAAGGTCATAGTTAAGCAGTATATCTGTGGTCAGACATATCGATAGTTCGCTGTGTTTGGGTCAGTGCTTCTTTTCCATAAGTTTTGATGGCTCCATCAAACTTTTTGAATAGTTTTGTGACTCATTTTTTTTTTTTTCAAAACTTTTACAAATTTTTCTTGAGTTGAGAAATACTTTTTAATGGAGGACCTGGCAATATATTGATATTTTCAAATTTGAGCTGTATTATGTTATCGATACCAACAGCAATAGCTTTCATGTTATACAGAAATACTGAAAGGTTGGGAAGAAAAATGCTGAAATCTTGGTAAGATATGGAGCAGTATAAAATCAGTTGCACCAAAGTCATGTGAAGAAACAACACCATCATCGCAAATATTATGGATTAGATCAATCATGGTGTCTGTGGTGTGAAATTTCCACAAGTATGCATAGAATTTTTCCTTTTACAAAACTAATAAAAGTTTATTTTAATATCTCATTCTAGGAAAGAGACTCAAATGCTGATGAGATTAAGAAATTGCAGGCACAGATAGATTCTTTGGGTGTGGCTGCTACAGAAGCCTTGGAACTAAAGGAAAAAGTGGGAGCTATGACTGCAGAACTCAAGGAATTGAAGACAGAAAATAAGACACTAACAGAGAATTACAACAGTGAAAGGGTAAGGTTTATAATGGCTGAAGAACATGTACAGATATTTCAGTAAGTTCTTTAAGTGGGCTGAAGGAAAAGTTTTACTTTGAATTAACATATTTTGTGTAATTGATGAAGGACCCTTCAGCACATGAACTAACCCCTTCATGTAGTGAGCAGGAGAGGGAAGGGAGGGGGGCTAAACTATTTATGATTTACCATTAAAATGTTTAAAAGGTTTGAGATGTTTTGGTTGTGTTATATACTTTATTATTCACCAGTGACACTGCATTTGGTTGGCCATGTATTTTTATTTTCGTGAACACAGAATGCTTTTGTGGCAAAAAGGGTGCTTGGGGTTAGTCTGAATTTTGCAATTTAGGGCAGTTACTTAAATGATTGCTTTGTGGAAGAGTGTGCAGAGATCAGCTTCTGTTGTTGCACTCAGTGCTTGCAGAAAAAGTCTTAAAGTTTGCTTTTCATTTCTGTAATTTTCCTGGACAGGAAAACGTCCACCAGCCAACCGTCTAATCTACAAGCAGTAAGCTAGAAAAACAACCTGCAGTTTGACTCGTGATAAGTTAAAAATGGATGTAGCTGTAGTTGTTCAATTATGTTCCACTTGTGTAAAGTGAACCTTCAGTGTAACATTACAAATATATGTGCTGAGGTTGAGCAATTAAAGTCAGTGATTTTAGGCCCTTCTGAACAACTCACTTCTTTTCTTCAATGGAAAGTTGAGATACAAATTCACTAAATTAAATTAGTAGATAGCAAATAATTTGTGATGTTTCTACTCACATTAATTGCATTTTTTTTTCTTGTGCTTATTCAAGAATGACATCACAAATTATTGCAATCATATCATGCAAATAAAAGTGATAGATTCAATAGTTTATACTTACTCATGAAATAATGGAAGACATGAGTTGGATAATTAGTGTCCTACTTTGACCTGTGTGGTAAAGATTTTCTGGGTATTACATTTTAGATTTGCTTTAACCATCAGTGTTAAGTCTAGTACAGAGTAGACAACTTTATGAGCACTTTAAATAGACCTTTTGCCATTTTACTTAGACTTGCTGTGCATTGCAGTTTGGGCAGTTAATGTGATTGAAGTTGACTCTGGTCAAACATGGTGATTTTGTATCTCAAAGTTGTCAAGCAGACCACATAATGAGAAAATTTGCTAGTTGAACAGAAACAACTTCCAGGTATGAAATGTGGATGTTACCTGTATCAAAAATCAAACACTGGCTTTTTCAAAGCTCTTGCCTCAGTAGTGATGCGAAATATGGCTGATGAAATAGATTTCATTTTGACCCTAGAATAAGCTGTGATGCTAGCTAGATATCAAATATACTACAGCATGGCTTATACCACAGGCAAACATCATGCCATTAACAGGAATGTTATAAGAATAATTCAAAAACCAATCCAAGAGAGAAGTGACTTTGTTTACTAGATATGATTGGCAGATGAAACATGAAGTACACCACCATGACTGACACTGAAATGAGCTACCTTATTTGCGTCATAAAACTTATATGTTCGGCAACAAATACTGTAGCCATTGGGAGTTAGGTGCTAAAACTATTTGTGATTTGGTCAAACTTGTTAGCATCACTGTGTCAAATACATTTCCTCTTTTTGAGGGAAAAAACACTCAGCTCAAATTACCATGTAACACATATTGAATACAAGAAATTCCTGGTTTCACATAATTAGATTTTCTGAACAAACTGAAATCTCTCTTTCACCATGAGAGTTCTACTTCAAAGATAGGCTGCAGTTTGCTACCGTTGCATGTCTTTACAACAACATGACAGATGGCAGGAAAAGTGGGTTTGCTGGTCTAGATATTGGCATGACAAATTTTTTTCTGGGCCCTGACATTACCCTTAAAAAATTATTGGTTTCTGAATGAAGCAGTGAAGGCTTCCACATCTTTTACTTGCTGATTTTTTTATCAGTGAGAATGTCTTCCTCTAGTTTGTGGAGGTGTATTAACAACTAACAACACTCCAACACTCCACATTACCACAACTGTGTTTGTGGTGTTGCGGGTTCTCATCATAAGGGGAAAGGTCTATTAGAAAAGGTTTATTGCAAGTTCAAATACTTGTTCCTGAACTTCTTTGTACCAGTTGTACCAATGAGCATTTGTGGATTTGAATGTTGATGTAAATAGCACTAGGTTTCGTTTCTCTTGTTTAGGTGCTGCGGAAAAAATACTACAATATGGTTGAAGATATGAAAGGCAAGATTCGTGTATACTGTCGTGCAAGGCCTTTGAGTGGCTCAGAAAAAGATAGGGTGAGTTAGTCAGTTATTTGCAGAAGAAAAATTGATATGCAAGAAAACCTTGGAACTGCTTGACAATTAAAAGCAAAGTGCAGTCTTCCCGATTTGAATTAGTGTACCCCGTCATCCTAATTCAGGAATGGCTTCTATCAATTATGTGGCAATATTTTTGTTACTTATTTGTTAAATTTCATGTAGAATAACTCTTTTGTTTACTTTTAGTATTCAGTGTTTTTATACAGAGACATATTGAAAGATACTTTTGAGTGTAATAAGGGGAGATCTGTTAGATTTAGTGTATTTTTGAAAATAAACTTGGGGCGACTGCTTTAAGTATTCAGTGACCAGTAATTTCAGAATCCAGTACAAGTGGTAATATGTAAAAAGTTACTATTGCAAGTTTGAAATTGGAAAGTGTGATCAAGGAAAATTTTATAAAAAAATCCTAGCATGATGATTTTGTGTTGCTTTGACTTCGTTAAGGAAAGAAAACTGACACAAGAGAAACATTTTTAGTTACAGTGCCATAAGCAGCATCATAATCATTGCAGGCAAGGTGGTGTGTGTATGTAATATCTGTGTGCATGGGCGTGTGTAAGCTTGTGAAACTTAGTTCGTTAACACCATTATCTCGAGGGAAGCTGCAACAGTTCTCATACTTGACATATTGATCCCCCATATTGAGAGAAAAGGCCCTTTCTTTTTGGTTTCGATGATGAGAGAAACCTATGCAGCTGTGCTGGCGTGTGTATGTATGTGCGGGGGTGTGTGTGTGCACTCACAGACACCTCCTTAAAGGCAGCCGGCGATACCTCCACTCTCGCACGTCTTTCCTAGCTCATGTGCGGCTCGTAACTAGCGTAGCTGCCCGAAAATTCGGCCACTGCAATGAGAAGTCTCGCGCGGCTGCACGTGCCCACCTTGGCATAGCCTGCGGAGCAGACTCTGTAGCAGCCTTCCAGAAGATGGCGCTCGCTCAGAAATCATAATACACCCCTGTATATATTCTACACAGAGTCTGCAAACCTTCGTCCAGTTTTCATTTACACGAATCCCCAAAATGCGGGATAAATTATTATTCATAAGAAGGTCACATGGTGTTCACGGCTACTGACAATTCATGTTTACAACGGCCTGCGACGATGCACATATACGAACACTTCTGAAAATACGGTGACATCTTAAAAAGGTACGTAATTATCATGTATGGGCTAAAAATCGAGCTAATCCTTTGCAGTGAAAAGTCAAGCCTAACGTTAGGCGTAGGATGTTGTCTCAGACCTTGCCGGTTTGTGCAAACTGGCCTGTACATAGGCCCTCGCATGGACAAGACAACAATGTTCCTTGCTAGCTGTATATGTATACATGTACACAGTAGCAGCTAAGCCAGTAACAATACAGTAATAGCCGCACTGTACTGCACTGCATAACGTGTATACAAGTGAAAAGAGTTGTCTGCTGTGGGCTGTAGCGAAGCAACCGGTCGCTCATGTTGACTCCACACCGTACCAATGCTGATGACGTGTGCATTAATTATCATGAAGTTATTTTTGTGTTGGAAATGAGATTGGCTAGAAAGTTGGCAGGCTATTGTATTGTATTGAACTTCGTCTGTATACTGTACATGAACATTTAGGGTAAGTAAATATTAAGTATAATGTACTTGTAGCTGATGAAACTCAACAATAGCCTGCTTACGGCAGGCTAGCCTTGGCAAGCAGCCCGCCCTCCAGACATATATGTCTGCTGGGTTAGTTGGAGGTCAGCCAAGCTGATGGGGAAATCCCGTGAATTCCTTACTGGGTCCTTTCCTAGTACCCTGTAAGGCAATGAATGTGCGTATGGGTGTGTGTAAGCCATGATATGGACATGGGTGTATCTAAGCTGTATAAGCCATGATATGGGCATGGGTGCACTCACAAACACGTCCTAAGCGGGTACATAGGGAGCCGGCGAGACCTTCGCTCTCGCACGTCTTTCCTAGCTCACGCGCGGCTGGTAACTAGCATAGCTGCCCGAAAATTCGGCCACTGCAATGAGAAGTCTCACGCGGCTGCACGTGCCTGTCATGGCAAGCAGCCCGCCCTCCAGACATGTACGTCTACTGAGTTAGTTGGAGGTCAGCCAAGCTGATGGGGAAATCCCGTGAATTCCTTACCGGGTCCTTTTCTAGTACCCCGTAAGGCAATGAATGTGGGTATGTGCACTCACCAATGTGGCCTTGGCGGGTACCAGCACAGCCGGCGAGGGCTCCGCTCTTGCATGTCCTTCCTAGCTCACGCGGAGCTCGAAACTGGCGTAGCTGCCTGAAAACTCCGCCACTGCAAAGAGAAGTCACGCGCAGCTGCACATGTCTGCCTTGGAGCGCAGCCCGCCCTCAAGCACGTCCTTCTACTCGGCCGCTTCGCAGGCAGCCTCGCTGCTGGGAAATTCCCTTGCATTCCCTGCAGGGTCCTGTGCCGGTACCCCGTAAGGTATCGAGTGTGCGTATGGGTGTGGGTGTGTGTATGTATGTGGGTTTGTGACACTTGCTCGTTAACACGATATCTCAAGAAGGGAAACCCTGACAGTTCTCAAACTTGGAACATAGATGCCCCATATTGAGAGGAAGAACTCTATTGTTTTTGGTGGGGATTGAAGGTTATCTTGGGTCACCAGGGGTCAAACTCTGAAAACCTTGTTAACACAATATCTCAAGGTAGAAAGCTTGGATGAATTTCATACTGTATGTAGATGCGTTATGGAAAGAGGAAGAACCCTATTGTTTTTGGTGGAGGTCAAATGTCATGTGGGGTCACCAGGGGTCAAACACTGAAAACATTATTAACACAATACCTCCTGTGTGGAAGCTTGGATGCATTTCATACTTTGTATGTGGATGCGTTATGGTAAGAAGATGAAACCTATTGGTTTTGGTGGAGGTCAAAGGTCATCTGGGGTCAAACACTGAAAACCTTGTTAACACAATATTTCAAGTTAGGAAGCTTGGATAGATTTCATACTTGGTATGTTGATGCGTTATAGTAAGAAGATAGACCCTATTGTTTTTATTGGAGGTCAAAGGTCATCTGGGGTCACTGGGAGTCAAACACTGAAAACCTTGTAAAAACAATATCTCAAAGCAGGAAGCTTTGATAGATTTCATACTTAGTATGTGGATGCATTTTAATAGAAAGATGAAGTGTACCATTTTTGTTGGAGGTCAAAGGTCATCTGGGGTCACCAGGGGTCAAAAACTGAAAACCGTGTGGACACGATATTTCAAGTTAAGAAGCTTGGATAGATTTCAAACTTCATATGTGGATGCATTGTGGTGAGAAGATGAACCATATCATTTTTGGTGGAGGTCAAAGGTCATCTGAGGCCACTAGGGGTCATATACTGAAAACCTTGTTAATATAGTATCTCCAGGTAGGAAACTTGGATAGATTTCATACTTAGTATGTGGATGTGTTATGTTGAGAAGATGGACCCTTTTGTTTTTTGGTGGAGGTCAAGGTCACCAGAGGTCAAAAAGCAAATTTTCTCAAGAATCCTCAAGATTAAATAGGAACACAAAACTGTATTTTTCCAGCACATTAAGATAGCATTTGACCAATGGCCGAAATATATTGGACATCATGGCATTATTTGGAACAGAACATATATCATCGAAACCTCAATGCATTTTTGCATTCTGGTTTTTATTTCATGTAAGCAAACCATCATCAGGTACCATAATGCAAGGGTAGCAATCTTTTTTGTGTGTGAACCTGAAGTAATTACTGCATATGTGTGCACAGGACTCACGTAGACAGACAGGCCAGTAGTATGGGGCAGAATTATTGAAGCATGCTTTCAAAGAATAATATTTTGATGTATATGAGTATGTCTGACCATCATCGCCTAGCTGCTTCATAGAAACCTTCTCAAATGTTTTTGTGAAAACAGTGTCTTAAAATGAATTTCCACTCACATTTACTAATTTTAGTATTCTTTAGAGTTTTCTGAATTATCAAATATTTTTCTCAATCTACCTTTGAGTTGTGACCTGCAGTTTATACTATGATATTCAGTGTCTATGTAAATTGTTTCCTTAAGTCGTATTGCATGTACAGAGTGTAATATTTAGGATAAAACAATAAAAGCTCTTTTTTTATTATGTAGACCTTTTTTCCAAGTTTCTTGTATTTTCGTCATGCCCTCTGTAGGGCAACTATGAAATTGTAAAAGCTCCTGATGAATATTCCATCAATGTGGAGAGTAACCGTGGCAACAAAGAATTTCAGTTTGATCACATCTTCATGCCAGACTCATCACAGGAAGATGTCTTTGAAGATACTAATGTGAGTAGTGTGTCCAAATTTAAGTAGTCAGGACTTTCAGAGTATTTAGTATCGTGAGTACTCAGTACTAAAAATGTAAATGAGCACTTATGTATTTATAAGAGTTGAGTACTAACTAATCTGAATGTAAATAATTAGGTCTTATGTAAGAAATGAGCACTTAATGACGTAGTAAATTAGTACTTAGTTAAAGGTAAATCTGTGTAAATCCTTCAAAGACAACAACATGGTGATGCAACAATTTCCAAATTTCCCCTCACCTTTTTGGCTGCCTAACTCAACTAGTTATGCATCAGAAACCTACATTATAGAAGTATGTAAAAACCTGTAATAAAATCTCAGGGAAAAGGTTTTAGAGGGTTACATGAAGTACAAATTAGCTTCTTCAGCCATAGCTTAGAATGAATGATAATTAGTCACACTGTCAACAGTAGAGAAGTTAACGAACTAAATCATCTTTGTGATATGGTTCTAGAAAATAAAGAAACACTTGTTGTTTAACCTTTTCACATCAGATTTTACATTTCAGGCTAGTGTTGGGTTAACAGCCACCTAGGAACTATTACGTATTGAACCTACGGCTTTTAAAATGCCCTGGCTAGCTATGTACCTACCCTCTGAGGGTTTTGGAGCTTTATGTAACATTTCTATATGTGATTTGAAAGGATGGCACTAAGGAATTTTTTAGAAACCTTCAAGTGGTGACAATTTATTTAGCAAATTAAGTGGCAGTTCCCTGGAGCAAGACAGGATTAGCAATGCATATGTGTGAATCATTGTAGGAAGCTATAGTGATGGTCCAGAAGAAAATGACAGTGAAATTATTCAGATGATGTGCCAAAAAAAAGTTGGATGGTGGTTAGATTTCCACTCATAGTTATAATGATATTACATGGCAGAGTTGGCAATCACAGGGTGAGTCAGGATAGTGCATTAGTTCAGGGACCAGTTAAGGGAATAAGTCAGTTGGCAGCAAAATTGAATTTCTTCATCCAGAAGGGAATTTTCAACAACGCTAACTGATAAAGACATGTCTTTGCCACATTTTTTATTTGCATTTCAACTTCAAATTTTGTTTGGTGGTGAACCTTTTTACATTTCAAACAGATAGCACATTATTTCAAGACCTGTGTTCATATAGCTGGCTGTACAGTGTACAATAGGAAAACAGGGATAACTGCTAGAGGGTTAATGTTGGTGCGTAAGTTCTTTCTTAGTTAACATTAAATAATTAGACCAACACATGTCAAGTCATAAAATGTTTTGTTTCATCACATGGATTTCCTGTTGAAAAAATTATGAATAGGCTCTCTGGCATTCTTACTAGCCTAAGATGATTGCAGTGCCATCTTCCTTAATAAGTGTATATCAGACTGTAGCCAAAATTTGATCACGTGGTCTGATGGTATTTTGACAAAGAATTTTTGTAATATTTTAAAAACTGGGTGAATAGTTAGTGGCAGAAGGTAATATGAATGCCATGTGTCATTTTGACATGTACACATCTTCAGTGGAAGTTATAGATAAATATGTAAGAGAATATACAATTTAGCAGTCATCCATTTGTTACATTCATCAACCAGGTTCACACATTCTCCATTGTGGTTCTGTTGAAGGCAGACTCCTGTTACCCCATTGTTTATTCACAGTAATATCTCTTGAATTTACGATTTGTTACAATACTTTGATTAAAACAAAAATAAGGAAAATTGAAATTACATCTCCAAATGTGCATAATGCACTCTAAATTGTCAATGGCATGGACAGATCATAGATATGAACTGTTTGTTGCATAGCACAATGTCTCAGTCAGCAGAAGGACTCAACAGATTATCAAGTTACAAGAGAGTATACAGTGACTTGTTTGGAAATGGTTGACATGTTACTGTAGTGTCTTTATCAGAAGAATTGCCCTTGGGAAAGGAAAATGCACCTCCTTGCAGGAGGTACAAAGAGATGTAATCAGATGGTAGGAAGGGCTAGGAGTAAACTTGGATGGAAGCATGTGACTTAGTTTAGGCGGTGAGGTCTTCCTTTAAATTTATCTTCAATGTGTGTCTGTGTTTTTCCATAGAATTTGATACAGTCAGCTGTGGATGGGTACAATGTATGCATATTTGCATATGGCCAAACAGGGTCTGGAAAGACATTCACTATGATTGGTGACAAGGGTCAGAACTTCCCAGGCATTGCACCTAGAGCTTTTAAGAAGATCTTTGAAGTTATTGAGGAAAATAAGTAAGTTATTTTAGTAATATTTTTCAGTCTACAGATTATAGAGAGTATCTTGTCAGGTATTGTATGGGGTTGGTCGGTCATCCGGGTCTTTCCATTACCACAGCAGTATTACATCTTATTCCAAACTGTACTTCAGACTGACATGCAACAAATCCTGCTATGAGGTTGGGCATGTAGGTTAGGCATACAGTGGTGTAGGCATGGGTTTGTTTGCCCTCCAGGACCTGGTTGCCTAGCAACAAACAGCAGGGGTGCTTTGGTTTTTGTGATCCTGTTAAATCATTTGCAGAAGTTCTATACACAGACACGTAATGCTGCACATTCAAAACAGCCAATTGATTATTAGGGTTGCCGTAGACCCTTTTCCAAATAGCAATTACAAAGGATTGTGGGATAGAGTTTTGGTACATGTTGTTTTTGGCCACAGGTAAATGCCATTGACAAGAACGTCGCACACCAAAAGTCTGTCCCACAATCCTTTGTAATCGCTATTTGAAAAAGGATCTATTGTCATTGTAGTCAGTACAACAAGAAATGATTCTCTCTTTACATGCACATTGGTTTAATATTACAATATATCTCAATATGGACTTGGCCTTTTACCAAAAGGCACAAAATTGCTATTCACAATGTTCTGCTTAAGAGCTGTTTGTCAGTTCTCACTGATAAGTGCTGACTCATTTAAGATGACTTGCAGAATATGTTGCAATCATAAAGTGGGTGGTAAATCCTTCAGCATTGGTAATAATTTTTGAAATGAGTAAAGTATGCTTCTCCATCTCAATAATGAGATTTACTTACTGTTATTTGTATCATGATGAATTGCTTGCATTAAAACCTCTTTTATCAGTAATATCTTGCTTCATTACATCTGTGACCTCAATGAGGACACAAACTTAACACCTGATACAGGTATTTTTCACACTGGAGTGCAAACAAAGAACTGTAACAATGATTTAGAACAAAGGGGAAGAAAATGCTTAGTTGAGATTGTGCTAATTGTTCCTTATGCTCTATGAATAGAACAATCACCAAATTGCCAGAGGAGATTGGTTTGGGAAATTCAAGCCGTGGGTTGGAAATTAGATATACGTCACTTAGACAATAGAAAGTGAGGCTTGAGAATCACCTTCTTAACTGCTTCAATTCAGCATGATACCTGTTAAAAAATGTTGGAAAATTGAGACACTGGGATGTGGGATTCCCCCTTATGTCTTCTAGAAACCATACAAGAAAAAAAACCATCCTAGTGTGGGAAGTGAGTACATATATTATGCACTTAAGCAAAGCAGCTGAATAGTGAATGAGCCAGAAACTTTGAACTGCATTTTAGAATGTAGCAGAAACTTCCAAACTTGTATAATTCCCCCCCCCCCTCCCCATTTCTAAAACCCCAAGGATGAAATATTTGGAGAAGGTGAAGGTGCCTCACCTAGTTCAAACATTGCCATCAGCCATTATTTATTGAGTTTGTAACTCATGCACTTAACATAGACTCATTCTCTTATAGTAAGCCATGAGACTATGAAACTTGAGTATAAGCAGAAAAACTTTTGAAAAAAGAACACTGCTTTGTAAGTGTTAGGTTTGCTAACATTGGTGTAGCACCGTGACGTGAAAGATACATTGGTGTCCCTGCAGTCAGTGTTTTTTAACTGATTCTGTACATTAATTTTGTTGCCAGTTGTAGTACACTACTCATTGGTAAGTACACGTGATCAGTCTCTTATAATGGGTTAACTTTAGGCAGGCACACAGCCAAGGGGGCCGAAGGGGGCAACTGCCCCCCCCCCCCCCCTTGAGCATATTTTTGGTATTTTTTAATGTTTATTTTTTAATGTTGCTAGTTTTTCCCCTTTTTATATGAGGTAAATAGGCCTGGTAAGTGCCATTTCAAGCAATCTGGGAGGCCTGGCTATGCCCCTGACCTTTGGGCTCATTAGTTGACAAGATAATACGACAATCCAACCTTAGGATTATTTGCTTTGTGACTTTGAAAGTTTGCATTGGCTTCATGTCTGTAGAGCAGTCATTCTTTAGAGGTTTATCTTGCTTTTTCTTTCTTTTTTTACAGGAGCAAGTTTACCTTCAAGGTGTATACTTATATGTGTGAGCTGTACAATGACAAGCTTATTGATCTCTACTCCAAGGACCACAAAGATGTAAGTATTCACAATAGAAGCAATGAAAGCAAAAATACTCCAGAACTCGTCAAACTTCCATTGCTTTTTACACAAAATAGTGATAGAATCAGTTACTGTATGCATTTAGGATAGAGCTCTTACCATAGCTAATTGTTGTGTAAGGTTAATGTAGTGTTTGGGATAATTTTGTACATCACTGCATTTCATTGACTTAGTGTATGATTAGAGAGGGTGGCATCTTTCTTGTGGAGGGATAACGTCATAGGAAACTTTGTACTGACTTTTTGTATGAAAGAGATCACTAGAGAGTAACAAGTTCTGTTCTTTTATATGAGTTAAACAGATTCACAAAAAAAGATCGTAGGAGGTTACTGGGAGTGGCCACAGGTTAAACTGTGAAAACTTTGTTAACTTGCCATTTCAATCAGGGGAACATTGAGTAATCTCATACCTAGCATGTAGGTAGCCCATAGTAAGTAGGAGAACCTAATATTTTTTTTTTTTCATTATGGAGGTTTTGAGGTCTTGTGGGTTCAAGAGAGGGCAAATGGTGAAAACCTTGAAAATTGCTCACAAAAACATTATCTCAGGAAGGGAAATTTTCAGGGATTATGAACTTGGCATTTGGATGACCTATATTGAGTTGATGATCCCTACTGTTGTTGGTGGAGGTCAAAGGTTATTTTTGGCCACCAGAGGTCAAACTGCCAAAAACTATGTAAACATGATATGTCAAGAAGGAAAACATGAATGAATCTCATACTGGACCTGTCGGTGACGTTAATTGAGTATATGATCTCTCTAATATTTTGCTTAGATCAGAGGTCATTTGGAGTCTCCAGAGGTCAAATAGTGAAAACTTGCTAGCATGATACCTAAAAAAGGGAAAGGAGTGAATCTCATACTTGGCATGTAGGTACAGTGTATTGAGCACATGGTCACTGTAATATTTGATGGATGTCAACTATCATTTGAGGCCAGCACTTTATCTGTGAGAAATTAGTAAACATGATGTCTCAAGAATAAAAAATGTAGGAATGTCATAGTTGACATGTGAGTGCCCATTAGTTAGTACATTATCTCTGTAATATTTGGTGGAGCTTAAAGCATTGATGTTACTGGAAATCACACTGTGAAAACCTTGTATACATAGTATCTCAAGAAACAAAACCTGTATGAACCTCATACTTGGCAGTTGGCATATGGGTGTCCCATATTGATTGGATAATCTTTGTCATTTTTATGGAGATCAAAAGTCATTGATGTCACTGGGGGCCAGAACCTCTGTAAATGATGATTTAGCAAGCATGACATGTTTGGATCTTACATCTGGCATAAGAGGTAAAATACAAAATTAAAAGCAAGAAGTTAGTCTAATATCAATCTGTTTGATCTATGCCAATCCATCTTAAACATTCTTTAGACTTACTGAAATGTAAAACCAGTAGCTTTTAACTTCACAGTGAAACTGTGTCAATTGAAACTACAGTATTAAAATTTTCATTTCTGTGGATTCCTTTACAGGATGCACGACTTGACATAAAAAAGGATAAGAAGGGAATGGTGTTTATTCAAGGTGCAGTCATCCAGGAAGCCACCAACTCTAAAGAATTGAATGGATTGTTTGAGCAGGGCTCAGAAAATCGTCATGTTGCTTCTACAAGTGAGTTATCTTCTTCCTTTGTAATTATAACAATAGAAGTTCAAAAGAGAGATGGTTGAAGGTTTTAAGCCACTACAAATACTAAAGAAGCCATTCAATCACAACTTAAAGTTGGGTGGCCAACATTAGACATGCAAGGAGGTAGAGAGTCAATTAGCCAGCTTCAATCTCTATCCTCACCTAAACCCCTGCCCTCATCCCCTCCCCCATTTGGGTGGAATATTTGCTATTTTGGGTAAAAAGTGCTATTATTTGGTGAAACATGACATATGTTGAGGCAAATCACTGTACACTGGTATGCTCAGGGGGCTAACCAAGTTGGTAATTTACATCAAATTTGGATAATTTTCACTCAAGTCAATTCAGATGGAAATATGGTAGAATGGTCAGAGGTGGTAGCACTATCTTTCTTGTTTATAACCAGAACTGGGATCCTGATGGGTGGGCATCATTTCAAATGCAACCGTGGTATTAGTACTCCCAAATCTACAATCCTGGACAAAAGTACATGGGACAAATCCCGCTCCCTGTGTAAATGTTGAAGTTTCAGAACATGTTTGGCTGCTGCAACATTGAACAGGGGAATGAGGATGCAGATAGGGGGATGATGATCCAACTATTGTTTGTTTTTTCCATCATTTTTGTCAAGGATTGTAGTTTCAGTAAAGTCGCTTCCAGCTGCAGTGACAAAGTATGCAAGTGCTAGGTGATCATCTTTAAAATAAATGGAGACTCACACATTATTCTGTGGGCATGTTGCCCTGAGTACCACCAAGATGGCAGCAAGCATTACCATAAGGCAGTAAAATTGGACAGACTTTGTCCCTGATTACTGCAAATTCTGGAGACCAAACAGAGAGATATCCATGCATGTTGACCTTGTTTTTCTAAATTTATTCTTAGTTCAGTGTAGAACTCATTATCACTACCGTTCTTCACTATTTTTCATTGTAAGAAAATAGCTCCAGGGTTTACCATTGACCTCAGTACAGTTAACTGGTGACCTCCTCACTGTTTCACTGGCACCATCAAAATCCGCAGAAAACCTATGTATAGAAAGCCTTTTATTGTGGGGAAATGGGTTAACCTTTCAATTTAGTGTAATCCTTTCATAAAATGTCCTGTTTACTAGACAATATGATTTCACACAATTTCAACTTTAACCAGCTTGTAGTTTCAATGATGGTTCAATGTTTATTTTCCTGAAAAGTAGAAAACTTTGTGGTCAATTGTTGGTATATCACAACATAACATGCCCCCTCCCCATCCTTACATGAACCTGCAGGGAAGGTATATCTCTCTGTGCTCAGACAAACAGAATCAAGTTAAATCTGATGCAAAAATCTTTTTGACTTCTTCTTTCCATTACAATTTATTTCAATTTAATATGATTGTAACACACAAGCCACAATACTGGCCAGACAAATTCATCTGATAATCACTTATTGTCTCTGCATCCCCCCCCCCTCCCCCTCCATTATATGAACTTGCAGAGGGAGTCCATTCTTTACCTTGTACTTGGATTAAAAAAATATCAAGAAAAAGATGATGCAAACATCTTTTTGGCTTCTTTTGATTACAGTTTAACATAAACGAAACACACTGACAAGCCAGGATACTGGCCAGACAAATTCAACTGTTTACCCATTATCCTCACTTGAGAAATGAAATGGAAATCTCATCTTTTCAAAGCACTGAAAACTGAACTTCTAGATTCTTATACCTTTGTACAGGCTTGAGACAATCCTTGAAAAAAGTAAATGGGACCTTCCCCACATAAATGTTGAAGTTTCAGAACATTTGGGGCTGCCACAGCATTTTATAGGGATGCAGATAAGGGGATGGTGATCTAACTTTTGCTTGTTTTGTCCCGTTATTTTTCTCAAGGATTGTAGCTTCAGTGCAGTTGCTTCCAACGACATTGAGACAACATAATATGCAAGTGTTAGGTGATTTATCTTTCAAATAATGAAGACTGTCTTAAAAATGTAACAAGTCTTTTCTCTTTTTTAGTTAAGATTATTTGCATTGTTTCTTTTATACCTTTAATTATACTGCCTTGTGGATACAAGCATGCCCTTGTTGTGCAACTGGGTAAGTTTTCATGACACTCGGAAGCATCCATATGAAGGGTTGTTGTGAGTTTATTGTAAGTGCAACCAGCCTCCAGAAATATTTCATAGAGAGTGTTATACTTTAAACACTACTAAGTAATACGTCAATGTATTGTGACAATTGTTATACCTATCACCTTGCTCAAAACTTTCATCAGATATGAACTCAGAAAGCTCTCGATCCCATTTGATCCTGGCCATCATTATTGAAAGCACCAATCTATCAACTGGCAGTGTTACCAAAGGCAAGCTGAGTCTGGTGGATTTAGCTGGTAGTGAGAGGGCTGCCAAGACTGGTGCCACAGCTGCACAATTGAAGGTCAGTGCTTATTACACTTCAAGGCAATATCTTAGGTTTTTGTTTTCTTTTTTTTTAACTTTTGTCTTAAAGACATGTTAAACCCTTCCAGGCATACAGGCACAATTGCTTATGGATATTCCCCATTTTTGTAAAAGTTGAATCCCAAACAGAAATGTGCTATGAATCTTGGAACTTGTTACATGGTTGTGCCTGAATAAGGATTTGAAACAATTGTACCTCACATACTTTCATGGATGGGCAAGTGTTTGTATAATTGGCCAGATTTGTAACAATGTTTGATTTCCAAAATTTGGCTGTGGATTGAGGATGGGTGGAGAATGGTTTCTCATGCTAAGCTTACTATTTGTAAACAGTGTCCAAATAATCCCTAACCTGTCACATCAGTTACTGCTTTGGAACAATGGACAAGTTGCCCAAACTTTTATTTAACTGTGTCCCTCAAAAATCTAGGAGATCAAAGTATATTACAGAAAGTCATATGTAGTCAGCAACAGCATAGAGTATTTTAAAGACCTGAGGCAGATTTGATTTAAATTCATTGTGGTGATGATTGCTAAATCTTTTGTTTCCTAGAAATCATTGCTGATAGGACTAGCAATAGCAATGAATCATTGCTAATAGTAGTAGTAATGAGTTTACTTGTTGTGTCTAAAATCCGGTGCAAGAGGAAAAACTTGTGATACAAAATTGGTCGATGAAGTCGTATGGAATATACTGCAAAAACTGATAGATGATTGCTATGGATCAATGATGAAGCAATGATTATTGGTGTTAGCAGTGACTGTTAGACATTAAGTTGGCTTCAGACTTGTATTAAAACCATGTTTCTGGTCAAGAAAGAAACTTTTTCCATGCAGAGAAATGCTCATAATACCTTGCAATTTATTGCTTCCAGGAGTTAGCATGGCATTGATAATTTAGGTATGTAACTTTCTTTCATAATTCAGCTGAATTTGCCTTTGTTGGTTCAACAAGGTTATATCTGTCTGACAGAGAGAGTCAGTTACAATTTTCTTTAATAAGATGTTTCTACAAATGAACACTCATCTATTTACTTTGCTCAAAAATAGGAACTTTATTCCAAAATATTGAAAGGTTTCTGTGTGAATTAATATGTTAGTACTTTCTTTTTCTTCTTAGCACTTAAGTTATTCATTTGCTCACTTCTTGTGTTGATTTGTTTTACATTAATTTGCATCCAGTAGCCACTGGTCGGATCAACTGGCGGTGTAACCACAGCTGTTACCAGCTGAGGCATCTATTACCCTGTTATGCAAATATGAAATTACACAATGCATGATAGTTGTAAAGATTTTCATCTCATTCTCATCATTAGCCAGTGCCATGCTCTGGCCTGAAATTTTACTATGAAGCATTGAAAGAAGAAATCAACCTTTGTTATGCCATTTTAAACAGTATGGATTCAAAACATCCATGAGAAGTGTGAAAGAATGGGCTTTGTGATTTTTGTTAACTTGTGTTTTTCATGCTATCAATCCATTCTTTAGGAAGCAAATTCCATCAACAAATCTTTGAGTGCCCTTGGAGATGTTATCGCAGCTCTTTCAAGCGAGCAGCAGTTCATCCCATATAGGAACAACAAACTGACTATGCTTATGCAAGATTCGTTGGGAGGCAACGCTAAAACCCTTATGTTTGTAAACATATCCCCAGCTGATTACAATGCTGAAGAAACCATCATTTCTTTAACGTAAGCATCAATTCAAATGTCATTAAACAGAAAAAGTCATGACCTGCAAAATTATTTCATAGTTGAAGGTTTTTGTAGTGGTGTTTTACTTACAAAACTCATATTTGTAACTTTTCTTTCTGAAGTAGGCACACAGTATGACAGGTATTATGTAAATAATATTTTGAAAAAAAAAAATTTTTGAGGACAGTCTTCCTTTCATTTCAAAGCTACTATGATGCCAAGCTTTATAAAGTTGTTAAAATTAATTGGTGTTTGAGGTAACAATAAGTATGGAATCAATTTGCTTGCAGATGTTTTAAAAATAAACTGAAGGACATGATTGCTGTGGGAATATTTTTGTTTCACAACTGTGCAAAAATTGGTTTGGTCAGATTGTTCTTGGGACTTGTGATTCCCCTTTCACGTAATTTCATGATTTACAATTTTCTTTACAGTTATGCCTCAAGGGTAAAATTAATCACAAATGATGCCTCCAAGAATGCTGACAACAAGGAAATTGCACGGCTGAAGAGTGTAAGTCTTGTTTATATATCTAATTTTGAAACCGACCTTATTTAGTGGTAACCATGTTTTTCTGAGGAAAAATGTTGTTTTGATTGATGTTTGTATGCTTAACTCTTGGTGCTTGAATGTTGGGACATGAGGGGTTGACTGAAAAGAGGCAAAGACATTCTTAATTCATTATGTGGTTTTGATGTGAGCAGAGACATGTAATCTTGATGGCATTTGTAAGGGTGTGTGTGAGTATGTGTTTGTATGTATACATGCATGTGTGCATGTTTGTACTTTCAGTGTCCACCTCATTAATATGAACCTCCAGAAAGAAAACTTTGATGTTCTCACACTCATTATGGTGTTACTCCATATAGTTAGAGTGTCTTGTTGTTTTTGAGGTCAAAGGTCATTTGACACTACTAGAAGCTAAACTCTTTAAGAGAAGGATTTAGGCTCATATAGAATGTCCAATTTTTGATAACAATATGTGTAAGAGGGGTACTAAATCTAAGCATTCTGGTGTAATTTGCATTGAAATTTGATGAGTGGTTCTTGAAATATCAGCAGATGTGACATTTCAACCCAAAGTGAACTTGAAGCAAGCACATGTGACATCATAACCTCACTTAAATGAGCTGTCTTTTATTTTTCTTTAAACTGTACAACCAGTTTTGTCCTCCATAATCTTACATTATCAAAATGTGAATTCATGAGTGGTATGGGGATTTTGCAAACTTTAAATTCTGCATGGGAAGTTCATATCTCTTTTAACTACAGCACCAAAACAACACAGTGAAAAACAAAGAGAACATAGCATTGCTCATCAGTGTGATGAAGTGATATAAACCGTGCTTGCTTCAAGCTCACTTCAGGACACAAATGTAGCAATGTCATTTGCTGATATTTAGAGAACTACATATCAGAATGAGTGAAAATTTTACCAAAGTGCTTACATTTAGTTCCTGTTTGATATAAAACTAAGTTTTTGTTTAAACCCTTTGTTTAAAATGCTTGGTAACACAATATCTCAAAGTGGTCATGTGGGTGTATTATATCTAGTAAAAGGGCCATATTCTTTTTGTGGAGGGTCAATATCATCTGAGGGCCCTAGAATTCAAACTCTCAAAACTGTTAACACAGTATCTGAAGATGAGAAGCATGGATGCTTCTCATTCTTAGCATTTTGATGGATTTCATCAAGTAGAAGGACCCTACTGTTCTTGGTAGAGGTTAGATATGTCTGAGGTCAAACTCTAAAAACAATGTTAATATTTCAGTTTAGGAAACTTGGATACTTGTTATAGGTAGCATGTAGTTGTGTTATATTGAGTAGAAAAACTGGCACTTTTGATGGTATTCAACAGTCATTTGAGGTCCCCAGTGGTCCATCTCTGAAAACCTTCATAGTATGTCTCAAGTTAGAAATCATGCATAGTTTCATTCTAAGCATGTAGATGTACTGTGTAGGTGAGAAGAACCAAATCATATCTGGTAGAGGTGAAAGGTCATCTGAGGTCACCAAAGGTGAAACTCTGAAAACCTTGGTAACACATCTCAAGTTAGAATCATGTGTACTTTTCATACTTAGCATGTAGGTGCACAGTATATGTAAGAAGAACCCTTTCATTTCTGGGAGAGGCAAAAGGTCATCTGAGATCATAGAGGTCAACCCCTGAAAACCTTGATATCACATCTCAAGTTTGAATCATGTATACTTTCATACTTAGCAGGCACAGTATATGTTAGAAGAAAGTGTTTCATTTTTGATGGAGGCTCAAGGTCATCTAAGTTTACCAGAGGTGAAACTCTGAAAACCTTGATAACACTTGTTTCAGAATGGAAAGCAGTATGTTTAATGTTACCACAATATTGGTCATAGATCAATGAACTAGAATAGAAAAGCAGCTCAGTAGCATGAGCAAAATACAACCCAGGCCGTAAAGTACTGGTCAATAGTTGTACAGTTGGGTATTAGCTGAGTGCAGTCTGTAAGGAATGTGTGACAATTGTTCTTGAATGAGAACCCTCTCCTTCCAACTAGTCCAGTAATTTTTAGTTTGTAATGGACAACCCGGCCCATGGAAAAACCCAGCCTGCACAGTGTATGTGCCCAATGCAGCACTACATGCACCTTTATACCTACAATATTGTACACAAAGTTCTTTGCATACTTAAAGAACATAAATTGACTAAAAAGAGATATTGTATAATCTCCTTTCCATTTCAGATCATTGCCAAACTGAAGTCGGGAGAAACAGTTGGAGATGAGGAAGTTGACGGAACAGATGACTGAGATGAAGTAATAAATATATATAGGACATTTGAAAGTGCTATGTGATAATGTCCAGTGTTACCTTTGTACAAGTGTATTGAGATGATTTATTGGATTAAATGTCTTTCCATGAGAGTTTGATTATACCATCATTTAGGCCAGTATCAAATTTTACTGGTTACTTTCAGAGTTGTAAAATATGAAAGTCAGTGTTTGTATACATATTAATGAGCAGTCTCAGGTTTTAGGCTTCATTTTCCTGACTCTAGGGCTCTTCTAGAGCTATGTTTTTTTTTTTTTTTGCACATTTTTACAAACAATGAGATGCAAAGGTTTCAGCAAATCAGGAAAAATGGGCTGAATTTGATATTTCTTTCACAATTATTATGTGTTAATTTGGACAATTTTTCAGCAAAGAAAAAAATTTTCATGACATACCAAGCAATTGAGCAAATGTAAGAACTTTGAAAGCCATGAAGTAAACCAAGCAAATTCTAAGACTTCAAATTTCCAGGATTCATAAAAAACATGCAAAGTATTTGAGAACAATCATTTCATTGCCACAATTGTAATTTTTTGTGAGATGTGCAATGTAACTCTAACCAATTTTATCGCAAAACATGATCATGGTTTATTGTTCAAAAATGTTATTGCACAGAGTACTTTTTAAGTGTCAGTTGTAGCAATACAAAGTTTGACATTTTAGTGAATCTTTTTTTTTAGGTATTTTTAAAACAATTTTTCATAGCCTTGCTTAAGACATTTTAAGTATGATATTTTGACATGATAGCTTTGACTTAAAATTTCATCTGTCAAAGTATCCAGATTTTATGAAAGTTTTTTACTGTGCATTAAATTTGATGGTAGCTAATTTTGAATTCCAGGTCAATGCATGATTTTTATTTTTCATCATATAGTTTTCAGTTGTGTAGTGAACATCATTTATTAAGTAACTGCACTGTGACTAATCAAGAACACTGGACTTGGAATAATGAAGACTGGTAAGATTGCCTTCTGTTTTGGACTATAGTTTGCTGAGGATGGTCTCTTCTCGTGCTAGTAAAATTCGAAGCCCTCTTAAAGGTTTGTAGACATGTAAATGTGAGACCTAGATATTTGGTGTAAAAAGACATTTTAAATGTAAAAAATAGCTGCAAATCCCATCAAATATTGACCATATTTTACGAGACAGTTACTGTTTTTGTACTTACATCATGAATAATCACGAGCTGCATATGCAAATGTGATATGGAAAGAGGGACCCATGAGGTGTGTGTAATATTTCCTTTAACCTTCATTCTAAGGAGAGTTGTAATGTTGGCATACCTTGAGGTGTAAGTTTGGAAGCAGCTGTTTACCACTTTGAAAATGTCCACATTACAAACTAAATTCAAAAGAAATTCAGACCCTGTGCAACACTTCACATCACAATACTGAGAAATCTCAGAAATGGTCAAACTTTGAAGATGTGTATCTTGAAAATGATAAAAGATATTCAAATGGTTCCAATGGAATTCTTATCTGAGGATGTTTATCCTTTATTTAGCCAAACAGCTGTTTTGGCTACATGTCCACAGACCTTTACAGTTCCACCATGTAGTATCCTTGTTTGATAGTTGTGAGGGGAATCTCAATCTTTTCTTCAAACCTGGGAGATGTGGAGGGAAGTTGTATGGCATTTATGTATAGTATGTGTACTGAAGAGAAGTATACAGTATTATCAGCAGGCAATAAGGTACAGAATATTTTGTTGACCAAAATCTAATAAACTAAAAGACTAAGTGCAGGAAAGGTCGTGGCCTTACTAGTGGTTCAAGTATGTAAAAAGTACACAACCAGACATAGATTGTTGATCTTGCAACAATTTATTCATATTTAATCATATTGTTTGTAACAAAAGAACATTCAAAAGTCACAACTTGGCTCAACATGGAATTGTTTGAAACAAATGTTGGTCATTTGTCCTTAGCAATGAAATTTGTATACTTAACTTCAAGAAACCATTTTGATGTTTTCAGTAGCTTTAAAAGGCAGCAAGTGGTATAATTTCAGATGCTAATTCTTGGTATAAATGGTGCAGATTATGGATCATGCTTAAAAGAAGGGTCTACGCTCAAATAAAGCTTTGATATATTAGAGGGGTACTTATTCTAAGCACTCTGGTGAAATTTCCATGGAAATCCGGTGTGTGGTTCTCAAGATATCAGCAGATAAAGTTGTCACATTTTCAACACAAAGTGAACTTGAAGCAAGCACATATGATGTCATAGCCTCACATTGAGGTGTACCTAAAGTCTAGCATTAAAAGGATATATATTTTAGAGGTTGGAAAATGAATTCCATTTCATCCACCTCCCATCTTCAGAGCTTATTCTGTTGCTGAGATATAAAATGTTGAAATTTATTCACTTAATTTGAAAAAGTCAATTGCACAATAATTTGTGATGCCCTTCTTGTACAACTCACATCACCTGCTTTTGTTTCCATATGAAATTAATATGTCTATGTGACCTTGAAACATTTACCATTCCCTTGCATAGCATGTTGTAGGAAGAGGGCTTTTATAGCCAAGTCACCCTATAACAGTAAGACAGTGATCACATTTTAACACAAGGTGCAGTGGCATTCGAAAAAACAAAAACAAAGACTGTAATTTGAGTAATACAAGAGTGACATCACAAATTATTGTGCAATCTACCATTTCAAATTGAGCAAGTAAGCTTCAACATTTTATATCACAGCTCAGGAATGTCCTGTGAAGATGGGAGTTGGACCATCTGGATGCATTTTTCAAGCTTTGTAACATATATTTTTGAAATTTTGGACTTTAGGTACACTTTAATGAGCAGTCTTTTGTTTTTCTTTAAACTTTATCTCCAATTTTCTCAACAATCAAATGTTATTGGAATATGATTGCATGAGAGGCATGAGAAAATTACAAATTTCACATTTCCAAGGGGGATGTCCTATCCCTATTAATTTCAAGGTCAACACAACAGACCATAAAAACAAACGAAATAAAACATTCCTTATCAATGTGAGGAAGTGGTATCAGGGAGCTGCTTAGTGATATAACTCCCCCTACCTCAAACTCACTTTACGTTACAAATTTAGTAACTTCTTTTGCTGATATCTCGAGTAATGCATGTCCCATTTGAATGAAAGTTTTACCAAAATGCATAGATTTAGTTCCTCTTTCACATATGAAAAGTAAATTTTTGCTTAAACCCTTCTTTTAAAATAAAATAATGTAGATACTGTACAGTGGTCAAACAACTTGAAAAAATGTTTATTTTTCATTTGGCATTTTACAAGGATAATACATCTGTAGACTCATAATACATCTATAGACTCATAGTACCACATCTTTCAGGTAGCCTTGGAAGTATTTAACCATGGACGTATTACATGTTGTCAATTGAGAAGTTTTATTGCGAGTCTGAGAGGTAGTTTAGTTTTATATTATAAGTATTTGGAATGTATAACACATACTATCACCTTGATGCTTCATCATTCCAGTAAGATAAAATCCGTCCTAAGTAATCATGTTTAAGATGGTTAAAATCGATCTTCGGCAATGAACTATACATGTCTAGAAATTCTAAAAATTGTCTTTCAAGAGATTTCAATCCCAGGAAGTTTTTGTATTTTATTGAATAATATTTCGTTTCATATTTCTGAAAAGAAGCTTATAGAATAACTATCATAAATAAATATACAGTAATAAACTATAACATCTTGTTCTTTTTTTTTTTTCTTTTTGGTTTTTCTTTCTAAAATAATTCAAGTTGTAGTTCACTTTTCATATAAAATATAATTGGCAGCAAACAGAACAGTATCAAATTTCATTTCTGTAACTCTAAATTATCTGTCTAAAATGCAAAATGAACTCTTGCAAATATAAATATGTAAATGCTTTTTGATTAAGGATGTGAAATAAACAAACTATTGATGACTGATGAGAAAGTCAGTTCATTAGAAACAAATAATGTAAAAGCATTTTTTCACAAACCAAACAGGTCTAACACTGGTCTATAAAGGTAAACAATGATGAAGAATGAAAAAATAAGGTGGTTTTGAATAATAACTCAGAAAACATAACTACAAGATTTGTGTGTTTGCAAGTGGGTCTGTGTGTGCACATACAGTATGCAGACTGAATCCCTTCTAATTTCTGAAGTGCCACTTTCTGGCCTCTTCATTTCATTACAAATATAGAAGATGTTACAGGCCCAACATGGCCCCCGTAGAAGGGAACGGCTGCTATTTGGAATATAAATTAATGAATATCGTCAGTTCTGATAAGTTTCCCTGGCTCTTCGTTTACGCCTACTCCTCCTTGGTTTACCTTTTTTCTTTGGAAGGATCTTTTTCCATGAGAACTTGCATAAATCATCTTTGGTTTCCATCTCATCATGATATTTCAGAAGGTTGAATAGGAAAGAATATTCTGGCAACTCTGGTGATGTGAATGACCCTCCATCAGAACCCTGAGAAAGAGACAAACTGTCAGCTGAGCTACTTGCATCTGGACTGGAGGCATCACTAGCATTACTCTGGGAATCAGTCTTTTTAAAGTCAACTTCTGAACTAGATGATGTTGTTCTGACATGGATCATGTTTGGCCCACACCAAGGCGAAGTTTCTGATTCCAAATAACTTCGAGATATCTGTCCCTGATGCTTCACAACTTTGCCCTGTCCTGCCTTCATTGAGCTCACTGCTTGTTCACAATAGAAACCCCCTCCTTTGGGCTGGCCACTGTAGTGACCTTGATCCTGACCAGCTGGTATCCAAGACTGACCATTCCAATAACCGATCTTTGCATCAGTATTACCACCAGATTTTTCTCCATTTTTAGTTTTAGAGTCATTACCATCTGAATCTACTTGCACAGGGGGATCTTCATCAATGATAAGCACATCAGGATCCTCCTCTTCATCTTCTATGAAACTTCCCTGTCCAGTTACTGCAGTGGCCTTGCATTTCCCAACCCTATCAACAGCTTCCAAATCACCCACATGAAATTGCTGTAACAAAGTCTCCTCATTTGACTCGGCCATCAAACTGTCTACTTCTGCTTTTCCTTCGATATCTGTCTTCTTCAAAGAGCTTGATCTCAACCCACCACTAAATGGTGATGAGATCACCTTACATCCCTCTTTGCTGCCTGACTCTACCCAAACAGTTTCACTCAAACCTTTCTCAACCCTCTGATTATCATTCTGTGGCAGAAGTGAAAACCTTTCCTGAACATTTTCCCATGGGCACTGTCCTTGCTTTAAATGCCCAACACTTGTACTTTTCCCCACACCTTTAAAACATTCTAGGCCAGTCTTCTTTGGCTCAAAAGCTTTTCTGATTGTCAGTTGACTACTTAGTTTATCTCTAGGGGATCTAGAATTACACCCTGACATCTTACCCACCTTGTGACCACCACACAAGGCCATAACATCAATACCACGTCTCTTCCTTGCTTTACTTTTGGCCGAGATCCCTTTAAAAGGAACTGAGACATCTTTGATGTCATTTCTGTCCATTGGAATCCTTCTCTCTGGTTTTGGTAAAATAAATCTATTAGTTTTGTCCTTCACTGCTACCATGATGCAGTTGGATGCTACTTTGTGTAAGAGCACCTCATTAGTTTTGGGATACTTTGCTGTCCTGCTTAAAACCCCTTTCTGTTGATTTGGTGTCTCATGCCTTTCTTTGTTACTAATGATCAAAGGAGTAACTCCTCCACCCATATTATAGTATCTATCAATGGAACCTGTAGACCTCATTGGAGTAGTTTCCTCAAAATGATTTGTCATTTTACTGCTATTTTCCACAAAATTCCAGGAATATTCTGTGTCAATGAATTGTCCAGGAGCATCCCATCCATCAGCAATTTGTACTTTTTCTCGATAACATCCTGCCCTTGTGCTTGCCTGATACTGACCATTGTCATTGGTTGTGCCTGTTTGTTCCTGTGTGGAAAGAAAACAATCATTATTTACTGATACACATTTTTATTGGATACACTTTAGAAATATGGCTGATTAATTTGTTTGGCCTTGCCCACCAAGAGGGTTTGTTCAGGCTCATAGCTAGACAACATACTGAATGCCGACATAAAGAGGGGGGGGGGGGGAGGTTGGTAGAAAAAGTTCTCAACACTATAATGTAGATTTGGAATGCTACTTTTATAAGTTTAATAAATTCACAAAATTGGAGGATTGTTTAATAACAACCCATGATATTCATTGCTATATTTTTTCTTGAAAATAAAAGCTGAGATATCATACTTTTACACATTTCTGAAACAAGGGGAATGCAGACGACTCCTTCACCCATTATCAAAACATCAATGAATAATGTTTACTACTTTTTAAAGATATAACAAATCAGGCAATGTTTATAGGGTATTGAAACACTGAGTATGAGATCCCTTAATTAAGGCTACCCTTCTTTAGATAATGGTATGGTGTTAATTACAAGCCATGTTTCACGCAAAACACACACAACCACTCGATCTGCACACTCACACATGTACACATGCACTCACTCGCAAATACATCTGAAATAATTGCATAGATTGCTTCTGCCTTCAGCAATTAGGAATCAACAACTCATCTACATTAATTTGTGCTTTGTGACATCAAAAGTGAAGCTTGTAAGGTTTGTATCAATTTACATGGCTGCCTAGGCTTAAAACCAAGGCCTGAAAAAATCTCCACTCATGCCCTTCAAATTATGGCCTCATGGATGTGCAAAGTGTATGAAGTTCAAAAGTGAAAATCAATTCTTCTAAAAGCCCTACTCCTTATTCAGATATCTCTTCAAGTGCCATGCACAGAGAAGGCTCCAGGAACATCACCAAAATATGCAGAAGCAGTGAAACTTACCTGCTTGTGCATCATCCTTGACAGTGGAAATTTGGCACAACCGGGAATGAGTAGCAATTGATTTTTACATTCCTGTCCGTCCTTCCCGCATTTAGTGGCCCCTTGAACATCTTGCTCCATCATGTTGCTGTCACCTACATCCTTGAAATTTACACTACTGTTGTCCCAGTAGTTTGGCAAGAAGATCCTTTTGTTCTCACTCCTCAGGGAATCACTTGAAAGACAGGAAAGTAATATTGCTGCATTTACTGGCTACAAGCATTGGTGAGGTACCATTGTGTAAACAGATAAAGGAACACTTTATTATGTTAAATGTATCTTAATAAGTTAAGTCTACTATCCAATGCAAACGTCTGTCTAGCACATCTATGAGGCCACAGTAAGATATCACACATAAAATGCAAAAAGACAAGTAAGTCTGTAGTTAGATGAGTAAGCTTGTAGCATGCCAATTGTGACTGATGGAGAATCTTATTTTTTTTTTTTTTTTGTGCTGATGTGTCCATGCTTTTAATTAGTACTTCAGCGGGATATGTTGAACATGTAGGCTAGAATATGGAGGAAATTTGTTTGACCACACAACTCTTTTAACAACATTTGTAGACAGAGGTACACGTTCCAGTGTTAAGGGCCAATTATCCCATCCTGGACAAGCAAAATTTCCAATCTAAGTTTACCTTCTTGCCCCTTCTCCAGCTTAAAAAGAAATTTTCATCTTCTGCAACTCTGTGCTGCACGTGTTTAAAGGGGATATATGGCAGCCCTCCCAAATCAGGAAGTTGCTAGCAATTCTCTGCCCAAACATATTTAGGGATAGCCCTACAGAGTTCTTAATACATTGATAACTGCACTTGACATTCATTCATTCAAACAATATAATACAGCTCCACTCTGGTTGGTCAACAATCACTTTTACATTCAGCTGTGTTCCACACACACTTGTACGGCAATATGGCCTTGAGCAATTTAAACTCGGTGTAGGCAACTGTGGCTCTGTGTTGGAACATGCAGCTACGTACCACACACTCCTTGTGGTAGCTCCATGGTTGGAGGTAGGGCCTACGCTGGATACTGAGGTGGATTGGTTTAAGATGGATGAGAGGCTAAAAGTAAACTTAATTAATAAGGAGAATTGTTATACTGTATGGGGAGCTTAGAGTGTTTGAGTTGTCCAATTAAGGCAATATTCTGCTGAATATGCATATACACTACTGTGTAATTTTAATTATAACTGTTACCTGATCCTGTATGCAAAGGGCTACACTACATCAAATTCTACTGATATGCACAAGTCATCATTGACCAATCAAAACTGGCTCAATTTTTTTCCCTTATTGTTTAAATGCATGTCAATCAAAGTGGATGCAATCACAAATTGTGAACACATATGGGAGGGTACCCGGCAAAATATGTGTGGAGTGATGAGAGAGCCTAGCTTTCCAGGCAGCATATATGAACTCTGACAAGCTTTAATACTTCATAATCATGACATGAAAGTCCTTTTAGTCCAAATTCTTGTAGAAGTTGACCACAGTTAATCAGGCTTGCATCATAACAAGGTAACAGAACTCCAGCTCTATCAGCACAACGTGCGCTCAACCGAATAATGACGTGTGGTGCTTAATAAGTAGTTCCAGCGGCTACTAGGGCATGGCCGGATCATACGTCCGGATTGAGCACTGTTGTAAAGATACAACTTGCTGGACTAAAACCACAGAATGTGAAGTTACTGACCATCACTAATAAGACTTTCCCGGCCTGTGGGAGACTACTCGGGATTGTAGGCTTATATGGGCATTTTCATGGCATGATGCACATTCCAGTCAAGTTCCCGGTATAAAAAGTGAGGACTTAATAAATGCTACATCCCCTGCAAAAGTGTTATAACACCTCGGCCAGTATATGGGGGACTGTGGGTTACAATATACAAGTGGATGTAATTATAACATTCAATCAGCCCTTTGAGCAATTTGTCAATATGAGTAGAAAGCATAAGCATATGGGACCATTTGAATCTGGGGGTCACTGGGGGCCACAAGTTGTTTTTGCCTGAATCTCTGATCCTTTTCAGAAAAATTTTGTCTGAATTTGTAGATTCTGCACAAAATTTGAACAGTGCATTTGCCCCCTGCCTCATATGCTTTTGGTAGAAAGCTTCGCAAATGAATTAATGACTTACTTAGATTAGTGCAAGGTCACTGGAAACAACAACAAATTTGTAAAATGTATGATAAAGCAATATCACTGCTCACCTTGATTGCATGTTGCCTGGGATTAATGATGGTTGACATAGTAATGGATGCTCTTTGTTCTTAGTGACTTCCTTTACCATATAAATCAGACTCTGAGCAAGGTCACGTTTGCGGTACACTGATGGATGGTTCTTCATAATGACCTAAAGGATTGAGAATGATTTGTCGCACAAATATATGCAAAGAGGCACAATACCTTGACCTACTTCTTGTAAAACATACATAAATCTTTTATAAAGTGCATGCTTTTTAATACTGATACCTTATTTTCTCCACATTCAACAACTTTTGCTGATTTTGCAATCCTTAAAGAGCACTTACCATGAAATGATAAATCAGCCCAGTGGGTGGGGATTAAGAATATTTGGTGCACTTAATGGAAATATTTAACTATGAATGTTTTTCAATTTTATGTCAATTCATTATCTGCTATAGAGACTCAATTTAAAAAAATTTCTTCAATCAGAAATGTCGGATCTCCTTTTGCTAGAAGTGGTGTATGTAAAATAATATATTTGTTGATTCACCTGTTTTCAATATCAACAAGAAATGTTTCATCCTTCTGTTCCCTCAAAATACTTTAAGCGTATGTCATTCTAAACATGTAAAGCCACAGTGCAGAAATGCAGTACGTTTGATGAATTCATCACACTATATCTCAGCTTTTTTATATTCAGAACTAGCAATGGACAGCTTACCTACCTGGACCACTACTCTGATCAATGTGATATACCTTGCATCATACCCACAACCCAAGTAAGGAAGTAGAGTGCTATGATCATTAACTTAAGATATCCTGATTCCAAGGTATTCACAATTGACCCTAAATGAGTTTAAATGACCTTTCACCCACAACAACAGCTACACATATCTCAGATCGTACTCAATATTACAATCCATATACTATGTGTAACTGGTTTTCATAAATCCTAGAATGGAACATAATCTGCAAAGTTTCCAGATTTTGACCTTTACTGACTTCTGATGACCTTTGACCTGTATAATTTCCTCTCAGTATAATTCACTTGCATGTTAATATGAAAGGTTTACATGTTTTTATTTTCTTCAGGTATCTCATTGACAAGGTTGACAGATTTTGACCTCTGGAAACCTCATTTATGGTCTTTGACCTCCACTAAAAACAATCAGGTTCTGCTATTCAACACATACATCTAGCTACATGCTATTTTAAACTTAAGTATCTATACTTTGCATACCTTGAGATGTTTTGCTAAGTTTTTCAGTGCTAACTGAAATCTGCTGACTCCTAAAGGTTTCTCATCTCCTCTAAAAAGTAATAAAATTCTTAGAACTATTTGGCATAATCCATCTCCATGCAAAAAGTACCAGGGAGCTGAGAAACTTGACAAATATACAGGCTTCCCATCTAGAGCAGTCTAAAAACATTCAAAGTTTGACATCCATGGCAGGTACCTCAACGAACCTTTTGACTTCACCAAAAACATTACAGGGTTCGGTCTTTTGCTCTGATATCAAAAGCTAGGGCAAACTTGATAGAATGCATTTATGTGCTACCTACTGAAAAATATCCAGGCTTCCTATATGTATATCTTGAGAGATATTGTGTATGAAAAGGGTTTCTGAGATTGACTTCCAGTGACCTCAGACAGCTTTTAACCTGCACAAGAAAAGAATATGGTTCTTCTACTCAATATAATAATGCGCACAAACTTAACATGTTATACATTTAAAGTATCCATGCTTCAAATCTTATAATATCATGTTAACAATGTTTTCAGATTTTGACCTCCAGTGACCTTTGACTACAAAAAGGAGTCTTCCTCTCAATATGGAGCATTCACATACCGATATTAAAATTGTACCAATTTTCCCTCTTCAATATTTATGTAAACAAGCTAAAGCATCACAAAGACAGACCCACATACATGCCACCTCAAATGCACAGGTTTGTCATTTCATTGCAAAGAAGAGGCATACAGCCATATACTTTATCAATTTTCCAAACAGTGAAATTAAGCTAGAAATAGGTGAGTCAAAACTTCGATGAGTGTGCTATATATATTCCTTGTACTACAATGATGCTTGCTTGCAACTTTAACCTGTTTAAAGTCATCTGCAACAGCTTCTCCAGATATCACTGATATGAGAGATTGTAACACTTTCCCTCTCTCATCTTTCTTGACATCATCCTGAAAGTACATAAAAGAATTATATTCATGAAAAATTGCAACACTCTGGCCCACATGTTGATCTCTCTTATTTTTCATCGTAAGTTTAATCACAGATGATCACTGACATGTCAACAGCTTTTATCTTCACTGAGTTTATGTTGAAATTAGGATATGAATATCACATTCAACACTTGTCTGAATGTAATTGGAAGTATACCACTAATAAATGACAGGAAAATCAGGATGGTTATGTGATTTTGTCTTGTAATCATATCCAAAATGACAAAAAAGCCTTAACAGACTAGCTCTCTTCAATTTAATACCATTTCGTCAATGTGTGACTTGATAATGGTTTTTTTTTTCTTCTTTTTTTTTTTGCCTGCACATGCATCTGATGCTGTCCATTATGAAACATTGCTGAAGCATAATTTATTTTAATGTATAATTCTTTTTTTCCAATAGGAGAAAGGGTGAAATATTTATTTCCAGTCTTCTCAAAATACAAGTTAACAAGGATTTATTCTATAAATGGACGGACAGTTTAGCCTTCCAAAATTTGAGTTACAAAAATTGAAGACAGAAATAAAAAACTACAAATTAGACAATTACTGAGATTCACTGACAGATAAAATGAGGAAAGGATGTGCAAATGGCACTGAAGAGTGATAATTTAATCCATGTTGTTCTATGACTATCACTGTAAAGCCATTTTCAAGTCTTTCCAACTGCAAAATGAAGACCCTGCTAAACTTTTTCAGTCAAACTGTTGTAGAGGTTGCACTGGGAGCTTAAAGGGGGAAGGTTTCTTTTGCATATCAATGCTGTGTGATATTATCAGCCTAAAAAAGTATCTTTTTAAGGACCTCAGCATTTTACTTTTATGTAAAAGAGTTAGTGGGATGGACAAATGTGTGGTGTTGATGTGCTATCCATTTACTTGAGAAAGTTGAGAACACAGAAAAGCATAATTATCTCGTAAGTGCTATAACCGTTTTGGTTTTCCAAACAACTAACCCATGGAATTCTTGCCATCATGAAGAAAGCTTTGGACTTGGAGTCCTTGCCATTAACCTTTGCAGAATACTGAGTAACGCCATAATGAGTGTTACCTCAAGGCACAGTCGTGGGTGAGTTAATGGCTTTTATCATGCAGAGAGCTATGACGTCCTTGATTTCAATCTTTGTAGGTTAGGCAACACTCTTAAAAAGGTCATCTAAAATATATGTAGTCTAGGAGAGCTATCCATCATGAAGTAAGCTGTGGAGTCCTTGCCATTAACCTTTTCAGAATATTGAGTAACACCATAATGAGTGTATTCCTCAAGGCTATATAGCCATGGTAAGTTAAAGACCATTTATCAAGTAGGATGCTATTGAGTCCTTGCCATTAAACCTTAATTTGTATAATGTTATGTAACACCGTAGGGAATATCACCTGAAGTAGTAATGTCTTGCCATTAACCTTTACAGAATATTGGGTAACCTCAAGGCTATATAACCATTTGGGTATAAAGTTAATGAACATTTATCATGCAGGAATCTATACAGCCTTGCCATTAAATCTTAATTTGCAGAATGTTACGTAACACTGTAGGGTTCTGAAGTTAGTATACAATCAGCCAATGATTCATCATCCACAAACATGAAACTGAAAGTCATCCAAACTGGCTTATCTGTTATTGTGTTTCTTGCATTGCAATTTTTAATCATGCTACGTGTGTTCTGTTAATGAACTGTTAAAAGCTGAATGTAGAAAGCTAAGTGTACCTTTGGTAGGAAATTTACATGAAGAGTTTGGTTCCCAAAAGCAATATATCCATTTTTTCATTTCCAGAAAACTCAAGTTTTCTGGTATGAATTAATTACAAGTTATTTTTGCATGAGTTTCCTTTAAAGTACAGTTGCTAATGTATTTAAAAAATTCAAAGCCAGAAAATTCAAATCAACAACCATTTTTCTGTTTTTAATGTAGAATAATGTTTATTTTTTAAAAAAAAACCTGGTAAGCCCATACTTTTATTTTTCCAAGTTTATGTATCTGCATAACAATGTACAATGTACAGGAGTTCAGGACACAAAATAGGCCGACTGAGTGCATACAATTACTATGACCTGAGCTGTGATGGCCATCAACTTGGCATATATCGCAACTGGAACAAAACTTGTAATACATTCTGAAAGTAGGGGGAGTGTGTACTAGAGTTCAGTCAGGCCAAAAAGTGGGATCTTGCACGTAAAACAGTCACAAAAATATAAAAATTATAACCTTCATCATGCCATTTTCATACAAATAATTGTAAAGTTGATCTGGTCAATAATGTGTGCTTCTGAGATGCCAAATTTTCTGAAATTAATCATACTGTTCAGTTAATCTTTGCAAGTTGGACACAGAAATGTATGGTAACCTTGTACTGACAAATACAAAGCATAGATCTATGGAACATTTAAGGGTAAGATTTCCTCCATTCAAGGGTACTTTGGATGCATGCTCTATTTTCTCTTAAATACTGGCATCCAACACATCACATCCCAGGCAAGGAACTGACAAATGGTGAGGCCAATTCTGTTTTCATCTCATTATATAGAGTTATACATGTAACAACTAGAAAATCATCAGAAATTGTCTGGTTATATTTGAAGGGAGAAGGGAGAAAGTAGCATGGAAAAGACAGACTTCTAGGGGCTCCAGCCTTGTTGTTCCCTCTGGTTATGATTTTGGTTAAGATCATGTTAATTGTTACAAGACTGATCCACAATTCAAGTGGTTACATGTTACAACTTCAGGAATGTCAGTCTGAGGGTCTTCTAGTAACATACAAAAATATGAGAACGTAAATGGTGACATCAAACAGACAGGCATTAGGTCTCAATTGTTCAAATGTTGTAGTGACCATGCACAGAGGGTGTTGCGGTAAGAATTAAGTAGCCTCTCCTTTAGGCAGCTTTATCTCACCTCTCCCCCTCCCCCCCCCCCCACATCCCATGGGCAAATTACTCCTCTCTGGAGCATCACTCTAAAGGAAACAAAAAATACTGTGAGATTCAACTGCACAGTTTCAAAACAGAGGTAATGCACGTACCCCCTTTGATTGAACAAGACAAGATCCTTCGAAGAAATTTAATCATTTGCACATACTACTGTCATTTTATTGGGGTTTTTTATCTACATTTTAGCAATTAATCCTTTAAGGATTCATAAGGAAGGTTAAGTGATGAAAACACTACTCTTTAGAGCAGGGTTGCAGCTAGACCAATTTTAGTACTAGGCTCCATGTAAAGAGCCCAAGTAGACCATAGCTAGTACAAAGTATAATTGTTGAAAAGAGTGGGGTACAGTACATCTTGTATCTTTGGCCCTATATTGGTGTACTATGTGAACAACGCTTGGAAAATATCACAAAAAAATAGATTTTTCTTCCAAGTTCCTTCAAAACCAGTCAAACCATCACCTTTTACACAGCTGGTAGTGCAAATGTGCATAGCAATTTTGAGGTTTCTGGGCTTCCCTATCACAAAATCATTAACCAGAAAGCCTAAAGGCTTAGTGATTCCTTGCCAAATGGGGATGCTTTGTTGCACGGGATGAGGTTTATTCCTCAAATTTATCTTTCTTGACTACATCATTTTACGATATTTTAACAATCTGACTTCTGCTGACCTCACATGAACTTTGAACCCCACCAAATATAACAAAAAAATACCAGAATGCAAAAATGCATTGAGGTTTCGATGATACATGTTCTATTCCAAATAATGCCATGATGTCCCATATCTTTCAGTCACTGGTCAAGTGCTATCTTAACGTGTTGGAAAAATAATTTTAGGTTCATATTTGATCTTGGGAATTCTTGGGAAAATTTGCATTTTGACTTCTGGTGAACCCCTGAGACGATCTTGGGAATTCTTAAAATTTTGCTTTTTGACCCCTGTGACCCCAGATGACCTTTGACCTCCACCAAAAACGAAAGCATTCATATTTCACTACAACGCATCCACATACTGAGTATGAAATCTATCCAAGCTTCCTACCTGGCCATATCGTGTTAACAAGGTTTGCAGTGTTTCACCCCAGTGACCTCAGATGACCTCTGACCTCCACCAAAAAGTGATAGGTTCATCTTCTTACCAAAACGCATCCACATACCACATATGAAATCTATCCAAGCTTCCTATCTTGAGATATCATGTTAACAAGGTTTTCAGGGTTTGAACCCCAGTGACCCCAGATGACCTTTGACCTCCACCAAAAACAATAGGGTTCTTTCTCGTACCATAACGCATCTACACACTAAGTATGAAATTCATCCAAGCTTCCTACCTTGAGATATCATGTTAACAAGGTTTTCAAGTTTTGACCCCCGGTGGCCCCAGATGACCTTTGACCTCCACCAAAAACAATAGGGTTCTTCCTCTTACCATAACACATCTACACACTACGTATGAAATTCATCCAAGCTTCCTACCTTGAGATATCGTGCTCACAAGGTTTTCAGGTTTTGACCCCCGGTGACCCCAGATGACCTTTGACCTCCACCAAAAACAATAGGGTTCTTCCTCTTACCATAACACATCTACACACTAAGTATGAAATTCATCCAAGCTTCCTACCTTGAGATATCGTGCACACAAGGTTTTCAGGTTTTGACCCCCGGTGACCCCAGATGACCTTTGACCTCCACCAAAAACGATAGGGTTCTTCCTCTTACCATAACACACCTACACACTAAGTATGAAATTTATCCAAGCTTCCTACCTTGAGATATCCAGCACACAAGGTTTTCAGGTTTTGACCCCCAGTGACCCCAGATGACCTTTGACCTCCACCAAAAACAATAGGGTGCTTCCTCTTACCATAACACATCTACACACTAAGTATGAAATCTATCCAAGCTTCCTATCTTGAGATATCATGTTAACAAGGTTTTCAGGGTTTGAACCCCAGTGACCCCAGATGACCTTTGACCTCCACCAAAAACAATATGGTTCTTTCTTGTACCATAATGCATCTACATTCTAAGTATGAAATTCATCCAAGCTTCCTATCTTGAGATATCATGTTAACAAGGTTTTCAGGTTTTTTTCCCAGTGACCCCAGATGACCTTTGATCTCCATCAAAAACAATATGGTTCTTCCTCTTACCATAACACATCTACACACTAAGTATGAAATTCATCCAAACTCCCTACCTTGAGATATCGTGCACACAAGGTTTTCAGGTTTTGACCCCCGGTGACCCCAGATGACCTTTGACCCCCACCAAAAACGATAGGGTTCTTCCTCTTAATATGGGGCATCTATGTACCAAGTTTGAAAACTGTCGGAGTTTCTCTTCTTGAGATATCGCGCACACAAGCTAAGCATCACAAACATACACACACACATACATACACACATACGCCATCATGACCGCATAGGTTTCTCTTTCATCGAAACCAAAAATGAAAGTGTCTTGAAAGGAATTCAGCTCCAATGAATCTTGGATCTTGAAAATTCTTGGGAAATTTTGCTTTTTTATCTCTGGTAACCACTATCTTGGGAATTCTTGGGAAATTTTGCTTTTTGACCCTTGGTGACCTCAGATTACGATCTTGGGAATTCTTGGGAAATTTTGCTTTTTGACCTCTGATAACCCCAGATAACAATTTTGGGAATTCTTGGGAAATTTTGCTTTTTTACCTTTGGTGACTCAAGATGACCATGTTAGGAATTTTTGGGAAAATTTGCTTTTTGACCTCTGGTGACCCATATAACAATCTTGGAAATTCTTGGGAAATTTTGCTTTTGACCCTTGGTGACCTCAGAATACGATCTTGGGAATTCTTGGGAAATTTTGCTTTTTGACCTCTGATAACCCCAGATAATAATCTTGGGAATTCTTGGGAAATTTCGCTTTCTGACCTCTGGTGGCCCCAGATGACCATCTTGGGAATACTTGGAATGTTTTCCTTTTTGACCTCTGGTGACCCCATCTGATGATCTTGTGAATTCTTGTGAAACTGCTTTTTGACCTATAGTGACCCAGGATGACAATCTTGGGAATTCTTGGGAAATTTTGCTTTTTGACCTCTGGAAACCCCATGTAACAATCTTGGGAATTCTTGGCAAATTTTGTTTTTTGACCTCTGGTATAAACCCCAGCTGACCTTGACCTCCACCAAAATCAATAGGGTACTTCCTCTCAACATGGCAAATTTATATAAAAAATATGAAAAGTGTCTGTCATTGCTACCTTGAGATATTGTGATTACAAGTCATTTTACAAAGTTTTTGCAGTTTAACCTTTGGTGACCGCAGATGACCTTTGACCTCTACCAAAACAATACATGACAAATCTATATCTGCCATTCCTATCTTGACATATCGCAATTTCAAGGTTTTCAGTCTTTGACCTCTGGTGACCTCAAATGACCTTTGACCTTCACCAAAAACAATAGGATTCTTCCTCTCAACATGATGAATCTATATACCACAAATGAAAAGTGTCGGTCATTCCTATTTTGAGATATCGTGATTACAAGCCTTTTCGGCTTTTTACCTCCGGTGACGTCAAATGACCTTTGACCACCAAAAACAATAGGGGTCTTCTTCTCAACATGATCAATCTATATACCAAATATGAAAAGTGCATGAGAAAAATCTGCTCCTTGAAACTGGGCGTCATGACTTGGCCGATAGTGTCACAACTTGGCAGATTTTTTAACGATAGAAAACTGCAAAATAAAAAATTGACCTTGGTATTTCTACCAGGTACTCACAGCCCAAATAAAGACTAGGGGTGTACCTTGCTGCTGAAAATATCAAGAAATAATTCTCATCTGCAAAGATAAGCATGCACTTCGTTAATTTTGGAACATGATTTACCTATTTGATATGTTTTTTGTCTCAAATATCAGTAATTTGACAGATTGTTGAAGTTTATTTAACAGATTGCTGAATTTTACTTCCGTGCATAACTTCACTAAATCTGAACCGATTTTCATGGTTCAAGATTCATTTGGTAACTTATTTAGTGGCTGAATCCGATTCTAGTCACATTTTTTATATGTGGAAATACAAATCGATCCTTAAAAATCTTTTGAAGATAGATGCCCAGTGTTTAAGGGTTAACCACAAAAATACGTCACTGCACTGCTGGATTCAGAAACCAAGGTCAAAGTGTAAACGTC